>JAFREQ010000043.1:4111558-5548116 GCA_025331565.1 Holacanthus passer
CATTTGAAGCTCACTTTGAACGTGTGGTAAAGCTAATGTTAAAATATCCTATGACTTCTGACTTCTGATATGAGAACTGAGAGTAGAGGTAAGTATTTGCTGTAGAGCCTCATAGAGAAACAAAGACCACCATCCCACCTTTCAACACAATATGCAACAGTGAGTGAGGAATATATCACCTGTGATAAGAGGCTTTAAGATGGAGGGAGAGATGAATGCACATGTAGAATGTCATCATGATCAAGAGCACAAATATTTGTTGATTGTACAATCGTCTTCCAAGTAGCAAAAGAGAAAAATGTATTTCTGTGTACAAATCCAATGTTAAACTTCAGTTTGTGATCCACATAAATCTTAAAAGTGAGTCTAGCATCCAGCCACATTGCCAAATATTCATAGCACAGCTTCAATTGGAGAAGCCTGAAGAGTATGGAGGGGACAGCAGGACGCATACTTTGAAGTGACCTTGACACTAACATTCTGTACATTTTGTACAATTTAAAACAAGCTCACGAAATGCATAAAATTCTTCCTTATCGCCCTTCCTCTTCTTCTGGACACTCTTTTTGGGAGGTTTACTTCTCCTTTCCCATAAGGGTGTGCATGAGATTGGAGATAGTGTGCGAGTGTTGTTAGGTGCATGGAAACAAAGTAGAGGGAAGAAGTGAAGAGGAACTAAAGCTGCGACACAATCAAACAGGTGCCCGCAGGGAAAGAGAGACTGGTAGTAGTAGCCAGAGCTTTACAGACTGGGAACACTGGGCCCAGGTATTCCTCATCGATGATCCTCTGACCCACCCACCAGCTGTCTGAAAAACAGATTGGCAGTGAAGGGCAGGAGTCGTCACAATGACATATTCCAATTCTGAAAATTTCACCCAACTTTGAACCTCCTCTTCAACCTCTTTGTACTCATTCATCCACTTAGAAACTTCAAACTTTTGTCCACTCGAGAGCTCATATACCAGCTGACATTTCAACTTGCACACACTTGACCTCACCTCCGCTCCTTACACATCAACTGTATTCATCTTTTACTCTTCAAGACACGCTTCAACTGCTTTTAGTGGTTAGATGCTAACTGACCTTTCAACTGCTTTCTCTTCGAACAACACTTTCACTGCCTTCAGCAATTACACGTCAAATGACAATTTCACTTCTTTTCTTATTCTTTAACCGACACTTCATCTGCTTTCAGTGAACACACTCCAATGTTCAATGTTCAATGATTACACTTCAACCGACACTTCATGCACTTGATTTAGCGCTCACGCTTACACTGACATTTCCACACTTCAGGCAAGATGTCAGTCAGACGGTGCACAAACACACACACATGTAAATATGTGCGATTCATGCCTGAGTGTTGCACATGGAGTGAGACTTGTTGAATGCCACAGTGACAGGCAGATGTGCATTCCTCCATATGATTGTTGTCCTTTTGCCTGCAGCTGCCAACAAATGCATGTCAGAACACACATACAAACTGTTTACCCACACTCATACTCATTCATTCATTTCTCTTTAGCATGAAGGAAGGCTGTCCATGTTCACGCAGCTGCCGCAATACAATCGGAACAAAAATGCTCCTGCAATGTTTCATTGATTTTCTGCTGCACGGTATGACTTAATATTCCTTGTATTGCTTATATTATTAATATCTGCCATTCATTAAAGCCAACTTCTCTCCACACGTCCACGTTAACCACCATTTCACCTTCTTTCAGTCATTTTATTTTGACAACTTTCACTTCACCTGTGTGAGTAGTTCCTCTGTTTCAAGTGTTTCAGCTAAAGCTTTCAGCCGTGAACACGTACGCATTCTCTTCAGCAAATTTAAGCTTTACTAGTTTTTCATGTATCATGTCTGAAAACTGAACAAAAGTTGTTGTTTTTTTTCCTGTTATTTGTGGTCTCTACTCAACAGTTGTCCCCGCCCAAAACTTTTACAACAGCTTTAAAGTCAAACCACCTCATAAAACTATAGAAATTGAGTTAAAAGCTGTTTTGAGTGCTTTTGCTTTGCCCTGTTAATGAGTTCTTTTCAAATTTGTACAGCAAGTATTTTCATATTAGAGCCTGGTGTAAGACACTGCCCTTTGACACAGTATTTATATAAAAAAAAAATTCCTCCTCATTCGATATGGTTGAGGCTTTTGCCCCAGTGATGTCAGTGCTTTGCCGCAGGAATTTAACCACAAAATCAACGAGCTTTGTGACGAAAACGCCAATGTTATTAGGTGTCATTGTGCCGTTATGTAATGTGATATAAGTCGATAAAGTGTTTCGGCTGTTAAAAGACTCACCCTCAAACTAAACAAATGCATGTGATGTGCTCAAGAAGCAGATGACTCAGTGGATTCATTAGGAGCAAATCAGTCACCGAAAGCCATGAAACAATGATGATGAGCAATAATTAATGAACTCGCAGTGGTGTGAAATGTCTCCAAACCCCCTCCCTCCCTCCAAATTCCTCTCTCACGTCTCTCTCCATCTTCTCATCCCGTCCCTCTTTCTCCCTCCTCCTCGCTCACTCAAGCTATGACTTGCACCCGTGTGCCCCCACCTCTTTCTCCCTTGCAACCAACAACATTCCTTCGTCCTCTAACTCCTTCCTCTGTAACAAAAGCGGGAAAAGACGAAGGAGGGCGATCAGGAAGAAACACTACACCATCAGTTGTGCGTGTTGGACTGTTTTTGTTTTTATACACACACAACAGCAACGGCGTGACTGCGATTAGGCTGCCGTCTGTCTCCATGGCAGCAAGCGTAGAATTGTCAATAAGGTCCCATGTTGTGGGAGTTCCCCCTTCAAACGCCAGTGAGTCATCAGCTGCCCTCCAGGAGAAAATCACCACCATCAGCTGAGTGACAAAGACATGAGACACCCAAAACACAAAGGGAAAATCTATCGCCTGCCCACAAAAAAAAGTTGTTGAAACAGTGGCCGGCTGGAGCTTTTTGCATGTGTGTAAGAGCAGACAGACGGAGGGAGAGAGGGTGGGAGCAAAGAGTAGGAGGGCATAGAAGAGGCAGAGATTATGTGATCAAGAGAGCGAGAGGCTTGTCTGGGGTGTGGACTTAAAAAGAGGGCAGGGTAAAAGTGGGCGGACGGGTACTTCCAAGTGTTTGTGCATTTAGACTCCGAGTCTGAAATTAGCATCCTAGAGAGCAGGAGGAATTAGACTTGAAGAGACACACAGCCATCAAACAGTAAGTCAAAGAGTCTTCTTGTGTTTTCTGAATCCCTCTGTGTTTCTCTATAGCTGCTGCACAATGATAATACAGGAGTCGTCCTGCACTTTTGCTGCAGGGTTTTCTATTTTTATTTAAGAAAAGCAAATGAGAGTAAAGTGTGTGTGTGTGTGTGTGTGTGTGTCACTCCCATATACCTGCTCATCTTCACAGGCAACTTTGTTATTACAGTCTTTCATTACAGACCAGATGAGGCTGCTTTCCAGATGTGTTCAGTTCCTGCAGCAGTTGTTGTAGTGAAGCGACTGGTGACTAGATTTTTAACATTCTCAAACTAACCTCAGCCATATGTTGTCCATTTTGCCGAATGGAAAATATGCTGCATCCGGGCCAGATCTGAAAACCCAGTCTTGTTAGCAGGTGACATTTTGGAAGACATTTGATCGAAGTGTTCTGCCAGTGTGCTGTAAATGAAAGCATCCAACTGCTGAGCTTTAAAATTCACTTGTAATTTTTTTTTTCCATCCAGAAGTTGTTCATTAAAGTTTGCTCATCTGGCAGAAGAGCTCATCTGTATCTGGGCACTTTCATACAACTATTTCAAAAGAAACCTTTCACTTCATCCTAGTTCTTTGAAGCAGGCGGGAAATATTGGTAAAGATGTGATCACATGTGTATCAGCGTTCCCCCGGTGATCTGTGTATGTGAGTGGTTGCGTGTGAGAGAGAAGCAGCAGCTATGTGTGTGTGTGTGTGTGTGTGTGTGTGTGTGTGTGTGTGGACCCAGCCCTTTACCACTCCTTTACCGTGGACAGAAACAGCACATTCCAGATATGCCTCTTCCTCCGTTCACACCCAGTGCAGCCTCCACACTGGATACAGCCGCGGATATCTCACATAGAAGAAAGAGTGGAAGAAAAAACAGTTTTAAAATCTGTGACATTTCAGGACAGAGACACCTGTGGAGGGGTCAGTGAAGCAGAATGATTGCAGTAAAAGAGGCCTGAGGAACAATGGAAACCAGAGTTTTTTAATTAGTCCTAACTACTACTACTCCTTTTTTTGGGCTCTGGTGTGTGATAATGTGTAGTTATCAAATCAAGGGGACCGGGCGTGGGCATTATGGGAGGGGTGGGGGGTGGGTAGCAGGTATTCTTTGCAGTTATTTTAAGGAGTGGCGGATTTGTTGAAAGCACAAGACAAGCCCAAACTCATCTGCCTGCCGTCGACTTCCCTCCTTAACACTCTCTCTGTACCAGCAGACAGCCTGCTTGCCCAGGGATCAACTGATTAACTTGACTTAACTTTACATACACCGGCCCCTCTCTGATTCTTGATAGGAACATTTATCTCGCCGTGTGTTTTTGCAGGCATTTCACTGGGAGCGCGTTAGCTGTAACTCAAAAGTAATTAGAAGTTGTGAAACCACGCCCTGAGCGAGTGCCAGGCTTTGGCCTTGCTTTGCAGCTCTAAATGAGTGTGTTTATGGAGATGTGTGTGTGTGTGTGTGTGTGTGTGTACGTGTGTTCTTGTATATCTATGATTACGAGAACCAATTTGAGTTTTAGACCTTTGGAGTGAGGACATTTTTGGAACATGACACTGTGGATGGTCCTCACTTTCAGACCGGCCTTCAAAGGCCTGTTTGGGGGTTCAGACCTGGTTTTAAGGGTTAGACTGGAATTAGGTTGGGGTTTGAGTAAGGGGCTGGGGAACACAAGTCAGCAAGGGTCCTCACAAGTATAGAAGTACGATTGTGTGTGCATTCTGGGAGCTGTCATTTAATGGCTTCCTTTCTCAAAACCAGGCAGGAAGCATGGAGCCTTTGTTTCAGGCCACATTTGATTCTCTGAGCTTACGTTAACGGCTTGTCTGCTGTGTGTGCGCAACTCTTTTTTTATTAGGTTGACTTTGCCCTCCAGTTACATTCATCCTGCATAATAACGGGTGGAAAGTGGTATAACAAGTTTCCTCTTGTGCCTCTCTCTCTCTCTCTCTCTCTCTCTCTCTCCAGCACAGCCATCATCATGCTGATCCTTCTCGCTGCCATCTTTGCCGTTCACATCGTGGGCATCATCCTCCTCCTGGTGGCCACCATTGACAATGTAAGTAAATACATAGACCTCACATAGACCCATCACAAGCCCCAAGGCATAATTTCCCCAGCAAAACCCAAACTTCCTCTCCTTTGAGTGTTAAGACGACAGTGGTGGAGAGTGATGTGCAGCTCCTCACATGCCAACACACAGCAAAGAGTCAGGCCTGATGACTGATTGGCTGCTCACCTCTCTTTCATCACTCGAGGCCGTCATTCCTCCTCTGTCCGTGGTCCGCTCTTCCTCTCAGGGCCGCATTTTTGACATTTCTGGGTGACAGATGGGCCGGCCATGGTGTCGTCACCTGGTGCCACTCGGGCCACTTTCTCTGTGTGTGCATTTAAATTGCAGGCGAAGTGTCAGTTAGACAGTGCACAAACGCGCACATGTAAATATGTGAGATTCATATCTGAGTGTTACATATAGAGTGAGACTTGTTGAATGCCACAGTGACAGGCAGACGTGCATTCCTCCATATGACTGTTGTCTGTTTGCCTGCAGCTGCCATGCATGTCAGAGAGGTGAACACATAGAAACTATGATCACCCACACTTCTGCTTTCTCCCTCCCATAGTATTGATTCATTCATTTTCCTTTAGCATGATTTAGGATGTTCATATTTGTGCTGCAACAAAGTCATATGTGAAGTGTAACATTTTGTCTGTCTTCCCTTCTCTTAAGGCCTGGTGGGTGTCTAATGACATTTCCACTGATGTGTGGGCTCGGTGGGTTCTGAAAAACGGAGTGTGGAATTACACTGATCTTCCCACAGGCTCACACTACCCACAAGGTAAAGCCACACACACACACACACACACACACACACACACACACACACACACAGACTGGTAAGCATAGTGAGGAGAACCTGTTTCCATGCAGACTCATATTTACGTCTCAGTGAAACAAAAATGTTAAAGCAGTGTTTCATTGGTTTTTCTGCCGTTCGGTAAAACTTAACATTCCCTGTTCTGCTTTTATTCTACACAACTGCCTGAAATATCTGCCATTCATTAAAGCCTCTCAAACATTAAATATTAATGCTCTTACATCAGGGTGTATCTCCATCAGGGCCGTGAGGGTGTGGTTTGATCAGATTTGATTGACAGTAGCCAACCAACCCACTAACTGTCATCAGATTGTAATTCAAATGTCGCTAAATCCTGATTGGTGCACACAAGTGAGTGACATCACCTTTGTTTGAGCTGAACCCCGCCCCCATCAACCCAGTGACATAAAGAAACGGCATCGTGTTCATGTAGGATCCCATCACGCATGGGAAAAATCTGATGGAGAAAAAAAGATTTTCGTCATGCAAGCTTTTCTATTGATAGCTTGACTTATTATAGAGCTCATCAGGGCACATTATCAGGAACAATAACATCACCTCTATGAAAAAAAAACTGTTGTATAAACATGTAGTAGTAAACTTATTGTATTGCCATTTCTTTTGGCATCCTTCCAGGACATTTACATGTAAATCAGTCGGGAAGACACAATGGGGGTTTGCAGTTATCCAATTTTTGCAAATTCAGACCAGCATGAGTTCAAAATGATGCTTCCGTATAACCAAAGAGATACGATTGTGCAGAAAACTGAAAGTAAATACTTACGTTTATCTCCTGAACCTTATGTATGGTGATGGGTAAAGTTTTGGTTGTGCAGTAATTACAATTTTGGACAAAACGTACAGCAGTTGTTTGTATTGACATGGCAGCAAAACCAGTTTTAAAATCCTAGAATATTTTGGATGTTTGAACCAGATTTGTCAGAAACACAGTGTCACTGTGGTATTACAGTTTCCTGGGTGTGTCCATATGTTGTTTAACACATATTTAGGACACTCCTCATGACACACATACCCACATCTTTAACGTGTTGCCCTCTCTCTGGCTCCCCCTGCAGATTACCTCCAGGCAGTGCAGGCCAGCTCAGTGCTCGCTTGCATTTTCTCAATCCTGGGCATCTTTGTGTTTGTGGCTCAGCTCTTCACCCTCAGCAAAGGACAGAGGTTCACCATCTCTGGCATCTTTCAGTTCCTTGCCTGTGAGTATATACATTTTTTAGAATTTCTTCTGTTTCTTTTGTCTCTCTGCATTTCCCTCCTCCTGATGTCCACGTCTCCTCCTTCCCCTCCAGGCCTGTGCATCATGATTGCAGCCTCCATCTACACAGACCGCTTTCACCGCGACGAGAAGGTGGAACTTGGCTGGTACGGTCACTGCTACATCCTGGCGTGGATCTCCTTCGCTCTCACATTCATCTCCTCCATCACTTACTTTGTGCTACGCAAGAAGACTGCATGAGAAGGACACTAGTGCAAGCTCCAACCAGCCCCAAACCTTCGGCTGGATCTACTCTTTCAGCTGAAATCTGTTTTGTAATTGCCTGTTTTGGACATCAGATTTGAGCTGCTTGTGTATATTCAGCTTCAGATATAGCAAACCTGTTGATCTCTCAAATACACACTAGCGTTTAATTGAGTCTGCTGTCAGTGTTTTTGGATAGTAAAAGGCAAGCTCAATCAATCCCAGTTGTATTTGAGGGTATTTAGAAGCCACAGTTTGGGCTGGATTTATTGAGGGCATCTAAGGATTAAGAATATTTTTGTTGTTAACTGAACAAATGTTGCCTTAATATAGATAAGATGCTACGATAAATTAAGATCTATCAATATTTCTGGTTTATAGCAAAAGCAGGCTGAAGAGTCAAATCTGTGGCCTTCTCATTGTAAGTATGTAAGGGTGTGTGTAAGAGTGCTGGATAAAAAGGGGAGAGTTTATTATTTTAGGTTTTGTTATCTTATTGTTCGTTCACCAATTTTTCTTTCGTATATCTGCTCCTGTCTCACTTTATATAACATGCCACTCATGTGTAACTGCAACATAATGGCATTGGTTTTCAAAGTATTTGGCAAAGCTGTGCTGTGGTGAAGTCCATTCACATGTCACCTGTTGTAGATTTGAGCGTGATCTAATATTCTGATTATGCAACGGTAGAAATTGTGAAATCAATAATATAATGCAGTTGAGTTAAATTATTTTTGATTATCTAAAACAACAAATTGGTTTAAGTGTTGAAGTACAATGCCAAATCATATACATACTCAACACTGTCTGCACAGAAATTCTTACACTACATTATTGTATTATGTAAAGCTTTTTTAAAGAAATAAGTCAAACTCCAAAGTAGAGAGACTAAAACTAATTTCTTCTTGCTCATCTAGTATGTATCAAACTTTCCCATTTAAATAAATCAACTAATCAAATATAATATAAATCCAACCATGTGCCTTTAATGTAATCACACCTTCACAACCTCTCATGTACTTTCAGTCAGCTCTGTTTCTTCCCGGCGCGACAGAAAGGCAACTGCCTTGACTCTTAAAGCGTGAGATATAATGTGTAAATATGTTTTGTTTCCCATAATGCTCTATGTCTAATGTTGTTTTATGTTTGCTACTGTTATTTCTCATTATGGATGACAATGACCAAAATTTTTACAATATTAAAACTTGATTTTCAACCAGTTATTGAAGTTTTTTTGTTTGTTTCTTCTCCATTTGTCTTGATTAGGAGTACAGACTAGTTGTACATTTCTTTAATTATGTTCTATTGGCTACTTTGCTGCGATGATTTGTTTTTACATTTGAGGCTGTGCAGACAAAAAGCAGTAAAATGTTTAGAACAGTCAGATGATGACATTTATTTCAATTTTGTGCATTGGCGAGATATCAACTGTTTAAACTATGAAATTGCAAATAGTTTCTGTAAACACAAATAAAGTACGATGTTTTCTAAATAACACAGTATATGAAGCATTTCTGTACTATGTTCAGGTCTTTATTTGAATTGAGTGATTATGATCATAGCTGAATACCTTTGGGTCACTGGATTGCTGCCCATCTCAATTCAGAGATGAGATAGGATGTTCGCAAACATGAAGCTGCATTGCCAAGACAGGCACAGGTCCTCTAGGTCCTCACAGGTCTGGATGTATAGAGAAGCTCAAAGTGGGCTATAGTCCTCCTCTGGTTCATACTGGCTCTCCTGGTGTCCTGGCCTGGTCATGTGGATGGGTGATGGAGATGGGGAGGGGAGAGAGAGGCGGTGGAACGGGGAAGCGGGCGCAGGGTGGGAGGGGGAGGAGGGAAGGAGCCAGAGTGGGGGAGAGGCAGGGAGTGGGAGTGCGTGAGCCTCGGGGTGGTGGCCGGTAACGTTGCCGACAGGGGCTCGTAGTAGGGAGACAGGTGGGAGATCCGGGGAGGAGACGGGGGACAGGCCAGGGTGATGCCTGGGGTGTAATAAGGAGCAGGGGGCAGGAGCCCCACGAAGTTAAAGCTCCAGGGGTTGAGGCTGGAGTTACGCCTGGGTCCCACCATCAGGACCTTCTTGGTGTAGTTGTTGAGAGTGGAGACACCGGCTGACATGCAGACAGTAAAGGCAAACCAGGCCACACTGATGGAGACAGAGAGGGACAGGAAGAAAATCACAAGCATGTGGTTAGCTTGTGATTTCTGTGTTGATGCATCTGTGCAGAAAGTGTGTGACCAAGTATAGACTGGTTCCATTCAGACTTTGACCTAAGAGAAAATGCAACAACTGAGAAAACTGGAAAAGCATGATTTCTTCTCTTTTTGGAATGAGGAATGTTCCAAACAGGTGTTTTTGGATCATTCCACAACTTTCACAGTCTTTTGTTGCTCCTGTCCTGAATTGTTTGAAACATGTTGATGCCATCAAATTCAGAAATGTATATTTACAAAAAACAAGTTGATGAGATCAAACATTAAATATATTGTCTTTGTACTGTTTTCAGTAGCCACCTTTTGCTTTGATGACAGCTTTGCACAGTGTTGCATTCTGTCAATCAGCTTAGCCTGGAATAATTTTCTAACAGTCTTGAAGGAGTCCCCATACGTATATGCTGAGCACTTGTTGACTGCTTTTCCTTCACTCTGAGGTCCAACTCATCTCAAACCATCTCACTTGGGTTTAGGTCGGGTGATTGTGGAGGTCAGGTCATCTACAGCTCTCCATCACTCGCCTTCTACGTCAGATAGCCCTTACAGAGCCTGGAGGTGTTCTGGGTCCATGTCCTGATGAAAAACAAGTGATGGTCCCACGATGGGATGTCGCTGCAGAATGCTGTGGGAGACTTGCTGATTAAGTGTGCCTTGAATAAACCTTCTGAATAAATAGCCAACAGTGTCACCAGCAAGGCTCCCCCACACCATCACACCTCCTCCTCCATCCTTCACGGTGGGAACCACACATGGTTCACCATCCGTTCGCCTTCTGTGCGTCTCACAAAGACGCGGCAGTTGGAACAAAAAGACTTAAATACTCAAGTACACATTTCCACTGGTCTAATGTCCATTCCTTGTGTTTCTTTGCCCAAGTAATCTTCTTCTTTTCCTGGTCTCCCTGGTTTTGCAGCAGTTCAACCGTGTCGACGTGTCTGCTACTTGACCTCTGTGAAGCATTTATGTGGTCTTCATTTCCTGGGGCAGTCAGCATGAAAGACAGTTTCATCATAGCATTTGGTAGTTTTTTTTGCTTATAGAAGTAAAGTCAAGCATATCTTGATAACGATCCTTTTCTTCTTTTTTTTTTTACACTGTATGGTGTTTTATTTAGCCAGTGAGATATTGGAGGTGGACAGTTTTCTAATTAACTGTGTTACGGTTTCTGTTATCATATATAGATTTTTTTTTTTTTACATTGGCCCGAGATTTTGATTTGCTTTTGACACAAGCAAGGTGACAACAGAATAAAAAAAAGGGGATGATGAGAAGAAATACTATTAATTGCAGAGTTCTGTACGGCTGTATTACCCTGCAAGACCACAACATAGGAAAGAAGTTGCCGTTCAGTCACAAAAGCAATATTTCAGAGTTCATTCTGTGCAGCTTTTTTTGTGTGTCATATGTTCTGTGTCTAGTTTTAAGTTGAGAGAGTTTTTGGCTTATATTACAAGAGCATTTACAAATTTCAAACAGGAAAAAGACCATTCCTTCTTCTTTAAAGTCCACATCTCTTTCCCACTTGTGTCTGCTTCTGTGTTTGCTGCTAACTGAGAGACACCAGTCATTAGATTGTTACCGTTCATTTTACAAGATTTGGTTCTTGCAGAGAGCCTCTATTTAACTGAACCATGTGACAGACTCAAAAAAATGTAAATGAATGGATGGATGGTATCACACATTTTTCTTGCTAACTTAATTAAAAGATATATGAGATCACATGGCCCAAAACGTTGTGATACCAGTTTCATATATTTAGACTATTTATGCAGGGATTCTTCTCTCAGAAAGTGATAACAATGTGTTAAGATCAGCATGTAATGTTCAGACATGTTCAAACAGAAAGAGGACCTTAAATGTTTGTAGTGACAACAAACCTCAGGCTGGCTTGATAATTAGCGCTGAGGCTGTTTAATCAGAGAGGAAGAGGCTGAGCAGTCGATCGTCAGAATGATGCCTTCAGGGCCGCTTGGCACACAGGATCATTTGCAAAGGTTGCACTGACGCTGTGGTTGTGAAATTGTGTTTTTGAACGGACTGATGATTGAATTCAGGGTGGAAAAGTTTGTCAGGTCTGCTTGGCTTTCCCTGCAAACCCCACCCAGCTGAGCCTCAAGAAACATCATTCTAATTCACAATGGCTTTATGTTAGTCAGGTACAGACTCAACAGGAAGCTGCTGAATGTTGTGCAAATAAATGCAGAACCAAACCCCTCAGTATACTGTGGTCCAAGTCAAAGACTGAGGATCTCAGCACGTCTGCATCCTTGTGACTCGCTGCAGTTTTAATCAGGCCCCATGTGTATGTGATTTTAATGTGCAGTATGTTTAATGAACTCACTAGAACGCCCAGGAGTAGCCATAGCTGTGAGGCTTGAAGTCTTCTGGTCCCATTGAGACAGTGGTCTGAAACACCTGCATAAACATCATGTGACCCACCATCCCAAGTAGACCTGTGAGGACAACATAAGTAATTATACCAAACTGGCTAAATCATTCAAAAGAGACTGGTCAGGCTGGACATGATTGAAATATCTATGTACAAAAATAGCTGTACCTCCCAGGACTGTGAAGACGGCAGCAAAAGCGTTGAGCAGCTGGCCCCAGCGTTGCGTGGAGGGGAACCAGGCCCTGATACACAACTGCACAGACAGCAGCGTGCAGCTGATTAACAGCAGGCCGATATACATGAGCTCCATTGATAGAGACAGCCACATCATTGCTGCGGAGGGAGGAGAAGAGACTGAGCACAAAGACAGATGAAGGTTTGGATTTTGTGTGCCTCCAAAAATTCATCCATTTACCTTTTTCAGATCCTGGAGTCAAAGTATAAAACCCTCGACACTTCTCCTCTAGAAATCAAAAGACAAATGACAATAACTTAGCTTTAGACTAACAGGAAATGTGACTATTTACAATGAGCTTTTGCTAAACACCTGAACTGGTGACATGCAAAAGTAATTACAGCAGTGATATTTCACTTCTCCATTTCCAAGAGGAATTGATTCAACCCCCGGCCTTCACATATAGTGTAAAAACAGAATGCGGCCATTTACTCACAAACTGTGTTTACTGCCAGCAGTTTTACAAAGAGCCCATATAGTAATCTCCTTTATACAATCATGTGTTTGACAAAGTGTTGAACCTCTCTCCATCCTTTGCTTGTGAACGACTGAGTCTTTCCAGGATGAACCTTTCATACCCAATCATGATACTATCACCTGTTACCAATGAACCCGTTTACCTGTGGAATGATCCAAACAGGTGTTAAGAATGAGCAAATGATCACATTCTGTCTTATTTATGTTTTACACAGCGTCCCAACTTTTTTCTAATCGCAGTTGTATGCCGCACATTTGAATGAACACTGCAATCTAATTACTGTGAATGACCAGATTGTGGTAACATTTTACCAAAAGTGTTTACATGGCCTGAAGCAACCTGATGGGAGATTATGAGATTTGTCTGGTATAAATCTGGACGGATGGGACCTACAGGAAAAATCTTAGCGGCACCACGAAATGAAACTTTCTCTGCGTGTTTTGTTTCACATTTCGCTGATTGGTTTCAACGTGAAGCCCCCCCCTCCCTCTAAAAGTGTTTTTCCACAACTGCCTGCAATGCTATTAAAAAAAAGAAACAGAAAAATAGAAACAACCTGTTTCTGGAGTCGGTTAAGCTTCTTTGTGACTTGTTTACCAATGTGTCTACATAACAGCTGTAATAATCAGAGCACTGTGCTTGGCTCTAAGTTACAGTGACCCTGAAAGCTCAACTCACTGCAACCAATGTCAAGCTGATGATGACGTTTGTTTGCTTATGCTTTGTCTTAGTTGTATTTGGTCATGTTTTCAGTTTTAGCACAATGTTTCTGTATTTGCTTGTGTTCTCTGTACTTGAAGCATATTTCTGAATTTGCTTGTGTTTTCTCACTTTGCAGCGTTCTTTTTTTTTTTTTTTTTTTTTTTTCTAATTGCTGTGCGTGTGTTGCCAAATTGGTCAGATTGAGGTAACAATTTGCATAGTGTTTAAAAGGCTGGAGGGAAACTGATAGGAGATTATAAGATTTGTCTGGTATAAATCTGGCTGGATGAGGCTTACAGGGAGACTCTTAGTAGCTGCACACAAATGAGATTTTGTCTCCGTGTCTCCTGTAGTTTTTAATTCTGGTGATTTTTTTTTTCCATTTTCACTTATTAATTTCAACATAAAAGCTTTTTGTTTTCAAAAAATGTGCTTTTTTCCTCCACCGCTGCCAATGTCATTTTAAAAATAGCTAGAAACAAGCTGTTTTTGCAGCGGGTTGAGCTTCTTTGTGGCTTGTTTACCAGTGTGTTTACATGACAGCTGCAACAATCAGAGGCTGTGCTTGGCTCGAAATGACGGCGGCCCGTAAGCTCGACACACCGCGACTTAAGAAAACAGATGCAAATAAACAGAGCACGAGAAAATGGAGAACACGTGCGCACAGTTCAGAGAAAAATACAACCGGTGTCCAGTCATATTTTACTTGTGATATTTACTCATGTTTGTCTGTTTGTATTACATTTGCTTGTGTTTTAAGTTTTCACAGTGTATTCTAGTCATGTTTTCTCACGTCGCAGTGTTTCTTTTCTAAATACTGTGCACATGTTCTCAAATTGGTTTTCTTCATCTGCTTTTGTTTGTCTCTTTGCGTGTGCTCTCTTCAGCTGCACTGCGTTTAGCTCTCAGGGCCACCACACCAAATAAATGATAATCATTCATTTTAAGGCTTTGAATGGAGCTCTGTCTCTTCTATTACTCTGACACACAAAGCCACAATGCAGTATTCCAGAAAAATATTATAATGGTCATCAATATGACATTAACTTAAATAACAAATTATCATCTGTGTCTCTTAAATCTACAGGGAAGTAGAAAACAAGGGCGTGAATACAGCACTGACACACTATCACCTTTTAAACTGATATGCCTGGAGTATTCATGCATCCAGCAGCTATGTTGCGACATTCATTTGGACTTGTGTCTTGGTCCATCTGGTGAATCTAGCGTCTCTTTTTAGCTCTGTTTTGGGCCTCTACCGACTCCTGCTGGAAATAGCTGCTGAATTCTTTGTTCACGTTAGCTGGTATCTTACTGAGTCTGGCTGCAGTTTGGTGCTGAGCAGGTTGTGCAAAGTGGGTGTTTAGAACAGCTGCAACCATTGCCCATGGTTTTTCACTAAGAGCGACCCCTTTTACCTCCAAGTCATCATAAGCTTCAGTGTTAATATACTGACCATAGTTTTGAGGAAAACATTTTGCATGCTGAATTTTCACATATTGTATATTAAATGTATATTTAAAAAAAACACAAATTACAGCTGAACAATTTTTGGAACTCCCAAAACAAAAACAAAAAACGTATATAAATGACCACATTTGTCAGTTGAAACTTTTGGCCGAACATCAGTATCATTGAAACTCAATCCTTAAAATCAGTTGCAAATCAGCTGCTGCAGAGATGGTGAAAACCCGGCCGATGTTTGTGAATCCTATTAACCTTTCTCTCTCTGGGTTTCTAATCCATAATTGAGTCATACTGTTGAAGTCTAAATCTCTGTGAGCAGAACACACACTGATGATAATCCTCTTTGGGCTGAGCACATACCCAAACACACACTCACTCGCACGCACACATACACGCGTGCAAATGAACACACCTCGGGCCTCATTTTATAGCATCACCTTGGATTTCCTCTCCTCCTGTGACCCATTTCGTTGTCTGTCACACTAGTGCCACAGTTAGGGTTCAGTTTGTGTCACTTCCTGTTTCTGTGCAGATCCCTGCCTCACCTTGGCAATATCCTCTACCACACACAATCCGGCCGGCACATATGATGAAGGACTTGCTTATGAAATCCCTAACATTGATAATGATTGAATACTGTAAATACGGCTCCATGTATTACTGAGGTCCGTCAGTGCTTCTGTATAGACCTCACTTATTACTTTCCTCTATTGACTTAATCCTTTTCAGGGTCACTAGTGACACATCTGGGCTTTTTTTTTTCATTTAAAAGGAACCAAGCATCTTTGGTTTTCAGTCTTTCTTTGTGACCAGGGAGGAGTTTTGTTTTCAGCTGAGGACAGAGAATTGATTTTCACACATTTCAGACACTGATCAGTCCTACAATCAGTAATATTTCAAATCTGTCTTATAGTATCTCACCCCATGAGTCTGTGTAGATGTTCTCCTCACAGGTGATGAAGAGACCGGTGTGAAAGGTGGGGAAGACAAAGCGGTCGTCCCCCGTCTCCCAGGAGAACTGGATGGAGGAGGAGTTGGAGACGCCCGGAACTGGGATGCAGTTGCTGTGCTTGGTGGGCGAACAAAGCGGCTTGGGCACCTTCTGTCTACCCACGCACCAGTAGGAGGACATGAGGGCCACGCCACCCAGGAAGAGAGACACGAGCGTCTGGATAAAGGAGAGGCGAGGGGAGCGCATCTGCTGCAGGAACGCCATCACGCGGGGATTAAATGAAGGCTGGTGGAGGAAGAGTCGGGATGAAGGCAGACATACGGTGAAATGTTCAAACTCTTTAACAGCAATGTTCAAGACAAAATATGAGCTACTTCACTCAGAAAACAAAAGGTCACGTGTCAGCACTGTATGTTAAAGTCTGATAAGGGAATGAGCGTCTCAAGTTTTTCATTGTTAATCTACTTGACTTCAGCTACACCTCCACTCTTGCGTGTCACTAAAAATATCACCAGCATGTTATTAGTTTCCAAGGAGAAGCAGCTCGGCCCAATTGCCTTAGATGATTAGTGAGGCGTTTGAAAGAGAAGGTGCGGGGGAGCCATCGGTTTTACATGACTAATCACATTTAAAGAATAAAAAGACTGTGACAGAAAATCAGCACACTACTGGTAATTGGTGGGAAGACAGACGGCTAAATCAGAGGAAAATAGAGGAAAATTGCTGTCACCATGGAACCTCTCCAGGAGACAGATGCTCAAACCTCAATACCTCTGAGCACTTGACGTCAAGCAGTGAATTAAATTTGAACGCGGGGGGGTAAGCACTCACCTCCTTCAGCCTCGCTTACTTCGTCCTCAGTTCCTTCATCGAGTTAAGCGCGGAAGGTGAAAGAAGCATCCGGCCCTGCTCCTCCAGCCGCCTGCGCTCCCTTTCACTCTTCATCAGATAGTGAGAGTGACGGAGGATTTCGGCCGTCACACTGACCTCCGCGAGCAGTGTGACTGTCAGTCTTTATGATCCGACCCCGGCAGACACAACTGTGAGCATATCACACAGACACACACATGCACGCACACGCTCCTCTTCTTTAATCCATCCGTATAAATCCAAAACAGACAACTCTGTTCCATCTGTTTTCATTTTGATTCCTAGACTCATTTTTATCTATTTCTTTCACCTCTCCTCTCATCTGCCCCCCTCTTCCAATTCCTTCCAGCCCGTAAAAGCACTCACTGTTTTAGTGTGAAAATCAACACGACCTTGCAGTGGTGAATAAATATGTCAGATACACACTAATACGTGGACAATATTGCTTTTGCAGAATCCATATGTGTACACCTACAACTTTCAGTGACAACTATTTGACTGTGAGAGGTGGTGAGTGCACTCTGAGGGTGGGTTATTTAATAACTGCAGTCAACTCCAATCTCCTCAGTGCAAAGGTTTTTATGTTGTTGCCAGAGGACAATGTTTCACTTTCACTTTTAAAAAAGACATATCTTAATCTGGATGTTGTTAACACTATTAATTATATAAAATTGTATTTTACATATGTATTGTTATAATATTATTTCATACAATTGAACTGTCCATTTTCAGTTTGGTCATATTTTGCATTTGTACCACTTTGAGTAGCAGGAGCTGAATGAGTTTTAACTGTTTATCCATTCATTTTAGCTATTTCAAGTACTTGTGTGTTACTTATCGGTATTTTACCATTTTCCCTGTAATTTTAGTTTTATAACTCAACTGTTTATCCATCACATTTATCTATTGATTTCAATCACTTAGTTATTAGTTTTAACTAACTATTCCATTATCCAATAGTCTTGGATTAGTTATCAAATTCGACCACTTACACTTTTAGCTATTTTAACCACTTTTACATTACTTTTAACTATTTCTGTTGATGTATTACCTTTAGGTATTTCACAGTTTCTCCACTCAGTTTAGCAATTTCACCATTTCTACATTACGTTTAGCTGTTTCAACCAATTACCAATTACATTTAGCTATGTATTCTGACCATTTAACCTGTCCATTACTTTGTTTAACCTGATCATCAACTGCTCCACATGCTTGCTAAATATTTCTTAACACACTCTCAATTGCAGCTATTATCGAGGTGTTTTCTAGCCAAGTCAATATAAACATATTTATACATATATAAATGTTTTTTATGCATTTTTTAAAATCACAATGTATTTTGTTTTCAAATTAACTGATGTTAACGCTTCTCTACTCTTCCCATCAACCATGAAGCAACACTGTCCTTTGTAAACCACTGCAACAGGAGCCAAAGGCAGTGTCACTGGACAAAGTAAACCTGAGCTATTGCACAAATGTACACACCATCATATAACTGCGACGATTGATGTTTAAAATTTAGAGAATCTGCTTTTATCATTCAGGATTGCATCGTGATTGCATTTGAACATCTATTTGAACCTTTAACCAAGCTATCAATTCTGGTTTTCAGATTCTATTTTTACATTGAAGCTGCTCTAGTTTCTTTAAGTCGAACTCTTCACAGTGTGACGTTATTTTTTTCAGACACTGACTGACAGAAACACAGAATCCTTGACCTGGTACAACAGTTTCTAGACTCAAGAGGGTGCATTCATAACCTGTCTTCCAAAGTCAGCCTGAAAGAGTCAGAATGGGGTTATGCACCCCTCTAAAACTGAAAAGACAGGAAGAAGAAGCAAGGAACAGAGGAAGCGTGGGTGTGAGTATATGACAGAAAAAGAGATAGAGACAGCTTATATATGTGAGAAAAGGACCAAAAAGCAGAGAGTTTGGGAAAAGTGGAAATTGGGGCTGAAAAGTGTCAGATCAAACAGAAACAGGTGGTTTTGTTGGCGCAACAACGGTGACGACAATGTTTCAGAAATAAGAAGAAGGGCATACTTGAAGCATTTTTTTAAGTGTATTCATAATTCATATACATATTGACAGGTTTCTAATACAGCATGGTTTTGATAGTGTAACTGTCTTCTCAGCTTGACTTTTTTTTTTTTTTACAAGAATAACGATAAAAAATGATATAGACAACACCATGTACGACTCACTTGTAAATTTTATGGCAATTCTTCTTTTGAATGGATTTTGCATCTCCCGATCAAATCGCTGCTGTGTCAGTGAAGAATGAAACCATTCAAAAGTACTTGGTAAGGCTAACTCCCCCATTCGCCACAGTTGGCCAATCACAGCCTTCATATGACACGCTCTCCAAAGTTTTCAGTTGGAAAAATGTTTCATCACTGTCCGAGGGACCGACGCCTGTCAGTCAAACGTGACTTCCTATGTAGAACATACGCACTTGTGCACCCAGTACACAGTTCCACACAGATGAAAACTCTTCAGTGTCCCGTCCATCATCTTTTTCCACTCAGCATGGTTAAAGATGGCGGACACGCATTAGTCCATAGTGTTATCTCCTCCTCTTACAAGGCTCTGTCCTTCTCTTTGCACATTACGAACATTTTGTACTTGAAAAATAAGATTGCGTCCATCTGATTTTTCATGAATACTATCTGTACCGTAAAAACCCCAGTGATGAAAAATAAGAACACTTTTCAAAAGGACCAAAATGGAATCAAAGACCCAGATATCGGCATTTTTCAGTTTCTCACACACACTCACTTCTCATTCACACACGTGACTTTTGAAAGGCAACAGATGTCCGTTCTCCAAGGCAATAATGTCTTTGTGGCAAACTCGACCCTGACATTCCAGACATCACTCTGGCTCCTCCCTCTCCAGGAATGAAAGAAAAAAAAATCCAATTCATGTGTTGACTGAATATAAAGCGAGATACATCCATTTCATTTTCATGAGTAAATAATGATGAGGATACAAAATAATAATGAGGACTAAAATAATAATTGTGATCATCCTAATATAAGATAAGATACTACTTGTGAGAGGATACAAAATTCTCTCCTTTCCTTTTCTGGGTTTGACACCCAACTTGCTCCCAATACGCCTTATCAAAGCAATCAAAAGAAAACCAGAAAAAAAGGTAACTGATGATAAGCAAGAGTTTAACACTCTGAGGATGTCTGAGGAAAATCAAAGTAAGCCTAGAGAGGAAGTTTGTTTCTTTTGTTCTTTACAGAAAAGTTCCTTTAGTTCCTCCATCAGTCTTGACGTCTCATTTTATTCCGCTTCAATCTTTGTAGTTTTTTTTCTTTTTTTTTTTCCTTTTTTACTTGTAGCTCCGTTCCTCTATGTTGCATGTCCATGTTTTTTTCTTTTTCTGCTTTTAAGTAAAGAGCAATAATTCTTTTAGAAAAAAAAGGTTTCTTTTCTCCATTGTATTAAATGTAAATAATGCTGATTCCCATTGAGAAATTGTACATTCCCTTTTGTTGTTCTCTGTCACAGATGCCAGTCGTGTCCTTTCACATTGGGGGCTGCTTCACAAACAAGCCTCATTTCTCAGTGTCCTATTGTCCAAACTAACCTAGGCAAGGAAACGGAAAAAAAAATGAGGTTAGTATCATCACCATGGTCCATACATTGTGATGCAAAGAATGAACTGCTGTCACACATAGCGTAATTTCTTTAATGGACACAACCTCTGTGAGAGCTTTCTAAATTGGACAAATAGGCAGACAATAACTGATTCTGTATTATTGCCAAACAGCCGCTGGATGAGAGAAGTGAAATTCCTTTACTGATAATCTGACTCACTCATAGACATCATATTGTTTAAATATGTACATGCAAGGTGAGGCATGCACCCAAATTTCTCATTTGTTTCTAATTCCATGAATTGGAAAATATGGATTTCAAAAGAAAAGCTTCACTATGTAACAAATCAAAAAGCTGTCACTGGGTAAACTTCACTTAAAAACAGGCATCTAGGGCATGTGCTGTGTAACTGGTTATAGTCAGGTAAATCCTAAATCAAAATCCTCAGCATGCCATCAGATTTCTGCTTTAACCATACTTAAAGAGAAAGAAAAGGAGAGATATGATGTGGCATGTCTAGTTTCCATGAGGACAGAATGGATTGAGAGTGAGGAGTAGGTAGTGAAAGGGAGTGATGGGCAGGAGTACTGTCACTAAGGTGTTGTGAGGAGGAGTGTGAGAGCAGGATGATTTTCCTCAGTAGGAGTCTAAGAACCAGTAATAAAGAGCATGGAGTAGTATTGCTGTGTGATAATAAATTATCTGAATCGTAAAGGTATAAACAGCCCAGAGGCTACAAATTAGTGTCCATTTACTGAAGGTCCATTAATGAGAAACCACTCTCCAAATAATGAAAAAAACAGCATTTCACACATGAAAATGTATTTGTGGTGATCAATCACATCAGGTGGTGAGATGCAGTATAAAATCATCTTTCCAGTCTACATGATTTTATAAGGGTGTACCCTTCTGGCACACTAGTTCACACTAGGAATTCCATTTAAAATTTTGAAAGTAAGAAATAGCAATTCAGATAATTTGGGATGAACATCATGAATGTTCTGCCTATGACACATGCTGAAAACATAAACATATACAACTGAGTCTAAACTTACAGCTCCCAGACTCCTGTGTCGCTTCCTCGTCTCCATTTTTCTCAGCCTCTCTCTGACTGCTCCAGGTAAACTGACTTGGCTGGCCGGATGCTCTGGGTAAACTGAGTGAGAGAAAGAAAGAAAGAAAGAAAGAAAGAAAGAAAGAAAGAAAGAAAATTGCAGGGGTTAGAGGGAGAGGTTGAAAGAAATGAAGCATAAAAGCTCAGTCAGTGATTTGGTGGTGAGGATCTACAGTGGCAAACAAAAAAGTGAAAGGATATTCACTAGATCACACAAAACGAAATTTCCCTATAGACAGTAAGAAAGACGAACCTCTCCTTCTTTACCTTGTGCTTCGGACACCGCAGTGAGAAGTTATCTTCATTAAGAGAGCAATCTGGAGGAGGGACAGAGAATATCAGGACTGCGCAGATATTGCCAGACAGAGCTTCTACGGTATAGAACAACATTTGTGTTTTACAGGAGCCTCATCTGCTACGTTAAACAGGCACAAATATCCATTATTAGAAGAGAGCATTTTACATTAACTCACTTTTTACAGTGCATCTGTATGTAATGCATCCACTCACCTGCTTCAATGGCACACAGGTAGTGGTAGCGAAGCGTACAGCCTTTGCTGTAGCAGCCCAGGGTTGAGCCAACCATCTCACAGTATGAGCAGCACTGAGCAGAGAAGGACAGCAGGGTAAAGAAGAGATCAATACATCTTAAAATTACACTACACAGTAAAAAACAGCTAAGGGCCTTGCAAAATGCTAAAAAAAAAAATCAATAAACACATAACACTATTATTAATAATATACAGTTGTTCATAACACATACCATGGCATATGAACCACTGACATGTCTCTTTATTAGTTAACACTGCAATTCAAAAACTTCCCTTCAAACAGCTGCAGTCGACACCAGAAACAATAGTTATAAAGCTGAAATATCCCAAAACAAAAAAAACAGAAAACAAATACAAAGGACACTCACTGTTTCTCTGGCGCCATCTAGTGCCTCCTGCAGGCCATACAGTCTCCCGTTGACAAGGTACACTCCACTGGTCCACACTATACATCCTTCATGGACCCACAGCTCCTCTGGGTCCATGGGCATCTGAGGCAGCTGGGCAAGTTGTGCCAAGGGTCCCAGGGAGTCCAAGGCTGGCGGAGGGGGCTGGAAGGGCAGGGACGCCTTACTGTTGGATGGCACCATTCTGGGGGATTCCTCACTTGATTTGTGCCTCCTTTTGAAGCGGGGGTGCGAGGTCAGCTTTCTGTGTTGAGGTCGCTGTTGAGCTTCGTCCGTCGGCTGCTGCAGCTGTTGCTGTTTTCGCTGCTGTTGCTGGTCAATCTCAAGGTCTGGCTCTCTCTTAAGCTCAGGGATAGGTCGGATATCTAGATTCATGTCCCAGGTTAGAGATGTTGTTTTACTGGTGGTGGGGGAGGAGGAGGAAGAGGAGGCGGTGTTACTGAGCTTGCCAGCCACATGCATCATCATATCCTCTCTTCCAGCTATGCAGGCAGTTCTGACTGTCGTGGTAAGAGATGTTGGGTTTGAATCTAGGCTGATGGCATATTCACTCTCAGCTGAGGGCTTGGTAAACTGAGCATCTTGTGTTTGTGTGTCTTGGATAGCGCTCAAAGCATTTGAGCTGATGTCTGAATTTGGTCCTGTTTTGTTTGTGCCTGTGGTTGCTTGACATTGTCTGACCTGGGGCTGGTTCTTGGGAAGCTTTGCAGCATATTCAGCTGGATAGAAAGGCCCATAGAGATCTCCAAGGTGTTTGTAATTTGCCCATTTCTGACACAGGCAGCAAAGCAGGCGACCAGAGTGATTGGTCTCTGTAATCACAGGGCCTGCAACAACATAGCCAGATGAAGGAAGTGCTTTTCCTGACTGAAGTGTAGTTTCCACCTCGTCTGGCTCCCTTTTCTCTGATTCTCTGTCTCTTCTAGATAACTGGGAGGAAAGAGCTGAGGTCAGGAGAGAATCAATTCCACTCCCGCCTGCTTTCCCTCCGACTGCACTACGCTCGCCTTTCATCTTGTCCTCCTCAGCATTTACAATGGTGCACACTGCCCCAATCTCCGGTATTTTGTTCTCCACATGTATGTGCGGAACAAACGGGCCCTTTCTATTTGGATCGATGAATACTCTATTTGTGCCGAGGCTCCCTCCTGCCTCTAAAGGTGTATCTGGGTCATCTTTGGCCACTGATTGTGACGTCGCTGTCGCTGCTGCTGCTGTTGCTCCCCTCCTTCTCCTCCTTTGTCGTCCTCTTGCTTCTAGTGGCTCGTCTTCATCTTTTACACCTTTGCGTCTTCTTCGCACAGGTTTGACCTCAATCTCAGGCTGTGTGTCCTCGCTCTCAACATCCACTTTCACTACCTGGGTTAAAACAGGTGGGGCTAGTGAGGGAGGGTTTTTATTGTCTGTCAGAGGTGGTGCTGCAGGGTCTGGTGTGCTGCTGATCATCTGCACTGTCGGTGGGGTTGTGGCAGCAGCTGTAGTCGGAGTGGGCGGGGCTGGAGGAGCACTTAGAGTTGTGCTCTGAGCTGGGACTTGAGACTGGCCCTGTGCCTGTGTTTGGGCTGGGTTCTGGGCCCGTTTTTGTTTATTCACACTCCCTACGGGTCTGCCCTTCTTCTTGCCAGATGGGAAATAGCCTTTAGGCACAACACTCTCTGGTGGCTTAGAATCTTGTGGCGACAGACTGGACCTACCAGAGGACATCTGATGTTGTCTATTCAGCATGTGTCCTTGAGCCTGGCTATGGTGGGGTGGGGTGGTTCCATAGTAGTCACTGCCAGGATAATCATCAAATCCAATGCCAGATTCTTGAAGTTTTTGTCGAAGAAGATTAGCGGCAGACTGCTCTCCTCTTCTTGTCTCAAGCTGCTGGTAAGTGTTGGTGAAATGCTGAATGTCAGACAGGGCAGATGAAGATGGAGGTGGGGAACCCTGGACCGGACGAGGAAGAGGCGGAGGAGGGGGTAGAGGTCCGAGCAAAGCAAAATCCTCCTTGTCACCAGACGCTGACGCCACAGCGGCTCCTAATCCAAAGTCAAAGTCTTGTTGTTTTAGGGTTTGGGACGTCTGATGAGGATCACATGGGTAGGCAGATGGAGGTAACGGCCCAGTCTCATCAACTACTCTGAAGGGAATCATGTCATTTAATGAGTGACTTTCATCCATGTAACTATCATCCCCTCCTGTGACCCTAGGGAAATGTGCTAAGTCTTGGTCCTGTGAATCATTAAACGGTGGTATTTCTGAGTGAGAGAAGCCTGGGTAATGATTTGACTCATCATCAGCATGGCCTGCTGGCTTTTTAATAGTTGGGGTGATTTTCTGCACTATTGCCTCCAGTTTCAAACCTCGTCCTTTCCTGGCAGGCAAAACCTTGGTATTACCACTTGATGGAGATAGAGGTTGTGAATAGGTATTCTCTCCGAGCAAAGGGGACGAGAGCCTGGGACAAGGGATATCTGAACTGGATGAGTCATCTTCATTGTGATGGCTGGACTCAGACTGAGCCCCAGGGGAGTGATGAGAATTTGTGGCAGCCCTCGGCTGAGACGCATCCTGGAGTTGCCTTTTAGCGGGTATAGGAGAGATAAAAGAACGAACTCTCCTTCGCAACATTAGCGGATTGGTGTCTCCAGAACCCCCAGCTTTAGTCTGACGCTGCACCTGTGGCTGAGTGGAGTTCACGTCAGCCGAAGGCTTAGTGGAGCTGGGTGGAGGGGGTGGGCAAGGATGTCTGGTTTCCTCTGTAGCTACTCTGGAGACCTCAGGTTCGGCAGCATTTTGACCATGAGTCATTTGTGGAGGAACGGTGCTGTGTGAGGCTACAGGAGCAGGAGGAGGGAGAGGAGGGGGAGGCAGTTGTGTTCTGTAGTAGGAGTCTCCTTCTATCATTCTAGCGCCTTCTCTTCCCGAGTGTGTGGACTCCCACATTTTCAAATCAAAAAAAGCACTTTGATGATGGAGTGAAGTTTTTGTTGCATGTTGTTCACCAGGCATGTCAGTTTGGGAGATCATCCTCTGTCTCTGCTCTGATTGGCTGACCTTATGTCTTCCTGGAGAAGAACCAGGCTGTATCATCATCTCCTTAGATGGCCTGTTCATTGCTTTTACCCAGTCACTCAAGTCATGGGGGTGATGAGGGGGGCCTCGAGGGTGAGGATACATTTGAAGCTTATTTGTGGATTGAGCCTGGGGGGATAAACTGTGGTATGGATGGTGGGAGGGAAAATGAGGGTTACTACGTGGCATCATATTCCCTTCTCTTGTATCTCCATATCGATATCCAGGAAAACTGCTACCACTGCCAGTTGATAAATCAACACCATGAAGATAGGACTGGTGCCTCGAAGGTGAAGATAAAGGATTAGTGCTCCTAGGATGAGAAGGCAAGGGTGTAATATCAACATTACCTCGCCTATAGGGGTCAGCATTCATTACAACAGATGAGTGAACAGACTTGGAATGATACTCTATATCGGCCTCATTAGCTCCACCACTGCCATGATGATCAGTTTGCAAATTTGCAGTGTCTAGGCCAGCCTCTTTTGATGCTGTTTCCATTTTCACCACTTGTTTCTCTCCAGTATCCTTTTTACTCAGATCATTGGCTGCTGCTGGAGAGGAAAATGGCTGTTGAATCACAGAGGCTCCACTCTGACTTTTCTCCCGCTCTCTCTCTCTGTCACTTTCCCTGTCCCTCTCTGGTGTGCTGCGCCGGTTTGGCGACACATCACAGATGACAGAGCGCCGCTCTGATGGGGCTAATATGGAGCCTGATGATTTTTGAGACTCGGTTTGACCAACACTGCCTGTTAGTGGCTCTGTCTCTTGCAAAAGGAGCTCCTGCACAGCAGAGGATGGGGTGGACACATTAGATAACGCTTTTCTCTGTGGCAAAGAATAGTCAGCTAAGTTTATATGTTTCGGTGGGGGCTGCTGAGACTCTGTAGGCTGTGCTAAATGACTCTGAGACACACCTACTTCAGGTTTTTCAGCATTTTGCAATACCTTAATATTTGACACTTCTGACTTCACTGAAGACTGAGGGTCCGGAGTAAAATCAGGCTCACCTCCATGCCTCTGGTTTGTATGTGGGGGCTTTCCAGAGCCACCCATTTGGGCAGAATGTGCAGAAGCCTCAATTACTCCACTTTGCACCCTCATACTTTCTGTTATGCTATACGGGTGTCTGGTTTGAAACTGTTGTTGAACATGGAGATGGGCAGGAAATGCCTGCTCTGGTCTGCCATAACGTCTATCTAAATTGTAACCTTGAAGAACCTCTTGTAAAAGGCTTGGAAATTGCTGCATTTGTGAATTATCCTCGTGACCTTTAGCTCCCCCGCCTTGCCCTCTCTTCACCAAAGCCTCTGCTACAGAACTTGCATCTTTTGGATGCACAGGGCCGTAACCGGTTTGTGATTGTTGGTACCCCAAGTATCTGGAATTTGATTCCATTACACCAGCTGGGCCAGCCCTCCCTCTGTTCTTCATTGACAAATCCGAGCCATATGTTGATTCTGGGTGGCCATATTTATGTGGTCCAGACTGGGGAGGATTTTGAGGCCGTCCGAAATTTGATTTCTGGTGAAGGGAAGAATACAGACTCAGATCTACACCTTCCTCTCCATTATGACTGCTTGACTGTCTTAAGTAAGAGTGCGAGTGCTTCTCGTCTATACAGTTGTCCTGGGGATGCTTGCTTTTCTCAGTGTGACTTCCCTCCGACCGAGCTGAAACAATCACACCAACACCACTGGCACTCTGCTGTTCCTCAGACGTGTGCTTTTCTTCCCGCTCATTATTGTGTAATCTGGATGCAGTGTGGAAACTATTTTCTTTGTCCTGACCATTCTGTGTATTGACTTCTCCATCTCGTTGCATGTGGCTACTGCCTTTCTCTGTTTTCTCAACTGCGCCTTCATTTTCTTTTTTGATGACTTCATTTTTAATTTCTGTTGTCTTTCTATGGCCACCTCTGTGGTCTGTATATGTTAAACCAGGATCTGAGACACAATTTGGCTGTGGAATACTGGAGGAGGTGGATGAGGGGGATGAGGAAACTGGAGGTGCTGAATGTGACGTTGGGCCGGTCTCTGATGACTGGCATCCAAAGGATGGAGGTGATGAAGAAGAGGGAACATGAGATTCATTTGCTTTTGTTTCAGAAGCAATTGTTTCTTTAGACAGTGAATCAGAGGTGACTGTTTTCACATTTGCTGCTTGTCCAGTCTGTGTTTGAGTCTGAGCCGAAGGGTGATAGCCAGTTGGTTCAGATCCACTGCTTGCACCACTCATCTGCCTCACTCTACCATGTTCCCCCTCAGAAAGCTCCTCACGCTCCACCTTGGTCCCTGATGAGCCACCAACTGACATCAATGAGGAGTCTTCATCAGCACCAGCATCTAAGCTGGCACCATCACCAATCCCCACTGCACTTCCTTCTTTAACTGTACTAGTGCTTGATGCTGCACTTGCATTTCGACTCCTCGGTTGTGATGGGGGAACACCATGTGTTGCCTGTTGTATCTGAACCCCATCTTTCCCCTTCTTCTGTGAAAGCACTGTGTCAGTGAGGAGCATGTGCTGAACTGTGTTTGGTAAATTGGCTACTTGTGAGCTCAAGGCATTAAGACTATTCAGGCCGGCATCCTGCATTTTGTCATGTGGAGAAGATGAATAAACAGAGGAACCTTCATCTCGAGATCCGATTCCTGTGACTAGACCCATTTTGTTGCGGCCTGTTGGAGGAAGACTGCTCCCACCAACTGCACTCATGCTGTGAGCTTTATGACTGCCACTGCTACCACAACTACTAATGCTGCTATTTGAGTTTGGCGTGGGACTTAACTGAGGCATGGTCTGCAGTAATCTACCCTGACCATGGCTGCTACGGGGGTTTGATGTAGGAGGACCATGACCTGAGGGGTTTCCATGTGCCTCTGAGACACCCATCAAAGGGGAAGGAGAGGAGCTACAACTGGGGGAATGCACTGCAGAGGCAGCTGGAGAGGGGTTGGATATCGGGCTAAAGTTTTGGTTAATTTGGGTTTGTTGAGCATTGGGATGCATTGGTGATTTGGCTATTTCTTGAGATGCTGCTTGAGGTATACTGGGATTGGAGGCTTGATGATGTTTAGCATATACAGAACCTGGAGAAGGGCCCTGGTGCTGCATCTTGAGAGAGTTGTCATAACCTACCCCTAAATTGTGCTGAGAGTTGCGGTGCTGTAGTGTGGCTTGCTTGTGAAGTGAATGCGTCTGTGGGGAATATCCAGGATAATTTGAAGCATGGTAACTCTGTTGAACATTCTCCATTGGCCCCACATTGTTAGCAGCAACTGAACTGGAGACTGAGTTTGAACTGGAGTTGACACTGGGAGAACTGTTGACTTTGGGATCGAACCCAGTACTCGCAGCCCCATCAAGATACCTCTGCGGAGGGGGGCTGTACATTCCTGATGACCCTGTTGATGCTCCACCCTGTGGGGAGTAGTGTGGGTACTGAGGGGTCATTCTGTGCCCAGAGTGTGGATAGCTTCTATGCTGTTGTCCATGGTGGACAGCTGGGAAGGTTTGCCCGTGCTGGCGGTGCTGCATTTGAGAACCTGGCACTGACTGCATTGCAGGGTTCTGACTCATATTGTACTGATGAGAAGGAGAGAACGCTCCAGCACCTGTACTTCCACCTGAACCGGCACTGGAGCCATAGTCTACTGGATACGGAGAAATCAGGCCAGATGATGGTGCAGAGCCAGATCCAGCATGCCGGTACTGGTGAGGTATATGTCCATCAATATTAGGGTACCCAAAGCCTGCCCCATAGCCCATGCCCCCTCTTCTGTGCCTGTCTTTTCCACCCATTGAAAAATAATAATCCATGACGTCCTTCCTGTAAGGGCTGTTAGTGTTGCCACTGTGAATGTTACCCTGTGTTGGCGGTGGCTCCACAGCCGCTCTGTTTCGAGCACTGTAAGCAAGCATGTGGCTGGCTTGAGTGGGGTGGTGATGGCCTCTGTGCAGGCTCTGCTGTTGCATCCCCGCGTAATCATCTGTCATCCTTGGGGAGATCTGGGGATCTGCAGGCTGAGGGGGATACGGAGGTCCTCCTCCACCCCTCCCACTGAACCCCGGGGGGAGAGAGGGGGGAGCTGGACTGTTCGAAAAATTCTGCATTGTTTTCCAAGTTTAGATTAAAAACTGAAATATCTGTCAGTGTCTATACCAGGGAATGCTTCTGATCAGGAACTGGAAGGCTTACGGCAGTAACCATAAATGACAAAGAGAGAGTCTATGGCCTGGCAGTAAAACAAGGAAATGCTTTCAAAATCCACCAGATTCAAGCTGACGAATATATATCGCAGATGTTATGATCACTTTTTTGTAGCAGAAAGTGGGGAGGGAGGTTACACAGATGATGATTTTATCAATATATGAAAAGGCCAAATGGTGAAAATCTTACTTCTTCAACGGGAGTATGGTCGTCTTAAAAAATGGTCTTAGGAAACGGAATTTTCAAAAAGGAAAAAAAAGAGATATGTAGTGAAACAGGTTTCTACTGCAGAAAAATACAAGACTAAAAGTGTGCAGTCATTTCCATGAAGCAGTTTGGCACTGAGCAGGCAATGATATCATGGACGACTGGCGCACCACCATGCGAGATGTTCGACCTCAAATGTCTTTACATGTATGCGTTCCGCTATGATCACAGCTCGACCAGAGCTATGTTAGGATTAAATTATGTTGTGATCCAATAGCATCTTGTGCAAAAAAAAATCTCAATAAAAACATTGACACTGTGTTCCGTCACAGCAATTCTTCAGTTCGTCAAGATGCGTAAGTTTGCTGGGACCTGACTCACACCTGTATGAGACTGCAGTAACTTGAACCAAGAGGTCTGAATACAGACCCTCACTAAACACTCCCAGAGGCAAACACTCCATTGATATTCTCGTCAGCTCTTGGATGCAGAGTGTAATACTTTTGGAGATGCTTTTTTTCTTGGTCATTCCCTTTGAAATACTGTGTTCTTTTCTTAGTTTTTTGCTACTGCATGCATTCCTTCGGACTGTAGAAGTCTTTGGTCCCTATTTTGTAATTGTTCTTTCTTTGACTCTGTGTTCAGATTCTTCTTGGTGCTCTCCTGTATCTTCAGCATGTAGCTGTCTTACCTTTGTTTTTTTCTGTCAACCATCATTTAATTCTACCTAGTTCCATGGCAACAATTTTCCAAAGGAGGGTAATCCATTTATTCCACTTCAAGTTCAGTCAATTCAAGCTCCTGTTTTCTTTTTCTCTTCAGTATTTCCATGCAGATAAGTTCATTTTCCAGGAGCTGCTGACCAGAAGCCTTCACAACTCTGCAAATACAGAATCAAAAAAGTTAGCATACATAAATGAAAAGGTGCCATATTTACCATACCTTCTGCTAAAGTTATTTTGTTCAAATTAAATAATTATAAAGAGAAATGCATTGAGGTCATACAGTAATGTAAAAAAAAAAGCCATTTTGGGCTAGTCTAATGTTTCTTTGTTTTTGGCAGAGTATTTTATCCAGCAATTTAATTTCAACAATCCAGTGGTAAATTACAACATACTGTAATTACCAAGGCAACTAGAAAAAAATGAATTGAATTAGTTTTGAGTCTTTGTTTAGGCTTTCTGTAACTTGGATGTTGTTATTTTCAAATTGTTGAGACTGTCTTCATTGAAAAAGAGTTCTGTTCTGGGATCACATATTTCCGATTACATCAACATTCTCCATATGCGGATTTATTTTTAGTGGCCCACCGCAAAACCCCCCCCAAAAAAACCCATATAGGTCCATCACAAATAGACTCACCAAACCAACAGTAATGTTAACACAACTTCCATGTTACATACACTAGTCATTCAACCCTAACTTCACTACTTTAAGAGGCTGGCTGGCCTCATATCAACACTCCTCTTTTAATATGCAGTGAGAGTACAGCCCTTACTGTGGTTGGAGCTTTAACAATACATGCCTAAGCTGTCTCTTCTGACTGATAACAAACAGGGTTGGTGGAGAGAAAAATGGGTTAGCTGCAGCATGCAATTAAGGCAAAGTAACACAGACAAGGTCACAAACACTAATTCACATGTAAACAAACAACCTCGTGGAGTCAAGACAGAAGCAGTCCATCTCTAACCTCTTCACAATGAGACCGAAGACCATTAACTTTAGTGTATTTTACTTGTTTTTAATGGGCTTTAATTATTATGGCTGATAATTAAAGGGATGACGCCACCTTTATGGGGGTCAGCGCCCATAATTGCGATGTGTGACACAAGCCTCTATTGTCTGCCTCAAATACACTATAAAATGCTTAATGGCCCGAACACAACTTTGGGTGACTTTTGTTGTCATAGCGTGGACTTACTGTGAGCCAAACAATAACAAGTCATCACTATTTACGATTATAATCATATACCTGGTGCAATTTGTGTGTCAATCTTATCATTAGTGTGAACTGATCTTCACTGATGTGATGTTTTTAATCACAGGGGGAGTGATGAGGAGCTGAATGAAGAACAGGAGCACTACAAAACAAACCGGTCCTACCTTGTAAATGAAACTGAGCCTCAAATACTGCATGAATGTCTGTCACATTTAAGGGTCAAAGCCAGTGGACAATGCAGTGTAAAACTGGTAAAGTTAGAAGGACACTATTGATCTAAATCCCTCTATGAGCCCATATCTTGATTACTAATTAATCACAGTAGCTCACTGTGCACCAGCAGCATTCACAATACACAGAACAGTGCAGCATTAATACAAACTGGCTCAATGCAGTCTGTCAGCTAGTCAATCAATTGCATGGCTGCCTAATTGATAAGAGCATACGCAATGCTCTTTGCAGATCATGATCAAACGCCAGTACTGCTATATTATAATGCTTTATCGTCAACAACACTGGCTTTTGCAACATAGCCTTAGTAGCCACGTTAGCCCACAGCAAGGCATACGCATTACAATTAGCTTTGTAGTGCTGCCTCTCTTAGCTTTGCGAGGTTAGCCTTAGCCGAAATACCTCACATTAAATATGCGAGCTAGCCGCATATGTTGGGAGCTAGCTAGGCTACAAACCGCCAGCTAGCATCGGAGCAAGCTAGCTAATGTGCGTTTATTACGTTATTACGAGCCTTTGAGGAGGTGCACAAAACGTTATAGCAGGCTAAAGGCAACGGGGGCAGCCAGGCAGCGTTTAGCTACAAAAGAGGGGTGATTAGGTGCAGATGTTCCCCCCCCTCCTCCTCCTCCTCCACCCCTCACAAATTCAGAGGGGCTGTGAGTAAATGGGTTAGCTAGCATAAATAACGTATAGAGGCGAGAGAGCTGCTGGAGCACTGCATCAGAAAAACGGTCATCACGCAGCCTGACATTTGCCTTGAATAAACAGAGCTAACAGGGAGAGGCGAGCCAGTCAAGCTAGCTAACATACCCTCAATGCATACCTGAAAACGGAGCGATACAAGGCCCCTCGAAGACTGAAAGGCTGTTTTGTGACAATCCCGCTGGTGTGGCAGGAAACCCCAGTCTGGAGTCGACCGCTCCGCCGCTTTTCCCCTCACCCTCTCCGAGTCCAGACAACCCCGACCAGCGGCGGCGAAGTCGGGGGCCCCGTCACGACACTCCGATCCCGGGCCTTTTCTTCCGATTCCCCCCTTTCTGTTTTTTTTTTCTTTTGTCCTCACCTCCACAAAAAAATGATGAGAGCAGAGCACAATCGGGGTGCCTGTAGGTCCCGTAACCAGTGAGGTCCATACACCCCCGCCCCCTCCCCTCTCTCTCTCTTGTTCCCTCTCGCTCTCTCGCTCTCTCTCTCTCTCGCTCTCTCTCTCTTTCACACGCCGCTGAGGTGATCCCACCTTTCTCCAACTAAAATCGAACCCATCTCGCGAGCCCCCTGCTGACACACGAACATCTCAGGCGTCAGTTTCCGTCACTCGCATGCCCCCGTGCATGCCTCTATTCGCTTTCCTGTGAGACTACTGTGTTTTTTTTTCTTCTTCTTCTTGCAACAGAAAGACCGCCTTGAAAATGCATACACACTCATATTCCTGCACCCCCCTCCCTCCCTCCCTCATCTCTCTCCATCACATCCCTCCAACTCCCCTCCCTCTCTCAGGCTTCTGCTATTTCCCTGATTTTCACCTATTTCTACCATAAAAATCCATGGTTTTAGTATTATTGCAAATGCATTTTTTTTTTTGCATCCTCTCCTTTGTTCTTTGTTCTTATTTCATCTCAAGTGAAAAATGAATCAGGGCAGCCTAATGAAGGCACCAGGGTACAAAGGCAATAGGGAGAGGAGGCAGGGTTGAATGGGATGGTGGGTTATGTCTGAAAATGAATAAGTCAATAACAGACAATTTGTGTGCAAATAGGTATTGCATTGCATTAAAGGTAGATTGCAGTGCTATGGATGAAGCTTGTTAAGTTTATTGTGGTCTCTTAATGCTGAGATCCATTGTAGGCACAGTGCAGCTATATTGCCTTTTTTTCTCACAAAGAAAAGCCACTTAAATCATTACCATAATATCTAGCCATTGGTTAATGTTTGACACACTCACAACCTCATCATGGCCACAACAACAATGGAGGTGCTACAAACAGAATCCTTTTCCCATTAAATTTATTGTCTCTGAGCTGAGCTGAGCTTATCTGCTCTCACACAGGGCCAATGAGTGCAGTGCAGACCCACTCACACTCTTCTACCATCATAATGATGTGCCCTATGCTCCCCCCACCCCAATCCATGCTGCTGCACTTTTAATGTACTGCTGTGTGTCATACACACACACACACACATTCACCACAATGTACATACATACAAAGAAACCACACATGCACATACAAAGACACAGGCATGCACAATCGCAAAAACCCAACACAAACATTCGGCACACAAGCACACACACATCCGAATGCAGTCACTCACTTAACCTGTCAATCATAAGAGTAAAATCTCTCAGTTTCTAAACAACAGTTCAACACATTTCATTCCCTTGCAGATACATGTCTATTTCTATCATAGTTGCCATAGCAACTGCATCACAGAGCCTTAACTGTGGATAATTTTCAGGCTACGTATCTACACTTGCTTTTTTACATGTGCGATTTCATGCAGACACTCGTTTGCCGGTGCAGATCTTCAGTCGCGAGTCACTTACATGCAGTTGTGTACTCGTGTTGCCACTAAGTCAAAGCGAACGAGCCGAGAGGCGAGATAAAGGGCATTGATACTCTGAGCCAGCAAGTCAGCCAGCCAGGCCTATCCAATCAACAGGAACGCCTGCTGGGATACACACAGACTCTCTCCATCACGGGCAAGGTCACAAAATCTTCCAAAAAGGAGGCTCAAAGCACACAGTTGTAAAGAAAGCAACCAGTTTTGAGCACACTTAATGCTCTCCACATCTTTCTTACACACACACATGAAACACTCACACAGTCCTGCAGAACCATCTTTTCTCTTCTATTGTGTTGCCAAAGTTTGATGCTTTTTACAGAAAACGCTCCATTGCAACCACATATTGCAGGTTCAAAATCTGCTTTGCCCCCATAGTTACAGAGAAATGATTGTGAGGAACAGTTCCTTTCTCTCTCCAGCAGGTCCTTAAAGCATCACCTTCCAGACAGATTGCAATACATTCGAGACGAGAGAGAATTCCAACATTAAAATATTCATATATTTATTCATATAATTCTGATGAAGAAGAATGTTCTATGCCTCAAAAGGACTCAAGCTTCCTTCATGGCTTGATCAGCTGGGTAGGGAAGTTGAACGGCGCCCACGTTGGTTTTGTTGTCTCATATCCATTGGTCATGGTTTTCAATTTCAATCATGATAAAATATGAGAACATTTGTACGTCACTGTATTTTCACGACAGGGAACGTCTCAAGGCTGTAATGCATTGTGCCACTAATGGCTGACATTGTCACGACTTGTGTCCTATCCAGCACAGTATCTGCCTACAGGAATGGCTGACATGTTTCCGATCCTTGAATAAATATGAGAACTAAACAATGTGTTGACTACATTATGTATAAGACCTTCACATTTCCAAATCCAATAGGACCCAGCCAGGTAAACATGTGTATAAACTACCCAAGAACTGTTGCTCCAGACGGCGCAGTCTGCATTTCCAGTCTGACACCATCTACTTCTCCAGAAATCCGAACAAATATCTGCATTCAGTAGCTAAAGCGAAAATGACACACATCGCCCTTGAACCTCCAAAACTAAACAAGGACATTTTGCAACAGCGCAAACATTTACATAGAATTCATCTCGATGTGTTGAATGTGTCTGTCTGCTTTTCCGCTGAAGGTCTACAGGCCCAAGACACTGGCAAGTTGGATGCTACTCAAGCAAGTAAATGGGCAACTAAAACTCAGCTGGAACATAGTCCTATAAGCCGAGTGCATGGAGAGAGGAACAGTGGATAAGTGGCTGCACTGTGTGATCACCATGAATACAATCCACTCGTAAGTCTCATTCCTATGTGAAGGTGTGAGGGTCCTTAGAAGGTTCTTTCTGCGACTGATTGTGCCTGTGGATATAATGACAGTAATGACTCCATTTTGAGTGCTGATGCATTGATAACATTTGTAAGACTCACTCGTTCCCACAGCTGCCACTGCAGCAACAGCAACAGTCACTGCAGATGGAACGAATGACCCTTAAAATATATTGTATCCAGTGCACCACGTTATAGTTATGTTATGTTATGTCATATGTATATATTTAAGCATATATATTATATATGTACATGCTTGGATATGAAATGTACACCACAGCCATTATTTATGCCAGGTTTCTTAGAATTTAATTGGCTTTGATTTTGTAGGACGGTGGGAAAAGTAGGGGCTAATAAAAACAGAAAACACTCAAAACAAAATCCCAGCATGGGCAACATTAACATCCTGCTGCATCCCATTCACACAGCAACAATCAGTGACAAAGCAAGCAGTGATTTGCAGTTTCCTTGATGACCACATGGAGTCAGAGTCATACAACAAACATGCAGTTGTGACGCTCAGAAGCTGGCCTTGCATTACAGCAGCAGGCTGAATGAGATGAAAAACAGCCCTCACATTATTTTGCCTGAAATCCCAGTTCGTCAGTCCCTTTGAAATGCGTGCTTCTAAAGTTATGCTTTGGAACAATTTCACAGCCTTTGATCCTTTTTCATCTGCAGTGTTCTACGATATAACAATTAGTGTCCCACGGACATTAAGTGTTATATCAGGAGAACGGGCCCAAGCTTTGATAATACACGGTTGAAAACATAATTCTGAGCACACAGAGAAATGAGATGTTGAACTTTGATTGCCAATAGGTGTGGTGCCCCTTGTACAATCTCACTCAAACTCTACAAGATCAAAGAGCATGATGCAGCCCAGTTGAAACACACTTGCAACAGCTTCATCTCTAAATCTGTGACCTCAACAGAGTCTGATGATGCTAAGATGCATTTTCCTCAATAGGGACACGAGTGCATCATAATCACCTTTCGCTCTATGCACCACCATTATATTTATCAAATATGGTGATCAAATAGTCTGCAAATATACACTGCAGCTGTCCCACTTAAACACATATATTCACTTCTGTGTCATCTCTTTTCTTGTTCTCATTGATCAATAGCACTGTAGGCCTCAGTGGCCAGCAGGGGGCGCTCTCTCCTAATGTCTCTCACACAGGCACAGTGACTCTCTCTCTCACACTGAGGCCGGCTGCCACACTCTCCTCGTCTCTTAGCAACCTCAGATCCCTGCCTCCAATCACTACGGATACCGGGACGGATGGAGGGAGGGTGGGAGGGTGTGAAAGGGGGGGTGAGGGGGGAGTGGGGGTTGGAGAGGCTGGCAAGGCATCAGCATCCCAAGCAAGCAAAACTGAAAGAGCGCGAAAAGTTGATGTAAGGGTTTCAGGGGTGGATCATGTTGGAAGGGAGAGGTGAATCATGGAGCCAAGGTTCTCAGGGACATATTGAGATCATAATTCAAATCAGCCATATTACAGATTGTGAAGTGGAGGAGAGTGATTGCCCCAATTAAGCCTGTTTGTCTTGAGGGTCCCCTTTGCTTTGCCTTCCACAGCTCATGCCCCCCCCTCCCCCAGCAGCTCCTCCTGTCCTCTCTTCTTCTGCTCTCACCCACCTTCTCCTGTAGCCCATTAAATTTGATGGTGCCATCATCATCTCCGTTCTGTCCTTGTGACTCGTGGCGGGTCTCTGTGCTTTATTGCTCCACTCTTCCTCCACTGGGGGTCCGTCCTCTTCTCTCTGGTGATCTATGTTTCTGTCACACACACACAGGGCGTACATGCATGTAGACACACACACAAGAATATGCCCACATACACACACACACACACACACACAATACAATCCTACATTGCATCACACATCCTGAGGTGCCACACACTCACACGTCACATATTGAGCCCATATGACATTCTGTATGCATGACATGCATATATTGCACAAAGAAAACACACTTTGCTCACACACCCACACAAGCTTGTCACTCAAAGCCGCAACACACAAGATTTCACACACTCCTCGTGTGAAGCGACAGTGACCTTAGACACTGGATCCCCCCACCCCCTCCCCGTGGCGGCTGTCATGTGGGGATGCGCCACACAGATACACGCATGACAGGGTTTAGTCAGGAAGACGGAGCCATGTTCAACGTCAGGCTGATACGCAACAGGAGGCAGTGGAGTGAAAGCTGACAGGTTGTGTGCTGCTCCTTACAAATGCAATATGATACTTAAAAAAACAGACATGACTCAGTGAATATAAACAGACTATATACAATATAATCCTACAGTTTGTGACACTATTGCACCTGTGAGTTATTTCTGATGACATGTTTCTGTATTTGAGTTTGTAGAAACACAGCAGAGTGGAAATATTTACCAGCTTGTTAATGTGGCACTGGAGAAATGAGTGCTTAGCATATTGCAGCCTAAAGCTCTATCAATAAACTATTATTATTGTCTTATTAGTCATTGCACCTTGTGACGACTGTGAACTTAATTTTAACATTTAATTTAATCTCAGCGGGAGCAGCAGTAATACACTTTTGAATTGAGGGGTTTACATCTATAAATCTTTATAACAAACAATACGAGCAATATTAAAATGTGCTTTAAAAGTGTTAATAAGAATGTTAATTTAACAGTCATGCAAATAGTGCCACTCATTATCATATAAGTAACAGCTTTGTGGCTACTACTGCAATTATTATATTCTGTTCATGATAGACTGACATGCTAATAATAATGTAGGATGTGATATGTTGACACATGCGAGGACTCCAGTTCTCATTGGCTCTCAGTGAACTGAAAGACAGCGAGGACAACAGACATGATATGATGTGATATGATGATTAAAGTCATTGCCTGAACGTGCTGTACAACGCCATTCATTTCAAAGTACATCCTGTGCTTCCGAGTGCTGCCACAGCATCAGACAAACACATCATCCTTTGAAGAAATCTGTTCCAGGAAGAGCGGCGCCCTAATGTGCGCCTGCAAAAACTTTAACTCTGAGCCACGGAGGAGATGAAGCAGGGGGAGGAGGAGGAGGGAGGGAGGGCAAAAACATGTGTATGTATGTCTGTGTGTGTGTGTGTGTGGACTGATAAAGAAAGAGAGAAAACGCTGGCTGCTGTTGCCCAGGCAACCATCTCTCTCCCCTCTCCTCTTTAACCCTTTCTCCTCTGCACTTCCTTTTCACATTCTGTCTTTTTTACCATCGCAGCCATCTCTCACTTGTTGATGTCCTATCACTCCATCTGTCCCTCTCTTTATCTCCACGCAGCTCTCCTCTGCTCTCCATCTCCCCCCTCTCTCTCTCTCTCTGCGTCTGCCTCTCTGTCTGCGATACAAGATCTCGATTCGTGAGCTATTCACTCTCACCTTCATCTTGATTATTCATCCTCATGTCGGCACACCTGTCATTTAGTCGCCACACATGCGCTTTGTTCGCTCTGAATCATTCTGCTCGAGAACAGTGTGTGCTTAACTGGGTTTTTAGGAAGTAATTGTTTCACTGCAGGTGTTATTGATGATTTGGAAACTTTGACTCGTGCTGCAACAACATGGCTGCTGGCATGCAGGAAAGTGACTGACTGCCCTGAAGGAGTCAATGCAGACAAAATACTGTGTGCTCATTTTGAAGGATGTGAATGTTTGTATTTTTGAAATGTTGAACATGTCCAAATGGTAAGGAACCAATCAGAGGAGAAGCCAGGTGTCTCTAGATATCATATGACTATTTTCAATGGCAGAGATGTGGTCAGTTTGCAAATTTGCAAAAGGAGAATTGGTGAGCCTTCATGTGTGATCAAAGGATCTGAAAATATGAGAGACAAACCTCCAGAGAAAACTTCCAGAGGTTTGCAGTAATCAATTTCCAGAGCACTGTTTTGCCACTTTTCTTCTATTGTTCTCTTCGTCGATCCAGTGGACACAGCAAGTACGGACACAATGGTCAGTTGTATTTTTTGTGTTTCATCCCTTTAATGAGTCCAAGCAAATGTGCAGTGCGCTGGATAAAGTTAGCCAACGTTAACCTGCCAAGTTACGCGCTGAGTCACGTCAAATGTCGACAGGACATTCTTTATGGCTCGCGGGTGTTGACAGAGAAAGTTACGGCAAACGTTCCTCAAAACAGTTTGTCAGATAGCTAAGCTGCTGAATTAGATGAGGTTTGTGTGTTTGATGAGCAGAGCGGAAGCTGCGGGCGAGCGGCGGATGGGTGGGAGAAGTAAGGCATGAAAAAAAAATCTAGATATGTAATTTCTGATGAATCAATGCCAGGAGAGGAACTTTAAGTTTGCATTTGGAACTCGTCCAATATTTTATTTTCTGCCGACTGTTGGTGACTGGAAGATATTCAGTCCTATAGATTTGAAGAATGTTTATGTGATTCATTTATGTTCTTTCTGTTCTTATGTCCATGCCTATATTTTTATATCTTGTCTTTCATCGTAAAGCACATTGAGTGTGTCATCCTTTCATTACGTCCAACCTTCTCTGGGACCACTTGCTCACCCCTGTTTAAGTACATTTTAATTTATAAGTTCCTGCATGCAAAGACAGTACACATTTCTGAAACATGGTCTGAGTGTAAGTAAAGAAGAAACATACAGTGGGTTTGACTGTTAAAGATTTTGGACTTTGGTTTTTAGATTTTGAACATTTTGGAAAATACACATATTTGCTTTCTTGCCAAGAGTAAGCTGAGAAGATTGATACCACTCTCATGTCTGCACACTCCAACTAGGCAAGAAAGCAAATGATGTAAAAAGCACAAGTGAATTTTATGAAACACTATTCCTTTAAAGTATGTGTTGCCCTTATTGCCATTCAATTCTGATCCTGAAACTTCAGAAAAAATCGAATCAAACTAAAAATCGCAAAGGAATTTAGGCTCACTCCTGTGTAACCATCTGATACGATGGACGTCTGTCCGTGCACAATAGGACATTTAGAGGTCAGGGGGAAAAAGTGCCAGTGCCAACAACCTTCCTCAACTATTGCCAATTTCCAGCATTTACTCTGAATGCCGCATCATGAAATAAGCTGCCGTCCCTATAAGCCACTATTCTATAAGCTTTGTGTGTGTATTGATTGCATGCAGTCTCCACTGTGTAGATCATGAATGCTGGTGTGCTGTTCAGCTGCTGCGTGAAATCAGAGGCTGATGTTCCTTCACAAGGGGGGCACACACACACACACACACACACACACACATGCACACAACAATCACAGTGTCCAGCCAAATCAAATCTCAAGGAACAGTTTGCTCTCAGTGTGCAGAGTGAGTGTAATCAGCATGTGTCACACACACGCATCTGCCTTCCATTACCATACCAAATGCAGGAATTAGGTTAAATTAAACAACTCAGCTGCTCTTGTTCCATCTTCCAGACCCTCTGTCTTACATTTAGTGAAAGATGAGCTTCAAACGCATCATTGGAATGTAAGAATATTACAGGAAAATACTTTACATTGCACTGCTGCCTCAGACCCTTCTCTGCTTTTTGAAATATGCCCTGTTGCTCAGTAACTGTTGGTTGTTAAAACGCAACAACAACAACAATAATAATAATTTTATATTTGTTGTATTTTGTGTAGCACCTTTCATATGAGAAAGGCAGCTCAAAGTGCCTCACGACAAAGAAATTACATGTGCAAGCACTTTACATCAAAAGGACATAAAACAGGGATAAAACATTAATGGAAAATATGATGGACAGTAAAATAATAATGAAAGATAAAGATGCATAAAAACAGTGATAGAACGTCATGATTAATGTAAAATAAGATGGAGATTAAAACTTCAGCAAAGTGGAGAGTAAAAATCTTGGTACTTTATAGAGAGTGAAAAGAGAAGGGAGAGGCAATGATAGAGCTAAAAAGGGGGGGAAAGGTAAGAGAGAGCGAGAGAACGGCAGAGCTGTAGATGACACACACACACAAAAACGCTGAGCAATATTCTGCAAAACAAATGAGTCCTCTAAGGTCACAAGTTTCAAGGATAAAGTGAGCTGTATCACTGAGGTGGAAGCTTGCTTTATGGACTTATGGAAGCACTGTAGCACCTCCACTATTGTCATCTGTCCTTTTTACCTCTCCTCTCCCTCCATCCTGCTCTCCCTCTCATTTCTCCATAATCCAGTGAACTCTCATCCATAACTCACAGGGCCCTCTTCCTTTTATTACCGCGATGCTCCCACCACCACCTCTCCCTCCATCCTAATAAGTCAAACTGACGCACAATAGAGGAGGGGGGGGGAGGGGGTGTAGCGGAGAGAGAGGGAGCGAGAGAGCGTTGAAGAGAGAGATGGAGAAGTGAGTGTGAGAGAGTATCAGGTGACAGAAAGGAGATGACGGGGTAAAGCAACGCTGGGAGGCAAGCAAGGTTTCGCCTCTGGCTGGCTGTTGAATTAAAGCTGTTGAAGGTTTCGGCCTTCAAATGCACCCATCTGTTCAGACGCTCAGACTGGCTGGCTCCACAAACCACACAAAAAAAATTCTTCCATCTCTAGCCCAGTTAGTGATATTTCACATTTAAGGCAGTGTGCAACCTCACATGTGAATCTCTATCTTACTAATATATCTCATCCTTTTTCCCTCACACCTCACTCCCACCATCAATAATTTAATAAGTCTTGCTTGCCAGCGTGACTGAAAAATTAATGTGAGCGAGGAGTGATGGGGGGGTGTGCTGTTCCAGGGATGATGGATGAGGAGGTGGGTGTCATCATAGCGAGGTGGGGGGGACAGGCGAGCTGCTGAGTGCAGGTATGGACAAAACGCTCAGAGGGAACGGTAGGTCAGATATTTCCTCTGAGCGTGCTGACTGCCTCGTTTGTTTTTGCGAGCGAGTTCACCATCGTGTCTCAGAACTTGCAGGTTTCCTTGCAGACGCCTATTTCCCAGCTGTGGTCTGTGGGGAGCGCAGGTGAGAGTCTGTGCAGAGAGACAGTGCTGCAGCTTCACTATTTTGGGAGGTTGCTGAAATGATGCTCTGTGTTTCTGAATGCAGTTCTCTCTCTCCCTTCACCTTTCGGGCTCTCTTTCTGAAAACCGTTTCTCTTCCTCCTCATCCTTCACTTCATCACTATTTTCTTTTACTCCTCCTAACTTCTCTCTACCCCCTATACCTTTTTAACCAGTGTCAAGTATTTGGTCCAACGCTTTCGTCCAGAAATATCTCAACAACTTTTGGATTGTCATAAGATTTTGTACAGACATTCATTTTCCCCAGACAATGAAGCTGTTTGACTGTGGTGATCCCCGACATTTCCTCTAGTGTCATCAGCAGGTTGATGGTTGTGTTTTTTAATGAAAATGTCTCAACAGCTACATATATACAGACATTCATGGTTCCCAGAGGATGTTCCCAAAATGACTTTGGTGTTTCCCTGACTTTCCCTCTCGAGCCACCATGAGGTTTACATGGACTTGGAGTAAAATGGCTCAACAACTGCTGGATGGATTGCCATGAAATTTGGTACACACATTCATGTCCCCCACAGGATGAATTGTATTAACTTCCCTGGACATTTCATCTAACCTCATCCTTAGGTCTAAATTTCAATTTGTCAAATACTTTGGTATGTGACCAAAAACAAATGACGTTTCCATCAGTCTCAACTGTACTTTCTGTTTAGAGCTAATTAGCAGATCAACTTGCGACCTCTTCCTTTTCAACCTCTGTAAATTCTGACTGATGACCTGGGATTTGCATGAATATTGACGGCTCTGTGGCAGAGCTTAATACTAACTGACAGAGCTGCACTCATTTCACATTTAACACTTGTGTACTAATCTCACACTCGTGCACTAATCTCATTGTTACACTTGAAAGGCCGAAAGCTATCTAATGAGAGCAGAAATGCCACAGACCCATCGAGCGGAGAGATGATGTATCATGAAGCAAAATAATAACGCTTTGCTTTTTTGGCTTGAGCACGAAACGTCTTCGCGGTGCCGGTTCGCTCACGCATAGCATCTTCCATCTTTAACCAGCTGAGCAGCAGGGAGTGGGTACGACTGGAAAATGGCCGCTGAAAGTCTCGGTCGGCTACCTGGCAAAGTAATCGTTGAGTCATTGGTATTGATCAACAACCCTATCAAGCTCCTGAAGATATACTGTAGTCATTTTGTACTGCGGGGCAATAAAAATCTTAATGCATCTTTAAGTCACTCTGGAAAAGATCTGCTTGTTAAAATGTCAAAATGTCAAATTTACAGACTCCACAGCCCTTCTTGTACAGCAGTGAAAAAAGGAAACTGTTTTTTGGATATGAGGTGTTTTTGTAACATTAGAGGTCAAAACAGCATCATGAGATCATCTGATCACACACCCCCTCATAACATGTGACATATTGAATTTGGCTTTCCATCTCCATGAAGGAACATAACCTAGAAGCTGAAACTCAAAATGTTATGACAAGACATTAAATGTAAATGTAAATGTAGTCGAGCTATATGTACATGATATTAGCTTTTATTTTCTCTGGGATTTTTCTTCCTGTATCCCCTTTACAAAATGCCCTACTTATTATTCATACATTTAAATACATTTGCACGAGGGACCTGCTCAGTACAAGCACAAAATTACACTACTGGCAAGTGAGCAGCGTTGGAGACTGCTAGAAGATAAATGCCCTTCTCAATGTCAGTTTGATGGCAATTGCTGAGACAGGGGTGGCTTTTCTTCATTTACTTTCATCATCCAGATTTTTCAATCTGTCCCGCTTCCCTGACCTCAGATAATTATTATGCATTGTAAACGACATCCTCAATCACGGTGTTGATCTCTCCTGGATAAATAAAGGTTAAAAAAAATTATTACAGTGTTTGCGCCGGCTCAAACGGGAACTGAAATGGGTGTCAGTTCAGTTTGAACCTCTTTTTAAATTTGAGAACACACACAACAGTTGTCTCGCTTTGACAAGGTCTGAGGCAGGTCTACTGTACTGCTGCACAGTCCAGCAGGAGCAGTGATGGTGTAGGGGGGAGGAGGAGAGAGCAGCCTGAGAAAGCAGCCTGAGAGGACCCCGAGGGGGCTGGACGGTATCAGACGAGGCTGTGTGAAGCGCCAGCAGCAGTGTGGGTTGTTGAGGGGACAGACCCAGACCCAACCACTCCACCATACAGTCGCCATATGGCCCTCGTTTCTCAGGCAGGCCTCTCCTCTCCCAGGATTTCCTGCCATTCCTGCCAGCCAGGAGAGAGGGAGAGCCAGTTCATGTGCAACACAAGGATCATGTATTTGAGAGAATGACAATGAATGCAGGTCTGTGACAGAAGAGAGAGACAGGAGGTAGAGAGCGAGCGGCCAGAGAAAGAATGAGGAACTTCTTTGGCACAGAAACACACCAGTCAAATGAAATGACTCAACAGGACACAGAGGTGTGTGTGTTTGAAAGAAGTTTCAAAATCCAGAGGTCAGCACAAAAAAAAGCTTAAAAAGACTCAGTGCCATATGCGTGAAACTTATAGTTTTTTATTATTAATACTCAACACTTCATTTTGTTCATCATGTACAAAGAGAAAGAATAGTCTTATTTGAGCACTTATAATTGTAGATATCAGTATTATCCTTATTAGAAGTACCTTAATGATGTTTTTTTGCAATTTTGTCATGACGTGGTTAATTTTGTTATTGAGATAACTTTGATCGTTTCCATAAAAAAAAGAAAAAGAAGGTAAATGTTTCCCCCAATATTCAGTATTTACACAACCTGTACAATTATTTGTTTTTGTGTCGTTTTATGTTCGTATGGTGTAAAAATTCGGGGATTATTTCAAAGAAAAGGGCCACAAAAAGAGAAAAGAATGGCCAAGAACTATATTATGTATATCGTTATGTATACAATTGATGCTATTCATATGTTACATTTTTTGTGAACCCACAGTAAATTTAATCAGGCTGTGTAGTTTCAGTGAAGTCGTGTGTTTTCATCAAACTGTTCGCCTTGTGAAATACATTTAGTAGCAACCCCTTATGCCATGTTATCATCAATTTTCATTCAGCTAAAGCAAACCATTCTCAAGTGTGAACGATAAAGATGGAAAATAGCAATATTAAACAAACAAAACTGTACACAATTTAATAGAAAATTTTTGTATGCATCAATATAAAGCAATATCAATACATATTAATACAAGTACACACAGATAGAACTTTAAAATATTAGTAAACAAGTTCTGCAATGAATTAGGGTGAACTGGAAAATTATAAGCAGCTAAATGACATAAACCTTCACAAGAAAATCAATCATATAATATCACAGTATAATTCTTCCCATCTGTACGAGAGGTGACGCATTGATAAAAAAACGTGATTAGCAGTTTTAATTCAATGTGTTAGAAATAGTGATGTGAAACAAACATGTCAAACAGCTTTCCTCCGATAGACAAAAATACATTTTCACAAGTCAGTTTAACCGGTACATCGATCCCTGTAGCTGGCCGTGTCGTGCTGTTATTTGGTCCCATGTGTCAGTATTCCCGACAGAAAAACACACGTCAGCTGAGGTGATATTTACATCCTCCACCTTCGGGATGTTCCAGCCCACTAACTTGCCACAGCCATTTTCTTGTGTTGTTAAAAAAAAAAAAAAAAAAAAAAAAAATGTGACACAGTGTTTTGCTCTACATGAAGACTTTGAACAAATGTGTTGTGGCATGCTCGTGTGCAGAGAAGTGAGGCTGGGACCAATTTGGCCGTGAGGGAAATAAAGACTTCTGACGAGCCATGCTTACTCTGCATCGCTGGCCCGACCTGCACACACTGGCTGCAGAGCAGAGCAGCTGGAGGTGGTAAAGGCCTGACGATAGCATGTTTACCACAGTGTCAGGTGTACCTCCACTTCCCAACCAGCAGCTGTAAAATGGCCTTAGCTCGCCCTCCAATGCATGAAACAACAACAGGAGCTGATGGATTGGCACATACAGTGTACAGTAAGAGCATTTTGGTCATGCTGTTTATTGCAAATGAGGGAAAATAAACCAAAACGTGGTGGCTCCTAAAAAAAAAATATGCAAACCTAACAGAGTTTACGTGCATGTGGATACATTTTTCACTTTTCAATCAACCCTTTAGACGTGAAATTAGTTGAGGAGAAAAACAGAAGAGAGATGAATTTCTTCTCTAAGGGCTGGGGAGAAGATTACAGAGACTTATTGGAATCAGTACAATACAGAAGAAGAGCGGGGAAAATAATTTCTGACTGCATGGGGACGGAATTGCATATGTACACAACAAATTACACATTTCCCATCTCATACAGAGAAACAAGCAGTGCACAAAGTTGCAAAAAATAAATTGGAATCCAATGCGTTTATGTGTTTTTAGCTGTCAAATAACGCAGTTTAGTAATATGTGAGCTAAAATGTACAGTAGCAACAGTTGAGTCCCCTGAAGCAAAACTTGATGTAAAATGAGACATGACAGAACAAATGTTGCACCTTTTAATAAGGGGTTGCACAAATGCATTTCATTTTCCAATGGATTCTCAATTAGATGAAACTACACTCGTTCTTTGTTTTCCCACGATATTGTGCTGAAGTCCTCAGCAATATTAACAAAAACGTTGACACTGGGAAATGTCCAGTGCTTTTGTGTGTGTGTACATGTGTTTATACATGTATGCGAGTGCATGTGTGTACACATACACATATACAGTATATATTTTCCTTTACCACAGTGATGTCTATCCCAAACGTAGAGAGGGAACAGGATAGGCCGGGCCGACGATGGCTCTAAATTCTGTGTGCAATCACCATTAGAGCCCATGTCAAAAAAGCGGGCAACAAAAACACAAATATCTCGTAAGTTTTTAACAAGGATTGCTGCTTAAAAATGAAGGATCACAATATACTGCCTCTATATGCAAATATCATCTATGTATACATGTAATATTGTATTACATAAATGTGTAGATAATTGAATTTATCTCAAAAAGCATGAAGAATAGCTTACCTTAAAAAGAGAGAATCTAACACAATTCAAGGGAAACTTGGAAGCAAAGACTCCTAAAACTAAACTTTCCCCTTTTATCACCAAACGTCTACACCTACAGTAAATTATCCTCAATTTCCAACACTTTAGTGAAAATATGAAAAAGCATAATTCTTAACATAATCAGTATACTGATTGGTAAACTATCATAATTAAGTAAACATGAGATTTAAAGAAAAAGAGGTTCAATTATATCACTTATGATTAGTAATAGTTGTGTCTTAACTATATTTTGCATATTTTTGTTCATGTGTTTTTTTTGTTTTTATGAGTTTTTATTATTGTTTTGTTTATTTCTTAAATTGCTGTAAAACATATTGAAAGTTACATCCTGTCTGTCTGTTTACTGTACAAAGTGAAAAGAGTTTTAAATATATTATTTACAAGGAAAAGATTGAACATACAAATGCTGACACTGATTGATGCCCACTCCAACGTCTTTCTTCTGCCCGTTCTTATTTCCTCGTCATTCCCCCGTTCTCCTGTCTCCTTCTTGTACCGTCTGGCTGATAATGGTTGACCTGATCTTTCAAAATGTGTGCGTATAAAAATTCCAGAGATCCCAATCGATTTATTAGGAGAGTCATGGGGGGATGGGTGGATGAATCTGTTTGATTTAAGGCTAACTCGATCAGTCTCACTTTAATGCTTTATCTGTGGAGCAAGGGAGGAGGAGAGGCTGTTGAATTTATAAATAGCTATCAGCAGGTTAGTGGGGGAAAAAAACAGCTGTTATCATTCAATCGTGATTTGCTTCTCTCCTCACACACACACACACACACACACAAGCACACACACATACATGCACGCCAACCTATTACATTGGTGCATTTAGATTCGGGTATAAGATAGAAGTCCGCAATGACAAAGAACACACTCTACACACTTCAGCAGCTCCAATCTCAGGCCAGCACTCCTGCACAATCTCCCGCAGCCCTTGAACTTCTGACACCGCCAGCTAATCAAAGATCAAATCTTTACATAACTAATAGAGGCTTCTTTATTCTGTACAGTAAAATGATGAGTCATCATCAGACAGCTCCAGGGTGGGGTGGGGGCGGGGTGATGGGACGATAAGGCATGTCTACTGAGTGCCTGAACCTACACTGAGTAAAAGGTCCTGTGCAATAAATGAGGCCTCTCCAGCTAAAAAGGACTATCTACATCAGTTGAAGTGAAAAGCCGCAAAGCTTTCGCAAGATGGCCGCCTTCCCGATGCCTCAGCCAGCGTTTCAGAGGCCTTGCTCAAATAGACACCCTCCTCAGCTCAAGCTTTTTTTTTTCTCATTGTCATGCGGCAACAACACTTCTCCTACACATTTTGTAGCATTTCGCCTCCATAAGCGACAGTGCATATATTAATCATACACAATGTCCGGACTTCCTGTGTGCGCCTCTCAGGCTGCTTACGTGAGTGAAAAGTAATGCCTTCTGCCAGATACTAGTGAGAGGCCGAAAAAAGGTAAGTGCCTGGTGACTGTTATCATATAACCTGAATAAAGGAAGTGGTCTAAAGGCTGCCGTGCTGTGAAGTGAGACGTCTATCCGTGACAGTGGGACATCCTGAATGCAACTGCTTCATAAAGCGCTGCCCACACTTGACATATGAAATAATTTTACGAAGTTATAAAACATCGCCGACGGCAGTCTTGTATCTAAACCATCAGCAGCAGCGTCTCAAGCCCGCTGTAAAAATGTTTTACTGCAGTTTTGGCTCATAAACGTGAAGAGACCACCGAGCAGCCTCGAAGCATGCTGGTCCGTCCTGGTGCCGCCGCGCGAGGACCGGCGTGCGAACTGGAGGACACATCCACTGGAGACCGTTAAGGCACGTCCTTCCTCTCAGTATCTTCAGCGTCTGACGAAACGTGTTGTTCACAGTAGCACAAGTTCAGGCTGACAAGAAGCTGTGTGTGTGTGTGTGCACTTGATTTGTAATGTCTTGAAACATCAAAGAAGGATCTGTCGACTCTAAATGGGTCGTCGAGATCCTGTTTTTCCACAAGGAGCAAATAAATGTATGAGCGTGGAGTGAAATATTCTACAGAAAACAGAAATAAAACAACAGGAGTTAAGGACTCAGTCTTTCTGGCTTGCTGGTTGAACTAAAAACAACCTTCCTGCGGCCACCGGGGGCAGTCAGGAGTCAACTACAGATACTAAAACAGTAGTGAAATATTATACCAACAGAACATAAAACAAGAAAAACTTAGTGATATAATAAGCAGTGTTATCATAATCAGTACTAACATCTTCGTTATTCACAATGATATCAATATTATTGTTGTTCTTATACCCTGTTTTTTTCTATAAGAATATCTTATTATCATTCATGATTGTATTTCTCATAGCAAACAAGATCAGCTCTTTTGGCGTCAGGGATGAGGAGGAGGAGCAGAGAGGGGGGGGCGAGAGAAAGAGGAGAGAGAGGAGAAACAGAAGTGTGGGACGGAGAGAGATGGACAGGACAGGCTGTCTCCTTCCAGAGAGAGAGAGAGAGAGAGAGAAGCACTAGTCATCTCCTGTGTAAACGTGACAATGTCTCCTTTCTGCAGTGACACAGAGGCAGATGGGCAGTTCGCTCCTCTCTCCGCTCTCGCAGTCTTTCTTCATAAGCGCTCAGCGGGAGCTCTCAGACAGCCATCACATCGCACCAGGCTCACATGTCCAATATCAAACTAAGATGAGGTGTCGCCTCTTTGCGATAATAACCAAGTGCATTGACTTCTGCCTCACTGGTGGATGAAATGATGAACTTGGAGTTGAGTGCATTTCTGATGTCGAGGGGAATGTTAATTGACTGTGGACATAAAAGTAGAGTAGCTTTGGCCATTTCTGAGAGAGGGTTAACATCCCACACCTCCTCAGGGTGTCCTGATTTTTTTACCCAGATTTTCTTGCAAAATCAAGATTGTTTTCCTTTTCCCATTATTCTTATTTTTCTATTTCACAGTCTCTACCTTTCAGTCTTTTCCTCCTCTAGCTCTCTCATCTTGCTTTCCCAATATGGGCTAGGGTTGCAGTGTGTGGACAGTGTCTTTAAAATCATCCCTGATCTCCTAACACTACATGCCTCTATTCTTTTCCTCCTTCCCCCTCGCCACCGTCCGTTCCTCCTCCCCCTTTCTGTCTCACACATCAGACTCAATGCTGGAGAGTTTCTCGTACACATGGCCATTGCTTCCATTGAAGGGACGCGGGGGGCCGACCCCCAGCATGGAGCCGTGGTGGTTCAATCCACCAAGGCTGAGCTCTTTCGGGAACCGGGGAGTCACATTGGACATCACCCCGGCTGTGGCAGACGCTGGCAGATATGACGTCGTGCTCATCTGGCTCCTGAAGTCACTTCGGCTGTTTTTGGCAACTTGTTGCTGCTGCTGTTGCTTTTTCATGTAATATTGTTTGGCTCCATGCATCAGACACTGGTCATCGCCAAAGGTGGGTATAAAGGGGTTTTGGTTTACCCGGTCAGGGTAAAGAGATTTGGATAAAGAGAACGCTGCCCCACCTCCTCCTTCCATCAAAGACCTATCCCTGTCTCTCATGTCTCTCTCTCCAAAGGAGCGGCGGTGGAGGCCCTCGCCGCCTCTGAACAGGCCGAATGGTGAGCCGGGTCCTTTCCGGCCCTCAGCTCCATAAAACAATGGGTCCCTGTCTCTTTCCCTTTCTCTCTCCGAGCCATGACGGTCAAATATGTGTGCGAAGGGGCTGGAGCCCTCCATATAGCGTTCTTTCTCCTTCAAGCTAACACTCCTGGGTGGGGGCAGCATCCCTCCCATACCTGTGCCACTTATTCCTCCACCTCCTCCTAGACCCCCCATCAAACTTCCCATCCCACCTGACTCCTCTTTCTGGAGGTCGACAAATGTGTCATACGAGTGCTGCCGCCTTAGTGGTTTGCCTAATCCACCTTTCCTCCTCTGCTGGCCCTGAAGTTGAGACGGAGGGCCTGCGCCCAGACCTCCTCCTCCTCCCCCACCTTTCCCTCCCCCCATCTGTTCCAAGAGGTGGTTGTTGTCCTCGCTGATATCGTAGAGGTTTCCTGTCTTTTTACAGCTCTCACAGCGCATGCAGGTTGCAGAGCTGGGGCGGCTTCCTGCTACTGAGGACCCGCAGCTCATACCACCACTATACCCACCACTTCCTCCATGTATGGACATCTGCTTGCCACCACCGCTAGCCCGACAGTTCCTACACTCCCACTCTCCCCCTGCCAACCCAGATCCTCCTCCGCTCTTGGAATCTTGCTTTTTGGGTTTGCTCTTAAGAAAGTCATCCACTGGAACCAGGGAGGTGCAGGTTCCCACTCCTCCATCTCTACTTCCAGGGCCCTCTGTCAGGTCCACGTGTTCCCACTGAGGGACGCCCTCTTTGGGCCGAAACTGGTCCAAATAAAAATCTCTAACGCTCTCCTTTTCTCTGAAGAGATAGTTCCCATCGTTGTTTCCTCCTCCACCTCCACCTCCTACTCCTCCTCCTCCTCCTCCTCGCTTCCGTTCAGAGGGCAAAAGCGGTGGGGAGGTGGAGCGGTGGCCGTGGTAGTGGTGGTGGCTGATGTGATATGGTTTCCTCCTGTAGCCCAGCTCAATCTCATCCAGCTCCCGTCTAGACTTAGCAGAGGCTGGCCTCTTTTTCAGGCTATCACGATACTGTTTGCGCTTCTTGGCATTACCCTCCAGGTTTCCATAAGTTACTGTGTGTGTGGAAATGTCCGAGACATCTGAACGTATATTCCCATCGTCATCGCCTCTCCCTCCACAGTAGTTGTGACCTGGGATGTATGTAGAACTTGAGGCACCGCCCTTGAAGGAGAACTTCCCGTACAGGTCTGGCAGGCCTCCCTTGAAGCTTTGGCCTGAGGGAGGAGTTTGTCCAGACAGCAGGTCAAACTTGCTCATGTTCCTATGGGTCAGTGCTGAGCAGGGCTGGGTGGTGAAAATGGGGGCTACCCCTCCACCCAGGCTGTCACAGTCGAACATGCCGCCCTCCAGAGAACTAGCACTGCCCAAACTATGTGGCCTGTTGGGAGGAGGCCCACTGAGCCCTAGTGTTGAGCCATGGTGGTGGAGGTAGTGGTCCTGGTACAGATTACTGTCCTTCAGGTGGATGTTGCCAAACGTCCTCTCCACCTCACTGATGTAGTCGCTGAACATGTTGTCTTCTGGTAGGTAAGGTGGCTTGCAGTCTGAGTGGCCCGCCAAGCTGCGCCGGTGTTCAGAGATGTCGTAAACAGAGGATTCACGGCGGATGAAGTCTAGAGCGCTGTGAGGTGAGCCGTTCACCCCTGACAGGGAAGCCATGTTCTTGGCGGTGCGTAGGAGGCGCATAATGTTGGAATGGGTGTTGTTCATCGTGGCTGATGGCGAGTTCAATGCAGAGCTGCTCTTCTCCTCGATCTGCACCCCATGGATGCAGCTGTAGATGCCCTGTGAGGGGGAAATACAGGCAAGAGTCAGCATTAGAGAGTGAACATTTCAAACATTTGCTAAATTCAAAAATTTGTATTCTAAGTTGACAAAAACAAGAGACCTCATACTGATGCTGTCAATACCTTGCTCAATAAATACAGTATGTAGGGTGAACAAACATATGCATTATGGACAGTAACATGTAGTGTGTTCGCTAGTGTGAGATAAGTGAGACAGTGTAAGTGGGCAAACTGTATGAAGATTCAGTGAGGATAGTGTAGCTGGATGATTGATAAAGGCAAAGGGGCTGTAAAAACCCCTGGGTCCCGCTGGTCAATACCTTTAATCAATGTGATTAGAATTCAGCTTCAACAATATCCTCCGGCAGTTATTAAACACCTCTCTTCCACCACCCCTCAGCGCCACAGACCACAGCACAATCCCCTCCGAAGAGAAAGGCCAAGCCAAGGAGACACCGGCTGAGCGTTACAGTGACAGAAAGATAAACTGCTCCATTTGCATTCAGTGCATTCAGTGATGTACGATACAATATTCAGATAAAAATGGATGTACAGAGGAGAGCGGAGCAGGCATGACAGATGGCGATGGTAAACGACCGGATCAATTCCAAACAATGATTTTACTCAGTTTTTCTGGACATCTGTAGATGACTACGGAAATAAAGGGATGCTTCGGCCACTGTTAAAGATCAGAGATCAGCCGACCTTCGTCCTGCTCGCCACCGCAGAGGTCAGGACTCTGCCGAGAGGTGAGGGGTCAGCTGCCTGTCAAATATGCTCCGTTGTTAAGCTACGACTCTTCCCAGCCTCCTCCTTTTATCCACTAATAGGACTCGTTGACCCTCAGTTGTCCTTTCCCTAACCACTCGTTTCTGCTAGTTAATTAGCTACATGGACAGTGTCTGCATTGCAGCAAAGAGGCCTTCATCCCTCATTCCAGTTTTATAGATAATGTTATTACTTCGTTCAATTTCACAGTCTGTTAACAGCCAAGTATGTAAAGCTTGACAGTGGCTAAAAGCAAGAGAGGTTAGCATAAATACAAAATGACTCAACAGTATTGGAGAAATACGGGATTTGGATGAAATCTTGAAGTGGAGGACAAATGTATACGCCCACCTGCGTGATATTTTCAAGGTTTTTTTTTTTCCACTCAGAACCATCTTTCAATGTTTATCTGGTCCTTCTCTGTCTCATCTGTGTTTCTTTTTTCCATCTGCCTGTTTATATAATTTGTCATCACTTCATTTCTTTTGTTTTTCTTCTGTTATTGTCCCGATTACACCCCACCTGCTGCCAAATCTGTCACATCTTCCCTCCCGTGACACCTATGACATCATCCCGTCTTGAGCTGAATTTTCCAGAAGCATCTACTTTAAACTTAGGATGATCATTCTCTGTGAGCTTTTCACCCGAATAGATAATGAGGTTGTTTTGAGCATTGATGTCCGATGAACCAATGAATATTTGTATCGTTTTTAAGCTCTTTCTCTCAGGCAGTCTCACACACACACAACAACCACGACCTGGAACAACAACGTAATACTGTCGTGCATCAAATCTTGGACATTTAACAAAGTGATTGCTGCTTCGTATTCAACAGCAGATTTTGTCTACTCCACATGCCCACATAATGTAACAGTTGGCAGATTGCTGCCGGCCCAGTGCTACAGGAGCTGATTATTTGGGCAGGATGTGTGAATAGCAATAACTGTGGCCCGAGGGTTCCTATGAATTTTCAATCCGCCAGGGGATCAGAGCAAAATCTATAAGTGATTACACTGATACAGATAGGGGGGTCAACAAATAAGTAGCTGCCCCCTATGTACGACTGCATATAGGGCACCTACTGTACATGCAGCAGCTCACCGTTTCATATGGCCTGTGTGTGGTGCAAGTACATGCAAATGAACTTAGGCATGATGTGATGTGAAGGCTGTGAAAAGAGGAGTGATTAAACCTCTAATACATTTACTGTTCTCGAGTCATTAGAGGCTTTTTAAATCGATATAATTAATTTGTTTCAGTGTTGCAGGTGGGACCTGGAGGAGCAGGTAGCCAGGGGAGAGCCACTCACAAAGCTACCGAGCCCCTCCGAGAGAGGGAACGCTAACCAACCGTGAAGCCGTGACCGACGCCACGTGACCCACGCCAACCATGACAGATGTCTCATTTTTTACACCGCCGAGCTTAAATGTTAATTGCGGCAATAACAATAAAGTTTATTGGATTATGCTGTGAAATTAAAAAAAGCGGAATCAATCTGAGTGGCAGAGCAAGAAAGGAAAAAAAAAGAAAAAGAAAGGAAGGAATGGGCTGAGACTGGAGAGACAACACTGGAGTAAATGAGAAGGAGACAATGTGAAGCTGCGGCCGGGGATTGTGGAAAGATAATAAACTGTAATTTCCCACTCTTGTTGTTTCGCAATGCCCGAGCTCAGTGCTACATATGCAAATGAACCCTCTCGATGAATATTTCCCCTGAATATTTTAACATACTGAATCATCTGGCTGTATTTGTGGACACACAGACTTCATTTATGTTGTCACATTGTCGTAAAGACAGAGGTAATTTCTGTAAATGAGAGCGATCGCTGAACGTTACACAGAGCTTAATTGCTCTCAGATCGAGTTCCCTTACAAATTATAATGATGTAATAATCAAAAACAACACCAAGCAGCCTGTCTTTGGAAATGAGAAGTCAACTGACATTTTAACAACTGATATTTTATGCTCCCTCTACACAAACAGTCACTGACACGCACACGCAGCCATAAACAAGGCGACAGCAACGACGTAAAATTAACACCACACAAAATAATCAAAGTTGGGCACTGGAGCGTAATATTAGAGCAGAGCGGGGAAAATGTTATGTTGGGGTTTTTTTTTTTCATAGCCTTGCTTTCTTGGCACAAGCGGCTCCGGCACCACAGCAGCATATCAAATGGAGGCAGAGAGCAGCAGTGTGTGGCTCTCTGCTGTAAATTAGCCACGTGGTTTAGCCTGCAGCGGTTCACCTTCAGAGGCACGCAGTGAATTACACCGAAGCCATGTCAAAACAATTGGAATGCAAATCAAATACCTCGGGGGTGACTTTGGTCTCCTGGGATCCAGTAATCTACCCTCTCCGGTTCTGTGGCTGATTTTTGTTGAGTGAAATATTGATTTGGGCTCGACATTTTGTAAATATTTACTTCCTGGACATCGGGAAGGCCCAAGCGTCAAAACAAAAGGAAAAAGCACCTCTATGGGTTCATACGTCAGAAGTGAGAGTTTGGCTTGGTTTGGTCTCGTAGGATACAAGCTCATTTACAATTTTAGCATGTCTAAAGCCTCAAAGAATAAAGTTTCATTTCAGAGACATTGCAGACAGTAAAGTTGATGGTGTAGGGATGAATAAACAAGTAAATGAAGGTGACTTTACAGACAGTGTCGCAGTAGTAAATTGGAGAACTAGATATAACCAACTTTCTCTTATGAGTGCAGTTGCTAGTTGTTGACTTTGACTCCAAAATCATGCCAACATCTCTCTTTGAATATCCTGTGTGTACTGAACTGAACCAGCTCTATTGCTTACAAATGCGACTTTTCATTTGTGACTGGAAAATGTTACATCTCAGCCAACTCAAAACTGAAATTTTCCACATGTTGTCACCTTTTGTTTTTGTGCAAGGCAAAAATGGCGGCAAAAGTTGCGCGGAAGTTGTTTGTTTACATATTTTGGTCGGAGCAAATTTTGGAAAGTGTGGCAGGCGGCCAAATGTGATACTACCGTGCTTCGTCTTTGATTTTGATGCTTGCAGACACAGGCATGGTGTGAAATGTGTCAGCTCCAGTGTGTCTTGAACAGAATTTATTGGCAATCTGAATCTGTCAATCAGAGTATTTGTGAAAAAGTACAAGGCACGACAAGCTGATGGACGTTTCTCAGTGGAGAGCGTCTGCAACAGCAAGTATATATGCTATTATTTTACCCTACTGATGGATACATTCGTGAGTTATTGATTCATTATGATTTGAGTATCAGCTTTAAAGCCAGAGCACAATCTGTCACCCCTGTCTTCCCTTCCCCGCCCTGTCTCACCCTGCTGATGGAGAAGACGAAGCCGGGCTGGCCGGAGCAGACGCCCATGAAGCAGAAGCGCAGCTGCCAGTAGAACCAGTGTTCGCAGATGAAGGTGATGAGTGACAGAGCCATGGCGGCACCGAGCATGTAGAAGACTCCAGCCATGTTGTCCACATCCAGCTGGCTGGACATCACCTCGTTCTTCTCATGGTGGCAGATCCCGGTCAGCCAGAGGGACTCCAGCTCCTCCATCTCACCTGGATGGAGGAGATACAAAGACGGTGAATGGGCAGAAGAGAGGAGAAAGAGAGGAAGGACAGAGTGGAGGGAGAGAGTGAGGAGAGGAAGAGAGAAACAAGTGGTAAGGAGAGGGAAGGATGCAGGCAACAACAAGAAGGAAGCGGGATGGAGGCGAGGAAGGAAGGAGACACACGGATGGACAGAACAAGAGAAGGAGACGAGACAGAGGATGGGGGCACAATGACGACACGTGGCGAAGTGTTTTTATGATTCATACGGGAATTGGAATAAAGAAAGGGGTGTGAAAAAGTGGGAAGCAATGTAAAATATAAAGCAGTGAGGAGGGATATGATGTAATAACAGGATGGGTATTGGAGGACACGAGGGATGGCGAGATGATGCAACAGAAGAAGAGAGGAGGGAAGATGGCGGGCAGGCGGGGGGGAAGGGGGGGTCAGGGGACTTAGAAGTGAAACACAGCATTGAATTTTGCAGAAGACTTCATTGTAAACCGGAAAAGAGTAAAACAAATGCCACTGGTCACATGTTAACAACACTCATCTTTTTTGCACTAATTTCTGTGAATAATTGCGTGTCTCTGTGTGTTGACGAGACAATATGCAACAGCTTCACCTTCAACACGTGCACACATGCTCTGCAAATTGTATTGTGTATGCATATGTATGCATGTGCATGTATGTGTGTTTGTGTGTGTGTGTGTGTCCGTGCGTCTGAAGCCGGTCCCTGAGCTTCTGGTCTCTTTTGTGGGTCACCTTCTGTTTCATCACGAGCTGTTCTCTATCAAAGCCGACTGTGGCGGGACAGGCGTCACTTAATTAATCATACATTCAGTCGCTGTCGCCACACGTAAGCGCCTCTTGCACCGGAGCGCTGGCTGGCCTCTGAGCATCAACAAGAGGCTCCACAGCATACAAACTCAGGGAGGGGCGTCACACGCACACACACATGCATGCAGGCACAAACATAGGCGCAATCATCCCACAGCCACTACTTATAGCTGACTGAAGTGTGAGCATTTAACGTGACAGTCTCATATAACACAATGGCTTTGGTTGATGCTGTTGCTGTGTGACCTGTTGCGTGGTTGAATTTCAGAATTTCATTATGTTTATGTTTGTTATGTGATTTGTTTTTATTTTGCTAATTTTTTGAGGAAATGCTCTGATATCTTGTTGTAAATGCAAAAATACCCTTTTAATGTTTATTGGACAGTTGCCAGTAGAAAGTAAGTGGTGTAAATGGTAAAAGTAAATGGTGAGATTTATCCAGGTTTAAATCCAGGTCATGACAGTTGCTGGGGAGGTCTAACACTGCAAAAAGTGACTTTTACTGAAGAGCACATGCATTACATTGGCACTCAAGAGCTTCAAATCTGGTTCAGCAGGTTGATGCAAAACTTTGACTGTGATCATTAAGTTGTGCAGTGGGACTATCAAGCTGAGAATTTTTTCCAGAGCTACCATAATAGAGTTATTAGACTGATGAATGTGTTTTAAAGTCCACTAACAGCTAAATGCAAAACCCAGTCTCAACCAAAAGCCTTTTTCACAGCAGACAATTTTGACTTGTCATAATGAGACAAGCACATAACATAACATTAACCACAGTTCAGTTCTACAACCCTGAAACTGACGTCTTATCTACACGTATGTGGACATTTTTGAAAATCTTTGCTTGAGTTTAAGTCACTAAGACAGACTTTTTTTTTTTCATAAAAAGGGAGGGAAAGATCTGTTCAGCTAAAAATAGCTAAAAGGCAGCTAAAAATAATTCAGAGATCCATCTCCATGAAAAGTGACCAAATTCCACCCACTGATGAAAATCATGAGGTGAAAGTTATACTTCTGGAAAAAGCTAGTAAGTGGACCTTGAATCATGAATTGTTTTGGGAGTTTTTTGCAAGATTTATGCATCTCAAGCAAGTGTGAGGTCTCTGAAAGTTGATTTTTCAGTGTTTAGTTTAAGTCACTTGAGTTGAGGCATTTAACAGTGTGTATTTTCAAAACAATATGAGACTTTCATAGTTTTGTATTCTCAGCACAATAGCTCAACAACTAAAAGTGTGTAGACAATAATTTTCTATAACAAAGGTGGTTTGCAGTCAAAAACCAGATTTTTAAAAAGTACATTTTATGACTGAGGAAACGTTTTATCATTGATGCCTGGTATCTCTGAAATGATGCCACAGGTCTTTCACCATATTTAAGGACGAAAGGTCATTAAACTCAACACGTACTGTGAATGACTTCAAAACTTTCCATCCAATCAGGAAATCACCAATCAAAACTGCTGTTTCTTTTTCAAGACGGCCGTGATATATTTTTTGCTCAGGCCTGCGTCAAACCACCCAGACTCCCTTCCAGCCTTCGCACCAGGCCACTGGGCTCTCCACGTGAGTCTGATCGCTTTCTAGGCCAAACGGAGGGGAGTGGATGGCGAGGCGTGGCAAAGTGACATTGGGATCCTGAGAGGGGCGAGACGGGGCCGCCTGGTTCCTGTATGAATGCTTTTGCAGTGGCACAGGGGTGATGTTGCTGCGAGCCGACCCATATTCGAACACGCACATACACATGTGCTCACACAAAACCATATGCAGATACTCGCAAATTAGTCTCACATACATGTTTGGAAAATTATTTTTGTAAGTTATACATGCAACTAACCAAACTTATAATCAATGAGACAGAAATAGTACACTCACAACACTCTTATTGAATTGTATGTAGGTTGATAAAAATAAACCTGTGTCATAGTCAGAATCTCTACACCACTCTCTCTTTATCTCTACTAACACGCACACACACACACCCCTCTCGCTTACACACATAGGCTCTCTCATTTTCAGAGGCCTGACCCATATTCATATGTGCACACGCGCGCTCGCGCACGCACTCACACACAAACCCGCAAACTCATGCACACACGGTGTTGAAATACACCGGGAGCTATGCTGGCACCCCTAACTGGGACGCACTATAGTGGGCCCCGGAGGGCCCTTGGTTCAGGATGCTCACAACACGCTGGACCATGCCCAAATAAACACACACACGCAAACCTACACACACACACACCAAGCTCCTATTCAATTCCCAATCCCGAATTGAACGGTATATCAAAACAGGACATTGTGAAATCAGGCTGTTAGAGTCGATAACTGCAGCAAGCAGCCGCCATCTGTGACATTTTGACTTGTTTATGACAAAGAGTTTTTGCCTGAAAACCATAAAGCATGTACTATACGGGTTAGGAGTGGACATTCTGAACACATTTCATTTCATTCCCTACTTGTTCGGAGACTCATTAATGCTCCAGCTAGAGCTGACAGGAATGAAGTGTTTCAAAAGAACAAGCCCTGGAGAGCTTGGACAGTCTCCCATAAAAGGCAAGCGTGATCATAAAGCATGGGGCCCCCGTGGTGGAGCTAAATCTTGACTTATATTCCTAGCAGCTCTGTCTTACCTTCTCTGTCTGCTTTTATGAGAGTGGAATTACTGTATATTTGACTTGCAGGGCCAATTAATTGCCACAATTGAGGTCGCAGACACACAAATTCCTTTGAAAGATGATTATTTTCTCTTCCCTTTACCGGTTCTTATCCTGAACAGACGGGAGTGGGTGAAACCCTGAAATGTTTCTGTATGAGAAGTCTATTTTTGCCTGAGTTTAGAGTAAACAATCCTGAAAATAGTGTATTTTCCACTAATATACATGAGAAATAAACTTAGCCACTGTTATTTGTCCCTACAGCGCAGCCTGAGGCAAGATTTGTTCATAGCATATTGGTGGGTAAATCAAGCACCTCAAACAAGCTCTTAAAGGATAATTCAGGTTTATTACAACGTGGATCCTTTTTTTGTCAGGTCTGCCCTTCGTTTTTACTGGTTAATAGAACACTGTGCTTCCAGAGTTAATTGGGAATAAAGTCTAGAAATAAGTCAGATGGAGCAGACACGTCAGCTGTCAGACAATCAGACAGGTTTACACAAACCCTCAGATGAGCCGCACTTGTCTGGAGGCCGTTGGTGAAATTCTGATCCGAACTGTTTGTTGCGCAGTTTGCGTCTGACTGAGTCTGACTTCCTGGTTCAACTTTGACCTAACATACAGAACTTACTGTAGCTGTGCATGATCTTCCTATGCAATGTGAGATTATTCCCAACATTTCAGGTGGACTCACTTTCGAGTTTTCGAGTCGTTTAGATCATCTGTTAACTCGTTTCTTGAGCAATGAAAGTACAATGTTATAGTAACCGATAAAAACATTGGTCAAAGTCATTGAAATAAGACCACTGTTTAAAATAAGCTGGACTTTTCCTTTGATTTTTGCTTCAAGGCTGCATTCTTGAGCGATTAAATAAACAACTCATTACATCAGCCCGGCTGTACTGTATGCATGGCAGAGCCTCTGTTCACTGAGTGCATTAGACTGAGCAGTTGCCATGAATAAAACAGGGGAGGCCTCACCGTCTCCAAAGAGCTGCAGGATGGCCAGGTCCACATGTCTCTTCCACAGCGACTCCTTCTGGATGGCGATGCCGTAGCCCGTGGTGGCGAAGATGTAGCCGCTGCCGATGGTGACCAGCTTGCAGCCCTCGTCCCTGCCCGCCATGTAGTTCAGCACGGCCGCGTCATAAATGAAAGCGTCTAGTTTGCTAATGAAAAAGAGAGAGAGGGAGGAAGAGAAGAAGAGAGATAGGTTACAATTAATTAGCACTTAGGAGTCAGACATCACAGCTACAACATTCCAATTAACCTGCTAAATAGCACTAAGCTGCTGATAAGTGTAATAGACTTCCACTTGGTTTGCCAAAGGCTGGAGCTGGCACACAGACTGGTGAAAAGGCTCACTTGATGAAAACTGAAGAGGGGGAGTAGAAAAGTATTATTGGACTTATTCAGCTACAATATGTTTACATGCAGGCAGGAAGGAAAGACAACAGGGAACTTTAAAACTAAAACACATCAATATGTCGAGATGATAGTTACCATTTGGTCAAATAGGGACTGAACATAAATGTGATCCTTTAAATGAATTTTGTTATGAAAATGTTTTGGCTTGTAAATGTGGTTTTACAATTAAACTAAATGAAGTGCTTTAGTGTGCAGCACCTCACCCGGCCTTGAGGCTCTGCAGAGCCTCGTTGACGTTCCTCTGATGAAACTTGGTCATGTAGGAGTGCATTTCTGGATAGTTGTTCCTAATGTTTCTCTCTGTGCTCCCGTTTGGGACGGTGCCGAAGCGAAACGGGGGTGAGAAGTCGTTGGGGCTCTGGAACTAAACGTGGAGGGAGAGAGGCATGTAAAAACATCTACGAATTAGGAGCGTGCATGAGGAAAAAGAAGCGTCAAACGGAAGCTTTCTGTCTTACCTTTTTGTCTGAGAGACCGGTTACCTGGTCCACATATTCTTCCTGGATCATGAAAGCGGCCAGGTTGGCAGTGTAGGAGGCCAGGAAGATGACAGCAAAGAAGGCCCACACCGACACCATGATCTTACTGGTGGTGCCTTTGGGGTTCTGCACCGGCACGGAGTTGTTGAAGACCAGACCCCACAGCAGCCAGATGGCCTTACCGATGGTGAAGGACGGACCGTGAGGCTCTGAAAGAAATAATGTTTCAAAAATATGTGACAGATCTGTCTTGGGCTTCTAAAGCAGTGCATGGGACACACAGCCTGCTTTTACTGGTGGGGCTCCAGCTGGATGCTATAAGTTACAGTAAGCTGCTTGCATGGCTGTTGACTCTTGTTTTATATAACTTATATCACACATGTGAGCGTAATTGTTATATTTCTTATCTTTGTGTATAAATTAGGAACTGTGTAGGTTCAACTCATCCATGCGCTGGCAGCAGACCAGTTCATTCCAGCCATTATTCTGTGATTAGCAGTTGGTTCATAATGTTTGTGTGGGTATGTGTGAGAGAGAAAGAGTGTGTGTGTGTGTGTGTGTGTGTGTGTGTGTGTGTGTGTGTGTGTGCAAGCATGTGGGCATGTATTGTTGTATGGAGCTTTTGTTCATGGACAAACTGACTTCACCGTGCCAAATATCTCCTTTGTGAAGTTTGCAAGAAAGTTGGTTAAATGAATCGGGCAGAGACTTTACAAATCTGCAGTCATGCCATTGATACATTATTGCAGCCAGTCCTTTGAGTCCAAACTTCGATCTGCACTCTTCATGATACCAAACTCCCACAGCGTTACAAGCAGATAAAACAAGGAGGCACAGAGAAGCGAACAGCGCTTTGGGGAAGAATACTCCAGAACACGATGAAGAATGAGAGGGATGAAAAAAAGATAGTCATTGTCTATATATAGCTACATCACAGATAAGCGCTGTGGGAAGACATTGATTTTTTTTTTTTTACACAAAACTAGCCCCTTGTTGTCAGAGCTGACACATGATTTTGGGAAATACTGATATGACTGCAAGTGGCTTGCTTCAGTGTGAAGGAAGCAGCGCTGTGTTGAAATCCATGCAGTGAGACACACCTGTAAATGATAAGAAGAGAGCAGCGAGGAAGAGGAGGAGGAGGAGGAGGAGAAGCGGAGAATGAAGTCATTGGGTCAGTGAGGACGGCTGGTCTATATGTGGAGGCGGCCTGCAGTGTGTTTGTGCGTGTCTGTGTCTCTGTCAGTCTTTGTGCACAGCAAAAGACAATTTGTGCAAGGCGATCCGTGCTGGCAGCGTTACAGAGAGAAAGCATTAACCTGCAAAGCTGTACCTGCGCTTGCTTGTTTGGTGCAAATTACTAGTTGGAGCATTACTCATCGAGGACCACTTTTTCTGGAGGACCAAATTGCTCGCTGTCATGTTCTCTGCCTACTTTGGATGCTTATTCGCAGACATCACCAGCAGAGATGAGCGTACTTTATGTTTTCATCCCTCTTTGAATGTTGAAATTCGGCGGACAGATAGCGCTTGATTCGCATCCACAGTTCCACCATCAGATTGAATTTCTTTGCCAAAACTATTGCGCTGCTCTCATGTGCTGCTGGTAGTCTCACATCCAGAACTTTCAAATTGTCTGCCAAACATTTTCCCATTCAGATGCTATTGAGAAAATCACAAACCCAGAAAATGCCAGAAAATTAAACCCAACAGGCAACCAAACACCGGGGAGTGCTGGTACAGGAGTGTGTGTGACCCACCAACATTCAGGTTTATCATTTCAATTACCGTCAGTCCAAATGGTGGGAAGTAGCTTTATTTGTTCTTCTTTCCTATCCTATCAGATTTTTCTTGCAACACTTTGGAAACTTTTGATACTTTACTTACTTTGGCACATTTTCCTAATAATACTTTTAAGTAGGGCCTTTTTTTGTTAAGGAGAATTCTCACATTGTTGTATTGGTACTTTTAGTCAGAAGACTACCTCTTCCAGCGCAGACATTGTGGGGAGGAGGTTGTGGTGGGTGGCTGGGACATACAAAGCACGGTGATTTTTTCTGAAATATTTTAAAAGTCAGTGCATCTCGTGCTTGAAATCAGTGTTCCAAATGTTTAACCTTGATCTGATGACCATGAACATGAAGTGCTTTGAGATGTTTATGTTCAGTATGACTAAATTGTGTTGGCAGTGAACAGTCTGCAGATACACTCACTGTCAAGGCTTCGTGGTCATGTAGGTAATGTGAATAGCCTTACATTGCCTACAAAACGGATTCACTGTGGAGAGTCGAACAGTCTAACTTTAATTCCAAAGTAATACATCACATTTAGCACATGTTGCAAACATATCATTTCAGTGGTAAACTCAATCTAAGTGTGCTCTCCATCTCGTGTTCTCCATCTCCATCTCTAGTGAGAGATGAAGCATTCATTTACATCTATATCCTCAAACAATAGTGCAGTCCACCCCCCCAACAGGTACCATGTTTGCGTTTATGTGTCTGTGTGTGTTCTCGTGTGTGTTGAGTTGAGGCCTCTCACCTTTGCCGTCAGCCAGACAGCGGTTGTAGCCCACAGGGCTGAAGTACTCGAATATAAACACAGCCATTGCTGACACCAGCAACAGCATCACGAACATCATCACCCACACATCTGCACTGAAGGGCTCTGGAGGGGAGAGAGAAGGAAGGCAGGAGAGGGAGAGATGAAGAGAGATGAAGGACGGGGGGATTGAGGGAGGAAGCGTAGACGGACGGCGGTTAGGAAAAGAGAAGCGGGGGGAAAAAGACGGTTGTGAGAAGGCAGAAGACGCGGAAGAGACGAGGGACATCAGGAGAGGGAGGGAGAAAAAAAAAGAGCGAGGGCGGCGGAGAGGAAGAGAGGAACGGAAAATGAAGCGAGAGAGGGAGAGGGCAAGAGAGATATGCAAATGCGGAGCGCCAGATTGAGAAGAGGAAGGAAGAGTCAGAGAAATGGAGTAGGAGTGGGAAATATAAGAGGGCAAAGAGACAGGGAGAGAATAAATAAACAGTTAGCCATATTATCATGCGCTCCAGTCTGCCTCCTCATCATACAAACGCATTAAAACATTTCTCCAATCACTCAGCGTGTCCACGGAATCACTTTCAGTTCAAATTTTTAAAAGGTGAAAAAAATGGGTGTCAACTTAAAATGACCTGATGAAGATTCATCCAACAGCCTCAATCTGTTGGTGGTGAAATGACAGTTACATCAAACTAAAACTAAACTCGTGTTTCTGCATCAAAACCTGGACACTGCCCACACCACACGATACACCTAAATTATCTTTTTGCAGCTCTTATAGTGGACATGGATTTTTTTTTTTCACATTTGACTGGTTCTTCCTGCAAATTCCACCTTTGATCCTTGAGTGGTTTCAGCTATAGAACCAATTTCTTGCTAAATCTGGTGGAGTAAAAACAATGAGGGTCCAAGCGCTCAACGCAACTCAGAAACCAAAGCAGGAAGCAGAAGTAGGAAGCCATTCATGAACAAGGCTTAGACATTTCTTCCCAGCCCTACTTGTATACTTCAGTCTCACAGTAACAGCAGCCAGCTCTTTACCTAAGAAGGCCGAGGGTGAAACGGTGCCATTGCTACGGGAGACCATGACGCTGATGCCCGTCTCAATAAAGGGGACGGAAAAGTCGATGACTTCTGACCTCTCCTCGTTGATGGTCAAGGAGCCGACGGCCATGTGGGCGTTTTTTAACACCACCTGGCAGAGACAGTGGAAAAGAGGAAGACAAAAAGCATCATTTATTTCAAACATCCATTATTATCATTTATCTCAGCTGAAGCACTGTACAGTAACGAAAGGAGCCCACTTTGAAGGAAAAACTTCAACTGTTCCCTGAGTGGGGGGGGCATCTTGTGTGCTGCAGCAACATTCAAAAAAGCAAATTCAATCAAGATATTTAAGAATAGCTTACACAAGCAGCATTAAGACACAAGCATAAAAATAGCACATCACAGTTAATTTGAGGGTGATTGTGCCAAGAGTCTCTCAACATGTGGGGGATTCTGCAAACATTTAACATAGCTGAATAGCTTTTTACGACGTCTCTTGCATTTCTTAGACTTCTTTGTTGTTCGTTCTCTTCTTATTTCACCAGATGAATGAATAAATGCGACTGACCCTCTTAGCAGAAAAGTTTTCCAGCAATCTAATATATCAAGTAAAGTAAGTAAATATTAGGCTTTAGAGTCGGGCCTTATATTCCAAGAGCCAAAAACCTCTGTCTAGATGCATCACTCCACACTGATGTTCAGCAATGATACAGAATCCATTGCAAAAGATGTAACCAACCGACCACTGTGCAATTCAGCAACCGGTTTGTTCTGAGTGAAGAGGAAAAGTCGGAGAGCTATCACAGTTGCTCTTGCCTTCTTTAACATGTATGAAACAGGCAGCAGACACAGGCACTCTGTCTGTTAGCTGTCAAAAGGTATTTTTAGGAAATGTAGGAAATCAAATCTGACACAGCGGCAGATGGGACAGGTTGAAGGGAAAGAGGATGCGTCAGAAAAAAGTGGGGAAAGAATTAGAATGAGCGGAGCGAGGCTCGGAAACGCACGAGAATGGATACGTTGGAGACAAAGATAGAGCGCGGCTGGCGGAGACGGGAGGCCAACACACTTTCCACACGCGGCGCTCGGAGTGGACGCTCGTGATGCGCACCAGGGGAGGGGGGAGAGGGAGAAAGACAGAAAGAGGGAGGAAGAAAGTGGGTTACCACAGTGGGTCATGGCTGCTTGAAATAGCCGCCCCAATGCCTCTCCTTCCTCTACCTGCCTCCCTCCCGTCTCTACCTCTGCACAGGTATATTTAGCCCCAAATTTTAGAGCCCTACAGCACAGGGGTAAAGTGGGACGAGACTGTCTTACTGAGTTAATAAGGCGTTTGTGACTGTGTGAGTCAAAGCGCCAGTATGTGCTTCAGTGTTAGTGTGTGTGTGTGTGTGTGTGTGTGTGTGTGTGTGCATATGAGTGAGTCATAAAGGGAAAAAGACAGAGAGAAAGAGAAGGGAGCGAACCTTTGTTCTCTACCTGTGAAGTGGACCTTTACAGGCAGGGAGAATATTACGCATCTACTCTGCACATTATCTGCAGTTTTCAAAGTGTTTGTGTCTGCGAGTGAGCGTATGTGCACGTCTTTGTGTGCGTTTGTAACTTTTCAATCTTGTTTGTTCTGTCAGCATGTAAGTGTGGACGTGCGTGTGTGCGTGCGTGTGTGCGTGCACATTTAGTGCCTGAATGTGCGAATGTCTCCCTGGGGAAGAGAGAGCGAGTCCATCCAGCAGTGTACTCACTTCCTCTCTCTCCGTTCGCTCTCTCCATCTCCCTCCTACGACTTGTTCTCTACGTGTTATGAAAGTGACCCATGTGGGTGTTATTGAGAATCTGCGTTTGTGTACGTGTCTCAGCTGTGTGTGTGTGTGTGTGTGTGTGTGTGTGTGTGCACTAGTGTCTTTATGTGACTGCTAGCGAGGCCAAGCTCATGTAATCAAGTGTATTGCCTCTAATATTTTAGATTAGGAGTATTAGGGGCAGAGCAAGTCAATGCAGCCCATGAAATCTGACACTGACTGCTAGAATCCAGTTAGGAAAGCATTCATATTTTTTTTTTTCTCTTTTTGATCTTTTGTCTTTGCGAGCTGTGGCAAATTGCATAAAGGCCCTCAGTGATCTCGGTGAGTGTCCAAGAGTGTGCCGAGGCACGTCCTAGTGTGTATGTGAGTGTGTGTAGATGTCGGTCCATTAAGGGTGTGAGATATACTGTAGTTTTGGCTGCGTTCCAAGCGGAGAAGGACACAGGTTGGTGTGCGCGTGTGTGCATGCGCGTGTGACGCGAGTGTGTCCTCTCTGTGCACATATTGAAACAGTCCGAATGCGTCCATGTGTCTGCATTCATGCATGTACTCTCTTCTCTTTCTGTGACCATTCATGCATAGGTGTCCCTTGTCTGCATGCATGTCTGTGCACGAGAAATGGGATGCCGAGATGAACGCGCCCACTCCCCTCCTCCTAATGACCATTCATCTGTGGAGGTGAGAAGGAGACAGCACATTATGGCGCTTTTAGTCAGGGCAATAGAGTTTATTACAGGTGACCACACTTACAGCTCCGTGCCCACTAAATACACCGGCTGACTGGCAGGGTGACTTAAATGGCTTTATATAATAGATTAAATGGGTCAGTTTAATGTAAATTGAACAGCAAAAGTTTCACCGCGGGATAAAATGGACACATAATCTTGTCGGTGACTTCTGAAGGTTGCTCAAACTTCAGGGTCCACACAAAGAAGGGACACGGTGCGTTTTCAACCAGTGACCTTTGGGCTACGATCGATCTGTTTGCCTTTCTTCTTTCATTAACAAATAGCCAAAGTCAGGCCGTATGAGTGCAGCTTGTTCTTAAAGGGTGAAGTATGAGAACTGACAACGACCTTAGCATGAGACCAATGTCGATTAGGGAATGTTTAGAGCCCAAAGTGAATTGTTGCAGCTGACTGAACTGTACGCAGCCTTGGGTGAGGCGCTTAGCCCATCTGACATAAGTGTCAGGTCTGTTGGGCAGAGGGTTGACCCGGAAAGGAAAGCTCATAATTCAAGGTATGAAAACACACTTCAAAGAGGAAATGAACCCTTCAGGCAGCTCCTATGGAAGCTAAATATAGCACAGGGGTGAACACAGACTGTAGCTCTGTCTCCCTTTTGATCTTTTCTTCACCTATGCCTATGCCTACGAAGCAATCCCCAGAGTCTTGATGAAGTCTTGGCAGGTTTAATGCAACATTACCAAAAACCAGACAGCACACACAGACGGCGTGTTGATGGCAATTTACACGTTATTTTGTGGCTGTGAGCACATAGCTGTCTCTTATTTGCAGTGTCGAAGCTCATAGGAGTTAGAGTTAAAATCAATTTTATTTGCAGATGACACAAATCTATTTTATAATATTAAGAATTTGAAATAACGTTTGGATATTGTGGAAACAGTTAGAACTTCTAAAGTATTCTAATCTACCAAACTCTCTCTGAAGTTAAGTAAAACTAAATTCATCATCATCAAGTTTAAAAAGCAAACTCATGATGAGTCACAGTGGAATTGAAAGTCTTAAATAAAATTTTTGGGAGGGATCATAGATCATAAACTATGTTGGCAACCACATAAATTATGTCAAAGCAAAAATGTGAAAATCTATTGCAATGCTTTATAAAATGAAGAGCTTATACATTGTTCATCTGTACGACCATACATTGTTTAATGTGTGAAAGTATGGAGAAATACATATTAAATAATAATCTAATTCATATACTTCAAAAGAGAGTATCAAGAACCAACTGTTCATTAAATTAAAAGCTCTAAAATTAAGGTCAATGTCAAAAATAATTGAGAGTATCCAAAAGTTGTTAAAATGAGAAAAAGTCAATGTGATTTGAGAGGAATCTGCATGTTTAAGCAGCAAATCATTGTAGTTCTGTTAAATTGAATTTATGGAACAGTTGTGAAAATGTGTGGCATATTTGTTTAAAAAATGTTTTAAAATCATTCACTGGACAAATATAAAAACATCGGATCAGGATGTCATACTGGTGTAAAATAAGTCTGATGTTACTTTTGACATCAAGAAGGGAGTGGGCTGTGGCTCCAGCCTACACCTTTTCAGTCTGTAGATAAAAAAACGCACATTGTCCCTCCTATACTGTTTAGTTAAGAGTCATTTTAAATGTCAATTTCAACTTCTGCACCAAGGCTGACTCCTCTGTGCGCCAAAGCCTGTTTCCTAATGGGAGCACTTACTGTTCAGCACTCAGCGGAGGGAAGAAGTCATTCTCCTTTCCTCGCCTGACTTGTTGTCAAATAGGCCAATGTCTTCCAGCAATGTATGCTCAAATGTCTTAACACCACCTTTTAAATGGCAGTAACATCAGGGATGATAAGATGGTGTTACAAAGTGTGAATAAGGTGAAATCATCTGCAAGCTTTGGCAACAAACTACAAATGAAAATGTCATATGATTTACATATGCATGACCATGACAAGTACAAAGAGCTTTGTACTGACTGGTCATTTAGCAGCTTTCAGATTTGGCCACTTTACAAACACATTACACATAATTCCTGACAGACTGGGCTGCAAACGTAAAAGACGGACAAAGGAAAGGCAAACATAAGGATACATCTCCTCACCTCTCCCACCATGCCATTCCACGTCCCGTTGATCTTCTTGCCATGTTTGCCATTCGTGACCAGGTAAAGGTCGTAGGTAAACTTGACGGCCTTGGCGATTTTCTTCAGGATGTCGATGCAGAAACCTTTACAGCAGCGCTTTATGTAGATCCCCGACTCCTTCGTCTGATTGCTGTGCAGACAGATAAACAGATAAGATAGGTAATTATTTAATCAAGCATGTACTTCTGTCTGAATTTGTATTTTTAATTGTAGTCGTGATTTGGTGAGATTGTGATTCTGGCACTGTCAGTCTCACACAGATGAAGTGTGAAGTGATTCCACCTCTGGCTCTGTGCAGCTGCCGTGGGAAATTAACATCATTCACAAGCAAAATTTAGGCAGTTGCCAGGTTTTTTTTTCCCCCTTTGCATTTCTACATTGGTCAGTGCTGTGGCAGATGGACAGAAAAATTTGTCCCCATCTATGTCTGTTGAGTTAATGTGAACTTTTCTTGTTGACATGCATTCTCATTCTTGTTTCTCAGACACTTTGACCCCAGATTCTGACACTGATTTGGTAAATATGAGCTTTGAGTCTCACAGTGTTTTGATCTGTTTCCGGCAGGGGACGGTGTTCCTCATGCAGGTCCCGCTCAGTGGATCCACGTCTTCCACGATGACAAACGGGGCCTCCTCCAATGTCACGATGGACAGGTGGTCGTCCTCTCTGGTCGCTGCCCCCCCATATAGTTCATAGCGAGGCCACACGTGGTACTTCATGGACAGGGAACCGTTCTCCCACTTGCCCACCTGCAGAGACATGCAGCAAACAAAAGACATTCAGACTACCTTCAGTCTGTGCAAGTAGCTCATCAACTCAATCCTAACAAGTGGAACATGGTGAAATACATGCATGTAAACATATAATCACTGGGCAGGAATAAAATTCATGCTGCAATGAATCCAGTTGATCAAAAATAACTGTGGCTCTGCTCTTTGAAATGGTTAAAACACATCATCAAAAAGTAATGTAGAGTTTGAATGCTTGTTATGCAAAAACATCTCACTCTGATTAGGGTATAATTGCCTCATTTTCTGTTTTCTAGGTTTTATTGTGATTAGTCCATCTGTCAGTAAAACGACAGTGAGGTAAAAAAAAAACGAACAGGAGAGTTTTATGACTGATGATAAAATATGTTAGTGAAATACGGCGACAGAGAAAGTTAGCGAGAGGAGAGGAGGGGAGAGGAGAGGACTGGGACCCAGAGTAGAGAATGAGAGCAAGGTTAACATGAAGGACGAGACTGGAATGAGGGAAAGAGCAGAATTCAGATCGAGAGGAGAGGGTGGGGAGAGAAGGAGTGAGACAGAGGAGGTGGATGGAGAGATTCAAGAGAGACGTGACAATGAATGGTGGTATTTGTGTGTGTGTGTGGGGGGGGCATTGAGACATGGACAAACAAATGGACATATATGAAGTGAGAAACTGGACTATAGATGGAGTCCAGTGAGCCAGAGCCAGAAAGCTGGAGATGGAGCTCATTCAGATGCAAAATGCTGGCTCTTCTGCAGAGGAGTGTCCAGCTGTACGTCTGGAGGGCCCTCCAGCCCCTGTGGCTCTACTCCACAGTATAAGCGTCATCAATTAGTCAATTTCCCCCAGATGCCGGTCACATGAAACCATACCTGGAGACTCTGCCTGCGCCCTCTCCTGTACAAGTACCCAGCAGACCACTTTCACTGAGGGGAAAGATGTGGGTGGAAATGGATATGGATCATCAGCTAAGTGGACATGCGGTAATGGGAGAGATGGCCGGGCAGGGACCCTGCCATCCACCGCTAAGGCGTGAGTGTGTAAAGTCGGGTGTGCACACTTGTTAAATATGTAAATCTACACACACAGACTCTGCACTCCAGGGAGCACGAACTTGCCAAGGCTGCTCAGAGAGGACAAGCTAAGGCTGTGTATCTCTGGGGCAAGACGCAGCCTTCTTCTGTCTGGACAACAAAGAGTGAGCAAAGGTAAATGATGGAGACAGACAGGGATGGAGGAAACGAGAGAAAGGTGGAGAGGAAAGGGTTAAAATCAGCCTGGAGGGGGAGTAAACTGGACTGGACACTACAGAGTCTTCACACTACTTCAAAGGTGCCGTGGAAGGATGGTCGTAGGAGCTGGAACTCATTAGGAACCAAGAAAAGTGGTTCAGCTGGAAGTCAAGTTAAGAATTAAACATGAGTAAGGGAGCGGCAGGAGGAGGAGGAGGAGGAGGAGGAGGGGGAGGAGAGAGAGACGGGGTGGTGCAGGCTGCAAGGGGAGAAAGAGAGAGAAGAAAGAGAGAGAGAGAGAGGGGGGAGACAGGAGGGGAGCGATTCACCTTGTTCTCTGATCAGAGGACAGAATATAGATTAGAGAGGCAGAAGAAAGAGAGAAACACTGAGAATAAAGAATAGGCAGAGTCAAAGGAGTCGGACTGCAGGACACAGATACAATGAAGGGTGAGCATGAGGAAACACAGATGCACGCTGGTGACTTTGCAGGTGGCCAAGAGCATCAAGTTCATTTAAGGTTGTTGGTTCAGAGGATGACTCAGGACTGTTGTTGCCCTGTCTGCTCTACCACACGTACTTGCAGACATACTTTGAGAACTTTTATCAGTTTCTCCATCTGTACGATGAAACGTGTTAACCTTCAGAGAAAGCCGGCTGAGTACATATAAAGTTTGACTGAGGTTTGGTTTTCATTCGCATGGGGAAGCCACCCAGCGCTACCACAGCCTTTCATAGCTGAACTCCCCAGTCCTTGTTCTCAAAGATACGGATTTTCCTTTTCATTTGGGAAACAAGGTCATCATCTCTGTCAGAATGAAACAATGCCATTAATGCCTCTGTTCTGTGATTATATCTGATTGGAAACAATCTGCAACAATAATAAACTGTTGTGTTTCGATATGGGGGATAATTGAAATGGAAAATTAAAATGTTTTGTTGATATTTTGAAATTGTCACAATATCAATTTGTCATTTCAATATCCATTTTCCTTTTTCCATTTGCTATTTTATTTTAATATCAATTATGGCCTGATTGTTCTGAAAACTAAAATAATAATCAATTTGCCATTTTCTCTTTAAAAAGAGAAACTCAGCAAAACTAACACTGGTATATTATCTGTAACACTGTTGAAAAAGGGCAATTAAAAATCAAATTAAAAAGCAAATTACAATGAAATGGTATTGTGCCAAATGTCTATTTTGTGTACCTCAATTGTTTGTTTGTGAAAATAAAGGGGTATACTGTATATTTTTTCATTTATCTGTGGATATTACAGTCTGGTTGGTCAGCAGCATCATGATCTTCTCTAACAACATTTAAGCCAAGTCCAGCTCTTGCTGTTGTTAGGAGATCTTCAGTAGTTTTGCACATCACTAACAGCCAAACTGTATTGGCTCCTAATAAATTCTATGACGACAAATGAAGTATGGAAAAAGTGGAAATGTTGTAGAAGACAGTAAAACTAGGAGCAATGCAGGAAGACACATAAAATGAGACCTCAGTCTGTTGCCCTGGTCGTTGCTGGGAAGGGTTTCGTGCCTGGTCCCAGGACCCTACGGTATCTTAACTTTATAGTCTGTGATGTTTTTTCATCTTTATCTTTCTGAGCTGCACTTTAGTCCACAACATGTAACTCAACATTAAAAAGACTGGGACTTGGGAAGTGGCTGACTGTATTTGACATTCTGGGGGTGTGTCTGTATGTTAATGAACTTGCACATGCAGGAGCAGATTGATGCAGTAGGTGAGATTTGTCACTGTTTGCATGAAGATGCGAGTGTGCATGTTTGGCACTATAAATGTTCTCATTTGCACAGGCAGTTCTTAAGCAAACATTTAGAACTTGTTCTGCACGTGATTTGATAAATGAGGTCCCTGAAGTCGTCATGGCTGAGCCACCTACAACAATGACTCGCCACAGTCTCACTGGACTGCAAGTTCTCTAATAACTGCATCACCCCTCGTCAACACCACGGCTTATGCGGTTTTCTAAAGGTTGCAATTTGAGCAAATCCAACCATGAGTTCACTCTTCCTTGCAATGTCTGAGTAGCTGCAGGTCTGACTATTACAGAGCTCATTTTCAATAGAAGCCTACTGTGCTAAACTTGCATTTTTCCTATCTGTGAAGTGTCTAATAAAGCATGTCTTTTTGCAGCATCACTGTGCTCAGTATGATCCTCAGAGCTACCTTTGCTTTAAGTATACCCACTATTACACAGACACTGGTAATATTTTAACAATTACTTTCTACTTCTGACACTTTCCATAAAAACTAATGAAAAACAAATTATGTTTTGCAGACAGGCTCTGAGTGCATCATCAGCAAACTGAATCATGATTTTGTAAGGAAAAAAAAGAAGAAAAAAAAAGATGGGTAGTATGTAATAGCTTCCCAGACTTTTAAAATGAACAGACGCAGACGAGCGTTCCTACTGCATCGCCACTCTGGAGCCTGTGCTGCAGTGTATTGCTCAAAGGCACCTTCGCTCAGATGATAATATCTAATCAGAGGAGCATCTATAAAGCTCAAGGCTTAAAATGCTTAAAAAGTGAAAATCAGATGATAAGAGATGCAGATAGAAAGACAGACGGATGGAGCAATTAGGTACTGAACTTGCAGGATACAGCTAACTTGCAACCAGCCTCTCTTTGATTTATTTAACAGCTTACACACATAGTTATGGCCGTTTTATGACCCTTTCCATATGTTTTAACCAGAATATAGGTGCATATACACAACAACGCACGCTCTCTCGCTCACCCTGTCCCACTGTCTCTCCTTGTTGAGCAGAATGATGACCAGCTTGGGGTGCATCTGGTATCCGTCCTCGCTGAACGACAGATTACGCCCCTCAAACGTCACATTCATCAGGTACCTGTGAGGGGAAACATTGAGGAGAGAGACAAAGATAGAGACTTGTTGAGGCACACATCACTTCCTGAAAAATGTCTTTGTCAGCGGCGGCTCTCAAAGGTCTTATTTGCTCTATATATCTATATCATTCGTCAATCAGCGACTCGATTTCTCAAACATTAAAGTTTCATTGCGTGCCATTTTGTTTTTTTGAAGCATTTATCTTTTCAAACAAACCCAATGACATTACACAAATTCATCATCTGCCAGGAAACAGCTATCAGCCAATGTCTATCCAGGTTTTTCATAAATAGATGAATATACATTAGTCATCTGCTGCAGACAGACACTGGAGCAAAAAAACAGCAGTGATGATTTTAAGACGAGACTGTGGAAAATTAATTCCAGCGATTATCTCTCCAATCATCCCAGCTTCAGTGTTCACACTTGCTGATGTGACCTTAAAGGAACAGTTCGACATTTTGGGAAATTCGCTTGTATGCATTTTGGTGGAGAGATAGATCAGGAGATTTACACCACCCTCATGTCCCTCCGCTAAATATGAAAAATAGGGGCCTGGCTCCGTCTAAAAGTCACAAAATCCTAAACCTCACTGTTATATCTCGTTTGCTTTATATGTACAAAAATTCAAGTGTAAAATTTGTCAAGTATTGTTGTTATTTATTGGAATTGTTTTTTCCTCAAAGGCACCAATATTACACTACACTACAATTATCACTGCGGTAACATGGAACATCAGAACAAATAATCTGGCCAGACACATTGATGACCAGATAAACAATAGTTGAAACTGTAAAAATTTGGTTACGTCACGTTAAAGAGAAAATCGAGTTGTTACAAGTCTTGTTGTGTCCCATTGACAAATCGTACGGCGAGTTCTGCAGAGAGGGACGAAGGCAGGAGGCGCAGAAATGACTAATGCAGTTGGTGTCTAACTGTAACAAAAAGTCCTATATGATACACCAATAGCAGCTTGTCAGATCAGTGTGTGTTGGTGTGTGTGTGCCTGCGTCTGGCTCTCTGCGGGTCTGCTTCAGTCGGCGTGTTTGTGTGGCGGAGAAGGAGAAAGCAAGAGAGAGCAGCATTGTTTCTGTCAGGTGAAATCATTTCACCTCCCTTCAACTAAACACAACCAACACAAATGCATGCACACACGCACACACACACACAAACACACACATGCAGACACTCAACACTGTATTCTCTTGCAGTGATTATGGTGAATGTGTGGGAGTGTGTAAGTGTGTGTATATGAGAACAGGGATGTTTATGTCAGGTGAACTCAAATCACTTCACTGTCATCCCACACACACACACACAGAATCTCTTAACTCTTTCACTCCCTCACCCTTTACTCTCTCTCTCTCTCTCTCTCTCTCTCTCTCTCTCTGACTGTTACCATGGAAACACTGTCTCCAAACTGTGCACACCATATATATGTAGATGAATATATAAATGACAAAAGAAGGTGTGCGTGCGTGTGTGTGTGTGTGTGTGAGTGACTGGCTCGGTGGCTGTGTGCTGCTGACAGGGTCTGTAAACACCGGACCGGGTCATGTGTCAGGACACACGATCGCCAGTGGAATCTGTGCATCTCGATCCTTCGTCGTCCTCAGGAGAGAGCGATCAAGCTCAACCTCGCCGCAGCTCTACCTCAATGTTACACACACCGCCTCTCTGTTGCACTCAAAGTTCAAACTGTCTCCACTTTAACCCTGTCTGACATTTTAGCTGGAGCAGATCAGGAAGCTTAAACCTGAAAGAAACTGTTTATCTATCTATGCAGGTCCTATGTACAGAATGGATTGACTCGTGTAATAATCCAGCAATTACTCTAATGCCAGCTTGCTTATTCTATTTCCTGTATTAAATATTGATATTTCCAATGGGCTGTGACAAGCAGAATCATCCAGCATCATACCATGCGGCCCCATGTGTCCAGCAAACCGCCCCATCCTGTCGAGCTTTGGCACTGATACAAAGTGCACAGAATCTGCTGCATAAATCATAAGCCATTTACAAAATGACTTGACGCTGTGCCCCCCCCCCACCACCACCCCTTTAATCTTTACTGAGCGAGTTATTGTTGCGTGCAACAATGTGCGGCCTTTGCGTGTGCTATGTGTGTTTGTGCGCGCGTGTCCTACACACATCGATGGCAGCGAAACACAAGCATATGTGTGTTGCCATGGCACCCACAACCACCGTGACTTCCAAGCCAATCTGCTGTGTTACTATGGTAACGGTAATCTCGCAGAGGGTGGGAGAGAGAGAGAGAGAGAGAGAGAGAGAGAGAGAGAGAGACATATTACTACTACACTGCAGCGCTCTCTTCCCTCTCCTCCCATCACACTGTGAGTCCTGCGTTTACAGGAAGCTGCTCGGACTTCCATCCATGTGACCACATACGTTTTCCGTCACCTCCCCTGAACTTCCTCTATCACTACCATTAAATCTGGACACACATGTGCCTCCGTGTACATTAAACTGTGAGGTTTTACTCAGCGTTCACACAGGTTTATACAGTACATCCACATCTGGAAGCTGCACAGTGAGTCCTCTTATAGACCAGCGAGCAGGTCCACAGAGGGCAGCTGGTTGTTAAAGGGATTGTATAAGGTACTGTACTTATCCATAGTCAGTGTATTACTTAGAGCAGATGGCGGTGGGCACATCCCTAGTTTGGAGAAGCAGCAGGAAGACATGTATAGGAAGCTAAGCAATGTACTGCTGACGGCAATGTAAAGAAAATATTCTACATATAGTGTTCACTTCAACTGATATAGATTATTTAGGTTGGCCTTTATTTGGGTGGTCAAAATATGTTTTGCTGCTGCCTCCATCGACAGCAGTGCATTGCTTAGCTTCTCACATCAGTACTGCTTCTCCAAACTGGGGGCGCGCCGACTCCCATCTACTGTCGGTAATACACTGACTGTGGTGCCTCATTTAACCCCACTTTAAAACCTGAACTAGTCCTTTAGGTGCTCAAAGCTGGATGACAGACAGTCTTACTCGCCATGCCAGAGACACAAAACAAGCATGTGAACACAAGCCCACACTCTAACCCCCCTCTTCTTTCTCAACCTACTGTACTGTATGTGTCATGAGCCGGCACTAAGCATGCAAAGGCCTGCACACATGCATGTACTGTGTGTGAGCACCATAAAAAACACACACTTCCCACCCACCGAAGCCCATGCTTTGATATCCAGTTGAACCCGTCAGTTTCCAGCTCCAGCTCGAGGAGAATATCTCAGCTGTACTGTACAGCAGGTGAATTAAAATTCAAACAGCAGCAGCAGCAGCTGTCTCCACCTGGCGAAGGAAAGCGAGCAACACTGACCGGAGTCCGGCTGCCGGCGCTCCGATCAAATCTGCACTGACAACAGCCCCTTCGATAACCGCCCCACATTTCTGCAGACGTTTCTGCTCTCCTGCTTTTTATTTATTTGAGGCAAATTCTCAGCATTGTGAATCAGAGCAACTCGCTGCCAGACACACACACACACACACACACACACAGACAAACACTTGCCATACTAACTCCATGGCCTGACACAGATACGTTTTAGCGCATGTTCTGGTGTGAATAATGGAGGAGTTGTGTGAAATATTGATAAGTCATTTTTAATAAATTAACCCTGACATGAATTAGTCATGAATTACACTCCTTAGCAATTACTGTGGTGCAATGTACTTATTGGATTTGTAGAGGAGAAATCTATATGGAGAATGATAACATGCCCCATATGGCACTGTGGCAGACTAAAATACTGTACACTTGGGGTAGACGGTGTGAATGTGAGGTGGGGGTGTGAATTTGTTGTGTGCGCGCGAGCACGTATGCATCTCGTGGTATCTGTGTGTGTTCAGACAAGGGAACTGAATGTGTAAACAGTGTAATAAATTGTGCTAATGGGAAGAGAGCAGAGAGATGACAAGACAGGAACGGAGACGCAGAAAGGAAGGGAGGAGGGAGGACAGCAAAGCAGCAAATGGCGCTAGATATGTGGCTTTGATTTGATTTATTTTTGACAAATGACAGACAGCACTGAATTTAAAGTAATCCTAATGAAATTACTTCAGAACGGTTGCCCTTGAACAGAGTGGAATTAATAAAACCCTCGAGGCAATATCCTTCTTCGCTTGTTTTTCGAATTTCTGAGCATTTTGGAATAAAATTTCAAAAGCTTTAAAAGACAAACTCACCTTATAAGAATCAAAAGTTACAATAGCCTACAGAGGGTGGAATTCGGGGGGAACGAGGGAGCGGAAAAAAGAGAGAAAGGAACGTAATAAAAATAGAGGGAGAGGCGATGATTATGTGAGATAAAATGAAACTACAGAAGAGGAGAGAACTGAATAAAGCTGGCAGGGAAAAGGAGATTTAGTGGCAGAGACAGATGAAAAGATTTAGGAGGAGAAAGAGAGACGGCTGCAGAAATGAAGGAGGAGGAGGGAGAGGGGGAGAAAGAGGAGCAGCAGGACAGCAGGAGCATCCTGACCCAATTCCAATCAAGCCCCATCACAAACAGGTAACGCCTCCCACTGGCCTGCCCCATAAAAATACACTCCACTGGCCTTCACACACTCGGTCTGAAGCACACACGCACACACACACACTCGCACACACAGGTGGACACGCTGTCCATCGAGTTGGCGTACACACTCATCCCTCAGCTCAATAGGGTCAAAGTGCCGCCTCAGAGTGTACTGCACACACACAACAGAACGCACAAACACAGGCGCTCGCACACACACATGCAAACACACATACACTCCATCGAAAGCCTCACTGGGGCCACAGAAGTTCAAAAATGTCCACAGAGCTTAAAAGCACTTGACACCTTTCCAACTCCGAGCTCATTTGGAACCTGTCCACGCCTGGCAAGGTCAGGGCCACTGTTGTCAAACTCATGATTCTCACACTGTTGTGTATTGCTCAGCGGCCGTGTCTCTCTCTCTCTCTCTCTTCTCTCCCTCTCTTCCCATATCTCCCTCCCTGTGTCTTTTGCTCTCTGTGCTTCGCTCTCTTCTTCCTCTTTCTGCTATCTTCATTTGTCAGGCTCATACTGTAGCATTAGCTGGAATGTCACAGCGCTGGCTACAGTGGACTTAATTTACTTAGCCGAGCGACGCGTCCTTCTTTTGTGGTATTCTGTGAAGCTCTGAGGGCCGGACAAGGAAATGCTAAGCATAGATGTATGGCTTATAGAGTCAAGCAGATGACCGTGACCATACAGCAATTCTCCATCACTCAACACTGAACTGAAATGTAAACTAGATATGATTTGCATACTTTCATGTAACCCATTTGTAATCTATAGACTTGAAGAACATGTGATGTGCGACTGAAAGTACAAAGTGATGTGTGATTATTTCCAATAGTCACACTCCCGACCAGAATATCAGACTGGGATGCACAGCTGCACAGTCCCAAAGATGTTCCACCAATGTTGCTTTGTTCAGTGTGGTTTGAAATGGATGTATTTGCTCTTAACATTCAGCATTTTGCTAGGCTGTAAACTGAATGACTGACAAGTGCCGTCTCTTGTTCCTCTGTCGCTCACTGTGCTGCTTCAGATTTTCAATCCGAAATTTCAATTTTAAGTTTCAAATATGGCGGCTAAATCACCTGACAAAAATCTGTGCCGAAATAAATCTGAAAGTTAAATAGGCCGAGCAGTTCCTGAGTCATGCTCACTCTACAGTTGAATACTTGTTCTTCATGAGTTACGTCATTTAAATCAGTGATTCCCAACCAGGCGTACCCGAGGGGGTATTTCTGCTGTAACCTGAGGGCACATGCACACATTGTAGAGTAGCTAATTTGGAAAAAAAATGAATTAATGATTTGATTAAAAATACATCCACATATTGAGTCAGCGATAATTATTTTAGGTGTCATTGCGTTTAAGAGTGCATGAAAACTTGCTAGCAAGAGAGCAGAGGAGATGAAATAGTTATACAGTTAGTTGATTAATAGATAAATGGTTGGAACGTCCAGCTTTTGCCACTCCATGTGGTTGTAGTACGAATGAAAACTTGACCAAACTGAACTAAAGAGTGACAGTTGTATGACAGTATTGTAACACCCACTATTATATCCACTTTTATATGATTATTAGTTAAATAACTTCAGCAGTTTAATTCAAATTAACCTTTTGAACATAAATGAACGTGTTGATGAAGGGGTATGAGTTCATTGGACTGAACTGTGTAGGTACATCTTTCAAAAAAGGTTGTGATCCATTGATCCAAAACTCAACTGCTTGACTGATTTTCATGGACTAATATCTCGCAGCTTTAACGATTGATGCGTTGTTTTCAAGCACAGCTATTACGTGCCATTCCCGACTGCTTAGATTTAATTCTGACTCTACCTCATTTATTAATGATTTGCTGTAAAGGTCTGTCTGAAAATGTTCAAATGATGTTTCAATTCACCGGAGAGTGTCGTTGAATATCAGGTTTTCCTGCCCTACAACAGAGCCTTTTGATTGAGTTGCTTCCTTTCCATCCATCTTTCATCTATTCATCCACTGATTCACGGAGAACCAACCAGGCAGGGGGCCATCCATCCATCCATCCATCCATCCACCATCCATCCATCCATCCAACCAACCAACCAAGCAGCCAGCAAGCCAGCCATTTATTCAGTTTCTAGTATATAGACTGGAGGCCAAATGCTAATCTCTTGATTGAACACTTGAAGACAAAGGTTATCACCAAACAAATTTAGTTAAGGCAGCAAGGGGCGAAGGATCTTAGCAGCGCTCACAACTGATCTAATCAACAACACAGCTAAGTTGATTATAAAACTGCGGGTCTGGAGCGCAGACAATGGCTGGGGAGGAGCAGAGGAGGAGGAGAGGAGAGGAGAGGAGAGGAGAGGAGAGGAGAGGAGAGGAGAGGAGGAGAGAGAGGAGAGGAGAGGTGAGGTGAGGTGAGGTGAGGTGAGGTAAGGAGAGGAGAGGAGAGGGAGAGGAGAGAGGAGAGGAGAGGAGAGAGGAGAGGAGAGGGAGGAGAGGAGAGGAAAGGAGAGGAGAGGAAAGGAGGGATGAGAGAGGAGAGGAGAGGAGAAAGCAGAGGAGGAGAAGAAGGTGTGAGCAGAAAACAGAGCAGAGAATAAAGTGGAACAAAGCAGAGCAGAGGCGAGCAGATGTATAACAGCAGACCAGGACAGAACAAAGGAGGAGACTACAGGGCAAGAGAGGACAGAGAGGAACATGACGGAGTTAAGAGGGAGCTGAGCGGAGTGGAGAGCAGCACAGGACGTGGCAAGACCACAGCAGAGTTGAGAAGAACAGAGCTGTGAGCACAGCAGACCACAGCGAGGCACAACAGAGCAGAACAGGGGAATTGTATTCTGGGGCAACAGCAGCTGCCACAAACTCCGCTGTTATCTCAAAGCAGTAAGCAGCGGTGAAACAAATGCAAAGCCTCAGAAAGGAATGAACAAGCAGACAGGGGTTGAAATGACATCTGAAGAGTTTACTGGAATGGACAACAAAGCTTTGCTGCCTTAGTGCAGGATGCAGTTAAGCTCAGAGCATGAGCAGAAAAAAAAAGATCCCTCATTCACGGATCCGAAAAGGTGTTTCTCCAGGAGGCTCCTGTTTTCCTGATGATGTGTCTTTGTGCAAACTAGCATTTCAGAATGAATGTGTGATTGTAATCAGCGATGAAATTGAGGGGGGGAAAGCAGAGACTCACATTCTTTATATTAATTATACACACACACACACACACACACACACATATCTGGCCTTCGCTTCCCCACAGCACAATAAAAACACACATACCCACACACATACAGCTGCAGCAGTCGCGCAGAGTGGCAGAGGGGTGAAACTGGCCCTGAATATAATGCTGTGCTGAGCTCTGGAGCGCAGCATGACAGGGGCTAGTGTTCGTCGACTGAAACGCCATTGGGACCAATTAGGCAGTGCGCAGAGCAAAGCGCCGCTGAAACGCCGTGCTTCACAACCAGTTCAAAAGGCCTGCTGCTGAGACGGACAGATGAGGGGGTGGGGTTGGATTTTCCTGAGGAAGGGACATGTGAGGGGGTGTTTGTGTGCGTGGGGTATTATTACATGGGGGGGAGGATGATCACAGTATGCAGGGGATGAAGGTGCATTTGTGTTTGTGTGTGTGTGTGTGTGTGTGTGTGTGTGTGTGCGCCAGCATCTGCTGCATCCATGGTTGTGCTGATCTCTGCCAGGATGCTCGCGTTGATGCTTGTGCCACCTGAACCCGTGCACCTTTAAAAGCTGCTGTGTGTAGCATTTTAGCATCCATAAATCACTGCCACGTTAATTTGGAGACATTAGAGTAATTGTAAATAAATGGCTGTAAACAAATGAGACGGCTTGCTGAGACGTGTGGCCTCTGTACTTAGTTATACAGTATACTGTACACCATAGAGCAAGTTTCATATGGGATGTGCAGGATTGCTTTAGGGCAAAAAGTGAGCATGTTTTACCGCACACAAAGCAGGACAATAGATATTGCAGCGCAGTGCACTCAGACTGTCTCACTGTAATGATTTAAACTCTGAAAAAGGAAGTGTACGGACAAGTGGCAACATTCAACAGACCTGGAACATTGAAATGTACCACTACCAACTCTCTAACATTTTAAATATACAAATATACCAAGATGTCAAAATACAAATATACAACATATATATATATATATACATATAGATATACATACATTCTGTCCCAATTCTGGGGTTGTCTGCTTTAAAGTCTGCAATTCAATATTCCTAAAAATGCAGTCTGTTTGCATGAATTCCATTTTCTACTCAATTTAGAGAACAAAAGCTGCATCTCCTTTCTTGACCTCAGTATCCCAAAATTACTTCTCAACTGGATTCAAGCAGCCCAAGCAAACTCGTACACTTGGAAATTGTTATGTGATGGTGGTATATTTGACAGGTATTTGTGTTCAGGTGGTCAACAATCATGGTAAATATAGCAGATCAAAGGAATAGTTCAGGGTGCCACTCATGGTAACGTGCATACAGTATCAGATAACTGCAAGATTTGAAACACTCTTTGTTTACACTGCTCTCAGGCTCTCTCCTCAGTATAGCCCAGCCTTCACTCACCTGAGCACTTCGTTGGGGTTGCCTGAGATGGGAGTCTTCTTGTCGGGGGCTCCGTGGCACTCGGACTTCAGCAGGGTGTGTGGCCCGCGGTCCATCATCATGGTGGAGGTTGCCATCGTGATGATGGCCACGCCATCGCGAACGCGGGCCTCTAGGCCGTAGTCCCACTCGTCGTAGGACACAGACAGCAGACCTGGGTGGACAAAGCAAATAGAGGAGAGGCAAGGATCAGAGGAGGCGTGGAAGAGAAGAAAGAAATAGAAGCTGGTGAGACAGAAGGGGACAGATGGATTAGTAAAAATAGAGAGGTAAGTAGGAAAGGATTCAGGAATCTAAGGCAAATAAAGCATGAAAGTGAGGGAGGTGAAGTGCGGTATATGCAGAAAAGTGAAGAGAGACAAAGGAGAGAGAGACAGATGGAGGAAACTAAAGTGGGTAGAGACAGGGATAACTCTGTTAGGGTATACAGAGTGTATGTTTTGAACACACTCCAAGAGACAGAGCACACACTACGTGATGACTCACAGAGCAGATGAATAGCACTCCCATCCTGCCTGACTAAGCGTCTATCACCTTGCTGTGTTTGTCCATCTGTCTGTCTAAAGCACTGTCTGTCTCTGTTTGTTGGCCTTTGCACTGTCTGTACGTCTGTTTATCTGTCCTTCTGTCGGCCTGAGTCCTGTTCTCTTTTGACAATCTGTCTGTTTATGAACGCTCATTTGTAGATCTCTCTCTCTGTCTCTCTCTGTCTCCATGCCCATCTCTTCCGGTGCCCTTCCAATCATCCATCAGCCCATTCAGCTGTTTGCCAGGATGCCCGTCCTTCCTCCACCCCACTGTCCCTCTCGGCTATTGATTATCATGGAGTGAGTTGCGAGTAGATGAATGATGGATATTTTGAAGTGGTTTCAAGTGTGGCATTTTTTAAACCTTATTCTTTCCAGGAAAGGCTGGCTGAGGATGTTCTCGCTTCTATTCACGCAAAGTCACTTAATCGAAAATGCTAAACGCTTATGAGAAGAGTCAATTTACTACAAAACTTAGGCTATTATGCATCAATTAAAACACGGCTGACATTTTGATAATGAGTTTCATTGATATTGCCGTTATTGATAATATGATTAACTCATGGCAAATAGTCACCATTAACTGATGACACACAGTATATGCTGCAGAGTGCACAATGTTTATCTCCTCTTAATGACCAAATCTTTTAGCTCTATTGTTCGGATTTCATCAGGTTGGAGCTCACAGGTGGGATCGTCCTCGAGCTCATCCCACAGGGAGTCTAACTGTTGTGGATCCATTTTGAAACATGGTTCTATATTTATGTATATATTGGCCCATTGGGTTTAGGTCTTATCATTGCACGGGGTCTAACTTCTTGAACATGTAAGGGTCATGACCACCCAATTAACTGCAGAATTACACTACTGGCAAATTAGCACATCCAGCAGAGCAGCTCGAAGCTCATCATTCACAAGGTTAAGCCTATTATTATAAATATGAACATTAAGGCATAAATCTCACCACTCTGTTGCTTGTCAAAGTGTGTTTTTCTACAGGAAGCTTTCAAACCAGTCATTACTGCCAATCTGCCACTGTTATCACCATAAGCGGCGCATGTGCAGTGCAAAAGCTTTAAAGCTTGACAGCAGTGGCAAAAGTAACTAAGGTGGGGGGGTGGATTTAGTGAATGGTCAATTTAATGTGGAAACCTTCCAGATCGAGAGCCTGGTCTTATCTAAACTCTCAGCATCGAGTGCCCTCCTGACGCCTCCGGGTTCAGGTCACAAAGCTCAGTCTCAGCGAAGCACAGCCTTCAAGTCAATTTATCTGGCTATCTGTCTTTCTGTCCGCCTTTTAATCTGTCCCTCTGTCCATCAGTCGGCCTGCATCTATCTGACAGAGTATGACCACATGTCAGCCAGCCCACTACCATGTCAGTGGGCAGAAATAGACAGGCGGCCTGGCAACCTGACTTCCTCATGGGGCCTCTGCACTGACAGCTCTGGCCCTCCAGGACCACATCTAATGTCACACACTGTTGACACTTTCTCAACATGCACTCACTCGCTCCCGTCGCTTGTTCCTTTTTGCACACTTCACTTTTATTATTTTATGGGAGAGATTCTTGCATAGGGAGATGTACGCGTGTGGGCGTGCTGCACATGTGCTGTGTTCTCTTCTACCTCTTGGGAGCTGCTGTGTATATGTTCGTACATCTCTCTGGACAAGTTTAAATGTCACAATACGGACATGTCATCTGGCAATATAATAGCTGAACAGAATTGTGGCAGCTACAAAGCCTTTTTTTCTGGCCTCTGAACTTGCTACAGCTTCTGTTTGAAGGCAAAAGCTGTTACAGATATGCACATATACAAAGAAAATCACAAAGGCTGCAGACGTAGAGTATCCACAAGCGGGCAAATTGATTGGAGAACGTAACGGCAGAAGTACCGTATCGCTGGGTATTTTTGGAAACGGCTTATTATTGTCAGTGATGTCAGATTGGGTGGTTACGTTAGCGCAGCCTGTGCAGCAGGGGTGTAACTCTGATCAGGAAGAATAGAGACAGAAAAGCTGTTAGTAAGAGAGAGGAAGCCGAGAGCGACGAGGAGGAAAAAGAGGGACAGAATGAGCGAGAGAGAGAAAGTCAGACAGCAGCAGAGACGCAAAGATAAAGAAGCGAGCGAGACAGAAAAAACTGAAGGGGGGTAGAGAGAGTCGGAGGAGGCTGAAATAGCGAGGCAGAAAACACAGAGCTGCGAGGGAACAAGAGCATGAAATAAGGAGGAAAGGGAAGGAAGGAGGAGGGTGGGAGGAGAGATGGTTCCCCAGAGCGCCACTTAAGGAAGGCATCAGCGGAATTACCCAAGAGAATTGGAGGCTCTTCATCACACATGGTGCAAATTATTAAGTGTGCCTCGTAAGCAAATTGAGCCCACAGCAAGTGTGCACCTTCTGCTGAACCCTGAACTGCTGGATTCACCCAGAGCACACACCACCGCACCATCAGTCACATGCTGTGCCATGGTGTTGTTTCGCACTGTGCCAGTTCAGGAGTTAGTGTGGTTGACTGCCACTACAGGCTTCATGTGGCTTTTATGATGTTGAGGATGAAGCTCAGAAATAACACTCGGTTGAATCTATCTATCTATCTATCTATCTATCTATCTATCTATCTGAATAAATGTCAGGATGTTAATGCAGCAGTCTTTCAGATGCTTTAGCAACTCATTATGAAAGCGAGGCTGCTCTCAGTGCAGGTTTTACAGAATGTCACTGCTGAAGCTGTTAAGTAACATCCCACCATCATGTTCATCTTATTGGCAGCACAGATTATTGACAAGCACAGATCCTGCAGCAGCAGCGCTGTGAGCAGAAGTTCAGCCATCCGCATGCTGACTTATATTCAAAATGTAAACTCTAATACGATTTCTATGCACACTGTCACGCAGCATCATACAATAAATACATTTCCATAAATACATAAAACACCATGTTTTTAAACTAACACAAAATATAAATGATCCACTCTGTCTAATATCTGTCATTTTGTTGTTTATGTTATAGACACATTCGCACTCCGATTCATCGCCCATTAAATGAGTGGGTGACATTTAGCCCACTATCTGTCATTATGTCCCTTATGATTAATCCCATGATAAGTCAATGTTAACTGAAAGAGCTTTGTGTGTGTCCATCAACGCAGCCACTCCGCCAGCTCCACTTTGTAATCATCCAGGCAGTACATGAGCTAGTCACGATTATCTCTGTGGCAACATAAATCAAGAGGGAAGTTGTTGTGTGATTTACATAACTGATATGGTGATATATCAAACTTTATAGAGTGGAACCCTAATTTGGAACAGATAAACCGATACGAACACACACATACACACACGACCACAGTTTTATTCAACCTGGGATACAAGCGAACACTCTGGCCCTCTGCCATGTGAGGCACACACAAAAGCACAAACCCACAACCCATTTGATTACACTCACCCATTATTTTCTCATGCAAATTACACCACGAACCAATCGCACATTTCACAGACAAATGCACACAGACATTACACAAAAAGCCTGTGAGTGGCACGCACACACACAGGCTCGCAAACACACCTCTAACTCCCATTTGGAGTAAATCATCCATGGATGCCAATAAGGGAGCAGGGGTAAAAAGTTTGAGTTACGGTGCTTGAACGGCACAACGATCCCAGATTCCGACTGGCAACCATTTCCCAGAAACTGCTGAGGACAGGCAGCAGTGTAATATCTCCTGTTCACCGTAAATCAACAAGTCAAACACCTAGAAATCATCAGACTCATGTGTCCGGCGTGAATATACGACCTGCTCTGAGGTCTGCGGTTCTTCAGAGAGGAAAACAGACTGAAGTCGTGGAAAGTTCCATTAGTTCTCCTGGTGGCAACATCACTAACAGTTAAAGGTTTGATTCCCGCTGAGAGCTGGCCTTTCTAAAACTGTCTGTCCACCCCCAAGTACTGAAAGTCGACTTACATGAGGCAGTCTGACAGGTGTGCCTGACGGACTGCGTGAGCAGGTTGTGTGGTTAATGCACCCCAACTTAGATGTCGCTTTGCTTCCACATTTGACCTTCAAAGGTTAGAATGACCTCCAGTGGTGTTGGGGGGGGAGTGGGGGAGAAACACTCCATCACGTCTTATCTGGAAAGGTCAGTTTGTTTCTTGTCTTGCAGAAAAAAATCAAACTAACTGAAAATAAAATTTGGAAAGTAGCATTTCAAAGGCTCAGTGTTCTTTCTTAAGGCTTACGGACTTATTGCTTATTCTCCACCTTGGGATAATAATTTGACAAAATAAGGTGCACTTACCCTTTTCCAAAACTTATAATTACATCTCACAGTCTTCATTAGCTGATGATGGAAATTGTGAAATAAAGACCAGAAAGGTTTTTTTGCTTTTTTCAAGTGAGACAATAAGTTTTGAAAGAAGAAATACCACATTCTTCCTCTTACAAATGGAAATCTGCACTCTCAATTTAGGGGTGGGCGGTCTGCCAGTTTTGTCACAGTCACGTTTTGTCACAACATGGATTTTGCAATATCGTCATTACCATGATAAATGTTTTCAATGTTAAATCCAATAAATGAAGCTCTAGCGCAAGTTCAGCCAGGAAGACATCAATGCTTCTCATTCACAAACTATTTCTCATCTCTCCTACTGCGCATGCTCTCGTATACTTCCCGCTGTCAGTGTTTGGGGCTGTCACTGGTAATCAGCTGTCTCTCCAGCTGTTCTCTCTCAGCCAATAGCTCGGTGTCACACCCTCATCGCTAGCCAATCATCTTCGTGCTCTCCTTTTAAAATACGATCTTTCTTTGCCCTAGCTCTTTCATGCCATCACCACCTCGCCTTCGCAGAATCATCATCCTCTTCAGCTCCCATCCGGCTTCTCAATCTACACCACCTCCACCAGTGTCAGGACTCCGGGGTTTATACAGCAACGGCTCGGATTATATTTCTTCAATCAAGACGTCTCCCCCCTGAGTCCAAATCGCCAAAGACTCTCTGTCAAGTTGCAATATCAATATCATCTCCTTTGTCACATGTTGTAATAAATTCTTTTATTCACATACTTGTCTCTCCTGGTTGAACTACTATTTTACTGACTAATGCCAACTCTGGTAACAAGAAGATGTGGAAGGTACAAGCAAAGCATCCATTTCACTGTTGTTGGCTGCAAGAACTAACACCAAACTCTTGATCAACTCCCACCATCTGAGGATGTCAAGACCCAGTGCATTCACTTATTTTTGATGGAAACACTCCCACAACAACTGGAAAACTCTTAAATGTGTGTGCGAACTATTTTAATGTGACTTCGAACTGCTTTCTCAAGGAGTATGAAGAAGGATTCTTTTCTGCACCGAAGCTCAAGGATGGATCAATACTGACTTCAAACTTGAACCCTGTAAGCTTTTTGTGACTTTACTGGTTATTTTGTAAGTTATCATGCTAATGTGGTTTGCATTGTAGATCCACATGTTGGAGTAATGTTGGAGTATTTAATATTGAGGGACAATCAAGAGAGAGTAGTAGTTTGGATGTTGGAAACAGTTCACATTGCTTTTTGTGGAACTGAAACACAAGCTCAGTTGACTTTGTTGAAAGCCCCCTCTGCTGCGTGATCCCCACCAGTATGTGTCTCTGGTGCCACCATATGTAAATGTACATGCCCAGTAGTTATATGATATACCTTGAGTCGTCTGCCAAATATATGCTGTTGAGATCCCTGATCCTATCCCTGGTCTAATTCTGAGAATGAATCACATTACATTTACTAATTAACTTAGATTTTGGGGCAGGCTACTCCTCCCAAAACACGTGTAGGCCTGTAACTCATTTTTATTCTTATTTGGAGCCAATAAACACAGTTTTTTAATTGTAATACCATAAAAAACCTAAATAAAAAACCTTTTTGAAGAGCGGTAAAATGCCACACCAAAACATACCCACTTTGAGGCAAACTGTCCTCAGAGTATGGAAGTAAGAACCACAAAACAAACTCATCTGAAAACATCATACCAAGCCACCAGCAGAATAACTGTCGAATGAATTGGACAACAAGACTGGCTCAGCATTTTCACAACAAATTGACCCTTGAACACTTACATCAGTGCGTCTGCCTGGCCACCACACTTTTTGTGCCAAAGTTTATGGGCTTGATTACGCTACAAAGGTTTATGTATCCAATTTTTACACCTTATGACTTGCTTAATCTAACCTTCCAGGACCTGACACACCTCTCCGACTTGCATTTGAGTGCCCCGATGGGAGATCTCCTACCTGTGGGGAACTCTGCAGGCACTACAATAGTGTCTCCAGCTACCAGCGAGGGCACTATCCATGTGTAGCCGTAGCCAGTGATCCCAACAGAGTGGGCCACCTCGAAGATGGTGTTGGCCTCCTCTTTTGTGCAGTAGAGGAGAATGACGGGGCTCTGGAGCTTCTTCAGCTGGTTTTGGATTTTTGAGTCTCCGTCGTCTACGGACATGTCAAGTAGTAAAACTTCCTCCAGTTCCCAGCCCACAAAGCTGTTCTCGATGGTGCTACGGATCTGGATGGGAGGAAGAAGAGGCTGATCATAAGATAGCAGTTTGCTTAATTAGAGAGATGCTCCAAAAATTTCCAAAGGCTTATTTTTTGTTGATGAAATCTTAAACACTGGAACATTTTCTATGCGTACATTAATCTTGTCATTTATTGAGTTGTACAGGAGACTTTTTATCATTGTAATTTGACTTGCTCCACAGTAACTTTTGCATTATAGTACAAGGATGGGGTTGTTACATTAAGCATCATTGCAGCATCATTTTTTAAGGCTAACATGCAATGCAAATCCTCCAAATTGGGATTATTAGAAAGGCTCAGAGCTCAGGTGGTCAGGTTGATACCAACCATTGAACGCTTTGCAAACTCGTCTCCAATCAGCCTCATATATTACAATTCTATATGTTTTTATATTTATACAGAAAATTTCCCAGTAAATTGCTGCAGTATTTCTAGTGTGTCCTTAAAGTGATCAGAGATGGAGGCTAATTCATCTTGTACACATCCTAATTATTTGTGCATGTTGTCTTGGCCGATTGCATTTACCTTGGTGACAAAGTCCTGGTACCCCGGGTAGTAGGTGGTGACGATGGAGAAGATGTACCAGTCGTACTCCTCCATGATGTTTAGTATGACCGAAGCCTGCTGCTCGATGGAGGGGCCAAATTGAAAAAACATGGAGTTGTCATCCTGAAAATGACGGAAGCACACAGAGGAACAAAGAGGCAGAGTGTAAATGCTTATGTAACAATATTGGCCTGAACTTTAATTTAGTTGGCTTTACACACAGAGGAGAACAGATACTACTTAAAGGACAGCGATGGTTTTGTAACATTATTGGTGGGAACATTAATTTAGCCGCCTTTATTCTCTCGCTCACAGAGGAGAAAGGCGAGAGGACACCAATGGGCTTGTAATGATACCGGTCATGATTTTCATTAGTTGCCTTTATGACTCCTTTAATGAGTTTGTACACGGGGGTGGATGGAGCAAATTCCAGGGACTCAGAGCCGCTGTCCTTAATCTCATCGATCATTTTCATCAATTTGTTTTATTACAGCCCTGTTGGAACAATGCAATTTCAATGTAACCTGCAAGGTGCTAGATGTTAGACGATGCACACACACACGCCTACCCCAGACGTGCTGTACATAAAACATCCACTAACTAAGCCCCTTCCTTTGGAGAGGTTAGATCTAAATATGAGAGATACAGAATGTACAGCGAAGCAAACAGCAGTACAGTCAGAGACAGACACTCCAATAAACATCGCTCACACACTGATATCCAAGCCTGCGTCTTGCCACCAGTGTTGAAATGGAATATCGAGCCGGACAGAAGAAGAGGAGGAGGTGAGAAATGCGAGTCTAGACAAGACTCTGCAGTTCTGCGACGTGAGCTCGTTACTGTTCACGAGTGAGTCAGTGTGGGAGCCCAACTCCAGCATACACAATGTACAGTAGTGTGTTTATGTTCTGGGATGTTCACGCTTCTAATGGGGCAAATTATATGAATGAGGATGAGTTTGCGTTTCGTGTTCGACTGTTGTATGTGAGGAAAAGAAGTTGTAGCTGACAGACAGACAGACAGGCAAGGAGGCAGACAGGCAGGCTGTTGAAATCTCCCAGGCTTCTTAGGACTCTCTCTGTGCTTCGCTCAACATCAAAGGCGAACCTGCCCCTCTCAGGGGACGCACATGGGTTGATCTGTTACCTTGTTTCTGCATTAATGAGATCAGGGCTACGCCATCGAGGTGGCATGTTCGCAGCTCCAATGCGCATGTGAAACACTTGCCGAGTGCTCTTTCAAATAATGAGCGTAATGTGCCGCGTCCGTGAGGTTCAAAACATGTCATTATCATCCCGTGCTGCGTGAAATATAAATCATCCGATGCCGAGTTCGGTGCAGAGGCCGTGTTTCAAAAATCATGAAATAATGATGCACGCACCAATGTTGTACTTCTGTTTCTCGGCCAACTTGAATCCATTTGTTCCTCAACTTTCTATCTCCTCTCTGCCTCTTTCTCTCTCATCCTTCATCCATCTCTATCCATCTCTCCTCTCGCTCCGCCATCCAATTTATACCAGTGGAATTACTGCCAGGGCACAGTTATAATTGAATTTCCAGATTCGCGCACTCCCGCTCCCCCCTTTATCCTCTACACAGCACCCCACCACCCTGTTTCCCCCCCATTTCCTCTGGCTTCCTCTCTCTATCACTCTCTTTTTAAGAGCAGTATTAATGTACTGTCCAACGCACTCATTCAGAGAGCCAGAGGTCTGCAGAATCTTCATTAGCCTTTGAGAAAAGTACATGCTAAAAGAAGAGCGAGAGAGCGAAGCAGGAGCCGGGAAAGAGGCAGGGTGAGAGATATGGCAGTTTAAAAAAAAAATCACTGGAGGGAGCAGGATGAATGATAAGAAACCTTGAATAAACTGAAGTGCTGCAAAACACCTCTTCATTTACAGCAACAATAATTAGGATCTGGCCACATTATCACCTCTATTGGCACAAGGTGATCGATTAGTGAGTATTAAAATTCCCAGAGGGGGGAGCGAGGCCAGCGAGTCAGTCAGCCAGACGCAGGAAGCCAGCCAGCAAGGCTTTGAATACGCTTCTGAGCCGGTCACCGTCTTCGCTGTGGATCCACGGCTGACGTCAGTCGCTGGCTACTGTACACAGACAACAATACACTACACCAGCACACAATACAGCAGGATGAATGGCCGGCGGAGACAGGGGAGAGAGAGATGGAGTGATACGGCGAGAGGCAGGAAAAGAGCAGATAAAAACCGTAGAGGAGGGAGGAGATGAGAGAAAAGAGAAAACAGAGGGAAACTAAAGGGAGAGAAAGGAATTAAGCAAGCGGGAATAAAGGATAGAGATGTAGAAAAAAGCAGCGAGGATGTAGCTGAGATTTGAAGCCTCCGGAGGGACGGAGGACAATGTGGTGACAATAGGATGAATGGAGAGGAAGAGGGCAGGCTGGCAGACGGCTGTGATCCTGTGTGGAGCGAGTGAAGGGGCAGGAAGCCAGGAGTTGGTGGAGGAGCGGGCAAACGGAGGTGTGTGTGCGTGCGTGGTCGTGCGCGCGTGTGTCAGCCAGTCAGCCAGCCATTTAGGCTGGAGGAGGCTAAGCCTGAGTTGTTCAGCCACAGAGGACTGCTGCTGTCAGAGAGAGCGAGAGAGAGACGGGACGCATGTGTGCCCTCCTCTACGGGAAATGTGTGTGTGTGTGTGTGTGTGTGGAGGATAGAGACATATCAGTATCTGTGTGGCATTCAGTGTGTGTGTTTATGTGTCTGTATGTATCAATGTGTGTGTTAGGGCCTCAGATTTTGCCCATGTATGCCTGCATGTCCGTAATTGTCTAGATTTGGCCTCAGCAGGTTTGTCTTTAACTTATGTGTGTGTTTCTGTGTGTGTGTGTGTGTGTAGCCCACGCTTGACAGGCCTTGGTCTGCCAGAGTGGCCGGCTCTGCCCCAGAGCCTCCAAATGAGTGCACTCACACACTCCTGGAGCAGTTATTTGACTTAGAGGGGAGAGAGAGTCAATAACTCAGGTATTTCAATTACACACACAGGGGCACATCAGTGAGTGCAAAAGAAATAGACCCACTTCCAATCTTGCTCTGGAATATGCACACACACACGCAACTACACACGTATGCACAAATTTGAATGGCTTTAAACACAGACACTGACATCCCCACACACGGACACATATTTGTATGCAGGCTCGCAAACACACACATAGGTAGCCGCATTCAAAGCCCTCAAATAGAAAGCCACACTTAAACACACACAACACAAAATGACAAATCAACACTGCAATACTGGGGTGTTGGTAGAGACACAAACATTCATACACACACCACACAACGTAACGACCCGATAAAACAACGCGAGGCGCGCCACTAAACTCTTAAGTGTATTGTAAAGTGATCACATAAAGTAAATGCAGGGGAAGATGGGAACACACTGGCAGGTCAAGTGTACACACACATTTGCACACTCTGTACATGCTGAGTTCAGATGTAACCACAGGAAACACTACCATACAGTATAACACTCTGTGCCTTTGTTCGAGCCGCAGAAACTGTGAGTGTGTTCTCAGTGTGACTGACGGCTGACAGACCCAGTCATTTACATCAAACTATACAATAACACCAAAGAATACATTAATGTCAGAAACACACTGCTCATGTCAGGTGGTGCTAAGCTAGTAAGGCTCACTGGTAAAGCAAAGCAGCACATTTTCCAAGGTAGACACAAATAGTGGCAAGATTTAAATCCTGTATTGCCCCAATAAAGATGCAAAACAAATATTTAATTATTAGTAAGTAACTATGCAGCAACTACATCATCAGTTACATGTTTGTTACTGTTGTATTTGTGCATCCTGATATGAATATCTGCTGTGGGGTTAGTTAGTACTGATGTAATGTGGATTTGAAAGATTTTATGGCTTATTTTTATGTCTGGGTTTTTAACACCTTGAGACTAAGTAAGTGTTTTCTATTTAATATGTTATCCCTTGGATTCAATGTGTTTTGTAGATGAATAAATCCTCATGGGTCCACCCAGAACCTGAGCCAGACTGGGTCCAAAGTCAGTCTAATTTTATAGCCAATGTAAAAAAAAAACCTATAATGTATTTTGGGAATTTGATTCACAGATATTAAATTGGTTAGAAAATTGTTATCTTATTGCTCAGTTGGCTACATTATGTTATTGTTCTGCTTTATTGGAGGTGAAAATATGACTTTCAATGATTTCTATAAATTAGTCTTTGAAGCCTATAGATGAATTATTTTCTGAATTAGTTTCTATGTCTTTACAATAGTTCTAAGGAAATTGTTATTATACAGCTGCTCTTTTCGATCCCATGGCTGCTTGTTAATTGATAACACATCCTGCTGCTGTTGGTGTTTCTCTTCTCTCTCTATTAGGGTTTGTTTGGGTCGAATGCATTTTGGATCAGGTCCAATTATTCTCGGGTCTATTTAGATTGAGTAAAACAGATGATCTCTAGTTTTTAAATCCTTATTGATGTACATCGGGTTCAGGTGCTTTTTGGACCAGTGAAGACCTCTTATAAATAGTTGTGGGATAACACATAAGAAAAGGGGCAAACCCTCAACCTCTGTGGCATGTGTCATTTTTAGATACCTGCTTGGATCTGACTGGATTATATCACATGCTGCATGATTGCCTATCCTGAAACACATATAAGATACTACCACAAAAAGTACAATGTTGCTACTCCATTAGCAACAATATTGATTTCAAAACATTTTTAATAAACCTTAACTGCACTGTATACTAGAGGTGGCGGGAAAAAAAATAATTCTTAGATGCATCCTGATTCACTTTTGAAAGATTATGTCTTGATGTAGAAAAGCATATAATCGGAAATTAAAAACCCAATTCTTGACATTGAAGTTGAACAGCCTGTTGTAGTTGCTACCAACCAGAGAAGTCACACAGTGAGACAAAATAAATCATGTATAGAAATCAAAAAATGTGATGCGGCAATAATCATTTCATAATCATATCACAGCCCTCTAAATCGCAATCGAATTGAGGTGTGAGACGCCTTGAGATTCACACCCCTGCTGTATACCATACACTGTAGGTAGTTTTTCTTTGTGAGGAAGTCGCAAGGAGGCAAAGACAGAAAGAAACAGTGCGAGTGGAAGAGAGACAAAGACTGAGATAGAAAGGTAGAGCAAGCCAGAGAGAGATGATGGTGTCTGTTGCTGGGAGGTTTTTGGCAATGCATATTTCTATCCTTCCTATAAAGGCTCCTTTGAACTTGAGCGAGGGGAGGGGGGGTGGGGGGGGGGTGCTATTGACTGCTGCTGCACTGCCTGATGGAAAGAGAAGCCAGCCAGAGAGAGAGAGAGAGAGAGTGGGTGAGCGAGACAGAGGGAACAAGGATGGAGGGATGAAAAAAAGAGAACAGGAGTGGGAGGCAGGAGGAAAGAGGGAACAGCTGGCCTTCACTTGAATATAGTGAATTTAAAAGACAGTGGGCTGGAGATATAAACTCACCACAGCCACAGGCATTCACTCACACACACAGACACACAGTAGAGATGATGCAGGGGAGCGCGCGCACACACACACACACACACACACTGTAAGTGCTCAAGCTCGTTCTTTTCTGATAAAGCCTTCGAGCACAAGCCGCCATCGCCAATGTGCGCTGAAATTACATATTGATGACAAGCCCTCCTCTCCGCTCCCCCGTCGTTCCTCTCTGTACCTCATTCGCTTTCTGTCGCGGCACACACACACACACACACACGTACGCACTTATCATCTCTACCTCAATTAAACCTCCCCTCACACCACGTTTCTCTTTTTCCCTCTACTTCGCTCCTTCTCGTGCCTCATCATCACATTTCTTATCATGGAAGCCTACTTATCTTTAATCAAACACATACAAGCTTAATCAGCTTGCACATTTGTCAGACCATCATCTAATTAACAGTGACCTTATTTTAAGTACTTTTTGAACCTTAATTAAAAAAAAAGCACAGGTCTTCATTAAAAATATTTGACTAATTTTGCCTCGACATGATTTTGATTGCGACGTGGCCACGCCGGCACAGCCACCGCACCCTTCGCGGAGGAACAGAAGGAAAAGACAGAAACAAAAATCCAAAAAGAAAACTGCGAGGAGCAAATTAAACTGGGCGAGAGACACAACGCTGGAGAGAGCGTTTTGTTTGACTTCTCGACATAGTCGCGTCTGAATGGAAGTTAATGCCACTTAACACTCAGAAACAGGCACAGACACACCAATGCACAGATCGTTTCTCTCTGGCCCATTTCTGCTCTAAGTTTAGCAGACGACCCACCAAGGGGCCTCTGCAGTCTGATGCTTTTCCTGCTGCTGCTCTTGTTTGTCCCCTGGTCCTTGTAGAATAGTAATAGTTCTTTCTCTCTGTGTGTGTCTGTGTCTGGTAGAGTTAGGCTAAGGAGGCTAAATAGGGTGGCTGCAGGGGAGGGGAGAATATATGGACCTAGTCAGGCTTTTAGGCCGGCGTGTTTGTCTCTGGAAATGTATAGTGAGGATAAGTGATAAATAATAAGTGAGAGTGAGGGTTTAGCCCATGTACGACTAAATCTTCATCATCATCATTATTCATCCTCAGACATAAGAGAAAATATTGTGGACATACGCGGCTTAAAGACTTTGGAAGATGGTTTTTAGCCTTTTAAAAAGCAAGAGCAAAGGTGTAAGTAATGAATTAACCGTGTTTGTCTGCTCTAACTTGCTCTAAATGCCTGACTACTTAGCTGACTTAGTCTTAGTCAACCCATAGACTATTGATTGTGATTATCCATGACTCACAAAACACACATTGGTTAGTCCTCATCCTTAAAGTGAAACACACTATTTGAAAATACAAACAAATCATAAATCTAACCTCGGTCTCACTTGTCCAAGTATGTGAGCTATGCAACTGAACATCATCATCATGTCAGAATGAAAAAACTGTCGGATCTTCCATCTTTATTTCCATGTCTGCTGCATCACCTACAGGTGCAGATACTGACTTTTGCAGCTTTCGCCTCGGCCTTTTAGCATCATGTACATGGCTATCAAGCGCATATTTAAGATCATATTTAAGACAGTTACAGGGCTCTTGTTTTAAAATGAGTAAAGCTGGAAACATTGAAAAGTCTGCCGGAGACAACGCTTTCTAATAACAGCCGATGAAATCTGCCAGCTAGTTGTAATTTCAGCTGACAAAAATCAAAAGTTGTTGACTAGAAATCAACAACCTGTTGTTTAAAAAAATGAACAAATTCAAGTGGTAAATCTGTCACTGTTGTCATTGTAAGCTGCCATGTAAGAAGCAAAAGCTGGACAGTCGTAGCAGGAGTAACTAAGGTTGGTAGGTCTAAGAAAATTGAGGTAGCGTGGCCGAGCGGTCTAAGGCGCTGGATTAAGGCTCCAGTCTCTTCGGGGGCGTGGGTTCGAATCCCACTGCTGCCACATAGTATTTTTGTAAATTTCCCCGTGGTGGGACTAATAAAGGAATATCTTAAATAGTCAGTGACTTCATGTTCCTCATGTCCCTCTGCACAGCCAAAAACTAGACATGCTCATCCTGGTTACAACTCACAAGCTCAGTTTTTTTTCCACAAGATTAAAGACTGGAAAACACTGGAGAAGGACGTGGGATTATTCAGTAAACATCCAAAGGATAAATTGACTGACCTTGTCATTAAAATGACTTAGATGATAAAATGAAGCAACAGGTGGAGAACAGGCCTCAATGAAGTGGAGAATTATCAAATATCTGATGCACAACCTGCTTGAATTACCAGGACCACAGTGACCAAATCAAAGATTTAACAGATTCCTTTCTCCGAGAAGAATAAAGCCTCACAGTCCTAATGCAGAACACAGATTTAACCTTATTAAGAGTCACATCAAACTCCAAAGCTTCCAGATTAAATAGACTGTCAGTTTATAAAATCATTTTTGTTTTATTTTATTTCAACTGTCTTGTTTTCAACTAAGCAACTCTCACAAAGAGAGTTTTCAATGTTCTCCCGCAGTCTAGAGGGAGGAGAAGTCACTGGGTTGCGAGAGGAAGCGGGGACAGTGAAGACGCTGAGGTTCACGAGGACCGCAGACTGTCCCAAGGCGACTGTAAAGTGGTTTAGGGAGTCAGGGAGGTGAGCACGCTTCTGTAGGCAGACATCTTTCTTCCTGTCCCTTGCTCCGAGCCGAGGGGAGGAGGGGAAAGGTGGCGGAGGGTTGAGCGGGAGGGAAGAGAGACGGAGAGAAGTGGCGGGGAGCGAGGGAGTGAGGAGGGGGGTGGGCAGTAAGGTCCAGATGAGGGATGTTATTAATCCATTTATTCCCCCTCCACTCTCTCCGTCTGTCCTCTGCTATCTCTTCCACTCCTGTCATATCTGCTGATTTCAATCTCCTGCGCCAGCTCGCCCTCAACTCTCGGCTCTCCATCTCTCCCCCTATTATCCCCCCTCTCTCCCTCCTTTGCTCCCTCCTGCTCGCCTTCCTTCCTCCTTCCCCCTCTCCATTCTTTGACAACTTCTGGAACTTTTCCCTTCCTTCTCGCCTCAGTCCCTCTCTCCTTCTGTTGCTTTCTCCCTCCTTCCCTCTCTCCATCTATCATGCATCCCAGGGTGCACCTGGGCTGCGCTGGCGGTTGTAGGCCCGGAGCCATCATCATGCTGGGGCAGCTTCTCGCCACTTCACACTATGAAAACTGAATTCCCTCTCTCTCACACACACACACACAAACACACACATTCTCATCTCACACGGATCCGCTGTCAGGGATTCGGCACCTCACCTCACCCGCAATTTTACAGTTTATCTACGGTACATTTGTACATGCTACGGTGGCAAAGCGAGGGTCCAGGTCAACATTTACCCCGTCTTCAGCTTGTAGAGACGAGTAAAACATGCAACCATTCAATCTTCAGAGGGAAGAGAAAACACAAGGCCTGCACTGTATTCAGATCATGTGCTGGTATCCACACACACCATAACACTGATACAGATGTTTGTTTTGGCTAATATAAAGTATAGACATTTAAAGAATGAGCGAGTGAAAAAGGCTGAAAGAGACACAGCTTACTGATTATACGTCTGCTCTGTGCGATCAAGGCGTCAACGGATGCTTTATTCGACGGAGCTGCGTGAAAAATGAAAGCAGTGCAGGTGGGAAAGGAGTGATATACAGCAAGAACTAACTGTGTGTGATGGTGTGAACTGCACTCATCCATGCTGCTGATCTACTGTTAACAAGGCATATAATTTATCTAATCACCGAGCAGCCTGCACGTTGGTACTGCAAACAAGCTCGGACAAACTGTCAATATTAAGAAAGTAAAGAAAGGAATAACTCTGTATTACATTTGCCAAATTTTCAAGAGGAGACAAAAATTTAAAAATTTGCTGTGGACAGCATTTCAGAACATTTATAAAGTTTCCCTTGACTCAATAACTCGCAAAAACTCTGAATTTTTAAAGGGAGTCTGGCTGATTTGCTGCCACCTTGAAATTACTCAAGTGCAGGTTTTAGGACAGAGCTCTGATCTCAGTGAGGATAATGACAGCCCGTTTAAAATACCAGGTGTAAAGGCAAAGGCAAGATCGGATAGTTTATTTTCACCATATCCGGATACAGAACCCACTTTAATACCAGGTGTAAATGGGGTGTCAGCAGCCAGACCACCCTCTCTATCTCTGTTCTCCCTCCTCCTCACCTCTCCAATGCCATCTCTCCCAAAACAAAGACCACCCTCTCTATCTCCCTCCTCTTTTATCTCCACCCCTCTCCCCATCCCCTCCACTTTACATTTACATTTCAGGCATTTAGCCAGCGCTCTCATCCACAGTGACTTAACAAGTGCAACTGCAGAAATAAGCCTGGAGTCCTCGTCCTCCGCCACCTCAAGAAGCGGGGGGCTCGGAGGTCGACACCTCAGCGGCTCGATGACAGATGTAACAAATGTTCTGTATCACCGGGATGATGAGAGAAAGAAATTACTAGGAGGCGCGTGCTAAAGAGAAAACTGAGAGAGGTTTATGTGTTCCCTCTCTCTTAATCGCTTCAGCCCTCTCTCATCTGTGATTCAGACAGACTACTCCGTCTCTGTCTCCGCTACCCCATCCCTCACTGGTAAGGCTCCCCTGCTGAGGACTCCTTTCATTCACTGTGATGAAAATTAAAATTCAAATCTGCTTTATTGGCGTGACAGTGGCGGGGGGTTGTCTCCACAACAGAACATGTTAGAAGACGGGCTAAGACAATAAGTCAATCTGTATGCTTCTCTTCTCCCACCACACACGCTCCAGTCCTCCCTCCCTGACTAACTAACCCTGTTTTTGCTGCTTAAAGCCGTGCACAAGCACTTAAAACCCTCCTCTCCTCTGCACGCCGCCCTTCCTGCCTCTCACAGCCTCTTAAGACACTAATGCAAAGAGACACTCCCTCATTATGTCACCGTCAGATCCGCTCTTGGTGTGCGCTTGTGGTTACCTGTGTGCACACCTGTGTGTGTGTGTGTGTGTTTGTCCTCATTAAAAGAAAGTGGAGCCAGTGATGCTTCAAAAAAGGAAAAGAGAGCCAGTGTTGCATGTTTCCAAAGATGTGAGAGGTTGTTCAGATTCAGGACAGATGGAGCCAAAACCTGCCACTGGACTTATGAATAATCCTGTTATTATAAATTCAAAATGTATTTAATTAGTATGTCCATAATTAAAATCAGTTAAAATCCTTTTCATGAAATCAACCCCGTTTTTGATTGTATTTATTGCTTGCATTTTTTCAGCAAGTTCAAAGTATTTACCTTCTGTTGATCTCTACATATACATATAGTGATTCTTAGTGTTAGTGGTGGAGTCCGCCACTCCTGCCCAGGACTCAGATTCCTTTCACACATATGACAGATTCCCAGGAAACCATGCAACATGTGATCTAGCACCATTTCTCACTGTTCACTCTCTTACAGCCGTATCAGAGCTGTATTAAGTGACTGCTATTGAAAACCAAACATTTCCTACCGCGGCTGTTTCACATTAAAAGCATTCAACTGCTGAAACACGGGTTTTATTGTGAAGCAGTCGCATTAATGAAGCCGTTCTGCTGTGTTCAAAACTGCTCGTCTATTTTCTCCTTTTGCAAATTATGTTATATTGTGCTGCCCATGGACCATTTCCAATCAATTTTGGGAACAATGCCGCTATGCCAGATTAAGTCAACAGCTTTTTTTTTTTTTTAAAATTTAACAAAGCAATAATAGCAGTTTTTATTTGTTTTTGGTGTCTATTGGTCAGGGTGTGAAGGGCAAAGATCTGGTCTTTTGCTCAATAATGTGGTGTAAAACCAATCTGTCTGAGTCTGAACAGTTGTTTGGGTCAAATATATTTCTGTATTTGTTCCAGATATCACTGAAACATCATGTTTAGAATAGGATTAAATAGTTCAACATTTACTTAACCGACTGCTTCTAACCTTTTGCCTCTTTTTGACTTTTACTTTTGATGATGCTATGACACTTGATGCAAACTTTCCAGGAGCACATATCGGCCGTGTAACTCATCTGAGCTGAGAAATCAGTTCCCTCTCTTTTCTCTATAATCACCTCATTTCAAGATCTCAGGTAAGTCAGCTGATCAAAATGTGAGGCACTTCCATTATTTTATTTATTAGTATATTGTCCAAGTGGTAGCAGTTGTTTCTTGTCCACAGCCACTGTAGCACTCAGTTTCATTTTCTTCTTCCACGGTCTACAGGTTTACATGCACACGTCTGTACTTGAGAAGCCGTGTTGGGAACAATATTTAATGTCCTGTGTTCTATTGTGCATGTAGACGCTGCAGACATATGTTTACATACAGGGGCTTTCTGATGCACACAGGCATGCAAGCAAAAAGGGTTTCTTCTGGGTGTTTTATTTTTTCTGTCTGCAGACGCTGTAAATGCATAAATGTAAAGTATACAGCATGTGTGAGTACATGTGTAGATGGCTATGAGTGCTTTGGTGCATGCACAACTGTTTGCATATATATAGTATGTGTGTGGGTGGATACAGATAGAGATATATATACCTGTTTATTATTTCCATTTTCATTGTTTTTTGTGGTTTGTTGATGTAATGAAGTCCCTAAAGATGTTTATGAGGTACAGTCAAGTGAACTGTTACGCACCAACCTGTGGATATACTCATGTGACAACTCAAAGAAATAATCACAAAAAACAACTAAAGATGAAATAACTACTTTCATCTTCTAACATTTGCTGCCCTTATTTCTTCGCTCCATATCTCCGTCTCTCTCTTTCATACACACACACACACACACTGTAACACATGTGTGTGGCCCGTCTTCCCTCTCCCTCTGCGTGCTGCCGTGACAGGCGTCCTCTGTGGCTGCCAAAGCTTTTTAACCACAACAATATCTAAATGGCACACAATGGCCCATTAGAGTCATCAAGCCGTTAAACCAGCAACCGGCAACCTTCAGCCTGGCAATTAAGAATATTTCATTCACCCTCCCACCCTTGCACACACATACACATACACACACACACACAAACACATAGACACACACTCCACCCATCCATTATTCTCTTCCTGTCTCTCATCCACGTGCTCCCTCTCTCTTTCATCTCTTCCTTCTCTTCTGTTTCACCCGTCCTCTCACCCTCTCTTTAGCACGTGCACTCACTCACGTGCACGTTACCTCACACAAATCCTCTCTCTCTCTCGCCCTACAACAGTGGCCCACAATCGGTGTCACAATCGATGAACAGATTTCACACCGCTGGACACGGCATTTACAAAGAACCAGATGAAATGAAAAGAAGGAGCAGGCCAAGATAATAAGGAGGACAGAGAGACAAGGTTCAGCTCGCTGCTGTCATGTGCTGTGTCAATAGTAAGTGGATACAGCGGTCGCATAAGCACATCAGACCTGCGGAGGTACTACAGGACGCGGGGGAAGAGAATAAAAAGAGAGCCCACTCTGTGGTGGGGCACGCTGCTCATCCAACACTCACACCGTCACGCCAATAATGTTCACCTCTGAACCTTTCAACTGAGGGTGAAAAGAAAAGGAGAGGGACAGTGGGACACATGAAAAGACTGCTGAGATTCATGCATTTTTTCATACATTTTTTTTAATTGTGAGCTGAGCATATTGTGAATTTTCACATCCAAGAGAATTTTCTTAATTTTGGATTTTCTACCAGATCAGACTCTGTGTACTTTACTTGAGTATTTCCATTTTATGCTTCTTCATACTTTTATTCCACTGCATTTCAGAAGGACATTTTTTGTCCACCACATTTATTGATTTATACAGTTACTTCTTCTAAACATGCTGACACATTTGTACTAACTTTCTTCAAGTAAATCTACAACAACCAGAACTATGTTATTTGGTGCTGTTACAGAGAGAAAAAAAGAGGCAACGTTCTGAGACAGATATTTGATGTTTAGTTACTTGAGTTCATAAGAAGTTGCTGATTTCCTGAGGGATTTCCTTCAAAGAACTGCTCCATTTAAAGCCAAGAAGCATTCCAAAATCTTTTCTTTTATTGTGTTACTAGAAACTCCATACGTGTTGAACTGTGTGCTTGTAGACAAATTACACATTTTTGCATATTCTGCTGTCCTGCTGTGAACTTAGACAAAAACTCTGTAGGTTAATTGCAACGTCCCCACTTTGAGTCCACATGAAGACCTTTGTAGCATCTGTCTCTTCCTAATTTCCAGTAGTCTGTCCACTGTCTATAATAAAGGCTTAAAAAAGAAAATGATTGCAATGATTTATTTTAAGTGTATCAATGTGTAATCACTTTGTCTGTTTTCCATATAATTACTCGCAGATTATAAAGACACTTGCATAGGAGTTCCAAGAACTATTTTTAGTTAGAAGATTTTTAGTCTTTTTACATTGTGGTATTAGTTTTGTAGCTGAAAACTTAAGTCTGGTCTGACTGCAGTCCGAAACACTTCTGGTCAAATGTCTAGATTTTTCGAAGCCTAAACTCAGCAGAAGTCTGAAACTATAAGTACAAGCCAAATGATTAAAAAAAGGCAAAAAAAAAGGCAAACTCAGACCTGTGAAATACACAAAAATACTCAGCCTGACCTGACTTGAGCCTTTTTGATCCACTTCGGTGTAAATATCAAGCTTAACAGAGTCCACTGCCAAGAAATATTACGATTTTATTTATAAAAGCAGTTGGAAATGTGGTGAAGTTTGAACTCAAAGCACCAGGGATGTGAATATTAACCAAAGGTTCTGGGCACTGAATCAAACATTTTGATGAGGTGGGTTTGATCATCCTGAATGATGATGGTTAAAAATAATAAATCCAAGCACCTCTTTCCAGCCACTGAAGCACAGCTGGGTTTAAAACAAATGGAAGCAGCCTATAAACCCTTTACTGGCTGATTAACCCCCTTGGCTGTGATTTCATACGCATAAACACCTCTGATGTATGGTTTTCTACACCCATAAGCACTGGTTATGATTTCACACCTCGTCAGCCTGCTCCCATCCCCCCTCCTTGTCTCCTCCCTTTCTCCTCTCTGCCTGACAGTTGCTTTCAACAGCAGCCACAGAATACACACCGTGGAGGTGCGAGCTATTCTTCCTCTCCCTCGCTGTGCCTCTGTTGCGCATTCACACATGGATGAATGCGCATGTACGGCTTCGGTGCGGCAACACGCGCATTTGAAAGTGTACATACACATAAGGTGCACCTGTGTACATTCAGACACACACACACAGACACACACACACACACACCAGCTGTGGCACTAAAGCCAGCTTTTGGCAGTCGCATCCACTCTCTCCTCGCCTCCCTGCACGCTGTGTCACTGAACAGAAGTTGAATCCTGCATCTGGAGACTGAGCTGGTGACTCACATACACGCACACACACACACACACGTATGTACCTCACACATTAATGCATTACCACTGCGTCGTTGCACATAATGGCAAGTATTTATTGGACTTACAGACACGAAGGAAGACAGCAAAGAATAGAATTTTTTTTTTAATTCTTTTCTATGTGTGTTTATTGTTTTCTCCTTCTCACCTTGTTAACATGACTCTGTTAACAACACTGTTTGATTCGTCACATCTCTATTCTGCATCTCTCTCCATCCAAAGAATCTGAATTCTTAATTAAAATCTATTAATTTTGAAAAGATGCTAAAAATATCTGCCAGAACACTGTGGTGCATCACACACACACACACACACACACTAGCAACTTCACCACTGGGTTTGTTTTATAACAATGAGAAAGGCTATCAAACACAGAACACATCACTTACAGTAAAACAAATGTGTAGGCAAGATTAAAACTCTGGAGATATGTTGCACCTTGTTTCTCACTTAAGGCGTGAAACTACCAAGACAACACATAGAACTGAGATGCAGGTGAGATGCATGTGAACTGTAAACCCAAGCAGCGCCTCCTGCAACATGAGCTAGATAGAGACCGGCAGGCAGGCAGGCTACATTCAGCAGACAAATCCCACAGCAGGTAATGGAGGTACAGTGCTGCACTGTACGCTGCTGTGCTTTGCATTATAGTGTGTTTGCGTGATGAGTTACCTCGCCTCTGAGAGTACTTTCAGCGCGTGAACCCGGAAAGCTCGCATAATATATTGCACAATCACCGGCTGAGGGCGAGTGGAGTAACAGTATTTACTGCGCAGGTAAGCTGGGCTTCGGTCCAGGGAATGAGGTGGCAAAACAGTAATAACATACTCCCGCACATACATACATACTGCACACACTCTGCTGAGGACATGATGACAACCACCACGCAAAACACTTGCCTGCTGTCCCAGCATGTTCACTCTTTTATTAAACATAATCAGCTGCTGTATGCTAATAGGGCCATTAAATAAGTTCATTAATGCCTTAATTAGGAAATTATTCTATGTCATATGTGTTTGTCCTCACATGCTAAATGCATGCTATTAATACGTAATCACATTACAAATTATTAACATGTTATGGAACAAAATCCAATTGAAAATGCAAGAAAATGCAACATCTACTTTGTCAAAGTAAATTTCCATGATTTTGAATTTCAAGAGAATCATTGAAAAGAGAAAACATGAATAAACAAGACTAAAATAATTTGTTTACATGCACTGCTACAAAGTTAGGTCACCTTTCACTCAATAACCATTTGTCAGCCATAAAAGAGGGTCTGGCAATGTGCACTTTGATACACAAGCTTTCAAAGCAACATAAGACTAACAGAGCTTCAAAGAGGACATTTGTGTCCAAACTGCAGGTGCATCGGCCGAAAAACTGCTAATCTATTTACGGCTGTTGCAAACTGACCAGCTGGGACATGATGGACATACAGAATAATATGGTGGACCTGCAGGGGACTCAGCTCCCCGGGAAGCCTCAGTTGAGAAATTTAGTGGGAACTCTAAAATAAGTTTTGGTGCCACTGTTTTTTCTGTCTGAATGTATACATTGCTGTATATAGAGGTTCCTGAAATAAATAATAGGCTAATGGCAAAGAACTTGTCAAGGTGTGTCAACATAAGAATTTCAGCTAATATGTTTCTAAGTACAATGCTGTCTCTTCCTGCTGTGGCACCATACGTCGTCTTTCGAGTGAGCGTTTGTTGTATGATGGTGTATTTGCATTGCAACATTACTTCTGAAGTGTTTGACTGCACAGCAAGTGTTGGGTGTTGTGTTTAGAGAAGCTGTTGGAAAAGTTATCCTGCTGTTTTCTGTTTTAAGTTGTGAGCATGCTCATAGTTGTCAGTCTGTGCTTTTTTAGGGATGTGTACTTTCCTCGAGTGCTTTTATTTCATGCTACTTTATACGATTACTTCCCTAGATATATCTGGCAGCTGTAGTTACTAGTTTCAGATTCAGAGTCCATGTAAAAAACATATGATAAACACATAATATTAAATGCCTTATAAAAGACAAAACCTGTTTTGGTCTCTTACAAAAAAGCAGTGTTTCCAGGCCCCTTGTCACAAATATTAGCAGATCCACCAAAGAGACATTTCCCCTCCAAACTTCCAGAACTATTTATCCAATATTTCTCAAACAACCAAAGACTAGAAAAAGTTAAAACAAAAATAACTTCCTTCACATTAATCATCATCACGACCTCTACCTAACAGCGTGTAACCTCCACCATGAACAACTACAACAGAAAAATGTTGCTTACACATTGACGCCTCACTATTAGAAATCTAATTATGTTCTATTAGCTTATGGTAATTTGTCAATCACAGGAGCCATTTTGTTGCAGAAGAAAACTTTAAATTATTTAAGTATGTTTTGCTTTAATACTTCTGTAATTACACTCATGTAAGATGCAGGACTCGTGCTTGCAATCTGTACAGTGTCTGTATTGATATTTCAATTCAATAATGAATCTGAACACTTCTTCCACAACTTGCCTGCAAACAGTTGATGCCAGTATGATGGGATAACCGAAGGACATGGAAACATTTTAAAGGTGAAGTAAGGAAAACAGGGATTATCAAGGCATCAATGGAACTCTGGTGCCCACAGAAAAACTATAATCCAACATAGCCTGAAAAATCCCTGACCTGCTGCAAAGCATCCTGGCTCCACCTCTGCCTCTTTCTTCTCAGCGATATTAAATCATCACCTGACCAGGATTCTCATTAGACTAAAGAGGCAGGTGCTCCATCACTGGCATTTCGTTTTCCATCAGGCCGCCGCCCCGTCCTCCTCAGAGTAATGCACTCTGCAGGCTGCGTAGAGCGTGACTTAATGTTTGCTTTATTTGTCTGGCCTCTGCAGTCAATAGGGCAGGGGTCACCGCTCTTCAATCAGGAGGCAGGTACAAAGGGAAAGAGGGACGAGAGGGGAGGCAGGAATAGGTAAAGAGCAAAGGAAAAGTCGGATGCCGGAGGGACCAGGGAGTGAAGGCGGGACAAACAGGCAAACGCTCCAAACCTTGTTAAGTTTGCATGACTTTTTTCCCCCTTGCCACACATTTTGTTCCTCCAGCTTTGTCGCTTCACATCCGTCTCCCTTCCTCCCATCTGCACTTTTCCTGCACATGCGTCACTCCCATCCCTCCGTCTCTATCAGCCTCTCTCTTCTTTGTACGTTGTTATGCCCAGCACACACACACGCTCTCTCTTTTCCCACGCTCAACCTTCTTCACTCGCGTGTCCTTAGCTGTCCTTTCCCCTCCGTCTCCGCTGACGATACGCCCGACACCGTTCCCCTTTTTGATACGAACTTTATCCAAACCCATCTGTCCATTCTCTTTCAAGTTACGCCCCTGTCTCTCACTCCCCTGTGTTATCTTTTCCTCCTGTTCCCGATTGGATTATTATTATTCCCCAAATGGATTTTTGTTCTGACAATTCAGCATTTAGAATGAATATTTAAAGTGGAATTTCTAAAGTTATTATCCTCCAAATGGATTATTATGCACAGCACCCAGCACCGAGTTTAGCGTGTTGATTTTTTCAATTTGGCTCGTCTTGCGAGTCTTCTCAACCCTGAATGCTCTTTCTCTCTCTCTCACGCTTTTCCCCTTTGTCTCTTGCCATCTCTCTCTCTGTCCTACTTTTGAACCCAGTTATTCTCTCTATCTCTCTGTCCTCCCTCCAGACCCTCACTCTCCCTCTCTGTCTCCCTGCCAAACCGCTCCGTCGCCCCCTCGCCCTCCCGCCCTCCTTCCATTTCCTTCTCTCTCTGTCTTTCCTGCTATCTCTCCCTCGTCCCGCTTCTCCATTTTTTCCCCCTCTAAATCACTCTCCCTGCAATGTTAATTCAAATTGCCTGGTTTGGGAGGACAGTACAGTTCCAATAATGCCGAAAGCACTTAGGAGAACATAATCAATCTCTCTCTCTCTCTCTCTCTCCGTTTTCTCACCCTATTTTATATTCCCTCCATATGTGGACTAAAACTCTCTGCCTCCTTTACTTCTCTCTATCTCTACACTCTGTTCTAATCGACCTTTTTTGGTCTGAATATTTTATCTCCGCTCTCTAAATATCTGTCTTCTGTGAACTTAAGGATGACATTATACACCATGCGGTCTGGTTTGTCATGGTTTGGGCAGTGGAGTTCACCACTAGTAGCAATATGGAGCAACTTTTTTTTTTTTTTTTTTTTTTTTTTTTACATGTGGGTGCCAGGTTTGTTTGTCTCATGCACACGCAGGCAATGTAAAACACATCCCTGCTGCTGGATGCTCCAACAAAGGCAAGGAAGAAGCATGGATGTAATCAGTGTGTTCGGCATCGCGAATGTACTCAGCATCTTTGTGAGACTTTGAGGGTACGCACAGTGCATTTTGGTGAGAAACCTTTGTCTGTTCACCATGTTTTCTCCTCATGCTACATAACATCTGGTTGTAAATTCTGTCTGCAGCTAACATTTGCCGTCCTGCTCTCGTCCACTAAAATGATATCTGTTTTGTCATCTACTGTCTGCAGCACTAATGGGAGCAAATTCCAAAATTTTGTGGAAAGCCTTCATAGGAGAGTGGAGGCTGTTACAGCAGTTTATACCATGGCCATTGAAAAATTCTGATTGGCTCTAAGGTGTGGATTAACTTTGAGTGAACACACAGTACAACTAAACACCTATGGTGCAGGGGGAAAAAAGATGAACACAAAAGAGAACCAGACAAATTTAATTTCAAATGTACTTTGTGATTCTGGAAGTCCAAATCAGCTAGAGAGGCTATGTAGCTGTTGTTATTTACTCTGGAAAAGGTCATTTTTCTATCATCATGGAGCAGAAAGCAGAGCTGGTGCATTCTTACAGGTTAAGTTCAATTTTAAAGCAATCGGCAAAATGTCTGTTTCCCTCTCAATTTCAATGCTTGTGGGGATTTGAAAACTCCTGGCTCAGCCTTGTGAGCCCCTTCCTGTTTGGTTTGCTGTTGCCTCGCAACGCAAACAGCAGGAAGTGTGAGTCTCAGGAACCACATTTCATGATATTTAAAACAGAACAGCAAGATGAAAATTAGTTATCTATGATCAAATGAAATATTTAAGTTGACTATATTTGGCATTTTATTAGTGACTGTAATGGATGATACTGGAGCTAAGAAACACCTGATGCTGTACTTGTCAGGTATTATCATGTACTTATTCAAGCCCATGCTTTTGGAATGACATATCCATGTTCATGTGTCCAATTACTTTTGGCCATTCAGTGTCTCTCTTTGCCTTACCGCTACATGCTCTTTTACATGAACATTTGCCCCACTTACATTCTCCTCTTTCCCATCACCACATCCCTCCATTTGTCCCTCCACCCACCTTTCCTTCACGCTCAGAGAGAGTTTTTACCGCACAAAAAAGAAAAAAAAAAATCCACTCCCACTCCTCTTTTCACTCTCTCTCTCTCTCTCCGTCTCCCTCTCTTTCCCTCGTCAGCCTGTCCCTCGCTCTTTCATGTACATGCACACCTCTCCTCAGGCGTCAGCTGCTGCCCTGTCAGGTTTAGGGGGAGACAGGTGGAGAAGAGAAACAGAGAGGAAGAGACAGACAGAGAGAGGAATGGGGAAAGGGAGAGAGATAGAGAGAGAGTGACAGAAAGTGAGGGAGAGAGGTGGAGAGATACTTATAATTCACGGAGACGGGCTGCGTTTCCGTGGCAACGTGGTTTCCATCGTAACAGGCCTGCTAAGGATGCCATTAGTGGGGAACAAAAAGAGACTGCCACTCACCGCTGGTATGGCACACACACACACACACACACACACAGAAACAGAAACACATAAAAACACGACAGTCACCTACATGCATTTAGACGTCCTACTACACTAACAAACACACACAAGCACTCAAGATAAGCTGCACACACACACACACAAATGCATCCACCCACACAGCGCTCTATCTCCCCCCTTCATTTCAACTCACAACTCAACACACATCCTGCTGCCACTTCCCCACTGCCCACACAGGAACTCAAACTAACACAGACATACTCGAATCTGTCTCACACCTGCGATTAATGCTGCCATAGCTCCTATATAATGTCACATCATTTCACACTTTGAGCCGAGCGGCGAGGGGCCCCGGCGCGCCGTGGGGCGCCCGGGCTCCGGCCGGATTCTGCTGCCCTCTGCGCCGCTCACTTGTCGGAAACAACGTGCTGGAGGGATGCTAACGCTTTGATACACATTTTGCTGCTGACCCCTATACACGCATTTACATTTACAGAGTCAGCTGCTGCCCTCGACAAAAGGAACACGCAGGGAAAAAAAACATCCATAAGAGGAAGAGATTAAATTTGTAAAATGCCAGTGCATAAAGCAGACAACAGGAAGGAGCGTGAAGGTCAAAGCAGCAACACACAGACTGCACACGTAACCCGTCTCTGCCAGCAACATTCACATTTGATAGAAAAAGGAATGAATCAGAGCCAGGCAGAAAGTATTTTTCTTTAGTATTCAGAAGCCATATCGATAGTTTGTTGCACAGAAGACATGCTGCTGACCCTTTGCATCCACCCAGTGATGCTCAACAGCATTTTGATAGGACTGGCAGGATGAAGGGGAAGAGAGGAGGAGGCAGTGAAAAGCTTTTGTACCTGTTGTCTATGTGCAAAAAGTTCATATTATTAATTGTTCAAATACAAGAAGTCATATGATTATCTCCTCTCCAAATTAAAGAACCTATGTGGTGTAATGCTGCAATATGAGCTGCTGAGAAGTGCAGTGTGCGCAATTACACTCTCGAAGCCCTGATACTAGACAGCATGTTGATATTACTATAGGCAGCAGGCATGTTGCTCACTCTCTGCTTTGCTCCAGGGCTTCACAGACAATAACCTAGTTTCCACTGCAGGGCCGAAAAGCCAAACAGAGCTTGTTCATAACCTACTGCGTGTCACTGAAATTTAATCTCAAAATAAAATGTGACTTGCTTTGTTCCTTATTGCCAAAAGAGATCAAGCAAACAAATGTTTAAAAAAGGTTTCATTCCAAAATGAGACTGGGGGGGAAAAAAAGGCTTTTAAAGTAATGGTATGAAAACAAAACATATCAGGGGTTATTACAGGTTACTAAAGCGTTTTGAAATGAAATCCTCGCACTGGAAATCTTGCTGTGCTATTACATTTACATTTAATCATCCAGCCTTGTGATGGAGAAGCAGTTGAAGCACTACAGCCTGAATTACCTGTGAGGATGTGTCTGAAGTCTGCAGCCTGAACACACAGTGAATCACTTGTGGAACGATCCTATAAGGTCATCTGCCGAGGGTTTAATGTTGTCGGGTCTCTGATACTGAGAATCATGATGTTGATAGCAGTAATTGAAGCGGCACATTCCCAACCCTCGGCATTGCTCTGGGGCACGGAAGATGTTGTTCCTCCATACGGGAACAGACTGTTATTCGCATATAGAACTGCAGCGCTGCAAAGCTGTTCACAACAATATGGGTCAGGTGCAACCCAATGTACAAAACACACTGTGTGTACAAAGGTGTATGTATGAGGGGCTGCTGCTGTTTTGGATGCACTGATGTGTGTGCGAGTGTGTGTGCATGTTAAGGGGTGAAGTGGAGGTTTGACATGTTTCTGTGTGAACTGCATGTTTCATGACTATCCGTCATCAGCACAAACAATTCTGTTGACGCCGTTGATGCTTCTATGTAAGTCAGCATGAAGACACGTAGGAGAAATTATTTTGAAAATAGTGCAGTGCTAAAAAAGACACGGGTGAATGGTCTCCTTGATAACAGAAACTCCTGCAGGGTGTAACACAGTGAAAAGTGATGCTTGTGCCCAGAGATAGTTGAGTGGTTAAGTCGGCCACCCCCGAAGCCGTTTTTTGTCCCCCCACTGACCTTGGATCAAATGCCGACAAAACTTTCTCTGTTCAACTCCCTGCTGAAACATGGAAGTAAAGTAGGTGTCCATATAATGATTGTGCTCTATTGAGGTAGCAATGTTCATTAGCATTTAAAGTAAATCACAATATGCAGTGGCTGAATATGAAAGAAACACCATGTTAAAAAAAAAAAGAGACCTTTGAAGTGGATGAATCCCAAACAGAAAGGCGAGTGCAACTACACAAGAGAATCGCACCCACACTGAAGGGCGATCAGTAAAATGTGAATGTTAATTAGCTGCGAGAGCTTAAAAAAACACATCTGACAGTCAACCTTTTTTTATACAAGTTTCAAAGCAACATGATTTAATTAATGACGGAAATAACATAATAATAAGCCTTAGAGCTGACACCAGTGTTTGACTTGAATGAATACGTGCTTCATGCACCCATCCTCCACCCTGAGCTATACATCATCGACTTTCTGCCTTATAGAGCACAGTACTTCCTGCACTGGTCCTGAATGTTGGTACTGGACGTAAATCACGAGCTGCAGGATCGTCCAGTATACATGTAATTCCCACAGTACAGTGCAATACTGGGCGCTGCATTTGCACCTTGACTCCTGAAAACAAGTCTTACTGCCAGCTGTGGAACTTGGTGGCGGATCTATTTTGTACAGGCAGCCATCTTGAGGGAGTCATTAGGTCCAATGATTGCTCTGCACGGACACATAACAGCAAAGGTATATGGCCATACGGCTGCTGCGCAGTACCCCGAGGCAAAAGCACACGTTCTTCTATGGTGTTGCCAAATTTTGAGAAAATAATGACACTCACACACGAGTGGTTTCAGCAGAGGATGAAATCAGACACTTTCAACGGTCTCTGGAGCAACATAGATTTTCAGCTCCTTTATTCCTTGATGAACTAGAATCTTTTCACACAAATCACAAGCTGGACAACAGCGATCCAAGGACAACTGGAACTATTCTGAGAGCAAAATGTGACCGTTCATCTCATGTACTTTCTGTGTATCTGGCTAATCTTGCTGGAAGTTCTTTTTATTTGCTCCACCCTGTAGTATTTATTCAGGATTTTGTTTCGTGTGGCCACATAAATCATGCTGAACACAGCGCGAGATCGAATCGTACAAGGGGATACAAATTTAGTTCTCTTTTTCTGGACACTTATCTTTGTTGCTGGCATCGCTTAACAAAGACGAAAGTTCAGCTACAGTGTGTTGCAGAATCCACTTGATCGAATGTGATGCACCGCATGCTGTAGGTAGGTGCTACTATCAACTGGCCCTTATCCAGAACAAGATGAGAATCCAACACGAGTCTGGTCTCTGACTTCCACATTGTTATCTAACAAAATAACCTTGGCATAAGTTGTAGGAACTATACAAAGACTCTGCTGCAACAGTATCAGCTGTGTTTCTGTGGCAAACATTGCAATGTCGTATATTTTAGTCAGGGTTAATGACCTGAATTTTATGTGACTTTCTGATGTGACTTTCGCGTCTCAGTCACATCAGTAGAATTAGGTTTAATATACAGAAAAACATATTCAAGAAAAAGGCAAATTGATTTGAAGCAGGCCTATGGATTGGGTTTTTATTTTTTTGTTGTTGTTGTTGTTGTGTTAGTTGTTGTCCTAGTACACAGTGTTCTGTTTATTAGCATATTGCATTGTTTAAAAGCCCCCTTCAGCGCCCAGCCGCCTCATGCCAATGAAAGTCTATTAAGCCTGTTTGACTTTGCTAATGCAAATCAGTCTTTGGCGGAGAACAGGCCAGCCAAAGCTCCAGTCTACTAAAACAAGTGCCTGACACAGGACTGATGTGGCTGAGAACAAATACAGGAGCTAATGCCAACAACTAAATGCCCAGTGGGGGTTGTTTTATTGATGATTATAATGATGATGATGGTGATGACTGATGACACTGAACATGGTAATGGTAATGATAATGGAATGACAAATAAGAAAATGTCCGATGGCAAGATTATAATGGTGATGATGAACATTATGACTTCACAAAAATGTATATTTTGAAATCTGAAAAACTGATACGGCATAAAGTCAACCATGCCTGAGGGATGGTTAGTCAGTCCAGACTGAAATATCTCAAAAGATATTTGATGGATTGCCATGAAATTTGGTACAGAGATTCATGGTGTCCAGAAGGTAGTAATCTCTTGACCTTTCATTTAGTGCCACCAGCAGGTCAAATTTGACTCTTAACCTGCGAAATATGTTACCATCTACTCAATAGACTGGCAAAACATTTTCTCCAGGCATTCATGGTTCCCAGATGATAAATCCTATTATTATTATTTTATTGTTATTTTACGGATTACCAAGAAAACTGGAACGCACATTCACATTCCCTTTAGGATAAAGTGCAACAACTTTGGTGATCCTCTGGCTTTTCCTCTAGCACTGTCATCACCGTCTCAAAATTTCTATTAGCACAATACTTTGGTATACTTTAATGACATTCCCATCAGTCTAAGCTCCCCTTTGTGTTTAGTACTAATTAGCCAATGTGAGCATGCTAAAATGCTAAACTAAAATTGTGAACATTATATCTGCTTAACGTCAACATGTCATTGTGATCACGCTAGCATGGTCAATTAGCTCAAAGTATAGGCCTCTACTCAAGTCTAATGAGTTCCTGGTATAAACCTTATTTCACAGACTTTCGCAGTGGAATTTAAATCATTTTACATGCATCATTTGATTCAAATCATTTGAGATGAAGTCAAAGAATATGCCACGATTTTAAACATAAATTATTAAAAAGAAAATCCTTTGCAATCTCCTTCGAGTTGGTGTATTATGTGACTCTTCGGTGATAAACTGAAGGGGGTGCTGGGCACAGTACATTCAGTGTCTGGGACTCAAGGTTCATTCAGTAGCTGTAAGCATAAGATAACCAGACAAACACAGTCCTGCCAATGTTGTCGCACTCCTTAAAGCTGTGTTGTGTGCTGTCCGCGGGAGAAAACATCACATGCTTCATTTTACTGAGTTGGCTTTACAGAAGTGAATAGATTGCTGGAAGTTGTTAACTCATGCATGTATGTGTCAGCCTCATAGTCTCTGCAGTTAAAATAGTTTTGAGCGACAGAGAGTATTGAACTAGGATTTTCGTTGAATGGTAAAAAAAAATTGGAGGCATCTCTACTTTGATATTCAAAACTATAACTAATCCATGAGACTAGTTTGTCTTATTCGTCTCATCCTCAGTGTGACTTCAGTGTAAATACTTTATACTAAATGTCATTTTACTGCTGCATCTACGAGCCTGATCTGTGCCAACAACGTTTTAAGATTTTATATAAATCCTGTCCTGCTGTAGTGCATTAAATCACATTTGCAATTTCTGTCCTGCCAAAATGTGCAATCCACAAAAATTAACTTCTGATATACAGTATATATGCAAATATATAAATATAAAGTCCTGCCGGTTTCGGATGGTGATAAATGCAAAGATGAGGATAATGAGCCAAGTGTATTCAGGCAGTGTCGGCAGTCTGTGCCTTCATACTGTACAAAAGTATCCACACACTGAGCATCATACATGCTGGAGGTGTATTTTCCGTCTCGCAGCATTGTCTATTTGTCATGTCTGACTCATACGTCTGTGTACAGTATCTCTAACTGTGTTTGTATGGATGCTGAAGGCTGGGCAGAGTGCCCACCGGTCGACGCGCGAGGACGAACTGCGGGGTTGTGGGTAAATGCAGACAGACAGAGGGAGTGAAGACTAAAGAGGAGGTGGTGTTTGCTGTAATTTAGGAGAACAAGGGAAGGGAGGGGCAACATTTACATTCATCACAGGAGCTCGCCTCATCTCAACTCGCATGACGTGAGAAAAAGAGGGAGAGGAGAAGGAGAGCGCCAGAGCAGTTGAGATAAAAAATAGAGAGGGAGAGATGCAACGAGACAGAATGGGGTTGAGCAAAAAGATCTTTTCTGTGTTTCTTGTTTTTTTTTTTTGTTGTTGTTTTTTTCCAACCCCAGGAACGCTTTTGTGACGATGAATCTATAAACACAAGGCTCTGGATTTTCAAAGGAAGGCAAACATAATGTTCTTGGGATCTGCTTCAAACTATCTAATCAATGATATGCAATGAGATAAAAAATGACAAAAAAATGGGGGCTTTTATTTCTAACAACAAAAAGTATAGACAAATTATGCTATTTCAAAATAATGCAATCTGGGTAATTCTAAATCAAATGACACAGAAAAGAAATACCAAAGGAAAAGTGTATTTGCTCTTGTGTCCATTTTAAATGACAATCCAGCTGTGTGTGTGTGTGTGTGTGTGTGTGTGTGTGATTGTACACAAACAGTGTCAGGGGTGTTGATGGTGGCCTGTTTCTCCACCTTACATCCGTCTCACCTGGAAAATGCACCGTTGTGTGGCGTTGATTCCCTCACGTTTAAGATCTATTCCTCTATACGTGTGTTTGGGTGTCTGTGAACACGTAGGAAGGAGCAGTGGAGTTTATGTAAGCGTCTGCAAGTGTGTGTGTGTGTGTGTGTGTGTGTGTGTGTGTGTGTGTCCATACTCAGCACAGTGTCTAGGTTGAATAATTCTTAGACTGTAGGTCAGCAGGAACACATCTGAACATATTGGTCTGATGTATAGGCTGCTGTGTGTGTCAGAGTGTGTGTGTGTGTGTGTGTGTGTGTGTGTGTGTGTGTGTGTGTGTCACAGCATGTGGCTCTGATGAGGGCCAGCTTGGCACAGTATTGGTGAGTAATTGAGCGAGCACATTGTAGTCTTCACTCACGCCTTTCTACTTCCACATCCCTGCCTCCTTCTCTCTCCCTACTTTACTTCTTCTCCTTCTATCCCTCTCTCCATCTTTCTTTCTGTCCGTCGCTCTCTTTCTTCCATTGATACGGACCTTGTAACAGAAACACAGGAGGCCACAGGTGAGGCAGAGCATGGACAAAGCAAGGGCGAACAGGGAGACAGCAAAAGAAAAAAAGGACAAAATCAGTAAAGAGGGCTGAAGAAGACATAAACTGATGGAAGGTGAAAAAGGAGAAGAAAGAAGTTACCTCAATAAATCATAAGAGGAGAGTGAAGGAGGAAATGTACTTCAAATAAAATTTAATTCAGTCTGTTTGCACGGGTAAATGAGCCATGATTCAATATTTTAATTTATCAACTTTTGGTGGAATCAGATTTTGATGATATAATCATATTTTGTTTAATAAAGAGCTACTACAATGCACAGTTAATTAATTTGATTTTATTCTTTTCATATGTGAACATTTATTTGCTATATATACGTGATATAGTTTTCTATTAATCACCCAGCAGCAGTGGTTTTTCCACGTCTTCCTTTATTTACATTGCACTGTATTCTCCAACAAAAATTCTTTTTCCCTTTTCTCATTTCCAAGTCACTTTGAGGGTAGACTTGCAGATAAGACCGGACAAGCGGGTGACTCACACAGTGTGATCCTCCATTGTCAAACTCTACTTCTCCATCTGTCGATTTGCAAGCTCTGGGCCAAGTGACACTGAACAAACAGACCTCAAGTCTCAGTGAGTATACAGGTATCTCCCCGCAGTGCCATATTCAAAAGTAGATTGATTTTGCTCTGGTATACTGTCACACTGTCATGAACCTTATGATAAGAGGGGACCAGAAATTGATGTACAGTGATTAATACAATAAAAGTAACTAATAATTCTACTGTTTCTAAGTTATGCATGGTTCAAAATGATAATATCTGTGTTACTAGGCAGTTTAAGGAAAGGAGTGGAGCCTTCTAATCAGATATTTATATTGTTGGCATTTATGTAATGTGCAAAGGCAAATCAATACATCATGATTCAGTTGTTGTGATAAGCCGGTATAATTATCTTAAACAAACCAGAGGCATGATCAATACACACTATCTCAATCTTCTCTGACAGAAACGTGTAGAGACATTCACAGTGAGAAAAAAAAAACCCCTCCATTTGCATTAAGAACAGCAGCCTCCTTCAGGTTTGTGCCATAAAATTCAGCCAAATCTGACCCAGTAGCACAAACCATAAAAACCAAGGCAGAGGCTGCCAGGCCTGTCAGCAATGGTCTCATTTGTTTACAGTGATTATACTAATGACACAAAATGAAAGCACCACTGATGTTAAAATCCTACTTGTATTGCCTTTGAATGACACTCTGATGTGGGATGACTTACAGTGAAGACGAAGCTGTTGTGTTAAAGGTTAAAGAGGTGGGTGTCTGGGTCAGGCTGGTGCCTTTGATCCTTTCTGAAGAAGGGCTGTGGGACCGTAATTAACCGCAGTCCCAAATTTGTACTTTTTCCATCCATATCTCTCCTCTCCTCTCTGTATATATGCAGTAATGCTTTATAGAAAAGCATTGACTCATCTCAGCCTATGAATAGATAGAGGTCCATTCCCTCTCCACCTCTGAATCAGGATGGGGGCAGGCGGAGATAAGGCTAATAAGGGTCCCAGCAAAGGGCTGGTGTACGGTCCACGAGGGGATAAAGAGGGGAGGGTGGATGTCAGAGAAAGGGAGGAAAAGGGGGAGGAGTTGCTTGTAGAGCTTGGTGGTGGTGATGCAAGGACAAGTGGGAAAAGGGAGGGCTAGACTATTTGTGTCTAGAGGAAAGAGAGGTAAGGAAGGAGGGGAGGGAGTGAGGAGAGGAGAAGAGAGGGAGGCTGGTGCTGGATGCAATGTAGTAAGAGGGGAGGGGAGGAGGAGGATTTTTCGGGGTGTAAGGGCACGTCCAGAGAGAGTCAGGAGACGTGAGTGGAGGGCTGGGATGCGGGAGAAGGTGTGGCTGGTCCCGTACCAGGGGACAGGGAGTGAGAATGAAGGAAAAAAGGCCAAGCTCCTGCTCGGAGAAGAGAGGGAGGGGAGGGAGTGAGATGGCACCTGAACCAGAGAGGAGGTTGGGAAAAAAAAAGGAGGTGAGGATACATGGACGGGGTAGGGAGGGACGAATGCGCTATTGTTGCATATTCTCTTCTATTCCTCTGGCTTCTACTGGCATCTGAAAACGAGGAGATCCACAGAGAGGGATGGGAGTGAGTGGGTGGGGGAGCAGGGTGAATTCACACCTGGACATCTGGTGTAAATCTGTCTGCCTGCCTCCTGTTAGCTGCCACAACATGAACCAGAGTAAGAAAAGAAAAGACAGGGCAAATGAAAGAGAACATCTTTAAATCACGGCTATTTCATCTTACTTCAAATTATTTCACTTGTCCTCCCTAAGTACACATAACCATTGTAACTGCCAGCATTCATTTAGTGTATGGGAGCAATCAGTCTACGACGTAAAGCAACAGAGCAGAGGAGAGAAACAGAATGTGAGATGGAAAGAGTGAAAGCGAGGCAATTCAGGGAGGGTGAGGTATAGAAAAAAAGTTATGGGGTGAGTTTAAAAATGGCCACATTCTAAATGGCCGGAGTAAATTGAGACCAACGGGGTTGGAAAATAGGACACATAAATTTAGGACTCTCGATATTTTTCACTACCTCTTCCTATCTTCCCCGTTCTCTCCCTCTCCCTCTTTCTTTCTCCAGAAAAAGGGAACACACACAGTGGGTTGTCACATTTTCTAAACCAGGACAATGAGAAGGTAAGAAGAGACTAGTAGTGGGACATTTCCATTATACGAAATCAGGCATTACCAAGTCAAGCTGCACCTGGAAACCCAGTTCACAGGTTCTGAATATCTGTCTATAGATGTGGATGTGTGTCTGAACCTAAGACAATTTATGGTTGGAAGTCATTCAATGTATTTGAATTCTGTAGTTCCCTCTCAGTATAGTAGTTTTAATTGTTAGTGGCGGAGTCCGCCATTTCCTGCACTGGATACAATTTGACTTGAGGCGCACAAGGGATTCATCGTACATACATGCACAAGGCATGTATTGGTGTTTCTCTCTGGTTTGAGATGAAACAACAGACATAACAAATGCTGCACAACTAGCCAGTTTTGTGCATGGGATTACTGCCAAGGTCGATACAAAGAAGGAATTGCTATCTTTGCAAGCCAAGCATGGCACTACTAAAGGTGAGGATTTGTTTAAATCTTTCTTTCTTTTACATATTTTGGGGTCTAAGTAACTAAAAGGCACCAAAGTCACACTACACAGTCAAACTAACTAATCATATTCTGCGAGATAAAATTACTTTTGTGAAAGGAGTCTGGTGGCTTTGGACAGAGCGATAACGACTATTTCCAGTTGAACAAAAATGATCTGGCTCTTTAAGAAAAATGTCTATCGCTGTAGGGGTCATTTTTATAATGTCAGATGCTTAGAATAACAATCTGAGCCTGTCAGTGGCAACTACCAGTGATCTGCTCATTTAGACCCCAAAATATGTAAAAATAGGCCTCAGTTTAAAAACACAGGAATTTTCCATACTGTTGCTCAATACATTTTTCTATTTGTGTGATGGTAAAATACACAAGTTCCAATCTCGGGATATATGCAGGTTCAGGTGAAGTTTGCAATTGAAAACAGCCATATGAGAAAGTGCTGGAGACACACAGACACAACAACAAGAGAGAGAAACACCAGGGAATAAAACTGGACAATGAGAGCAGCAAATAAAGGAGAGGGAACATATCCAGGATGAAAGGATAGATCAGAAAGCTGTTTCAAGGGGTTTACTGTGCTTTAGTGGACACAACAAAATCCATGAATGAACAAGACAATTAGGGCAGAGAGATGTGAAAGAGACAGGAAAAGAGAGAGAGACAGGAAAAAACAGACAGAGAGAAGACACTGAGAGAGACATCAGGCACAGGAACACTCGCTTTTAATTCTCTTATCGTTTACAAATGCTCCTAATTGCGTCCATGTTTTAGCGAGGACGCGGTGCTGCCAAGCCGAACAGCACATTACATTAATAGAGTACAGGACCTCAGTGATTACTACAACAATAGGTGCTATTGTAGCACATTAATTGGGAATATAAATGCAGTCACATTTATGAACAGGAAATGACGCCTAAACAAGTCGATTACGTTGTGACTAAAAATTAAAAAGGACCATTCCTCCTAAACGTAGAGTAAACACAAATGCAGAGGACAAGGGGGACCTGTTTCTTTGGAAAATGAGGTATGGACATTAATTGCTCCTCTGAATTCACCCCTGCGCTGTGATTAAATGGTTCAACAACACTTCACACAACCACACGCACACCACACACACACACACACACACACACGCACGCACGCACGCACGCACGCACCACAGGCACATCCTCCACAACAATTATCCCTGGACACAGTTCAACACCAATTCTACACTATCATCGAGCCTGTTTCCTCTGAAGAATCAGCGCACACGCACACACACAGGGACAATCACGCTCAGACACAAAATCACTCCCTCTCTATCCTTACAAAAGGCTTGGACACCCACAGGCAAATGGCCACATTTGAAACGATGAAAAGCCTGAATTATTTGGGCAAAAGTTAATTGATCGCATCCTGCTGTTTTGTTCCTGGAGAAAGCTGCCAGTTACACAAAAGATGGCCGAGAACAGATTTGCTTCCGCGTGGGAGCGTCTGTGAGCGCGTGCATCCCCGTGTTTGTGTTCATGTTATGTATGTGACGATGATGATGTAGCGGCGGCAGCTCATCGTGGATCGAGCTTTGCATTTCTTCCATTATCTATTTAGTATTCATAGATTAATTGCACTCGTAACACACATGTTGCCATATATTTACGAAAACACATGTGTGTGGGTGTGAGCATGCCCGCGCTGCTTTTCTGCATCTGCCTGAATATGTTTGCATGTGTGTGAATGTTATTCATATTATGCTATAGTTTCCCTCAGGTCATCAGGGTTGGCTGCTGTTCCTCTTTTTTTTTTCATTAATTGCTGATGATCTCACATTTAAATCCTGTGCACAAGTGGATGCTATCTCTCTCCTAATCTGCAGCACCAGCAGCCTCCACTTACAGATTAGCTCGTTGTTCGTATTATGTAGTGGCCCTGGGGTGATCGACGACAACTACAGCTATTTGTACCACTACAAAGCCATACCTTCCAGACAGGCGGAGGAAAATGGCTCACCATGTCTTGATAATACAAGCATTAGCCAAAGCTTTAGATCATTCTGATTACTGCAATCCAACAGACACTGTACAGGGACCACAAGCAGGGTGGTGCTGGAAACCACTACAGACAAAAGACTGGCAACTACAGCCATGTTGGCTAGGTGAAGACACACACACACAGATGCACAAGGATACACACAGCCTGAAACTCTTGTCTCTTCTCCATCTCCTCCTCCTCCTTTATCTTGTCCTGTCTTTCACAGCTGTGGCTACAGCTGCGCTCTATCCATCTTTCTCTCCTCCTCCATTTAGGCTGCGATTTCCTGAGCAAAGAGGCAGCTTCTCTTTTTCATGTAACGCTGAATAGATGGCGATACACCTGCTGCTGCAAACACACGCTCTATGCCACTGTGCCTTTTCCTCTCTCCGTCTCTCTCCTTCTCAGTCATGCGGCCGTGCACTCAGTGCACTCATCCTCTTACTTACTGCCCAACCCTCCCTCACTGATCTTATTCATTGATATAGATGTGAGTGCCCTTTGCCTCCATCCGTCTCTCTCCTCCCCTCCCTCCTCCGCCCTCCTCTTCATTCCTTGTTAATGCCGGAGCCGCCTGGCTTCCTCTTTCCATCCCCTCATCCATTTACCTCTCTTACTTTCAGGCTTATACATAAGTTGACTCTTCCTCTGCACTAGCAGTGCCTGCAGACAGTATATAACCACTTCCCACTGGCATGTTCGATGTACAGATGCAACCACTGTTGTCACAGTAGTCCTGCTATTTATTGCTGAGCTGCTGCTGCAGTTTTGCTCCAACCCCAAGAGGAATTAGAAGAATTAGTCTAAAAAAATCCAGTTTTGTTCTTATCACAGATGTCAGAAGACTCACAAGTCGTGAGACTGATTGAGTGGCAGTCGTGATGCAATGATGCAGGACTGGATCATGGGACTGTAGCACATAATGCTATGCCTGTGCTTTGGGTTTCATCAACACAAATACCAAGTAACACTCCTTGTAGATGCATATGTGAGTGGGAAAACATCTGTCTGATTCTGATTCGACCTGACTCTTCACACGGCACTACAGTAGCCCACTCCAGTGGGCACAGTTTATGGAATTATCTTGTACCGTTTCTCCAAATTCTTTTCCTATTCAGGCCACACGAAAAATCGAAATGCTGTATTCTCCGCCTTCTGTGTCGCTCCCTGTTATCATCCCTCCTTGGATGTGTAATGAAAAAGGAGGGGTTGTCTTGCCAACTGTAATAGCAGCGCATGGCCTTCAGTTTTGACGGTTCACGCATCTGTGTGTGTATATTGTGTGTGTATGTGTGTGTGTGTGTGTGTGTGTGTGATGGAGCGAGGCCGTAAGATAAACACCTCATATTGCAACTCCTATTTCCCAATCTTTGTCAGTCCATTTCCTTGAGACACTCACTCACAATAAAAAAAAACATACTGCAGCCCAATTTTTCTAAAGTTTTATAAACTGTGCCTTTCATTCTCCCTTCCACAATTACTCTCTATCGCTTTTCCTCCATCTCTGCTGCCCATAAGGAAGAAAATGTCTTCTCTTTACTGTTTCTTTCCCCTCCTCATCTCTCTTTATCTCTGTTTATCTCTCCACTCACTTTCAGAGACATTTTTCCTGCCTCCCTCCCTCCCTCTCATCTTCCTCCCATTCCGAACAGTGTCAAACTCTGTCTCATTTCCTGTTGTTGACTTGGCCCTTGTCCTCTACCCTCATCTGTCCATCAGCCCCATCTGAACCTCATCTGATCTGGCTCTCGAACGCCGCCCAACTCTCTTCCCCCCCACCTGTTTTCAGTCAAAGTAGAATTTCTTCCGCCCAATCTCATCCTTGCTATCTCAATTTCTCCACTTTTCCCCATGTCTGTCTCTCTCTCCCTCCCTCTGATCCCTCTCTATCGTATTTTCACCACTCCATTGTCTCAGCCCATTAGGCAGACACAAATCCGTTTGGAGACTGAGCCTCGGCGCAGCCCCGTCCTCGCTCTCCTGGGCCCCGGTGCAGCCAGGAGGAAGCTCTCAGGAGAGGCAGACTCTGGCTCGTGGCCGGGGGAAATCCATTTAAACCTCTGCCACAAGACACTGCTCTTTCCTGCTGCCTGGTGCACTTAGGGCACGTGTGCTTAATGAATGTTACTGTACCTGCACGCGCACACACACACACACACACTGCATTCCTTAACAATCCCCCCCTCACTGTTTCTCCCACATCTTTCCATAAAAAAAAAATCATTTTTACATAACATAACCATTCGTGCACCAGGAGAGTGGTTGGAGAGCTCTAAAAAGATTTATATGTTTTTAGGACATAGGGTTATAGTGGCGTTGAGGGTTAAAGACACATGTGGCCACAGTTCAGGGGTAAGATATTTAGATATTGAGGAGAGTGGAGAAGGTGTGCGCATGTGTGAGCGTTGTGCTGTGAGAAAGTGTGTGTGCACTAGAGCAGCTTTTGTATGTGCGCTTGGAAGAGCGGCGTTTTAAATGGGAGTGGATGGTTCCCTGCCATTTCTCCCCAGAGTGCTCTAATGAGAGGGAACAGAGAGAAGAGTTCCAGTGGTGGCCGCTGGCCTCGCCACGTCAGGGCGACTCATGTCTCTGCTGGTACAAAGACCTGTTGACACCACAGGGTCAGCAGACAAACTGGAGGACGACGGCGTGGAGACGAGGATGGCTGAGATGAGACTGAGACTCTGCGAGGCCCCTGAATCAAACAGCGTCAAGCAAGCTCTCAACAGCAGAAGGAAATGTTGTCAGTGTTTTAATAAAGGCTTCGCTTTGCCTGCGTGGAAAGTTTCATTTTTCTTTAAATGGTTATTATTTAATAGCAGCTGGATTTATGCACAAAGTACCAAATGAATGAGCTGATTTTGTGGAATGGGGTCCAAGCCTAGATCCCAGGCGGACACAGATAAAGCAGCAGCAGATTGCTTTATCCCATTAGGCAAGGCCTAGTAAATAGGCAGAGATCTAGCTCTCTGTTCTGGTGCAATCTCCAGCTGATCCTGTCACTGGCATCAGAACTGTTGGCAGTGTGTCTTTCAAGTCAGACACCCCAGCTTACCCCGTCTGTCTGCCTGCCTGTCTGTCTGCAGCCAGAGTTAATACTGATACAGTTTGGTCATAGGGGATGAGATGAGAAATACAAATGCTACACAGGGCACTTTTAAAGCAAATTGTCTGCACAAAGTAGAGCCTTGCTGAATCTAACCAGGACTTGTAAGAATACCCTTATGGCAAACACGCCAAAACTCTGATACAATCTAGAAAAATGCACAGCAAAACTTCTACAGTAGTTTAAGCTGTGGAGGCAGATCTAGAGTCCTTACATCTAACTTTTATTAATAAAAAACTCTGTAACATGGTGATGTAATGCAGACAAGACAAGCTCTCACCAGAGTGACCTCAGTAAATACAGCCATGATTGACAGCAAAGTGCCGTCAATCAAAATGAAATCCAGCAGAGATTTGAGTGCAGTGACTGGCCTTGCAAGGACCAAACAGCATTACATCTGAGGCTACAGTCACAATTTAAGTAGTGGAGGTGTATTGGAGTTGGCTTGGCATAGTTTTGTAAGTTGTTATTTTTTTTGTAACAACCATCAATATTATACATTTTATGCAGTGGCAGCAGTCACAGGTAAGGACACTACATTTAGCAGTGCTGACCAGCACTTTCCATTCACTGTTTCCAAGGTGAGCCGCTCTTTATATCTGAACACTCAAACCACCCACACATACTTCCTCATACAATTACTGTAAATGGGAAACTTTTTTTTGTTTTTACATAACCTGTGCTGCTTGAAAATGAGTGCAGTTACTGAAGAAGGACTGAGTGTCCTACCTTGGCAGCCATGATCATGGAGGAGCCCCCGCGGACTCCGAGGATGGGGATGTGGGTCTGGGCTGAAATGAAGTCAAGGATTTGGGCGATGGCCTCCTGGTCGGTGTCGTCCCCAAACACCACACCCTGGAGCCAGTGCTCCGTCATTAGGTCACAGATGCTCTTGATGATGCTTTTAGGGTCTGTCTCATTCATGGTCAGCACCTCCACGTTGGGCGCCATGTGGAGGAAGTCCTCCTTCTCCCGAGCCCCGGCCAGCGCCACCTCGCTGGAGTTGCCCACCAGGACGACAGCGATGCTGAGGCCGCGCAGGATGTTGGGCAGGGCCATGTGGTGGGGAGGGGGCTGGGGGATGGGGATGTAGTGGCCGCCACCGCCTCCCCCGCCCTTCTCTCTCCGTGAGTGGCAGGCCGGGGGCAGGTGGAGAAGGCAGAGCAGCAGGAGAAGGAGGGAGAGGAAGAGAGAGGCGCTGGTGTGGCGGTGGAGCGACGGAGCCGGGGGCGGGTGGAGGGCTCGGACTCGCCTCTCTTGCTCCTGGGCGACCGAGGGGGCGGAGGAGAAGGCCCCGGCTCGGCCACGAGGCGGGGAGGGGCTGCGGCAGCCGCAGACAGGCATGGTGGAGGAGTGGGAGAGTAATACCTGGAGAGATGGAGGAAGAGGAGGAGAGGAACAGAAGGAGATGGAGGTAGAGAAAAAAGGAGGGGGAGGCAGAGATTTGATAAAGCAAGATAACAAGAGAGAAAATAAAGGGGAAAAAGAGAGGTGGGAGATGGAGAGAAGGAGACAGAGGTTAACATAGCACCATGCAACATTGATTGAATAAAGTGAATTGCCGAGAGGCTACATGCATCATATAAATCAATGCATATCAATGTCAGTCTGCAGAAGTGGGGCATCGAGGGGGGAGAATAAAGGAGGAGAGGGAAACCTTGTGGAAAACAAGGCTTTAAAGACTCAAAGAGGGATAAGAGGAGAGGTCACACTTGGCACACATAAATAGTGCATAAACACACACACACAGACACATGGCACGATGGCGTATAGTTTACGTATAATCTCACACGGATCAATAATTCATGTGGAGTGTTCGGAAGCAGCATTATGGTATGTATTATGGAGGACATAAACTCTCCCTCCAGATGAGATGCTGGCGTCTTGACAGGGAGAGGAGCGAGGGAGGGAGGGAAGGAAGGAAGGAGGGAAGAAGGAAGCAAGTCATACAGGGAATGTAAAACGAGAGAAAGGGTAGATGGAGGAAAAGACGGCTCCACGCCAAACTCCGACTGACTGACAAACTGTCTGGAGCGAGATGAGTGACACGCCAACCCGAGACGCAGACAAACCGACTGACGCCGAAATTGATTAAGTGATTGACGGCGGAGGCGCTCGGAGCAACTCGCAAGACTTTGATATGATACCCGCCCTCCTCCCTCCCTCAACCCCCATTGGCCTAGTTTAGCACTCAGAGCCGTTTGCTGTCCATCCCTCCATCCGTCCACCTCCCTCCCACGTTCTACTTGACCGTATCTCTCTCCGACTCCCTCTCCTCTGTGCTTATTTATAGAGCTTTTCATTAATGGGGATGTAGAGAGGGGAGGAAGGGCCATGAAAGAAGTGAGAGAGGGAGAGGAAGATCCAGAGGAGACGAGGGGAGGAGAGGCGAGGCAAGATGATGGCAGCAAGGTGGGACGGCAACACGGCTGCAGACAGAGGCCGACATGAAAGAGAGGCTTTCCGAGCAAGACGTGTGTGTTCGCTGTATGTTTACATCGGAGTGTGTGGGAGGGCGTGTGTCCTCTTGAGTTTCTCAGCATATAGTCAGCGTGGGTGTACAGTCGGTGGGAATAGATGTTCAGCTCGGTTTTGTGGGCAGAGATACCCAGGACAGTGTGGGTGTAGTTGCTCATAAACTTGTTCTGAGTGGTGTATTGTGCATATATCTCATACATGACCGCCTTTAACGAGGAAGATGGAAGGTACAAAGAAACACAAAAACACTAAAACAATAACCACCCTGTGAAGCTGACAGCTAATAAGACAGGAAATGACAGAGAGGAAGAAAAAGCAAGAAGGAGATTGAGAGAAGGATAAAGGGATGTATGCGGAGATGACAGAACAACTTCTTTAGGGAAAACTAATTGCTGGAGGTTCGTCAGCTCTAATTACAGGTCCCTGTGTTAATAGTCAATTGCGCACCACTCTCCGGGAAGGACGGAGAGGTGGGAGGGAAGGAAGGAGGGAGGGATGATGAGAGGCACGAGGAGACAGAGAAGGGGGGAGGGGAGTGGGAGGAAACGAGAGAGAGAGAGAGACAGAGTGTAAACTGAGGAGGACCTTGGTGAGACAAGAGAAAGATGAAAGGAAGCAGAGAGGAGAGGAAGAAAGAGGGACGGGAGAGAAGAGGAGGAATGGAAAGAAAGAGAGAATGAGAGAGAGACAGAAATAGAAGGGATAGAGAGAGAGAGAAAGAGAGAGAGAAACGAAAGAAAGAGACAGAGACAAAAATAGAAAGAGAGAGAGAGGGAGACAAACAGAGAGAGAGACTGATAGAGAGACAAAGAGAGAGAGAGGGAGACAGACAGAGAGACATAGAGCGAGACAACAGACAGATACAATTAGAGAGAGAGAGGGACAGACACAGACAGAGACACAGATAGAGAGAGACAGACAGACAGCGAGACAGACATAGAGAGAGATGCCCTCTTTGAATCTGGACTTCTCTGGCAGCACTCTGTTTCCATGGCAACAATTAAAATAGGCCTACATGTGCACACATACAGACACAGTTGATGGACACAGAGATAGATACACACACACACACACACACACACAATATACACACACATTTTGCAATAAGCATTGATCATGTAAATGCAGCGACCGCACACTCTGCTGTGCATCCTTAAAATGGGTTTATTTTACACGCCAATTCCTCTCACACACAGATTATCATGACACATTTTACACAGCAACACACACACACACCGAAAACACTTTTTCATGCATACGTACACCAAACTCACCGTCTCCCTCTTGCTCCATGTTACACACAGTAGCCTGCAGCTGCACACACACACAGGGACTCGACACACACACAGGGACTCGACACACACACACATGCACACACACCCCCGGGGTAGAGATTATATTAGCCAATGCACTGTGTAACTCCAATGATCATTCAGAAAGATGAGGCCATTAAAAAGTCCCACAGAGAGTCAAAGCATGTCTCATAAAGAAACACAAAAGGCGTGTATTAAACCGTAGATTACACGAGTGAGGTTATGACACCAAATGACCCCATTTCCCCGTCAGCCAGCCCTCGCGTCTCACCCACCATTTGCTCTATTAGCCACACCAGCGCACACAGCATCCATATCAGTTACACACGGGTGGACCGCAGATAGCCTCTACCAGGCCGAGACCCAGAGGTCCAAACCCCCACACACACACTGCTTCTCCCAAACCTTTATTTTGTTTCATTTGGTGGTGAACGTTGTCTGAACGCACATGCACAAATATATTTAACAAAGGGAAAGTGTGTGTGACATGTATGCATATCAACTAAACAATAAAATGATCTTGTGTGTAGATAAGAGGTAAAACAACTAATCAATAGGTTGATGGATTGAAAAGTAATCAAATATATTAGGCAAAAATGACTAAAATTCACAGATTCCAGTTTTTCAAATATAAATATTTTCTGGTTTTCTTGCCTTCTCCGATAATAAACTGAGTATCTTTAGGTTTTGGACTGTTGGTCAGACAAAACAAGGTCTTCAAGACTCAAATTTATGACTTAATAAGCAATCATTTAAGTTCAAGTGCAGTAATTATTTATCAAGAGTTTAGTCTATTAATGATCAAATAATCAACTTTATCAGGGTGTGTTAGATCCACACAGCAGCCTAGCAACAACTCAATACCTGAAAAAACAAGGCACGTCCAAAAATCCATACTAACATAATATTTAGTCCACTAAAACAGTATGTGTGATTTTTGTCTGTCCGAAACTTCATTATGAAACCAATAGCATGTGAAGTGTATTTCCGGGGAAATATTACAGAAGCAGAAGAGGGAGCAACAGGATGACGTAATTAAATGAGCTCTAGTCAAAGCTCAAACAGTAAAAACACAATGGATATGTGGCATTTCTGTTCTTTGATTCTGTTGATGAACGTTACAGTTTTCTCATCTCTCCACACAGGTCTGATGTTTTAGTCTGCTGCTATTTATTTGTTTTTGTTTCTCACAGTGGAGTGGAAGCTTAATTTCTTTTTTTTTTTTTTTGGTGTTTCCACTCAGATTTTTTTATGTGCAAATTGCAAATGTGCATGAATACAGGTGGATGGAAATGCATTTATTGTAAGAAGCTGACGTCACCATGGGCCCTGGGAGGGGAGTTTTTTGCTGTTTGTCATTTTATACATTAATTGAGAAACTACATTTAATAGATAAGGGAATTGAGAAAGTATCAGTATATTGATCAAAAAGTCATTTGTTGTAGCCTTTCATTTTTTTGCCAACCAGGATCTGCAGGAATTTTTTTGCCGGCAACTGACTGCAAGACAATGTGCTAAACACACATAAACTCCTACTAACACATCTCAAAGTTGCAACGCAATCTGTCTGACTGACCCAGTGAAACATGCTTTTAACGGATATGAAGCCACGTTTACTTCCAAAAGCGAAAAATAGTCTGAGTAATAGAGCGGGATTGAGGACAGTACATTGCTGTACTCCAGTCCCTATTGTCTAGTTATGACTGCTTGCGCCTGCTTGTTACTGTACAGATCCAACAAGGCTTTAGGCAATTAGGTAAGAATGCAGTGTTTCAAGTAGTTACCCACCTCAACCAAACAAAACCAGGTACTAAGTGGGCCCAAATGGACAATAAATGGGGTAATAGTCATTAATGAATGCCGAGGCTAACACGGCTCATATTGCTGTAGTGGAAAGTTGACAGAGCAGGGGATATGAGGCATGACGCAGATATTACAGCTCTGTAATTGGCTTCCCTCTCTCTCTCTTTTTTTTTTTTGTCAGCTATAAATCACACAATTATATCTGGCGGGGAGTCCACGGTGGATCTCTGCATGTGTCAAATGCAGACCGACTATTAGAGGCCGGGGTCAAACAAACACAAGCTGCAACACACATACATGCTATCAGGAAACACAGCCTTTGCAGTCAATCAAAATACCTTGCCTGGTCTTACAGGTGAACAAATAGGCACCACATTGTTCAAGCTCTGTATTTAATAGATGTGAGTGAACAGCACTCCTTTCCAATCACAACATATTCTGCTCTCGCAGTAATAAATCCACACAGGACAGGAAGCATTACTGCTGAGAATGGTGTGTGCGCTTGTGGGCAGCACAAATGTGTGTGTGCAGTTGATGAATTTGGTTTGAAAGGTTGTGAACAGCGCTCGCAGTGGCTTGCTCTCCCTAATGCATTTTTAGAGGTGACATTTATGTTTTTTTTTGTTCAAATGAAACCCGGCAGAAAAATGTAACCTTAGCGCTAATCTTCAGCGACGAGGTGTCTTTGATTTGAAATTGATTCGACGGCGGGCAGCACATGACAATATTAAACACATTTCTCAGTCCAGGGTAGCATTTCGAGGAGGCGAGCCCCCCTGACGCCCCCCGGGGGGGGAGGGGGGGGTGACCAGGCCATGGCGCGGGGTCACTGCGTCGCATACTGATGAGTGGAAGAAATCAGCTGGATACTGGACTCGCTGCCAAACCTGTGGTACGTGACAATATGAAAGAAATGCTGGTCTAATGTGTGAACTCATTATAAACTGCTCTGATAAATATTCATGCAGCCTGTCTGTGCAGCCTGCTGTGGAGGTGGAAGGTGGTGTGTGAGTGTGCATCTGTGTGTGTGTGTGTGAGATGATGTGTTTGGACCTGTGTCTGTACATGATGTTCTGAAGCATCCACTCACCAGCCCCCTCACCGAAGCAGTCCAGCCAGGCTCCGCAATCACATGTTCACTGAGGCTCCACAACCAATCCACTGGCATAATGGTGTCTATTTCCAGAAAGTGGGGACGCTGAAGCCCCCATCGCTCTCTTCCTCCCCGATTTACTCTCTCTTTCTTTCAGTTTAACTCTATTTATCTCTTCCTCTCCCCGGTTTTTATCATTTTGTCTCTTCGAACAATGCTTCCTCTCAATTCTCCCACTTATCTCTCTCTTGCGCTCGCGCTCTCTCGTCGCCCTCTTCTCATTGTGTGGTAAGTGTCAGGTTTGTCGATGGTTTTATTTGCATGAAAACTGGAGGACAAAGGCGACTGGTAATTTTTCACGTTTATTGCCTCGTTTGATATTTAGGAGGACAGCAGAAGACGTTAGGAAAGAGGCAATCTCTCTATCTCTGCGGATGACTTCAAAACGTCTATGGTGCGAGTGCATTATCTTAACCGCTAAGTCAGGCGTGCTGTAGTGGCTTCATTTCTCCTTTTAATTGAAATGAGAATGTCATGATGAAAGCTTCACGTATCAGAAGCAGCAGCAGCAGTGGCGGAATAAGTACCAGGAGTTTGAAAAATTGCCCGTTACGTCAAAACCCACGCTCGCTCGAGGCTACTTACGAGTATGATTCTTTTGTCGGTGCTAGCTTGTGATTTCATTACAAGAAATTAACAGGCGAGGAGGGGAAACTTCATCTTTGGCTTTTAGCGTTCTGCAGGGAGAGGGACTCGAAAGACTCGACGCGGGGACTATTTTTGACAGCTATAATGTAATGCCGTTGAGTTGTTTGGCACCACATCGTGCCTTTCTTTGTGTTTCCAGGCTAAACCCTCAGGTGGCACCTTGCCCCGACCCAGAACAAGTGCTGACAGGTGATGAAAGAAAACGTTACCTGGACAACCTCTTTGACCACACAGCGGCGAGACGTGGGGGCGGCTGATCACACACACACAACCTGTGGCACCGTGGTGGGTGGGAGGAAGGGAACAGACTACCCAGGGCCTAAAGTGAAACACTTGTTGTTGCCTTCAAGTCCCTATTTAAAGATTGCTTAAAGGGTTATTTATCTTTTTTAGAGCTATAAAATTGGCTGTTGTCAAAATGGCAGAAGTAGAAATGTTCCCTCATAGATGCAGATTTTGAAGAGAGGACAGAAGACTGAGATCAGAAAATGAATATGTGGACTTTAAGCTTTGGATAATCAGACATACAGATGTTTGTCATATATGGAATAATTATGGCAGGAGGATAGCAGCGGGGGGCACAGTCACTTCCTGTGCGTCAGCTCTATAATTACGCCTCTGCACACATTCCCCACTTTATTTCTAAGTTAAGTGTCTGTGCGTGATTCGTGTGTGTGTGTGCATGCTGTATCATCCAGTCTGTTGCAGCTCTAAGGCTCCCCTGCTTGTCTGTGTCTCTGCTGTGGGACCACTGCATCTATGGTGAACAGGAAGAGCCCTGGGTGAGCTAACTAACCACACCGGCAACCTACTGAGGGAGCCGGTACACAATGCATTTTAGTCTGGATGAGCTGCATGTGATATTAAAAGTGAAATCCTGTCCGACTCTCCAGCTGCTGCTGCCGGCTCAGTGAGAGAGTCCTGCTCAGACAATCATCAATATTATCCACAGGTCTATACTTTATTTTCCAATTCAGTCTGGCAGAAGAACGAAGCGCGCCTCAGGCACCATCTGGAACAAACTATCGATTTCAAAATATTGTTAATTTGTTTCCTCTTTTAATTTCTACACACACTGGATGTACAGTAGGGAGCCAAGTGTTATATCAATTGGACTGTTTTGTTTCCAGAAATTGTATAGCATGCAGGGATTTGCGTCAGAGGATGCCATGAGGAAGTTTATAAGTTTTCATGCATGACTGTCAGGGAGTAATAGGGGTTGAAATGTATGTGCACAACAGTTGCACATATACTCGAAAGCTGCGCATGACACACTTCAGAGATGTGACAGCTCTAACATGGGATACACGTAAGTCAATTAACTGAGCTGACTATTAGTTTCAGGGTATAATTGGGGATTACTCCTGCTATTACAGTGTTGTTCCAGCAACTATGTGGTTGACTGAAATCCATTTTAAGCTCACTTGTATTTAAAAAATGACACAGGTGATAAAATTCCTCAATTAGTAGTGAGCGTGCAGTAGGCTTCCATGTTTTTAAAATAGCAAGCAAAGATTAATGAAGGTAATAAAGGTAGATTTTTCCTTCATCTGTCTGTTGTAGTCTTACTGAGGAACCAAAGAGCCTGTAGTTCCCTCTCAGAGAGTGGTGTACAGGACGGTGCCAAGACAACAGAAGGCAAGAGCAGGCAGTGGGTGCATTCATAAAACCAGTATTGAATGCATCATGATTCCTAAAAATTTACATGAAATTGGTTAGGAATGGACTTAATATGACAAGCTGAATTTGATCCATGCTCACTGGCATAAAGCCCAAGTCTTAACAGTCTGCAGCGCTCGTATTGGATGCGATTTAAGGTAAGCCCTCAGACAAATCATGTGGCTTTTCCCAATTATAAGACAGTATGAAGTGGCCGTACTTAATGAATTAATAAAATTATGAGGATCATAAAATTCCATCTGGCCTCCAGCCAAAGGTCTGTGTGAATATATACAAGAAGCAGGGCAAAAATCATGTAAATGCCAAACCAAAGAAATTAGCGAGGGCCATTTACAACTTCCCACTGTTATTCAAACTTGCACAAACAGAAGAGTGCCAGCTAGTCAATTATGTGAAGATCAGGTTTATTATCCGTTTCAAAATATGCACCAACCCTGTAACCTTTCACAACATAATGCAACACCTCCTTTCATAAATATACAGTGCACTTATTTGCCCTGATTATATTGCACACGACTCTTCATTGTTATCTATCAGAGGTTCAAAGATCTTCTGCAAGGCAACTGGCCAATACTCTGCTCAGCTGCCCGGACCCTCGACTTTCAGGCTGTATTTCAGGATCTGAAGCAAGTGCTCACTGGTACACTAATTCTGGATTATGTGAGGCTCTCAGAGTTGTAATGGACAGTCACTGAGTGTTCCACCTTACAAATATCACGCTTGATATCAAATATTGGCCCTAATTGAATAACAACAGCGCAGACCTGCTGCCCAACCTCCCAGCAGCTGTCTCTGGCCACAGAGCTGCCCAGCGAGCCCACATCCCGTCCAAAGGAGGCTCCCACAGGACACACGACAGCGTGAGGGGAAGAGCGAGGCATCGGCACAGCTCCGGACTCACTTGGCTAATTCACTGGGCAGACACAGTCACAGTGTGAGGCTCTTTCTCATCGTTTCCTGAGCTGTGGCAGCTGTTGAACGGGTAAAAGCGCCTGCAGCTGTTTGATGATGTGCTGGTCCTGCAGCTGAGGAAGTCAGACATGGGGATGATGCACGATCAACTTGCTCGTCCATACACCTCCATCAAGCTGGGGTCCATACCAGAGTGAAAACAGTTTGGTCTAGTCTCAGGTGGTGTGTGTGTGTGTGTGTGTTTGTCTGGGTCGTGTTTCTTTGCAAGTGTGTATGTTTGCTGCCAACCATTTTCCATCTTCCATCAGCTGTTTGTTTTTGCATAACAAGTCTCCTATAGACACAAAAACACTTAAACACAAAGACAACACTCGGGGAGATAAGCACTTGGTCTCCAGCATCTCTCCCAGGGACACATTTCTATTTACACCTACTCCGCCTTGCAGAGGAGACGCTTAATCTTCTCCATGATTTGTGGCTTCGACTCAGAAATCCCTCTCTCCACTCTGTTCTTTTTTTCCCCCCTTCCATCCCGACTTCTCTTTCTGCTCTGTTTTCTGCTCTGACGTCCCTCCCGCCTCACTTTATCCACCCGCCTTCTCTCTCCTCATCTGCCTGGCATCAGCATTAGTGCCTCGGTCCACGTGTCACTGTGAAAGACCGTTACAGACGTGTGAAGTTATGCAGCAGACTGCATTGTGTGTTGCAAGGTAAAGCTCGGGGTGGGAAGAGTACGTGCGTGGTGCATTGAGTGACCCCCATGCCAATAACAGCGCTGTAATCACTTTAAATGTGTTTTATTGTCAGCTTTTCACAGATTAGAGCGACAATAATCTGTCCTCCTCTATCCATCTCATTCCAAGCTGTTATTTTTGGCACCAGGATTCTGCCTTTTTGGATTAGTAGGTGTGTGTGTTTTTTTTTTTTCTCTTTTGTTTTTTTTTTCTTTCCGAGGCTCTTTATGCGTGTGCACTAGTGTGAAACAACAAGGTTGCATAGCAAGGTATCTGCACCACTCCATTGTCGGGGGGAAAAATAATCTCGAGTGGCTGTTGTGCTGGATCGGTTTCTTAAAGGAAGATACTGAAATACAGTGTGGCGGCACGCTCAAAAATCTGCCTCTTCAAGTGGAAATCAACATTTCATGGGTACGCTCGGATACATCAAAACCCAAGCCCTGAAATATGCTTAAGCAAGAACACGGCCTAATCCGCTACTGTACTGTGTCTACCCTGTCTGCCAGTACAATACACACATCACTAACCCTGCGAAAGGAAGAGGACGAGGACGACAAAGAGAGTATACAGGAAAGTAAATACATTTTAAGCAACTTTTGCTCTCTTATCCACTTTCAGTAGAAATGTTGGAGAGCTTCTAATAAGTGCACGTAAAATGACCAACCCATAATGTTTTACACCCCCCTCTGATTCACACCACCTCTGCAAACACTGCAGGAAAGCTACCTCCTCCCTCTCCCCTCAGGCAGAATATTGACTGATGACTTTCATTTTCAGCTATCAATTCTGTTGCTAATTTTACACATTTCAATTAATCCCAGGTATTCTTGCACGGGACCTGGTATGATTAGAAGCTGCCGGAGGATGGATTTCACTGTGTGAGGTTGTGATGCTGCCATTTATTTCCGCTGGTTTTCAACAGGAGCTCATAATACGCGCACGGAAAGAGGCTGCGCATTTCTCCAACCTTTTTTTTTGGGGGGGGGGCGTTGCTTTTTTTTCGCATGATCATCACAATTTTCTTGCAGATGTAAGGCTGTCACGGCTGTCTCTCTCAATGGTCCTCCCGGGCCGGTGTGCCGAGCACGTCTCCGCCGCGGGATGATGATGAGGCTCCCCACAGGGATGGGGACATCTACGAGCGTCTCTCCAACGGATGTCCCCCGCAATTTAATCCCACCCGATGCTCAGCCTGAGAGGGAAGAACTGCAGCGCCGCATGTGGACACAGACGGGCAGGTTTGCCACTTCGACGGGCAGCAGCCACTGAGATCCACAAAGAGACAGACACTCAGGCTGGCCAGCTCACCGGCAGACATCCAGCAGGAATAGAAGCACACAGGAACAAACACACTGCCACAGGTGGACACTTAAACATGGTGGGTGGCACCCGAGTAAAACTGCTCTCCATCAAGTTAAGACAGCTTTTCTATGACGGGATGTCTACTGCAGACACACTACAGATACAAAAAGCCTCATTAATGCCAGATAGCATGTTGCTCTTTGCCTTTACAATACTCCACCCCCTGGATCTTTTTAGAGCATGTCTTATGAGGAATTCTTTTCCTCTTGCTCCTGTCCAGAACAAGGTCAGCACAAGTGGTCAGCTACACAATGACAACCTTGCAGCTGGTAGAGATTCAATGTCTTGCTCAAGGACGCCTCTACAGGTCAGATGCTCAGTAGGGGACTGCTTTAAGGACGCGCATCATAGTTCCCCACTGTGCCCACCTGCTGCCCCGTCGCGTCACTTTAAGATCAGCTAATCAGTGGTGGCATATAGTTTAGTGCACGTCAATACAGATCATCAATCTGAACTAGATTGGCCAGAACAAAGGTCTAACAGATGATGTGTTTATTCTAATAAATACAAAATTGGTTTTATTGTCTGAAATAAAAGAAAATTGAGTTTCGACATCGCAATTACCACCTAAATTAACCCGAAAATCACATCAATCATGCGAATATCTGCATCTGAAATGTTAACATGTACAGACAACCCCACATGAACCAACTTTTCAAATAGTTCAGTGATGTACCAAATGCAAACAGCTCACTTATAAATATGCATGCATGCAAATCTATCCAAATGGTGGCCTGACTATGGGGAGCATGTGTAAAAGATGATCTGACTCCAGCTCAGGTCAGGAGACCTCCAGAGCCTCTCTGCGCCTGTCGCCATGACTACCCAGAGGACTCCATTTGCGGCGCCACACTCAGCGGAGGGAATCGCTCCAGTACCTTCAATTAGCAACCCATTATCATTCATGAGTTTGTTTGTGCAAAGCTGTAAGATTGAATTCCAGTTAGTCCTTCCTCTCCGCTCTCGCCTGCTGATATAATGTAAAGGGAAGCAGGGGCGGCAGCAATAGCCCCACGCTCCATTCCAGCTCCACTGCCAAGCTCCATTGGGCTTATTTCTGCTCCGCTGAGGCCTGGCTCATTCCCGTATCTCCATAGGATGCTGTCAGTTGTGCTTGCACGACACGTAAAGGTCATAAATTAGCAATAGGGCCCCTTGAAGGAGACATGCTGTTAAGCTTCAACCTGGTGGTACTCCTAAGAGGAGCTTTTAAAACTCACTGTTTTGCATATAAATATATTCATACATTTGGGTTTTAGTTTATTTCATTCGACAGTATAGCGCTGCCGCTATCGCTGCCCTTTGACAGTGCAGAGCAGAGCAGCTCCCTCTCCTGCCTGCACTGCTCTTCTCATGGTCTCTGGCTTCATGACTGTGATAAACAGGAGCCATTTTTATTGTTTATCTCAGAAGCATTCACTGCTCATCCAGTACGACCAGTGGACAAAAGCATTCTCTTGTTCGCATCATAGCTCTGACACTGCTTCGCTTTGATAGGATCGTCCAACCCAATAACAGCTCATTGCACTTGTACCATTTTTACAACAAAATCAGCTCGTATATGAAGGGTTTTTTTTAGGTGGGTAAACAATAAAAATAGGTGAAAGACTCCTTTCCCATTGCCAGTAGATGAGTTTACCTTTCTGTTTTTTTCCTGGGGTGATGGGTGATTTGAGGTCATGAATGCACCAGAAAACTGGGAGCATTACAAAGCAGCATCTTTTACTTCAGCCTCTCTTTAAAACTTGACGTCGTTGGTTGTTCCCAGACTGTAAAAAGCTATAAATAATGGTCAATGGGCATTAAGGCATGGCGCCGGAAAATGGATAAAATTAGCGTGTCCACCTGGGTGTCATGTTTCCATCACTGCTGATCAGAGCTGGAGCCGATAAAAACTACTGCAGAGTCATTTGACCTGGGAATGGATCCAATTGTACCCCTTCCCACTAAAGACAAAAGCCAGACGTTAGTGGGTGTTGGTGGATTTTTGTCCACTGTGAACGGGGTATTACTGTGACATAATTAAAGGAGTAGCAGTGTGTGGTAAACAGGGCCCACTGGCTCGGTAGCTTCAGCGGTGTATTTCTGTCCTCGTGGCTGTTTTCTGTGATATAATGGTGTTGACCCCTGTGGCACCGGACCCTCCATATTGAGTTATTAAATTTATGCAACCACTAAGCTCCTCAACTATTTCACAATGATGTCAACCTTCAGTAGCCGTGCATGGCCAAGGCCTGCTGTGGACATTCTCAATTTCTGGTGCAAAATTGAGCAGCGAGCAACAAGAGAGACAGAGAGAGAGGAAGAGGCAGACGGAGCAAGACAGAAAGAGACACAGAGAGGAAGAGTCAGAGGGGGAGAAGAAGTGAGCCCTGTATATTTTATTCAGTGGCAGCGGAGCACAATTCATAATCAGGGCCGACTGATTCACAGTTTTAATTAAAAAGTAGCCTTATAGCGCCGGTGGTAACATCTTGATTTATGAAGACCCGACCGCAGGCTCCCATCCACCAGCGAGAGTGAGTCCACTGTGGAGCCGGAGCGGAGGGGGCGCCGACGCTCACGGGATGGGGAAGTGTCTCGTTCCTCACAGCGAGGTGGCTTTGACTGTGGGCACATAACTCAGTGTGTCGAGCGTGTTGGAGTGTGCGTGTGTGTGACAAGCATATGTGCAGGTCTGTCTACGTTCGAGCCTGACGGATATATTGACACGGTCGATGTTGCAGGCAGATTCCAGCGTCGGTTTTAAGTAAGAAGAAAGAGCAATAAAGAAAAGCCAAAGATATGTTTGAGGTCATTTAGAAATCATGACCACACATTGACATAGTTTGTCTACCAGAGGGTGATGGCAAGTTTATTTTTTAACTCTAAAATGATTCTTGGTCACAATTCTTCAATAACCAAACTTAAAGGATATTAATCAGAAATCATTTACAAAATACATATAAACAGCACAAAAATCTATGCAGCCTCAGTGTGTCCCACTTCATCTTTTAATACATCCCACTGTAGTGCTTATTATGGAAATCAATAATAAAGTGTTTATAATTCATTTAAGAAAGTCTGAAATCTCAGCATATTTCAGCCCTCTCTTTTCAACATACCGTAATTACCGTGTGAAGCTTTAATTATTTCTGTCACGGTCTTTTACGTCTTCATTACACCCAGTGTGTAAGACAAAGGTAGAAAGTCTGCATCAGCATCAGCATCAGCTCGTTTTCTCTGATCTGGACGGAACTACATGCACCTTTCAAAGCGGGGAAGAGCCCCTGAGATGCTCTAATATTTTTTAGATACAAGTCAATCAAACTATAGAAATAGTACAATGTCAAATTTCAAAATCGCAGATAAAAACTTAACTATAATTCCAGGCTTTTTGATGGTCCTCCTTATGTTGGGGCCACAAGAAGGGTTTAGCCCCCCTGTTCCCCATACCACAACATCCCTAGACTTAAATATCAATATCAATATCAGTCCGGATTCAATCTGCATGTACGGGAGCAGCTACACTTTATGATGCATGCCTCTGACCTGATAACACTAAAAACTGAAAAAAAAAAAAAGATAGATGGTAGGTGGTGGTATAGATATTGGCCTGAGAATAAAAAGCCTTTTGGAAAATGGCCAGCGCTGCAAATTTAACCATGGCTGATGGAATTTGCTTTGGTCTGACAGTAATGTTAAGTTGATGTCAGCCCCTCCATTTAAATCACCACCATAACAGAATCCCTTGATACAGAGAGATTTTAATTAAAAAACTGTATGAGAGAAAGAGAGCGAGAGAGAGAGAGAGATGGAGCATCGGAGGAGAAAGATGATGCTGAGAGTAAAGCAGGGAAAAGAAAGAGGAGGCACAGGAAAAGGAAAGAGAGTGATTACAGGAGTGAGATAAGTGCAAAGTAAGAGCTCATTCTGTGTTGAGGTGAAAACAGGAAAGCACAGCGTGTCTCTACTTTCCTCATGCCCAGCCTTTATTTTCAATGGCTCACTGCGGCCTTCTAGGACTTCGCTCTGCGTGTGCGTGCGATTGTCCGCGCACGTGTGCATCAGTGAATGTGTTTTGGCTTCATTCTGCGCTCTCCCGTTCTTGCATCATGATTGAATTTGTTTTGGCTTCAATCACGACAGAAACCTACAGCCGTTCTTCGTCACTCTCGATGATTGACACACACAGGTCTGGCTCACACACAATCACACACAGAAACCTACAGCTAACACACACACACACACACACACACACACACACACACACACACACAACAGAAACGCGGGCGTGTGTGCGTTTTGACATGCGCACTGACCCGCCTCGTACTCTTGCACGCATATGCACGGGCGCGCGGGGAGAAGGGCTGCATCAATTTGAATGATGCGTACACATACTATCAAATAATCCATTTATGTAGAAGGCACACAAGGCCTCAGTGTTAAGTAATGAACATGCAGACAGTGTCTCTCAACCTGAACCATTCAAGCGTATCCATACCGCCGCTTCAATTCCACAACTGATTTATGACTTTGAAACAGATATGGCCAAACAGGGCTGCAAATGCAAAGGAAGCGTCCTTATGTAATGATATTGAATCATTATTTATTTGCCTCTAACTCCATCCGCAATGCATAGTTAACCTGTGAAAACACACATATGAAAGATCATTAAAGACAAAAGTTTGATCATAAAAAAAGTCGCCTTAAAGTCTTCACACATGCACATACTATCAATCGCATGTTGTCTCTCCTTTTTCCATTGCAATATGTGCACACACACACAGAGTGGAGAACACGATACGTAGATGAGAGCTAAAGCAAGGAGACAGTATCTTCTGTCACCCTGAGGGTTTCCCTACTTCATAATAGATATCAGACACTTGGGCAGCAGTTACTGATAATGTCAGAGGGCAATTTGGTCGTGATAGATAATAGAATTCCAGTGGACTTAAAATGAAATATACTATTATCCTGGTGTCAAAACAGAGCTTGCCCTTTACCGCTAGAAAAGTCATTCTCCCATACTCGAGCACGGGTTCAAATATGAGACTTTACTGCTGCTATTAATGCGCAGCAATATCTATTACACACACGCATGATGAAGGATTTATCTTACAGTTCGCTGCTGAAAATGTCACATGTTGAAATGGACATAAAACTGCTTTTGTTCTTCCACTAGTTCCATTCATATGGTTCTAGTACTCAGCAAGGAGGTTGAGGTTGTTCACATCTTCAGATCGCTGCATGTTTTTTGCCCTATTAAAGCACTTTCCTGTGTGCCATCCTCCGTGCACAGTTTTAGGATGGGACCTGTCAATCACAGCAACACCTCCATAATTGCAACTGCTATCAACATTATGATCAGAAGTGCACCACATAATACTGGCTGCAGAGCTTTGATAAAGCCTCCGAAGGATTTATGGCTACAATTACAACGTGAGAGAGCCAAAACAGCTTGAATCTTCAGTCGAGTGCTCGGTTCTGAGAATTAATATGGACTGTAGACGTCCTATAGACCTACTAGCCTGGGACATTTTAAGGCCGATTGCCTCTCTACGCTCCACTGGCTCTTATTATACTGTTAAGTATAAGTTTAATGGAGCATCTCGGTGACCCAGCGGTGCCGACGTGCATATCATGTATTGGCAACATTTTCCAGGTCTGCTGTATTTGTTATCTCTGTGTCCAAAAGAGGAAGTAAAACTGGTATCTTTTTTTGTGTAGATTCAATTTCAAAAAAATTATTAAAGCAGTTACTTATTTGGACATATCAACGTGGATTCAAGACCTTGGCAAAAGGAGTAAGTCCTATTAAGCATCATTTTCTCAGTAAGTCAGTAAGAGAATTTGAAAGTACTCACAGCCAAATCTCTCTCTCTGACACACACACAGATACACACACACACACACACACACACACACACACACACACACACACACACACACACACATCCTTAATGAGAGTGCCATCAGGGTCTGGCTGTGTGAGCATGTTCGAATTGTCTTATCTTTGGAGGTGGCACATTCTTGGACCGAGGTTTAATTTAACACCCAGTCCTCATCCAACGCTGGTGTTATTTACACCCCGTCCCATCCTTTACACTCAGGACTCCATCCTCCTGAAGCGTTCCTGCACCCGAACCATTGCCCCTCTATCACACCCATGTCAGTGCTCTCTCTGCACCCCCTCATCTTTCCCTTATTGCCCCCGTCACCCCACCAACACCCCACCTCCACCTCATGGTAAATTAATTGGCAAGCTGTTGTCATGCGATACCAACTGTATTAGAAACAAGCGTGCGCTGATCCCCCTTGTTATTCCTGTCTGCGTTACCACAAAGAACACACCTCTGACAGCGCGGCAGAGACGAGAATCCACGGTGTTTAGCACATTTAAAGGATGGGAAACAAAGGGAATGCGAGTGTCGGCTAGCTGGGTGGCTTCCTTGAACGGGAAACAGTGACACAAATCAGCGTTCATTATTCCGACAGGAGGAGCAGAAGTGACATTATTATCGTGGCACGAGTCTGAAATAAATACTGGGAAATCAACAAAATAAGGCAATGCGCATGTTCTCACAGTCCTATATCCATATATGGAACAAATATATTAAAGTGAGTAAATGTTACGCCACTACATGGGACAATCAGTGTTTTTTTTAAGTGTTTTTCTTTTGGGTTCATTTTTAGAAATATAGTGGTGTAACGTGACAGATGACCTTGTATCTTTGCCCCAAGTTTTATCAAAATCCCACAAGCAATGGCTGAAATATTAAGAAAAACAACTGACTGATCTATAGATTTCTTTTTTCCCCTTCATTTTCATCAGTGACACAAGTGACAGCGTGTGGAAAAATTGATCCATAATTACTCCGTAAATATGAAATCTCCGCGAAGAAATGTTGGTCAGGAGTTTTCACAATTGAACAGCCGGAGCGGTTAGAGCGTTTTCAATACTTCTCAAACTGCGGCTCGGGCTTTCGGGGGATCAATGTGAGATGCAAACAGGAACAATCGACTGAACACGCAGAAGAGGTTAAGCGGCTGCATGAGAGCTGCATCGTCTTCAGGTGCATTGACTTTAATAAGTCAGACTTTGACAAACCTATTATGCTTGTGTCCCTTACAATAGCTCACATCACAATCTCCTCTCTCTTGCTTTTGTCTGTCTGCCTGGTTGGAAGTATTACAGCATCTCCCTCTTCTATACCAGATAGATTGGCACATACAAGCTATTCTCTTCCTCCCTTCTCCTGCCCTCCCTCTGCCTGCCACTCTCTCCCCGCAGCCTGGTGGCCACATATCACAGATTTTGACAGTATGTGGATGAGGTCCCTCAGAGAGGCATTAACTCCCTATTGGGAGTTCTTCTGCTGAACTCCTGGGGGGCATTTTTCCTTAACACAGCCCAATCAATAACTTTTAATGTTATCTACTGGCAAACTGAGTCACAGTAAAAGGCTGCGGGAGGTTTTTCGGGACCGACCGAGGCCGAGGCTGGGAGCCTGCGTGGTGGCGGGCGGGGGAGAGCGTGGCTGTGGGGGTTCGCTGAGGTGAGCATCAGTCATGACATTTCAACAGCAGCGGGGCCGGGACACGCTGCTGCCTCGTGTCCGGGTCATCTCCGGCTCTACTTGCCGAAGAGAGCGCGGTCAGGGATAGTCGAGGGTCACTGCCCATGCTTGACCATTTCATCTTTGCAACATCACAAACATGCTTTTAGACACTTTTTTTTTTTTTTTTAGTGCGTGCATGTGTGTGGCTCAGTTGATGATGCACCGCCATCCAATCTCATCGCAGGAGGGGCGTAGCTCGCTCCTGGCAGAGCGCTGCATCGGGGGAAAGTAATCCCTTTTCTGGTATAGACTGATTTATTGTCCGGCAGAGCTTTCATAATGGGAAAGAAAAACGTAGCTTAGTGGAGCGGAGATGAAGAAAAAGAAGTTTAAATAGCATTACTTAGTTGCAGCTTCTGCACAACAAGACATTAATCAAATTCTGTAAGTATATCATAAATCACATACTATGACACAGGTGTTATTATTTCAAATTAAAGCTGGATTTGAAGAGTTTGCCCTTGAATCAACGATGACAACGCCAAGTCGTTGTAAGTTGCACAAGAGTTATGTAAAACTACCGAACAACACGATATTACAAGTTTTTAGAGTGAATGGATGTGACTGTCTCACCATCCCAACTGTACTGCTACAGTACACAAATAAATGAGATGTTTGGTTTATCATTCAGCTGCAATCACCTTTTCTCTCAGCTATACCCCAGAACCCTCTGTATTGTTAGTCCTCTAGGCATGAGCACAAGTGTTTCCTGTCGATCCTGGCTGCCTAAAGATGCTGACCTGTGGCATATGCACGCACACACACACACACACACACACGCGCATACACACACCGAAACAAATCATTCACCCGCTACAACAACACAACCTCTAGGTGAGGCTGGAAAATAACAAGTCAGCACAGAGCACAGAGCTGCTCTTCCACACGGCTGCTCACATACCTGCAATCTTTTAGCCGGGCAATCTGCAGATATGTGCATATACAGTACACACACATATATCACGTTTTAGTTGATGGAGAGAGGTGGAGAGAGAGATACCGCATGAGGTGAAATCGAAGGAAGTTAGTTATTGTAGTTTGGCCTGCAGTTTGCATCATACTCTCAGAGTCATAAGTCAAATCTGAACACACACACACAATACAGATATCTTTAGGCTTAGATTCAGGGTGACTTACACTTTCTGAGAACATCATTATCTCCAATCTATTGTGAAAAGATAAACCCATTTGGAAATCATAGAAAAAAAGGCTCTTTAGGACTCCAAAACTTACCTGAGAATCCTCACGTTTTTAAGCTTTCTTCAGCAACAAAGTGATTCAGCTGTGGTTGTCTGTACATCCACGAGTAAAGTGCAAACACAAACTGCTAATTGCTAATTCGGCATACTCGTCACAGTCAGTCTTTCAACGTCCCTGGTTCAGGTGTTCATTTTGTTCAACCAACGCACTAAATTCACTTTACAATGTTAAAATTGAAATTCAAAAAGTGTTATATGCATTGAACAGTGTGAGCCTGGATACATGCTCACTGCTCACATCAGACTATAACTAGCTCTGCCCACCAACTCATCACTTCTGGAAACAAGTCGCTGACAGGATATCCCTCATTATGAGCCGCAGCATCCCGCTCTCTCCATCCCTCTGTCTGCTTGGTGACCTCTCAGCTATCAACCCACCTGTCCAAAACTACAGACCCGTACGCGCTGCCTTTGTAATCGACAAGAAATCCAAACTTCACACAAAGGATCTCACAGAACATATTTCTGTGGAAAGAGTTTCAGCAGCACCTGGGCCCCATTCATAATTTCATGAATCTATGAATAACTTCAATTTTACTATTACTACTATTCTTATTATTTGCCTTGTATTATTCAACTAATATCACCATCATTGCTTTTATTCTTATCAATTTTCTTTATTCCTCTAATATTATTATTTTGCTACAGTATGTCTTTTTTTGTGATTTATTTTTCTTACAACAGCCATTGTTTTCCCCTTCTCTTCTGTTACTCTACTTATCGTGCCCAACTTTCATTTTCTCACTCTCCACCTCCGTCCATCTTTTGCTCCATCTGCCTGACTGTTCACCTGCCCATCCATATGTCTAACTGTTTTTTCTGTCTGTCTAGCTCTCTGTCCCTCCATCTGTCTGTCTATTATTACTATCCCTGTCTATCAACTTATGTGTATAAGTCACTAATGGTTTGGAGGATGGGGAGGTGGAAGTGAGAGATGAAGGAAAAAGAGGTGTCTTTAATATGTAAAAATGCAAAAAAAACTTCAATTCATGAAAAAAAAATAGTCGATAGTAAATTTTGCCGACTGACTAATCGGCCGATCGTCCCTGCGCTGGCTCTCTCCAACAACTGGAGCACAAACAGCAGAGGCCTCCTCGCGGCAGCATCCGAGGACGCTGCCAGAAAATAACAGATGCCACCAAAGCAAATGTTGGAAGTGCAGCGCTCAGCTAATGATTGGATCTACAGGCCGTTTTCCAGGTGACTTATGTTACTGCTCCGGCTGCTGGAGACGAGGGTGAGTGAAGCAATATTGATCTGCTGTTTTGCAACCCAATCGATGCCGCCACACGGATCTGAGCTGTGTTTTCAGGTCAAGCTGAAACACGTGATCTTACTGTCCAAACTCGATTAATATTAAATGATGGCATTCCTGTGGGATAAATAGCCACCAGAGACCTTACATTCATCCTGCTGCTTGTATCCTACAAGTATTCATTTACAAGATAATTGAACATCAGTGAAGCCCAGGTTGAACAATGTGATTAGTATTCATTACAAAGAGAAACGTGCCGGGGTGAGTTTACCACGCCTGAAAAGTTTCTTTGAATAAGACGGAGTTATTGAACTAATGAGACGTGCCCACATGCTGCTGTCCTATTTTGCATACGGTGACAAAATAGAACAGACAGCAGCAGCGGCACATCAGAAGTCTTCCTGAGAAAACACACATCCGCACTCTTTCTGCCCTCTACTCCACGTCCCCAGGAACAACTACGAAAACACGCGCTCTCTTCTCTCACACCTCCTTGTTGCTTTCCTCCTGTCCTTTTACTTCATCAAAAGCCTCCCAACTCCCCGGCTCTTGAATTTGCTCTAATTTAGGAAGACGCAGTCGAAGGAGAAAAAAAACTTCTATTAAACAAAAAAAAAAAAAAACCAGCATAAAAGAAGAATGATGTCAATTATGAATGTTCCTCCCAAAAAATAAGCAGAAAGGCATACTGGCCTATTCAGCAGAAGAATGCAGCACCAAACACTATATACCCAAGAGGTGCTCATTTATCTCACTGTTACGCTTCAATACAGAAATCGGCCGTTAATTACATTCTGTACATCAGCAGGCAGGAGAAAGGTGATCCTTAAATATTTCATACCATATTTCACACATCAAAGATTGTCGCTTCATTTTCGTACTCGTACCCGTTTTGGGCATGGGATATGAATGATGACGCGGAATCTAAATAAGAGTCTGCTGTTAATTGGATTTGACTGAAACATGAGTGAATGAGCCACGCTGCACTTAATTAATGGAGCTGAGTGGTGGTGATATAATGAGGGAGGCCGAGAATCCCATTTAGGTTAGGTACACGAGGGCTGGAGATAAAGCTTTTAAAAAAACTCATGAGACATTATGATTCTAATATGTCCTCATTTTCGCTGTTATTCCAGCCAGTGCGTCCTCTAAACAGTTTATGCGAGAGCAGGAAGCTTGCTGGACTTGAATAATAGGCCTAACAGGTTGATAATTTGTAAGCATGAATGCCATTTTCTTTTAAAGAAAGGTGGGGTGGAGGTCTTAATGAGATTCACCATCACTGTTAATTCATCTATATGGTAATGTCACATGACGTAAGGCCACAGTAAGGCAATGTGCAGCGTCAGCGTTAGGCGAGGCAGCTGTGTGACTTTGAGCTAACGGCAGAAGGCTGAGGCGCTTCATTACCGAGCTGCACTGTCGCTCTGCCGCTGGCTGAGGAGTGACTGCGTAATGGCAGCATTTGCAGCCGGCTCGCACAGAGTCCAACAGTCCATCGGCCCCACGACAACCACGGCCTCCCATTATGAAAAAAAAAGAGAAGAAATGTAGTTGCTCTCTCTCCTCTGCACCGAGGCTCAGTCTCTTAAACGTCACAGCTGATTAATAGTGCATGGGATGAGATGAAAAGAGAAGGAGGGAGGGAGGAAAAAAGAGAGGCAGAGAGAGGAGGGGAGGGAGAAAGGTGGTAGGGGGGAAAAAAAAGCTGAACACTGAGGAGTGAGGAGATGAATGGATGAGAAAACGATGGCATGTGCTGATATGATAATAGCTTCTCATGGTCCCTTGTGGCAAAATACATTTGCTGTGTAATTTGGTCCTGGGATGTAGAGAGAATTACGTCTTCTTTTATCTTATCACATGAAACATACCGTCTCGCTCCCTCTTCCACACACACACACACACACACACACACACACACACACAGAGTACAGTAGAGCATAGACACGGCTGTCGAGCAAACACATCCAAATGGCCGCACGCTTCCGCCACAAAAATCTCACTCGACAAATCCTCTAATTGCCCGATCAATGCCTCTAGAGCCATGCAAATGAAGCTGATAGTCGATGGGGGCTGGGTCAGGTTGAACGTCCACGCGTGCGCCCCCAAGACCAAAGTGCTCACTGCGCTAAAAAGCCGGGATTAAACCATTCATCTGTAGGCGCCACCTTGAACCATTATCCTGACCCTCGAGCAAATCTGGTGTGAGGTACAAAGCAAAAAAAAAAAAAAAAAGCCTCGGGAAGTTTTAGACCATCCATCACTGAGCTTTAGGAAAGGTGTGCACTTAGGGAAGCTGCAGACGCACAAAGACACACAGGTGAGATAACGCTGGTGTTGTTTCAGCGGCTCTCTGCAGGGACCACGCCAGAAAACTAAGAGCAGCCCGAGTTGTAGAGGGGCCCCCATGCATCAATATTGTCTTACCTTGTGTTTTGCCAGCCAAAGTCTCATCCCAGCGTCTCAGAAGTAGCATGATGGTGCGGCCTGGGACTCCTCTCTCCCTCTCATAGCCTCAGACTGAGGGAGGCTCAACTACAATCAACAACAGAGAAAAACAAGATTATTGATTGGTGGCAGCTACTGCACCTGGAAATATTCAAATTCTGAGCTTTCGTTGGCACAATTTCACATCAGGTCTCTGCGGCTGAGAGACGTGAATAACTGTGAGACGGAAAATTACTACAAACTCTAATTTGTGGCTGTTAAATGCAGAGAAATGAGCTAAAAATGAAACTAAATGAACTAAAATGAAATGAAACTCTTCCCTCTTTCTACTGTTCACATACATCAAAGTTAGAGGCTTTCTTTTGTGTGAGGAGGCAGAACTAATCACCTGGAATGATGCCACCTGTCAACGTCATTAGCCAATTAATAGAAAGATGAGTTTAATTAACTCCGAAAAGTAGCTATGGGAGTAAACCAGCCCTTTATCATTTTCAAGTGTCACTCCACCGCAGGTATTCTTTGCTCGAACCAGCTGCACTTTATATAACAAATGTGTTTTAGTCCTCATGATTAATTGGATTGCACCTCTCTACCAGGACAGCTCATTAGGTGTGTGTGGTTTGTCGGAGCAAATACAGATGTTCGTGAACGAAGAGGCGAGATTCAAAAATGAGGCGGCGTCGCTGAGCATTTATCTCTCCTGCCCATCGTAATCCTTTCATTGCTGATTTGGAAAAAGCGGACTCACCGCAGTTTTAGGTAAAATCCGCGATGGGTCAAGAGGGTAAAGCAGCAATTTCGAGGTAATTGTACTCCACAGGAGCAGCTTCGCTTCTGTTCTCCCCTTCGCTCCTCCGAAGAGATGTTTGGCGTCGCTTGTTTTTCTGACGTCCACCAGTCTGTTATTGCAGAGGGAACAGGGAGGACAGAGGGTTAGAAGCAGGTCACAGTCAGTTAGACTCTAATAAAACCATCCTGCACTTTGACCTCTGACCTGCTCCCCTTAGAATTAATAAGTTAAGACTGAATGAGTGGGATTTAAATGCCTCAGCTTTCTGTACTGTTTACCATTCAACATCCACACTGAAGGCCATTTCTGTTCTACAAAAACAATGCGTCTCTCCTTAATTTGTTTAAATGCATCTCACAACTGCCTTTGTCTGTGTGTTAGTGTGTGTGTGCAGTTTTGCATGGAGATAAAACAATGTGAGTTGAGGAGAATCCAGCCCAGTTTGATAAATAATACATTTCCTCCAAATGTGCTGTAGTACTAAATTGTCTCTGTCTTCATCCCCAACAACCCCCCAACTACAGTATGTAGCAGATCAGAAGAATAATAAATAGCTTCTATTAATCCAGATTATACATAACTCATGTATCATGAACACTACACACATGCATGAGTCCATATGAGGGTCTAAACTGGAGGGGAGAGTGTGGGCCATACTTTAGGTAAATTAATGATTAATTGAAATATGTCGATGAATAATAAACCAGTCTCTGCGGGGTAACAGATTGCACTTTTCATATTTAATAGATTGATGGGTCGCACACAAACTCACACAACATGGACACACACTCGCAGCGACATGTAATCACAGGCGGCCCGTCACATGTACATGCAACCACTTGGCGGCCGACACATGAAACAGACAGGGTGAACGTACGGCAGATTAAAACATCAAAGAGGGCCTACGCCGCTCGCTTGAAACGCCCAGGCTGCTTTCACTTGTTCCTTAGCTTCTGCTAATCCCACAAAAGGGGCCTTAAATGTTGTGCTTCTGTTCGCCCTGTGTACTCCCATCCCTTCTCATGGACAGGGTCTGCGTCGATACAAGTCCTCTTAATCAGCTCGGATGAATTATTGAATAGCCTTTTTATATCAGATCATGACCCATATTCCGCTCGCTTGAAGTGAATGCGCTGCCAATAAAATCGAGATGTACTTTTCAAGTCGTCCCACATAGGGCTTCCTGCTCGCTCTCTAATCGCTGAGCGGGATTCAGACTCACGGCTGCAGAAAGTTGCGAACTTGAGATGGAGCTCCGCGGACTGACTGGCTCGTTTAACAACGTGATAGTGCTGAACTGGAGCCACAGTTTGGACTCCATGAGCTCCAATGTGTTTTAGGTTTGACTTCTCGACGAGTCATCTGAAGATAAGATATCTAATAGAGGGCTGTTGCTGGTTTCATTAAGGCAGATGCAATGCTCAGAGCCAGACGCGGGAGTCGTATTGTCGTCTCATTAGGTAGCACATGGGGAGAAAGAGAGGCAGAGAGAGAATCAGTAGGAAGAGAGGATGGGATTATGAATCTCCTCAGCCCCTGCTGTCTCCTCTCCTGGCCTGTTTATCAATGACGACTGCAAACATGGTGCCTATGAAATCTCTTAAGCTCCATTTGGAGACTTCTGGCAGACTTCTTTTTCACATAAGCTCCTGGCATCAAACACTCCTCAGACACTAAAAAAAATGGACAGGAGGCTCAAAATATGCGCATGTGACCCGGTCAATGAACACAACTGATTTATCGTTCCGTAAAACTTGGTGGCAACATTTACACAAACATCGCTCAAACCGTGTAAAACTTTAACTACGACGATCATTTTGCAGTGCACAAAACATGACGCTGCTTTCCAGGGTGACTTTGCAATGAAACCTGTGCTTTGTTTGGAAAAGGCTGAAAAAGTGCTCGTCTTTCATGATCACAAACGCACAAAAAAAGCTAAGTATCCTGTATATTTGCATGGAAGCGATGCTCAACTGTATCAGTCGTCCAAACAGTTCATTTGGACGGCGGTCGCTCGCTCTCCTCACCTAGCTACGCCATAAAGGACCGGTTAAAACGTTATCATCATCCTCTGCGTTCACACGAGTCAAATCAGCTGTATCGACTACAGTTTTCCAGCTAAGTGGGACATAACGTTCACATCACGTCGCCCATTTTCCCCCTGCCTCCCGCTCCCTCATTCTCAAGCCAATAATAATACAGCAGAGAAGCCTGTTCATAAAAAGTGACATGCACTATTTTGGTGACTATTACAGTAAAAAGACGGCGGTGAGCCATGTGTCAGAGGCGCCCGAGACGTCCATTTTGCAGCGTGGCAGCTGTGACAGCTTTGACACACTACCTGGGCTTAAGTGCCCATCTGTGGATAGGCTACAGGGGTCACATGTGTGCCAAGAGCGCCGAGCAGAATGGGTAATGGTCCCGGGTTATGAGAGCAGGTCCCAGGTGGGTTTTGAAGCCGTAACCTTGACTGTGCACCGTGAGCGAGCACGCGCGTAAACACGCACGGTGTAAATCCAAACGACTGTCAGCCGAATGATAGGAAAGTTAATCAGAGAAAAGGGGTCAAACGCCGCTGTGCCTGTGATGGATAGATGGACAAAGTGTCTGCATGTGTGTGTGTGTGTGTGAGAGAGAGGGAGAGTGGGTGTGAATGTGCATTTTGCTGCAGACATACAGTCAAGATTACATTCCAACACACTCCACTAGGAGATATGAGATATACTAGTGTGAAGCACTTTGTGTTTCTTTGAAATAACAGCAGATAAAAATAATTGCATTGAGAAAAGGGCAATGTCGCTTGTCTCTGCATGCAGATTACTTTATTGATCTAACTATATATCCCACTCATGCTGGCACACACACACACAGACACACACACACAGACACACACACACACCTCGGCTTTAAATAAGACTGTGGAGCAGCACTGGGCAGGTGGTTTGATAGGTAGAAGTGGCTACTCCATCAGGTGGAGAGTGCCATTAAGTACAAGGCTGAGGATGAAGTATGGAGATTCAACATGCAAAGGCCATGTCAGAGCTGAGCACACATGATTTTTATTTCACATGGATCAAATGTATCCAAAAGAGAATTAAAGGCTCATGGGGGGGGGGATATATTACAAAGGATAAATGGTGGTGAAGTGTGAGGGAAATTACTGATCTCTGATAATCTGCCAATATCCGTTTAAATTCTACCTAACCCTCATACAGTACACACACACATCCGAGACGCGTCTGCACACCCACACACACATGCAAAAATACTGGGTTAATGATGAATATCTACATCAATTAATCATCATCCGAAACATGCAACAACAAGAGCATGTGTGGCTTCAAAGCACCGTACTCACCTATTTAACCCTTAACATTAAAAAATACTGAATTTAATTGATTTTGTAGGCTTGACAAATCGTAAGAATGGTGGCTATTACATCAACTAATAGACAAAGATGTTGCTTGAGTCTTTAATCCGCTTTAGTGAAATCCCATTAAGATTCAATAGTTGAAAAAGAAATATTGAAATCAGCGTCAGTCCGTTACAAAAAAGAAAGTAAAAAAGAAAAAGTCCCGAATTAAGGACAGTTTTTAATAATTGTTAATTTTTTTTTTCATTTGGAATCAAATCCAGGATTTAAAGGGTAATTCCACAGGAAAACAGCTAAATCCAGAGTGCCTTTATCATGGTGACGGTTGTTCAAAAGTCCCACTTCCCATTATCTTCACGTAATGAAGAGGAGAGCCATTAAATCTCCTTCAGGAAAAAAGTGGAAATAGAAAAAAAGGAGATGAACGAGGAAATGAGTTGTGTGGTTTGCTTCACTTTGCTATGCATCTGTCTATTGCTTTGCCTCTCTGGAGCTCACACACCACACACAGCCACACACCAAATTATTCAGTTACTTTGCAGTCAGCTCAATTCTTCCGAGCCCCCCCATCTTCTATTTTTCTAAAATGCAAAAGGGCATTCATGAATAATCTGCCCCCTGTATTTCAATAAATGGAAGTAGTCGAGTTGATGGATTGCAAAATTACGTCACCAAAATGCAAAATGAACAGCAACTCCTCTCTGATGCAAGCAAGTCAATGACGCGTGAGTGGTAGGACGTGAAATTTTGTAGACGGCAAACGATAAAAACAAAACGGAACAACGAATGAATCAATAAGTGGATCAGTTCAGAGGAGGGGGGGTGAGAGGGTGGAAGTGATGGAGAACAAAAAAGATGCGGAAAGAGGTGATTAAAGAGAATAAAGCTGGAAGCCAAGTGAGTGGAAAAAAAGTGAAAATTATGGTGGAGGGAAAAAAAGGGAAAAAAATCGTCCGGATGAGAAAGCCAGTTTTGTTTTTTCTAGTCCATTCTCTTTGAGTGCTTGTGTGTGTCTGTCTGCGAGGATGAGAGTCAGTTCAGAAAGATGGGAGACTGGGAGAGAGAGAGAGAGAGAGAGAGAGAGAGGAAAAGAGGGCAGAGAAAAAGAGGGAGGCAGAGGGGTGTATAAACACAGATGACACCCCCCGACAGAACGGACAAGTGCTGGCTTGGAAACACGCTTTGCAACAACAGCACACCGTCGCTGATGACTTAGGCCCGTTGCTGAGTTTGACCTTCACCTGATAAACATGACGCTCAAGGAAACTTAAACGCACCTCGGTGTGATCATAATGTACATCCCCTCTCACAGAGCAAATGTGGAGTTTGGACATCTCTCAGTGTGCATGACGGTAAACAACAAAAAAAAAGGACATGTGAGGAGGACGGCGTGTGATTAAAGGGGCATTTCAGACGTTTTTAATGGAAGGACAGACTTTTGTGCAACAACACAGAAATGACGAGGCTGGTCGGGGATGTGGATTCCGTGATGACGGCTGGAGAAGGTGCTTGCTGGATGAGTCACTGTGGTCTTGGTTGAGGAGAACAAAAAGTCAGAAAACACAGATTATAGTATGAGAGGGGGAGAGTGACGTGAGGATGACATGGCATGAGGCAAGAATCAGCTGAGAGCCGGATGGGAGGGAGCCATGGTTGGACCAAAGCTGGATTGTAGGCCAGTGAGCGTGTGAGTGTGTGTGTGTGTGTGTGTGTGTGTGTGCGCGTGTGTGTGCGTGCGTGTCAAGGTGTGCACCCCACACAAAACACCTTGCATACACAGAAAAAAGGAACAAAGACTGTGAGACAGACACTAAACACTAAATAGACCTACCTATGGTTAGAATTAAGAATCGCCCAAAAAAGATGCATAGGATGAAAGGAGGAAAAAAGAGAAGGGGGAAATAGGAAATAGGAAAAGGTACAAAAGTGAAAAAGCCATAAATAGAAAATACAAGCAAGCCAATTAAAATGTCTCTAAATTAAAGAAATCAAAACAGGGGTGGAATCAAAAAGTAGCCAAAGTTAGGGGTGGACAGTGAGTGGAGTGGTGGGAGGAGGAGGAGGAGGAGGAGGGAGGTGATGAAGGGAGGAGGGAGCGTGGGCTGCACAGGGATAGAAAGGGCTGGAAGTGATAGCAATGGAGAAGGAAGGGAGAATGAATGGTGGGGGGGGGGGGGTAAAAAAAACAAAGAGAGAATGAAGGGGGCCAAAAAAAAAAGATCCCCCTCCTCTTTCTCTTTCTCTTTTTCTCTGTCTCTCTGCCTCTCTCTCCCTCCTTGTCTGGCTCATAAATAGAAGAAATTGTTGACCAGGTAAATGGCGAAATAGATGAGAAGACAGAGGACCGAGAGAGCAAGCAAATGAAAAGGTAAAGCACCTCCCAGCAGCGCGATGAGGAAAAAAAAGAACAAAAAACGAAAGATAAAAGCAAATACTCCAGTGGCCTCCGTTGTCTCCAGTCTATATGTGGAAGGGGGGATTGGCTGTTGCCAGTTGTTCCCCTTCCCCGGCTGCCTTCTGCTTTCTTCTGTCTCTCCTCCCAAAAAAGACTTCCCATCCAGATGACAAAAAAAAGCAGGCACAGATGTCCTTTCCTCTCTCTCAACTCTGGTCTGATATCACGTGCCACTCACACAGGTTAGACATTGTTGCAGCAGCAACGCACAGTATCACCAATATTGCCCAGTGGGAGGAAAAAAAGGCATTGGGGCTGCTGCTAGTCAAGCACTGCCTGCCTCATGAGGAAGGATACTGAGCTGGAATTGCTCTGTCTCCCCTCTCCCGCCCATCCCTGCGAAAAAGATGGGAGGCAGGGAGGTGGGCCCACTCGCTGCATTAGTATTCATTGAAAGAGTGTGTGTGTGTGAGAGAGAGAGAGAGAGAGAGAGCAAGAGAGAGAGATGAGGAGGAGGGGGAGAGGGGTGCCTTCCAACAAATGTCGAGGAACCAAACCGGTGTGTGAAACTGATAAGAGACTGGCTCCCCCTAGAGTCAATCATCAATACACAAGCTCAAATAACTGGAAATGCTGGGAATGTAGTTTTGCACCAATCAGGCCAGTGACCTGCCTTCAGGACAACACCTGACGTCTGAACCTCTTAGGATAAATTCACCACTTCAGTTTTGCAGAGTGTCACTCCAACGGCATGATATTACTCTAATCCACTTACAAAATAATTCAGTGTTCAATCGGTCCAATGAAGAGTGCTTCCTCTCCCTCTGAAAACACTGTTCATCATCTCTGTGTGATGAAGCATTGTTACCTTTTATGCCACACGCTCTCCTCAAAGAAAGAGAGACAAAGCACTAAAGGAATTTTGGTTCACGTCTGTGGTGTCGTGATAACTGACTGATCCCTTCCTCTGCATTTTGCCCAAAGTCAAACTCAGTTGTTGTTGATGTGGAGGCAGACAATCGCTCCAAAATGTCCAAATCAAAGCAAGTAGCACACGGAGACAGATGGCCAAAAGCACCTGTCCAAGATAAAGACCGCAGTGTGTCTCCACACTAGTTGTGTCTCTGTTGAAACACGTCATCAAAGGTTTTGATTGTTTTTCTGCAAAGACAATATCCTACATTGTGTACAACAGGCCTCATTGAAGCAAAAGAGCGAGAGGTCAACCACACTCTTTTGTTTCAGTCTCCTCAGGGAATAGGTTTTCAATTTCTTTCTAAGGTGAATGTGTAGTGCTGTTTCATCTGATTCCAAAAAAGTTGGGACGCTGTGTAAAACGTAAACAAAACAAATTGTGCTCATTTGATCATCCTTTTTGACACTCAATGGAAAACAGTACAAAGACAATATATTTAATGTTCCATTATTGATTTAGAAATATCTTCTCATTCTGAATTTGATGGCAGCAAGATGTTGTCTTGTCAAACAAGTTGGGACAGGAGCAACAAAAGACTGTGAAAGTTGTGGACTGATCCAAAAACACCTGTTTGGATCATTCCACAGGTAAACAGGTTCATTGGTAACAGGTGATAGTATCATGATTGGGTATGAAAGGTTCATCCTGGAAAGACTCAGTCGTTCACAAGCGAGGATGGAGAGAGGTTCACCACTTTGTCAAACACATGATTATATAAAGGAGATTACTACATGGGCTCATGAACACTTTGTAAAACTGCTGCTGGTAAACACAGTTTATTTGTAAATGACAAATTTGTAATGTATATTCTGTTTTTAATTCATATTTCACACAGCGTCCCAACTATTTTAGAATTAGTGTTGAATGTTTAAAATTGTTATTTATAGTAAAGGGACAAAGAGACAGAACGAGACAGAGAGATGCTGACGGATCCAGAGAGAAAACATGATTACAAATCTCCACAGTCCCTTCTGTCTCCTCCACTGACCCACTTATCAGACAGTAATTACTTAACTCACAATCAAACTCAAGTCCAATTACATTGACAAAGACGGGGTGAGTGAAGAGCACAACATTTTAGGCAAATTCTGTTCAATATCTGAATCGTGCTTAATAAGCAGGTTAAGACATTACCTGACAGTGAAGCTGAAGGTGGAATCCATAGGAATGAGGACAAAGAGTTATTGCAGCACTATGGCTCCTTGACCCGTCCGGCAATCTGTGCTCGACCTTTCCACAAGTTTCAGACAACATCTGTGAACCTGGATCTGAAAATGGTTTTTTTTAATAAAAATAATATAAAGATAAATTACTGGACAGTTGTGGTGACAGAGTTAACATTATTTTCAGTCTGTATGTATCCAGGAGAGTTGCTGATCACACATGTTCTTTTCCTAATTATATACTTCTGCACCTGTGAGTGAGCACTCAGTGCAATCACTGCCACCTGCTTTATACTGGAGATCAGCATTTTAAACACTTTTACAGTAGTTGAAAAGAGATGAAAACATTGTTTTGTTTTGTATTGTTTTCATTAGATGTCAACCAGGCAGTCACATTCTCCAAGATCTTGGGTTAATTAGCAAAACTAATTTGACGAACACTGGATTGCAAATACACACAAAAGAGCTGAACCTATTGTTATAATGTACGTTCATTTACAGACTTTAAAAAATAAATCCACTTTACCTTAAAAATGTTGCAGGAAAATGTTAAGATGAAGCGACACGCGGGTGGTCAACTTATTACTGTGACATATCGCCGCCTTGTGGTCGATGTGCAGTACTTCTAATCGACTGCGCTGTGTTGGATTGAGTCTGCCTGGCTTCACAGTCACAACAGAGATCGTCCAGAGATGGCGACGCTGTCATCACCTCTACGAGTCTGCAGAGGAATATTGAAAGAATTAAGGGCCATCCAGGGACCAAGTTACAAACAGTCACTGGCCTACAACTACGTGATGGACCAGTTTCGTAAGAATAAGGCGAGTTTCCCGTCAACTGCTTTTCAGCTAACGTTAGCTAATGTAGCTAACTACCGTGACAAACTGCATGGGGAGTGCGTGGCTAACGTTAGCTAACCTGATAAGTTCTGGATGATAACGTTACTACTTTGCTACTGAAGTGAAAATGATTTTCGTCCTTCAGCCGTCCGCAAACGTGAGAATAGAGCGAATATCCCACACGACTCTCTGGACTGGTGTCATTGCCACGGTTGAACGCAAGGTGACTGAAGCAGGAGGACATGCTAACATTAGCCAGAAGTTAATTAGCGGTAGCATAGCTGAATGCTGAGACACAGATGAAACTGTCTCAGTCTTAACTCCAGAGTGAAACATGCAACGTTGATTAATTGAAATCATCGTCGTTGATTATGAACCTGAATTATTGCACCAGTCACTAAATTGTATGTAATAAGTCGTTAAGGAATTTGTAAATAGAATCTCCTGGCTGTTAAAATTGTATCTGTAAGAAACTTTTAGATTTTTGCATGATCGCATTCATTCCATAAGAACAACACTACTATTGATTGTTTCAGTCAAGGACAGCCATAAATTTAGTAATATATATTTATTTTAATGAACATGTCTAACTACTCTAGCATTAAACTTATAGCTTTAAACAGTGTCCTTCTAACCATCATGCCCATCTAAGTGCTAGTGATCCTGTTTGTTTCTCTGTTTACCCAAACCTCAGTGGAGCTGCTTGTTCAGATGAAGGGTTATTAAGCATATAGGCTTAAAGCTTGCATCATTAATGCTTGGGAGAACATGGCTCACCAGGGTGGTTGAATGCATGTGCAGTCACTGAAGCAAAACAGCCAGGAGCAACTCCAGCTTGTCAGTGTGTATTTATCCCAGCACTTAAAAAACCCTAAGGCATTATAATGTATATATATGAAACTCTATAGGGACTGGACCAAATGCTTACTGTCCTTACTGTAGCTGTTACGGTTGTTGAAGGAAAAAAAACTTTCTGGCAGAAGAGCTCGAGATATGGGCACATCTGCTTGTGTTATTGTCTGTTAATGCAGCCATTGCTAACACCATGTTGTCCACCAGCTGGACCTTAAGGTTTTTTACACAAATATTAACATTGTTCTCTATGGTGACTGATTTAGGGAACAAAATAAAAAGACAATACTGTTTAGAGGAAATGACCGCTTGGCAGCCACCAGCTGTTATCTAATTATGTTATGATCTGGCTGTATTGTCACTCATCTTTTCTTTCTTTTCCCCCTCTCACAGGTAACAGGTGAAAGGTACTGCCGTGCCCAGCAGGAGGCACACCATGACTCACACACATACATGTGCTTGCTGGCGTCTACCAGGAACCACCTGATCCTGCACAACCTTTACCATGGCAAGGGAGAGCGCAGCCCAGAAGAAGTGGCTGGCTTAGTGGGGCTCAGGTTGCCCACTCAGCCAGGTGGTAAAGGCTGGGAGAAGTGAGGACAAGGGAAGAAAATCATGACACTCTTCAGAAATGACTGGTCTGTGGCTGGATCATCTGGTCTCATATGTTTCACCTCATGTAAATTCCAAAGGAATACATTTTTGACTGGAGCCTGGCCGACTGGAGATTGTGCCATCATGGACTGTTTTGAGGGACCTCAACTTATCTCTGTTGTGTTGTTCTACCAGGGTTCCATGAAAGAAAATATGATAAGCTGATCTAAGAGTATATGAAGCAACTGTGAAACCTGAAAAATCTGTTGCTAGGCTGTACAGCTCTACAGCTTATCCACACGCTTTTGTTTGTCTTTGCCAATTTTCCAAACTGGTAAATGGTTAAAGCAGCCATTCAAGAGGACTGTAAGTACATTATGATTCATTTGTCCCATTAAAATATTAGTCACTGTTGTGCTTTGTGAGATTTTTTTAAAGAACTTTACACATTATAACACATTAACCAACATTCTGCAATTAATCCGGTAATTGAATCCATCTATTACTGCATTTACATGCACATAAGGAGCCAGGTAAAGGTAAATATACATTAGACTTAGAAATCAGATGCTGATTAACAGGAATCATTGAGAATATTTAACACGTGCAATTTGTTGAGTGTGAAATTGTGAAGTCACATTTCGAATCTGCGTCTTCATTGTCACAGTTTGTTTGCTGGGTTATTTACAGTCCGGTTAGACTTGTCTACTGAAGCATACCCTCCTTTTCTTGCACTTGTCACCTACTCTACGCTTTTCATGAGTGTACGTTGGAGTGGACAACAAACAGGAACATACAGTATTTACAGGCTAATGCCCTGTAAAATAGGCCTGAATGATGCTGTATTGTGCCTTAGTGGCACACAATGCAACATTATGTAATGGGACGAGAGGGGAAGTCTCAAACATCATCACAGTGCATGACAAACGGTTAAACTGGTGAGAGACTGAAATAATTGCTTAACAAGACCACAAGCTGCATCCTCAAAATTTAAATCGTGAGCTCTGACTCAACAAAAATGATGAGTCATACTTTTAAATAAATGCAATTAGGCATTTAATTACATTATCACATGGTCTCCCATTGATTGTGTCCACCATGTACAGTATATGTACAGTATGGGGTGGGATCCTGTCCCTTCTCTCTCTCCATCCACAGCTCCCTCATACAAGCACCTCAGCTTTTCTGGCCCTATGTTATGTTGCCCCCCACCCATTAAATCTACCATTCCTGTTTCCTTTTCCTCTCCAGTGGTGACTAACATTGCCTTCAGTGTGAATTTAAATAGACCAACCCTAAAGCAAACAACTCACAGTGACACAGGGAGCTGCCCCAAACTAACGCACACGCTCAGCCTTGGAAAGAAAAGTCCAATGCATCCTGACAAACCATCGGCTTGTGTCATCACTTATGTTGCACAAAGAGCAGGGTGTAAATGTGCTTCTCCACGCCCTGCTGTTTTTGCGCATGCTGGATCAGACAGCCACGACAAACAGAATGAGAGAGAAAGCCTAACAAAAGCTGAAGGTTACTCCAGTTTTTTGGGAGGAGGTGACTCCTTTTACACTATAATGCTGCAGCTCATATCAGGAGCCAGTTATGCAAATGTGTGAATTTTTTATCTGAGTACAACTTGAACTCATCTGAGGGGCAATAAGTCATGAAAAATGAGCCCCATGCTGCAAGCTTGATGCCCCACTCTGAGTGTTCAGGAGTGAAAGGTGGTGATGAAAGTGTGCGTCAGGCTGCTCGGAGGAAAAACTGGAAGAGAGGAGAAGAGGAGGAGGAGGAGGGCGGAGACACTCCACCCGTCAGAGTGGAGGCTGATTTGTTCATTCCTTGGTTCTGGGGTTGAGGAGTCAGCATCTGCAACTTGTGTCTTCTAAAGGGCAAAAAACAAGCATCTGTTGAAGAAGAAGAAGAAGTAGAAGAGCTGCGCGCGCACTGGACCAAGGCGCGTTCCATTTATGCACCGGAGCATCTGGATGCTGTGAGAAGTTCCCTCTTGTTTCTCAAGGTTGTCTTGTTTTGGAGAGGGGGGGAGAAAAACCACAAGGACGAAAGAGAGGACAGAGAAACTAAAAGGAGAGGAGGAGAGGTGACCCGGGCCGAGGCGACATGTTTGGCATGATCAAGAACTCGCTCTTCGGAAACACCGAGGAGACTGAATATAAATTGCTCAGCAGCGAGACGAAGGTAAGAAGTGAGCGGACACCTGTCACACACAACTTCATCACTGTGATGACACTGTGAAGCTTCTGCAAATTCTGTCCTGTGCGCAATTACGCACCAATAATTACGCACAGCCAGAATTACGCACAGCAATCCTGCAAAGGTGCACAATTCCCCCTTCTGTTTGCATGAATATTTAATCCAGTACTTAACACTAACTAGGTTATGTTGTGGCAATTTTGTTTGAAATGGACTTTGCAGTGTGTTTTTCCCCCTGCTCTAACCTTGACTGACAGCCTGCCAGGTTAATTGCTGGTGACCTATAAGGATGCCTGCTGGGGCAAACCAGCCAGAGGTCCTGTGCCAATCAACAAGGCACATATGAATAAAGATGCTGATGCTCAGTTCTGTGCAACAATCACACACACAGGACTTGAGTGACAAAGGTTTTAAGGTTGCACAGCTGTGGGTCACTGTTTTTCCATCATGACATTGTAGATGCATGTGCGTGTGTGCATGTGAAACCACAGGGGACAGGCTCACTCACCCTGGCCTGGATGCAGATTAGACGTGTTTGTGGTTAACCCCTGAGCTCAGATATGGATTGGATGTGCACCACTGATACACGGGCCATTGCTGATGATGACAGTGACAGAGGAGGAAGGGCATGCCCTTTCCATGTCAGCACCCCACCCCCCTCCTCGCCCCTTGTTATGTTTATGTATATGTTGTCTTTGCCCATATTTGATGTGTGCACACATTCCAGTGGACTCAGTGATGTGTGTTGTCAACTGAAGCAATGCCTGACAGCCATTTCGAGGTCCTTCTCCGGTGCCCTGTTGACCCACAATGCACTACTGTAAATGTGCATGCGGCCATGTAATGTCACGGTTGGCATGGGGGGGGGGTTGAAATTGGCTTTGTGTGTTTGTCTTTGAATGGCAGTTAACTTTTGACAGGGACACAAAGGCGGACAGACTGAGACAAAGAGGACGACTGACCTCACAGGCACAGACTCAAATGACCCAAAGTGGCACATTTACCTACACCCACACATCAGATAGCAGATCTGTTCTAACACTGAAGCTGAAATTTAAAGAAAGACAGTTTAAGTCAGACGTATGTGTACAAATAAGTGCATTTTAATGATTTCAGTACTCACGTTTGATCTTCATAAGAATGCATTTTACTTCTGAGCTCTTTAAGAGAAGCTTTCCATTTTATCAAGATTTCCAGAGTAGATGATCACAATTGGCAATCAATCATTTATATGACTGATCCAAGTGCAGCGTGACGTCTGAGGTCACGACAAGACCAACGATTCCTGCTCATTAAACCGCCTTGAAAAGTCAGAGCTCAAGCTTCAGTAAATCTCTGGTCTTGACTGATTTCTTTGAACAGCAGGTGTTGAAATCAGAGCTCGTCACCTGATCTGTGGAGCACCTGCCTCACTCTGACACCTTACACCTTTAATTAAAACTGACACAGAATACAGAGGAGTTGCCTGGCAGAGCACACACACACGCATTCACAGAAGAGCAACAGTAACACATGGGTGGAGCTTGGTGAAGAGTTTGCTCATTATTTTCACAGAACATGAAATGACAAGGCAATTTAACAGTCACGATGTTGATAGCGTCTTTTGTGTGCTGCATTCAGGCACAGAGTAATTAACACCGTATGAGCTGGCATAAGACAGCAGCTAAACACACACATGCAACCACAGACACAGGACAGACAAATTAATTGCACCACTTCACCGAAGTCAGGCTCTGCTTTCTTTGTATGTCACCCACACACAATGTTAATGGTGGTCCCACTGACAAGCCCCACAGAGCAGCACCCTTGTAACTACCATGCGGGAGTCTGGGTACCTGTCACAAGTTAGAGCCTCATGATAACATGGTGTTATCTCGTATGTGCTGAGAAATGAACGCGGCTGCGTCGTCAGATCACAGGACTGCTGCACCGGTTTTTCACTGGGGTGTGTTTTGAGTGAGATTAGGTGGAGGAAAGTTGTTGGTAACACAAATGCAGCAATTGGAAAACATATAAATCTCCTATGATTGGTAAAAAGGCCAAGAGGCACAAATTCATACACAAGATGGAGATGAAATCATTTGCAGTGATATTTTTAGATTTTTCCTCCAGGGGAGAGAAAATATACAAAGCCCATGTGAGAATGAGAACGTGCAGTGGAAATAAGGCCCTGACCATTGTTGTCTTTTTTTGCTGCTGGAATCATGTTGAATAAAACATCATCTGCATAATAACTGTCCATTTGCAGCTTCTTACAGATCGATGGTTAACATTGGAAGGAGAATGAATGACAATGGCATTATGAAATTCAATTCCAGTGCCCGAACAACATTAAACAAATACACACACACACAGCCATACACTATAAAATACCACGCAGTATAATCACATTAGTGGGCAGCTGTATTTGAAACCTGCATCACAGCCTTTACAGTGACCAGATTCCTTCAAAACCTATTAAAGTTGCTCAGCAGCGTAGTCGAGTGACTGTGCTCCACATTAGCCCCACTTAATCATATTTAATGCAAAACTGTTGCATCATATTAATGCTGTGTTTGGGGGTGGGGGTGAGTTTTGTGTGTGTGTGTGTGTGTGTGTGTTTGCCTGTGCGCCGTTATGTAAGACCTTGCATCTCTCGCCCATTATTCTCTGTAGGCTGACTGAACACTGCACAGCAGAAGAAGAAATTAAATCAAATCAGTGTAAATATGTTTTATCTGCATGCCATTATTTGGCTGCCCACATTGGTTTCCCACACACCCACATGTGTGCAGTCACACACACACACACACACACACACACACACACACTGGGCCCTTCCAAGTGTAAACCCTGCCAGTTCAAGGCTTTGCTCTTTGCAGATTGTCAACATCAGTGTGTGAGAGGTGAATCATGTCTGAGCTCGACATCTCCCCTGCACCCATCCCCAGGAAGAGAGCAACTGTGTGTGTGTATGTGTACAAAAGCAATTTGTGCATCTGTGTATGCCACAATGTGTCGCCATGGCTGATTTGCCTTTCTCCCCTATAGGATGGAGTTAGCTTTGAGGTGCGGCGGTACGATGGGGCCAAATACGCTGTAGTCTCCTCAGAGGGACGAACCTTCGACCAAGTGACGGGTGAGCTGGTGAGGAAGCTGCTGATGTACATCGGTGGAAGCAATGAACAAGGTAAACCAATCAGACAATCAAACATTACAGGGCCTAATTTGACTCATGGACTGCCTCTGTTGTCTCCTCTGTTCCTTTGCCAAGCTCATAAGATTTATAGGTCTTTTAAAATCAGAATGAGCCAAGATTGTGGATTTATGTAATGTAATAGAAAGAGAAAGATTTTCATAATCTGATGAAGGCCACAGAGAAAAAAGACACTGGACTAATAATTTTCAAAAATCATATTTGCAATTTTGTTCTTTGCTTAATACTTGGCCAGTCCACTTAAAATGCCTTAGCTTTATTGGATTATACATGTGAATAATGCACAGACATTAATGTCCTTTTAGGTCATGTTTCCACACACAAATATAACCTCAGCCAAATAAAATTGCAGTCTGGAAACTCAGCCTCAGTGCACAATCGTCATTTCATTTGTTTGCTATTTATAGAGGTGCTGTCTACGTGCATGCCCTGTTTTGCAGTGTCTGGATAAAAACTATCACTGCTGGCATCTGCATAATGATATTTTGTACTTCACACAAAATCCAAACATCCTGACCTTTAGATGTGTTCGCTTCAGGGAGGGTAGAGGAGTTTCGCTGCTGTCTCCTCTATGTTCCCAACTCGTTTAAAATCCACTTTCTGTCCTACCCTACCCATCATCTAAGGGGAGGCCATGGGCACAGCAGCTCCCATCATCATCACGGTGTACCCACGGAATGACGGTGTTCTGTCTCGCCGCTTGATGGTCGCCATCCGCATCCCCTCCATCTACCAGCAAAGCCCCCCTGCTCCCACCGACAGTGCCATCAGGATTGAGGAGCGGCCTGGGATGACTGTCTACGCTCTGTAGGTGTCATTTAAAGTGTTTCATTTCTATATATGTATACGCAGATTATTATAGCTGGTGATTTGTGATGCTGTGTGTCAAAGACTGTGCTCTACTAGTCATTAATTGTCCAAATTTTGAAACCAATTTTAGCAGATTTGCAACACACCTGACCCAAATACACCAGAAGCTACCTCACTTTTTGAGGTCTTAGTTAAAATGTTCAGTATCCTGCAGGGTTATTATGTCAGAGGCAGGTTTACTTGACCTCACTGGTGCACGTTGTTTGAAATATCAGCGTGCACGTGTGCCTTTTGGGTCCCTGTTCCATTCCAATGAGACAGCACATCCAGTGATAAGTCATCTTTCTAATTATCCACCTGATCAAAAATCTCCCCGTCTTTTGTTCGCAGGCAGTTCGGAGGCTTCGCAGGGGAGAGTGAGTACCGAGCAGAGGCCTTGCGTCTGACGCGCACCCTCGGTGAGACGGCCCCCTTTCAGCGCAAGCAGTATTTCTGCTGTAGCTATGACCCACCGCTCAAGCCTTACGGACGCCGCAACGAGGTGTGGTTTCTACAGGAGGAGCCGTAGGAGCCGCTCGATCAGACCTGAGTCAAATCTCATGCTGAATTCTTTATTCAACCTTAACAACCCTTTCACTATTGACAGTCCTGTAGCTCTCACAGTATTTGATTGGTAAGAGCAATATGGTGACTTGATTGACCCCTGACCCCAAATGGACAGATAGAGATTACCCATGTTGCCTTTACCCATCTGATCTCCTGCTTGTCACACAGTAGCTGCACTGAAGTTAGGTGTTCAAGCAACGGGACAATTTAACAATCAGCGCAGTAGCCTTTTCACATTTACTTTCATTTCTAATTTAAACCCACCCCTTGTAGCTCTGAGTGAGTAAAGGCTTCTAGACCAATGTAGTGTTGAGAAGTTACAGTGTTAGTTCCACGCTATGTGTTTCATCTCAAAAATCTGACAGTATGTTGTTCAGTTCTCCAAGTCGAGGGATAATAGATTTCAAACAAACTCCCTTTACATAAACCGTAATCTCAGTAACTCAGTAAATGATCTGATATTAATCTGCTTTTCAATACAACTGAATTGATTTTTTTCATTCTAATTACGTCTTTGTCCTGTATAGCTCTCATCTCCCTGAAGAACACACAGTAGGGCTTTGCACATCTTTAATCTAGTTTACAGTTTAGTGGCGCTTCAGAGAAATGTACAGAATTAACATTAGACACATGGTAGTAAAAAGCACACTTCCTTTTCCTAAGTAAGGAACTGGAAAGAAACAGGAGTCGAGCCATAAAGTAGAACTAGTCTTTATGAATTCATGCGTGTGGGCAGCTGTGAGTGAACATTAGCTAGATCTAGGTGGTGTTATAAACTTTGTGGTTATGTGCTTGTAGTGAATATTTTGTGTTTTAGTGCATGACAATGCCATCTTTATTTATTCAGACTCTTGAAACTGTTACGAGATACATCTGTACAGTGTGATTCTCTGTGATAAGAGTGGATATAATGTTCAGGTTTGATAGTGTTTCATAATATAATAAATATATTATTCAGTAAGAGTGTGGATAATACCGATTGCTTTATTTCTTCATTGTGAAAGGCTTTACAGTTTAACATTTTCCCACAGTGGTCATTTGTTGCTGTGGCATGTGCATGTGCGAAAGAAATAAGCAATTTGCAGAAAACGCCGGAAAAAATATGGGCTGCATTTATATAGATTCAATTTTAAAAATCATAATTTCATCAATGCAAGTTAGAGAGCGTAAATCAATGACTTGATGAAGAAAATACAGTAATAACTCATTTAATGCCACTTAGAGATTTAATCCAATTAAAGGGCGTAAAGTATGAGGATTAGATAAATACGTTGAATTTGAAGAGATTCAAAATGAGATTACAAACTCATGAAGATCAGATACATGACAAAAATATCAAAATGCAAAATTCATTAATTGACTTATTTATTAGATTGTAATCGACAGACAAAACTCAGCAAGAGGAATAGGAACTGCAAAAGAGATATTAATATACAGACATTTGATTAACTCAAGTAAACTAACCCAAAAAAAAAAAATCCTCTGTCCACTACAAATGTGCGCAAATAGTCCTTCAAACAGGTGTTAACTGATGCACACTGAGGGGGATGCAATTACACGGCCTGTTGCCGCCTCACCCCGCTTTAATCAGGAATAAATGGTTTTCTTTCAGAAGATTCAACAGCAGGCAAAACACTGATGGACCCTTAATGTAACGCCGTGGCCCTGTAACCCCACACTGGTGTAATTACACAAAGAGTAGAGTTCTGGTTTCAGCCCGGCTTTGCATACATGAATACAATAGAAGCTAGGAGCAGAGCCCAGGGTCATTCAGATAACCCCAGCCTGTCACCTATAACCTTGTTATGTGAGGTTGAAATATTGCACATACTTGTTATGTAAGAAATCTATCCGATCCCCCCTTTTTCAAACAATGCACTGCTCCTTTCCGGAACAATAACCTCCATTACATATATTAAATTATGACTTCAAGATTGAGACTGTGAAATTTGGGTCATACAATGAATAGAACTACTTACTGTAATGCAATGTAGTGTAATGTAACTGATGTAGTACAAGATCACACTGGTCATATATGAAGTATGAAGTATTCAGATATTGTCCTACTAAACACTGATCAACCCAGTTCAGGTTTTGTATATGGATAACTACTCAACGCAAAACTACTGTATAGGAAACACACACGGTATCTTCAATGATATTGCAAAAATACTTTTATAATAGGAGTTGCTATTGTTAATAACTATAGGAACTGCAATCAAGAAATTGCTACAAAAGGTTTTGGTTATAAATCTGTCTTAAAAAATACATTCCCCAAACTGCCTCCTCCTTTCAGCTCTTAACAAGGAGTGTTAAGAGCCCTGTACCTACGCACCAGACCATTAGACAGAACAAAATAAATCCAATCACTGAGAATGTTAATAACGAGTCTCAGAAAAGCTACAGTTACAAGTTGTCAATCATTTTAAATGAGCTTAAGTAAAAGGGGAAAACAGTATTTAAAAGATGTGATTGCCTTATAAGCTATTCCAGTATCCAAAACTTTATTAACTCATTGGTGAATTATCACTGACATCTTTGAGTCCTCTGTTACTTGCGTTTTCTTTTCCGTATTCTACAGTCGAGTAGGTACCCATCAAAATTAGCACTTGCTTTAGAATATATTTAAGATACAGAAGAAGAGAGAGAGGAGTGTCACTGAAGTGATGGTGCCTGAGCCTTAGTTGTGTTTCTTGTCAGGAGAGTTTGGATAAGGTGCATATGGTGGAGGCCGCTCCTGGGAATAAAGACGGGAAAAAAAAAAAAAAAAAAAAGCTGTGTAAGCACCTTTAAAGGAGAACTGACACATCACTTCCACACAACTTCTAACTGAGAAGAAGACAAGTAAAGCAGCTTACCATGGGCATGTAGACATTGTGTGGATTGCTGGGGTTGTAATACGCGCTGCCTGCTGCTTCGGCCGCCTTGGAGTTACCTGTGCATAAAATGAGAGATGACAAAGATGGGGAGATAAAGACAGACAGCAATGACAGCTGAACATATTTAGGAACAGACGCTACAGCTCCTAACATTGCAAGGGGAAGTGATGCGAGGAGTATTAGTCATATGAAGCACAACAAGTGACAGCTCCAGGAATCCTGGAGACAAAATCCACTGGCACACCCTGAGGATGCACAAAGGCAAACGTCCTACTCGAGTTCTTCCTAAAATAGAGATGCGCCAATCTGACATTTCAGCACAGTGTACCAAGCTCACCCCAGACTGTTTACACTGCAATCTGCAAGGTGCTAGAAAATAGAATGGGAATGGAGAGGGGAGATTGTTTATCTTTTGTAATTTTGATGTGTAGTGGATGAGACATCAGCACCCCTTTTTTTTGGTGGCGTGATTCGAAGTGATTCACTTTGAGGCAGACAGATCAGATCTGACGGGTGCAGTGACACAGACATAGAGAGAGGAAAAACAGAGAGAGAGAGAGAGAGAGAAATAGACCTGGAGGTGGTGGTGGTGCTGCTGTCCAGTTCTGGGGGGGTGCAGCCCAATTTTGGGGTGGCCCAGGGTAGGGAGGAGGTGGGGCCATGTAGTCAAAACCAGATGGGTACATTCCTGGAACACAAAAGAGAGACAGAAAAAAAAGAGAGATGGAGTTTCAAAGTCAAGGGAGGTTACAGTCTGTGTGGGCAATTAGCTACATAGCAAAGACAAAAAAAAACAAGAAAAGCAAGAGAAAAAAAACAAAATACTGACAGGGAGAGTGAAACCACAGCATTATTTGTACCTCAAGGGTTATTACTTATGTGCAATGAGAACTTTTGAGGGAAAAAAAGTGTATACAAAAACAAATATGTGTGCACTGCATGCACATGCAAGGAACTAAAAACTAGGAAGGTCTGTACACATCTTAGAGTATATACTGCCTTTCTACATTACATTTATTGACTGGGAAAGTAAAAGAATCGAAAAAGGCCTGAATTTAGGATTATTTTAGTAAATTACATTTACAGTTTGACCAACCTAAAAGCGCTACACTTCATTTGTCATGGGTAAATAACAGTATTCTGTACCTGCAGCAGCTGTTGGACAGGGGTAGCCCATGTTGACAGCAGCAGGGGGAGGACCCTGGTAGAATCCATTCTGCTGGGGAGGGGGCGGGTAAGGATAGCCGGGAGGAGCAGGTGGAGGTGGGCCATAGCCGTTCATCATACCAGGTGAAGGATAGCCATAAGAGGCAGCACCGTTTTGGGCAGGAGCAGCACGAGAAGCTGAAACACAGCAACAGGAAAGGGTCTTTGGCAATAAATAAGCTGGACTTTCCAAAGGTTAGTAACAGATTTCCTGTAAATGGCTATTTTATATATATCTACAGGCAGAGGGTATAAAAAACATTCTGTGAAAGGCACTTTTTGGAACAGATTTAAATACAAGCATTAAGAAGTACTCAATGAATATTTATCATCGAATGCATCTGACATGGGAATTAAGGAAACTAGCACACAAACCATTTGTAGCCAGTTTGAAGAGATGCTGTCCCACCTCTATGGCTCCTCCACTGGGGAATGACATCTTGAAGTGGGCCTGGCCCTCCCAGCCACCTGATGAGAGAGTTGACCATATTTAGACCTAATTTTAAAAAGCTACACTCGTTTCTTATTGTGAACATCAACAGAGGTGACAGAAGTGCAGTCCTATTATATTAAAGATAATGCACCAAACATCTGTTGTATCATATAATATGAATATGACCAATTATGAAACAAATGTCAGTCATAGTTGTTAAAAATAGAAACCAAAAGCCACCCACCACCAGGCTCAGCTGACACTGTCCCTTTGATGTAGTTGGCTGCAAAGACCGGCTGCTCAATGCTGCAGCCCTTCATCAGATAATAGGGGAACATTGCTGAACCCAGGCAATCCTTGGTATTACTGGACACAAACAGCAACTACAGTGAATGAGGGAAGAGATGAGAGAGTGTGAGAACAGGATAAATGGAAATATGAACATCTTTCCACTCAAGAAGACAGCAGCAGCAGTGCTGTGTATGTTAAACATGTTCTATGTAATTGTGGCTGTACCCTGTACGGTGTGAGGTACACGGTGCCCTTCTTGGTCCCCTTCAGGAGGTCTGTCTTGCAGGCGACATCACTGAATGAGAGCTCCACATTCTTACATTCCCTTAAAACACTGGGAGAAGAAGAAGAAGGTGAAAATAAAGGAAGGTGTTACAGACACTAAAAAATATCTGCTACACTTAAGCTACAGATTATTAAAACGCATGTGAGGTCTGTTTCACAACGTTTAGCTAAACCACATTCCTAAACACGATGACATTTTTGTTTGCACAAAATGTCAACATCCAAACGAAAGCCACCGCTACTTCCTGTTTTGCTAGTCGGCTAACGTTCCAAGTTAGCCATCTTGTTTAAATTGTGTAACTGTGAACATACAGAGACAATCGAGTCGGTCATTAATATTATATTACCCCAGTTAAAAACAGTGATCACGATATGTAACTTGCCCCGAGATGACCCACCCAGCTGAAGCAAGCGTCAGCAATGGCACAGATGTGTTAGCTAATGTTAGCAAGGCCAGCTAGCGGGAGGCTAACGCTGTGTTGACTACGCACTGGTAAAGTAGGAGGTAAACAAGCCGAGAAGAGAGGCGACAGCTAGCTAGTTCATAACATTAACTACATTCACGTAATATAAAACACCCACCTTTCCCCGTTGTTTATCAAAACGCCGCCGTTTTGAGAATGATTCCGATTCAGAGCCATGTTTGGGAGACGTCTTCTGCTCTCCGCTAAAGTCTGTCAGCCCGACGGGGGATGCCCCAGATACGTCACCAGCGTTACGTCACGACGGACAACTCGTGATTTAGCGTGAGACGTTCAGCGTCATTAGCATACAAACAGCTGATACTAATGTTTGACATCTGATCGCAGGGTTTAAGTCAAATAAAAGTTTTGACCTCTTGCGTCACAGTATTACAGAAATTCACCAGGTTCTTCAAGTATACGACTAATCCCCATTTGATTAAGATAATCTAAATCCTAATTCAATTAAATCCAATGATTAATGAAGTAGATGAACGTCTCCCTGCACTCAGATAACAATCAGCTCATTGTGACATTATTTTCAAACCAAATTGTTTACTTTAAGAATGAATGGGCTTTCTTACTGGTGATCACAGATGTATCAGGACAGCATGAAGTGGACCCTCGTTTTAAAGCCCGACAGGATGCTGCAGCGAATAAAGGTTTAAGATCGCTTATATAATAATGAGATGGGTACAAGCATGGCCATAGGGAGAGAGGGGGAGAGAGGGGTGAGGTCGGCGAGGCATTTGAGTTACGCAATGATTTCATGTAATGGCTCCCTGAGGATACGTCGGACCATGCATAATATGTATTATTTAAACCTTGACCTTTTTAGTAATTACCAGCTTATTCTGTCCTACTTTTCCAAACAGCTCTCTGGACGCACAGGTGGAGAAAATCTGTGACATCTTTTCAACTCTTTTACAACATGTACGACAATAAGCCTCAAACGACAAGTCTCAAACTAATTAACGCTAATGAGCAAAAGTCACGTGATCCACGTGTCAAAGAAAGGACCCGATACTTCCGGGGTCAAAAACCGCATTTGTCAAAACATTCAAGCTAAACTTTAAGATGAATTATCATTGTGCAAAACTCTGTTGGATGTCTTTCATTTTTGCCTTCATGGCTCAGCACTGTTGGTGTCTCTCATCCGTCCAGGTGAAGAAAACACCTGAGCAGCTCGTCCTGCCCAGAGTCACGTGCTCTGCCCGAAGGATCAGGGCTGTTTTTGGCCCTTTGGTCAAAAGTAACATACATGCTAAAGGTAAGTTCTTTTTATTGCAATCCAACAGCTCAGATGGATGGTAAACAAATGGATGGAAAACAGTACAAAGTGCAAGGTTGTCAACATTTGTACTGAATCCATCAATGTTGTTTGTGCTTTGTTGTTTTCTTAGACATGACAGGGGCCAAAATCCCAGTGCCTCAGTCTGAGGGGTCCTGTGGAGTGAGACTGGGCAGGGAGAAAAACCAGAGCCTCGCCTTCTTCAGCAGATATGACAGCTGCTATGCATACGTTGAGGTAAAAATATCAGACTGTCCCATTTGACTAAAAGAAAACCTGCAATACTTTGCCCACAATGAATGTAGCATAGTAACAAATGGCATGGAAGAATAATCAATCACTCACTCTCCCAAATCAATTTGACTAACTTCCCTTCAGCAAAAAGGAAAAAAATATAACTCTTTTTGTACAATCTAACTCTGGCACGATTTTGAGGGGAAAAGAAAACAACACAAAATGGATTTGATTGCCCTAAGTACTTGTGAGTATGCATCGACACATTTGGTCATAAAATAAATTACTACCATTATTTATGCAGTTTGAAATAGTGAAACCTTTATGGAAATGGAAATATAAATGTGTGTACCTGTTTGCAGCCCCAAACTCAGTATGTAAACATGCCTCCTTAAAATCCGCATTGTGGCGACCTTTGATCATCAGGGCAGCAAAGTGGTCGTCCCGCTCCAGGTACAGCTGACAGGAGAGGATCGATGGTTCGGGGTAAATATCAGCTGCCCACTGATAAAGAGATACAGTGAGAGGACTCGACTGATCCCAGCACGTGAGTGGAGACGGCTGATGAGCCTGAACAAGCTCACTGACACACTTCTGTCTTCTATTTCAGAGTCAGTGCTTATTTTTCATCAGTTCCATCAACTTCATAGAAAATTAAACGGGCACATTTTTGTTTGGAGCCTGAATAATTTCAGACAAAAGTGATGCTATGGGGTTAGTTATTTAAAATGCAGGGTTTTTTGTTCAGGACATTAAAAACATGGCTCTTCTCCAGCTTTACCTGGACATTGTGACATAGAAAGAGCTCTACGAGTGGACTGCGGCCACAAAAGCATTTCTAGCGATGCCTGCTACAAACTGGGATGCTGCTACGATGCTCATGATTTAACCTGCTACTACAGACTCAATGGTAAATTTGGCATTTGTCTAATGAAAGTATTCAATACATGGGAATGATTTTGTGTTAAAACATATGCTGAACTTTCTTTAAGTGTGACTATTTTCCTGTGTGTTGACACTCCCTCCAGCCTGCTCTCTGGATGGACACTTTGTGTTCTCTGTAAAGGCCACAGACACAGACCCGCCCATTGATCCCAGCAGTCTCAAAGTCAAGGATCAGCCACATTGTTTCCCTGTGGTCACGACCTTAGACACAGCCGTCTTCAAGATTGGAGATGTGGACTGTGGTGCAAAGATGAAAGTAATCCAAAATAAGATATTTAGTTTTTGGATCACCTTCCTTTACAAACTACACTAGTGAGGTTACTAAAGTTATGCTATTCTCGTGCTTTTAGGTAGATGGAGATGTGACGATCTATGAGGTGGAAGTGGAGGAGCTGCATACCAAAGGTTCGCCTTTTAGGTGAGGTTTTTTTTTTTTACATCCTCTATACACATCTATAAAGCTGATGGCTCTGACAGATGGCTGTGGGTTAGAAAATTATATATCTCCACTGGAGGTGACAAATGCAGTGATAAGGATGGGGTTTTTAGTCTCCAGGTCCAATGTGAATACGAAGCATCAGATTTAAAGCGAGCAGCAGACTTGCGGTCCTTGTATGCAGTGACCAACCCACCGCCTGTGGTTGCACTGGGGACCATCAGAGTGCAGATGAGAATAGCCAAAGGTAGTTAAACAGAGAGCAGTATGGAATTACCCAAGTGTGGGTTTTAGCCCTAAGAACGAAACCTTACTGACTGTATTTGATTGTTTCTCTAGATGCATCCTTCACATCCTTTTTTCCTGAGGACCAACTTCCTCTGACCTTGCCCCTGCGTAAAGCTGCATATGTGGAGATTTCCATTGCCCAGCCGTCCCCAGACCCTGCACTCTCCCTGCGTGTGCGGGATTGCTTTGCCTATCCTGCATCTAGACACTCTGTGTGGACGCTTCTCTATGATGGGTAAAGTGGAGCCAGTTGCACAGGCAACCTGAGATGAGGTACTGAAATTATGTGCCTATGTTACTGAGCAGCTGACAATGTTATTCTGGATAGATGTCCCAACCCTTTGGATAACATGAGAAGCTCTGTCCCTGTGGACAACCAGGGGAAGACCACCTCCCACTCCCAAGTGAGGAGGTTTGATGTCAAGACCTTTGCCTTCTTGGACCCTCATACAGGCCATCCAAGTGTGGAGGAAGTAAGGTTATCACATCCACACATTTAAACAATGCAAAAGTGTGTATCTCTGCAGACATGGCTGTGTGCAATCTCTTATTCAGATGTACTTCTACTGCTGGGTGGAAATCTGCACAAATGATGTTGACTGTGCACAGCGTTGCGCCATCATTTGTGAGTATATTACAGTGTGTTTCACCTTTATATGCTCTGTGTGTGTGTATGTATGTATGTACAACCCCAATTCCAAAAAAGTTGGGATGCTGGGCAAAGAAATAACAAAATTCAATCATTTAGAAACTGTGTTTACAGACAACAGTTTTAGGAAGTGTTCCTGAGCCCATGTGGTAATTATAGAGTTGATGAGGTCAAACATTTAATATGTAATCTTTGTACTGTTTTCAATTGAGTATATGTTACATTCTGTTTTATTAACGTTAAACAGTGTCCCAACTTTTTTGGACTCAGGTTTGTAGTGTTAAATTTGTGCCTCTCCTCCCACAGCATCTGAGGGTGAGAGACACAGAAGACAGGCAACATTTGAGTCTGACCAGGTCCAGCTGGTCTCTTTAGGGCCTCTGCTGCTGGAACAGAAGAACTCCGATCTGGAGGACGACCCGTGTGTGAAACAGAACACAAGTCAGTCCTGCTCAGCACAAACTATCGTTACCAAGTGACGTAGCAATACTTGAATTAAACATTTGTCTCTGTTCCTCAGTGTTTCAGGTGACAGCGTACATGCTCTCTGGTGTTGGTGCTGCTCTGCTGTTGATCCTGCTGTTCATTGCATGTTCAACCATTAGGAAGCGGCAGAAGGCAGGAGCACAACAAGCTTGTAATGCACAAGTTGACAATGAACAATCCTAATAAAACATTTAACCTTCTGTGATTATGCATTCAAACTTGTTTTTGTACTTTGTAATTTACATCGCGATTTGGCACTAGGATCCTGGGGTAATCATTCCATCATGAAGTTGTTAATTATACAATTCAAAGCTGTATTCATGTTTTACGGCTACTTTAATTTTTGGTCAAATCGAGGCCACTACATTGGTTTGAATGGTTCTCAAAGCTATTTTTTAATGATACATAAAATGGCCTTTTATGAAAATATACTTGGTCCTACAGGTCACGAAATACTTTCTTCTGCCAACAAAGATTTCCCAATTGTTATTCATGTCTTGGGAGATACTTGTAATTTAATGATCACGAAAATTAGTCAATCAGAATAATAGTTTAATAATACAAAAATGCTCAGATTTAAATTGTAGCTAAAACACAAAAGCAGTGAAATGAGCAAAGGAAAATCAGGGTCATTTACTCAGTAAGGTCTGAACTTTCTCTGTGCCCTCAGCAGAGCTATCCTCTGTTTGTCCTCCTCGAACTTTTTCCTTAGTTCAGCAATATCTGCAAAAAAAGACAAACAAAATATAGTTAATAACTGTGTTTGATCTATCTCCTTCACCAAACATTAAACCACAATATGTAATTTCTGCCACTAGGTGCATTGGGAGTGTGGGATCATGGGAGTTGTTCGCTTCATTTTTAAACACCTTTGCTGACAAAAATCTGTCTGATGTGACTCAGGCAGGGATGTTCACAGATGAAGTATTGTATTAAAGTCTTAGTTACGTTCATTGACTTCTTTCCTCACCCTCTACATAATCATTTGGTGTTTTCTGTGTCTGCACTGACAGGCGACCACACACCGTTACCTTTAATAAGATTACAGATTTCTCTGGGTTTGAGCATTGTTGGAAACATTTGGGATAATGTAAGATAAGATATTCCTTTATTTGTCCCACAATGGGGAAATTTCAATTTTTAAATACAGAAAAGTTACATATTATACCTTTAAGGGAAAATTCTAGCCTGCAGATGAAGAGAGGAATAAACTAAATTGGCAACTTACGTTCTTTCTGTGTGTTTCTGTGCTGCCAGGTGTAGAAGTTCATAAGTTCCTTTCTCTTCTTTTTCCTCATCTCTTTCTGTAGAGTCTTCTGGTTGGCTGCCTCACTGTGGGGGCGGGCCTTGGTGCCCTTGGATCCTCTTGTGACTTTTACCCAGCCTTCTTCATCCTCTTGTTGCTGCTCAGCCTCCTTCCTCTGCCTCTCCGCATCCTGTGACAAAGAAAACAAACCCAAGTTGAAGGCACATAGACTAAATGTGCTGCTGATGCTGGAGGAAGAGCTGCAGAATTCTCACCTCTTCTTTCCGCTTGTCATAGTCTTCCATAAAGGAGTCGACCATTTGTTGCAGTTTTTCCGGCTGAATAAAAGACTCACTGTACTCCTGAATCCATTCTGGTGTGAGAAATTGCAACATGAACATGAATGTGTCATAAGACCAACTATTTAAAAGCAGGAATAAAAACAGAATGCAACCATTTGCAAACAAACTGTGTTTACTGACAACAGTTTTACAAAGAGTTACTGAACCCATGTGGTAATCTCCTTTATACAATCATGTGTTTGACAAAGTGTTGAACCTCTCTCCATCCTCGCTTGTGAACGACCGAGTCTCTCCAGGATGAACCTTTCATACCCAATCATGATACTATCACCTGTTACCAATGAACCTGTTTACCTGTGGACTGATCCAAACACGTGTTTTTGGATTATTCCACAACTTTAACAGTCTTTTGTTGCGCCTGTCCCAACTTGTTTGAAACATGTTGCTGCCATCAAATTCAGAATAAGCAGATATTTACAAAAAACAGTGAAGTTGATGAGGTCAAACATTAAATGTATTTGTACTGTTTTCAATTGAGTATATGTCAAAAAGGATTAGCAAATGATCGCATTCTGTTTATGTTTTACACAGCGTTCCAGCTTCTCTGTAATCAGAGTTGTAGATGCAAACTGGCACATCACTCACTCTGTACTCCTGCCCTCACTGGACGCTCCTCTGTAGAAACCACCAAAGGTTCATTATGTGGGTGTGATTTAGCTGCTTTTACACTGGAGGATTTTTGGAACACAACATAGCCCACTTTAAAACCCTGGAAAAGACAGACAGAGACACAAGAGGTAAATATACTGCACATGACAAGTACAGTGAATGTTTGCTCAGGCACAAAGAACTCACCTGTTTTGCAGCTGGTTTAAAGACCTTGGCCAGCTTGGGTCCAGATTCCTGAGAGGAGCCTGGGTGGTCTCTCAACTCCACAGACTGAACCGAGCCAAACTGAGAGAACAACTCTTTGACAACATCCTGAAACACAAACAGCAGCAATGACAATCTGCAACAGTTGTAGATTTTCTACGGTAAGAGTCACATGACCAATAAACCATCTAGATCAGACTCATTGAGTAGCTATACCTCTGAGCAGTATGAAGGGATGTTGAGCACAAACAAAGTCCGGTCCAGAGGTCTGTGTGAGCTCTTCTCTGCTCGTACTTTGTGCTCTTTCACATAAAGCTTGTGTTGTGCAACGCTGTCGGAACTAAACTGCAAGGACAGCACTGCGAAGGGCGACAGGAAAACATAAACAAACCTGAAGCCAACACATCTGCACAGTGTCTGTAAGCAACAAGCGATCCCTGCCCGACAGGCGAAACACGGCTACAGCTCAACAACCACCAAAATCGAGTAACATGACAAATAAAGTTACGTCCGAGGATAAATCTGTATGTTAGAGAAAAGCTGAAAGTAATACTCGTCGTTTCTTCAATAAATACCTGTAAAACCTCCAGGAATAACACAAGGCTGGTTACTGGCATGTTTCTTCTTGGACGGCGCCATTTTGGATGTGACCTCTCACACCGGAAGTACAACTGAAACCAAGTACGGAACTTTTTAAATTTTTATTTTTAAAAATATAAACACAACTCAAACAGTATTGAAATTGATATTGATTAAACTTAAGCATGTCCTGTTTTTTGGTTTTGTTTTTTTCTTCCAATTATTTTAAGAGTTCCCAAACACGGCCATTTCACCATAAATCAAAGTCATAAAAAAGTGTCTTATAAAGTTTTTAATTAAATTCTAATTTTTTTTAAATGTTATTTTTGATTTATTCTACATAAAGATTGCAAACAAAACAATATATCATAATTTTCAACATAAAATTGGTCTGAAAATGTAGGGGGAAAAAATCTATTGCAAAAAATTTTACTTAAGGAAATTTAGTTTAGATTCGAGAATATCAACTATAAAGAAGTCCAGCTTCAACATACTAAAATGACTTTCAGCTGTTGGGTTTTGTAATATATGGAGTTTCATGTCCAAAAGACAAAAGTTTTTGGAAAGCCAAAATGCTGTATGTATATGACATTGACCTCTTCAAAAATGCATCATCATCATGTGGTTGATGGGAAAGATGAGTCTGAGACAACATGTACAAAGCTAAATATTTAATGGCAACATTTCACAGACAGATCCGACCTCTCTAGTCTCTTCTTGACTGACTGACATACCGAGAAAGCAACAGAAAGTAATTTACAGTCCTTGAAAATAAATCGAGTGTAATGTATACTAGAAAGAATTAAACATATACTGTATTGAAACTGGACAACCAAGTAAAACCAGTCACAAACAGAGCACACGAGAAGCTGGACGCTACAATGATGGTAAAAACAAACATATCAACATAACTGCTTGCTGAGATAATGGTATTTTACTTTCTGTCCATCCCTGATTTCCTCACACAAGTGTTTTCAGTTATTTGGGCTAGGAAGACCTCTTAACTGTACTGTCTAATCAGACAGATATGGTATCTACTGTATTGTGTATGTTCCATTTCTGTCTGGTCAATATCCCCTTTTATTTCTATAATCTGGAAACACCTGGAAAATCCAAAAAGAGGTACAGACAATATAACTGAACACACCTAAGTGGATGCACAGGACCTTAATCATAATGTATCTCTCAAGAATAATGCTGCTTGGTTTCTGTCATTCAGTTTTTTGGACATGGGGTAGGTGGATTTAAACTGGAGTATTAAAAAACTCAATATATCCAAATGAGCTGGCATCAAATTAACAAAAAATTATATTTAAAAAAACAACACCCCTATATATCCAGTTTGACTTGGCATGCCCCTCCACATTGGATTAAAAGAACAAATCACACCACACTTCTTTCCACTGGTCCATTTCAGAACAACCAGGTGACATCTGGATACCACAAAACTGAAAACAAGATGTTGCGTATCCATGAATTTCACGTTCAAGAGAAAAATCATGTATATCAAATGTGTAAAAATCTGCCTCTTATGAGAGAATGCTGGCTGCCTGCTGACAAAGTCAAAAACACAGTTTGTATGTGAACACTGAGAATGCAGTAATATGTTTATGAACAGACAGTGTATTCACTTTAGACATGAGCTATATCTTGATGCGAAAGGCAGTGGCCTGTGAGCTGGGGGGCTCAGCGGTGGAGGTGGACTGTGCGGTGGACTTGAACAGAGCTTTGAGGATGGTCTGGGGGTCCACCTCTGGAGTGGGCTGAGAGGAGGATCGTTGACCAGCGGGGCGAGACAAGGAGGAGGGCAGACCATCTTTTTTTTGGCCTGTGCCTGGAGTGTCACTGAGCCTCCTTCAGGGGTAAAGCAGAGGAAAAAGCCTTACATTCCTTAGAACCAAGTAGGTAATGCAAGCCAAAATCAAGCTAAAGCTAAATCTAATTATGTCTCTTTGTCAAAATCTATTGTGAGTGGTCAACTTGAAACAATATATTCATTGCTTTAACTGAATAATCCATTCACCAAATCTGAGTCATCTGAGTAACAGCTTCATCAAAGGCAGCTCAATGTACCAATAAATAGCTTGCCAAAGATTCAAATGCTTATTCAATAAGACAATGAACTTATAGTCACTGCTTGAGTATCTGCAGGTGATTACTAAACTTAACAGAAGTCATGTCACTACTCTTTGTGCTAAAAAGACGAAATAACATGAATTTCAGTCACTCGGGTTAGAGGCAAATACAGCTTGTAGGAAATATGCAAAATAGAGTATGTGCACGTAAAAAAAGCCAGGCACAGATTCATTCAAAATGAATTAATGAAGCCTTGCAGGCATACTTACAATAGAATGGGCTGATCAGAAGTGATGACATTTCCCTGAATATGAAGGTTACACTTCATGGGTTGGCCTGGAGGTGGACAAAAAGACAAGATAAAAAAAAAACCCAAAAAAACAAACAGATGATACACAGAAACAACCAATATCAGTCTAGTTCATGGCAGTCTCAGTGATGCTGACTACATCTAACCTTCAACAAAAACACTTCAGTAAAAATATACAATGATGTCCCTGGACTGTAGTCACTGGCCTGCATGCAAAACAAAACCAGAGCCCAAAACCCAGAGAGCCATTTTGATGTGTGTCTGTGTGTGTGTGTCCTTGCCACTAGCACTCACCGTCCAGGCAGCGATTGTTGTACTTCCTGTATGCGCTCACGGCATCCTCTTTACGTACAAACACCACTTCAGCAACACCCACCTTCACCAGTCGTGCTCGCTTCAAGGCTCCGCACACGCAGAACAGTTCCTGTGGACAAATGAGATGCGGAGTACACACACGCTGAATGAGTCATCATAACACCACAGCACATTGTTGAATAGAAAACATTACAGAAGGTTATTGGCAATCAGTATGATTTACTCACAACTATGTCTTCCTCAGTGACCCGGGGATGCAGGTTGTTCACTGTTATTTTTGTCCCCTCCAAAGGACTGAAAGCAGGCTAGAAAGAAATATGACACATGATCAAGCATATGCAATCAAAATGGCTGACATAAAAAATGTAGTCAAGCACAGTGTGGGGTTAATGTGCCAAATATCTAGCAGGATAATCTATATTTTCCAGTTATTCTAGTTACAGCTATTGCAGCCTTGAAACCATCAAGTCAACAGCGCACAAAACTAACTTGGGGTCTCATTACAAACACAATCCTCCAGCAGTTAATTTCTGCTATGAAACAATTGGATGACTGTATGTAGGAACACCAAGGAACCATCAAAGTTTCTTTAAACACAGAGCAGATGTGAGTCTATATGTAATCCTAAATTTAATTACTGAGGTAAACACTAAATACTGAGAAATACGGAGATCAGCATCCGGATCAGTTCTTTTACTGTAACAGAGTAAGGGAGGAAGGAAACATAAGAGCATGCACTGGCACATATCATATAAATTAGTTTGAAAACATTATTTTGAAACACAGGTGTTTTTGATTTTAGAAGTTAATTGACAAAATTCACAGTATGATTAAGTCTGTGGACTGCTCAGTGGAGGAAAACGTATTGTTAGCTAAGGGAGTCTTAGATAAATAATCAGAAGCAAGTTCAACAGTCAGTTAGACAAACAGCTCTCAGAGTAAGCATACCAAATTAAGTGGTCAGCTAAATTATCAAGCAACCTTAACTTCGTTGGTTTGTCTCAATAGGCTAAATTCGTACAAATTACACTGAATAATATTATTAGGTGGAGACCAGCTACAAAAGTAAGGAAGGCGTGCATACCAAGCTACAGATGCAATGTTTACCTGAGGGGGAGTAGGAACTGTTGTGCTGGTTTGTGCTGCACTTTGCTGGAGAGTCCTGGAGACTGGTTGTAAAGCTGCAGCTGAGGATCTGGTTGCAGCCATGCTGGTGTTGGGCCGGGAGGGGGCCACAGGGACAGGAGGACGTGGGGCCGTGTACGCATCATTTTTAACCACCTTGGTAATTGGGGCTGACATGGAGAATGTGGAGCCAACTGTACCAGACTGTCCAAAATAAAGGAATTGAAAGAATAATTCAATACGGGAAACAGATGCTGGATGTGCAATAATTCCAGTAGGTGTTTGAGTCTCTGTGTTGGTTCAGATAGGATGTCAGGTCAGCTGTCATGAAGCAGCACTTACCCGTGATTGTAGCATATTGTTAGCTGTAGTGATCTTTATTTGTTTACTAGAGATGCCATCATGCTCATTTGAGACAGGCTGTGGGAGACAAAATACTCCATTTTAGTACCCTGTTAGCCATTCCACAAGAAGAACATTGCACTCTCTTTTGGAGGAATATTTCGGTCGACACAAAAAATTACTTGCAATATGTCATGGGTAGATATAAAAAGAAAAATAGTTCTACCTGTGTAGCTGCACGTATTCCACCTGACATCCCAACGGGACGTTGCTGTAAAAAGAAGCATCAGACGTTAGAGAACAGCAAGTATGTCAATATGTTTTTACACATCAACAAGTATGTGTACATGCATGCTGTGGATCATGGATTCATGAATCTATGAACAAAAATACTGATTTGAACCTCACCTGGATTGTCTTGGTTATTTTTAGGGGCGGTGCAGTAGCTGCCTGTGTCTGTGTCCCTCCAATGCTCCTCTTGAGGCTCAGCCTATCACGAGCATCCATCATTCTCTTATTATTGCTGAGCTGTGGCGTTACACTGGCCCTCACACTCAGTGCTTGTGCATTAGGAGCAAACTGCCTTGCGTTCACACCAGCAAGATTGTTGTTGGTGTGTATCTGTATCTGCGGCACAAGTGTCTGACTCTGTAGTTGGTGTGTTACTGCCGTCATTTGCGAGGTCTGTGCAGGGACACTGAACTGATTCTGTCCCTGTTTGCGTGAGTTGATCATCTGACGAGCATCCTGCACTCCTCCTGCTCCTCCCCTGCCACGGATTTTGAAGCGAGCATCTTTCTGACCCAGCTTTTCTCTGGCATCTTTCACTTGAAATCCTGAGGGAGATGATTGAGAGTGAACTTAGTATTAATTCCCAAAAGCCAACACTTTGTTAAACTGGTTTTCAGTGCTTATAAAATATAAGTTATCTAGCAATTGCATTTGTCTAGGCAATAATGGTGGCCTTACCTGCTCCTCCTCCAAGCCTTTGTCTAACATCATTAACTCCAATCTTATGCCGAGCGTCAAAACTCTTGCCAATCCCTCCTGCGCCCCGTCCAAACATTGGCCTGGGAGAAAGAAAAAACAGGATTACAACCATTGGCATTCTGTAAACAGCGCTCCATTCCACATATTTAAGTTTCGAAAGACTTTATTACCTTAATAATTTTTCAAAGATTATTTTTTCACATAGAATGCATTCAATGGCTGTTGTACATATGTCTTGTTGTGCTGTTGTACAATATGAGATTATTATTATCTGCTCTGAGCTACTTTCTCACACAACGGAGAAAGGACAATATTAAGAATATTAGCTAACTTGCTAAATAGCTAAGTAGCTGATCCGGGCGAGTGAAGCTACAAACAGAAACAAACTGGTCGCAGCTGTGCAAATTTCTGCGTTATCACGACAACCAAACAATGCATTGGTTACATAACCTGCTTTCGTTGAATAATAAACCCCTATTTTCTAAATTTTGAGATGAAGTGCCTCATACGTAAAGGCCTACAGCTAATATCAGCTACTTAGCCTCGCGTTTACGATGAAACGTTATTCGCTGCTAGCTGTAATGAGCTAACGTTAGCTTAAAGTAGCCAACTGGCCACCAACAGCTCTCAGTTCTTGCTCTGCTTTTAGAAATGTTACTACAAGTTGCCCCGTCCTTAATAAGCGAACCCCCATCAATGCAGCGATCATTTCAATACCGTTTAGTTGGTGCCTTGAGATTAATACCGCGCTGTCGTATCACTTCATCCAAAGAGACGTCTGCCATTTTCTCACAATGCCTCTCTGCCCATGCGTGAATGAGAAGCTTTGGCCAGCACTACGGAAGCCTATTTGGCCCAGAACGGAAAATAATTGTCGTGATCTGACAACATATTTAATTATATTTTGATTAAATTTTTGCTGAGCTTTTTTCTTCAAAATTAAAACGAGTGCTGATATAATATTGACACACACAGATTGATTCAATTTAGTACGTCATTGATTTCCCCTTACGTGCGAAAAATCTGCCATCGATTAGTCTTGACAGAAAGCAAACGAGCGACATTCCTCGGTACCCATGAGCCTTTGTGCCACACTTTCACAACAAGCACTGTGGTTTTGAGCAACAAATAAAGTTTACAATCAATCAAAGCACTTTTTCACAACGTCTCCTAACAAAATATTACTTATTACGCATGCAAATTAAAATAAACAGCTCCAAGTGAGACACAGCTGGCACCCTAACAGAGAACACATGGATTACTGGGTCTATAGCGGTCATCGACACTCCACTGGTCATGCCTTAAACTGATGAGTAAGGAAAATAACAACGCGGGGTGACGCCCGTGTTCTCGTTTATCTTACGAGGTGAATTTTTGAAAGGGCACAGGTCTGCCTGTATAGGTGACCCGCCTACTTTGCGGGATGCCTTGCGGGACCAGGACCTGCCCCGCTCCTTTTAATGTATAATATAATATCGACTATCGACAGAACTGGGAAAGACTTCTTAAATTTTCTGATTCATTTAATAGACCGAGTTCCTTTGCGGGACCAGCACCTGCCCCGCCCATAGTCAATTTTCAATACAAAGTACATTTACAATGGAGCAAAGTGAAGTATTTTCTTTTGCAATAGATGGAGTTACTTTGCGGGACCAGGACCTGCCCAGACCTTCATCTGTATTAAATAATATTAATTTATAGTACAGCAAAGCAAAGTAAAAGTCTTGTTTCTTTTCTGTTCATAAGTTCACAAAATCAATATGGGGTTTCAGTACAAACACAGTCCTCCAGCAGTGACTTTATGTTATGAAACACTGCATTGACTGTAGAAAAGCAAATGAAGCACCAAATCTTTCTTTGAACACAGAACAAATGTCCGTCTCTTTGGAATCCTAAATTTAATTGCAGTGTTTCCTTCATGGTTCTTTAAAAACCACTCATAGGTGTTAAATATCTTGACTCTCTAATGCTTCTTATAGCTAATGCTTACAATAGCAAAGTTAATTTAACAATATAAATGCACAGAAGAGCAACAAACGAAGTCTAGTTTCTCCTCTTTAATAGATCAAGTTCACAAAATCAATCTGAGGTTTTGTTCCAACCACAATCCACAAGCATTGACTTCATGTTATGAAACACTGCAGTGACTGTAGGAAAGTAGAGGAAGTTACTCACAACTGTGTCTTCCTCAGTGACCTGTTGATGCAGATTGTTCACCATAATTTTTGTCCCCTCCAAAAAACTGAAAGCAGGATAGAAAGAAATATGACACATGATCAAGCATATGCAATGAAAATGGTTAACAGGGGGAAAAAATGTGTGCAAGCAAAGTGCCAATGTTGACATGCAAAATATCTAACATGATAATCTCTGTTTTCTAATCTTACAGTTACAGCCGTTGCAGCCCTGTAACCATCAAGTGATCAGCTCACAAAACCAATTTGAGGTTTCATTACCAACACAGTCCAGCAGTTTAGTGAATCTGTGTATGGAAGCTTAGGAAACATCAAATTTGTCTTTGAACACTGAACAAATGTCATTCTGTATTCAATCCTAAATTTAATTACTGTGGTAAGCACCAAATACTGACAGGACATCAGCATCCAGATCAGATATTTTACTGCAACAGAGTGAGGGAGGAAGCATAAAGGGCCTTAAATTAGAGTAGTTAAATTCCTAGCCTGGGAAAATATCTGTATAACTAAATTAGTTGTTGTTGCTTTTTTAAAAACAAACAAACATTATTTTAATAACCTCAGTGTCTTTGATTTCAGAAGTTTAACAAAGTTGAACAGAGAACAAAATTCACAAGTCAGCGGAAGAAAAACTATTCTTAACCCAGGGTGTCTTTGATAAATAATCAGAGGCAAGTTGAACAGTCAATGCGAACAAACAGTTCTCAGTATAAGCCTTTCTAATTTACTGACTTGCTAAATTATCAAGCAACCTTAACTCGGCTCAATAGGCTCAGTTAGTGCAAATGACACTGAATAGCAATGTTTGATGGAGAGAAGCTACAAAGGTGATGGAGTGCATACTAATCGAAAAAGCCACTCAAATCAAACTGTGTAATCCTTCGTATTTATCCAAGTTTCAATATTTTTAAGGTAGAAACTTTCCCAAACATTGGGCAAGTGGATGACAGACTGAACTAACAAAGTGTATTAAAACAGTGTTTCTCAGCAAAAGAAGGCCAAAATCATAATTTAGTTTGTGTTGCCAAAATCTATAAAGTAACTCAAACTAATTTACTTCATGTCAATATCAAGATTACATGTTTCTAAGGTAGAAGCTTGTTTCCCAAACACTCTGGAAGTGTCTGTCAAAAAACATTTACATAACTGTTTTTGTTTTGCTGTTTGAGAAATGAACACTTGAGGGCGCTGTCAGGTGTAGATGTATACATTATTATAGCTCCATTTTTGTACCAATGTTGTGATATTATGCATGGGAATCAAACAAGAAAAAAAAATGCATGAGACAGTGCATGAGAGTCAAAAACTCCAGCTCCCAGGATGCAGCGGGGCAGGCGCAGATCCAACCTGCCTGAGCTGATCATCACCGCTACCTCACATCGGTGTCCGGCGGATCCGTTAGAGGAGAAATGGCTGCAGCTCTGTCCCGAGCCCTCAAACTGCCCGGTAAGACTCACCTGTTTCAACCACACACATGGATAGATGACACATGCGAGAGGATTATTTAACGTTACTGGAACCATCGCACTATCAGGACTAGCTGTGTGTGTGTGTGTGTGTGTGTGTGTGCTCCCGCTACTCTGCGCTTTATTATGTAGCTGATTCATTTGATTTGTTTACACGCAGCCTGCATCTGTTTCACATCATCCCAGACTGATGAATATGGAGGATGGAGTTAAAGATGGATGTTGATCTCTGTGGATGCAGATCATCTCTCACAGCTTTCTGCCTCTTAGCTAGCTGCTAGCTAATGTTAACACACACTGACCTGCTGCTGGAGAGCAAACGAGCAAAACATCAGGATCAATATCACATCTGAAAGCAGCAAAATATTTCTCTGTTTATATAGTAACATTACTTATGAAAACAACCTGTGATCAGTATTAGTTATATTGCTATTACTTATATTATAATAACATTGGTTGTAATATTTAATTTTTTATTCTTTTGCCATATTTTGAGAGGTGTCCAATTTTGAACAGGCTACAATATTTATTTATTTATTACTTTTTTAAAACATCAAAATAACATTTTTTTAATCATCAAGGTGTATTATTAGAATTTGTAGTTGTACATGTATAAAACAGTGATGATAAAAACTTTATTCTTATTATTGCCCTCTGTAATAAGGTGATCTACAGTATATACAGCATATTGTCCTGTGTGTAATGTTATGTGCCAAAATATTAATCAATTGCTATATTTACAAGGATTTCTTAGTGTAAAAAATGTGATATGTTTGAGTACTAAGGGGCAGTACTTGAGTAGAATGCCTCATTAGACATGAAGACCCTTACAGAGGGGAAAAAAAGCCAAAATGCCCACAGAAATATCTATAATGCAAAAGTACTGCAAGAGAATGTATTTGTTATTGTGCATTAATAATGTATGAGCGGAGTATCACAATACAACAATCACTTGTCCCACCCATGCTCTGACTACACACCAGCTACTCACCAGCAGCCTCTGTGTCTCTGCAGGGAAGAAGGGCTCGGACCTCGGGGAGTACGACCCCCTCACCCAAGCGGACAGCGAGGACGAGAGCGAAGAGGATGACCTCGTGCTCAACTACCCCCGAAATGGCCTCGGCAGGGATGGCTGCCTCGGCACGAGCTCCTCCAAGCTGCGGGCCGGCAGGTCCGGAAGACTTGTGGGGGCCGAAGGCGAAGGGCAAGAGGACGAGGAGGAAGAGGAGGACGAATGGAGGGAACGACTGCCCAGCAAATCCAGGCAGGACAGGGACAACATGAAAGGCGTGCAGTACTGGAGCCACAGGGACTCTGGCAGGGACAGGGTGGGGGAGGACAGAGGGGGGCCAGGGCCGCTGGGGGGTGCTGGGTTGGGGGTTCATAGTGCTGACGCAGAGGAAAAGAGGTTGAGGATGAAGAATGCTGTCCGAAGTGCGTTTTTCCTGGTGCCTCTGGTCTGCGCCACTTTGCTCGTGCTGCTGTGTGCATTTCTGATTCCATGCCAGAAGGGAGAACTGGAATGGGAGAGAGAACTGGGACATACAGAGGGTAAAGAGAATCAAAGTTTGATCCTTCACACTTAAAAAAAAAGAATTATTAAAGGTGTGTTTGCTACTTAAAAATATGATACACAGTATGAGCTTACATCACTAATAAAAGCTCACTTTACGAAGACTTAGTGAGGAGTCTCTGTGGCTAGACAGAGCTGGCTCACCCATTAATTAGTCAGCTGTAATTATACAGGATTGCGAGCTTCACTCCACCTACCACATGCTCTGTTTCAGCATGCAGTATGAAAGCATTGTACAGAGGCAATAAATACAAATTGGACATGACCATCTTAGTATTTTTACCATCATTTTACAAAGTGAACATAGACAACTCAGCAAAGAAATGTGATGATGAATGTTTTGATAGTTAAATACTCTACTCCGATGTAATGTAAAATGTAGGTCAGCAGAAAACTTTAATCCTTCAGTCATGTAAAGAAACAACCTTGCTGCTGGTGGGCGGTGTTGATTTGGTTTTGGTGTCTCCGTCCAGGTGGCATTCCACCTGCGCTGGCATTGTGGGATGTTGATGGTGATTCGGCGGAGGATGTGTTTCTGGGTGTTACTGAATGGACCAACGGCACCAATCCCGCACAAAGGAACAAAAGTATGTGAGGAATTCTTTAAACAAAAAAAAAGTATGGCCAATGAATCCAGATGTGTTTCTCTCCCGTTGATTCAAACAATTTATGAAAGAAAAACTGAATATATTTTAACCTCTCATCCTCTTTCTCTTTCTTTAACCTTTCTGATTTTTCTTCCTTTCTTCACCCCAGTTTACAGCGTGGTGGCCCTGTCTGCCGGCAGTGGTCAGGTGCTGTGGAGGAAAGTCATGGAGGACTCTGTGATGTACATCCAATGTGGTCTGCAGTACAGCACCCAGCCGTCACCCGTGGTCCTCCTCATCGGAAAATCCTTCATCATGGCAGTCAATGGCACCACAGGTCAGACGTCGAGCTGTTCAAGCCACATCGGTTTCTGTCAGTGGTTCTGTTGCATGATCACAGTAATTAGTAACCAGTAAACGTGTGTACAGACCTTTTTATTTGTTCTTATATATGTCTGCTTATCAGTGAGGGGAGCTTACCTGTAGCATTCAAACAGCTTGAATCTGGGTCATAGAGGTCTCCTTTCACTCCCCAGGGAAGAACTTGTGGTTGGTCCATCTTAAGAGCATTGAATCCCAGGTGACGTTACTTCCGGACCTCCAGGGAGACTCAGTCCCAGATCTGCTGATAACCACCCTGCCTATGGATGAGGTATAGATAACAGCCACCTTTTTAAATCAGGTCTCCTCGTAGTAAACACACAAAGTCACCTTTTACTATTCTGTGATCTAAAACACTTTGATTGTGTTCTTCATAGTTTCAGCTGAGTCATCCAATTAAGGACAATAAATAATAATTCTCTTTTTTTATGGAAAAAAACAGTAACAAACACTAAATTAAAATGTTTGCTCTCCTATTTCCTCCGCCTAAATGAATCTCTGTAATTGTGTCTCCAGCCACAGTCCTGTTAGTGTATATTTTTCAGACCATGGTGCTTTTCTTAATGATGCGTTCATGAGCTGACACTTCACAGATCAAGTTCCAGGCCTTTGCATCACACACAGTACCTATTTCTGACATATTTATTTTCAGGATTTGAATCTGACCTTGATCTCTGGGCTGAAGGGGACAAAGCTTGGACGTCCCGTGCCTTTCAACCTCACTGGACAAGGAAGGCTGATTAGTCCTTTGCTGCATGAGACACAACAAGGGGCATATTACATCCTCTTTGGACTAGGTAATGAAATTACCTACCTAGCAATACAAATATAAAGGTTTTCAATATATCACATTAAACAGACTGGCTGCAATAGTTAAAGTTAATTTAAATGAAATTAAAATGATTTTAACTGCCATTTTACAAGACTGTGTGTCAATGTGTTTTCCAGGTAATGTCGAGGCCATCTCTCTGTGTGATATCTACTTTCGTGCCACGGGCAAAATCCCCCTAACTCAGGCGCTGCGAAGGAAGGATCCAGGATGGGAGGGCCTCAAGAAACCCAATTCCTCCCTCATACACATCTACAGGTGCGCCTCAGTGTCCTAAGTCACATGATCTTGTAGACTCAGACATTAAAAAGTGTCTTAGATGATAATAGACAGTTAGAACAATTATTATATTATGACAATATTCACAACATGTTGTCCAAAAATGGAAATACACATACATTTTTCATGTTATTTCATTAATTCCTGGGTTGTGAAGTGGTAGCTCACTACTAGTTTATTAGACAATTTACAACAATAAAGGTCTAAATCACACCTTCGTTCTCCTTTATTTCTAGAGGGAATGAGTCCGTGCAGTTCCTGCTCCCTCTCGTGACTGGTTTTGGCAACAACAACAACAACCTGGACACTGTTTCAAACCTCAACTCCACCAAAAGCGACTGGGTGTTGGTGTACGGCTCCAGCAAACTGTCACTGCTCCGGCAGAAGGACATCCGTAAAGAGTGGACCTTCAATTCAGCCTCAATTCAAACGTAAAGCCCTGCACATCGCTACATCACCACTGACTGAGTTACTGTTACTGTTACTGCCAACAATTACGATAAGACCAAAATAAATGAATTATCGTGATGTTAGCAAAGTCAGCTACAGTGTTGCACTTTGAATCAATGTGAGTCATTGACGTACCATAAAATTGCAACATGAATCACAGTTAAAACTTTTTGGACATCTGAAAGCAAAGTAAGTTATGTGTCAGAATTTTGCATCATTTCCTGAAATTGTTTCTTTGCCTCTTGCAGCCAACCCGTTCCAGGACACTTCAATGATGATGGAGTCCTCGATCTTTTCATTCAACATTCAGCAAACGGCGTCATGCAGGTAAAACAGTCCTGTCATACAAATGAATGCAAAGGCTTACATGCTTCACACATACAGGTTAAAATTCCTATTTTCAATATTGTCAATACTGGGTTGTGACAGAAAAAAAATAAGATTTCGAGTCTTGAGTCTTTAACTGACCTCTGTGGTACAGGCACAGGTTATTGATGGAGCGAACGGGCATCTTCTCTGGACGGCGGAGTTCGCGTGTCCTTATCTCGTTTTGGAAAGTTCGGCACTCTCCACGTCAACTCGCCAATCAGCTTTCCTCTTCTGGGCCAGCGAACCAATCAGAGCACGGAAGAATGTCAGCAAGACAACTGTGAGTCTGCTGTAGAAAGGATTACTGAGGATAATTAGCTCTGGTCTGTTAAGACAAAAATGATACAGAACAGAAAGAGTGTGTGAATCATATGCACAGCTTATTTGAAATTGTTGTCTTTCGGTTTGACCTAGAGGCATCAATGAAATACTCATGTAACTAAAAACTGTCCGCACTGGTTTTCTAGGTGGCACCAGGTGTTGCTGCAGTGGGGCCGCTCATAAGAAAACTTTTCCTGTTGCACCCTGCATATCCCACGGTCCTTCTGGAGCTCACCAGCACCACAGACACTGCAGTCACCTCTGCAGGTAAAAGGTCAAATCTAGAGGAGCTGCAGAATACTCCAGAACAACATCTGCTTTAATGAACCTCACTATCCTAGAGTCTGACTGCCAAGCTGTCTTGAAAAGTATTTCAGTAGGAGATGAGAAAAAGAAGCCAACATAGTACAACCCTGATTCCAAAAAAGTTGGAAGACTGATCCTTTCTAGGATGCACCTTTCATACCCAATCATGATACTCATGATACACACCTGTTACCAATGAACCTGTTTACCTGTGGAATGATCCAAACAGGTGTTTTTGGACCATTTGGTCTTTTGTTGCCCTTGTCTCAACTTGTTTGAAATGTGTTGCTGCCATCAAATTCAGAATAAGTATATATATTTTTTTTAAAAATCAATGAAGTTCATGATTGTCTTTGTACTGTTTTCTATTGAGTATATGTCAAAAAGGATTAGCAAATTATTACATTTTGTTTTATTTATGTTTTACACAGCATCCCAACTTTTTTGGAATCAGGGTTGTAATTAGTAAGTGATGTTCACATGTTCAAAGAATACAAATGTTTTAGCTCCTATTTCCTCCTACTTCTTCTCTGACAGTGAGTTACCAGGAGCGCCAGAAAGACGCCGCCTACATTACCGTATCCTCCCGACCCACACCTGAGTCGAAGCCTGGCGCTCGTATAGTCAAGAGCATGAGCCTCAGAGCTGCTATCACCAAAGGACAAATCGTCAGACTGGGGGAGAGCAACAAGACCGGGGAGCCTGTTAAACCTGGCGTGTTTGAGGTCAACAAGTTCTTCAGGCGTTTGTCCTTTAAACGCCAGGTGAGAAGCTTACATTCAGTGTACTGTGGGCTGGTTTGATCGATCACACTCAATGATGAATCTCACCTAACTGTGTTGCTCTTCTTAGTGATGAACCAACCGACGATACTACAGCCTGTGTCACTGGAAGCGGTACAACAGAAAGGACAGTAAGGATGAAAGGGACAAGAGTCGTGGACAGCTCTGCACTAAGGAAACAATAAGGAGATGTACGAATCATTTCTGTTACTTGAGAACAAGATTTCTTTTCTGTAACATTATTTGTAGGTAGGGATTGCGTTTGTATTATTTTGGTTTTGTATTATGTTTGTACGACGAAAAAAACGCTTATTTATATTATTTAACTTTGCCTTTGGAGGAGTCTTTTTAATATTTCATTGAGTGTTTATGATTGTTTGGACCTGATGGCAGAAGAGTAACTTTTTACTGTAGTTTATTACTGACAGTGAAGCACAATAATGCTGATGAAAGAGCATGTAAATGTGTTTACAGTATGCACCACTCATGTGACTCTTCCGAGGCCAGTATATTCATGTGGTGTCATTCCTCCCAGTCACATGCATTTTTTGTCATGAAGCCACTAATATCATTCTTTCTGCTCATCACAAGTTCACTAGGGTAGAGTCTGTAAATATTTAATGCTGTACAGTATTTATTGCATTGCTTTAATTTTTTTTTTGAGTTATGTTGTCAGATTTTTTAATGCTTTTTTCCTCAGAATATGTGGCTGCTAAAGATTATGGCATTTAATTGTAAGCTTCACATATTGCAAGAGAAATAATGAAAATCAGTTGATCACGTGTCCTTTATTTCAAACGTTGCATTCATAGAAACAGCTGAGAGTTATTAGAAAAGGAGAGTGCTGTGGCGTTATACGGCCACAGGGTGGCACTGTTGAGGCACCGCATCCCAAACTTAGCTGCTGTTTTCCGCATTGCCGCGTCAAACGCTGTCAACATGGCGCTCGGTCGCCTGGCTAGGTTGTCGGCCCTCACAGGCTCCCCGCTGCCCCCCTCCTCCTGGCCGGGGAGGACCGTGACTCTGAGCCGGACAGCCGTGTGCACCTCATCCGGGGCCATCCTGCCCAAACCCAAGAAGGTGAGTGCAGCTGTGGAGAGTGTGTGTGTGTGTGAGAACAAAGCTACCTGACATGAACTAACTGGGATGTTTCTATGGGGGGACACCGGGGGGAGCAGACCCCCTTTGGCCTCGTTCGGATCGCTCTGGTCGTGGTGCCCTTCTTGTATGTGGGGACTCTGATCAGCAAGAACTTTGCAGCCTTGCTGGAGGAGCACGACATCTTCGTCCCCGAGGATGATGATGATGACGACTGAGGAGGGAGTGTGTGTGTGTGTGCTTCCTGGTTATCAGGTACCACCGGCTGGGATTATGGGCTCAAGTGCACACACACTTTATTTAGCCTGTTGGTATGTGCATGTGCCACTCAACAGGGACACTCACTCAGAAACTTTTTGTTTTTTTTACAAAATGATAACATTTCTGCAGCTACACCTTTTTGTTTTAAATGTGCAACTTTCAGCCAGAGTTAATAAATTGTCAGCTTCTCAAGTGTAAGATAAAATAGGACAAATACATCAAATGAGACCATCTCAAACTTCTTCTGTCCCCCACAGGTCATCTTGTGTTGTCACATGCTGGGACGAGTCAATGAGCCTCTGAGCACATAAATGGTTTAACTGGTGTCCCCTCTGCTGTGTTTTCAAGTCTGCGCTGGATTCAGGGTTTTGCTGTGAGCCACACTGTGACAGTGCTGTCCCAGGCTGGTGACATCGTACTGTGTTTGCATGCACTGCTGAAGTCTCAATAAAGGGAGTAACAATTGCAAACCGCATCACATGCTCAGTGCAAGTTGGTGGTGTCTGTGAAACAGAGATTGCTCAATCGTTGCAATCTCTGTTGCCATGTTGGTGTTTCTATTTCCCTACATATGTGTAACACCATGACGAGAACATATGCTTTGTTTTTTTTTGACACATAGCTGTCTTAAACACTACTTTATATACCACATATACAGTAAGTGAGCTGTAAAACACTGGACTGAGTTGTGGACAGAGGTTGAGAATAAAAAATATATCCTTGGTTTGCTTGGTTTACAGGTTCATCAAATACAACACCTGTAGTTTTTCCTTACCATTTTAAAGGGACAGTTCATCAAAAACTTAATAACTCTTATATTTCTTTTTAGCAAATACTTTTGGTTGGGAGGTGTCAGCAGCATCTCTTTTAAATAGATTGACACTGTTCACCCCAACAAAAATGCATTGTTTTGAACAGCTTTAATATTAGTGAATTTCTATTTAACTACAGTATGTTCAACAACTGTCTTGTCTCTCTGCAGAATAGGGGGAACTGTCCACTGTAATAAGTTTTGGACTGCTTTTGGTTGAACTGTCCCTTTAAGACAACTACAATAAAACTTCTAATTCTGAATAAAAAGACACAAGCGTAGGCATGTGAGTGTTAAGTGTGTATTTACAGTAGAGGGGAACATCTGTCACACTGGACACAAGCAAAGAGGGGTCAGAGGTCAGCAGACAGCTACACAGTTCACGGGTCATGACCTTGGTAGAATTTGGACAGGAAGTCATTGGGACGAGGTTCCTGAGTCTCGTGGAAATAGCGCATTACGTGGGTCTTCTGCTTCCAGACATGGATCGTTTCCTGGAGTTCCATTTTCCCCTGGAGAGCGAAGAACATACAGATCGAAAATGTTTCAACACACCCTGGACGACACAGTACAGGCTTGCTCTAATCATAGTCTTCATCTTTATGTATTCAACTGTAATTGGATTTTGGATCCACCCACACTGAGGTATTGGGCAGCCTATGAAAGGACAAAATGACTAGTTGCTTCAAATAGATCAGATTTATGAAAGGCTGTTTTTACCTTGATGACTAACATGTCAATCACACGGGGGTCGGTAATGTGCTTGTTTTTGTCGAACATCTCCCGCACTTTGTCTCTTCCCTGGCGCGTTGTGATGTCCAGCTGAAACATCGCAACTGTGGACAAAGACACAAAGTCACTCCGTCACCACCACATCAATATTATCCAGGGACTAATTTTAATGTCATGATCAGTTCAAAGGATAAGGCAAGAGTTATTCTAAATATGTCTTACTGTCAACAAAACCCATGAAAGACCAAAACTGACTATTTCACACCCAGTGCAAAAGAGTGAGGCTCATTTATGCGCTTTTAACATTTTTAGACAACAATGGAAGTTGATGGCACAGAAGATCAGGCTACACATGCAGAACTTGATGAGGTGTTCATTGGGTTTGGTCTTTACATGGGATTTGTTGAGATTCTGAATGTAGAGAATATCTCCTGCCTTGCCCTGAGTTATTATGGGACAGCTCCCAACCTGTCAGCACAAGGTACACAAGCCCATATGTGCCTCTCATAATGTAAACAGACACTCTGTATATAATGATTGAACCCAAATCTAGCGGAACTGACACAGTACTTAACAATTCTCTTTAACAGGTGTTGACTGACTTGCTACAAGGGTGATTTAAAAACATTTGGCACTATAATCTTAAATAGATCTTAAAGCATAAATCCATAAAAGAATGTATTAGCATGGAGGAATCAGTCGTTGTTCATTTATCAATATATGGACGATGCCAACTTCAAAAAGACTTTTACAACTATTCAAACAGATGCAGATTATTTTGGAAAATATTGGAAGGAGCAAATATCGCGAGGTATGAACGACTGCTTGCTTCGTGGTTTTCTCATTATTCAATTACGTTAAATAACAACAAATGTGTCTCCATCAAACATTGTAAACAGACAGCGTATTCAGTTTTTCCTATGTTATGTTCAGGTTGATGTTTGCTCGCTGTTAATGTTAGTCATTATGTTGAACCTCCACACAGACACGACCTTGACGCTGCCGCTGCTTTTAACCCGCTTCTGAGCGTCCACAGCGGAGAGACGTACCTGTGTTAGGGACCTCTCGGTACCAGGCCCGGTACAGCTCCCGGACCCGGCGCTTAGCTTCGTCCAGGTCCCGGCTAAAAATCGGTTTGACAACTTTAGAAGCGCCAGCCGCAGCCCGAGTCGCCGCTGTGGACGCCATGACTACTGCCGTTACAGCATTTCCGGTTTTACTTATTCTATGGTATCATGTTGACACGGGCGCCACCAAGCGGCCTGGCTGCTTCAAGGCAGTCTGTAAAAATAAGGACTAACACACTTTATTGTTTTTGACAATGTTGTAGAGACATGCTCCAAAGTTACTAATGTTGTTGTACACGCATTACACTTTGAGGTATTTCTAACATTGTTTTCTGACATTTAAAAATGCAAATGAGGTGGACTAAATATTAGAAATACATTTGGCTGTTTTTTTAAATACAACACAAAGTACAGCTCCATAACATCATAGAACTGAGACAAAACTCAAACAAGTCTCAACAAACGCGGAACACTTTTTCAAGGTAGTATGTATTGCAGGGCTATTGCATTGCTTTACATCAAACAGATTTTTCTATATTTCAGAAACTGCAGCTCATGATCTTTGAAAGGATTCTTACTGCATGTGTGGCAAAGCAAATGAAGAGTAGATATAAGCATTTGGGTGCTTCTCGTCTGCAGATGTAGGTATTCAGCACCAGTGAAATTAAATGTATAGTCCACAAGGAGTTCTATTGAACTTATTTTATTGATTGCAAAAATTGTGTATAATTTACAAAGATGATACAGCCTCTACAGTACATTAAATATGAAAATATTTTCAAAAGGCAGGTAGATAAGTCATTTTATCACAATTCATACTGTCAATAAAAAAAATTGGCTCATCGATGCAACACCTGTCATTTGCTGTGGTGGTGACAAATAAATGCCGGTAACGATCAGGGGCAACTGAAGGTTTGAGAGTTCCTGCTTCTCAGCCATGGTTTAAAAGTTAAAGACATCCGTGATGTGGGACAACATTCATTCAACAGCTTTTACAAGCATCTTCAAAAAAAGCTGAGCCTGAATTCTACACAATCATAGATCAACTTCTAATTCAGCCTGTCAGGAATTTTGAAAAAGTTTGCTGTTTTGTCCTGTATTAATCCCAAAAATTTTTTTTCAGAATTTCATATGAACAAACACAAGACTGCACAAAACACACTTATTTCCAGGTAAAAAAATAATTACAGCAAATGATAAGCTCCCATTTCTAAAGAAACGTGTGCCATTTTCACAGAGTAAACACGACTTGAAAGCTGTGCAGCATCAAAAACGGAGATGACAGTAGCTCTATGTAACTGTGTCGACCCCTGCTGTCTCAGGCAGAAGACACAGAGGCAAGATTATCCAATAAAAAGCTGATACAGTATGAACTCTTCACTACCTGATAAAAAAAAATACATGTCACTCAACAAATATTCCAGTTTTCAGACCAAATGCGCACTCATACATGCTTGCACTAAAAGCAAGCGAAAGCTATAATTAAAAAAAAAAAAAAAAGTGCAGTTGTATATGTCATGTGTGGCCCAGTGTAATGAAACCAGCTAATAGCTACTCTATGCTGCTCATTGGCAGAATGGTTGAAAACTAAGGCACTATCATGGTCCCCACACAGCCAGAACTGTACAAGTCCAATCATCTCCTCTGCTTTTTCTCTCTCTCTGATTCAGTCACCAAGGTGCAGACACACCTGCAAAACAAAAAAACACACAGAATGAATAAAAAATATTTAAGTATAAAACAAATGTGGCTGCATTAGTAGGACTTTGCATACTTTACATATGTTCTACATCAGTCCGCACCTGTTACTATGTCTGCCAGGGCGCCGGTACCAGCTGCAGACTCTCAGTGGTCCAGGCTGTTACCCAGCTTCTGTCCCTCCTGTAGAGCGGCCATGGCCAGCCTCAAGTGCTCCTTTAGATTCTGGACCTCTCGCTCGCTCCGATCCTTCATCCCACTCAGCTCCTCTTGGATCTCCGTATATCGCTCACAGGCCAGTCGTTTCTCCTGAGGGGCCAAGAGCGGCAGACCGATTACATTATGAATATAGTATAACATGCTATTTGTCCTCAGAGCAGCATCCAATAACAAAAGCAGGGAAGGTCCAGTAGAATACAAACAACAGAGCATCCTTGCAGGGCTGGACTACTGTACAGAAATCACTGGATGAGGATGCCCAGTGCACATCTAAATGTAAGGAGGACCTAAGTGTTTTATGACCACCTAGGCTAACTATACATATAGATTTATGAGGTCTTTACTGAACTTTGTATTCATTTACTGTTCTCCAACACAAGCCAAAAAAATCTTGGACAAGCTTCCAGACTATAAGGAAATTAACAAAGACCTTGTTCAAGGATATGAGGATTAACATTCCATGTTATTCATCTAATAGTGTGGGGTTCACGGGAGAAAAAACACACACTTGTACAAACAGACCACACAAACACACATACACAGACAAAGTACCGTGTTAAGAAACTGCAGTTCGTTCCTTAGACAGCTGATCTCCTTGTGTAAGTACTCTATCTCATTTTCTTTCACCCTGAGAAGAACCTGGGAGAAAAACAACAAAACAACAGAGTGATTGTCATTTACTGCCAAAAAGAAAGCAAGGGGAAAAAAACAAACACACACAAAACATCTTTTTATTATCCTGAATCATTATAATTATCACTCGAGTCCACCAAAACCGCTCAGTAATTGTGTTCTGGCTGATCTCTTACAAACACAGTGAGCCTTCCCTGTCATTTATACCAATGTACATGACTTGAGCTTTTGGCCAATTACTGTTTATCATGACATTATCAAGAATTTGTGTTTTGAAAACTACAACACTGGTTAGTAACCAGAAAGAGCTCAAAAGGAATGCTACAAGGTTTGTGCTTTATAATGACCCTCAGAAGTTGGGCAACATGTCAGTGATACTGATGCTCCTCTTTAAGTCTCCCACATTAAGTGTCCTTGAGAAAAACTTTATAACTCACTTGGCTAGTGCGATAGTTTTAAGTGTATTCCTGAACATTTAACTTAGTGACCCAAGACTTTAAGTCATGCTTGGAGAGTTTCTAAAGGGTCAGTTAACTTCACATCTCCTCTAGTTTAATTTGCCCTGGACTTCTGCCTCATGATGAAGTCAAAAGGAATTTTGTTGTAGTAATGAAAGTACTGAACAACTACATTTGAAAAACTCAAAAGTAATGTGCTTTTGCATTTCATTGTTTCAGTACTTATACTCTGTGTAATGACAATAAAGTTGAATCTAATACAATCTACTCCTTTACACAAAAGATGCGTCTGTTATGCTGGATAATCCACAGGTGTCACTGTCACTTCACACAGATTTATTTGACACAGCAGGTAGTGAATATTCTGATTAAAAGGTACAGTACATATAGAGGAAAATATTTTTCTAGTAACTGAAAATACTAAAATGGAAATACATCACTACAGTTTACATTAGTATGTTTTTAGCACCAATTTAAATCAAATATACACGGCATCAAATGAGCTACACACAGGCATCTCTGTGCAGTCACTGTGTAATCTCAATCCAATAACAACACATTTTCTCTTATTCCTACTAGATCAATTTTTTGGAGCTAGGTCAGAATTGAAATGCTCGCACAATAATTGTTCTTAAATCAATAAGAGGCCGTCAGAGAGTGGGCCACATTTTTAGGCAACTCCTTAGGAATCAGATTTGTCCACAGTTACTGTTAGTGTTGACTTTTGTTGCAAACACATATCACACATATCAGCTATCTCTTAATGTAATGTGTGATATTTTCACACCAGTGCACATCTGATGGATCTGGCTGGCAGGTCAGAAAGTTACACAACACTGGCAGACATGCTCCCCCCCACATCCACTTTTAGTTTGAAGTACACACTATAAGAGCTGTCACCTCTAGTTCACAGGTGTTCCTGTCTTTGTTGTCCTCTGAGCGCTGATCTGTGGTAGTAGATCGCATACGACTGATCTCCTCCTTCAAACGGGTCTTTAAGTCCTGCAGAGGAAAATATTTTGTCTTCATTGAGTATATGAAAGGATTAGCAAATGATCACATTCCGTTTTACACAGCAACCCTTTTTTTAGAGCTTGGACAGCAGAAAGTAAGTTTCACCTGTCCCCTACTGTATGCAACGTTCCCGTGAGGGTTAGAGTGATGTTTTACACTTACTCTGGGTCCAAGCTTCTCAAAACTCTCATAAGTACACTTATAATTACAAGTCCATAAAAATGCTGTGCTATATTTCAGAATTACACCTACAAGTGCAACCCAAAGAAGAACAATGTTTGAGTTTTGACAGCTCCACCACCCATCCTCTTCCTCTGAGTACATTTTTAGACTGTGCTGATAACTCACCTGGTTCTCTTTCCTCAGCTGCTCCATATCTCTCTCCTTGCGGCTGATCTCCCTCTCTCTCTCAGCATTGTTCTGCTCAGCTCGGTTTAGCTCCAGACACTTCTGAGAGTAGCGCTCAGACAGTCCAGCCAGCTCTCTCTGAAAGGCCTGACTCTCTGCCCTGCAGAAATGGTTAGTTAACACACTGTTCATGTTGGGTCCTTGGTGAACTAAACAGCCAAAATAAGCAATAATACCTGCAACGCTATGGGTTAAAATTATGATGTAATGTCTGTGACCTTATCTGCTTCTTTTTACTATAAAAGCAGCAAAAATGACACAGAAACAAGAAACAATTACAGAAATCAGCATGTATTTAATATGTGATCAAGCCGCAGAACTTTGACACATTAAGTGGCAGCTCCTCTATTCTGCTCTGCACTTACTGAATACCTCTAAAATAGAGTATATTATTATACAGTATTGATGACATTTAATAACAGCAGCATGCTGTGAGAGAGTTTGAGGGGGATCTTTTTTCCATTTTCATGAGGCGAGTATTTTCTACTGTGGCTTTAAAACATCTTAACTACTCATGACAAATCATAATGAAGAGCATGCCAAAAGCGAAAAATCGCAGAGTAGGCAACATAGATAAACCCTAAAATGCAGGTTCCAGTAGCAGCCACTGAGACAGCGTTGTGTCAAAGGCCTTGTGAAGCTTACAAAAGAAAACTAATCCATGACCAAATTCTTCTGCATTCCTTAAGTGCCTAACGGGACCGAGTGGCCGCTGCGGTAATGGCCTTGCTCAGACAAGGAAGGCTGGACTGTTGTGGAGTCTGCAAGTTCTGCCTTTTATTTCACAGAAAACCCTTTTGTGGCCACTTAAAAGCACAAGAGCCATTCACATAAATTACTAATGTTGGCCTGCACTGACTGAGACAGAGGGCCCAGATACAGTCAGCAATGTATTTTCAAGGCAACACTAAAGGAACCAAGTGAAAGAGAAGTATTAAATTTCTTAGTGATATAAACAATGTATTTTTAGCCACTTACACAAATCAATACATTTTATTAAAATGTGATGTTAATTTTTCTAAACAGATGGTTGCAACTGGTCTCAGTAATGTTAAGGATCCTGTGTCATACTACCAGACATTAATACCCCTCTCACACTGGACAAAAAAACCCAACCAACTAACACCCACTAACATCTGGCTTTTATCTTCAGTGGGAAAGGGTACAATCAGCATTCATTCCCTGGTCAAATGACTCTGCAGTAGTCACTGCTATTTATCAGCTCTGTTTGAAAGAGACAAGTAAAACAAGTAAAAGGAAAAAAAAGTAACTGCTGTAACATTGTCACTGGCCTGCAGCTTTCTACTGGTAATGGGAAAGGAGCCAATCACCTATTTTTACTGGGGTTACCTGCATTTAACCTACCTGCATCTAATTTTGGTGTAAATGGTAAAATGGTATAAAAGTAGTAGTGTTGCTAGCTACTTTCATGACAAGTGTAGATCTCTACTGGTTCAAAGTTACTTACTGTTGTTGGACTAGCAAGGTCTGTGAATCTAGCGCCCCGCTGCTTAGCCTTTTGACTTTCTCCACCTCTCTCTCCAGCTCCTCTTTGTGTTTCTTCTTCAAAGCCTCCATTACTGAAACACAAACACATGAGCGTGACACAGCTTCTCCATGAGCTCCTGGTAGCCGCTAACAGCACGTCAGGGACTTTCCTGATTGGAGGGGTAAAAGAAATCAAGACCAACTGAGGAAAATGTGCATACAAAAAAATGTTTGCAGACTTAACCTGCATTAGTTAAAATTGGATCTTTACAGGATGCTTATACACAACAGTTAATTACAACTGAAGTTTAGTGAAGTTTTTTTAATTCACAAGCACTCAGCATCCGAATATGGAAGTGGACCTTTGACCTCAATCCAGTTCTGACAATTTTTTTCTATCGTATGACCTTCTCAATTCATTGGCTCAGTTCAAGTTACATGTAGTGATATTCTTGACATTTTTTTCTACCCCTGCTGACCTCGTGCCGTGTCCTGGGTCTCTTCCAACAGCAACCTCTCCTTCTCTGTCTCCAGCTTCTTCATCTGGCGGTCGTGCTGCCTCTGCAGCTCCTCCAGCGCATGTCGATGAGCGCGCTCCATGGCGGCCAGGCTGCGGCCGCAGGGGGCCTCAGGGCCGCAGCCACCTCTCACGCCTCCTCCCCCTCCTCCTCCTCTCCCTCCTTGTAGTTGCTCCATCTGCTGCCTCAGTGACGCCACCTGAGAAAAGGCAAAGAGGGAGGTAAAGCCCACTGAGGGACATGGGTGGGCCTATCAATTTGTTACGCGATTAGCATGAGTAGCGTATCAGGATATGAAGAAACAGGATGCTTTTGAATGACTGTGAGGTATTGCTCTGTGCTTAACCAACTTCAGGAATCAGTCATTCATACTCTTGACTTGTAAACAGAATAAACTAAATGAACTGCTATCACGTGACCTGCACATGATCACTGGCAGAACTGTGCACCAGCTTGGGCCATTGTTTTCCTATGGGCACACTAATGATGCCAATGCTCACTGCACTGTTGCCTCGGGCATCGTGCACCTCTTGGATTTTATGGTTGTTGGTGCTCAAAGTTCAAATGATTTGAACTTTAACCCCAATCACTGCTGACCTTTCAAAGCCTGATTAGACTCAAGCTAAAGAAGAAGCTTAAATACAAAGGAGCATTCCACTTTCACTACATTATAATAACAGTGTAATTCAGGAATAAATGCACACACTGTAGGCTTCATGAATTTAACAGCTCTTGTTTGTAAATGAAATGAACTGTATGATGAATTATAAGAATTTAGCAGAGCTCTTGACCCAGCCTTGTGGTGCAACTGTCTGCATATCATGTATGAGACTACAAACAGGTTCAAGCCACATAAAACACAACACACAGAGACAGAACAGACAGGAGTTTCAGCAGTATTTCCCATATCACTGTCTGTATTCTTCACAAGCTAATAATCAGGTTTTACTTTTTCATTTTTGACTGCATATTTTAGATGGAAAACACTTCTGAAGAGCAGAGGCAAGTCAGAAAAATAGTTATTTAAGTGTTAACAGGCAGAAACAGGAAAAGTTTACTTCATCTGGACAGATGAAGAGTTAATTTGCATTTTATTTATTTTGCAAATTGGAAAATCATCTCCACGCACTACCTCCCTCTGCAGCGCCTCATTGGCTGACTGGCTGGAAGACCGCAATCCCATTGGCGGCAAGGAGCTCATCTCCTTTAACGGCATGCGTTCAAACTCAGCCCACTTTTTCTCTATTTCCTCCTCCGTGCGTTGCCTTTGGTTCGATCCCGCGCCAGTGCCCTTCCTGGACAGCACAGCCTCCCATTGGCTGCTTGTGTTCCTCTCCTCCTGCCACTGGCTGTGCTCCCTCCCTTGGCCCTCTCCAGCTTCTCTCTGACTGGCTGGAAGAGGGCTGGACGAGGCTGGAACAGGGGACAGCTCGACATAGTCGAACCTGCGCTGAGCTGGAGGGGCAGAGGTCGGAACTTCTGACTGAACATCAGCGTGACGTGACAATGGGCGACGGGAGGACAGCGCAAAACGAGAATGGGAGTTTTCCTTGTCACTGCTGCTGTCAGGTAGTCTAGAGAAGATTAGAGACAAAGAATTAGGCCATCAAAATTTAAAACATAAATCAAAGGTTCTTCTTCCCCTATCTGATAACCTCATAAATCTATTTTAATCAAATAAAGAAATAATCAAACAATCGCAAATTCATCATTGAAGGTTATTTCAAGGTTGATACTAGGGCCGGACAATAAAACGATTTCAATACAGGATTGAGATCAAATTTATGTCAACAATGGTCAACTTTGGACATTTTTACTCGATATGGATAGACCTAACAGACTATCACAAAGCAGAAATAAAGGCAACAATAGCCAGTCAGTGTGCTGCCATTCTTTGTCACTGTCTGTTTGCACGAGACTGAGCCCCTCCACCCACAGAGTAGACAGCAGTATAACTTCAGAGCAGAGCCCACAGCAGAGGGAATGAAACAAACTTTCCATAAGTACAACAAAAGAGAGGTAGTATGATCAATTTATCAAACACCTGTTGAAGAAGCTGAACACAAACTTGCAGAAATCTGACATCTTCAGCCTCTCTGCCAGCAGCCACCTCATAAACCACACCGTTAGTTTTACACTACCATGCTTTATGCTGAAAGTGAACTTGCTGTCCTTCAAAGCTAAAGAAATTGTTGACAAAAAAATAGCACGACGTCAATTAAATGGAAGTGGTCTGGATATCTCAAAAGTCACAAAGTGCAGAATTGCAAAATACACCATTGGTCCATAAATTACAAGGTGAGCTAACTTGTATTACTTGTTAAGGCAGATAAAGCATGTTTGCAAAGGGAAATTTATAACATTATTTAATATACCAATATTTAAGATTTAATATAATATAACTAATGAACCCTCTTCTTCAAGCTTCAGTCATTTTCAGGATACGGTTCAAACTGGCATCATTATCAAATTACATTTCCTGATAAATGTCAAATTTGACGAATACGTAAAAAATGATGGTGATTATATTTTTATTTATCACCCAGCCCTAGTTGAACAATAAGTAAATCAACAGTTAGAAAGCCTCAACATGACAACACAGGGCACAACCGGCAGTGAGTCACTATGAAAACAGAGCATACACTGATACCCAGAGTAACTAATGAGACTTTGAATCATGTGCAATAGTATATGCTGACTGAAACGCTTGCAAAGTTGCTGGTGCGTGTGAGTAACAGAGCCTCATAAGTGACTGTATCTAACCAAGGCTCAGCTGCAGCAAGATCTGAAATGAGCAACTCAGACCGAGACAACCAACTTAAAATGAGTGCAAAACAACAAGGAAAAAGAGGCAGGAAGTTGAGTGAGTGAGAGGAGCTACTTCGGGTATAAAAATATCTTTGCTTCCAGTTTCAGATACTTTTTGCAGGTGCACCCACCTCCAAATGGCTGCATTTAAACGTGACTCTCTGACTCTCCTCCCTCCTTGACTACACAAAACACTGTGCTGCACTATAAGAAACACCAAAAGAAAGCTGTGAAGAAGAGCTACTCCATTTTGATAAATCTAATCTGACCAAAACCAACTAACTCCATGATTTCATTAATGTAGGACATAAAAATGTTCTTACATGATAAGTGATTAAAAAAAAAAAGAATCAGTTATAAAAATGTAATTAATTCATTTTCTTTCAATTAAATAGGTCACAACTGACTGCCTTGTAACTCAAGTGTGCAAGGTCTGAAAGTCTGAAGTTTGAAATATATCTGATTTGTAAGTTTGACATTTTAGGCAAAAAATTCTTCAGACTCCTGTTAACCTACACTCCTTTCATTTTTAACAATTAAACTGTCAGTTACTGTGTGAGGTCTGGAGAGCTGCTGGGCCGGACACTCTTCTTTAAAACCTCTATCCAGTTCCGCCTGATCCCAGCTGTCATGGCCGACAGTGTGAAGGCAGCCTCACGTGTCTGCCGAACAAAACAGAGAACAGGTTAAAGAGACACAAAGATGTGACAGAACTGGGATGAGATGGAAATGATAAAGGGAAACTGAAAGAGAGAGAAAAGTGGAAGAGATACTGACAGAGATGTGAGTCATGATAACGGAGTAACAAGAAAAAAAAGGCAGCAGAAATTGAGAGCGGGTGTGGTTAACGCTGATAAGGGATGAATATTAGACAGAAGAAAATCAGTCGCATATAGAGTTTAAGAGAAAAACTGACCTGTAATAGAGACGCTCACCTGTATCTGAAAGCCATAGTTCTTCTCCACATCAAACTCAGATACTTTCACACAGGATCTTAGGTCAATCTCCCCATCCAAGTCATCTTTCTGTACAGAAAACACAGAAAGACTTTCACAAACTACACAGGAACAGAGTACCTTTGTTTTACACTCTGCTACTGTCATACTTAACACATTTGTTTAAACTCGAAGCGCTTATATAAGCTCGTTTTCATTGTTTTTTAGGATTACAGGAAAATGTAGTGTTCAAAAATATACCTCCTCTGCACTCGAGTCTCTGTAGTACTTCAGTCCAGCATCGGTCAAAACAAACCAATGCTTCTTCCACTAAAGAAACAGAGCAGATATCAATGAGTCCAAGACTGAACTGAGACCAGCCACTCTTAAATTCAAATATGACAATATCAAAACATTACAATGACATTATTATTACATTACATTACTGATATGGTAACAACAAATATTATTAATTATCATATTATTGATTTTCAGAGGAAGCCCGGTCAGTGACACAGGAAGGCCCCATATCAAACAACAGACCTACAGCATGTGATGTGTGAAGTGAGAAGCTCATTCATTCAAGCATTTCATTCAAAGAGAGAAGACACCTTCTGTGCCTCATGCCCCAAAGCTATTACTGAGATAACGTGGATAATCTGCCGCTATCGCCTTACACACAAGCTTTCTCATTAGGAATGAGGGGATGGAGGGAAGAGGGCAGTGAAGATGGAGCAAGATACAGCTGCTCTACTGTCCCTTACCTCTCCACTCTCGTCCAGTTTGGACATCCATCCCTTCTTGAAGTTCAGGAGGTCAGGCTGTGAGGCAGAGAGTACACAGTGTCACGTTCACTGAGCTTCATAAGAATGTTTGACAGAAATGCTACAAATAGCATGAAGGAAGGAACTCTGCTATCTGGTTGCTTATTTGTATAACGTGCCATCACAAGTAAGTCTCAAAGGATTTTACAGAGGGGAAAAAAAAGAACCAGTGAAGGTGAACCGGAACAGGAAAAACAAAAGACAAAACGTGACTAGATGCAACAAATCCTTAAACAATATGACAAAGAACACTAGGAGATCTGTCCAAGGGTGGGGCATGCTAAATATAATTACATATAAGATATTAGCAGCAACCACACCACCACAGGTTTATTCTAGCATTGTGCATGAAGACAACAGATACAATGCTGCTGGCTTATTTTGCCACAAAAGGACATAAAGTTTCTATTGTGGAGAAACTAGCTATTCTTAAGGTACATGTTAAAACTGGTAAAGTCAGTTCTGGTATATTTATAATTGTTAAGCTTTATTTGGAACACATGAATATATTTAGATCACTAAATTATCTACTACTCTAACACTTGCTAATTAACTCAATGGTAATATTGTCTGTATTGTGACCGTTCAACAAAGCCCTATGTTGTCAATATAGGATCTCAAGAACATCATGTTCAGGGAATAGGGTGCTGCTCTATTGCACTGCAGTGTTGCAGATAAGTGAAAAAAATGCACATACACGCATATGAGGTGTGAGAAATAAGAGGAAATGGTGAACACCCCTTTAAAAGATGATGACACAGAATATCTGAGAGACAGAAAGATTAGGAACCAAGGCAGCACATCATTAAGTGATGGAAGGAGAGATGTGGAAACTCAAGAAGTTTGAAGTGAGAGCACAAGTGCCTGCAGTAACTTCTCTGTTCATAACTTGCACACTATGAAATATTTTGTCTCTTGCTCAGGCCATGTGGTAGTAGAAGACACATTAAAACATGCTTTAATATTTCCAGGAACAGGTTTCTGCTTTTGACACGATGACAGGAAGAGGAAAACATGCACTTGGTACCTCAAGACGTGGTGATCCCAGATTAAGATTAGGCAACTTTTTCCAGCGTGCATTCCTCACTTTGCTTATCTCGCTTTCACTGGCATGTACATTCTTCACTTGTAAATCTCTTTATGCATTCATCATCTCCCACTCCCATCACTTTTATTATTACTGTTTTATTCATTTGATTCCCTTGCTAAATCATTTTGCTCTCCAGATCTTTTTGTGCTCTATAATAATGTCTCTGCCTGTTTTGACATCTCTAACCATTCCTTTTCTGTCTTTATACTCCCTTCCTGGCTTGTGTTCTTGTAAGCCACAGTACCACCCACTTTGTCTCTGAATAACACGGTTCATCTATGCAACTAATCTAACAAATTTTAAGGTCTAGCGACTGCCAATAGACCATGTAAAGGGGATAATGAATTCACTATGGTAAAATGAGATCAGTGACTTACTATATTTGATGATGTTCACCATCATTAATAAATGATATGGCAATGTTATGAAACACCTGGGACTTTTTAATTATTGTTAAGTATCCACACACACACACATATATACACAAATCATAATCACACCTAATGCTGGATCATCAGGTGTGAATGATACAGTAGAACACTTGTTTTAGAGGCTGACAGCAGCATCTTACAAAATGAAAGCGATTAGGAGGATTAATCCCCAGCGACTGGTTCAGTCTCTCCGTTTTCCTTCCTTGCCTCAAGTGTGTGTGCTGTATATGAAGGTGAAGGACTGGAGCAAGGTATGATGTGTCAAACCTCATTACATATTGATGGTGTCTAGTCCACACATGCCCATAAGCAAGGTCAGGGAGCGGCCAGAAAAAAGGGCACAGAAAAAAGGGTAGCAACGGGTATGAATAGCCCTCAAGCTACAGTCCTCTCTTTGTCATGTGCCCTCAGATGTTTCTTGAAAGGTCAGAAAGAGACAGAAGAGGGGTCAAACCCGGGCAAGAGTTTGAGACAATGTCCACTCTTACTGACTCCTTTCTCTCATCACAACAGAGGAGCACTGTCTGCTGTCCTTCAGCTCTATGACAGCATGTATGGTACTGCTCTTCACTTGGCTCTGTTTAATTATATGGATCATCTCTCTGAATAGGATGAAGAGGAGTGATGATGATGATGATGACATGCACACACTCACTGACATGACACTTCCTGCAGCTCTAGATTGTGCAAGGTTTTCTTGCACATGTCTGCGAACATGTGTCACAGCTGTCTGTTGAAACTGACACATACAGTACAAAGCTAACGGCTAATGACAGCTCCTGCTACTGTAAACAACACATGGTAAACAGATGAAACACCTGGAAGCCAGCATGACATTTTTTTAGGCTTGTTACAAGAACAAAAAATGTACAATAAAAACATTTCAGTTTTAAGCTAGCAGTTAATTACATTTCTAACCACTTACTGTTAGCATAAAAATATTTCAGTTTTAAGCTAGCAGCAAGTTTGTAGCCACTTAGCTTTAACCGTCGAATTAAACAAACGCTAATCAGTAAAAATTATTAAAAACTAACTTCTATTAAAAAACATTTAGCCCAAAGTGAAACACATGAAAGTCTAGCTCCAGGGCCAGAGTTGATACACATTCATGTTGTATATATTTATGTCGTATATATACAGCATATATATACATTCAGGAAGGGGTGACACACAGGAAAAGTGCTTTCAAGGTGCAACTTACCGTCATGATAACAGGATCCGGAGATGGTAAAATTAAGAGAAAAGAAAAGTCACCTCAGGCAAATAATTAAAAAAAATACTTCTCTTTGCTCTCACTTTCAGCTTTAGCTAAAAAATCTGACTTTCTCTCAAGGCACCGACGGTACGAGACATTAGATAAACCCCCGCCATTCATACCCGGGTTAGCTTAATCATCCATTGCAGCCTCTCTATCCGGGTTTAAGTAGTCTCATCCCACTAAACACGGAAAAACTGCTACTGTTTGAAATAACTTCACGACTTTCTGTCAAGTCTTTTCTCGCTGACGATCCTCTTCAGACTCTCTCTCTCTCTCTCTCTCTCTCTCAGCCACTTCCTGGGCGGATCCGCGAAGATCGTTTGAGAGAACAGGAGTCTGCCTAAAAACACGATGCTGGCTCTTAAACCGGGGTCCGGGGTCCACCAGGGGCTGAGGGGGATCCAGAAGGGCCCCCAGCAGCAGGGGGATTAATATAGATCAGATTTATTGCAGCTACAATAGGTTAAATGTTAAAAATGTATAAACATCAAAGTGAGGTCTCACTCCTTCCCTCTTCTCGGGGACCAAACATCTGTGCAGTTTTTGGAGGTTTGATAATCCCCAACTTTGCGCACATGCAAAACAAAATCTCCTTGCTATATTTTCCTGATTGAAAATCTTATGGGCTGACAAACAATGTGGCACCCCCACCCATCCAAAATCCTCTCTTGGTAGCTATTGGTTTCAGTTCAGGAATTTCAACACATGCCCCAGCAGACCACAATTGACAAAGCTCAGTCAGTCTTATGAAATGCCTGTAGGCTGTAGGTGAAGTCTACAGACACACAACAACCAGCCATTAGAAGAGAATTTACAAAGAGTTGAAGATACTGTAGATATGCCAGCAATTTAAGGTGCTAAGCGCATAAAAGCTTTTACAATTGTAGACAGGATCTGTGTGATCACTGGACAAGCTGCCAGCATGTCTAGTAAATATGTAACAGAAAGATACGGCTGCAGTAAACCTGTATTGCAGCATGTGTGTTGCTGGTTTATTGTGTTCACTGCAAATATTAGCGATAACAGAAAAATCAGCTGTGACCTCTCCCTTCGTGTGGCACAGTGGGGGAGAGGTTGTTTCCACACACACATACACACACACACACATAGACACACACACACACACACACACATACACATACATACAGTAAGTCTACACATTTACTGTAAACACACTGGCTGTATCACATACCTGCATTTGTTCTGGTCTGTGGTGATTGCCTTTCCAAGAACTGCCCTCTTCCGCCGTGGGACTGCCAGACCTCTGAAAAGGAACAGCTTGTAGTTATGAGGATAATCAATGTCAGGCTGAGCAAACATAAAAACCTCTGGTGTTTCACATCGACAGACTCTTTCCGATCTGGTGTGCAGTATGGGAAAGATGTGGTTAAGCATTAACACATGATGCAGGTGAAAACCACATGGCACAAGTTACAATTGCAAAATAGATTTTATTGTGCAGGGAGGAGATCAGTTATTGTTGCCACTCTTTCTATTTTTTTGAAATCTTAAAAAAACAATTAGGGTCATGGTCAGTGTTTTACCCTTTTTTTCTGAATGTAATATAAGCCCAGTAATGTTTAGCGTTATCAACTCTTTATTACTGTAATAAAACATGTTTTTAGACAGCTAAATCGAGAAGCTTAGTTAAAAGATCAGCTGACTGCTTCCCTGCCAGCTTACCTGCAATGAGGTGGAGGAGTGAGCTCGAGATAGATACCCACTGCCACCATAGTTCCAGTCTCTCTCAGTGTCCCCTGTGTCTTCCCACTCTCTGGAGGGATGCTTGCTCAGGGAGTGGCTGAAACAGCATGCACAGGTTATCAGTGTCTGATTTGGTCAAATTTATCCAATCTGATGGTATGGAAGAAGCAAAGCCATCTGGACAAGGAGTTTGTGATCTACACCACGAAATACCATGAAAATACTACTACTACTAACGATTCTTTGTGGAGTACTACCTGGCTGGTTTAAAGAGTTCCTGTCTCCGAGAAGCCTGGCTCTGAGGCCGCCCTATGTAGCCAGGGCCTTCTCTCTGATGGATCATTTTGACCTTCGGCACGTCAGCCATCATGGCATACTCCTCCCTGTTCCGTCCTCTGGACCCCACTGACGGTTGGCCCGACTCTGAGGACTCCATGGAGCTCTGGGAGGAGGTGTGCCTCTGCATTTGAATCTGAGGTGAGGGAGAAGGGCTGCGTGCACGGTGGGAGGTCCTCTTGTCATTAGGGGACTGGCAGCGATCCTCACGGCCATGTCTACCAACCCCAGATCTGGTGCTGCCAGGGCTCCCAGGTGTTTCCAAGGTGACGACAGGTCTTCTGCTGCCATTTGTGGTGTGTCTCGAGGGTGAAGCAGCGCGAGATAAGGAGGAGCTGCGGAGGGAATGAGCCGATTCCCGCCAGGAGAATGGTGAACGACTGGAGTCAGATTTTGAGTCATGGTAAGTGTTTTTTCTTTGAAAGGAATGACTGGAATCTCCATTAGTGGCATTTCTGAGGATTGAGTAACCTGGTGGGTCACTGTTGCCTTTTCTAGAGGGAGAGGAGTTGCGGCTGTTGTGATTCTTGCTGTTAAGGGAGCAGCTAGTTTCTGTTTTCCGCAGTGAGCGCTGGTCAGGAGCATCATAGCTTTTCCTGGAAGGCAACAAATTGTGGCTATCACGACTTCTGACAGAAGTGTTTACTTCCGACTTGCGCAGCAGAGACTGAGAAGGAGCTTCATAGCTTCTCCTCGAAGGGGACGAGTTACGACTTTCACGATTCGAAGTACTGGTGTCTGTTTTCCTGAGTTGATACTGAGTTGGAGTTTCATAGCCTCTCCTTCCAGGAGAGGAACTCTGACTGTCTCGACCTCGACTGCCACAGACAGTGCTTGATTCAGTCTTACGCAGCACAGATTGACTTGTGTCATAACCTCGTCTGGATGGAGGCATGGTGAGGCTTTCATACTCTTGGTCATTCAATCCATTCCTAGCTGTTGGGTTACGTAGCAGAGCCTGGCTTTCAATATCATAGCCTTCTCTTATGGGGGAGCCACAGCGTCCATGGTGACTACGTCCGCTCAGAGACATAATTGATTCAGATTTACGAAGGAGAGATTGGCTAGATGAGCTGTAATTTCTCCTTGGCGGTGAAGAACTGTGATCATCACGTAGGCTGGTAGAAGTTCTCCTAGACGGAGATGAAGTGTGACTGTCACGGCCACGTCCATTAGATGAACTGCTGGTGATTTCAGTTTTACGAAGAGACATTTGGCCCGAAGAGTTATAGTTCCTCCTTGAGGGAGATGAGCTTCTGCTGTCATGACCCCGACTACTCAAAGACCCACTAACTTCTGTTTTTCTCAAGGCACTCCTAAAATCAGTAATGGTGCTGGACTGGGACTTGGCTGAACTAGCAAATGATTTAAAGTTTCTTGGCAGAGTTCCCGACTCAACACGTCGCCCATGTGTGCCTTGCAAAGAGTTTCTGGATCCTGGCTCCATCCCTTGAGTCCACCCTCCACCATCAAAGTTATGCCTGCTGAGAGAAGTAGTGGACTCACTGCGCCTGAACGGTAAATTTCCATGTGAGGGAGAAGAAGAGCGAGATTGAAGAGTCGAGCCTTGTCTTGTGGAATCAATACGTCCTGACTGTTGATAGGAAGAGACATGAGAAGAAGGATTTCCCCGGCCATATGTACTGCTGAAACCTTTTCGCCCAGTGGAGGCCAGCGACTCGGCTATCTTAAAAGGAGTAGGACTCGGAGAGCGCGGGCCGACTTGTGCCTCAACCTCAACCGCAATTTCATAGGGGTCAGGAGGCGGGATTTCCACTGGCAGGTCCTCAATTTGAGCCTCCATTATCTGTCTTTCAGAGGCCGCACCAAGATTAGGGTTTCTGAAGGGTACAGTGTCTTTGGGTTCTACGTTTCTGTTGCTGAAAATGGGATGTCCTCTCTCAAAATGGCGGAAAGGAGCAGGCGGGCTGTTATCACGGAGTAAACGGGCACCTGCCGCCCTGCCAAGGGAGAAGTAGCCACTTTCGCGCTTCTCTCTGTCTTCTTTTAACCCTGGAAGAAAAGGAAAGACATGCAGTGTGATAGAAATAGAAAGAAGGAGGGGTAACAGAAATAAGACACATCAAACATATCAAAGTTCAACTACAGAGCAACTACCAGAGGTTTCCTGACAGAAATGGAGCTATATTGTATTACTGATAATTGCTCTGGGACACCTCAGCTGGTGACATCAAACAGAATTGCCAAGTAAAGAACACCTTTGGCTGTAACTGGATATGTTTGGTCAACTGCTGTAAGTCATAGGTTTACTGAAGGCTCAGTCTACCAATTCACAGAGCTCATACTTTGAGCTAAATGTGTTCAAACAAGCGATCAGGTGATGCAGTTTCTCATTCTCCTTACTAATCTTCTCTTAAGTTGTGCACCTTTTCCAACTCCTTCTAATGTGTCCTATCTGGCAAATGTTACAAGATACAAGGTCAGCTTCCATGTACCTGATCGACTGCTGAAGCTGTCTCTGCTCCGAGCTTCGTCCATCCAGGCCCGAGGGTTGGGGCGATGCGGTGGAGGGTCAAGCCGGGTCATGTTGAGTTTGGTTGAACGCCGTCGGATGGGCAGGTATTCGTCCTCTGCGCTGATGGAGCCACTGAACTCTTGGTAGTCACTCTGGTCACGAGAGCTACGTGGACGAGGAGGTGGGAGATGAGAGAAGGGTGATGGAAAGGAGAGGGATTGAGAGGGTGGAGGGAACAATTAAATCAGTATAATGTGAATTTCATAGAGTAACTCTGCAAGGTATTAGGTCAGAAAACAAGGTGAGCACGACTGTGAGGTTTGAAATATATGACTACACTACTTGCCACAGTTTTTAAATGATTATACAGTACTGTGGTGGCAATCTAGTTTACAAAAACACTACAATTATAGATTCAAGTCTATAATTCCTCTCGCACTAGCTCTCCCTAAATGACTTATTATCACCATCCAGTGTACCCACCTGTCAGTGCTGTCGTCGTCGTCGCCGTCACAGATATAAAGCTCGCAGTCAGGGCTCAGGATGCACAAAGAGCTCTCCCGATAACCCAGACGCCCTCCATTGACATCACAGTAGCTGCTCACCACCGACAGACCATCAGAATCCTCCTGATAGGACAATAAGGTAAGACACGAGCCAATCACGTCGTAGTAGCAAACTCCAAGTCATAGAGGATGAGGCACTGATGACTCCACATCTCCACACATGGGCAATGCTTACCAAAATGTCACCATGACACTACCGGCAAATAACAGCTTTTTTAACACATAGCTTCACTGAAAATACCCAATGACTTCACATCAATCCTTGATCTGTCTGTCTGGCTCCATCTCCCCGAGTAGAGGGTTTGCTGAATAGCGTCTGTCCCCTCTGTCCTCCTTGACACACACATGTTCAGTCTGCTGTTCGATTAGGGTTACACCTCTGTAACTCGACCTGGCTCGTGGCTTTTCCTCATTAATATTTCATCACTTTTTTTTTCTTTCCGTAAAACCTTCTCTTCTCTCAAAAAGAATCCAAAAACTGTCTGCAAATGTCAGAGACTGGCTGCATCTTCCAGGAAACACCACGTGAGATATTTCAAAGTATAGGGGTACAATTCAACACATACTATAAACTGAAACAAATCCCTGTCATGAGACGAGTGCAGTTATGTTATGGAAGCGGGATAAACAGCAAAAAGTAGAGCGGACACAGTTTTAATACTGTATAGAGTCATTTCCGTCCTTTCTGTACGCTACCCCTCTGTCTACTATTACCAGTGATTCCCAAGAGGCCAGTAAGTGATCCAGCTTCGTTAATTTATAATAGGAGCCACTGCGTCCACCCTGCTCCTCTTTTCCTTACCTCTCATTCTGTCTCTGACCTTTTCTATATTTACTCACTCACAAGCAACAAACACTCACACACGATCTCATGAATTGTGTGAAATTAGAAGGTGTTTTGTGGTTTCTTTTACTCACAGAAACACTGACTTTGGTATCAAGTGAGAAGTTATTTTGTCTAAGACCTACAGAAAGAAATCATTTTCTATTCTATATGATACTGTGAAACTTGTGTGCATCATTTCTGATCAGCAAGACAGTTACAGCTGAGTGAAGCGATACAGCAGTACCTCATTCTGTTTCCCTCAGCTTCACATCTAACCTCAGTGCCGTTCACCCTTGACCTCTAACCTGCTCCTCTTCTTGCTGAGCCTCCAGGTTTGGCTAATCCCATCACTCAGCACATATTCTACTCCTGTTCCCATCTCTGCCCTTTTACCTAGCTGCCCTCTTCCATTCAGGCCCTCTCTTCTTTCTCACCTTGCTGCTGGTGTCTCTTTCCTCTGCCTGGGATGGGATCGGTGTTAAAAACACTCCTTTGCCTGATCCGATCCCGGTGTCAGTCCCACTTTTAGCCCCTGTTCCGGTCTCTGCTGTAGAGTTCTGCTTTGGTGCCGCCTTGGTGCTCTCCCCTGCGCCAGCGTGCAGGTGCCTCTGGCGCAGGCAGTCGTGGCAGCGGGAGGGGTCAAAGATGTTGGGTTGGAACTTGGGGCAGATGGGCTCATCGACGGAGAGGGGCATGGTGACTCCGGAGGGGGAACCTGCACAATCATCGCATCGAGCAGGGAAAGCTGGGGAACAACAGCAGGGCAAGGAGCAATATTATGATGAAACATAGAACAAACAGTAATAACACAAACAAACCTTCTGCTGAGTATAAATTGGAAACCTCTGTGCTGACCTAACCATTAGATATGTATGAAATCAAGTGTGAGTGTTAGGTGCTGGTGCAAAGAGAGCTGAACAAAATATTTTCCAAACTTGCACAAGCATGAGATGAAATAAGAAAGAGCATTATAGTTAACAAAAACAAAAACCCTATATGCTGTTGAGTCTGGCTGTGAAGCTACATCACAGGTGACAGGTGTAAGCACAGAGCAGCGACTCAGGATGAAAATGTAAGAGGAGCTTTTATTTCATGGCTCATGCAAGATCTAAAGCGGAACTGTTAAGGTAGGTGATAACTAATCACACTAGAGGACAGTGAAACACAATCCAGTCAGAGCTCTGTCAAAGCTCCTAACAGAGCAGCATTACCACCAACCACAAGACACATGTAATCTAACAGACTTTACAAGCACCACAGCCTCTTGCAATCAATGAACCTATTAAGACAGTAAAAAGGATGACAATGAAAATACTAAAAAATATTTTGAGGATTTTATAGAAAAATGAGAATTGATGAGCATTACCTGACAAGAGCCTCCGACTGTCAGCTCCACTTAGAATATGTCATTAGGAGTCCGAGGATAAACTGCCCACCAGACCCCCATCAGGCACATGCCTCCTCTTCCCCATGCTCTCTATCCTCCCAAGCTGCCAAGCGCTCAAATCAATCCGATTGGCTGTTCTGACAATGAGTGAAACTGAAGCAACCACGACAGCCATGTTGGCTCTCGGTTAACACAGTGAGAGACCCTGAAGCACACACAGACCTGGAGCCAGCATGGAGCCAGTGGCCTGCCGGTTCCTCTATTGGGTGGTTGTATTAAATATCATGGGCTTTAGAAAGCGAAATGAAACGCTCATGCTAGTGACAGCTGGCACACGCTGGCTCAGGTTAACGTAAATAAATAAACACTGGTGAGGTGGGGGTTTAACATACATTAAAACTATTGGCAGTGTGGGAGTGTAGGTTCACAAATAAGGAATAAGGTTCTGTAGGAGACACAGCAACTGGTTCTCCTTTAGATCACACACACAGGTAATACTGGACTATGGGGGAAACACAGAACTAAGGGTTGACTTCCTGATGTTCTAGAGAGGATGTTGACAACAGTGTCAGGTTTCCTATGAAACAATGGCAAGAAAAAAAAAATTGACAAAGATCACACTGACAGGTTGTTTGCTGCATCACCAGGTCACTTATTAGCAAGATTAATCCTTTATTTAACAATAATGTATGTAAACACAGCTTGTACATATTGAAGAAATAACACCACAAAAACAGTTTTGTTTGAAAAATGTACAAATTTGAGCACAAGATTTCAAGCGGCAGGCACTGTGGAAATATTGACCCACGTCGTGATAGATGGTCCAACACTGAGCTTCCACATCAGCTTGTGTTCTTTTGACAAATTTCTCAGGATATACACTTCCTGCTGGAACACAGGAGTATAAATCCTCCAAAGTCCAACTTGTTCACCTGTGGGACTCTGACACAAGAAGTCTCATCACGGCTCGAACCCTTACATGAGATTTTTCTACACGCTCTTTCAGTCCTGATGATGCACCCTTTTCCCAGTATTTCGACGTCTCTGCCACTTGCATGTCTTCCCCACTCTGTGTTTACTCTCTGTGGCACCACGTCTCTTGTCTGTCGGACGGCCTCGTCCTCCTCGGCCTTCCTGCTTCCCTTTCCTCTTCCGCTTGCTGGTGTAAGTGTTGAGTGATGCGGTCAGGGAGCGGATCCTGTAGCAGCAGGGGAGAGAAAAAAAACAGAATGCAAATGGCTGAGAGGGGCTGGAGGATGACAGGCAGACAAACTGAAGGAACATCTGAGCATGGCTGTTATGTCACCACTGTGACACAACACATTGTTGGGGTGCATAGCACATATAAATAATGAAAAGCCCAAAGTGATGTCTGACCAAAAGCCAAAATCCTAAATGTATTGAACTTATGATAGAAAATGTCACTCTTATTGATGCTCATATGTTGAGACCTGCATGATGAAGAGCTTACTTTTTGTTCATGATTGGATTCCCGGCTTTTCTTGGCATTTGCATTTTCTCCTCCTCGTCCTCCCCCTTTTCTTCATCCTCGTTTTCCCCATTCACCTTCAAAGCAAAGATTCTCAGTGTTAATGGAGTTTTACTGACATCAGTTTCATTTTTCCTCAATCACTGAAGCATCAGAGCAACTATATGGAGCTACAAGTAGCAAAACCGACATAATTTAGGCTGATCAAGATGAAGAAGACGATAAGTTGAGGCTTAACTGTTCACCTGATTAGCTGCGGGTCCAAGCAGGTGAGCTCCTGTGAGGTCGAGTTCACTGATAGTTGTCACGGTGACCGTGTGGTTGGGGTGATCGTACTGCACAGACTCCGTTTTGCTGGTGATAGTTTCTTCTAGATCATCTTCATCAGCCTCTGAGAGATGGGGTCAACCAAGGAAAGAAAACAATAAGCACAGATTCTCAAGTGTCAACAACAAATCAGTAAAATGACCAGCTTGCTTTTAACTCACCAAGAGCTTCTTTCCTCTCCTTCAGCATCTTCATGTATTCCTTATGCCTCTGAAAGCATACAGCCAAACACATAAGGATGTGCTCACACAGTTCAATATGTGTCGATCCAAAACAGATTTTTAACTACGCTCTTTTACATTACACTTACTTCTTCTCTGACTCTGATCTGTTCATCCTTGATTTTCTTCTTAATTTCTTCCACTGCTGCTTTCCTCCTTTCCACCTTTCGCTTATGGAAACCAGTTAAATACTCCCTGACAGAGCAGAAGAGGAAGAAGTCTTATGTCTCTGCTGGTTTGTGTTGCACAAAGGCACATTTTAATGAAAACTCTTACTTACAATTTATGTTAACATCTTGAACAGTAAGGGGTTTTGAGGTTAATAATAATTATTTAGGTATAGTAACTGACTCAAATGAAACAAATCAAGAAATAAGCAGTATTCATAAGTGAAAGAATAGGATGGTTTAGAAGAACATCACAATGCTTTAAAAGTTAAAATTTAACAAGTGAGAATGAAAATCTTCCTTGGTTTCAGCAATTTGAATTTTTAACAACATAATTTACATACTATAAAGTCTGCGTTGGTTTTATTCTGCCATAAAAGAACCTACATATAGTACATGTTGTAGATAAGGTTTTACTAATTCAATAAAATAAATATTCTTGACAGAAAGCTAATGTTAGCCTGATGTTGACACAGGTCTGTGACGGCTAACAGTACGATGCTAGCTAACATCTGCAACATGTTAAAAAGCAGTTTATAAACTTACTGTCTGTCTTTGTCGTCAAACATAACGACGCATTTGTTTTCCCTTTTCTTGGATCCCGGCTTGAATTTAGCCTTATTAGATACATTGTTGTGCTTTTTCGTATTTTTCATGATGTACACGTGAGTTTACCCAACACTACTTCCGGCTTCTGTTTAATAAGGAGCGCGTCGCGTAGCTTTACCCGACGAGAAACACGCAACTAAAAGTTCCGCACACACTCAACATTTAGGACGAACGTAAAGATTTTGTGCAGTGGATGTAAACACATCTCAACTCAAATAAATATGCTTGTTTTAAGAGGTGTTATTGTAACTGCAGGATCCACATATTGTCTGAATCTATTGAGATAATGAGAATTAATATACCACCTCAAATGGGGTTACATGGTCTGCACTTTTCTTAATCATAAGATAAGATAAACCTTTATTCGTCCCACAGTGGGGAAATTTACATCATCTTGATATGATGACTATTTCTACTCACCCTTATATTGTATTTGATATTTTCTAATTTGGTACTTGCACTGTGCTGATCCCTCTGACACCTTTGTGATGATCAGCTGTTTCTAGTGGGAGAGACATGTGAGCTGTCTCTGTGAATTGCTGGGAATGTTTCATTTAGACCGAGGTGTCCAGTGTTGATCACTTGGCCATGTAGACAGTGTGTGAAAGAAGAAACTTCACACAGCCACCGTTAACAGATTTGCACCCGCATTCACACTCGGCCAACACCCACGTCACATGAAACATGAAATGTGGTGTTCTCTATTCTTCTGTTGTAGTGCTTTTCTATTTGCACTTCCCATATTACACATCCACAACCAGTGTGATACTTGCGCCACTGAAAGATCATACACACCAACCACTGTCATGTGTTGTTTTAATATAAAAACAATCAAAATGAACAACGAAATTCAGACAATAAAACACATTAAGGGGAAAGATGAAAAAAAAAAATTGTAACATAATTCTAATGACAGCAAAAACTCCAGTCTGCTGATGAGCAGGTTGAGCTTTGCTTTATTCTTTGCACACTTTTATCAGACAGAAAAGATAATCTAAATAACATAAGCTTTTCAGGACTCTTTAGGTTGCTACTCTTGGGTTGACCTGGAAGACAGAGCTCTGGAAATTTCTAATAGCATACTTGTGTTTTTGCTTGAATTTTAAAAACAGCAGAGAAATTGCAGCGTGTGCCAAAGAAAGAGTGATTCTAAAATATCAGGCTAATTGCGGGCTTCAATAAAATACACAACACCTATCTATTAGAGATTCCCCCGCTGACAGGTTCTGAGCCTAGGCTGCTTTTATCAATATAAAACAACAATGACATAACTGCAAAACCTCTGCCCCCCCTCAGAAAAGCATTTATATTAATATTACATTATATAACCATTAAATAAGACAATCAGAGCACAGAAACAGGAATGACAGAAGTGTCGTATCAGGAATAAGTCAACAATTACAAATAAAAAGTGAATTGGACAAAAATTTCACAAGGATACAACTCCTCCATCATTCCGAATATGATAATAAAATAATTTTTTTTACATAACATCAAGGCCATTTTGCTTGAGAGTTTTACATCATAGGGGGACATCACTTCCAAGAAATACCATTCTTCATGTTTAGCAGACCACTGTCACTTAAATCAGAGGTTTCCAAACGGGAGGAGGGCCTCCCCAGTGAAAAATATTACATTAGTTATCATAAGGAGATCAAATAGGCTTTTTTCAAGCAGTCTGAGGGAAGGCCCACAGCATCAGACTTTGAAACCCCCCGATTTCGATACACCTTAAAGTGATGCGCCACCCAACATCTTTTGAGTATCTGACACTCAGAGCCTGCAGGTGGCTTGCAAGGATGATACTTTTCTTCTGCTGTGAAAACCACCATGAATACAAACTAACCCCAGCCACTGCTCTCCATCAGTTACGTTTTTAAAGCCACCATGCAAGGCCACAGCAGGTGAGTGCTGGGTAATAAAAAAAGATCTTTGGCGGAGTATTACTTTAAGGGTGAGGCAGCTGACCTTGTTCTGCTGATCAGAGCTTTAGACCATCAGGTCCAGACTCTGACAGGAAACAATTATGAGCCAACTTTGACATGTCACGGTGCTTTCTTTGATGTGCGTCTCCTCTCAAGCAGTGGGTAAGGACTTCCTGTTTAATCTACTTCCGTTTATCTGCCTATGTACAATCTATATACAATCACATTGGGAGTTTGTATGCAATTACTTTAATATGTAAAATGTATATGCATAAGTGTGTGTGTGTAGGCATTTTCAAACGTATCCGCCCATGATTGGCTGCTTCTCTCTGCTATTTAGACATTCTCCAAGTCCATTCATTTCCCCTGTTTCTTGTGAGCATGTCAGCAGTAGCTGTCGGTCATTCTTGCACTTTCTGCAAGAACAGCAGTTCAAATTGCTAAAGTACGGTACTGCTGCACCCCAAAGTCTAAATAAAGCAGCTCAGCAAGGTTTCATTAGAATGACGCTGTGCATCACTTCAAATGGTCACTTAATTCAAATTCAGGATAAGTGATGTGGTGCTTAAGTATCCTCTTTTGCTCCACAGTACAACGCTGGCATTGCACAGTGTATGAGGTAGATAAGTAGAGACACTACTCAGCACTGTAGGGTTAAAAGCAAGCTAGTCTGTCTGTCTGCATCCTACAGCACAGTCATGCTGAACAGACAGCGGCTGTCTACACTTGAATACTCTGAAGCCTTTAATTGAGACTTGCAATTTCAGTGAGACATTACACATTTACAGTAGCACTCACATTGCCGTGTGCCAATAATGATTGTACAGCCTGGTATCCTACAGATAATTAATGCACTGCTGCATTGCATTAATTTAAACAGCTATTAGAGAACAGTCCCTTTCCCCTTTGGGGCCTATTAAACCTGACTTTCCTTGTTGTTGTGGAGCTTTGTTTAAAATGAGGCGGGATACCATTAACGTCCAGAAGGTGGCCTGATTGTGCTGCAACAATGAAACTAAGCATCAAAGGGGCAAATGTGCAGCCTGCAAGTGTTTCAGCTGCAGCGTGGATATGGAGCTGAGTGTTAGATGTAGCTGTGACAGTAAAAATCAGCTGTCTGTGTGAGAAAAGCATGACAGTTTGAAAAAAGTCCTTATATTCCTGGCCCTTGGTCTGTGAAAAGGTGTGAATGAGTGACAACTACAGAATTACATATTGTTGCTGGATGAGCAGCCTAGTTTACATCTTTGTGTGTATGATAGCAAATTACAGAGTCCATTGTTTCATTGTACTGTGAGTAGCCCTAATTTGTGTGTGTTTGTTCAGGAGGCAGCAATGGTCGTGCCCCCGCTGAGGCGCAGCAGGATCTGCTGACAGTCCTGCAGGGACCGCCGGTCTCCCACACGCTCCAGGGTGCGCTTCGCCTCGGCCAGCAGGCGGGCGCGGTGCCCGGGTGGGGTTAACAGAGGCATGGGCAGGTGGCGGCAGGCCAGCAGGATGGCGTGAGCCCTCTCCCTCTCACCCAGGACGCACTCACCTTCTGACAGCAGGGAGGAGGGGGAAGGAGGAAAAGAGAAGAAGAAAAAAAATGCAGATTAGTATCCATTGCCTTCTGGTGCGTCTGTGTGTATCTTTGTGTGTTTAAATGTGTGTAAATACAGGGTCATGTTGTCCTCTAGGACTGTTTTCCAGTAAGTTTTTCTACTTTGCCATTAATAGCAAAGATTAAGAACAACCACGGGGGAACTGGCCCTGAGCCAGCAGTCAAGGTGAACTTGAACTGTAAGTTTGAATGTGTATGACGTCTCTGATTAGACATGAGTTTAGTCTCCCTTACCGGCTGTGTAGGAGCTGTGTGTCCTGCGTCGGAGGTTGTGCTCCAGCAGCTGGTGTGTCCTCGTGGGACTGGCTCCAGCCATCAGCCTCACTGTGGTCTCATGAAGAAACACCTGCAGGAAAAAAAAAATACACACATCAGAGGCACAATTATCATCAGCATCAAGTATTTACAGGTGTTAGTCTCTGTGATGTTGGAGCAGAAAAACACTGATCTCCTCACATCATTTCACCCCATGTACAGTATTCTACCAGGGATATACATTATAGAACACACGTTCAGTGGAGCCTTTCATACAAAGCGCCCCACAGCACCATGAGTGAGTATTTCTCAGTCAGTGGTCTCACAACTGAACCTCATAAAATGATGCAATTCATGTGCTTCATAGAGTCTTGCACAAGCCAAAACATAGCAAATGATGACCGACTGCTGTGAAAGCAGTCGTCGTTAAAGATCCCCTGGCAGCAGTAATGACTACTCCAGTAAATCTTACGTATGACTGACGATATGCTAAGCTGCGGTGAGATCTCTGCAGCTGCTAACAGGGAGAGAACTCAATTTTCAAGCCTGATACAGTAAATGTATTACAACCACAATTCCATAAAAGTTGAACGCTGTAAAAAATGTTAATAAAAACAGAATTTGATGGTTTGCAAGTCATTTAAATCCTACAGTTAATTGAGATTGCTCTTTTTATACCCAGTCATGTTACCAACCTGTTGCAAATTACCCTGATTTGTTGGGAGATGTTCCTCCAGGTGTTTTTTTTTTTTTAGCATTACACAACTCAAATGAGCATATATTTTTCATAGACCAATACATTTTTTTGGTTGCAACATTTGATAGGTTGTCTTTGCTCTATTTTCAATTAGATATAGGGTTAAAATGATTTGCAAACCATCAAAATCTGTTTTTAAACATTTTACACAGCATTCCAATTTTTTTGGAATTGGGGTTGTATTATTATGAACAAGATTAGCAGGGCCCAGATGATTTACAGGATTACTGTCAGTGTAGCATAAACACAAGAAAAACATTTAGTGCCAACAACATATTGAGGGTATTATTACTTTCGGTATATAAGCTTGTTACAGCTTTGCAAATCTGAGAGTTGTCTGCTTTTCAGTGTGTTATTAAAAATCTAATTAATTTCATTTGAAAGTGATTATTTGTTTCCTTTGGCTGAAAGCTATACAATGAAAGTGAATCTGAAGCCATCACTTTGGGCTCTAATTACTTGTTATTGGCATCTCCATATTTGTGAGATCTGAGGTGCTAAATGAGCAATGGAGAGTCAAAAGCGATTGATAGTGATTAATCTTGCTTTCAGTCACAGGAAATACAGTCTGGTCAAGGTCAGAATGATAAATCCTTGGCTCTTATCTAGAATGTCCCTGGCTCTTGTTATGAGCTGGATGAAGTTTATCTGGTAACAACATAGGATAAAATGAAACATTGTGCAAATTTGCAAATGTTATGTGACACAGGTTGGCGAGTACTGCTACAGAAAAGGTTTTTCCACCTATGTTGCTCTTCAAAATGTCCCTGTGTGAGGAAAACAACCAGAACGTAGGCTTCAAGGCTCTGAACTCCACTGACTGTAACCTTGCTTGATCTTGACAGGGATGTACCTTGTGTTGTGCCTGTCTGTAGCACTGTGTGAGCTTTCTGAGCGCGCTGAGGTCCCTCTGGAAACCAGCCAACTGGGATCCAGGGGCTGGGCCAGGATCTCCATTGCTGCTGCCTCCCCGCTGCCATAAACTGGTCCTCAAGGTCAGCAGAAGGTCACAGACCAGGAGCTCCACCCCCTTAGAAGAGAAACATGACAAAGATTAAAGTGTTGTTTGGTGCATTTACATAAGATGGATTATTTGAATGGAAAAGTAGATTTTAATATTTGCTGTTCCATGAATACTATGGTTGACTTGGATTTTTAAGACACGCATTTGAGACCCAAGTTGTGCCTCCAATGAGCACTTACAACCACAACCCACCAATGATCAACATCATTACCAGTGCACCTCAACCCAACAAAAAATGGGGAAAAAAAAAAAAAACGATGAAAGGAAATTCAGCACTGTCTGATGTGAAGTGGTGGCGTGTGTAGCGGGTGCGTGCAGATTGGGGAGGCCTCTGTACTGCACTGCAGACACATTGCACTCGGCTTCAGGATCATGCAATGCAACTACAATGCACCACAGCCACCTCCTTCCACCCACACTGCGCGCACACACACAGCCCCACTTCAGCCTGCCCTGACCCCAAGTGAGCATGCAGTGTGTGCATGTGTGTATATGCATGATGAACCCCTGAAGACATTAACTTGAAACATGAAACTAGGAAACATACACCATGAGGCAGGTCTTTAATGTCTACATACTGTGTGTGTGTGTGTGTGTGTGTGTGTGTGTGTGTGTAAGACAGCAGAAAAGACTGCGGAAGAAACGCGAACACAGGGCAGATTTTAAAACATAATGGTGCCGGTGTTTGGAGGGTTGTGAGGCATCCTTTGTACACTACCTTGTTCAGCCAGTTCCCAGACTGGGCAAGGGGCACCGAGACGCTGGAGCGCAGGTAGCTGCTGGCTCTGTCGCAGTGGGACAGGCAGGCTACCGCCCCTTCTCCCTTCAGAGGGGAGAGACTCATCTGAACTGCCTTGCAAAGCAGCAGCACAGCCTTGGGCAGAGGGTGGCTGAAACAGAGAGGCGACAGAGGGGCGGTGAGGATGGTTACTGCGAAATCTTTCAAACAGAGATGAATGGGTACTTGTCTTTATTACCATCTTGCTGTTTAATTGAACTTAAGATGTTTGAAATCTGCAGAAGTTAGACAGAATTTATAGATGATCCTGTGCAAGGTTATGACTTTCAAGTCTCTGTAACCAGTTGGAGATTTAAAACTTATCCAATTTTTTCAGCTCAAAAGATTCCTGCAGTGTGAGAACAATTTAAATTTGAAAGGAGAATGAACACTCCAACACGTTAATTCTAGTTTCTGTACTGTAGCGTGGGAGCGAACTGAAACAGGTTTTACTTCACTCACTCAAGAGTGTGTAGAGCCCGGGGCATCCGCTCCGCTTCTGCCAACAGTGACCTCACTACGACATCATCGCCCTGCAGCCAATGCACGGCGGCCTTCAGGACCAAAGCCCACCAACGACTCACTGGGTCTCCCACTGGCAGGAAGAAGAGAGAGATGTTTTGATGGTTAAGACCCCGTGCTTTGTGCGCAGCATGGCTAAGTGTGAAAACAAGTATTGATTAAGACTGTAACTAATTAACATCGTTTGAACAGATCATCAATGTGTTCATATTCATTGTCATTTATTACCGCAAATCAATGACTGCAAGTGTTATCTGTGATAATCCAATAAAAAGTTAATCCCAAAAGTTTAAGTGGTTGTCAGTGTGCGGCAAATGGAACAAAGAAAATCCATTCATGTTGACAGTAATGACTGAGATGGCTAGCTGGTTAATCTTTACAAAAGAATAAGAGTTTAATATCTTCCAGCTCTCCCCATGCTGCCCAACATCTGATGTGATTCATGCTTTCATGTGATTGTGATTGGATTGTTCTCTTCATATTATTCATACCTGGAGTGGTGGTGTGATTGGGAGGAGTTGAGAAGGGAGGAGGAGGGGAGGGAGAGTCCTCTGTACAGCTGTTCAATAATTGGAGGAACTCCAGGGCACTGGAAAATTCCCTGAAAGAGAGACATACCAAGAAAAGAAGATGAGATGAGATATTCCTTTATTAGTCCCACAATGGGGAGATTTCCAGCGTAAAGCAGCAAAGAGGAGAGCAGAATAGAAAGGAGCATCAGTAAAGTAACAATAAATAAACAGTAAATAAGTATATAAACAAGAGAAGTATAAAAATCAAATCAACAATTTAACTAGAGGAAACATAAACGCATTAACAATTTAAACAAGGCTAAAAAGTATTAACAATTTAACAAGAGAAATATAAAAAATATGGGAACAATATATACACTATAGACAGAACAGTTGAATTAAAGATGAGATGAAATGAAATATTGCTCAGTGTAATGGGGCACAGCTTTACAGAGCCACAATTATTAATTCACATCAAACTGTCAGACACATTGCTGGTACCCCTGCCTTACCCAGAGTCGTTCTTGCGTTTGCCCGCTTCAGAGTCGCTCTGCGGCTGGATGAGGGTGTGAACGGCTCTCTCCAAGAGCTTCCTGCAAAAACAGCGGTGCAACTGGGCAATGGGGTCAGCTAGAGGAAGATCGAGAGGGAAATAGGTAAGTCATAGCACACAGCAGACTTTATTTATCAAAAAGCAACCAGTGCACATTTGCATTCATAAGGGATAAGGGAAAGACAAAGCATGTGCAAAATAATAAGTTCACACATTCAGTAAATATCTTCTACATTACACATTTACAAGTGAATCCATTTTTAAGCATCTGAGTTGCCCTGCCCAACCAAAGAACCACCATTTATTCAAGGTATATAAAACTCAACACAGTGCAAAAAAGATCCTGAACCAACCCAGTCAGTTTCGCCAACATTAGTCAGTTGGATGTGCATGGAAAACCTCCAAAGGGAGGCGCCCAGGAGGAATCCTTATCACATGCCTGAACTACTTCAAGTGGCACCTTTGGACATGAAAGAGCAGCAGCTCTACCCTGAGCTGAGCCCAGGCACGCTACAGAGGAAACCCTATTCGGCCGCTTGTATGCATGATCTCATTTTTTCGGTCACTGCCCACAGCTAATGAGGGTTGGAACGTAGATCAACGGGTAAATCCAGCTTTGCCTTCAGGCTCCTTCTTCACCAAAACAAACCAGTACAACTGTCCACATTACTGTTGATGCTGAATCAATCTGCCTGCCCATCTCATGCTCCATTTTACCCTCGAGACACTTTATTATTATTAAATACAGAATATAGTATTATGACCAGTAATGGTAGAGTAACACTTAAAGGGTTCAATTTAAGTCTCTCTAGAAATTTAAGTCTCCATAGAAAGTATATTTTGCAATATGATTAGTATTTCCTTTAAAGGAGGTTGTCTTTTTCATTGAGGGTCTTATTATTTATTTTTGTATTATGTCAACAGTGAGGTTTTGTGATTCTAAATGTGATAAAGCGCAAAGATCCCCTAAAAAGCATGATGTTTATGTTCAAAAAAAGTGAAAGAAGGGAAAGACATAAAGAGTAAAATAGATTAACTTTTGGACATACCTGGGTCTCTCTGAGAAGTGTACACCCCGTCGGTGCCCTCCGACTTCACTGACCAATCACAGCTCAGGAAGAACTGTCTACCCAATGGGGTGAAGAGCCAGCGCAGGCAGTCAGGGATCGGCTTGGTCTCTGATTGGTTGGCCACACTCTCTGCACAACTCAACAGATAACCCTTGGAGACAGAAGAAGAAAAGGTGAACATGATGGAGAGTAAACAACATCCAAAGTACATAAGACATCATTGAAATAATCTTCTCTGTGTGTTCGTGCTTTTGTGATGGACCACGTGAGAGACTTACAGATAGAAAGGAGAGGTGGTGGCCCAGCATTGTGCGCAGGGCTGTTGCTGCAGTGACATAGATCTGGGTGAGCTGGGCGGGGGCCATCTTGCCCTGGGCGCTCTCACTGAGGTTGACAGCGCTCAGAGACAGAGACAAAGCCCACAGGCTGCTGCGCTGAGGCAGTTTTCCTACAGAGAGAGAGAACAGACACTGTGTAACTGTCTATAAATCTTCATAGTATGTCAAAGTGAAAGTAGAGTGCAAAATGGATTTGTTGCCATGAATGTGGTTGTGGAGTCACTTATTCAGCCCTTGTATTTTTCCTGCCTGTGTAGAGCATCAGCCCACTTTGCTCTCAACGCTCACCTGTGAGCTGCAGCTGGCTCAGCCGATGATAAACCAATGCTGCGTCTCTCGCACTGGTCCTTGCCTCCTCCCCTTCATGCTTTCCCCCAACCTGGTGAACCAACCAGCCCAGGGGTGTTGGACGATGCAAGAAGTAGCGAATCAGATTCCAAGACAGCGAGCAGACAAGGTCCAGATTGGTTGAGGGCAGAGCTCTGGTCAAGACGGACAGACAGGTCTCTAAACTGGCCATTGCTGCTGTGTAATCTCCCTGCAGGAAGAGAGGAAACGGGGGGAAACGTAAGCTAATTGGTATTCCGCGAAGAGTGACAGGAAAGATGAGGAGGGGGGCATGCAATGAAGGTCAGAACTGCCATCTGAACAAGATTTGAACAAATGCTAAAAATAAACCCAGGCAGGGAACAGACAGCCTAAACTGAGACATCAAAATGGTGAGAATCAAAGCAAACTGGGTGAAGAGACATCAAATCTCATTCTCCAAGCACATCCAAAGTAGAGAATAAGTGAAAATTAATATTCACACAGATTAATGAAATGTGAGCAGTGTGATCATGTTTTTCCTGTATGAGGAAATTTTCCAAAATAACACAAAATAATCTCATGCAAGTGAAACTATATACACATAGCATATTAAATCAATTTCTTGGTTTGTATAAGGATCATCTGTACTCACCCTGTTGAGATGCACGTCTGCCTGTTTGCGGTGCCTCCAGAAGGACACAGATTTGGGTGAGTGAAGGGGTGTGACGGGCTCCCACAGGTAGAGCACTCTGACACAGCCCCATACAGCTCCCACCCCACTCAGCACCCACACCATCACCCATGGCAACAGGCACCGCAGCCAGGACGCTGAAGGACAAGAGGAAACAAAACACGCCGTAATGTCATTACACATTTTACAATACTTGTACTACTACATCCCAAATTCAGTCATGACTTCTGGACTCTTGTGTAATGAACCCTTATAAAAAAAAAAAAAGGGGTCAATCCTGCTCACCAAAGTCTTGCGTGTGACTTGGAAACCAGACAAGCGTTCTAGACGGCCCATGGCCTGCAGAAAAGCTGGGGCTCCCCGAGGCCTCAGAGCCCAACAAAGATGGCAGCGGGTTCAGGGACAGGCAGAAGAAGGTCAGGGCGCAGAGTAGCAGTCGAGAGCGATCCATCACTCCAACCGAGGAGGGAGAGTCTGGCTCACTCTTCATCTGAGAAACGGTAAAAGAGAAAAAACAGATTCACAATAATGAGCAATCATACTTCCAGCATCTGTAGAACTATTCACAATGCCGAGCCAACAGAAAACCTGTGTCATCCTGTCTTTGTGCATTACCTGCTCATGATCCAGTAAGGGGCTGCCTGGCTCAGAGTCCACACAATAAGGAGAGAACTGGGGAGGGGAACCTGAACCAGAGTCCGAGGCTGGAGGTGACATCATCACTATTTCCTGTTTGAGCTCCACATCTTCAGGTAGCATCACTGGCTCTGATATAGAGAGAGGGACTCATTAAAATCTCAAGCTGCTACAGGTCACGCTCAGCTTAGAACATTGAGTGATGTGAAACACTTACTGTTCTTCTGGTTGGCCATCTTCAGGGCCAAGTTCTCCTGTCGTAGTTTGTGGTTGACCTGTTGCAGGTACTTGATGTAGTCAATGGCCTTCCTCAACACTCCTGACTTGTGCATCTGGGAAGAAAGACATAAAGGAGGACATGTGAGGATCCAATTTCTACGAAGCTCATGAGTGAAATCAGTTTTTTTTCCCCACATGTAAACACTGAAACAATTTATGACATTAAAATAGTCTTAATGTTTCACTAACTTTGGCATCATTGCCCATGACCAGGTCTCTGAGCTCCACGATCTTGTCATTGATGGAGGACCGGTATCTCTTCTCGATGATGTTGTGGGTCGTCCTCCTCTCGCCCTCCTTCACCACTCCTCCCGGGCCCACTCCTCCTCCCATCACCTGGCCTTGCTCCATGCTTGATCTGACCCCATTTGCATTATGCGAGGAGCCTGGCTGTAGCTGCTTGATGGGCAATTTGTCTCCTCCTCCCATCATGACAGGGACGGTGGTCAGGATGTTGCTACTCATCAGTGTCTGGGGACAGAAATCAGTAGCAGTACATTAGTTTCCCTGTTTTCTTTTTTGTGAACCGAATAGTAACATAAAATCTTTTATTCTAGCTGAATACCGGGACTTGCAGAGCTGTGTTTTGGATGGGCGTGGTCAAGGTGGTGATTCCTGTGGGGCTCTGCATGGTCGACAGCACCTGTGTGCCGTCTGGTTTGAGTGTTGTCAGAACCAGTGAATCCGTCTTCAGAATTTGAGGCTGCTGGACCAGAACCTGATGGAAAGACGTTAGAGGTCAATGTGAGGCTTGAAGGTTCGCTTAAGATTTTTAATTACCTGGTTATTATTATTTGATTTTTTTGGGGGGGCGAAATGGAAGTTATCACGATAATGACATTCCAATGAATAATGCTGTCATCACTTGGAAACTATTTTTACAGCAGAGTACAGAGGACTGATAGAGCTTCATCACATGGTGCAACAACAATCACCTGAAGCTCAATATCAGCCAAACCAATGAGTTTGTGGTGGATTATCAGAATTTTTAAAATCACCAGTTCAGTATCCAACAAAATGTGAAATCTCGTCACAATCTCCACTTGGATAAAAGGTCACAGTGACCTTCACCTTTGACCACCAAATTCGAATCAGTTCATCCTTTAGTCCAAGTGGACGTTTGCACCAAATTTGAACAAGTTCCCTCCCTCCTTCCCAACCTGAAAAAACAAAGCCTCAGTCACAGCCGTCGCTGGCACGGACACAAATGTGATCACTCACTCACCCAACCCTACTAACAACAATGAGGTCACTTACAGGTACTTGCTGCATCTGCTGTTGCACAGTGTGGACTGTGGTGGGCGCTGTGGAGAGAGTCTGGATGGTCTGACCGGTTGGGGTCAGAACGCGCTGGTGCTGAATGGCCACTGGTTGGAGCTGTGGTGACGTGACAATGCTCTGCACCTGGGGTTGGAGGACTGGGAATGGGAGACAGGATGATGAACGATTTGTCAGTACAGGAGAACAGAATAATGTACTGTGTGATCCTCTCTTTAGTCACCTTGGAACCCAGGAGCAGGGCTCTGGTGGCAGATGACCGGGTTCTGGATTAACCGTCCACCGTTGGAGGTAATCATCACAGTTTGGGCTGCCTGGGTCTGGATGGGCAGGGGCGTCTGACTGTGGGTCTGAACCAGAGTGTGGACCGGGAAGCTCTGGGTCTGCATGGGGATCCCCTGGGTGTGCATCTGCATTTAAGTTAAAAAAATTGTTTCATCTCAATGTGTATTTTCCCTTCTGACATGACAAAAGTTTGATGCAGCATAAGACAGTTTATCTGTTTTTTGATGTACTGTTTAAGGAAAAAGGTATTTCACTCAAGACAATAAACTGTATCTGTCAGGCTGGCTACAGTTTTGCTGAGATGTGCACTGCTGTTTGTAAGGATGCTGAGCTGGATATTATATTTTATAGTCTGTCGGTACTCTGAAATTTTTCTCCTGTCAGCAGAAGCTTTTTCAGTATGGATGGCGCAATAACAGAAAATGAATCTACACTGTCTCCACAAAAGACAATGAAATAACAGCTGGAGAGGCAGGCACCTTGAAAACAGCTTCGATCTCAAGACTACAGCACTGGTCCATCACTGCAGCAGCTTTACAGCCCTTTCAGACCCTCGCAGCAATCCAAAACTTTAAGAGCTCAGCCTCGAATACAGCTTTCAATATGCTACATAACAGTACATAAAACTAACTAGTAGAACATGTAGTATAAATGTGTAAAACTTGGGTTATTACTCTTCTCAAACACAGGACTTGTATGTGAAAGTGGTGTCAGATAATTCATACCTGGAGGGTGGGCTGGGCCGTCTGTTGGGGCTGAGGCTGGATGGGCTGGACCACCTGAGGCCGTGGCTGAAGGAGGGGAGGGCTGCGGGTCACCTGCTGCTGCCCTGACGAGACGGTGGTGGGGGAGGGGGTCTGGGCGGGAGTGAGGGGAGGGGTGAGGGGTAGAGACTGGGGGGACAGTGTCTGGGAGGGGGCAAGGCTGACGTTGGAGCTCTGGTAGACAGCAGGGGTTGGTGTCTGAGGAGTCTGGGGCGTCTGAGGGGCTTGAGGGGTTTGAACGGCAGTTCGTGGGGTGTTGCTGGCACCTCCACTCTGCACAGAGCCTGCTGAGGCCATCTGGTCCTCAAACAAGTCTGGGAAGTCCCCCACCTGGTTGCTGACAAACTGCAGCATCTCTGGGGAGACAGACAAACAGAATGGGCATTAGAACAAGTCTGGATTCGATTAAGAAATCAAAATAAGCTTTAGGGACAGCTCTGCCATTGATTCAGTTATTTGAAATATGAAAATAGACTTAATGCATCATATGAGGTATTTGTCAACAACTTAACAAATCTATCATTTAAAACGGTTAAATACCAAGAAACCTTAATAATAAAAGATTCATTTTACTTTAAATTTACAGTTTCACTGAGTCTTGTGTCACTAAGAACAGAAGGTGAATGATGTGGTGACACCTGAGGATCACCATATTGCAACATAATCTAAATCCCATGACTAACGGTGACAATTACTTGGCTACTTTTAAGCTCAGGCCTTGGCTACACCCAATATTACAGTATCAGAAAGTAATAATCTGTGGAATTCAAGTGTCCTTGAGAGAGAACTCTTTGGCTGAAACTAATGCAAGGTGGTAAGGTTGCTCCACTGCAGATCTGACTTCAATGTGTGAATACCGTTATCAGCTAAAAGATAAGACAAGAGCAGAGAATTTCATGGATTGACCTTGAATTGTCACATGCACGCACAGAAACAGCTACTGTTCTGGTCATAAATCAGGGTACGGATAGTGGAGAAAGCAAAAGGCCTTCAAAATGATAGCCTTGAAAATGTGTGTGAAAAGACACTGAGAGAAGGGTGAAAAAAACACTTGGATAAAAAAGCCAGCAGCACTGAGAGACCTGATGGATCTATAATGATGATGAATGGGAACTGTGCTCATATTGTTTAACACTGAAGTACACTATGTTTAACACCAGCTAATGGCTTTCAATAAATGGTTCCTTACATACATACAGTAGAGATACAAAACTGATGTTACCTATTAAAGACTGGAACATTTACAGCATAAAACTACGTGTACTACAGAAGATTTGCTTTCAAACTCGTTCATCGCTATTTGGTGTTAACTTCTCTTGTTCGCTGTAATTTCTTGACCAAAGAACACAAGCCTGTGGTCCATTGCTGTGGAAAACATCCTGTCTTTCAAGGTCCCACAGGACTTTGGAACTTCAAGACTTCTGACAATTGCCTGACAGGGTCCATGTGGTGGAAGCTGCTCTCGTTGATCTATATCACTGACAGTACATATGAGTTCAGTCATCAAGGTCAATGTAGTGTCAATGAACAGAGCCTGCGGCCTTGAACTTAGTCTTACTGTACAACAGGGCAAGACCAGACAATCCAGCGGACCACAGAACACATTCATCGACTGCTTCACTAAGAACAGCCCCACTGACGGGAGCATTTATAATTTTATGAATGGGAAAATTGATGACAGATGAACATTAACACTAAGAGTCAGAGACACTCAAAAGGTCAAGAGATCTAAACAGTCCTCTTTCATTCTCATGATGTCACAGTGCAAGTCAACAATGAGTTTGCCTTCCTTTATATGTAGACGTCATAATGACTGAGTGCATTTGTCATGTAATTCCACAGAGGCTGGGAGCTCCACTCTGTAATACAGTATTAAATGACTTGTCTACACAATATCAATCATACTGCGGTGACACGTGCTTTCAGAAGGCGAATAAACAATTATTTTGTCATTTTGATTCATCTTTTTTCTTTGCCTAATATCGACTTCAATTCTGAAATATATTAAGATGTTTATGTGTAACAAAGTATTTCTGCGATATTGAATTTTACAAAAAACACAACACAAGAGGGCGAGGATATCAGAATATATGTAAGTGGAGACCGTGGAGAAATAAAAGTTTCTCAGAAATATTACAACACTAAAGATTCTCATCTTTGTCAGCAATAGCAGCCAACTTCTTTTCACCTCTGTCTGTCTGTCATCACTTGTTGCATTTCAACATAGTGCATAAAACAATAAATGTGTTGTTATCTCTATAGACAGCTTTCTTTGTTTTGTCGTCACATAATTTTCTGACTGTAAAAAGTCATTTAATCAAGGGCCACAAAATGCAAACTGGCAAACCCAAGATAGTAATTCCTGTGGTGGTACTTATAACTGAGTACGTGACTTCTGTAGACAGTGATGTGCTATCTAGAGGGGTGCAAACAGCAGCAACACTAAACACACAACAACACACACTAAATTTTGTACACAACTGATACTCATGAAGGCACAAACCAGGACAACCGGAGTGTCTTCGTAGGGTATGACATGTCTCCCTGAAAGTGTAGGGTCTGAAAGTTTTTCAGACACTGAGCATTTCTACTGGCCACTCCTGAAATTATGTAGAACACTTTAGACCTGCAAACCCCAAGTCAGTGGCAGGACTGACAGTAACCTTAATCCCTGACTAATACATATTAATATAAGAAAAACCTATCTGCCATGGTGGCAGGTGACCTGAATTTTTTTTACCTGCCACAGTCAACATTTACCCTGGATTTGGCAGGTGGCAGGTGCTAATTTCATTCCCTGCATATCTCTCTCTTTATCCCCCCTTTCCTGTCTATCTCTGTCCCTATTAGGAATGCGCACGATTAATCGACTAGTCGATAAAATGTTACTACCCTCACTAGTCGGCACCAGAAATACTAGTTGGTTAAAATTATTGTTTTATTCATGTACACGTTTAACTTATATATTGACATAATTTGCACTGAAGTTTCATGTCTTCCTAATCAAAAGATGCTTAAAAAAAAGAGCATCTGTTACTAATGTTAACAATGCCAGTTAACTATGTGTGTAAGATGTTACATACGTCATGTTTTGTAGGATAGTGTGGAAAGTTCATAACATAAAGGATAAAAATATGATGAATGATTTCAAATGGCTCTTGTACTATACATTATATTTTTTCAGACAATGTTTAACCTTATAGCTTAAATTAATGCTTAATTTTGACTGCTTTCATGCTTTTGACTAGCTGTCTAACTTCTGTTAAAAATGGAAATTAATTAGGAACAAAACAATGATAGGAACATAACTAGTCCCCATTCAATAAAGGAAAAAATGGACAAAGCATAATTTTAAAAAACAAACAAACAAAAAAAACTAGAACAATAGAGGATCAGGTTGAAAATATGCAGAATCTTCCTTGAAGTAAGGTCCTACTTGAATGCAAACGTAGAACTCAGTTTCAGATACAAAAAACCACGGGAACATGAATGGGCCTTTCTGCTCAGGAGCTTTCACCAGCCTGTCCGTCACATGTCATGTATACTTATGTGGGCAGACACACTAGTCTATGCACGTGGACACCTCCATGGGGGGGCAGACTGTTCATGACAGACAGGACAAAGCAGCTCTGAGCCCCCGGAGTTTCAGACAAGCTGACACCATCAAAGGGGGACAGTTTCCTCGGCCACTCAGCACAAAGAAAACAGGTTATATAACCAGATTCACAGTTGCTAGGAGAATAATTGGGAGAGGAAGAATGTTCTGGATGAATATAGGGTCAAGTGCATGAGCCCTTACAGGGGCCTCTAAGATCTTACACTCAATGAAACATGCATGGGCTCGCCTGAAGAACAAAGGTTAAATATCTTTGGAGGTCTACAGTAAACCAGCTGCCGTGTGGAAAGAGCAATGAGACGCATCATTGTCCCAGCTTAAGATTTGAAAGAGGCTGTGATGATTTTAAAAACATATAATAAACGCAAAAATTCTCCAGCACATCATTAGGGAGATGCCTAAGATTTCTATAATGGGGGTCAATTTTTCTGCAGTTGCTCTGCCTGATGGGAAGATTGTATTAATCCATTAGCTGTGGGACAAATGGAGACTGAGTGAAGGAAAACTCAAGTGTGAGCTGTCTTTGTTGCAGCCTGCCTGTGAATTCATCAGTCAGCCCAGTTGTCATTTCTCTCTCTGTCACACACAATCTGTACATTCCTCACTTTTGACACGATGATTAAGTGGGATTACATAACTGTGGCTGCGGGTGTGCTGTCGGCTCATTCTGTCCAAAGGCCCCCTTTGAAATGAGAATTAACACCAGACACCAAAGGCAGGTGGAGTTTCAGAAATGCTCATAAGCCTGTGTATCGTCAATGCAGGCCATTGCTGTTTGTTACATCTTGTTAAATGTAATACTGTCGTATGGGCAGTTGACAAACAGAGATGATTTCACACTGTCTGACGCCACACAAACACACACACACACGACTCCATCAGTCCGGTCTGGTGACTTAGCATTCAGTAAAATTCCACCCTAATGGAAATCTGGTGACTCTGCGCTGGCCAGCGTTACACCAAAATCCCCGTCCTTTCACTGTGTGCCAAAAGGTGAAACTTGTTTTGATAAGAGGGAGACTGGATCAGGGATGCTATTTGTTCACTGAGTGCCTGTCTGGAGAGGACAGAACTGGATCTGTACAGAGCTGTTGTCCCATAAAACTGTGTTCAATAATTCTGCAGAGTACACTTGAAAAAGATGAAAAAGGAAAAGGTTTCATCCCTGACTTTAACAAAACACTTGTCATCTAAAATCTAAAGTCTAAATAACTGTTTCTAAATGATTCATCATATGGCTTACAGGAAGTCAAGCCTGATGAGCAAGTTACACTCTTGTGTCTCTCTTCACTGCCCACACACACATCTTCCTGATAAATGACACCTCTTACTGTTGCCCACCTCTGCTTCATGGAAAATAACACTCTGCCTACAACTTCAATCAAAAACTTTCCCACTGAATCTTGGCTCTTTATTGACACACAGTACACGGTAATAAAACTTATAGCCTATTGTGTACATGTATGTGTGGATTGAAGGGGCTTCGTGACATGACAGCTTCTCAAAGCCGTAACTTGCAAATGATGATGTGCATGTTTGCAATGTGCAAGTTGTGTGAAATGAATCTAGTTGACTCAGGTAAATAACAGATCACCATCATTCTAAAGGGCTGTGAGAAATACTGACAACCCTTTTCACACCAGCTGGATCTTGACACTCTGAATAGTAAACTTGGTGTCTTGAGCAGCCTTCACATGAATCAGTCAGAGCTCCTTCCGCTCAGCAGGACGAGCATCTCACACAGAGCGGAAACAGGCTCGACTCTAACTTAGGAAACAACAGAGTGGGACACAACTACTCACCGTCGATGTCTCCCAGGGTGAATTCGTCCCCTAATTCCGCTAAAGTAGTGTCCATGTTGTCCATGTTGGGGATGTACTCTCCGCCGTCCATCCCGTCTCTCAGCACCTCGCCTCCCCGGCTGTCACCGGAGGGTAGCGGGAGAAAGGGGAAGAAGAGCCGCGGGCTGTTCGTTCAGCGACGCCTACAAGACACTTATCTGATCGCGGAGCTTGTCCTTTGACGGACCAACCATAAAACAGCGCCGGAGCCTCAAGAGAGGCTTACTTTTAGGACGATAAACTCATTCACGTCAGTTTATGCTTAACGCGACGCCATCTTGTTTTACGCTCATTACGTCATTCACAAACAGACTCTGTGGCTCAGAGCGGGCGCTGATTGGCCCAAACCCAGCTGTTGTTGTCATGAGACCAGTCATCATCGTCCAATGACAGGGTCGTATTTAGCGTGGTCTGATAGTACGTCAACCATCAGAAGCTTGTGTGTTATTTGAATAAACCGCGCCCCCTACCTTCATGAATACAAGTGACCCTCATTAGGAAAAACAGCACATCAGAAAGACTGATGACGGGAATATAAATAAATAAATAAACTCTTATAAACACTGCTGACATATTAATTCTAATCATATGCATAGTCCTGCTATTATACTCGAAATTGTGATGAGTGTTTAATGTGTGAATTACAATTTCTACTGTCCATTCACACTTAATGATTTTCACTTCCATGCATACAAATGGTCTGCTTGAATGTTATCAGGTCTTTTATGAAAAAATAGCAACAGTGCAGTAAAAAAAATGCTTTAGTTAAGGTGAAAAGTAAATATTAGCTCTTTAATATACTTAATAAATACAGATGAAAATAAACATGCAGTATGTGTACTTCAACAAGTCTTACAAAATATTATTGAGCACACGCACATTAAAGTGTATTTCTGAAATACATTAAAGTGTATTTCAGAAAATGTGCTTGTGCTAAAATGAAGTGCCACAGAAAAGAAAACTACCAACAATGCAGATGAGAAATGAGGCGTAACATATTCAGTCATGGAGGAGTAATGTTTTATTTCACTGCAACAAAGTGAACACCGTACTGAAACCGCTAATGCATTTACAGCAGTTGAAAACAGGTGGAACTGGTTGTTTTTTACAGTCTATATTCAAAACCAGTGTTAATACAGTAAATAAGTACAATATCTCATCTGGTTTACATATGACAGGATGTGAAAGAAGATGTGAAACACTTCAATGCAACCACCCCCTGTCATGTGTGGGTACATAGGATTCAAAGCACTTTTTAATACTCCTGCCCTTTTGTTTATTTTAAACACCCACTACTGTAATAAATAAGATTAACTACATTAACACATTAATCTCATACAGCAAACACTGTAATATGGTGCTTAAGAGCATTTTTGATGTCTCTTTATAGTTCTGTTATTGTTCTTTAGAAAGGGTAAAAGAAAATAAGTCAAATTGTAAACTTATAAAATTCATGTCATTAATTCAACTGAACTGTGATGGCCCACAGTTTCCATAAGTAAATGTCTCTTTTTATTTTCTCTTTATTTTCTAAAAATGTCTACAAATATGTTAGGTCTGGTTACAAACCAACCAGTTGAAACATGAATCACAACTTTACAAAGTTGATTTAGAAATTGATAAAGATCAAAATGTGTTTGGAAAGAAAAGGTAGCACAAGACAGTGTACCTGCTATCTTTTATTAGTCATCCCACACAGCAGGAAATGCAAATGTCACTGAACTCATTCAGATGCCTCTGTTCCAACCAAAATAAGCAATTACAATTTCGGCTTTCATTTGTCTATTGCAATTTCTGGTTACTTGTTCATATGATATTGCTTTATAACACACTGCTCTGGCTGCTAGCTGTGTGTCTTCAAGGTGGTTTGCATTCCCATGCGAATAGCAATATTTCTCGCTGAGGGAAGTTACAGTGGAGTCTAGTACTTCATCAGGAGGCTAAGAAAAAATATGAATATGATCTCACTGGTTATAGTCTTAGCTTGTTTTTATTTGTTCCAGTGGACCTCATAAGACTTCTTCTCTGAGTAGCTGGCTTCTGTGGTTCCCGTACCAGATCTGACTTTTTCCTTTACCACTTTCACTACCAGACCACCAGCCAGGGCAATGCCTGCTGCAGCCTTACCTATCTCAGCCACTGCATTCAGTATCCGTGCTGTTGTCGCCACAGTGCCCCATGGGTCTGACACCCTGCTGGTCACTGATGTCATGCTGGGCCCTGTTAACCCACACACAGCACCAGGAGACCCAGCAGCCACTGGGACATTGGCAGCCATTTCCTGAGCTAAGGCTGCACCTGCAGCAACACACTGAGGAGTCCCAGTGCCTGCAGCTACACTTCCTACAGTGGCTACTGCATGCTGCCCTGCTGCTGAAGCTAAACCACTCTGAGCTACAGAAGTACTGGCTACACCTGCTGCCCCGACCGATGCAGTTTCAGCTCCACTGAGAGCCGCTGTGCTGAAAGCTGCTCCCTCTAGCACTGCGCCTAAAGCAGCCCCAGCTCCCATGGTGCCACCCACACCTGCTGCCACTCCCACAGCAGACGCTCCAATGACACTAACCTGCCCCAGGGCATCCAGAGCTCCCTCTGCAGGACTGGCAGCCTCAGCACCAGCAATGGCTCCAACAGAACCACCCAAAACCCCACCTGTAGCTGCCCCCAGAGCCACTACAGTTTTCCCAGAGGCTGCCGCCACTATGGCCCCCACAGCTTTTCCAACACCTGTACCTCCCACTGCAGACATCCCAGCGAGCTGACCTGCAGCAAAACCAATTGAGTTCCCCACAAGAGATGCCCCGGCTGCAGCTGCAAAAGGGGCAGCAGCCCCAAATACTGCCCCCACGGCCATGCCTGTGGCTCCAGCAGCCACCAGGATCTTAACTCTCTCCAGCACCTTGGCAGACAGCGCAGCCTCCCTCCTCACGCTAATCAAGGACGAACTAAGAGACTGTCGCCTGCTCACGGCCCTGCTGGAGCCTCTGCGCCTGCCTCTGAACTGGTCCTTACATCGTTCAACTCTGTCCCTCAGGAGGCTGAAGGTGCTGCTTCTGCTCTCCTCTGTCCATCTCTCCACCCTAAAGTCCTCTTTGTTTCCTCTTGCCAACTCCCTTCTCCTGACCCTTTGTGATCCTCTATTGATGCTCTCTGCTCTGTCAGACTCCAAATCACACTTCCTTCGTTTTGCAAGTTGAGCCTGCTCTTCCTTGGTGCCACTGCTACCCCGTTGTTCTTCCCCCTCTGCTTGCCCTCGCTCCCTCAACATCCTATCCTGCTCCTCCCTGATTGCTGCCTCTGCCTCTAAAAAAATTGTATTAGAATAAAACCCTTTGTTAGTCTGCTTCACCATCTTGTCCACCTTCATTAAGAGTTCTTTAACCTGCACTGAGTTATTGGGGTCTTTGTTGTTAAATACATGGTACCTGCCCCCACACCTGTCAATCAGAGCTTTAAGCCCAGCAGGTGCAGTCTCCCTCAGGTATTCTTCAATCTCAATGCCCTCCAGGTCATCCCCCCTGGTAAAAAGAACCACTGTGTGGTGACAAACTGCATCCTCCCCAAAAATCTTGGTCAGCTCACAGGCAGCCTGGTTCTCGTTGTCTGTATATCGTCCTATTGGCACCACAAGGAGGAAAGCGTGTGGCCCAGGGGCAGAGAGAGACACACATTTGGCGATCTCTGCATGAATCTGCTCTGCACTGAGGTGAGTGTCTCCAAAACCTGGCATGTCAACCACGACAACCCTCCTCATCCTCTTCTGTGGGACAGTCTGGCCATCCTCCTCAGTGTCCCCGTCCTCAGCGAGCTCAGTGCTCCCCAGCTGGCAAATCTGGGTGACGGAGCTGGCGCTGATCTGTGACAGGAACAGCCTTCGGCCCAAGATGGTGTTTCCAGATGCACTCTTGCCAGATCCGGTCTTTCCGATGAGGACCAGCCTGAGTTCATCACTCCATCTGGTTTCAGAGTCGGCTCCTTCCTTCTCACCCTCCATGTTGACCGGCTCCCTTTTGTCTACCTCATCCCCTGGTGGAAAACGCACAGAAATTGAAACTTTGTGAGATTAATGATCATTAGTATTGACAGGTTCACTGCAATTGCATAAGCTCATATAAACCATTGAATCTAGCAGTAATGAAGACTTTTGTTGTCTTCACTAGTCGTTGTTAATGAAGACAAGACAGGTTGTATTACGTGACACATAACGAGCCCAGAAAGTCAAGTGTTTGTCAGGAAGGTTCAGGACAGAAACAAAAGATCACAACTGAATAGGTTTGCTAACATGACATACAGGTGAACTGAGGGAGTAGCTAGCATTGCCCACTTGATGGCTTGATGTTTATAAGTCAAATACAACCCAGTGACAACCAACACGAAACTAAAAAGCAAACATCAAATGCCGAGATCAAGGTTAAATCCCAAACGCCACCATGTAACCCCTGCTGTTTGTTAGCTAACGAGCTAATTTTAACAACTATTGACTGCCAACAACTACAGCTAACTCCGCATTAGCAAGCTAGCTTTAGCAAGTTGCTAATATATGACAAACACAGCAAAAATCACACGAAGAGATCATTTACCCGATTCTGCCTTATAAGACATCTGTCTTATTATCTGTCGTTTCTTCTCTGCATTCAAGCTTTTTCTTTTCACATCGTCTCAATTTAACTACATGCCCAGTTGAGCTCAAACTCTTTTCAGCCCAAATAAAAACATTGGACTTTAGTCGTAGGGCTGCCTGCCCTCTGTTGGCTGATCTGTACAACTCACTATGATTGACACACACACACATACACACACACACACAGAATATGAAATCAGTTTTTCTTGTACATATCAGAGTCACTTTATTTCATTAAATTCGATAACAAAATGGCTTGTTCATTCTGCAGCAATGATATTCTTTCTCTGAATATACATATAAGTTTTTATAACAGTCGTAATACTATTTCAAAATTACATCAATCTCAATTCCATAGATCTAAACCATTAAAATATGTCAATTTTCAGCAAAGATTAGAAAGAAAAACACTTAAAAAAAACAAAAACACAGAAACAGGTGCAGGGCTGCAGGTTGAAGGCTCATGTGTTGTATTTCTAGTTGACTGAAATGATTCTTATGAACTAAGGGAAACAGCTACAAGGATTGGTGAAGAAAGAAATGACTGATGGTTTCTGAGAGATGACAAAATATGAAAACATCACTGGTAATCCTCCTCTGATGGTGATAAAATAAGAATTATTCGAAAAGACATACAAATATATCATTACACTGTCCTTCAGGAAAACAAACAAGTCCTTTAAACTTTGGGCAGCAACAGGAACATAAATTTGTCTTTTCACAAACATCTCTCGAACAAATCTAAGTTCAAGGAAAAAAAAAATTAACGAAAATTAAAACTGTATCCCATCATCAATACAAGCTGAACCTAACCAGAAACAGGCCAAATTTAATGAGGTGAGGTCAAATTTATATTTGGCAACCACAAGTATTTGAAGCATATGGGTTGTGGACACAGTAAATCTAGACCAGACACGATACAGTGGGGTTTTGCAAAGGTTTGGAGCAAATTTATTATGCTGAAATGAATTATATTCCAAAGTACAGTTATGTAATCCTCAAGTTATCAAAAATGAGTTTCCCTTATCAACTCCTATTCCAGAGACGTTCTTTACCTCTCATACATTAGATTTTCATATTATAAATCCCTGTAGATGTACAGTGATTCAGGCCTTGGTCAGAAACTGACTAACCTCCACTTCCACTCTACTTGTTTGTGTCACTTTGAGGTTCTTCTCCCTTGTTTTCAACAGAGCACCTGGCTTTTTGTACTTCACTGTCGTCGGAGTCTACAAGTCAAGCCACCCCTTGTGGACTGTGCGTATGCTCCATCCTCCTGGTCTCTGCTCTCCACAAGCACTGTGGTGCAGCGCTATAGCTCGGTGCGGGAGCGCGAGATGCGAGGGCCTTTTCTGATTTCTTTCCTCTTCTCTTCTTTCCTCCTCCTCTTCTCCTCCTCCCTCAGGATCTTCTGAAAAGCTTCGGCAGTGTGAAGCACCTGAGGCAGATGAGAAAGGGCAAGAGAGGCAGATTTATATCGAGGCAGTGTGAGAGCTAATGCTATTTTAGGGACTTTTCTCTGAAGGCAGTGCTTTTGTGTGATACTTTTGGTGCTGGTTGCAAAGGAGGTCCCTGGGGTGTTAGAAGGTAGTTACCAGGTGAGTGCATGAGTGGCAACTAGGGGGTCGCTGGACTGTTAATGGCTGAAGGGGAAGTCATTAAGAGAGGCAGAGCGTGGACCAACATGTATGCACCATACTCACATCGTCTCTCTCTGTGCGGTACGGGTTTGTAAAGTCTGGGGTTTTCTCTGTTATTCCCAGCTCCTGTGACATCTGAGAGATGAGCGGAATAGACAGGCGACAAAGACAAGAAAAGAGGAAGAGGGGGTTACATTATCATGTCTTCAAAAGAGATCAAGAATGAAAATAAGACCCTGTCAGCTCGCTTATTTTACAGCTTAAAAAGGCAGTTTGATGCAATTTGGCAAGCAGTCACAGACAAAATTGACATTTCTTCTGAGTATTATACCGTATCTTATTTTCTCAGCTTTAGACAATATGAGCTACATGAGACACAGAGGAAGGGATGAGAAACTGAGAGAGGGGTTACTGAGGCACAAGTGAGGGCTGGATGCACACTTTCAGGGCGCTAACTGCCGCTGCTTGGAGTCTCGGAATTAATCCACTATATAATCCTCTTGGCACATTGCTAAGGTCACAGATTAATCCTGCAAGAGTTTAGTTCATTAACACACACATTTAACTGGGAATACCATTTTACCTGGTTTGGTCTTTTCAGCTTCAAAAGGTCACAATACACCGTGACAAATTTGATGGCAAATGACACGTTTTGCAGGGATGACAGAAGGGTATTTGCTGACACTGAGGATGTGTTGTACACAGACGTGACAGCAGACTGCACCTAAAATCTCCATATCTACTGTACAACCTGAGCTGTGATGGTTCTGTCTATGCCGCAGTCATATTTACAACACTGTGTGCTATATTACATTAAACTGTTTTATTGCAGTGTTTTTTATGTTCCCACTATTCTCTCCTGCAGACATAAGGATTCATTTCACCCCGCACTTACATTTACTTCTGCATCTAGGCTTCACAACAGGGCTATAACCTTTAAATCCAACAATTATTTGGCTCAGTTCATTTCTCCGAGCAAAAATCGGATCCATCTTCGTATCTGACACTTTTGTCGAGATTCAAATGTACAGAAAATTGCTGTCATCAGTATTAAAACCCACGAAAGCCTGACACACAGGCACAAGCTGAAAGAATTACTAATTATCACATTTTCAAGGTCTTTACTTTTAGCCCGAAACCAAATTACATCTTAAATGTGCTGCACATTTTCAACAGCTTTATCGAGGCAACAACACTCTTTGTGTTTAGCTCTGCAGAATCTCACAAATATTTTCTAAATTCAGTCAAAGGCAGGGCTTTTACAGCTGCTATTCAAAGACGTGCATTGTGACATTAGTTACAATAAGGACAGGACAGGTGATTGTCTGGTCTTACAAGTGTGAGGACGTGTTGGTGGGCTCCTCCTGTGAAAACCCCTGTCTGGTTGCAGAAATTCAGCCCCCAGCGCAGCAGACCACCCCAGTCAGAGTTCCGGTCGTAGTAGTGGTGGACAATACGAGGGAAACGCAACGCCACATCGCCAAAAAATGCTGTATTCTCCACCACATGGGAATAAGCTGCAAAGATTTATAGAGAGAGGGAAGAGAGAGACAGGTTCATTAGAATTAAAAAGACAGAGGACATTGCTGGTGATGTATTTGTGCTGACAAAACACACGGAACACAGTGATAAATAGGACAAAGGGAAGAGCTCAGCAGACAGACAGACATTAAAGAGAAGAGCTGATATCACTGGCACTAAAAGGGGAGAAGGATGAGAGAAAAGAACGACCGACAGAGGTCGAGCTTTGAGAAGCAGGTGACAGAGCAAACTAGTGAGGGGTGGTGGAGATGAAATCAGAGTGTGAAAGAGACGCGAGCTTACATAAGCAGAGCAAGAGAAAAGGGTGTAAAAGTGAGTCAGACCTTCTTTGATCTTATCGTCCATTGGGAAAGGGTCATCAGGCTGCATGTTGGCTGCAACCAGGATTTGTCTCGAGTCCTCCAACACCTTAAGAAAGAGATAAATAGCTCAACACCCAGGTTGATTTACTTTACACTATAGGCTTTGGATTAAAGTTGCAGTGGCAAGGCAGGTGAAAAATACAGTGAAGGTTTTAAAGGAAAATGCATTCCTGAACCCGCTAGGCACAACTTCACAGTAGATTCCATTAGGACAAGCAATGAGTGGTCAGAAAAACAGAGGAGTGGATTAGATTTAAAAAAGTTAAACTGGAGACACTTTTCAAACTTGTCTGACTGTTGTGTTGCTTTTAAACACAACACGTCTTTTTAACACTTGATGCTAAGTTGTGATTAAAACACAAACTGAGCACAAAAAGAGGCTGACTGAGATTAGAGTGAGCGCTGTGTCCATGTGTATTGAATATGAAAGAGATATAAGCAGGAGCACTGTAAAGCACTCTCTCTCTCACATGCACATGCACGGAAATGCTGACAATGTATTTCAGCCAGTGAAGGTTGACGATGCTAGTTGTCCTTGAGAGGCACGCAGATGCAGCGATAACTATCCTCTGGGAAACCAAGCCATACTGTAAAGCAAAGCCCCGAGATCAGCGTGAGTGAGTGGCACTCCATGGCAGCGGAGTCTGAATTAACATTCAAATGAATGCGAGGAAACATGCCGATGAATGTAATCATCGGATTTGAAGCTTTTTGATTCTCTGCTATCCTGCAAACCTTCTTATCCTTCGATCTGCTGAGAGCACAAGAAGGATGAGCTCTTAGAAATAACTGTTGCCGTTGGTGGGATTGTTTTTATACTAGTGGCCTTGTCTGTGCTTGATTTTGCTGCTGCCCACAGACTATTTGAGCACATGACATGAGAGTGCACACACATACACACACACACACAGCCTACCTTGAAGAGTCCTTTGAGCATGATGTCTATGATCTTGTACTGCTGATTGATGTCATTCAGCTCTACCAGATTCTTGAGCGCATTCAGCTGATCTTTCCTCTTGGTCTCAAACAGCCGTTTGTCTGATAAGGGGAGGTCAGGAATACACACACTCTCCACATGGGCAAAAACTCTCACTCGTGCACCCATCTGTCACATGAAAAACATGAAACACATTCGGTGAGCACACACAAGTTCTCACTCGAGTAACTTGCCTGTGCGTTTGGCAACACACCGACAGCAGAAGGATACAGATCTCCAGGTTGGAGTCATGTCTCGGTCTGTGCATGTCTGAGTCTGCCGAGCTGAGGGTGGCAGCGGCGAGTGCCAGGACCACCGCACACACACTCCACATGGTCAGCAGGGGTCGGCAGAGAGGCGCTCTCCTGAACACAGAGATGACAAGCCATGAGGGGGTACGTCACACTGTTAGACATGAAAATATTGGCACACAGTCGTGTGATTTCCATTTGTTTAAGGCTCCAGAAGGAAGACTGCACAAGTCCTCAAAACATTCTCTGACTAGGACTGTCACACTGAACACATTTCCCTTTGATACAGAGATTTCACTTTCATCTGAAAACAGTGAGCTTTCACAGAACTGCTTTTCTTATTCATGAAGCCATTTTTCTTCTTCTTCTTCTTCTTCCAACGCGGGTAGGAAGGCTCTCTCTCTCTGGTGATACTTTTGGAGTGTGTGAAATAGAGAGACATGCTGGGAATAAGTGGTCAATATGTAACACGAGAGGGTAGCCGGCATTTGAAGAGCGTCTCCTTGTGTTCCTTTTAAAAAGACACATCTGATGTCTGGCACTTGTATAATCCCCAGAGAAACCTTTACAATTTCTGTACCAGAATCTCTCCCTGCTCTTGCTTCTCCTCTCCCCCCGGTCTCTCTCTCTCCAAAGCAGTGGTCTTTTTTTATACATTTTTATACATGTACATTTACATTTTTTATCCAGTTGCAGCTTCCATTCCCACAGAAGCTTTTAATAAATTCGAAAGGGGGGTGAAAGTGAGAAGATAAACACAACAGCTAAAAATAGGGCCTCATCAAATGAAAATTTGATGAAAGCCAAATTTTTAAGACAACATTAGCAGAAAAACAGAAGTAACAGGAGGGAGGGGGAAGACAATGTTGATGAAAGGCTACAAGACATAATTCATATAATTCATGCATAATTTAGCAAGGGCTCCATCAATGATACTACCAGAGGGATGCAGGGGGGGGCTTGGATGGGGGGGTGCAGAGCATGCAGGGAGAGTCAAACTGTGAGAAGCAAGAGGAGGACGGGGAGGCAAGAGATGAGCGAAGGGGTGTTGAGGCTTTCGGAGAAGGGCGGGGTGGGGGTAAAGGACTGTGACGGCAAGACCCTGCGGGAAACAACAGCTTTCCTGGTGAATATTTCATCTAACTTTGCGGAGATGCAGTGGCGAAACAGAAAGACGCACAGATGGAGGAGCAAGTGCAAGATAGAGAAGGAGTGTAACGCTGTGCGAGAGGATAATGAGCACCAGGGACTTGATTTTGCACCGACAGAATTAATCTTTACAAGCCCGGCTGCCGATTTCTGGAATCTGAAGGACTAGGAAGTGAGCAAACGTCTCAGGGTGTGAATGTTAATTTGGACTGAATGAGCCCCGTTAAAGATCTCACTCATATCAGAGGGGAAAAGCATATGCCCCTAGACATAGCCGATCCCTCTTCAGAGCACTGATAGCACGGACCAACAGCAATCATCTCACATAAACCTTCCTCCCGTTTTACCGCAGCTTTGCTTTTACAGCATGTCCTGACAACAGTCCATAGGCTCTCCTCTGAAAGTAAGATGTGATTCTGGACCTGCCAGTGTGACAGGAAAGACTGCATGGAAAAAGAGAGCCAACACACTCCCCTTTGTTTCTGCTACTTTGGCTTTAAGACCAAAGTCCCTTATTTAAAAAAAAAACTGTAAAACAACTTTTTTTCTTCCAGAGTCAGCAGAAACAAGTGTTCCTGAAGACAGCTGAGGGAAGACAATGTTTGATTAAGGCCAATTTGTGCATTCTGAGAACATCTTTTGGGAGGCTTCCCAGCTTTCTGAGAAACGCTGCACTAAATATCCTTAAGTGCTGGTCGAAAGCCTCAATATTTCTAGATAACAGCCAAGGAAAAGGAGGCCTTGTCTCCCCGTGGCAGCGGCTCGCCGGGTTATTTGATGTGCCCGCATGGTTCTAAGCAGTCAACCGTGCACCTCTGACAGATATTTATGAGCAAAGAGGTTATCACCACCGGCACAATTTAATGCAGTCAACAGATACATCGAGCGCCTGTTAACGTTTTCATGCAACAGGACAAAGTACTGAGACTTTAAGAAGTAGTAAGAAGGACATTAAGAGTGGATCAATCATCTGTAATATGGCACGGGCAGCACAGGAATGAGAGTCTAAATGCATCCATTAACTGTAAGAAGGCAACCCTAATTACATAGGACGATTGTTTTAGAAAGCTGTGGGAAAATCTACCAGTAAAGCACCTCACGTTTTGAGATCAGATTACACTCAGCCGGACCAAATGAGAGTAACTCTGATGCACTGCAGTGTTAACCGTGTGCCGGGCCGCTTAGGGAGAAATAAGACCTTTGACAGATAAAGCACTAACATCTACCTAAGTGATTTCTGTCATGACAGCAGCAAGGAGCTCATCCCTCCTTCCACCACCTTTCTTACTGAAAATGTAAGTACAGCATTTCCTGTACACACACATCAGCTTTGGAAGAAGTGTGCTTTCACATTCACATTCTCTGAACATTGCTGAACCCTGGACCGGGTGGATTTCTCCTCCGGCCGACCCCACTGATGTTCAGTGCCTAAGGTGGGAGGGCCTGCTTCAGATCTGGTCTGTCAATGTGGCACTGGCTTTTGGGTGAGGTATGCTTGCCGCGGGGAGCTCTGAAGGCAGAGTGCTTCTAGCCGAAGCTGTGTAAACCCACGTAAATCTCTTGGCCGGAGGAGAGTTCCCACTCTGCCAACAACAATCTGCCGTGGCAGAGAGGCTGAAGTTTGATTTCCTGTGTGGGAGATCCAGGTTGCAGCTTTGTCAGATAAGTAGGCTACCACATCTAATCACACAACAGTGCCGTGAAGACAGCTCCACTTCCCTGCGGTGTGAAAACATGCAACTTCTCTAATCCTGCAGGACAAGAATAAAAAAAATCTTCAATCAGCAGAGAGGAAACAGTCCACACTGTTAAACAAGCAACTGTGTGACATTCATTCCAAGAGGCAAAACTGACCCAGGAGGTGAGAGCAACTCCTGAGAGGATGCAACAAGCAAGATGCTTATCGGACAGCTGGATGTGCAGCAGGAGTGGATCCAGATTCCCCCTCGGGCTGGCAGCCTGCTGTGGGCGGCTTGAGGTTCAAGGACTGACACATCATCTCTCTCTGCTCTCTCTCTCTCTCCCTCGGTTATCATTCATGCAGAGGCAGTGCCGCGGACATGCGTAATGGTGATGATGATGATGGCACAGTCTTGGATAAAGACTGTCATGTGGACCATCAATTAGATCGCTTAATTGATAGCATGTCCCCTACCTGACCCTCCATCCCTTCAATCTGCAGCACATGTGGAGTCAATCTACTGAATTTGAAGCCGATCATTATGAAGCTGCTGATACACAACAACTCCGCATTAATACATCACATGTATGAATATAAGGTTTCCTCAGAAGGGAGCGCTTTTGGGAACTATTAGAAGTCGCTCGTCGACACATTCATTCCGCCCGTGATCGCAGTTCTCTCTCAACGAGCCGGAGCCCCCAGCCGGCGGCCAAGCACCGGAGATCCGACCGATGAAGCCGCCGGAGGTTCCAGCCACCGGACTCGCGGATCACTCACCGGGTTGCAGCGAGAAACGGCGGCGAGGCTCGCTCCAAAGTAGCGCCTCTGTTACCTCCACGCGTCTGAGGTGAGCTCGCCGACGGAGGGGGAGGACGGGACGGTCCGTGTGCCCCGCTGGATCCTCAGGTGACGACCAGGCGGAGGTGGAGGTGTTCATTTACATGCGGCTCTCGCTGCTCCACTCCGCCGGCGCCACGATCGCACCGCCTGGCTCAGCTCGGACGAATGACAGCCAGTGGGCGCTACAGCGGCGGAGGAGGATGTTGTTTCCGCACGGAGGGTTTAGAGAGTGACACCGGCGGAGAGCGGGGCGCGTTCCGTTTCCCTCTAGTGTTTCCTCTGACAGCTCACACTTTACCAGCCACAGAAAAACACACCAATTAATATATCGTTGTAAAATACATATTTGTTAGTTTGTTTTTATGTGGCTCACATTTTTACCTCAAAACAAACACGCACAGTGTATATTCTGATTTTATATATATGGTGGTAAATTAAAAAAATCTAATTTATGATATGTGTTTGATGATAATTTTTAGAGCTTATTTGTGCATATATGTATCTATATATGTGCAAGAAGGAAACCCTTGTTGACTTTGTATTGAATTAAAATTACAAGAGAAGAACACTCGTCCTAATCACTGATGTGCCTCCTGAAACACCTGAAACCTATTCCACACATCATCAGTAAGACATTAGAGATCCTCTAGAGAAAAAAAATAATCACAGATTTTCTCACACTGATGCCAACATCTCACCAACATCAGCAAGGCCTCGATCAGCTCCCAGTCAGTCAAACACAGACTGACAGCTTTGTCAAGGTGCTGATGCTGAGGTGTGGGATGAAGATAATTGCGGCTCTGACCGGGCCAATTACTTTCATTTTCTATGTGTCATATGAATCACAGTGATTTCAGCTTCTACCTCAGGGCCATATGAGAGACTGAACACTGCCAGACACTGCCACCAACTGTCTGGGACCTGTGGGACTAACAGCACTATGACACTACAGTTAAAAATATAAAACACTTCACGCTACTGCTTATTATACTTTACAACTGCACCTTTGTATGTAGTACATACAGTATTCCCAACTGCATTACTTGTAAATAGGCCCACTGCAATTTCAGCCAGTGTGCAATACCTCAGCTTCTATTATATTGTTTCTATATCTTACCATATTGTTTTAAATCTTATTGTTTTATAGGCCAAAGCAAATACATACATGTTTTATTTATATACCTTTCACCCATAGTTAGTCTGACAAGAAAGAATTCTCTATTCTCTACTTTCATTTAGTCAAATGTGCCGCTTACACATTTGTCAACAAGCCCTGGGACCAGACCTGAAATATCATCGTTTTAGGGGCAAGGTCACTTGGTCTTTTGCAAACTTCCTAATGCCAGAGCAGCAAGGCCATCAAATAAAACAATGATTTTAGGTCCACCAAAACAATGAATTTAACTTCAGGGTTATTACCAATGTTTGTACAAACTCCTGAGTCATTCGTACACGCTGAGCCCTGGACTAATCAGAGTCACTGGACACATTTTAACATGGGGTTTGGGAGTCAAGGACAGTGTGGCCACAGGGCATATCATTTTTTCAGGGGCATAAAGCTGAACTGAGGGGTCATGGTGGCTATGGTCGTCATGGTCCCCGTGAAATTCCTGCCCAGACTGCGACTCACAGGATTTCCATAAAGACAAGCAGCATTTTAATTCAACAGTGGTTTTAATTAGCTTGAAATGAGCCCTGTTGCAGAATCCATGGAAAAGACTGTCCCAATAATAAATTACTACGCTAATGGCAGGTTTGACCTTGACCACTTCTGTCATTCTACAGTTGTAAAATTTAACATATCAACATAAAAATTACAAGTGATGTTCTAAGTCTGATCATGTCCCTTGGATAAAGTGTAGTAGAAACATTGTGGTGCTGCATTAAGAGCACACCAGGAAGACCAGAATTAAAGACATGTAACATTGGATGAACAAAGAAAGGAACTGGCAAATTGATGGATTAATAACATCAGTTTGCTTTCACTGTGAAGTCAGACAGACAGATGGACACATCTCCAACATGCCTGAAGACAATAGTTAAGGAGCAATGAAGTAAGTTGAGGAAGCAGGTGTGTGTTAGTTTACATTTGAATGCAAACAATCTTAACAGAAACTATAATTAGAATGTATGTATTGTGTTTACTGTGCAGAAAATATTTTACTACTTTGATCATAGTTGACACTTATTAATGGGTGAATTTATTATTAATGTCATACGACAATACTGTTTTATATAACATTAGCCAATAAAGTGAATATCAAACTGAACAGATACACACTGAGTATATGAGAGTGCGTGGGTAGGTGAATGGAAGAATGAGTGTGTGCATGTGTGTGTGTGACAGAGAGAGTCAATCAGCACGACAGATGTACTGAGCCCTTTAAGTATGTTGTACAACACGCTTTCAAAGAGATTAAGTGTAAAGCGCAACAGATGTTCAATAAATTGCCAGAAAGAAATCAATGAAGTTGCTCTGCTGACATTTTAAGTACAGTATGGGTACTGCTGGTGGTGTGCATGTGATGCAGCTTTCAAAACCCCAATTCCAAAACAGTACAAGGACAATGTATCTAATGTTTGACCTCATCAGATTCATTGATTTGTGTAAATATCTGCTAATTCTGAATTTGATGGCAGCAACACGTTTCTAACAATTTGGGACAGGAGCAACAAAAGACTGTGAAAGTTGTGGACTGATCCAAAAACACCTGTTTGGATTGTTCCACAGGTAAACAGGTTCATTGGTAACAGGTGATAGTATCATGATTGGGTATGAAAGGTTCATCCTGGAAAGACTCAGTCGTTCACAAGCAAGGATGGAGAGAGGTTCACCACTTTGTCAAACACATGATTGTATAATGGAGATTACAGCATGGGCTCAGGAACACTTTGTAAAACTGTTGTCTGTGGCTTGGAATTGGGGTTGTATGACACTTGTGAGATACTTACAGAGGCAAGTTTGAGTTTGAGATTTGTTTTGTATAGTTCAGAATATGTTTCACTTCAGGCGAGGGATACAAGACCTTGCTGGTCAGACTGGGGTTGCAGTTTTCGGCTGGCGTCTGGATGTTGAGGGACTCCATCATACTCCTCACTCTCTGCCTGTGCTCCTCTGTGGGTGGCGGCTGCAGGACGCCACTCTGGATCTGAGTGAACAAAAGAGGAGCGAGGGTTTTATTTTGTTGAATTAAAAGGAAACGGAGAGACAGAGCAGGAGAGGGAAGCAGCATAATGAGGAAGTGATGACAACAGAGAGTAGAATGAAGAGATGAAGAGAAAGAGGAGAGGAAGAGAACAGGACATAATGCCAATAAAGGGAGGAAAGGTTAATAGACAGTGAAGAAGTAGATGAGAAGACAAAACCTTGAGTAGGGAAAAAAAGTTAAATGTCTGAATCAGGGGAAAGAAACTGAACACTGTATGTAAGCTGATACTGCAAACATTTTCTGAAAACTATAGAAGATATACAGTATTTTAAATCACTTAAAAAACAAAATACGAGGGCAAGCTAAAGGCAAATTTACTTAAAGTTACATCATACTGGAGACAGCAGGAGACTCTCTCGCTCTCTCTCTCTCACACACACACACACCTGGGATTTGCAGAGTGCTAAATAAGTCAGTGAGACAGGAGCCTCTTCTACCCCCAAAACAAAACTGTTTATTTCAGCTGTCTCAGCCACGTGTGGTAGATAAAAATGTGTACAAAGGCTGTGAAGCAGCAAATAGAGCTATACCGTAGATATAACACTATACTTTAGGAAATAAGGGACAACGAACACTTGCTATAAACAGCAACAAGAAAATGTAAATCTTGTAGAAAATATTGACAGTCAAGAGAAAACTTTTACAAGAGTTCAAATGTCACAGTGCATTTCCAGCAGTCAGAGCTGCGGCCTTTGAAAACAAGGATTACTGCTCCAAGCTAGTTCATGAGGAACCGCCAACACAGAGCTGCCACTGATTGGCTCCCCTACAGGAGTCAGAGGTTCGAGGTTCGGAGACTGACTAAAGGTCAGTTCAGAGTATGTGAGTGAATCCAGAGTTGCTTTATCACATCACTCATTTTGATCTTCACATCTTGTCTGAAGGGCTGAGCTGTGAGTGATGATTGCATGTACGTATGCTGTTAAACTCAATCTGACAGACAGCAATAAAAAAACAGGGTCTGACAATACATGATGGTCCTGTGCATCAGTAAAGCTGGAAACAGAATCAATGTGTAACCTTTTAGAAACAACAAAGAATTACAACCATATTAAAATAATACTTCTGCAGCAGCACAAATATTGTTATTACAGGACCAAGATCCTTTATATTGTCACCAAATGGCTAGAATCATTATTCTCATCACTGCTGGAGTAGGCAACTAGTTTGATGCCTGCAGGGATGAAACACTTGTAGCCTTTTGTCTGGACTTGTGTGGATTACCTACGTGCACAGGTAGGGATTAGAATAGATAATGAAGACAGGAAGTTCGGACAGAATGAATAATGTCTACTTACTTCATGGTTAAATCAGTCAGTATTCAGCTCAGCACACTATTCTGACTAGAGCAATTTTTGATACGATAACAACAAGATATGTTAAAAACTGACTATATAAGGTGAAAAAGTGCAACTTAGAGAGAAGCCAAATTGCTGGATCTTCATACGCAGCAAGTGAGTGCTGTGCTGAAAAGTTAAAGCTGTTTCTATTTGGCAACACCTCCGATCAACTGGCTCTAGAGGATGGTATTTTGAAGAACAGGCGGGGTGAAGGAAAGGCCAGAATAAAAGAACATGTTCCACTATTCAGTAATTGAAAGGAGCCAACAGAGGTGAATGAAGTGGAGTTAGTCGGGTGAGAACGATTTGGAGAGGAAAAAGAGAAGGGAAGCCAAGGAATAGGGGGAGAAACAGAAAAGGCTAGCAAGAGACAAGCATATGCAAGAACGAAAGAGACAGAAAGAGTGATGGGTAACAGAGTCTGGGAGAAGTTATATGAAATCTGCAAGCATTAGAAATTGTTAAAAGGGATTCTGCCCCAAGACAAGTTCTGATCTGACAAGCTAACTAAGTATGCAGAGCAAGCTGCAGCCTCACCCCTGCTCACCCTTAACACCACTGGCTCACACAGACTCATATATACGGTCAGAGACAGGAAGACTAGCACAAGCAAATGTATAGCCTAAAAATAACAATGGGCCAAAGCTGCAAAAGCAAATGATGCATGTGCGACCACAGAATGTGCATACATGCCTCCCACACACACACACACACACACACAAAGACACAGACACAGTTGACACTTATGTCAGGACTCAGGAGGAAGTAAGACACCAGATCACTGAGAGATGCGCACAAAGAACAATCTCAGATTTCACTTCTGTCCACAGGCAGATCAACAAAACCTATGAAAATTGTGAAGTTCAATGTGACTGAGTGTGAGTATGTATGACAGATTGGAGAAGAGGAGATGACAGGGGAGAAAACTCATACTGTCTCGAGACTGTTAAGAGAAGTGTGTCTGTCACATTGAACCCTGCCTGCCCTATTACACATTACGCAGTTAAGCACGTTCGCGCGCACACACACACACACGCAAGCAAACAGACAGACACGCACGCACACATTCACAGTTCATGATTCCCTGGCACACACTGCACTGGGAGCTGCAGTGTGTGCCATCATTCTGTCACTGCTCTGTCTGTGAGCTACTTTCAGAATACTGAATGCGTCTCTGGTCTTATACAGTATATGATGCCAAATTCCAGCTAAGCAATCTGATGTGGCGTCTGTGTTTTATAATGTCGAGGAGCAAACCAAGATGGGCTTTATGCATCTGCGGCAAAGCTCAACAAGGGTACCGTCAAGGACACAGTTTGTCACGTTCTGCTTATGCCGAAACCGAATGTTCGCAAAAAATACATGCATTAAAGCCAGTTTGTACAGTAGCATAGCATAGCTCTTTCCTCTAGTCTGTGTGATTCCATTAGTGATACTAACCGTCTTGTGTCACATAAGTGCTGTGATCAACTGATCGGAGCAGAAATCACTGTTGAACGAGGTTGTTTTCATCAGTTATTCTGCTCCATTTGTAGGGCAAAATGATTTATTTACATTATTTGTTTGCACTTTCGTGGCGTGTAATACATTTCAAAATTCTATATTTCTGTATTGACAATAGGACTGTGCAAACCTTGAGGGCTCCATTGTCATGGGAGTGGAAACACTTGCATTAAGTGTCACTGCCACGTGATGGTATTTTTCTGATCTCAAAATCCAGTGCTTGTGCCCAGTGTTGGAGAAGAGTGGCACAGTAACAAGGACAAATTTCAGTGTGAGAATTTGCTGTTTTCATTGGCAAGATCAAAGTTAATCGGTGATGGATATGCACAGAGACAACGGAACAGTCTTAATTAATCATTCCCCAACCAGTAGAGGCTGGAACCGACTTTTTAACATCCATGGCTAGTAGGGTTTACATTTAATATCAGCAGTGAAAACTGACTAAAGCTCAGAGGCTGGATGCACATCATTTGTATTTGCAGGAGACTGTGAGCAATCATCTTCAAACAAATGGCCAGCGGCAACAAAATGTCTGCTGAGAGCTGAACAGATATGGTTTTGACTTAAAGCTGTACAGTCGTGAGCTTCAATACTTGGAAGTAAAGAGGTGGGGACTTTATTATTGTAGAGTTTGACTGACTTCCAGAATTTAGACAGTGAGATCAAATAGTATCCTGACTTGGCAGCTCTGACTGCAGTTAAGCATTTAATTCTTGAATGCCTAAATGCTAACCAGGCGGATGTGTCCCTTGGTTGTTACCCGGGTCGTATTCCTCGCCTTCAGCTGCCAAGTGAGGAGCAGGGAGTTGTGATTTATTCAATTTTGTATCTCTAATGCAAATTATTAACCAATGATCACAGATCCCAGAGTCAAATATAACAGAAGCTTCAATTTTATTATTTCTCTTGCAGGGTCAACCTTTTTGAATCTTTCAAATTTTCCCTGCTATATTTAGAAATTAGCTGAAATTGTGAGCAGAGGATAAGGTCCAAGTTAAAAGCTAATGTTTTCCCGAAAACAGTGTCCCTTCTGCTTGCCATGTAATTGATAGATGCAACTGAGGTCTCTGGACCCAAAACAGGGTGCAGTAATTGGTCCAGACACAATTGAAATGTGTGCCTGTGTCAGTAGGGGTGTAAATGAGGATTTTATATTCAGCCCCTAGTTTCTGTGACCAGATTCAGATCATTAGTGCTGACACGACCAATGATTCTGGAGATTGAAGAGTATTTACGACTAACAGATGGCGTTACTGAGTTAATGCCAATGACAGGCCCTACGAGATAGCAGTAATTCTTTGCTTTGTTTGGAGTACGGTGCCTGACCATTAACGATACAAAAAAAGAGTGGAAGTGGAGTGTGGAGCAGGCAAAGCGCAAGGCTGCTCCTGTGAGATCTGTTGAAGACAGGTGCCAAAGAGTAAAATAGCCAAGACAGTGTGTTTGCAGAGGCAGATGCATCAGCTCTAGGCGACAGAACACAAGTCCCACACAACAGGCGGAGAGCAGACGGAGGCTCCAGGAGCCACACCTGAGCTACACCACCTTTCAAACTAATAAAAACACTGTGTGAACCCAACTGATACTGAACTTGAAATTGTGTGTCCTTCATTATTTTATCTGTGTGTGAGTGTGCATGTGTGTGCATAACATGAGCAGGTGTACCTGCGTGAGGAGCAGCCTGAGGGCCTGAGCTGCTTCCTCGCTGAGCTCCTTCAGCCCTCTCCTCTCCACCACCTCCATCACCTGGAGCAGGTCAGGCTCCCACAGCACTACTGTGCTGCCGGTCTGCAAGAGCTACAGAGGTCACACACACATATACACACAGACATATGTATACAAACAAGTTGCAGTCATTAACAAACACAGGAGAAATAAGAGTGAGGAGAGTGAGAAAAGCAAAAAAAAATATAGAAGAGGAAGGCAGATATAAAGAGAGACAGAGGTAAGCATAAAGATTCAAGGCAACAATAAACATGTTATCTGGCTGAAGTGATTTGATATTGTGGTTGATGTGGAAGTCAATTAAATCTGCTATAATTTTGTTAAAATAAGAAAATGTGGGAAAAGTGATGAGACCCACATCGCTCCTTTAAGTGATGTCTGAAATTTTGGATGTGACAGGCAGCTCCATGGGTGCTGACCAGCAGCTCCCTTGACTTCATTGAATAATAAATGGGAAGTGTTTAGAGCCTCAGTCTGCAACACAAAATGTGGTTATGATGTTTTTTTTTAATTTCCATGTGTTATACTGTGCCAGCCTTCATGACACTGTACTGTATTCACTTTCATTACTCTTGTCATACAAATACTTCTACCACTACTATGTTTTTATTACCTTCATTAACTTTAGATTCTTTTAATATCAAATATTTATTACAGCTCAGAACCATGCCCAAAAAATTATAGTGGTGTGTGTGTGTGTGTGTGTGTGTGAGTGTGCAAAATCTCTCACAAGTGTGATGACTCTGAGAATGGCAGGGTGCAGAAGGCAGCTCTCTCCTGAGCTGAGCAGGCAGTGGAGGAGGAATCGAGTCCATGGTAGACACACCACGTACTTTGCTAACACACATACACACACATAGAGAAAACAAACCCAGGGGGCAGAAAAGAGACAAGACAGGATGCCTAACTCAGATCAATTCCGTTTAATTTTGCTATACTCTTCCTGGTGCGATTCCTGAGAATGGTTCATGTCTGAAAACATTCCAAAAGCCGAAACATTAAGACATGCAGTAGGCATATAATCCATTACACGATTAGTCGATGCTGCTTTACCATTTATGACGGAAAATCAAATCATCGGCAGATTGATAAACAATCATTAGTTGCAGCCCTACATGTAAAAAAAACCAAAACATGCTATAGTGTTGCAGATAATATGAGCAAGAATAACGAGACACAAATGCACATACAGACACTAACGCCCTCAAATTGTCTTTCCCCCTCTCACACAAACACACACTCTCTCTCACACATGCATTTACACACTCACACGCGCTGTCGAGCTTACAGATATTATTTTTACCTCTCTCTCAAACTCATACATTACCTGCACACATACACACTGTCTCTCACCTGCATGCATCTGTATATCTTTTGTCTCTGTGGTTTTATGAGCACAAGTATGGGTAACCTAGATTCACTCATTCCCAAATGGTCTCACTGTCTGGTACCTGTAGAGGGACTCTTCCTCAGGAGGAAGCCCAGCAGGGAGCCGAGACAGTTGACCGAGGCTCTCAGCAACAGCTCGTGCTTCTGAGGAGAAAGAAACAAGGTGGTGTGAAACATGAGAGAGAAGTCGAGTATACGACAAAAATGGATGAAAAAAAGAACAAACACAGTAACAGATGCACAGTAAACAAACATAGACACACACACACATACATAGACACATTCTCAGCAATGGACAGAGATGCCAGAAACAAAAGGGAGAACAGTGAGGTTTTAATAATGCATGTCTCTCCCATAGAGGCAGTGCTAGCAGTGAGTGCTATGTAGTGTCCAAAAATACTCAAGTAGGCCAGGCGGGTGTATAGACAACAGTGGAGAGTTACACCCTAATCCTGGGGCGGAGAGAAGGCGATAGGAGAAGAAAGGAGTCAAGAGGATGAGTGGGAGGGGATGAGAGAGAGCAAGGGAGGTGAAGTGGGTAGGGGTAAGAGAGAGGACAGATGAGAAGAGGGCAGATGAGGAGACGGAGATGAAAGGAAAGGTTAAAGTAAGAGCAAAGAACAGTGAGGAGAAGGATTAAAGAGAAAGAGCAGAGCCGAGTCGAGAAAGCAGAGGGGAGAGTGTGGATGGAGGAAAGAGAGGGAAGCAAGGAGAGGAGAGGAGAGGAACTCTGGAGCTGCAGTGTCCTACTGCCACCAAGCTGGAGCATCAAGGGGAGAAGAGAGCAAAACAGAAACAGAGGGGAGAGGAGGGGAGTAGGGAACTGTTCATATCAGCTGCTGAACAGCAGACTACAGAGCACTGAGCCATAGAGCTGAAGCTCAGTTCAGCACTACAGTCTCTTAGACAGAGAAGAAATGCCACTGGTGTGGAACCAGAGGCTGGCATGCTACAGCACAGGCACCGGATAAAAAAGAAATACATCGATATCCAATTAACCCACAGTTCGCATATTTCATCCAGATTATCTTCAGATTGTCAAACTCAAAAACATAAATATCTCTTTTGCAAATGTGTTAATGTTTGTGTTTACCTCACATGATCCAAACATTAGTAATAAAGAATGGCTATCTATAATCTTTCCACTTTATTATATCATTATTATAAACAAATGGTGCAGTAATGGCCAGTGTACTGCAAGAGCTGCATGTTGCATGCAAATGAGCATCAAAACGAGCCCAGTGGTATCACACTTCATTAGCTCTAGTTTTTTCCAGGTTATTTGATTAACCCATTCAAACACATCAGAGGCTTCTATACAACCTCCCTCGACAACTTTGACATCTTTTCTCTAGTTCAAACATCATTTTGATGAGCTCTCACTGCTGGCAAAGGAAAACAGCATGATGATGGTTGAGGACATCAATTTATGATTTTTGTCTCTGACACATTTGTGTCTGTCACTGAGATTCTAAGAAAATATGTATGTGGCTCTTTTACAACATGTGCAAGTAAGTTTGATATTTGACTGCACTGCTCTCACCATTTTTATGTTTCAACACAAACATTTTGGCATTCTTTAGGATCTTGAATAAGCAACGTTTCCATCAGAATGCCTGTTATTTTCTCATTTTGTTTTCTGATTTTCTCATTATGTGCTACTGTACAAGTACAAGCCTCATGAAGTTGGGACGCTGTGCAAAATGAAAATTAAAAACAGAATGCAATCATTTACAATCGAACTGTGTTTACTGACAACAGTTTTTCAAAAAGGACTTTGTGGATGTTTTACAGTGTCCCAACTTGTTGGAATTGGGGCTTGTCAGGGTCTTAAAAACGATTCAATGAACAATGAGCGTTTGAAGTGAGCTGCATTCAAGATCTTACTGCCATTTTATGGACACAGTCAAAATGCCCCACCACCACTCACAGCTACTCATAAGTCCTGCATGGCTTGTGATTCATAAACTCACACGATCTTAGCTTCAGCTATACGGAGAAATTGCACTCCTTATTCTGTGACCGTTCAGATTGGCCATTAGCTGATGGCAGTAAAAGTAGTTGTCAATATACTTGATTGTGTGATAGAGTATTTTAGTGCTTCATTGTTATGTACAGTAGTGCTCTGTGTAGTGTGATAGTGGAGCACTGCTCAGATCGTAAAGAATTACCAGGTTGACACAACTGTTAAATCAAAGGCCTGTGTAAGTATCAACATATGCAGCAGTTCAGTGAACAGCAGACATTTATAGATAAGATTCTTTATAATCTCTTTGAGGAAGGGTCTATCTACTGCCTGATTATGTGCACTGGATGTTGGTTCTTGCTCTGTGCTGGCTGCCACCCAGGAGAAGTAGTGCTTCACCTATTTATTGATAAATGACTGTTGGTGAGACACTAGTCTCCCTCTTTTGTCATACGCAACCAAAGTCAATACACCAGCTACATGTAATAACATTTTGGAGACACCTGAGACTGCTCTGGATATTTGTGCTATTCATGTCAACTGCTAAATCAATTGAAATCCCATTTTCTACACAAACTTGTTTATAAAAGGCAGGTTCAATGTCATGCTGTTATGCTGCAGAATAAAGGGTGGAGTGAATGTAAAGCAAGAGAGGGGAGGCATCGTCCTGTCAACATTTAGACTCAGTGCTCTGTGAGCACATGATTCTGTATCCCTGTTTGAGGATAGATGTGCACACTGGATCCTCATTTCTGCACAGATCGTTGTTCATATTGCATTTGTTAGAATCCTGAATAATTTAATGTGTGCTTATAGAATTAAGACTAAAAATACTTAAGACTGTGCATTTTTATGTTCATCAACCACAAGTAAAAAAGCTGCTTTACTATGAAATTTTTACATTAATGTTTGACACTGACAAAGATTTTATGGAATTTAAACAAATGCTGTGAGATGCAAACAAAAATTGCTCACAACTGGATCCAGCCTTTAACACTAGAACAGCTAACCACCCATTACTTGTTTAAAATCAATACATTTGGTATGGCACTCCACCTTTCATTACAAAACAGAATTTACTGTAGGTGTTCTCTGTTATTTCTGCCTTCCACAAACAAGAAATGAAATGTTACAATAGCTGTCCCTGGATTAAACTCAAATTCATTTCATGAGGTAAAATCCATATTGCACATTCAACAGCAAAAACAACAACCGGATTACCTGCACCAATACTCACAATTTGACTGTGTGACTTTTAGCTTAGAGGCTACATATTATGCTAATTTTCAGGTTCATATTTCTATTTCGAGGGACTACTAGGAAATGTTGACATGCCTTAATGTTTGTAAAACACATTATTTCTTTCATACTGTCAATTGCCAAAGCACCTTTAGCAATGGACTCTTCCAAAAAGCCAGTCCACTCTGATTGGTGGTGGGTTTCAGTTTCAGGCATTGAGGCAAATCTGCGAGGGGCATGCAGTTCTCAGCATGCCGGCAGAATTCAAATAGCCTAAACCCAACTCTTACCCTAACTCTTATCTTGACCTAATTCAAACCCTAACTCTAAATCCAAGTCTTAATCCTCACATACACACACACACACACACACACACACACACAATCCTGCCAAGCACTACAACCTGCAAAAGAAGTCCACTGAGAGCAGCTGAGAGGCACTGAGCCCCTCTGGAGCCAAGTGGGTACAAAGCACTGTCTTCGACCCCCAAGGGTCTGGGCCCGACCAAGCCAGGACCACTGATCACAGATACCACTTCTGATGCCAGATCAGCATCAAGTAGGGCCTGCAGCAACCTCAGGAAGCTGACTGGAAAGAGAAAGTGAGAGAGAAACCAAAAGGGAATTAGGAGGAGACGGAATGGCTAAATACACAGGAGAGCAGGACAAAGACTAGAGAGTGAGCAAAAGTGGAGGGCAAAGCCACAGGAGAAACAGGTGCAGGGTACAACAGAAAGGAGTGAGTGAGAACACAGAGTGGCAAGTGAAAAGTTTGAAATAGAAAAAAAGATGTTAAAAGCAGGTAGCAGAGGGAATACAAGTGCAGAGGAGAAGCAGAGCAACACTCGAACAAAATTGAGGGCAATTTTTGAATTGATATGTGACAGAAAGGGAGAGAAAAAAGATAAAGATGTCAGTGCCAAGTGTAGAAAGGAGAGGCAGGGCTGAAGTAAGGTCAGCAAGACTGAGAGACCAAAGTAGTGATGGAGATAAAGAGAGAGACACAGTCAAAATGATTGCTATAACACAGTGGGATCCAAACTAAGAGCAACCAGACATTTGAATTGCACTTATGTCATGTACACTGAGATTAGAGCTCTCTGAGGGAGGGAGGACTCAATTAGTGGCAGCAGAAGAGAGGGAGGAGAGACCTAGTACAGAGACAGAGAGAGAGAGAGGGGGAAGGATGGTTGGATGGAAAAAGAAGGGTAGAATGGGAAGCATAAGGGAAATTAAAAACGAGACGGAACGACAGAGAGAAGGTTGAGTGAGTGAAGGACTGAGGAGAGAGAAAGAAATAGAGATAGGCAGGCAGAGGGAGCGAGCCGATACATCACAGCAACCCTGACAGGCCACTTATCCATCTGACAGACAGAGACACAGCAGCAGCAGGGATGATCTGTCTCCTCGTGCTGCAGGGGGATGTGGGCCACTTAATATAATGAAAGTGTGTGAAATGCGCGCTCGGGGGGTTTGGTTACCTCCGCTGAGGATAAAACATTGACAGGCAGTCACTTTACCTGTGCGGGAGTACATATAAACCGAACGGGGTGAACCTTGTTAGTCTATCCTGAGGCTTACGCAGTATATGGAGGGTTGCTGCAATAATCGGGGGTGTCTGACTCTTTCCAAATGCATGTTTTGAAGTATTTTGGTTTTACACACCCTCTGGTGTGTCTGTAATTGCACTGGGCAGTGTAAAAGGCAGTTGCATGAAACCACAGACAAGATGAAGCTGAGAGGAGATTAAAAGAATGCACAAAACTGGGAGGACAGAAACAAATGAGGAAAACATGAAACAGTAGCTGTGCACGAATATATTCATTCAAGACCCTGGAAAATCACTAGAGTGTTCATAGGCTACACACACTTGCTTTGAGCATGGCACTGCTGATGAATTGTTTGGGTATGTGCTATCTACAAGAACAGAACTCTTTCAAAAAATAATCATCAAATAAAACTCTGAGTTTGTTACCCAGCAAGAGATTGTCTGTGTTTCTTTTGTGAAGAAGGAGTCGCTGCACAGCTGTGTCCAGACTCCAACTGATGCTCTTGTGGACCTTAAATAATGGAGAAAGAGAGTGAGAAAGATGAAGAGAGAGAGGGGAAATTTGGAAGAATAACAAGATTAGGACCAAATATCTCATTTCAAGTTAGAATGTATTATCCCTGCAGAGTGAGCAGGGAGCAGAGAAGAAAGTGCCTTGTTTTATACCACAGGCTCGCTGTGATATGTATTGAATGAAAACCAATTGGTGTTTTGTATTCTGCGCCCACATCTGAATCTATGCTTCATTTTACTGTATGTTCTCTGTCTTGCACTTCACCGTGTTAAGTTCTATCCTGAAGTTGTGATAAGAGCAAAGCTGAGCTGTAGTGTGTACCTGAGTGGAGTGAACGCGCTGCAAGGTAATGAGGGAGGACAGGAGTAGATGGCTGCAGCACAGCAGGGCTGATGGAGGACAGGCTGATGGAGAGAGGGATGGAGCAGAGGAAGAGGAGGAGGAGAGGACTGTCTGCAGCTGGTCCATCAGTCCACTGTTGGAGAGCAGCATGGAGACAGCTGGGGAGGAGAAGGCACTATGTCACACTTTGATGGGATCTGCGCGTGTGTGTCAGTGTGTGTATGTTTGTGCGTGTGTATGAATAGCAGTTGGTCTGGAGGACTGCAGGGTGACGTGCCTCAGGCACCAATCCACAATTATACAAACACAAATACACACACTTTCGCTTTTCTGTGGCACCTGTGAGGAATTTGGAATAATACCTTTCAACTTGTTAAACTTACCACACATTCGAGTACAATCACACACAGAGGCCTTGAGCAAGTGCATGGTGCAGATATCTTTTGATTTGACTTGAAATACAATTTGAAAATGAAGTTCTTGCATTAGCAAACGTTAACAGAATACAAGGCAGAATAATTGCATAAAACTGGGGTTATAGGTTATACGGTACATAGGCAGCCAACCAGGTCCATTGTTAATACTAGAAAAACTATAATTCCGTATTATTTAAAGATGCAATTTTCTGGGTTTTGCCTTGACATAGAGGAATGTGTTACTATTCCTGTGCTCCTCACCACCAGTTGAAACACCATCGAGCCTGAGGCTGAAGTAACTTGCATCAATAGATTCATCACTAGTGATGAAGAAGCAGATGGCAAATGTAGGCAGGCTGCAGCAGAAGCAGTAAAGAAATACTACGGGCATAATTAGCTTTGCTTCCCAATGCCATCCCTGCTCTCTGGCCATTAGCCTCACCTTATTAACTGCACAGCAATTCATTGCTGACCTCTGCTGAGTTTTTTTTGTTTCTAGCTTAGGGTAATTATTTAGCTTGTAATAAACTCAATGCCAATCAATATGTCATGTGAAATAAATGATGTCTTTGCTATGAGGCAGTGTAACATGTCTTGATCCCTCCTATGGATGACAGATGACTGTAAATTATCCCACCATTTGTCATATTTATTAAGTTCCACATTGGAGTTGTTTCTTCTAATGTTTTTGGATTTTTTGTTTTCTCTTGAACTTATGATGCTTAATAAAACCTCAAGCAGATACCCATTTCTTATCTTTCCATTATGTGCAATAAGAAAAAATGATTGCATCAATCCTCCCGACATTGTGTGTCTCTTTCTGTGAGTGAGGGATCTCTGAACTTGTCAACTGACCATGTTACTGAGCAGGTGTATGCATGTGTGGTTTTGTCTCTGCGTTACAAATATTTAGGTTAGACGAGGTGACGACACAACCCCCAGGGCTTGTCATGCTTTGTGCAAAAGTGTGAGAAGCTCTCAGACTTTACAGCATATCTTTATGTGTGCAGGTGTCTAAGACAATGTGCATCCTGTGCACCAGTATGTAAAGACGTACAGAGGGTGTCAGCTTGTATGCTTATTATTTCCTCTGTGTCTCGATACTAAATGCTTGCCAAGGTCAGTGAAAGATGCAATGTTGGGAGAGGGAGCAATAAAAACACACACACACAGAGTAAGAGAGACAGGAAGAAAGTGTGTCTCACCTCTGTCAGTGCAGCGTGCAGGGGACAGGCTCAGGCAGCAGTACAAGTAGCTGAGGGCAGGTAGCAGGCTCCCCATGTTGGTAGGCTTCAACCTCCCTGCTATATTACTCACTGACACACACAAACACATTCAAATCTGATGGTTCCCTTATCTAATATTTTATCCACAGTGCTCTCAAACGCATTTGATAAATATTTCATTCGAGAGAGACATTGAGACATGATGTGACAGATAAAATGTAACATGATGGGCTTCGCCATTTACTGCCTGTCAAGCCATGTCTCCCACCGGTCGATAAAGACTGAATTAATCTGACCTGCCAATGAAAATGTCAAAGATGAGGGGCTGGAAAATGTAACTAACAGCACAGAATGAGGTTCCACTAATGCAGCAACGTGGTACAGCGGGATGAGGGGTGTTGACATCAAAAGAAAAACAAATTTGACTGTAGAGTTATAATTTGTCAGACATGTCTAGTAAACGTCTGAACAGCATTTTCCTCTGCAGCTCAGCAGTGAGCACTACTGTGAGTAGGTTTGTTAATGAAGATATTCAATCAATGAAGAGCGAGGCCTCCACTTAGGAAGGAACACAGGCAAATGAGGATGGAGGTGAGACAGACTCAGCATCACAACAGATGATGTATTGAACAGAAAGATATGTCTTTGTGCCGTCACTGTATGATAATGTGTCTGTAATGTAGCAGGTGGGTGCCTGTGCGACAATGTACATGTGTTTGTCTGCCTCTATATAGAGTAATGTACACAATGTATAGGAACTGTGTGTTTATATGCTACTACATGAGTGCCGTGGGGAGAAGAGTTACACACAGTATGACCTTTTGACCTCACCATGGTAGAGCAGCTTGAAGTGCACACCGTCCATCTTACTGCAGGAGGAAGACGAAGGCGGTTCACTGGCCTGTGTCACACAAAGCAGCTTCAGCACCAGAGGGAGTGAGTTCACCGCTAAACAAAGAGAGGCAGATGACAAAGTACAGTAATGTGAAAAGGAGGCAAGGGAGACAGACAGACAGATATACATGTATATGTATAAATAAATATGAACAGAGTGAAAATGCTGAGGAAGAGAGAAGTTCAGCTTAATAAAAAAAGTGAGTAGAGCTCAAAATGTGTGAGTGTGAGAGAGAGAAAAATGAGGGAGTGGTGCTGGTGCTTCGTCTGAAACCTGATGTTACTAGAGTAGTTCTTAGCAAAGCCAAAATAGAGGCAGATGTTTTCCTGAGCAAGTGAGATTATCTTGCAGTGACTTGTAGACTTAATGAAATGTTGGTTTACCAACAGAGGGTGGAGCACAGTTATCATCAAGAGGAGGCAAGAAAAAGAAGAAGAAGTAAGCACATCTTACTCAGAAATTACAAGTTACCGCAAGCATTTTAAACAACAATATTCTGGGTCAAAAGGGTGAAAGAAACAGACAGAGAGAAAGGTGAGAGGGAGTGTGAAGAGGGAGACGAGGTAAAAGGACAAAGAAATGGAAAGCGACTGGAGGAAGATCAGGCAGACCAGGCATCTACATACTTCTTTTACCCCGTAGCATAACATTAAAATGCCTCCCCTTAGAGGATGCCGGCGCATTAGAGCCTAATATGAAGTATATATTAATGCAAATTACAGTGGTCTGAACTGTAACACGTGCACAGATAACAGTCTGTAATCCCTACAGGGCCTAGGATGAGCAGAAAGCAGGCAGAGGCTAACCACAGCAACAGTTTCTGAAGCCCCAGCTGGCACACTGGTGTTGTGCCCTTCAGCTGGGCTCATTAACCTGGTCAAGTATACAGACATAAAAACAACATCTGGTAGATACCTCTGCCAAAAGCACATTACAGCATCACATATGCATGGACGGTAATGCACTGTACGTCTGGGAACTGAACCCTTAAACCTGGAAGTGTTGATGCGCTACCAGCTTATTTGGACATTTGATTCCAAACCAACGCTGGACTGCAAAAACATTTTCAATGAACAATGAAAACAGAGAAAAAATATTTCAGCATCTCTACTTGCACATTTGTAAATGTTTGGTAACATTCGGCAATTTTTATAAGACAAGTGTGTCAAGGTTTCATCTTCATATCCTTGTTTTTACTTAGCAGTAATTCGCAACTGAGCTTGTATCGTGGTGACAAGAACACATTGTATTATTATTTTACTAAATCACTCACACAGCTCTTGTCAAATTATTGATTGAGAGGAAACTGTGATTAATTGTAATCTTCTTTTCTGAGTAGAATTTTGTCTGAAGACTCAACAGATTGTGTAGAAGACAGTAAACAGGAAGCAGTGCTGTTTTATAAATCTACACGCTGTCTCTAATATGAAGTAATCCAACAAATACTGGACATTACCAGATAAACACAGTAGGTTGCAACTGAAGTCAACGTTTGATTGAACCTACCAGTGTCTTTGCTTAGTTCATGCTATCTGAATAATGAAATGTAGGACTAATACTACTGAAAGTAATGTGATGCAAATTTGACAGAGTTTCCCCTCTCTTAAATATATACAAAACGTGTGTATGATAGTTACCTTCTACACATTGATACTACTGTCTGTTGAAACAAAATCAATACTATATGCTACATTCAGGAGAGGTATCTAGATAAACAAGTGTCTCCCACCATTTGTACTGACAAAGGATGTTGGGAGGATTCATTTTAACAGAGGATTAATGGTTCTTCCCTTCCAACATTAATCACAAGTGACAGCGTTCTAGGGACTGTTTTTGCCATTACAATCCAATTTAAAAACAAACAGGTTTTAGGTGAGACTTTGTGATTACACTTGAGTAAAAACTACGTTTGGGTGGCCAGGCAGTTAAAAGAAATAGCACCACGACATCCCACATTTATATAAACCAACCATAATATGCTATTATGTTGTATAACTATTATACAACATAATAGTAATAACTATTATGTTGTTGTATTTCAGGATGTGTCAAGCTTACTTGATGACCAATGAACTGTCCTTGAGCTGAAGTATAAATTCAATCCCCAATGTGACCTTTCATGTGTTTACCCTGTGAAAAATGTTCTTGAGTAAGACAATAAAGATACGTTTTTCAGAGCATTTTGCATAATTTGATATCTGACAGAGAGAAACAAACACAAAGAACCCAACATTTGCAGTGAATGAACAGTAATGTGCTACTGTATAAGTACAGAACTCCACAGTCTTTTTATGGAAGCGTAACCAGTCTGCCTTTAATTCTGCTGCTATAATAAAGCACAATTTGAACAGTTGTTAGAAGCATCAGAAGGAAAATGCTGCCTGGGCAAATGGCCCGACAAACATAAATTGACGCAGGTATTCTCATTCTCATTCATTCAAATGATCCAACATGTGAGAATAATTAAACTAAGTGTTTTTCATTATGTTGCACAAGAACGCCAAACGGAGCTATTACTCCACACACATTACTTTATAGATGTTTTACTGCTGTGTATAGCAGCTGTTATTTTATAACGCTTTTTTACATGCCCTACATAATTTGTTAGCCTATTTAGATCAAGTTTGTGGAGTTGAGGATGAATTATTTTTAAAATTTAGGAGGATTTTAAAGAATTCATACCTATAATACAAATATACAAATGAGAAATTAAAAGCCTGACAAAGGTAAACTCAAACACACATTTCAACACATTACCCATTACTCTTTTGTTGCTCCTGTCCCAACTTGCTGGCATCAAATTCAGAATAAGCAGATATTTACAAAAATCAAAAGCTGAGGTAAAACATTAAATATTTTGTCTCTGCACTGTTTTAAATTCAGTGTATGTCAAAGGGGATTAAAAAATGATTACACTCTGTCTTATTTATATTTCACATAGTGTCCCAGCTTCTTTGGAATCGTGGGTTGTACTTCCTGTGTCCTCAGCCTCTCTAAAACCTGCCAATGAGACACAGGTCCAAACTCCAAAAACAATGGAGTAACAAGACTTGGCACTAAATTTTTAAAATTTTTTATCATCTCTTCATTAAATTTATACTATATTTTATTAAGGCAAATGGGGATTTATGGTAGACAACATAAAGCACTGATTGCATTGCATTATTTAGGTTAATGAAATCTGGTCTGGTGGATAAAAAGATTTAGTCTCCAGAGTAATCTTGTGAGGTGTGAATTTTTTGTCTCATAACACCTTTGTCTCTTTGAATTTTTGTACAGTGTGTGAGGTATACTATGTAGTGGGAATTCTGTGGAGAGACATTTAACCAAAAACAGCTTTTCTAAATGAAAAATAACTTTAAAGTCAATATGAAGAGATGGGCATCTGGGACCAAACAAGGTCTGGCTGCTACTGCTGCCTGTTCATAAAGCTCAGATTTAATTAAGTAACTCTTTCAGTGTTTGCCGTCACGGTGCATTTGTCCTATTATTGCACATCTCAGTGTAGGAGTCTACAGTGTAAACCTGTGAGTGTATATATGTGTGTGTGTATTATGTGTACGAGCTAGTGTTGAGCAGGGAAGAGACATTTCATTAAAAGCTTTCATTTGCTATGCAAAGTTTTATAAGACTGAGGCAGACATACATCCAGTAAGAAAACAAAACAGTCTGCCACATCATAAAACATAAACTCAGGGGAGTAAACAGCAACATTTACCTCAATCTATCAGCTGTAAGTGACTGTATCTGTACTTTAATGAGACATAACTGGGCGTCAAACCAAATCAGTTGACATTAATCTTGATACATGATGGTGAAGAGTGACTTCTGTGGAAAGTTCTTGCAAAATGGGTGATTTTTTTAATGCAGCAGTGGGTTCTGTGGCCCTAAGAGTCAAAACGTTATTAAGACATTAGTGAACTTTCCTGTGCCTAAATTTGTCCTCAATGTATGACTAAGCTTAAAAAAACTGAGAACTAATGAGTATGTGAGTGTCTGTAAGTCTGAGTGATTATGCATTTATGTGTGCATGCATTGATAATTTAATATCGTATTTTATTCTGCACCAATGTAATCAAGTCCAGCAATCGTGTGAGTACAGAGCGCAGTCGACTTTAAGAATGTTCTGTTAACACGAGTTGAGATCTCACATAATACATTCAAAACTCAGATTGAGGCACATTAATTTCAAATAAAAGAATCCATTACTGCATCATCTCTGTAGCAGGTGTAATTCATCTCTGCATTTCCTCTGAATTTCCATGAAACCACTGGTACAATTTTAATTGTCTCTCCATGAAGCTTTCCTGATAAAAACATCACCTGTCTGAATCTGAAATTTAACAGATGCATAAACTATAACATTAGAGTGCATCAATTTTCTTCCATTATAGTACAGCTCATCCATTTCAACAAACATGAGTCACAGGGGAGTTGTTTTGGGAACGCAACAGGTATTTGTATATTATTTTTTATAAATTAATGTACTCTCTTACCCTGTGCAGTGTGTCCCTGTCGAAACCCATGGCCCATGTTCTCTACACTGAACCTTTGTAATGCCTGGAGCAGGGCTGGCTGAAGATTGCTCCACAAATCAGCCTCAAACTCTTTTTGACCACGCAAAAGAGCTTCCAGGACCCCCAGTGCTCTCCCTGCCAGGGGGGCCTCCCTGGTGCAAACCATATCCTGCCATCATACAGACAGACAAACAGAAAGACGAGCTTTAAGACAGATTCATTAAAGGCAAATACTTGTTTTCCACAAACTATTGGGACACAAGTCTCATTATTGTTTCACAAATATGTCTGTGAAGGTTCTCAGCCATCCGGGTCATGGACTTGTTGTAAGTTCTTGAAGAACCTACACCGAGTCCAGTTGCCTTTGATTCAACTTGCACTTGTTTCACAGATAGTTCTACTTGGGTGTGAAATAATGCAGCATATCAGCCAGCATTAAAAGTATCTTCACTTTAATGTGGCAACCTTCTTAAATTGAAGCTCCTGGTTGGGGTCTCACCAGGAGGGTCAGTGTGATCTCTGGGTACTTCTCTATCAGAGTCAGCAGCTCCACAGTTTCTGTGTCTGGCTCCTGGTCCTGCCTCTCATCTGCACAGTGTCCTCTCTCGTCTCCCTTCTCCTTTATGTCTGCCTGCACCCAGGAATGAGATCCAACCATCTTTTCCTCAATTCTGATTTCAATTTGTGAGCGTTGAAAGGGAATTAAAAAACACACACTAACACATCCTATCTCAAAGTGTGTTGGAGTGAAATTAATCGGTGAAAATTGTCAGAGAGAAACAAGTGTTTTCAATTAAATCAGTAAAATTATTTATAGATGAATATGCGTGAGTCTGACATAGAAGTGACCCTTACCAGGGTCTGCTCTGCAACTGTGTGCTGCGCTTGCTTGGTCAGCCAATGTTCCAAGACCAGGGGCCCAAATTTCTCTGCTAGCTCCGGATAGCGACAGATGAAGTGGAGGAGTGCAGGATGGTGAATGTAGAGAGAAGAGAAGTTTTGGCAGGAGGAGAGTGCCTTGCTGATGCATTTAAAAGGAGCCTTGAGTAGGTTGGGAGAGAAAGATGGAAAAAGCTTTGAGATGAGCATGCACACATAAGTTAAAAGGCTTGCAGTTTTTAAAGCAGCAGGAAGTCCCCCGTAAGCTATTGCTTTTTTATATTCATAGTCACATAAAGTATAAACTACTAAGTATTTTCAGAGAAGCTGCAGGACAAAGTTTTGCACACAAAATGTTCTTTGAACTAAAGAGAAGCACTTTATTTTGGGAAAACGTTATTAGTCCTGTGCAGCTTTAGAAAAAAGGGTGAGCTATAATTAATATTCTTTGCTGCTTAATCATCAACAGCAGAATATGGATTTTGTATCAAAAGATGAATATGAGCTGTCAAGCTATTATTCGGAGTATTCCTTGGCCTCCACATTAATGGTTTCCATATTAAACCGTGCTGTGCTCTAGCTCCAGTACATGCTGTTCTCTCTCTCTGTGCACAGAAAAAACATCACATTCATCTTGACGAAATCTTGACACCTTAATGTTGCATTGCTTGTAGGTAAAATGTGAGTCAGTCAATGTGGTTTGAGAATTTCTATTCGCATTGTTAGGTTGATTCACAAAAGAGAAAATAGAGAAAATAGTATTTTAAGAGTATTTAAACTGAAGCTAATTTTAAAAATCAATTAATATATAAATACTTAAATAAAAACTACAATCCCGATACCAAAAATGTTGGGAAGCATATGTGAAACAGTATGTTATAATTTGTTAATCCTTCACTTCTTGATCGAGTACAGTACAAAGACAATATATTCAATGTTTAACAGTCGTTCACAAGCAAGGATGGGGTGAAGTTCACCCCTTTGTCAAACACATGATTGTATGAAGGATATTATTACATGGGCTCAGGAACACTTTGCCAAAAAGTTGTCGGTAAACGCGTTTGTTTGCAAATGATTGCATTCTCTTCTTATTTACGTTTTACACAGCTTCCCAGCTTTTTTGAAGTTTACTGAAAAAAACATTAAACACAGTTTAACTTTTCTTAAATTATACTTTGATGCTGTGTATCTATTGTACTACCATAGTGATTTACAGAGTGTGTTTTGCTCTTTCAGTGAAGTGATGAGAGTTACCCCGTTGAGGTCGGGGCTCTTGTCCTGTGTCACTGCCAGCAGGTAGAGGGCAGAGCGGAGCACAGAGCGAGGCAGAGCACAGCCGCCCTGCTCCTGCACTGAACGCAACAGCCACACCACACTGGAGAACACTGTCTGGTCTGGAAGAAGCCTGAATCAACATGCAGATGCACAATATGACATTCACTTCAAATATTACAGGTCCACATATATGTGGCCAAACATTTACATTTATACAAATGTAACACACACACACACTTAAATGTCAAACACAGCTCAGGAGACAAGTTCTGTGTGAAAGTAACGAAGTAAACACAAACTATGTGCAAAGCAGACACAGTGCTTCAGGGCGATGTTGATGCCACAAACTCTACACAAAAATACACACATACACAACAACAGTTAGAATGTAAACGTACAGACACACACACATATAAATAAATTGTATCAGAGTACACACACGCTAAACACACGCAGGCCTCCCACACTATGTAAATCTCTGGCCACAGCTCCCATTAATCTTGATGAGACCACACCGTGGCAGGGAGAGGCTTTCATCCCCTTTCCTCGGGGGGTAATGCATAGCAGAGGTTCCACAGTAGGACAGATTAAACTTTCCAAAGAAGCCCAAGTATCTCTGTGGTCATAAAATATGTACTTAAGAACACCCCCGAAGGGCCACAGCAGTGCCGCCGGAGCAGGGAGGGAGCTACAGCGACATGCGAAACCAGCTGGTTTCTTGGTAAAGCCCGGAAGTAAATTGATATGTTGACACTAGATATCGTCTGGGATTTTAGTTATTTCAATAATGCGATATAGCTCAGATGTTGCCTTTTCAAGGCTCTCAAGGGCTGCATTACAGCAAAGTGGTGCTTTGTGAAGAAATTTTCTCAAGCTATTAAACTTCAGCTGGATAAAACGACAACAGTAGATGTCTCTGATTGGTCATTATATCCACATTAATAATGTATGATTCGCAAAGTTACTTTTAGTGTCTAATATTTCTGGAAACACAGACAGTGTAGACATCTCTAAAATATTTCAGCTTGTCAATACTGAGGAGTTGTAATATTTGATTCTGTCAATATCATCAAGCCATACTCAGTCTGGAGTACAGAGAGGTTTGTTGACATTTTACATTTTTCACTGATTCCCTCCAGAAAAAGAGCTACCAAGAGCTACTGATCAGCCACCAAGCCAGGAAATTGTCCTGCTCAAAGAAAATTTTTGCAGTGCAAATGGATGCTGCTGTGGGAAAACAAAGTCAGTATTTCTGGATCACACTTTGCTCTCCCTTCTTACAAAACCTGCAGCACTACCAGGCACTGTATCAGCAAAATGCTTTTTACTGATGTTGAAATATTTATTGGTTAATTCCATGTCCACAAAAATACCAGCTCAGAGCATGAGACCTTTTCAGCACTCAATTTTTAAAACTGAATCAAAATTTCCCTTTTAAATAGGCAAAATGTTTGCAAAACAATGAATCCCCAGAGAGATTTGTGCACGTCTGCATGTCTGAAATATGGGTGAAATAGGTGATGATGTTTTCTGTGGCTTGATGCTATTCTGTGTGTGTGTGTGTGTGTGTGTGTGTGTGTGCGCACGCTGTGAGCACTGTACTACCTGTCTCCTTGCTGCAGGGCAAGGTGTAGCATAATCAGCACACAGAACTGAGTGGCCCTTGGACCTTTATATTCACACAGCTGAAGCCCGGGAGCCTCACACAGCAGAGAGGGCCAGTCTGACAGACGGAAACATAGAGAGGGGAGGTTGTACAGCAGAAGATTCTCCACCTCCTCAACATCTGGGGGATGAATGAGGAAATAAAACAAAGGAAAACTGTTTAATAATCCATGCTAGAAAGAGGAGCATGAGAAAGTTATAGTGTGAGGCTGAGAGAGAGAGAGAAGACAGGGGAAGGAATATGGAATAAAATAAAATGCAGCAAAAGAGGCCCTGAGGCATTATTTACAAAGGAGCATTGCTCACCAATTTTGTGTTTACAACTAAAGCCAAGCCAAAGCTGAGGCTTATGAACAAATCATATGGGGGCGAAAATGAGTGGGGTTCCACTGATCTTACACTTTTCCAATCATCTACGCTATATCCAAACAACCAAAAAGTCAATATCCATCATTAACTAAGCTATGGATGTCATGAGATGCTTAAATTCAATTTTTATAACATTCATTAAAAAGCCATATTGTGTAATATAGCAACGTTAAAGAGGGTTGCTTTTTATAAATGAGGTCCCTAAAGAATGGGAAGACAAGATGAAAAAAAGCATGTGGAATAATGGGTGTATGAAAGGAAATAGTAAGAGGGAAAATGAGACTGCAAGGGAGGGGTGGATGTAGAAGAAAGACCAAAGACCACCAGGGCCAGTGCGATATAGTGCTGAGGAGGGCTTCCACCTCTTCGAGGACTGTAGGACTGACAGACTCGGACAGGAGGCAAAAGAAAGTGACATATATAAATACACAATGCTGCATAAAATAGTAAGAGATAAAAAAAAGTCAGAGAAGAGACAAAGGCGAGGGGAGATGTGAAGCACAGCAGGGAATTCAGAAATCTTTCTGAAACAGCTAAAAGAGTAGGAATATCTGCACCGTCTCCATATCTGGGTTGTCTTTAGGGAACTGGAGAGAGAGAAGAGGCGTGAGGGAAGGAAAGACTGGGAGAGAGAGAAGAAAATGAGATGCAGCTTATAAAGAAAAAGACCGACACAGAAAGAGAAGGTGGAACAGAAAAGAGGGCTGCTGGAATATGGCACTGAATAGAGAAAATGGTGCTGTGCAGTGCAGTCTCCTGCAGGTCTGGAGAAAAAGAGGCTCCTTTCACCTGAAGGAAACAACACCATATTCAGTGTATGAGGGAATCACAAGAAAGCAGGGGCAGAGCAAGGAATGACAAAGAAGGCACAGGGAGGTGGCAGACAGGGATAGGGGTCACTGATGCATGACTACATAGAGGCTATAAAGCCACAGCAGGGTCTGCAGGGAGAGAGACTACCAATCAGCCAGAGAGGAAAACAAAGTGAAGAAGGGAATGGGAGTTAAAGGAATACAGAAAGAGGAGGAGAGATAAATATAAACAGGAACAATAGCGGGAGGTGGCCAACTTGTAGAAGGCTCCAGACTGAGAGCAATGTGGTCCAGAGGGGCTGCTGTGGAGAAGGAGTACGAAATTAATGGTATTGTTTGGAAATCAGAGGAAAATGAGGAGAGGGGCGCCAGGCACTGATGCAGCCTTCACCTCCAGGGAACTGGTCGAGAGGAGAGGCGGGAGGTAGAACAGAAGAGTGTCTCACTAGGTCTCAAAGGGAGTCTCAAAGGGAGGACTGGGAGAGAGAGGTATGCAGTGAAGGACAGGCAGATGAAGGAGATGAGAAGGGAAACAACAGATGGGAGAAAGACAACAAACAGACCTACAAAGCAGGCTGCAGTGACATGTCTCCTCCTGCTCAAGTTCTGATCAACTGAAAATAATATAGCATAGAGAAGTTTTCTTCAATATTCACATAGCTGTTATACAACCCCGATGTTGCCATGCCATGTAAAACATAAATAAAAACAGAACGCAATTGTTTGCAAACAAATTGAGTATATGTCGAAAAGGATTAGCAAATTATCACATTCTGTTTTATTTGTGTTTTACACAGCGCCCAAACTTTTTTGGACAGCTTTATGAAAGTACCAATGATATACTCTGATATTGTATCAGAGAGAAATGAAATCAACAAAACACTGACTGTGTTTAGAACAAGATGGTGAGGACAACCAGCAAATATACTGTAGGTCCTGGTTAACGAAGTTTAGAATAAAGATAAAACTCTAACTTTTAAAATTAAATATACATAACTTTTTGAACAAGAAAAATACCAACATCTAAATCATCCCAATTCAAGATGAGAGCACAGAAAAATGAAACAAAGTAAGAGGCTGAGAATGAAACTGAAACAAATAAGGATGATGAAAAGGAGGAAGTTGTTGACTGACAGAAAAAGGAACAAACAGTAGTCTGACTCCAAAGAACTCATTATTTACAGCCGCAAACACATTTAAACAAATACACACACACATACAGCGCGCATACAAACACACACACCAACACACTTGCTCGTACAACTCTCATTACCTCAAAGGAATTCTTTACTCAGATCATATCTCCTGGGAACAAGTGCAGTTTCCAACAAAATGTTTCTTCTTCTTTTCTTTAATGACATTTACTTCAGATTCACATAATCAGAGGCAATGTCCTTTTAATTGGAAGTGTTATCTGTGTTATCATTTAACAGACTTCAGCATCAGCTCGTCCACACAAGCATCAGCGAGCAAACACTACTCACTGTTCAATTGTAGGCCATTTCACACATTCAACATGTTTACAGTACACACATCTGTGTCCATTCCTTTCATTCTGCACAAGAACCAGAGCTTTTATTTTGCAACTTAGCAAACACGTTTCTACAATGACATCATCAGCCTGTCTGTTGAATGTGTCAGTCAAGCTGGTTGTGAGACCCCCCTTCTGAACAGGGTAAACTGAAGAGAACAGGCGTCTCTGATAGGGATGAGTCTTGTTTAATGTTACTGATGTTTAAAGTCAACATAAAGAGAAGGAGGGTGCGCATGCAACAAAGAGAAACTGAACATGAACTGAATATAATATATAATAATTTTGTCAGTGTACGCCAGTGATTCAAGAAAAATAAACAAACCGTTTTGTTTTTTCTCCACAAGCTTTCAATTTTGTTTGGTCAAGTCAGCTAGATTTAGATTGTTGATCTATCCTTTTAATACATCAAGGTAAAAAAGTCTAAGCACAACAACCTTAAATTCAGCTGGGGACGCATTTCAATACACAATAATACAAAATCTAAATATCAATGACAAACGTTCAGTCAAGTCTCCGCAGGTATTTACAGGTGTTCACAAGATGGGCACTTTCAAAATTCATGATAAAACTAACTGACTTATATTTTAGCAACTGAAAAGAAATCACTGAACGACTGACCTGATTTGTCTTTTACACATAACAAACAGCTCAGCTAACAGAACAGTTCTGTTCAATGCTTCAACAGCCGTAGATAACTGGCAGCATGACATCATTGCTTGAAAGCTGACGGGAACAACGGCGCTTTACAGGTGCTGCATGCAGCGCTGTGTGTGGTGCAAGTGTGTGTGCACATTTGCATACCATGCTGACATGCGCCAAAAGCAGGGTCGGACTGGGAAAGCAGACACATACTGAGTTTCTGTAGAAAACCACAGCCAGATGCATTCAGATTTGGGTTCCTGAAAGAATTGGTAAGCAGGAGAGATATACACAAGAGTCAGCAAAAATAAACATGAATACAAAGACAGAGAAACAAAGCAGGAAAACTGCAGAAATGAAGAACGAACGAGAGCTCCTGAGACAAACAGAGCATACATCCCCCACAATGCATGGTCAAAACAGTGAAGAGTGAGCTGTGAGACAAAAGACAGGATGTGCCTTGACTTAGTCCTTTCAAATATGAAACACGGGCTCGGCGTGGTTCAGTTTCATTACAGCTCAGAGGAGGGGGCCTAACACCAACTGAGTCAACCACATGTACGACCACACTAACACATACACAAGCACAAACTGACACACACATAGACACAAAAAAGCACATATGCTTACATATACAAAGCAGAAAAATCTAAACACGCACTCAAGCAAACACACACACACAGACTTTGAAGCTGCAGATCCGTCGCTCTGAGACAGACACACTGCTGAGAAGACTGGCTTATTGGAAAAAAGTAGACAGAGTGACTCAGAAATGACAGATGCCTCAGCCGTGTTATCTGTCTCATTGTTCAATGTGCTCCGACAAGGAATGATAAGAACAGCTCTACTTTCTGAGCCACCATGATTTCACACACACAGTTAACCTTATAGACAGCAGTGCTTTGTTAATTGTCGTGTATTTGTGTGTGTGTGTGTCCGGGTTATCCCGTTACACTGTACAGTACCTGTTTCCCACACAGAGGAGCCCTTTGTGTTCCAGAGCCAGCCTGTAGAAACCAGAGGACGCTGGAGGGAAGAGGAGGTAAAGAGCAGAATAAAGGAAGGATGAGACAGTAAGAAATGAGGAAGAGGAGAAGCACGGTAATAAAAACACTATTTATATAACACCTTTCAAAACAAAAGGTACTCAGCGCATCACAGGCAGGAGAGAAACAAAAAAGCATGATCATAAAAAACTCAATGGTCTAAAAGTACTTAGTAAAGGGAGGAGAGGGAGGAAGAATGAGAAGAGAGGAAGGTAGAGAGGGGGAGAGACACCTGTCATTAGTATGCCAGACACCAGCCACATGATCCAGTCTCAGTTCATGATCCCCAAACCTTCATATTTTAATCTCACTTTAGTTTTCAAGCTACGTTCCCCCTGATCCTCCGGGGGTGGGGGGGTGGGGAGCTCATCATTTGGCTACACTGTCAGTAATAGGACAGAAGTCTTACTTTAATCCTATAGGGAAAAAAGCTATATAGTGAAGCTGTATTTAATGTCTTGGCTGTTTCATTGCTGCAGAAAGAGAGCAACAGCCCTCACTTATAAGGGAAGTATTAATTTCATTAAGCTACTAACTCACTCTCTTGTGGTTCAATGCCAAAGTACTGCTAAGCCATATCTGCTTTATGAACCGCTTGCAGCAAAAATATAAAGCTTAAGTTTCTTTTTAAAGCCACCAAGCTGTCTGCGGCTAGATGCCCAAGGCAACAAGTTTCCTGTCAATAATTGAAGCTCATCATGTGGACTGCCAGCTTTGGACAGATTGCTTAGTTTCCCCCTGCAGTGATATGAAGTATCATCAAGCCAACATTCAAGCATTTAGCCCTATCTCTCTTTATTTTTTTGGCATAATTTTGCATACAATATGGATTGTATTTTAAAAACATTACCTTACTGCGGAATAGGAAATGTTCAGTGGTGCAGAAGAGAATACAATCTGTTAGGTGATAATAAAATGAAATTAACTTTATTGCTCTTTAGGTGGGAACTGAGCTTCACAATGAAATTCCTTCTCTTTGTACTTATTTGATTTGGTTAAGACATTTAAGGCTTTAAACTAAATGTATTGTAAGCGAACCAGCATTCAAACAGCAGGCTTCTCCAGAAAAATGCTTTGCTAGTATGATTACGTTTTGTATTCTTATCTGGGCTAAACACACAAAGGCCTCCACCTTCATGGCAGTATGGGCTGACGCTATATACATATATGTTGCCAGCAGGACCAGCAGCGATGATGTAAGAAGTCAGCAGTAACAAGACTTAAAAGGTGCAGCTAATCGTACCAGCCGTCTCAGCTACTGATCTCACAAATCTCATCACATTTTCACTTCACCACTGACGTCCATCAGCTGACAGACATCTGAAGGAAACACTGGGCCCATCATCTTAAAATAAGTCCACTATAAAGTCTTGGTTCATTGTTTCATTAAGTGGCTTTTTTACCAAATACCAATTCTGTCACTTGTCATTGATTATGCTAAACATATTTCATGAAGGCAGCAGGATGTGTGATATTATTCAGTAGGACTGTACAAAAGCAACTTTTCAGCCACTTTAAAATTCCAAGCTTTGTATAGTATTCCCATAATATTCAAGTCAAAACTTAAACCAAACTGGTAGGATTTAGTGATTTTACAGTTTAAAACATATTTCATCAGTGTAAAATTTCTGCTTTACATTATAAATGTAAATATTCCTGACATATCTTATGATATTTCTGTAATATTAGTATTGGATTTCATTACTTTATCTATTAGTACTGCACTAGTCAAAGCTGATAAGTTTAGGCAGAATATTTATAACCAACGCCAATGCCACATCCAACCTGGCAACATCCCAGTGTAAAGGGGAGAAAACACAGTCACTGTACTGAAATCAAATCAAATCAAATCATGGTCAATCAGTCACTTGCTGTTGATTTGATGTTATACACTGTTTTTCCAACTCACCTAGTTTATGCGCAAAGGCAGGCATGAGAGATGGAAGGAGGGTGAACTGGGAGGATAGGATGGAGTAGAAGTACTGCAGCATCTCAGCATTGGGTGTACGCTCACACATCCTCTGCACGCACACACACAAATGAAATTCCAGACAAATGACCATTTTAGTCTGATCGATTTTTAGCCTGAATAGAACCAACATTAGAAATATCCAACACAGGTACTGATCGATAGACCCAAATATCTATGTGTACACAAAAGTGATGAAGACAGAGGCTGTGTGCTGTGCTTATTAATACAGTCATTTAGAGGAACCGCCAGACAGAGCCCGGCAATCATTGTGACCTATTTCTCAGAAAAGAGATGTGACAAATTGCAGGATCATTTGCTCAAGTGTTTGGTTACGAGTACTTGTATGACAGAGAGATATAAGTTTAAGATGAGAGAGATAACGTGTGCGTCTGTGCCTCACAATGACAGTGGGTATCCAGACGGAGTCACAGCAGCGCAGCAGACATTGACACAGAGACTCCAGTGAGTCCTCAGCATTGTTGTGTTTAGATGGAGCTGTGAACATGTTCTCCTTCAGAAGAGGCTCTGATGCACACCCCTCAGCCAACCTTGGACATGCATGTACGCAATAAATGCAAACACACTCATACATATACAAAAATGACATAAAGAACAGATGCATAAAAAATACAGGTGCACATACATACCAGGAGTTTCACTAAACACCCTCGTCTACATTTCAACTGAAAAACTACACAACATAATAAAACTCCACAATATTCACATTTGGCATTTTACAAATTAAAACTTGATTTAATACAAGCCTTTCAGAAACAAGTCTGCATTTTTGTAATTGATATGAGAAAACAAAGCTTAAGACAGAAAGTAGAACTTGTTATATTGGATATTTTTAAGTGTAGGATTGATCATCAAACAATGAAAAAACAACTGAACACTTTGTACATTAGTTAGTCAAGTCTTCCACTTTTGTCCCAGAGATCCCACTTAACTCCCTGAATATGTGACTGGACAATGCACTGACCTGCAGGCAGCCTGAAAACAGATCAGGGCCTGGAGCAGAAATCCATCTGACCTGGAAGCCTGGCTCCTCTTCAGACTCCCCTGGAGGACAATTGAGAGAGACACAGAGAGATAGGGGGAAAAACGAGAAACAGGATGAGAGAAAAAAAGGAGACAAAAAGTAGAAGAAGAGCAGTAGACAAGCACATGTGATCACATCATATCACACCACAAAGACAATGGTCATCTTATCAAAACATCATCAACAGATTTATATACAACCCAAATTCCCAAAAAGTTGGGACGTGTAAAACATTAACATAAACAGAATACAATCATTTGAAGACAAGTTTTACAAAGTGTTTGTGAGCCCATGAGTAAGATCCTTTATACAATTATGTGTTTGAAACAACCCTGAAATCATTCTGTGTCTATGTATTGTTCATCTGTATTGTGCCTTAGTGTCATTAAAGTGAGACACATTTATTGTATAAATAAGAACATGAGTACATGCCAACCAGCCATATCCTGCTGACTGTCACATCACTATCCCTGTTACAGCAGTGCTCCAGTTTTCAGACAGGAATTAGGATTCCTGTCTGAAACCAAATTGGCAGCCATGAGGGACAGCTATGAAAAAAAAAACAAAAGACACAAAAAGAAAAAGACTTTCATTCCTTCACCAAAGAATGAGTTCCCCTTGACCAAATATGTCAATCAAATGCAGTATGAAGTGTGTGACGTGTTGCTAGAGAGCATCAGAGGCAGATATGTCAGTGCTGTTTTTGATGGAACTTGTAACTCACTGTCTCTGGAGAATCACAGCAAGAGAAAGTCTCAAACAGACATCACACCACCAGCTCTTGAATTGTGTATCTCATAAATTCATTTCATATTTGTGGATAAAACATGGAGCAAATCTAACTCACAGAGCTTCGACGATGAGCAGAAGAGGGTAGGTCCAGCTCACATAATCTGTTAGTGATGGTCTCTATCAGTCTCTCTATCTCCCTGTACTGGACTGGAGTGGACTGGTGGTTCAGTCTGGAGAATTCAGAGAGTGGCAGCAGTTTATACAAAAGGGAAGAAAGAGGCTGTAGCACAGAGAGATCTAATGTGCTTTTTTCTATGTATGTATGTGTGTGTGTGTGTGTGTGTGTGTGTGTGTGTGTGTGTGCAGCTCATAGTATGGCTTTGCCAGAGGGTATTAAGCTTACAAGTGTCCTCAAAAAAGCAACTACAAGTAAATCTATGCGTCTCTGAGTGTTTGTGTTTTCTATTTACCCGTGATGTGTGCAGATATATGTGCATACACATGTAGGTTGTGTTATTTATATAGCGCCTCATCACTAACAGGTCTGGAAGGACTCTAGAGAAACAGCCTTCACAGAATTCAATAACAAACAAATTTGTCAATCACAAGTTAGGAATCCTCAGAACCTGGCTGCACCAAGTGTCCTTGACAATTGTGACTTATTTACGTATCTACAGTATGTGTGTTTGTGTCTACCTGAACAGGGCGGAGGCAGCAGTAGCAGCCTGTGTGGCTACCAGCAGGCAGGAGGAGGAGACTCCTGCTACCACAGCCTCTGAGACTGCCACAAACCCTGGACCACTGGGGAATAGACCCACGCTTGGGGACTGCCTGTGCACACACCCACCAACACACAAAAATTACAGTGTATTCTTTCACAGATAAATAAGTGCCCTGGTTAAATTGCAGCCTAGCAGCTGGAGGAATAGATCCTATTCTAGATGAGGAAATGAACATCTATGATCATGAATTCTACTGGAATCACTGTGGTAAGCAAAAAATTAAATATGAAGACAGTTAAAAATGATACGGTACTGTGGGTCTCCTCGATGAGTCAGTGAGAATTATGCCAATAGTGCAGAGAAAGGGAGCGACCTCTGAGGAATTTTTGCTGATATTGGTTTTTGACATGGATGTCAATACAGGCCCATCAAAAAGCTGACAGTCTGTTCTTATGCCTCATCTATCTATCTATCATTCTTTAGCGTGCTGTGCCAATATCAGCAGTGACTGTTGCTGAGCCACAGTGAACCCATCCTCCCTCTGTCTCACTTACCTCCACACAGACACTTATTGTCTATCTTTTAGGGCAGGGACACATAATAAACAAATAGTGCTGACCTATTGGCATTATAAAGATCACCAGAGTATGTCTCTGGCCCATGACACAGCGCCGCAGCAGCTGTAGACTGACTCCCTGTTGCCACAACAGTAGTCGCGTCGAACATCCTAAATAACACTTACGCGCACGCAGGCGCACACAAACTCAAACACACACTGTGATGTTTAAATATCAATGCTAACAGACATACGAACTGTGAACCAGCACATGCACACACAAACATAGAATGCACTCACTCACTTACATGCACTGCAAAGAGACACATTACAGGCCAAATTGGTGTTGGGTCCTCTCTCTCTAAGACACACACATACACACTCATACACTTTAGCTTGTTCAGCAGTTTAAGAGCTCTGGTCTAGCTACTTTTTTATTGTTCCTCTCAGCGTAAAGGACAAATCTCCCTCACCATTTGAAATCTCTTATCCCTTGTATCATTGCTATGTGACAGGTGGAACATTCCATTAAAATTATGTGAACCTTGCAGAAATATGACAGTGTTTTAATGGCTCGTGATCCATTCAGCAGACAGTTAATTCAAATATAATTAAATTTCTCAGTGCACCATATTTAACATGTTTTACAGGAGGTCGCTTCTCTGCGTCGGTGTAGCTGAAGTGGCACATGCTGTTCAGTTTGTGTGAAAACATACAGCGATGTAAAAATCATTAGCATAATTGTGTGCATAGTTTTGGAGATAAAAACATGCATAAGCTTCACAACTACAACTTACACTGAGATGAGAATGTCATGACTTTTCAAATGGCACAATGGAAAATTCAAAGAAGAAAAATGGCATATTGTTTCTTAAAAGATAGATGGCTCCTGAGAAACATGTCTTTTTTAATGTGAATAAACTTTTAATGTTTTTTTGTGATTCAGCTGAACTGAGCCTTTAACATAAAGTCACCAATTCCATAATTCACCAAACAATAAATAGATAAATTAAAAAAAAGGTTAGGGATGGGGATAAATTAATGTAAAAATGTGCTACATTGGATGTAACCGCCTCTCAATTCAATTTCAATTCAAATGGGCTTTATTGGCATGGGAAACAGATATTTAGAGTGCCAAAACAAGTGTAAGTGCAATGAAAATAAATGACAAAAATGTAGACTTGCAGGGGGGGTTGCATGTAATTGAACTGGGCCATTTTGATGAAGATGTCACATGGAAAGACAGCTGCAGCTAACTGGGATGCCTTAATTAAACCATAATCACTTTTATTTGCTGCAGCTGTGTCTGCCCTCCTGTGACGTGACAATGCTCTGTTGGAGGTGTGGAGAAGCTGAGGTGGAGTGGCATCATTTTTAGTCAGTGAGCAAAAATGCTCCATGCAGGAATTTTCAAGGGAGCTGCAAATGTGGTACAGTGGAATAATTTTGGCATTGGGACAGCTAAAAAACAAAATAAAACAAAAACAGAGCAGTCTCACCTTTCCAGTATCTCAGTAAGGAGCAGCAGACCTTGTTTTGGCACTTCCAGGTTGGTCAGCTGCAGAGCCTCCTTCAGACTGCGCACCAGAGACTCAATACCTAACACACACAAACACACACACTCATTATGTCAAAGACATACATGACTCAACTTTGCACCCTCCCTTTCTCTAGCTCAGTGATAAAGTTTTGACAGTGCTTTGACTGATGTCTACTACACTACAGGCAACAGCGACATGCATTTAAAATGAGTGACATGCTCATAAATGTAACATGCACACTATCATGCATGTCAGCAGCAACAGCAGCAGTGGTACATCTTTCTAATTTACTGCTACACAGAACTTGCAGTATTGATCTCATGTTTATAGTGAACTAGAGCAAGAACCTAATAGCACAACAAGTGGTAACAACAGATATCCTGTGTACTGGCAAATTAAATTTGTATTGCTAATGTTTTTCAAACAATTTCTCAGGAGTGAAGTTGAAGTGCTGAACATTTTTAAAAAAAAAAAAAAGCTAACAGTGGAAGCTCAAAAAAATCATTTACTGTAATGGCACACACCACAGGCATACAAACACACATACACATAAGCATCTGTGTGTCAGAAAAATATTCATTGCCATTCATTAGGAATGCAAAATATGCACATTTTTGGCAATATGTTTTTACTACTACGTTCTGTGGCCATTTAGTCTGATATTCTTACATTACAATAGCACCATCTGTCTAGTCAAAATAACACAGTGTGCAGTGCCTAACTCTGTTCTTCTAGTTTCCCCTTTGCTGTAATGAATGTGTGATGCTTGGAGGAGATGCAAATGCCTTCAAACTGACACTGCAATGAGGTATGAGGCAGAGGCAAACCTCACCAAATCCACCAGTTTGTTAAGTTGTCTTGTCATTGTCAGAACACAATGCAGACTTTTGTGTACATGCTGTCACATGACCTGTCATCAATTCTCCATCAGCAATTATTTACCCGATATAGCAGAAATCCCCAAATCTTACAGTGACACCATCATAAAAAAAACCAAACAGACACAAACAGGGATGACGTGATCGTGCATCCGGAGTGTTTTTGATCTGTCTAGGTGCTCTCACCATAGACACAGTGACACTGGGAGAAGAAGAGTGGGTCTTCAGTCAGTAAAACCAAACAGCTGTAGACAGACCACAGCAACACCTCACTGCTACTACTGGCCAGACGGTCAAAGAGAAACTCTACAAGGGAAAAGAGAGATGGAGAGAAAAAGAGAACTTATGTGAGGGACTAAACAAATAAAGGGAACAATATTGATATGGTCTAATACTCTTCTTTAGCATCATCATAAAAAGTCCAAGACAGAGTGAAATGTTTTCATGCAAATTTAACACGACACACAAAAAAGGATGGTAATATTCTCTTGTGAAAGGCCCATCATATTATGAAATTCAGGGGCAAGAGAGGAACACAAATAGCATCCCTACAGTGATAGATATTAAAGTAGAGGGGAAAACAACAAAGATAAACAAGAAGAAAGAGGGATCCATAGGGAGACAGTAAGAGAACTAACAGAAACATAGACAAAGAGAGAGAGAGAGAGAAAGTCAAAATGAAATGCAGAAAAGGAAGAGGAAATTATTTGCAGAGGACACTGTGTTTGTGTGTCCGTGTGTGCACATCACCAGGTACATCAGCCTTGATGAAGGGAGTGCTCCACTGACTGGGAGAATGAACAAGGATGGCTGCAATACACTTCGCACTGGTCGTCTGCAACGTCTCATCACCACTCAGCAGCAACTGGAAAACACATTTTATGGGCTTAATTAGAATACATCAATCACTGAAGACACATTGCATCAAATAGTGTGCAGGGCTTCCACAGTGTTTAAAGACTGTTTGACAAACATAAAGAACAGCTTCTTCAACACTGGTTGAGGTTGCTCATGACATAAGAGATGAAGCAATTCTTTGCCAACTGTCTGGCTCTCATCTTCAGTACGCTGTCTATGCTCTATGCCGCGCAGTTTATGAATGAGTCAAGGGCTGTCAAATACCAGCACTATGAGCCTGCATGTACAGTTCATCTAGGGTAATACGTAAATGCAATTAGGAAATTATCTTTAAAAATGGTCAAAATGAGTCTGTTTAGGTGGACTTACTACATACAAGTGGAGGGTTGTCATCATAGTTTCACTCTCCAAAACGCATTAAAAGTCAGCATTGTATTATATTACTGATCAGTTTTGTCTTCATAAGTGAGTTAATGTGATCTGTAAATCGAAAATGACAATGAACTGAAGCCAAAGCGACCTCTGAGGTGAATACAGATAACTAGTTACACTTTCTATAAAACCTGAGACAAACAGTGCTGTATATGATGCCATTTAGTACCAGTAACATCCACTAAACAATCCACAACTTGGAAAATGTAAGAAAGGTAAATTATCTTATTGGGATTCAACTATTATCTGAGGAGCGAGTCTGCCTGATTTTCTCTGTCGTTTTCAAACAGCTGTGCATGATTAGACAGTGAATTTTGTTGGGTAGGATGGATCCTACAACATGACAATTATGCTTTGGGAGAGAATTCAGCTTTGGGTGATTATTTAGTGAAGGGTTAGATGGTCATCTACAATAAAACTACTAACGTCATGAGCTGCGCAGCAATGTGAGTCATAACTGAGAAAATCGAACTAGATATAATCTACACACTGATTTCCCAGACATGTAACATAAATATTTGTCCAGTGTAAACCCTCCTTGAATCCCTATTCAAAGGCACATTAATCCAGGATTAGAACTTCTTGTTATGATTATCGTCAGAGCCAGAATGTGGGTCTCAGGGGGGTTGGGAGCAGGATGTTTGGACAGCGACCTTTTTCAGTATGAGCGGCAGAGGGCAATGGTCAGGGGACTGTTGCTCTTGGTTTTGGCAGAGAATCTGGCTGTTGTTGGTGTGCCTGTTCTGGTTCTCACTGCACATGAGCTGACCGCTGGGGCTGTTCATCAGAACTGACACCGCCTCTCCCTGCTGCACCAGTAGCCACAGCAGGCCTAACAGATGAAAGACAAGGTGTGATACTGATGACAGAGCTTAACAATCTACAAACATATACAAATCCTAACATGTTAATAACAAGGTTTTAGATAAGACCTAGGGAAAGATACATTCATGATGTTATCTACTTATGAATTTCAGGCAACTTCTATGATAATAAACAAATGTGGTGTGGAGACTTACACAGTCAGTGTGAATCTGTGATCATAAAAATGCAGAATGCAACTTGCCAAAGCAGAGCATGAATAAAATACTGACTTATATACTGTAGCCATGTCTTTAACAGCTTACAGTTTACTTAGGTCACATCAGGTAACATTAAGTCCCAATGATATGGGCCCACACCTCATGCAGGAGAAAAACTGGAAGAAACCATTGGAAAGATCAACCAAATGGCATTGTTAGCATGACAAAAAAGCAGGAACATTAAACATATGTAATAAACATCAACGATCACAGCCAGCACAAATCCAACCAAGAGTCATACTGCCATACAGATCCTGCACCATTACGATTTCACAAATAGATACTATAGAAGAACAAATACACAATGTAGACACAATGTGACAATTCAAACCCAGAACGTAATAAACAGTGATGTAATTAGAAATTAAATGTTGCCCAGGTGCATGGATTTTCATTTCCATTCCAGCCACCAGGAGACAAAGTAATAAAACACAAGGGTTCATTTTTAAACATTAACAAAAGTACATTTTCTTTTCATGCAAAGGTCTTGAGAAAAATAATAATAATCCTGTTTAATTCCTCCATCATGCTGTTTTCACAGGGGCTGGTAGAGGTAAGCTTATTAAGATTAAATCAATTCAAAATTAAACAAACAACAATAGCAAAAGCTCAACTGCAGCTACTCTAAAGACTCAGTAAACCAAACTTGCACCCCAATTCCAAGCCCACGGTGCATCCCACCTCTCTCCCAAGTTAATACAGTGATAAAACAACTCCAAATTTCTAAAAGATAATGATTCTGTTTCCTTTTCACTAACTCCTCTGCACATACTGTGGACCTCCATTCTAGTTATCATCAAAGCTTATTAGCCTTACAACGCAAACTCCTACAAGATAGCAACTTTTTATAATCTAATAATCCCTCCTCTTTCTTCATCTAGCCTCACTTTGAAGTAGATTCTGGTTCTTCATTGAGAACGTTGATGATGCGCATGTTATTTTATTACCTGTTAGCTTTTCTAGACACAAACAAACAAACAAGCAAAAAAACAGCTGGGTTTGATTATTAATTACCCCTGCCAATTAGTGGAGACATCTTATGATGTGACAGTAGTTGATTAATTCACTTTAGTTCTGACAAATTTCTTCAAGTGACTGTTTGTGCATTAGAAACTTGGTGAGGCAATGTTTCATACATGGCGACAAACTTGTAGTAGGCTAAAAACTAGCAGCTGTTGTGCTTAGCTCAAATTTTTCATCCATTTTTAATAACATCCTCCTCTTATCTCGACTTGCAAATTTTATTTTTCATGCTTGCCTAAGCTAAGCATATTGTACTGATCTCAACAACTTCAAACCTTTTGATGATGGGCACTCAATCTCACTTAGTCTATCTAGTGCCTAATAAATCTAAACGAGGCCAATCATCTTTGCAATATTTCATCCAAGCAGCTAATGATGCTTTCAAGTATACATTTATACAGTAATTTCTTTAAAAAGTAACTTTCTGCAAAGTAAAAAAACAGACTCAAAAGTAAAAATAACTCTACATGGTCATTAAAACTTAAGTTCAAAGAAGAATATTTTAAATTAGAAGATATTCTAGCTTTGCTCCAAAGCTGATTGCAACAGTTCTTAAACTTAAATGACTGAATATTCTTACTATTTATGTGTTATAAATATAAATACAAACATTAAAAATTCTAAAAACTATTTGAGGTTACTATCATCACAAATTCCTATTTAGTTATCATGGTTTATCTTAACCAACGGCAACCTAGTTTAGATGTTTGAATCCATCTTGCAAAATGTATTCTAACCCATTCATGTCATGATGGTGCCGAGCTTTTGTAAAATTTAGGTTAATGTTTTTCATATAACCTATTCAAAATTAAATCTAAAAAATAATTGAAAAATATAAAATAAGTGACAGATGTTTTTTTCCTCACCAACACAGTTGTTGATGAGTTGGAGGGAGCTGGCATTGGTCAAGGTCTGCAGCAGCAGGACACACACTCTGTCTCTGATGGTAATGGCCAAGGACTGCACCGTCAAGCCCCCAGCTGTCCCCAACAGCTTGATCCACACATACAAGACCGAAGCCTTCAGTGCTTCATCTGGGTAAAGCAAGGACGAGCACAGGTGCTCCAGCATAGGCACTGGAGGACAGGAGACAAATGAGGAGACATAAACAAACAGAGCATATAGATGGAATAAAAGAATCTGTGCGGATCATGTGTGGAGCTGAGCCTGTGCAAGCAACGACAATGACAGAGCAACATTGGAGGAAAAGTTGCCATGAGAAGAAAAGGACTGCAGATGGCTGTTGGGGAGAGAGTGCAGCATAATGGCAGGCGGAAGTGAGTGAGCAAAAAAAAGAAATACATAGGGATAGGATAGGAGTCTAAGAGACACCGAGGTACACTGTCTTCAGGGAAAAAAGAAAGAGAGAGGACCAAGAGACACTTATGGAGAAAGTGATGGTGTAAAGGAAAAAGATAAGAAGAGAACAATAGAGGTAGAAAGGTTGATGAAAGAGAGATGGTGAGAGAGTATAAGACGAGGTAGGACAGCCATACACAGACTGATAATCTAAAGAACAGAGGGGGAAAGAAAAAAAGTACGATCGGAGATTGGATTAATTTACAGAGGGCCTTAATACAAGTTGTTACTTGAAGAATTAATTATAACATAAAAGCTTTTTCACCTACGCATAAACATAATTAAATAAAAACATAAAAAGTATTAAACTTACTGTGATATAGTCAACAAGGTCAACAATTTCAACAACAATTGTCAACAATTTTGTATCTCAAAAATGGTCAAGCACATCTAGGACCCTGATTCAAAAAAAGTTGGGACACTGTGTAAAACCTAAATAAAACAGAATGTGATCTTTTGCAAATCCTTTTGGACATATACTCAATTGAAAACAGTACAAAGACAATATATTTATTTCACCTCATCAACTTCATTGATTTTTGTAAATATATGCTTATTCTGAAATTGATGCCGGCAACACATTACACAGTAAACACAGTTCCTTTGCAAATGAATTGCATTTTGTTTTTATTGATTTTACTTTTTTTTTAATCAGGGTTGTTGATATATTGAATGAAAGCCGGAGTAGGAAAACAATGTGTATGTATTGAAAGAACTGATTCTCAAACACCATCTACCATAGCTCAGTGAACAAATGTCAACTTTCTGCCCATGAACAGATCCACAAAATCAGATCAGGTCAAATGATTGACCAACAGTAAAAGAAGAAGTTTAAGTATAGACCTACAGTGGCACACTACAATTAAATCCATGGATGAATATGCTGGTACAGTGAGGGGGGATTAATTAATGACAGCTATAATAACCACACTACTGCAATAATGCGGATATAACCACATTATTAAGCAAAAGCTATGAAAAATAAGGGCACAAATGATGTAAGGTGAGACACAGACAGAGAGAGATAAAAGTGGCTCGAGAGAAGGAAGAGAAGCACATAAAAGAGCGACTTTGAGAACAGACGAATAAACAGTGTTTAAGTGCTGGGCAGCCCTTGAGGTGGAAGGAGACAGAGGAAGAGAGAGTCAGCAAGTGTAGAAGTGAGAGACAAAGATAAAGAGATGACAAAGTAGGAGAGCCAAGACCAAGCCCAGCTTTTCTGTGAAGCAGATCAAAACCCATGTGTGCCAGGAGAGGCTCCCAGACATGTTTGATTAAACCGAAATATATGAGGCGGCCGAGATGAGAGCCAGGCGAAAAGAGAGAGAAGGCAAGAGCGTTAAAGGGGGGGGGGGAATAAGACCTCCACAGAGGATGGAAATGGAAGGAGCACAACATAAAAGTGGTAAAAGGACGGGTGAAAAATAAAAGCCTTGCTGTTATTTAACAACACATTTTCTGAGGCATGCACACAAACACAGACACACACACACACAAAGAACTGAAACAAAAAAGATTAAACATTTTTCCTTTGCTGTCTTTGACGGAGAAAAAAGGTTAATTTCCGTTTGCCTTGTTTACCGTTTTGCTGCCCCACTGTGATGCTGTGCACTCTGAACTACTGCTCTGTTCGTTTTGTGATCTGCTTTCAACAGTGTTTCTCTGTTGTTTTGCACTCTTTGCTTCACCCTGCTTAACTAAACCTTTTTTGGCTTTTTAGACCTTCCGCTTCCAATGTTTCCCACATATGACCGAGCAAAATAAATCCTCCCCAAGCCAAAAGTATTTTTCTCTGTATTTTAGTATGCATATCTTCTTCTTCTTTCAAATTTCTGCATAGAAATAAAGTTGAAAGTGCAGACTGATAAGCCAAAAGAGTGAATTAATGTGCAGTCTTATTAGAGACACTATGTCCTTAATCACTTAACTGTTGAATTGTAGACTTCTAATCATCTCAACCTGTGAGAAACACGGCAGCCTGTACCATTGTCCTTTGCCTCCCTTATCCCCCTTGTTATCTTTGTCTGCCTTCCTCTTTCTGTATCTCATTAATGCTTCATCTTCCCTCCCTGCTCCCTCATTTTTTTCTGTAGCCACTCTTCAGTTAGGACCTAAGGGAGTAGGACACCAGCAATGCAGAAATGACAGAGGGAGGGGGGGAAAGAGAGAAAGAGAGAATAAAAGACAGATCCAGACAGAGAAAAGCGAATGGGTGAGAAAAACAGTTAATCAGTTAGACAGGCAGGCAGACAGCGAGTCAGAGAGAGAGCAAAATGTGTCTGGGTGCTCTGGGCTCCTGTTGTCATTGCCTCGCTGTTGTCGTTAGTCCAAACAGCCCCACAGAGACTCGTTGAGTGACAGGACACAGACAGGCACACACAGTCAATAGTGGCAGCCCGCATCTTGCATCAGCATCGCAACAACCCGCCACTACCTGCGGCTGCTCAGGGGAGCTTGTAAAACTCACAAAAACACATGGGAGGTGGACACACGTAGCATAACAAAATAACTACGACGCCTGCTTATTTGGCATAAGGTTCGCATTCGCTCTGTGAGGACAAGCACTCGGGCACGACACACACATCAACACACACATCAACACACATTCACTTGAAGTTGATTAACAGTGCACATTAACCCGAGTGGTGTTATGGTTCAGTGGGTAGACAGACATCATACAGGTGGTTGTAGCAGAGATTAAATCAGCTCAGTGTGTGAGAGGTGTGGTGCTGGTGCATTATCATTTTGCCTCACTAACACTGCAGAAGTCTACATAGATATATAAATATAAATACATCCATATATGCGGGATTTCAGGTGAAAGGTTGGATGAACTTGTATTTTGTAACTTTTGTAGCTTCTTTTATTTTCAGCAAGTGCCGGCGTGGGATTGGCTATGCAGATAGAATTTTAAGTGTGGACAGAGCGCAGTTATCTCAATGCAGCTGGAGTGTAATTGAAAAGGTCATAACAGCAAGTGAGATTGAATTGAGAAGGTTCAGGGGAAAGGCTATGAAAAATACAATTTTGGGACTTTTCTTGCCCATTTCTCAGAAGCAGAAGGTGTGGAATGGGCTTCGGCATGGGGAAGACTATTTCAAAAATGGACACAGAAGAACTATTTCTATGCATTAGGCATATAATTGAAAATGTCAAAAAAGGCTGCCATAATTGAATTGAGGATATCCCTGAAAATTAAATATTCCTTCTTATTCTTCTCTTCCATTCAAGGTGAACAATTTTAATATATTTCTGGATGTCAGCTTCCAAGCTGAATCGTTCCTGAGTTGCTTTATTTTTAAAGCCAATTTTTTGGATGGCACAGTGAACATAGCAATCTGAAATCTGACCTGATCCTACCTCACTTGCATTTGACCCAAACCAGCCTGAGTCAAAGTTTTCTCTATTTGTTTGTGATCTGTGATTTTGGGCTTTATAAATAAAATATATTTGACTTGACATCTTGCTCAAGGACACACAGCAGGGTAATGGTAGCTTGAGTTCAAGCACAGTAAATAACACATCACCTTTTTGTGAAGTATTAAGGACCTTAACTAGGCAGACTGAATTGCTGACATTTCCAAATGCATTAGCTGTTTTTTTAACCAGCAGCTTTTGTTGCAGCCTTACTGATATCAACTGTAAGTGCTACTAATGACCACAAAAAATGAAAAACACATGATAACACACTGCTGTTGTCCTTTATACACTAGCGCCTGCATAACTGTGAGCTTTGATTGAGTTGTCTGTTGCAGTGTCTCACCATACTGAGTCACCAGACTATGGGCCACGTCGGGGACTGCTTCCAATAGGCTCCCCAAGAAGTTGAACGAGGCCTGGAAACCCTTCACACTGAGCTGCACACTCAGCTGCACAGGGCATACACAAAATAACAATCAATAACAGCTGATATAGAACAATATAAAGTAACAAATGAGCATGACACAGGCACATTTTCAAAAGCCAAAGCCCTACACCTACACTGTGCTTATATGTTATGTGGGATTTTCAAAATCACCTTACAGTGGCAGACTTCCACAATGATATGTATGATTTTCTTTTTACATTATGTTGGAAACAAATCCCATTACAATACTGCAACTTACGCTCCAGATCCTTTTCCACATTAACTGGAGAGACATGCCTGTAATTGATTCTTTTTCAGGACTCAACAGAAAACAAACCTGCTTCTTTTTCCAGTACTCAGTCGGGTCACATCAACAATCTGTATTCTCAACAGAGGGTTCGTTAAATACATTTCCTTTGAAAATTTGTAATCAGGCCCTATTCTAGGAACATAAATAAGACCTGTCTGCACTTCTACATGGTGTTATACATCTCTGTCATCATCAGTATACACAGCTTTACTATTTTCTACCTGCGGCGTGGGCTGCTGAATGAAGCTTTTCCACTCCTGCCTCCCCCAGAGGGGACACAACAGGAGCAAGAGGGAGACAAGCACACTGTCTGTTTGCTAAACAACCCTTGGAGGACACATTGTTGGTTACACAAGTGCTGCTAAATATTTTAAGATGTTGAGCAGGTTCCTGTGCCTGCATGTGTAGATGAGCAGGTGTTTTCTCTATATGTCTGTAAATGTGTGTCTCACCTGTTTGTGTATCTCATCCAAAACAAAGCGAAGTGACAGCTCACTCTGAAGCTCTAAAAGCAGCTGAACCAGCACTGACACACAGAAACACACAGAAAGGCATGCGTGTACACAGCCGTGCATGTGAAACAAAAAACACAGAGAGGCATTCATTAAATAAATATCACTGTCAAGCAGTTTCCCACTTTTCTCACTTTCAGCAATTGTTAGAAAGAGAAAAACAAAACAACAGTTCAAAGAATTAATTAATTCACTCTATATAGATGATGGATGCAAAGTCATATCTTTTTAAATTCTTTGTTACGTTTCAAGATTTTGTTCAATCAATTATTATCTTGTGTGTTGTGCCTTTGGGATCCTTGGACTAGTTCTCATGTCATTATATGCTACCTACAGTCCATATTGCTTATTAACATAACATCTGATGTAGCCATAAGGACAATATGCAGGTATACCTCTCAGCTAAAACCAAAGCTGCCATTAAGTTGGCAGCTTTACATGACTGCTTAGCTGATGTTGGAAAAGTTCTGGAAGATTCTTGCCTTTCTTTCTCCTCACACACACACAGACATTATGCCTGCATTATTTATAGGGCTCAAATGAGCTTCAAAATGTCTTCATCACACATTCGCTGTGCAAAGAGCAAAAGCAGTGTCAAATTTTAAGCACTCTGCTAACTATTACAGCAAAGTGGTCCCTGAGGCATTTTAAGACAGCTACCATAAAAATCAGTCTGTCATTTGCACTTAGCAAAACACTTTTGCATTTTGAGAGACTTAGCCACAGTGAGACAAATCTGACTGTGCGCTAAAAACTGCTAGTTCGCTGAGAGGCCACCATTCAGGCAAGACACAGGAGAATCTGCATATAGCTCACCTGAACTAATCAATGACTACAAAGAGAAAAGGTAGTGCAGCGAAAGGATATCAACACGTGAAATTAGGTAAAAAAATGTTACATTTAGAAACTGGTATGTGGAGTCAATGTAATGTGTCACCTTAGTAACCAGCAGTGACCATTATCAAGCAATGAGAGTTGGTGTGTACGTGTCTTTGACAAGATGGGTGACTCATAGCCTGTGTGTGTGCGCACTCTCACAGTCTTCATTATAACAGCTATACAAAAAAGTCTGTGTCTATATTTGTACGTAATGTGAGCAGGGTGTGTGTGAGTGTGTACAAATGAATGTGTGTTTGTGGGTGTCCATGGATGTGTGCTCACACGTTTGTACTTCTATACTTGAGAGGACTCTCATTGACATAATGCATTCCCTAGTACCTTACCCCATCCTTAACCATCACAACTAAATGCCTAAGCCAAACCCATTACCCTAACCCCAACCTAATTCTAACACTAACCCTTAAAACCTTAAAGTCTGAACCCTCTAACAGCCCTTTGAAGGTCTGTATGAAAGTGAGGACGGGCCAAAATGTCCTCACTTTGCTAAAATGTCCTCACTCCCAAGGTCGAAAACTCAAATTGGATCTCAGAAAGAGAGATGTACTAGTACACACATGCACACACACATAATACCCAAACCACAAAGTCACATCTCTTCACCTTGGTCAACCTTTTCCAGAGTGTCCGGGTCCTCCACTGTGTGAAGCATCCCTAGGGACAGAACAGCAATGACAGGCTAGGTTTAAAAAGCATACTTCACAATCCCACTGCAATCGACAGCGGGCTGGCAGTGGTTTAATAAGAAAAACAAAGCTAGAAAATGAATAATCACACATGAAAAAAGGATAAACTAGGTTAAGACGGCAGCTTAACAAAATGGAAGATACAAGTTTCAAAGACATTACATGGGGATTCGTGTTGTTGAATGTTGAGGTCTTATCAGTGTGACAGTCACAAATGTTGCATCTGCTGTATCTTGGATTAGTTTTGCTCGATTTCCAAAACAGATGGCAGCCAAAAAAAGCCATGTCATGAAGCAAGTGTGGAAGAAATGCTACTATTTCTATCTGTAAATACTACCCTACAAGCATGTAAAAAGGGACAATGTGTAGTGCGGGAGAGGATATATTCTACATTGGATTATGCTCTCATCTGCACATGGTGAAGCACAGTTCAGCAGACCATCCCACAAGCACTGTAATGGCTCTTTTAATGTCTTGTCAGACTGGTCAGAGCTTTTACCGCCTTACCAGTTCGCCACATATCCTGTCATTGCACTAATTTGATTAGAGCTCAAACAGCGTAGGCCCTAATACTTCATGCTGCAATAACCTCATGAAATTTATACAGTGAGAGGGAAGTATCAGTAATAACCTCTGATGATGTGGTGCCATAAAAACACCCTGTGGTATAATTACAGCAGTGAAAGAGTATAAGAAGTGTATATAGTAACTCACCAGTGCTTTTTACCCGCCATCCTCATAACACCTCCTATAGCAGACTCTGAAATTCATTATGGCGAGGATAATGTACTCGCCCTGGCAGTAAAGTATTAACCACAATACATGGCTAATAAAGCTACTGTCCCTGTAGATAAGCATGATCTCACAGGGTCACTGGCTTCATTAAGGGACTGAATATTGATGACTTTATATGTATCCAAGAAAAATGGATGAGTGCTGTACCAATTCAGTGCCAGCTTAAAGATTCTCATCAATCATTGTATGTTATCTGATCTGTTGTTGACAATTCCAGTTTTTATATGGAGAATTTGTCTGCCTAAGCTATCAGCAAAGTATAAAACTACATATCAAACAAGCACAAAGAACGACAGTCAGGCTACCTGTACCTTTTCAGATTATGTTTCCTGTAATTCAGATTTTTAGGCAGATTCCTTTTAGATGAAAAGTACCAATAGCTTATATTTTGTGGCAATGCTCTATCACTGTGTCTTACCTCTTTCAAACCAAAAACGTGTATTGTCCCAGAAATTGATTTTTGATAGGATAGAAAAGGATCTGAAATAATATCTGGACAGTCAGAAACAAAATTGTCTGCTTGACTTGGCTTGCACAACCCATGTTAATAGTTTTTAGAGTGCCAATTCGTTAAATAATTAAACTATGCAATGATAACACAATTTCCCATTAGATCCAATCTAGCTGTCATGAAAAAGGAACATCATTTATATAAACAGAACAAATTGTAATGCCCAGCACTTAATGAAGGCCCACATATCTGTCCAGTTCATCAGTCAATAAATGTATTGGTTTAATTCTTCCACAGATGGCGAGAGTGTGCCTTGATTATGCCTATAATCAGAAAGAAAAGCAGTGAAGAACGGGGCAACTCTATTATCTATGTGACCCTTTTTTAGTTTTTAATATAACTATATTCTTTTGAATATTGTGAATGTTTCTGTATCTTCCTGCTCAGGAGATGTGATAAAATCTGTTGTCTGGGTTGTTCAGTCTGACCTTGCAGAAAAGTAGAGATGTGACTGCAGCACTAGCACGACTGTGAACTGACCCAGTGGAGATTAGCTTCAAGGAGGAGGCGGTTTCAGTACTGTTCAGTACGATGGTCAATATCAATTGGAGGATCGGTGCACTGCTCAGTCAGTGACCTTCCAAACATGTACCTAAAGTATGACTTATCTAGTATGACCTATCTAACTTAAACAGAGAGAGAAGAGTGAGAGATGAAAGTCCAGTGCTTCCTAATCATTCTTGCTAGTCCTTCCTTCACATCCAAATCTCCTGCTATATGCACTCTCACCCAGTAGAGAAGCCATAAAACGCAGAGAGACTCTGTGGTCCTGCTGGAGAAGGTCTCTCAAGGCCCCCGGAGAACACTTCAGCACCAAACTGATACCAGACAAGACAAAAGACTTCCTTACTGTCTGTACAGCAGAGACAGAGGGAGGGAGAGAGACATACTGGAGGGTTAAAAAAAAAGCCTGTGCATCAAAGGAAATCAGTATGATAATGCATTATCCATAAATATTTTCTGCTCAATCCTGAAATAAAAACTAAAACAGGAAATGGTGGAGGATTACACACACTCACAACTTTACTAACACCATCCAATCAAATAGTGAAGTGATTCATTTTGGTAGGAGGAAAGTTTCACATTCAAATAAAACACTACTGCCACAGAAAATCATACCAGCATTTCCAAAATATTTTTTCACATTAGAAAAAAATCACAAATAGATGTTTCATCAGCATGAAACAGAGTTAAACAATACTGAGGTGCTTAATCCTAAAAAAACTAAACTAAAACAGGAAATGGAAGATTACACACAGCCATAACTTCACACACACCATCCAGTCAATTAATGTGAAGTGATTCATTTTAGGGGGGGAAAGGCTTCATATTTAAATAAGCTAATAAGACGTTTATCATATATTCCTCACCGAGACATCGCCACTCTCAGTCATTTCAATGAAACAGGCCACACAGAGCAGCAGCCCGCCGCCCTCCGCAGGCCCCAGCCGGCCGCTCCACCGGGGGTCATGCCTGAAGTGGATCTGCTCATAAACAATATCTCTGCTCGTCATTTTGGTTGTTCCAGCTGTTGAAATAGAATTTAAAAAAACTTATCAGATAATTTGGCAGCTCAGGCACGTGAGTAAAGAAGCTGGTTATTATAGAGCCTGGATAATTATAACATTGATGCTAGCTAATTAGCAACTTTGGTCCTCAAAACAAAGACAGTTGTAGTCTACGTTTTTTTTTAAACGTTTTAAAAATAAAATAGAAAAATATAAATACCTAAGTATTGATAACGCTTTCACATGAAATACATGTATTCAATCAAAAAACTAACTGTTAACGTTTAGTTAAAAAGTAATATAGCAGTCGGTAGCTTTTAGCTTCAGGGTGTAAAGCGCATTTCCCCCTTTTTTCCTCAAAACTTTATTGAACAATAAGCAACGTCGGAAGTACAAAGTATAAATGCAAAATATTACAAAAGTGCCGATAGTAATTTTTAAAAATTATATTATAAAAGTGTTTATGAGATTACGAATCAAATTATAATTAAATAAAAAATATATATTTAATTTATTATTTTAATCAATTTTTTTTTCGTCACAAGTATTTCTGAAAATATTTTTAAGTCTTGCATTTACTTTTTGTTGCTTCTAAGAGCAAGAAGTGAGCGATCAAAAAAGATTATGGTTGGGTAAAATAAGATAAGAAACTTATTTTAAATTCTAGTTGCTCAGTATTCATAGCATTAAATACTATCCTGAAGGGTAGTGAGAGACATTACTGGCACTGAAGGCATTAGGCTTTAAATCACTCAACATTTCCAAATTGTTATTTCACATTATCGCAGCATATAGAGCAGGTGTTATCCATATCATATTAGATCCCACATTTGTTCTCATGGGTTTGTTTCTCCCATTACTTATACAGGAATGCTATCAAACATCTAAGTTTATCAAAAGTCTCTACAGTTCAAGGGTAGGCTGATACCTTATTTTTGAGCAAAAGGCATATGATTATCTTCAAAATTATGTATCAGCCTCAATTTATCCTCCAAGGAATGTCATTGCTGAATAATATGCAGTGAGTGTATGGTGGGATGCATGAGTGTGCTTTGCAGTATCATTTAGCATTGAAGGCCACAATTTGGTTATCGCCATGACAACAAAAGCCTCTCTGCAACTGAGCAGCCATCGGATGATAGGAGTGTGGGGGCGAGTGTCAGCCACTACCAATGTGTCAGTTTATGATCTCTCTCTCCTTCTCCTTAAACAGAGTTCACAGCACATCAAAGTAGTGTATGACATAAAGTGTGGCCTGCTCAGCACTGCCTCAATGTGTGTGTGTGCGTGTGTGTGCTTCTGTGCGACGCTGTGCATGAGTGTGTGCAGCAGGCTTATCTCTCAAAGTTTCTCAGTGTGCAATGTGCGTTGCAAACGTAAGTCTAAGTGTACTATGATAGGACTATGCGTGTGCAGGAAGTGGTCAAAGCCTTTTTTTGGCTGACTAAAAAGAGTAGCAGACGTATGACGAGAAGGTGGAAAATATTTGTTTCTAACGTCTCTGTTTGTGCTTATACAGGAGCTAAATCCATCAGCCTTCAGAGGTTTATTAGAGTGAAACGACAGCAAAAGAGACAGAGAGCCCCTCTCAGTGCTCTGGTGGGAGCCCATGCATATCTGTCAACTTTATTTGACAACTATAGACAATTCTTCAGGGGCCAATAAAGCACAGAGACAAATGGATTCAGCTGCTGTCCAAGCATAAGTGGAGACTTAACATGCAAACATTTTTCACTTCACCACTTGCCCTTTGCTTCTCTCTCATTGGGCTTGATATACTATTAAAGCACTTCCTGTGTATAACCCCCACAAACACACAAAGACCAGTCTGTAGTGTGGAACAATTAAGCCGTAATAGATTAAGAAAGATTGTGCTCCGTTTATTCCACCAGTTAGATACATACATAAAGCAGCAATCACTGTAGGGGTCGAGCTGCCCTAAATATAGCTTTATACCTTTTTCCAGACACCAACCCACACTTAGTCTCACCATCGCTCTGCTCACACTGTTGCGGCACATTGTTTCCAGTGACAACAATATTCACAGGTCACATAGAAGCAACAGCATCTTTCAAAGAAGGTAATGATAAGAAGAGAAATAGGCTTCTACCTCTAGAAGCTTGTATAGAGTGACTCCAATGGAGACTCAAGAACATAGTCCAACTCAGTCCAAGTGTAACTAGAAATACTAAATATCCTATGCATTTCAAAAGGGTATATCAAGTATGTAAACAATACTATGTCTATAAAATCCATTACATTATTATTATTGTTGTTGTTGTTGTTGTTTTTGTTGTTGTTATTACAAACCATACTCAGGGCTACCATGTTACTAGACACCATTACTTTTAGTTATTTAAAAAAAAACCTTTTTGTTTCTGAGGAATTCAATGAAATAAAGTAGGAAGAGGGCGGAACGAGGAAGACGTGTGCGTGTGTGTGTGTGTGTGGGTGTGTGTTTGGAGAAGCGGCAGTCTCTCACTCGGGCGTGTGACGTTCAGGTGCGCTTCTGCGTCAGAGGTAAAATGAAACTCCTGAAGTCGGCACGCTGGATTTAAACAATAAAACATGTGGAAACACCAGTGAAGCTTTGGGGAAAAGTTAAAGTGAAAGTGTCGACTTACGGTAAGAAATTGAAAGCTTTTAGCTAATAATAATAATAATAATAATATTAATGTTCATACCGGATGTAGTTTTAGTTTTAAAACCATAAATGAGTTGATTTCAGTGCTGCCTTCGGTGCAATACTACTAACTTGGACTTTATAGTACTTTTTCCATATGGTGTCTATTTCCTGACATACAGATCTATACTACTATCTAGTAGCCACTGTAGTATCTGTGTGCCTATAGGGCATCATGGGATTAGACCTAGTATAGGTTTATAATTATTGTAATTTCTAATTTAATCTCATATCTTATGTAAATGCTTCTTGATGTTTTATATCTTGTAGAAACTACCAACTTGTGATGCGATGAGTTGATGATTATGAGATGATGAGTTGTGATGAGTTACTAACTTTGCATGTTCAAGCATTCATTGCCTGCTCTTTCAAGGATTGCAATCTGTGTTTTTTTTTTTATGTTGAATTTTTTTGCCTGTTGCAATTTGTGTCCCTTAAAAATCGAATCACATCGTGTAATTGCATTGTGCAAAATGCAAAGTAATATATTTTGATGCTGTGTGATAACCCTTGAAAGTAATGCCTTTGCGGTTCATTTACACAAATGAATGTACTGCATTGCTTCCTGGGGGGATTGGAAATATTAGTCATCCAATGTTTCCATGCACAGCTGAACTTTTGAGCCACGGCATTTAGCAGAAAACAGAAAGCCTATTTGCAAATATGATCTACTCTCAGCGTGTGGACCACGGTACTGAGATACAAAAACACCACCACCACAAGCTGACATGTGGACATGCAGCAAAACCACAAGGAATCTATAGTGTACAGTGTGTTTGTTCATGGTTCTGAATAGGTTTTTTTTAAAGTACCTAACACAGCCCTGCTTATTCTGTAGTATCTGCAATACTAGCACAGTTTGCAAACACTTTTTTCTTCTCCTTCCAGGTGTTTTTTTCCTTCTCTTTGTGTTGCATCAAAAAAGGCAAACACTAAAGCTAATCTCCTCTCTCAACTGTTCCATCAGCACTTTCCACAGCCGATGTAAGACATAATAAACAAACAGGGGAAAACTGTACTAATAACAATGGTTGGTATTACCCCTATACCCTTACACTAACCCCCCCGCATCCCAACATATAGACAGTGCAGGTACTGTGCAAGCCAGTGAGTCACACAGGTGAGGCAGCAGATGAGAGATGTGGCGTCATTGTGTCCAAAGCGCTCATATTCTGTCCTCACATGGCACCAACCAGGGGAGTATTCACTTTCACACAAGGACAGTGGACTACTCAGCACTACATGACTTGATAGAGATTACGTTCAAAAAACAATGAAATTTGAGGCTTTACTTTAGATGGGATGATAGAGTTTGTGTATCCCCCTTTTCCAAAGATGCATCTCGAATCTAAACGCTTAGGGGGTGACGTAAACTGAAGCCATGTGAAAGTCACTCCAAACTGTGGGAAAAGAGAGGAGAGAAAAAGAGAGTGAGAAGAAAGACAGTGATAAATGAAAGGGAGGACTTGCTGACTGAAAAGGAAAGGCATGCATTTTGGAAAGACTTTTTAAGAAAGATTTTCAGGCACAAAAGCAACTGATTGTAATGATGAAAAGGCAATGGAATTGATAATGAGCCGTCGTTATTGTAGTGGTGGTGATGGATTTTTATCTTCAAGCTGATTATATGAGGAGATTCATATTTATTATAAGGAGAGAATTTTGGCTCTCTTCTGCACGAGATTGCTTTTCTTTAGTTAATTAGATTGATGGGTCCTTCGCTCCATTCGACTCCATTCAGAGTGAATAAAACTCGTGTCACATCATAGCGGGTAAAGGAAGAACAAAAGGGAGAATAGTAAGAGGTGCAAAAATAAATGCTTCAAGGCATTTTTCATCTACCATGTACAGGCATTGTAACTTTTATCCATTTATCCACCCACACAACAGCACCACTCAGCTCAGCCTCGACTCACCATTCAAGTCAGAAAATTGCTTTTACTGTAGAAGAATCTGTGAGCCTGACTGTTTATTCTGCCCCCCCTCCCCCTTTTATTTCTCCTCCAGCTTTCTAATGACTTTCACCTTTTCTAACTCTCCTCATTCTCCCCAAGTTCTTGTTTTTTCTGCTTCAAATGTCACTTTTCTCATCTTGTCTTCCCTCTTCTCTGCCTCTTAGGTTGGGGGTCTCAGTCCTTCTATCCATGAACTAACCAATCCGTCGCATTGCTTCAACTATCTTCAACTATCCCCCGTCTTCCTGTTCTCCTTCTCCTCTTCCTGTCATGTCTGTATCCATGAGGAACCCGCCCCAGCGCCGGCGCTCTCTGGGTCCTGTGTCGCCCAAACGCATCTACAGAAACCTGTCCGTCAGACTGAGGGGCGGAGAGTCATCTGTTGCGGGGGAGACGGACACACCCAAACACCTCAGCAAGTCTGCAGATGCTGTAAGATATTTGGTCATGATTTGGCGGGACGGCCTGCTCACTCTGGCTGAAATGTTTCCTGTCCCCTGGCTGGGTTTCGTTTTTAAATTATGAGATCTTATTTTGACATTACATGCTGACTCTGTGCCACTATGAATTCATTATCCTGGGCGAGACTGCCGCTCTGATTTACGATTTGATTTATGTCTCCTGTCTCGTCCACTGCCTCTTTCTTTGTACAGCACCACCCCCCCTCTTCCCTCTTCCTCATGAAATAAATCTCTCTTTTGGTATGAACTCTCTTCTCCTGTCTCTCTCCCTCACCTGCCCACCGCCTATTGGCCCTGCACCCTCTCCCCTAACCCCCCCCCCATTAGTACAAGACCCTGTGGGAGGCGGTGGAAAATGAGGACACTTTGGCCGTACAAAGCCTGCTGTCCAGAGACCACACCAACTGTGCAGGAGGAGGAAGCATGTGGGAGAGAGGAGAGAAGAAGGAGAAGGACTGGGAGAGAGAGAGGGAGAAGGGGGTGAACAGGGTGAGCGAGCAGGGCCTGGTCCCCCTGGACGTGGCTGCCCTTACCCACAATTCCCCTCTGCTTCATGTGTTGACAAAGGCAGGAGCCAGACATAACCCTGTCTGTGAGTCTTATGTTTTGGGATATCATAAGTAACATCAAAATTCTGTTGGGTTTTAAAATGCTGTCGCAAAACCAATCACAATCATATTCAGAACCCGCCCTTTCTCTTGCTGTCTCCATCTTTCTCGACTGTGTTTCCTCTTAGTGTGCCGACCAGCTGAGTGGGCCCTTAAGCTGGATGCTTTGGTGGCACTGGCGGGAAAACGGGTGGAGGAGAGGAAGAAGGAGTTGCTGAGGAAGGCAGGAGCAGGGCCTCAGGCACAGGCCGACATCCACACACAAATCCGTCTCTGGAGCCTCAGGCTGCAACTGTACTGCCGGATGAGAGAGAACTTCCAAAACACGGGTCAGTGGTCTCGGGTCAGCTTTCTTGAACTACAGCTTGGGACACAAACTAGATCACAGGCATGTTTCTTTTCCTCTTCAAAATCAATCTCAACAAGGGAGTAGTACTTTTTTCCAACTCTCCACACAAAGCCCCTCCATCACTGCTGGCAAGACCACAGTGATCAGGTATTCCGCCCAACTTCTCACTTAAGTTTTACTGATTTCCTGTCTGGACTCCACACTCCTAGCTGCCCTCTTGATAGTCAGTCTCCATCCCTGTTTTTAACTCCTCCAAAATTCAAGTGTGGCTTTCAAATTCAAAACCTTGGTGCTTGGGTGATACACATGTATAAACACCCAGTATACCTCGAAAGGCCTTGGTGCAGCCTGTGCTATGCTACATCAGGCCTCTTGGTTTCCTCTCTTATATTTTTTTTAGAATTATGTGAAGACATCCCTTCTGTACTTTCTTTAATTGCTCTGTATAAACATCTCTCTTTAGCTCTCATTTCATTTGTCTTTTAAGCACTTACAGTTCTCTTCCTTGACCTGTTTTATGATCTCAGATCTCAGTGAAACGAGCGTCAGCTAAATGCTTAAAATGTAAGACAGTAATGTGTTTTTGTCTGAGGCTTATGACTTAATTTACAGATTCAGGTAGAGATTCAGTGGAGAAATTTTACAAACAGACCTGATTGGTTAGGTTGAGGGTCAGGACAACAACATTCAACGACATAAAAAGCTATGATGACTAAAACTTAAACTATACACATGACATTTTCGGGTGTCAAATGTGTGTGAAGCTTGTTAGTTTTATGATTCAAAAATTTAAAAAAACTTGTATCATAAAATATTTAATTAAGACAGAGTTTTAACTTGGACTCTCAGAACTAAGTTGTGCTCATTTTGATCATTGGTCTGTCTAAATGTTTCACCTAGAGCTCCCTGGGCCTCCCAGTCATGTGTCCATACTGGTGACCAGCACGTCCTCTCTGTTTGTGGCAATCAAAGAGCCGGAGGGTGACACCAAAGGACTCATCACCCGCTACAGAGGTAGGTGGTGAATCATAAGACTTGACATATTATAGATGGAAGGATGGAGAGATAGATGTGGGAAGGGGCAAATAAATAAACTAGGAGGTATGAGCAGAACGTGGACAGAGACATGATGGATAATTAAGGGAATAATATAACCTGGGTGTCACACATCATTTAGACTGACAGATATAAAAGCCTTATATTTATGGACCTAGTTTGGCCTCTTACAGCTGCGTAGATGTCATACTTTGCAGCCAAGGCTAGATTAAGCCCAGGTACATCAAGTTCCCCCAAAACTGTAAACACTCAAATCCTCACTTCTCCCTTATGGTAGCTTTGAGTAAAGCCAGAGAATAATCTGTCAGTGAGATTGTTTTGTGTTCACAGTGGAATGGAGCACCTCAGCCAGCTTCAAACGCATCCTTGGCTCAGCCCAAGTTACAGAGACAAAGAACCCATCCCTTAATATCAAGGGACTCACAGCAGTAAGTCATACAGTAGCTTCATACACTCATGCAAGCAAACACACACACACACACAGGACAACCATAGTTTCTAACAAACACATAGACGCAAGCACACATGCAAATGGTTTAGGGACATGCCATAATATGCCCACATACAATACACACATTAGCTCCAAACCTACACACATACTGTATCTAATGTGCAGAACCATGTGCTATAAGAGAACAGCTATCCCTCAACTGTCTAACTTGACCAGATGAATGAATAATGAGACTTGCATGTAATTTCTTTGCTCCAGATTGGATGATTCATAAGGTTAATGCATGGTGCTCTTCTCCATATGCAGGGAGTGCATTACTTTGTAAGAGTGAGTGCCTTCAATGTGAAAGGATGGGGTTTGCCTCAATGCTCTACTCCAGCCAGCGCTGCCCCCTCCAGTGAGTACACTGAACTGCAAACTTTGATGAATGTGGATTTACTACTTTGAAAGGGCTCCATTCTTTGCCTCTCTGTCCCCGAGTAATGAAATTACTTGGCTGACATCAAGCTTGACGTGAAAGAAGTGGAATCCACTCACAGCTGGTAGATTAATGAATTATTAAAACGTGGAGAATTAAAGATGTCACTGTGAGTCAATGGGACTTGTACCCATGCTGCTTTGAGTTTGAATTCCACTCATAATCTTTCTCGCATGCAATCCTCTTTCTTTCGCTGCGTTTCATGCTCTTACTTTCTACTTTATACAGTGCAATGACGCAAAGATCGTGATACAATGTTTTTGAAATGGAGAACATGTTGCAGTGTCAGTTAGGTAAAACAATTTAACTTGTAAATCCATTTCAATCCAACTTAAAAGGAGGCATAGTTTCAGTAGCTCAGAATGAATCAGCATTGAAACTGTCAGAGTCACAGCACACAGATGGTCTCTCATGCAATCGCCCTTGCCTCCTAATCACCAAGATAGGGAAAAGCATCACTCAGGACTCGCCTGCAAATGAGTTCTTGATGTCTTGAATGATTTTCCCTAATTGCATAAAAATGAAAGTGATGATTCGCTTCACTCTTTCTTCCTGTGCAGGTTGGAGAGAGTGCATCGGTGTGAAGTCACAGTTCAGAAATAATGAGGGCCTTGTGAGGAAACTGCTCGAAGATGCCAGAGAACCACATTACAGAGGATTCTGCATAGGTAACACTGGCTGTTTATGTAACAGTTGTTGTAATTGCACATGCAGTTGCTGTGAAGGAAGCATATATGAGTCCATAAAACTATATGTATTTATCACCACAGTATGATTATATTTTCTGCCACAGTGTTGAAGTCATAATGAAAAGAAACAAAAAACACATTAACCTTGTTTGTCAATTTTTATGTCTAATAATATAGTAATATAGTATACATATTTACCTTTGAATGCAAAGTCCAATTTTCTTCCATTATTTTTCTATTAAAATCTACACACTGTATCTTGGGTGGTTACTTCATGCACCAACATATAATTAAATGAATTAATGCAGGAATAAATTAAATAAAATCTAGTAAAGAAAGGAATCTTGCATAATTCCTCGATATTTTTTCAGCCTCAGGTTCTTAATCAGAATTGCTTTTATTTTTCAAGTGCCCTTGGTGTTAACACATTCTCACTCCCAACTCGTCACGCACTTGGTCAGGACCCATTGGTATGACTTTCCAATATAATGGGGACCCCTTAAGCCCCTGTGTGAGATGTGCAAAGCCTTCCTGCCAGAAAGCCTTTCTAATACGTGGTTACCTTGTGAAATGGGGGCCTGGCTGACTGGTTAGTCTTAGGCACCAGAACTACTTGGTTAAGTTAAGAAAAAGATCGTTGACTTTTGGTTTCACACAGGACATGAACCCCAGTCCCCTGGGTGAACGTCCTTTGAGAATGGATTGTAGGTGTAAAATAGTTTTGACTTTCTTTTCTGTTGTACTTCTCAGTTGTCAGAAAACATAATGAACATCGAGGACATTTTTTGTTTAGTTTTGTAACGATCTAACATGCTCAATTTCCAGTATTTGATTCCTACTTTACACCATTTTATATCAGCAGCATGTATTGCATGTAACTCTTTTCACGACATAAAAAAAAAAAAAATGTTTCACCACCCATTCAAATATCTTGTGCATGCTCGGTGAATGCACTTGGCAGTAAAGTGATTCTCATCCTGTCTGATCCTCCTCTCCTCTGCTCCACAGAGAGCTCTAAGCCCCAGAGTCCCAGTAAGCGTCTGTCTGTGTCTCGAGGCATCAAACAACTGTTCCAGTCCGCCACCAAGTTTGTTCGTCTCCTACAGAGGTAGCGCTCCATCTGTCTTACCTGTCCCACTGTGCCTGGAGGGGATGGGGAGTAACGGATTAAATGTGATGTGATTACAGAGGTGTAGACTACAAGGCCAAACCCGCATCTGTTATGGTTAATGAAAAAGAACAGTAGTCGCATTAAAGCTGCTGAAGCCTCAAGATTTGTAAAGAGGTGTTTTGAACAGGATGATGTCTGAAATCAGTGAAATGTGGCGAGTGGCACGTAACCGTTCAAGGCTTCTCGCTGCCACAAGTGTTAAGTGAGCCCCACTCACCACAGGAGTTAACAATGGATAAACAGGACAGCTCCTATGTAGTAAAGGGTATCACTGCATGAATAGGAGCCACAGCATTGCTTCAAAAAAGTGGTTGAAGACGGCATAGATGATTCAAAACGTGGTGGTCTTAAAGGAAAATGCTTTTTGAGTGTTGACACCAACATCATTTGCATAACTTGCAATAAGGTTCAGTGTTATTTACAGTTGACAGTAATAATACATGAGTAATGCGTGATAAGAAAATTAATTTATTTTTGAAAATGTTTCCCAATTAATTTCCTTGCACCCTTCACTTGAAGGATTAGAGGCTGTTTTATGAGTTGAGTAAATTCTCTGATCTGGCTCCGAGTTTCATCTGAAGAGGCAGTTTGATGCCAAAAATGACTGAAATCAAGCCACAAAGTTGATATCAGATGCAACGTTTCACCTGACAACAACAATTTTATAGCCTTATGATCATTTTAGAGTCAAGATTGACCTAGTGAAAGTGAAATAACTGAAATAAGTGAAACAGCTCAGAGGTAGAGTAACCTAGAATTTTTTTTTCTGTTGTTGTTGGTCTGTCTCATATTGCTCTCATTAGGGGTGTGTACTTGGCTACTGTGCTGTACCACAAGGAAAACATCCTGGTGACAGCTGAAGATCAGATCCCACTGGTGGAGATCCAGTGCTGCTCCACCTCCATCACCCAGGACTTTTCTTGGTTTGCCAAGGTACGCATCATTCGAACATTAACTCAAAATATGCTGTCAGGAATGTTGTTGGTCACCTTTAAAACAGTCAATACACTTGTGGTCACTGAATATTTTCTAATCAAATACACAAGCCCTCCATTGTTTTACAAATGCACTGATTCAGAATGAACACTATGGCACAGCAGTTTAAAACTGAGTGTATTTTTTTTGTTTCTTCACTGTAGTTGTCCTGTGCATGGCAACAAGTGCCCTGGCTCCAGCAAGCCCTCTCCTCAGCTCATTCATCTCCCTCCTCCCTCCTTCAGAACAGGCACAACATTTTAAGAGCCGTTTCCCAGCTGCAGGTAGGAAGATAAGCAGCTTAGTCTGCATGATAAGAAGCATCAAAATGGGTTAATTGCTATTACCCTTTTACTCCTCCTACTCTTCTTACTGGTGTCTCGCCTCCCTATCTACATAGGCTACATACCTGTACCTCCAGAATCTGCTTTTAACTGCATTAATCCCTAATATCCTCATCTTTATTTATGTTTCTGTTTTACCTCTCCACCTTTCTTTGCTTTCAGTCTTCCCTAGCTACAGTGGACCTGGGCCAGGTGTACTATGAGCCTCTGAAAGACCGGCAGGGCAACGTCTTACTAGTGACTCTGAAAGAATATCCAAATCCTCCCAGGTGAGTCTTTTGTTAGTTTCGGTTAATCCCGGTCTGACATTTTTTGTTTCGCCCACAAAAAGCACACAGCATCAAAAGAGGCCCTTAACCTCTGTCTTGTGTTTGAAGGACAGCTGCTCCGCTGCTCACAGTTGTGTCCGAAACATTTACAGAATATACCAGAATGAATTTTAAAGGCTTGAAGGATGTTTTCAGGATTTCCAGTCTCTTGGTTGTTGATGTTACGCTGCCTATGTTATAATAATGTGAATTATCAAACAGAATATTTCATTGCTGGTTCCATGTGGTTGCATTTCATTTTTACCCTGAATTTTCTGCATCTCTTCAAGCCCTCCTGATCCACCGCTTCACTGGATGCCTCTGGCCCGCCTGGAAAAGAACCGCAGCAGAACTCCTTTGCTGCCTGAGCCTACCGCCATGGACATGCTCTATGAGCAACTCAAGGTGAACCTGGGTTTGTGTTTGTGTAAAAGAGAGGCGCAAATAAAAAGTCTGTGAGCAGCAGCTACATGCCACAGAATATATTTAACATTGAGTGCATAGTGATTGAGTATATTGACTCGATTTGATTATTGAGCCTCGTTTTTCTCCTCTGTGCAACTCAAATAACCCTGAAAACACAATGGAATTAATTTATCAAGCCTTTTGCAAATTAGAGACACGGAGAATAAAAGGCATTTAAGCATTACATCACATTAACATGTCTTAAAATCTCCACCATTGTACCTACTTCTCTCTGTTCTCCAGGAGAAACTATCCTTCCACAGGCACAGCATTCAGTGGGTCCAGCCGGGTCTGTATGTGGGCATCCTGAAATTGTGCAGCTCAGTAGAACAGATCAGGGTCTTGGTGCCCCAGAGGCTGCCCAATCTACTCTGTCACACACGGGTCCGACACAATGCCCACGTTTCCAGGTAACACCAACCCGACATGTGACACACTGAGCCAGGCCTATTACAAACCGTGTCTCTGTGTTTGAGCTCAACAACAAGTCATCCCTTTTTGTTTCTGAACTTTTTCTAAAGCTTACTGTACCATACCACACTTGCTGTTTTCTTGCATTGTAAAAATACCAAATGCTTTAATAAGGATATTTCAAATGTGGTAGTTCCTGGCATTAGAAGGGATGCTGTTTGGCAGCCAACTCTCAACTCTTGGATATTGGACTTCTCCACAAGTCTTCAACAAACTTTAATGAAAAAAAAAGACATTCTTTGAAAAATGATCTGGATGAACATAAAGTATATGCAATTAGTAGTTAATGGGCCACATCATGCTAAGCTGCTGATATTAAAGGTTGTCTCCACTGTCTCTACTCAATACATATTTTATAGCAATGTTTTTTAACTGCTCGTCGTTGTGTGACAGAGAGGAGTGGGCATGGCTTCAGAGTCACGTTTACACCACAACCACCGGCAGTGTTCAGAATCTGTTGAGTGGCGAGGATGAGAGCTTGACGGAGAGCAGCGGACTGGTGGACTTCATCAGGTCTCTGAGAGCGGCAGTCACACATCTCCTGACAAAACTCAACATCCCCCTCTACAGGGTAAAAGTGGCAGCCACCTCAAAATTCTCCTTTCTGAGCAATTATTTTATGGATTGTTTCGAAAGGAAAAGGCATGGTGAAATGCATTTCAACATGGAGCCTTTCACAGATTTTCATAACATTTGGTCATATTTTTGTGTGTGTGACAGGCATATCAGTATGGTGTGTACACCCGCGAGCTGCTGCAGTTTGGAGACAAGCTGTCCATGCTGCTGCTGCTGCCTCCCAGTGAGGACTTCAGCTCCAGCTACTGGCCTCTGGTGGGGACCAAGGAGCCTGGACTCACCATGCCACTGCAGATCTTTGAGCTGGGTAGGTGGAGGAATCGTAGTTGTGTAAGTGCATAGATTGAGGATAACTCTCGTAATAGCACTACAGTATTTTCCAGCAGTGTTGAGAGAGAGGAGCTATGACACTGGCAGAAAGCATAAAAAACTACATTACGTACAGTTATAAGTTTGCCAAACTGGGACATCTGTGGACCTCAAGATAAAATACCTGGCAGGGTAAACTTCTCTTACTAAGAACATAATGGTGTCTTGAAGCCCTTTTAAGTTAAGAAAAACAGGAGCATCACATAAAAACAAAGTGACAGAAGTCATTTAATATGGCATCAAGCTCAATAAATGTGTCTCATCTTCAAAGGGACTAAAGGAGAAGAATTTTAATGATGAAAAATAACCAATGAAATGCGTTTCAACTCTTACCACTTTGTTTGGAAAGTATATGTGTAAAGTGCACTGAGGTGCAGTATCTGATGTCTTGGTCTTTTGAAGATGAGTCACTTTTAATGGTTTTTTTTTTCTTATCTAATTAGTCCTTTGATCGTCCTTTTCATCCTCACTTTAGGATTTGTTTTGGCTCTAATTTAAATCCATCTTTCCTGTTGACCCCCATTGAAAATTCCCATGAGAAAGGTATGATGAAGTGTGCTAATGAGTTCGGAGGCTTTCTCTCTTGGCTTTGATGTAGTGATTTGTCTTTCCTGCCAACGTTGTCTCATCACCAGTTCACTTCTGGACCTATGAACGGGACTTCCTGTCCCAGTACTGCCAGGCCTGGGTGAGGCTGGAGCTGGACACTCATCTGGCCCAGCAGGCTTTGCGGGAGGCACTAGACGCCAAGGAGGTGCAGGAAGCCAGAGAGCGTCTGAACCACGTCACTGAGCTTTCCCATGTAAGAGCAAAAACCAAAGGAGGCTGAATGCTTGCAAGAAGAGCTTGTGAAAGACACAGTGTCGGACACAATGACATACTGATCCACCTTATTTGCTGCTGCAGCAAAAGCCACATCTCAGTTGTCTCAAAGCTTAAAAAATCTTTTTTGTCTGATATTCTTTTAATACATTTCTTCTTCTGTGTTTAATGAGGGTTTAATGAAGAAAATGAATAAGAAATAAAGGATTACTTGGATTTACCCAGCATTGTAAAAAATTCAGTATAGACACTGATGACTAAATGTGATTTTATTTTAACTATTTCATTTTCTTTGTTGCCATTTATTTTCGTGTTCCTTCAGCGTCTGGATGTGGTGTGGAGGGACGCCCGCTGGATTATGGACTGTCTGCAGTGCGTCCGGTCCAAGCAGTGGGTGGGGGCAGTCCCTTTAGGTCTGGTGATGGGAGGAGACCCACCGGCATGTCCTGATGGTGAGGAAGAGGAGGAGAGTTTGACTGCCAGACTGACATGGCCCCATCGGATACAAGCACAGAGACAAGCCATTGCAGGTAGAGTGCTGATGTGGCCAGGTTAACATCGTAGTTAAATACAACCTCAATTCCAAAAAAGTTGGAAATGCTGCTCTAACTTGATTATTAAGTTTTGAACTTCTTTTTGTCTTCCCATCTCCCTTTCTTTCAGACTCTTTAGTCAGCGGGACTCCACCCAATGTCGTCACCACCGAGGTCTCTGCTCAGGCAGGAATCATGGTCGTCCACGAAGAGGCTGCGCTGGTGTTGACAGAGGGTGTCGCGAAGGGAGGATACCCAGTAGACATCGCCGCCCAATCAACTGTGGACTTGACAAGCATCGGCCAGTCAGAATTAGGATGCGCAAGTGCTTTAATTGAGTCTGGATTAGAGCCTGCTGCTGTGGCACAGTTGGAAATAGGGTACACAGTTTTGGACACACAGGAGTCCTACAGAGAGGAACAGGACTTTCCTTCCAGCATCACTGACGTAATCCAGCCAATGGAGATGGCAGAGTTAGTGGACATCTTGCCCACGCTGAGTCTTATTGAGGAGGAGACCCCCAGTGGACCGTCCACACCATCTGTAATGGATATGCTGGAGAGCTTTGGACTGGCAATTAGTGAAAGCAACACCTTCTTTCACTTAGAGAATACAAACTTGACCAATGGAGCTGGGTGTCTGTCACAGCCTAATCTGCTCTATAACAGCAGCAGCAGCGTGAGAGAGACACACTGCGAGAACACCACGTTACAAGGACAGGACGTGTCAGCCTGTCATGCCATGATGAATGCCACAGGTGGTGACGCGCCTGTTTTGAGCTGGGATTTTCCTCCAGAGGATACAGAGGCTCAGCAGGTTCCCAGCAAGGGAGCCTGCCTTCCAGTGAGAAACCAAGTGGAGTGGGACAGCAGACCCTCTAACAGTTCATCCTGATATCGACTCAAGGACCAGCCTACTTTGAGCTCAAAGTAGCACCAAACTGCAGGCTGTAGCACAGTTGATTTACAGAGAGACTTTTTTGGCTGAAATGATATTTTCCTTGATTTCAGACTGTCCATCAGTGTCCACCCGCCCAGTTACAACCTCAATTCTAAAAAGTTGGGACTTGGTGGGTGTAAAACACAAATGAAACAGAATGTGATCATTTGCTTATCCAACAGGACAAAGACAATACATGTAATTAACTTCACTGATTTTTGTCAATATCTGCTTATTCTGAATTTGATGGCAGCAACATGTTTCAAACAATTTGGGACAAGAGCAACAAAAGACTGTGAAAGTTGTGGACTGATCCAAAAACACCTGTTTGGATCATTCCACAGGTAAACAGGTTCATTGGTAACAGGTGATAGTATCATGATCATGGGTATGAAAGGTTCATCCTGGAAAGACTTGTTCACAAGAGTCGTTCACAAGCAAGGATGGAGAGAAGTTCAACACTCTGTCAAACACATGACTGTATAAAAGAGATTACAGCATGGGCTCAGGAACACTTTATAAAGGTATTGTCTGTTATTACAGTTTTAGCTAATTATTGCATTCTGTTTTTATTCCTGTTTTATTCAGCACAGCTTCCCAATGTTTTTGTAATCAGGCTTGCAATTTTTTGCTGTTGTGGAGGAAAATTCAAGTGATATCTAGATACAGCTATATCTAACACATCGTCACAGCTGAACTGATAAAGGTGAAATGAAAAAAAGACACCATAACTACACTGAATTATATTGTTTGCACATTTCTGGGCCTGCAGTTTATCTTTTCTCGTGTTCAGTCCATTAGAGCTTCTTGTGTGGAAAAACTAAGCTAACGTAGTAGTTTTTATGACTTGAAAATCCATCACTCACTACAGCACAAAGCGACATTGCTGCTTGTTGGAGGTGGCAAGCAAACTCATTAAAAGCATATAATTTAGTCATATGGAAATGTTTGCTTTGCAGTCTATGAAAAGCTGTTATACAGTATGTGTAACTGAACACTCATGGTTCTCTTTGGTTTACCCTTGTGCACTTTTGGTATTCCATAACAAAACTGCAGCAAGATTTATAATCCTGTTGATTATACATTTACTGCCGTCGGTCCTCCAAGTTCCAGTAATGAGAGAAGAAACCCCATTTAAGACAAGAAATAAAGATTAAATGTGGGTGCTGCAAGAAAACCAAACTCAAGATGTCAACCTACAGCTGTGAGAAGGACAGAGAGGATGATTTGTTCTTCTCGTCCTTCAGTTATTTTCTATACTCACACATTTCAGTTATTTGCCTGCATTAACCTTTCTTGGTAGCACACAGTACAATAACATTTTCTGGGTCCCAGTTTGTTAAGGAACATGCATGCCATTCAAATTTGTGCATTCATGCCAGTTCTTTTTTTTGGCCTTTCACAAGGCTTTTTAAAAAAAAATTTACATTAACTTTGGATTTCATCTTGCATTGCCACAATTCATATTACTAGGAAGGTATTGTTTTTATTATGTCTGTTAAAATAAGTTCTTGAGGTGGTTAACTTATAACATTTAAACATTCTAAACATGTAAATAACCATATTTTAAGAGGGTTTATATGTATTAAACTGTTAAATGGGTTGAAACCTCCCAAACTAATGTTATTGAAAATCTCATTAAATTCTGCCTGAGGCTTTCAAATATACTGCATCAGCATTCTGTGTTTCACTTTTGAACTTTTGAGTTTACTTTTCCAAAGTTTCCTCTAATTCTTGTGTAAAAAGAGACACAAATATAGGTCTTTTCATTTTAAAGGCCCTGCACAGTCATGGTTCCCTCCAGCAAGTGTTTTCACTTATTTTTTCCTAATTTAACCTCTTCACTCTCCGGTTCCTCTCCAGAATGTAAATATCATAAATGGACTGAAAATGACACTTTATTATTTAAAGATGTAAAAGTCAAAAGAGAAATGAAATATATCAACATTGAATATGTTCTGTGCTGTCACATTATTACAGGGAGTTTTCAGTTTTGGTATTTGAACTGTTGAGTTTTTTTAAATTTATTATTTATTTATTTACTTATGTCCACAGATTGACCTGTACAGCCTCTGGATTCACATTCAGTAGCTCCTGGATGAACTGGGTCAGACAGGCTCCTGGAAAAGGACTGGAGTGGGTTGCCACTATCAGTGATGGTGGCAGTAGCAACATCTACTACTCTCAGTCAGTCCAGGGCCGGTTCACCATCTCCAGAGACAACAGCAGACAGCAGCTGTATCTGCAGATGAACAGTCTGAAGACTGAAGATTCTGCTGTTTATTATTGTGCTCGAGATCCACAGTGACAGGAGTTGGTTGAGCAGCTGTACAAAATCCTACAGGGCTCATCTTTCAGGCTGGTAGAGCCCATGCATGAAATATGTTTATTATATTAATAACACAATTGGGCATAAAATCCTTAAACTGTTCATGGGAAATATCATAACTAACAATGAAGAACATAAAAACAAACATAAAAACACAAAAAAGATCATCTGTTCATAAAAAGGTCAAAGACAGCACAACAATTAGTTGCTGAAATTAAATTACGACAAATAGTGAATATATAGTCAAATATGAGTGTAAAATAATGTTGCAGTTCACATTTTTGAACACTAGATGGCAGTCAGTGTCAAGTTTCTCTCTCTGTCACAATAAGGAGACTCAAAACTCAAACCCTGGACTGAACCAGAGTTTTATACTCACAACCTTTGTGAGCTCACTTCACAACACCTGTATTTATATGAAGACATCCTTATTATAATTATAACATTAAATAAACTACAGTGCAAACTTTGCCTTAAAGAGCTCTGTAACATACAATATTCACTTTTTCTACATTCAACCCACACTAACTTCATGAGTTTGAAGACATAAGCAGCACCCATAAAGTGAGTTCTTTTCTTCACAGTCTGTCAATGTACAAACCATAAATAACATGAATTTAGTTTGAAAAGAGAAACAAACTGAAAAACATTTGATCACTTGACATAAGAAAGAAATTAGAAAGGTGAAATGTCCACAATGCAACAAACATTCAAAACATTGGTTCATGGTTTGATGTGGTGAGATGACAATAAAGCTATTTTCAGAAATGTTAGTTGATGTTGGTGATCAGAATAAAACTGTAGATTATTTATATTATTGTAATTTCTCTCATGTGCTGCTCATTATGCTCAAAATGATTAATGAGAAACAACCTTAATTTGAATTATAATTTAATACATTTGAATAAACCTTGTACTTTAATGCGTTGGATGTCTGAACTATGATTAACTTTTCTGTTTTATTGAGAATAATTGTGGTTTTGTTAATACTGATAAACATTTTAAACAAATTAAAACATGTCAGACAAACATCAAACTTGCTGACATGGATTGTTGATTCTTGGACATTAATTCTTCAGTTTCATGAAATATCTGCAGTCCAGTTGTTTCCTCCCTGTGAGGAGGAGTCAATGCAAAAGTCAGATGTCTTCCACCTCTACTTATCTGACTGCAGAGAGGATGACAGAGAACAGTGGACACACAGTTGAACATGATGGACTATAGGACAGGACTGCTGCTTTTAACTATCTGCTGGGCAGGTCAACATCTTCACTGCTCTGGATTTGACATGTTTTGTTCTGTGCCACCAGCATAATGCATGACATGTATATGTGTTTTCTCTTGACAGGTGTTGATGGTCAGACTCTGACAGAATCTGAAGCAGTGATTAAAAGGCCTGGAGAATCCCACAGATTGACCTGTACAGCCTCTGGATTCACATTCAGCAGCTACTGGATGAACTGGGTCAGACAGGCTCCTGGAAAAGGACTGGAGTGGGTTGCCATTATCAGTATATATGACAGCAGCATCTACTACTCTCAGTCAGTGAAAGGCCGGTTCACCATCTCCAGAGACAACAGCAGACAGCAGCTGTATCTGCAGATGAACAGTCTGAAGACTGAAGATTCTGCTGTTTATTATTGTGCTCGAGATCCACAGTGACTGGAGTTGGTTGAGCAGCTGTACAAAATCCTACAGGGCTCATCTTTCAGGCTGGTAGAGCCCAAGCATGAAGTACTTATTCATATTTTCTTTATTATTATTTTTTTTAATTTTTTTATTATTATATTTTTATATTGCTATTGTTTTTTATTATATATATTTATATTCCATGTATTTTATGACTCAAATAAAAATTAAACAATAAAGTTCCTTGTTGAAAACTGTTCCTTTGAAATATTATGACTCAACATTTCCACAAATGAAGAAACAATAATAATATAAAAACCAAGAAAAGATTCCTTGTTGATAAAAAGGCCAAAGACAGCACAACAATCTGAATGATGAAAAACAAAAAAAATTAAAACTTCTTGATATTTGATTGTTTTATTCAACATTTCATACAAATGAAGAAACATTCATGGACGTTTGAAGTCAATCATGAATGTGATGCAGGAGCTGCTGACAGTAAATCAATTCTCTCAGGAAAACAGCTCACATCATATTTAAAGTGCTGAAAACACGTTAAACACACTGTAAACTTGGCTGATAGAAAGGTACAATCTTGGTGGTTGATGCTTTTTTTTTAGTGACTACTACACAGCTTGGATCAGACAGCCTGCAGGGAAAGAACTGGAGTGGATTAGTCTGGATACAAATGCCAAAGATTCACTGAAGAACAAGTTCAGTATCGACTTAGACTCTTCCAGCAACACAGTGACTCTGAACGGACAGAATGTGCAGCCTGAAGACACAGCTGTGTATTACTGTGCCAGAGATCCACAATAACACAAAGCATCAGTGGACCTGAACAAAAAGCCCTCAGTGCCTGAACACTTGTAACATGAAGCCACCAGAGGAGGAGCCCTCAGACCAGGAATGACTTCAACACCAGCTCACTGTCAAAGAGAGAAACACACACATTAACAAGGAAAAGAAATATAACAGAGCTTATTATAATAGAACAATATTAATAACATCAAATATACAGTGGAGGAATTTTCCACAATATCATTCACAATATTTATGTGAATTATTTAACAGCAATATTTCAGCTCATAACTGTGTTTTAAAAACCCTTCATCTCACACAAAAATGAAACATAATGAATTCTGTCTGTGTCTCAACTTTTTAACCCTCAAGAAACAAGACACATTACATTGATAATACATTTATTAATAAGTTCAATAAATCAATTCTCTTCAACATCTGTTCATTTTCAGTTTCAGTTTATGACTTATGAACACTGTAAGAAAATGAACAGGTTATCAACATTTTTTATGATGATATTTGTTGTTTATTTCTACTATTCATATACCCTATCTTTGGCAGTGGAAGCAACAAGTTCTACTCTCAGTCAGTCCAGGGCCGGTTCACCATCTCCAGAGACAACAGCGGACAGCAGCTGTATCTGCAGATGAACAGTCAGAAGACTGAAGATTCTGCTGTTTATTACTGTGCTCGAGATCCACAGTGACTGGAGTTGGTTGAGGCTGAGCAGCATTTCATCTGTAAGAACAGTAACAACACATTATCTTTACTGACCCCTCAACAATAAAGCTTTTGAAAACCAATATTCCAGAGTTTGATGCTACAGTTTTATCCAACATGGTCTGAATAAAGGATGGAAACCACCTTTTAGTTGGCGTTGCATCAATATATTAAAAATAATAATTTCTTCACAGTTTTCTTCACTTTTATTTTTACTGGGATTTTCTTTGTCCTGATAACCTGAAAATGGTTCGACTGATAAACATGTGGAAGAAAAAACAGTTTATCAGCATAATGAACAACATTTTCTTAAGATAATATTTATTTTTATCAATTAAACTGAATGAAGGAATGACTCATCCTCAAACATTCATTCTCCAGTTTGAGCAAACAGTGACTGAGATCCAAGTCAAATCCAGTTCCTCCCTGTGAGGAGGAGTCAATGCAAAAGTCAGATGTCTTCCACCTCTACTTATCTGACTGCAGAGAGGATGACAGAGAACAGTGGACACACAGTTGAACATGATGGACTATAGGACAGGACTGCTGCTTTTAACTATCTGCTGGGCAGGTCAACATCTTCACTGCTCTGGATTTGACATGTTTTGGTCTGTGCCACCAGCATAATGCATGATTTGTATATGTGTTTTCTGTTGACAGGTGTTGATGGTCAGACTCTGACAGAATCTGAAGCAGTGATTAAAAGGCCTGGAGAATCCCACAGATTGACCTGTACAGCCTCTGGATTCACATTCAGTAACTACTGGATGCACTGGGTCAGACAGGCTCCTGGAAAAGGACTGGAGTGGATTGCTGCTATTTATGATGGCAGCAACATCCACTACTCTCAGTCAGTGAAAGGCCGGTTCACCATCTCCAGAGACAACAGCAGACAGCAGGTGTATCTGCAGATGAACAGTCTGAAGACTGAAGATTCTGCTGTTTATTATTGTGCTCGAGATCCACAGTGACTGGAGTTGGTTGAGCAGCTGTACAAAATCCTACAGGGCTCATCAGACCGCCTCAGATGATTATCGTCCTCAGTTCAGGTTGTTCAAGACAATGATCCAATTCCTCCAAACGTAAACATCTTTTTGCTGATGTTTTCTTTGGTTGTCTTTCTTTGAATTATTTCTAAATATAGATTTGAAATCTTTAAATGTCCAAATTATGTCATGAAGTCAGTACATGTCACTTTTTCAGTAACTTGGCTTCAGAGCTTCATAAAACCCATTCCTTCAAGATGACAATTGCTACAACTTCGCAAATGGTTGTGCAAAATGTCCAACATGCAAAATGTTGAACATGTATTTACAATCCAAAGACTGATGATGAGCTTCAGTTTTCATACAGTGAAATAGAGCTACTTTCATTCTGCAGTCCTACCTGCACATGGAAAGTAGCTGGATAAACTAGATACTAGAAATCTGCAACAAAACATCTTTTGTCTTTTCCTGACATGATTGTTTTTACATGACAAATTAATTGAATTAAAGATGCATCAGTACAGCAGAGATTGTGAGGTTTCAAACTCTGAGAAACATCACACACAAATTTAAATTGTCTCATATTGTGTGTCCCTCACTGAGATGAAACAGCAGCTGAGCTTCTTGATACTGACCTCAATCACCCAGTTGTTTGTTCTTCTGTATATGGATTTCAGTATGTGAGCAGCTCTCTAGAGGCTCCAAGTTTCTCTGTTTGTCTGTGGCCTCAAATATCTGTAAACACAGAAACCATTAAATGTCTTTAATGTAAAACTCACACAAAACAACCAGCTGCAGAACAATTGTACTATCAACATCATTTTTTTACTTTCACATTTTGTTGGAAAATGATGAATTTGAAGCAACTACTGTATATACTAATTAAGTATATTAGTATTAGTATTAATATTAGTTGTAAAAATATTAATGCCATATATAAATTGTATATTCTATTTTAGAACACATGAATGTGAATGTGGTTGTTTCATTCTTCTGACTTGAAATAAATAAACACATTTTCTTTCATATGTGTCCAAATAAATGTCCTCAACACAATTCTAAGCAATGACAACTTAGGACAGTTCATCCTTCTTTTAGAGCCTGTCAGTGTCCTTCTCTATGCAAAGTGAACTTCCTCAGAGTCTGTTATAAAAACTTGATGCTGTCAGTTGCAGCAGAAGAAAAGAAGCTCTCATCAGATCACTTTCAATAACAACCATGTTCTCTTTAGCTCTGCTGCTGCTGCTGGATCCTGTGAGTCTCAGTGAGGCAGAGACACTGACAGTATGATCACAGCACACTGACTGTTCACTGTCATCACATCCATCCAATATTCAACATGTTTTCCCTCCACAGGTGTGAAGTGTGAACAGTTGACACAGCCAGCCTCTGTGACTGTGCAGCCAGGTCAACGTCTGACCATCACCTGTCAGGTCTCTTATTCTGTTAGCAGCTACTACACAGCTTGGATCAGACAGCCTGCAGGGAAAGAGCTGGAGTGGATTGTGAGTGGAGCTGTTGGATCCAGCACATATTACAAAGATTCACTGAAGAACAAGTTCAGTATCGACTCTGACTCTTCCAGCAACACAGTGACTCTGAACGGACATGTGCCTGAAGAACAGCTTGTAACATGAAGATCCCACACAGCATCAGTGGACCTGAACAAAAGAGCCCCTCAGACCAGGAATGACTTCAACACCAGCTCACTGTCAAAGAGAGAAACACACACATTAAAAGAAAAAGAAATATCACAGAACTTATTATAATATACAATAATAATAATATCAAATATACAATGGAGGAATTTTCCACAAAATGTCTTCTCTGTCTGACTCAATATTTATGTGAATTATTTAACAGCATTATTTCAGCTCACAACTGTGTTTAAAAAAAAACTTCATCTAACAAGAAATGAAACATAAAGAAATTCTTCTTTTATCTCAATTTTTGTAACATTTTCATTTTCAAGAAACAAGACACATTACATTGAGGCTTTGGCAGAGTCAAGATTTTGTGTCATGATAATTCAGTTGTGAGCATCTTTGATATTGTTGTTTGTTGGAGGATGATCTGTTTCAAAGTCAAAGTCAGACATGTCTCAATCAAATTTGTTAGCTGGAGTCAAAACTCCATTAAACACATTATTGTTTCTCAAGTCCAACAAACAGAAGGTCAAACTCTGTCCTCCCTGTGAGGACGAGTCAGTGAAAAACATAGTTGTCTTCCACCTTTACTAATCTGACTGCAGAGGATGACAAACCTTTAAGTTTTCACTTTTGTTTTACTCAAGGTAACAGAGTTTATATGTCTGACTGGACAATTTATTTACATTGGCTGAAAAGCATGGTTTCTTCAATTTGTTGTTGAAGTTTAATGAATTTTCTCAACAGTTTTGTTCACTTTTATTCTTACTGTGATTTTTGTTCTTCTGACGACCTGAAAGTGGTCCGACTCCCAAACATTCATTCTCCCTTTGAGGAGGAGTCAATGCAAAAGTCAGATGTCTTCCACCTCTACTTATCTGACTGCAGAGAGGATGACAGAGAACAGTGGACACACAGTTGAACATGATGGACTATAGGACAGGACTGCTGCTTTTAACTATCTGCTGGGCAGGTCAACATCTTCACTGCTCTGGATTTGACATGTTTTGGTCTGTGCCACCAGCATAATGCATGACATGTATATGTGTTTTCTCTTGACAGGTGTTGATGGTCAGACTCTGACAGAATCTGAAGCAGTGATTAAAAGGCCTGGAGAATCCCACAGATTGACCTGTACAGCCTCTGGATTCACATTCAGCAGCTACGCTATGGCCTGGGTCAGACAGGCTCCTGGAAAAGGACTGGAGTGGGTTGCCTATATCAGTAGTGGTGGTGGCAGCAGCAAGTACTACTCTCAGTCAGTGAAAGGCCGGTTCACCATCTCCAGAGACAACAGCAGACAGCAGCTGTATCTGCAGATGAACAGTCTGAAGACTGAAGATTCTGCTGTTTATTATTGTGCTCGAGATCCACAGTGACTGGAGTTGGTTGAGCAGCTGTACAAAATCCTACAGGGCTCATCTTTCAGGCTGGCCACACACCATGCTTACTTTCAGTCATCTTACATGTATTAATTTACTTTAATAAAATCCTTGTTAAAATGTATTCTTTGTGTATGTCTCCATCCTTGGTCACGGTCGCACGGCCCGGCTGTGACAAATACTAAACATTTCTACAAATCAACACAATAATGTTTGTATATTATGTGGAGTCATAATGTTGCAGTTCACCTTATGAAACACTAGATGGCAGTCAGTGTCAAGTTTCTCTCTGTCACAATAAGGAGAATCTCATAGTTTCACATCTGGGAAGACACCATTAATGCTGAACTATATACAGGTTTGGAGCAACATGTGCTGCCAAGAAGACGTTGTTTCTTTCAGGGAAGACCTTGCATATTTCAGCAAGACAATGCTGAACCACATTCTGCTCGTACAACAACAGCATGGCTCCATAGTGGAAGAGTCCAGGTGCTAAACTGACCTACCTGCAGTCCTGACTTGTCACCCACTGGAAACATTTGACGCATCATGAAATGAAAAATACAACAAAGGAGACCTCGAACTGTTGAGCAGCTGAAATCCTATATCAGACAAGAATGGACCGACATTTCACTTTCAAAACTCCAGAAACTGGTCTCCTCTCCTCCCAAACCTTTACAGAGTGTTGTTAAAAGAAGAGGTGATGCAGCACAATGGTGAACATGCCCCTGGCCCAACTTGTTGAAACATGTTGTTGGCATCAAATTTAACATGAGCATGTATTTTTCATAAAATATTAACTTTTTTCATTTTCAACATTTAATATGTTTTCTTTGCATTTTAAATTAACGATAGGATTTAAATGATTTGTAAACCATCAAATTCTGCTTTTATGAACATTTTTTACAGCGTCCCAACTTTTTTGGAATCGAATTCGAAAAATGAAATGCGTGAATTTATCTAATTGATGTTAACTGACTGACTCTCAAACCCTGGACTGAACTGAAAGAGTTTTATAAGAAGTGAAACGTCTTCAAGAACCTACACCAAGTCCAGTTGTCTTTGATTCAACTTGCACTTGGATATGAATTATAATTTAACACAAACTGTGTATATTCATGTGTCAGATGTCTGAACTAAGGTTAACATTTTTTTTAATTAAAATTGTTTCAGTAAAATAAATGTGGTTGTGGTTTTAAGGCTGATAAATTTTGCACCAATTAAAATATCTCAGACAAACATCAAACTTGCAGACATGGTTTGTTGATTCTTGGACATTAATTCTTCAGTTTCATGAAATATCTGCAGTCCAGTTGTTTCCTCCCTGTGAGGAGGAGTCAATGCAAAAGTCAGATGTCTTCCACCTCTACTTATCTGACTGCAGAGAGGATGACAGAGAACAGTGGACACACAGTTGAACATGATGGACTATAGGACAGGACTGCTGCTTTTAACTATCTGCTGGGCAGGTCAACATCTTCACTGGTCTCAATCTTACATAGCTTTTTTTCTGTCACCAGCTTATTTCACATGTTTTTATTTTCTTGACAGGTGTTGATGGTCAGACTCTGACAGAATCTGAAGCAGTGATTAAAAGGCCTGGAGAATCCCACAGATTGACCTGTACAGCCTCTGGATTCACATTCAGCAGCTACAACATGAACTGGGTCAGACAGGCTCCTGGAAAAGGACTGGAGTGGGTTGCTTTTATCAGCTATAGCAGTGGCAGCATCTACTACTCTCAGTCAGTGAAAGGCCGGTTCACCATCTCCAGAGACAACAGCAGACAGCAGCTGTATCTGCAGATGAACAGTCTGAAGACTGAAGATTCTGCTGTTTATTATTGTGCCAGAAGACACACAGTGACTGGAAGTGGATTGTGATGACAGGGCAGATACTGACATTTCCATAGCACTGGTATCCAGGATGCCACCTGCTGAAACAGTGCAAGATAGGGTAATGGAAGAAGTCATACATTAATAGTGAGAAGCTGCTTCAAGTACAGCCTCACAGGGCTGCTGCTGTGACTGCAGATTCTTTGTATCAGTACAACCAGGAGGCACAGTACAGCTTGCCAGCAGTGGGAAGCTTGGTTTGAATGAAATGCTGTGGGAACAAAGCCCTTCACACATGACATTCTGTGTATGTGCAGGGCTAGTGGCGCAATGGATAACGCGTCTGACTACGGATCAGAAGATTCTAGGTTCAACCTGGCTAGCTCAAAGTCACCTTTTGCTTTTACATTACAGGTTTCGAATACTCATTCTCTACATACTGCATATCAAAGTATGGTTACAACTGGGAAGAGACAAATGATAGGTCAGTGTACTAAAAGCCATCTTAACCCTTCACTGTCACTCTGATGTTTTTAATCTTTATCTTTCTTTGAAAAACTCAATTTGTCCCTTAGGATTATGAAAATGTTACAGGTCTCTAGGTGAGTTACCACGGTAACAAATGATTTTGGGTTCAAAGCCCTCAACTCTGAAAACACAGTAAATAAGTCAGAAGAGTGAAGACAGTTTTCGTCTGTTTATTACGAACTTTTAAAACATAAAACACTATATTTAAACTTTCCCTAGTGCAATAATGTCCTTCTTCAAATGTCCATTTTCTGTCAACTGTCCCTATTTTGGTTTTTAATAAAACACACATATCAATTTATAAAAATCATAAATTCACGTATCAATTTCATCACACTTACACCAAAACTTACTTGTTCAAGTATATTTCCTCAGCATCAATGCTGGTTACATGGCTACTAACACCATAGTGAAATCAGATCTGATTTATAAAGCTTTACAAGCTATTAACCCGAAATGTTCCATAAAATAAATGAAAAACATAAATTAGCATCCTTCAGCTAAACTAGCAGGTTAAGCTAGTAATAGAACTTTAAATGACTAATCAGTGCAAAAACATAAAACACATCACACGTCGGGAATGCTATTTAACTAAATGAAAGTTTCAGTTAAAATCACCAGATTTACCCTTTAAACATTAACCCAGCATATTTCTGTAATTAACTTATTCACATAGTTTATGAACGTTACATAACCAGAAATAACCCTCTTTTCAAAATACATCATGTGCCTCATCAGTATCTTGAAGCATCTTTCAACTAAAATAACAAGATATCTATCAGGGCCGTAACACTACAAAAATTACTGTATACTGTGCACAATCACGTTATACACACTTACGCGACTACACACACACAAACGGGATGCTTCCCGCCGCAAACCGCCGACGCCATTTCCTAAAGTCCCGCCGTCTCTCTAAAAACTTCTTTCTACACTCCATTTTTAAACATGCAAATCTACCAACAGACTCATAGCATACTTTCACCGTATGCTGACCTGCAATACTGACCTGCAAACACAGTAAAGAAGTCAGAAGACTGAAGACGTTAACCACCTGTTTCTCTTCCCAATTTTCGTCTGAGGGAAGAAGGAGGGGTCCCCCCCAACTAAGGAGCTGCGTGCAACGACACCTGGGCTCGTTGGTTCCGCTCTACAGTTTCCTCCAAAATTAATTCTTAAACCCACAACAAAATGTGTAAATAATTACTTTGAATATAAGACTCAGTGTGGAAAATATGCTAGATTCAAATAGCTTAAATAAAGTTGGCAAAATACCCAAATTAATAATAGTTGGAGGGGGGAGTACACATAAGAGTGACCATATATTTTTTTTATGAGTACCACAAAAAGCAGCATTAGAAAAACCTTGTGTGGAACTTGACTGTCTTTTGGTGCACATCATTTTCGGGCTGGTATGGGCTGGAGATTCTGCTGTTTATTATTGTGCTGGACAGCCACAGTGACATCTTTGCTCAACTGATTCCAACTAACTCATAGCATTAACGGTTTAACTTCAGTTAAAGTACATTTTCAATTTCTGCAATATCCATTTTCATATATAATTTTTAAAAAAATGGGTACATATGCAGAACTTTTGCAGACTTGGGAAATTGGGAAAGAACAAATATTAAAATGATTAAGGTTGAGGGGACAGTCCTAAAAAAACATTTATACATGGACTCACACCAGCACATGTCAATAAACATCACCACCCAGATCTCTGTGTTACTAAACCATCATCACATCATCAACAATCATCATCCATAAATCCTCTTCATCCATCTTTTTTCTACAGCTTCTTTTCCCCGTTCATTAACATGTTTCTGCTGGAGTGTATCCCAGCATGCACTAGTGAGAGGCAGAGAAATCTCCTGGACAGGTTAACAGTGTCTCACAGAGCTTCAAACACAACCACCAGGAAAAGGACTGGAGTGGGTTGCCCACATTTCTGCATCAAGTGGAAGCACTAAAGCTTATTCCCAATCAGTCCAGAATGGCTTCACCATTTCCAGGGACAACAATGTCAACCAGGTGTATCTGCAGATGAACTGATGAATATTGTGCTCGAGATCCACAGTGACACAGGAAGTCACAGATCTGGACATAAAGCACTACAGATGTCACTGTCACAGTAACTGACAGAAAGTGCTATAAAACCATTTTATACAAGTTATTTTTTCAGAGCCCCCTAATTCAGAATATGTGATACATCTGCCCACACTATGCTTCCATCACAACTTGTCCTGAGCTGAGGGAAAAAGTGAGTTCACACATCGTCAGGTCGATCGTCTCGTGTCATGAGGCTGAGCAGCATTTTATCTGTAAGAACAGTAACAACACATTATCTTTACTGACCCCTCAACAATAAAGCTTTTGAAAACTAATATTCCAGAGTTTGACGCTACAGTTATATCCAACATGGTCTGAATAAAGGATGGAAACCACCTTTTAGTTGGCGTTGTATCAATATATTAAAGATAAAAATAAGAAGATCTTGGTGTCATTTTTAATTTCAGTTCTTCAGATTAAAATATGTACACAATCCATGTCACGATATACTAACGACAGATAGTGATAGATTATAAATTTAAAAACAATGATAAATTGTAAAATAAGTGTAAAGAAAATGCAAAATCAGCAACTTATAACTTTACATATAGTTTTATTCATTAGAATTTAATTTTTGCAGTGTTCTTACCCACTGCTGACAGTACAGGTCCCCTGAGTCTCCAGGGCTGCAAACAGTGTTTGGTTTTTGTAATAGGGTTTATCACAGTGATATGGGTTGGGACACTGAGATACAGATCCATACAAAAACCTAAGAGCAATAATCCTATTCTCTTCCACTCCTGTGAGGGAAAACGAAGGACAGGACAAAATATTTCTCATTGGAATATGAGGTAACTACTATGTTTTTCATTTTCAATCGGAAGACTAGTCATTAAAAGTTAGTTAATTAGTAGTTTAAAGTCACAGTTAGTGCACAGATGTAAATGTTATCTTTCAGTAAATCTTAACTAAATCGGCACTGATTAAGAATCAACACAAAGCACATGTTCACGGGATGACATCGGGATATAATAGTGAGCAGGAATTTAGTGTTTTTCAAACATTAATAATATTTGAACACATTTCTCTGGATCATCAGGTTTTTGTTCAGGCAGTAAGTGGAGATGCAGCACTGTGTTGCTTTTGACTACTGGGGTCAAGGGACTGATGTCACCGTATCTTCTGGTAAGTCACATTTAAACATCATATTTGTAGAGAGCAGTTTATTTTTCTTTTTTTAAATGTGAAATTGGTGGTAGAGAACTGATGGTCTTATTTAGTTTAATCCCGAAGTTGGACAAACTCGAGGGCTGCAGCTGTTTCTTAGAAAGCATACATCTTTATTATTCAGTACATTTTTATTACTGTTGATATTAATTATACACCATAACATGTCATTTTTACAAGAAATTAGCAGAAATCTGATCATAGAAATACATATTTTATTTGTGTGTTTGACAACTCTTTTATTTACTGTTAACTAAAACCATAACTAAAAGGTCATCAACATGCTCAGTTTAACAGTTTAATAATTAATCTACATTATAATAAGGTCTCGATTCAACAGGTCCTGATTAAATGTTGGTTTAATAATACTAATACTAAAAATAATCTTTTAATTATCATTTTTCAATGCAGTTGTCTTAATCTTCACTTTGTAAACTGACTACTGTCATAGCTGCCAGTGTGTCTCAGTCTTTGACGATTTCTGTAATACTATTATTCAATAATCATATATTCTTTTCATACTTCATTCATTTATTCATCATTAGTTACTATTAAAATATGCATTTAAGCTTTTACATGAATCTACATAAATAAGACATTTAGAAATTTTCATGGTTCCCAGTTTCATGGTTATATCACATATATTGTAGTTATTTGTATGATTAAAAAATTTTTTTTTTTTAACTATGGAAGACTTTGGGTCTCCATTTTAATTCTGAGGTTGGACTAGAGATAAAATCCCTGTTGGGTTTCTCATACGTGATTTCCTCCCAAAGAAAACTCTCAAGTGGACCGATGCCAGACACAGGACCGTTTTTGTTAAGCTGATTCATTGTAAGAGTGCAGTATCAAATATTGTTGTCCTTGCATAAACTCAGGTTCAATCTGTTTATCTGTATGCTGAACAGATAAACAAATATAATCAAGGGGACACTTTTTTATCAACATGTTTATCAATTAAAATGATCTTCACGTGAGATTTCTCTCTCTTTTGTTTCATCATGCAAACTAGCACCAGTGTCATACTATCCTAACTTATTAAGGATTATAAAGTAAACCATAAGGTAATAAGTATTTCTACGATGGTTTAGATAATGATGCCTATGGTGCAGGGAAACGATCACGTTTCAGCTGCAGAGTTTTAACATAATCAATGACACGTGTACTGTTGTAATGATTACATGGTTATGATTACAACAAGGGAGCATGTTATTCACAGTATAAATATTTGTAATTAGCTTTTAGACAAGCTATTAGTTATCTGTGATCTTTAATATGCCTATGTTAGTATTTACGTGTTTCCTCTTTTACAGAAACAGCCAAGGCACCAACTGTGTTCCCTTTGATTCGGTGCCAAGATGGGTCTGATGATAAAATCACCGTTGGTTGTCTTGCACGTGACTTCTACCCAAAGCATCTTACTTTCCAGTGGACCAATGCCAGTGGGACCAGCCTGACTTCTGTGCAATATCCACCAGCTGAGAAAAACAACCTCTTTACAAGAGTCAGTTTGATTGAAGTATCAGTGTCTGACTGGAATTCAATGAAGTCTTTTAATTGTTCTGTGACTCACTCTGGAGCAAAACACGAAGTGAGCCTGCACAGTATGTGATTTTTAACTTACTATCATAGTGCTGTTATGCTTCTGAGGCCAAATACATCACGATGTTTACTTTGTTTTGATTTTAAAATGCTCAGTAAAAATTTCTGTTTCTCATGTTTATGTTTATGTTTATGTTTTCTGTTTCTCATGTCTGGTATTTTACACAATTTTCCTGTAATTCTAAAATGAACAATTTCAGAATGATGCCAATTAAAGCATGTATCTCTGGATTCTGCTCTTTTCTCCCACATGCTTAGAGTCCTCATTCCCTCCAAAGCTAACTTTGCTGTCTGTGCCTGGAAGAGACACTCAGACCCTGGTGTGTACAATTGAGGGATTTCTTCCAGAACAACTGTCAGTGAAATGGAAAAAGAACGCAAACTACATAACTGGCTTCACTAATTTCCCCCCCCAATCAACTGGAGGCGTATATTCAGCTGTCAGTGTTCTGAAGGTCAAGAACACAGACTGGGAGAGTAAAGCTGTTTACACGTGTGAGGTGACGCACAAGGAAACGCCATATATAAAGAAGATCTCTAAAGGTACGGGACTGCTACAGTCATTATATAATACTGTTACTGTAACTCAGTCAGCTGTTAGTGACATAATAGTACACAGTATGAGAAGTTTTACTGTCATACTGAATTTCCAGATGTTTTTTCTCTTTTATGCAGCTCCTATCACACTGACACTGAACCAACCGAGTCCCAAAGACATTTTCAGCAACAACCAGGCAAAGCTGAAGTGTGTCATTACTGGGCAAGACGAGAGCACTGTAAATGAAATTAAAATCTCTTGGCACATTGACGGAGAAAATGTGGCCAAAAACATTCAGGAATCAAGAGGGTCCGAAGGCGGACAGCACAGCAAAATCAGCACAATGACCTGCAATCGCACTGTGTGGCAGAGTGTCAACAAAGTTAACTGTTTTGCTATTAGAGATGACATAACTCTAGTTACTCAAGAGCTGACTGTCCACAAAGGAGGTACGTTACTGAGTGATAGAAGCTGATTGGTTGATCTGTAAGTCTGGGGAGGCAGCCAACTTACACACACAAACGTGTCATAATCTATGCATAGCAAAAATAAGCTTATACATGAACCTCCCTGGTAAACTGAGTATCTCTTTCAGATGGAAGGAAGCCAAAAGTGACAGTTCATGTCCTCCCAGAGGAGGCCATTGACCAAGGAGATTCAGCTGAGGTCACTCTGGTGTGTCTGGTCTCCAGTCCTGTGCTGCAGGATTACTACATTGCCTGGTCAGAATATAGTGGACAAAAGACCAGCATGTATACGGATGGCATTACCTCCCCCCCTCAGAAGACCGAACGTGGCTACTCAGTCACAAGTGTTTACACCACCACCAAGGAAAAGTGGAACAAGCTTAAGTTTGAGTGCAACGTCTGGCCTGCTGGCAGTGATGAGTCCATGATACCACAAGACGTGTCTAAGGCCCAGGGTAACTCCATTGAATGTAACAAAAAGTAGATTCAGCTTTAAATGTGGTATTTTGTGCTAATGTGTTGTTCTGTCTGTGTGTACCGCCATGGGATCATGTGCACTCTGTGATGTCATCAGTCTTGTGATTGTTTAAAAAAAAAAAAAAAAAAAAAAAGCCAAGAGCCAACATGTCAATCTAATTTGGTTTGTCGTCGTATTGTGTTTCAATCTGTCTTTGTCACAATGTCTAACAGCTTGTGTGCTGCCTGTTTCAAATAAATGTTGCATGGAGACACTTGTGTTACATGTTCATGAATGACTTCAGTGTTTTAAATCCCACTGAAAAGCAAGCACAAAGTCACGTTAGTATACTATGCTGCTCCACTGTTGAACCGTCAACACAAGACATGTGAACAAAGAGTGAATAATAGATTCCAGCTTATGAGCACTATTCAACACACACACACACCTCATCTAATCACTTATACCTTCCTCTTCTTATATTTGGCTCTAGACACAAAACTGAGTTTTGCTCTGAGCTGCACAGACGATGCCATTGAAGAGGATGAGTTCAGCAGTCTGTGGTCCACAGCCTCCTCCTTCATATTCCTCTTCATATCATCTGTCTTCTATAGCATGATATTCAGCCTGGTCAAGGTAAACATGCAGGCCTTTTTCTGCATTTCAGTTATACTAAGAACTAAAGACTGTATAGTATAAAATACAGCATTGATATATTCAGTTACAACAAATAAACTGTTTGACAAAGTACATTACAAGTTAGAAAATAAAGACCAGCCATGAAACAATAAAACATGAAAGTGAGTTAATTTTGATTTACTCCTTTTTGCATAGTTTTTCTATGTTGCCAAAGTCTCTGCCCAACAAGAATGTGCAAGGATAAGTTAGTGATTTTCTGTCTGTGCTTGTGACGGACTGCCAACATTTCCAGGTTTGTCCAGTTTTGTGTGCACAAGATCCCGAAAAGGGATAAAACTGTAGTGTAAATAAATGCATCTATGTAGCTTAATAAATCAGACAAAAGAGAAAAAAAGAAAACTTAACTGATTATCAGAACTATCTGAAAAGTTAACCAGCTCAGAATCATTCTCTGTGACTGGTGCATTACTCTATCAGGTTACAGTGTGCTGGTTTGTGTGTTTTAAATATTCTATGGCACATACATAAATATTAACAATTACACACAAGATAAAACTTTTTGCGCAAGTTCTTTAAAAAATGTTCTTAAAATGAACCATCCAGTCCAACAGTTAATACACAAACTCCAGACTGAAGAGCAATCAGATTTCACCACTGTTAAACAAACAATGTACATTTTTTTTAATTGTTTTATGTTTTTGTTTTTGTTTTTTGTTTATTTTCAGATGAAGAGACAATAAAGGATGAGAAGGATGCACGGCATAGACAACTACAGGTCTTCATTTGCTTTTTCTCTTCCTTATCTAGTTTTAAAAAACATTTACATAATGGTTAATCTGCTGCATGTCTGCTAAATCAAATGGTCGTCATATAGAATGATTGACTAAGTCACTGAAAATGGATTTTTATCTGTAGATACATTAAAGATACAACTGCAATTATTGTTTGTATAAATAAATGCATGTACTGTTACATTATGGTTACAGAAATTCCCTAATACTTTTCTTGAACATATTAAGTGTCATTAAAATGTGTTAGTGTAGTAATATTCACATGTTACATACATAAATTGTACTGCAGTAGAATTAAGTATTTTCTGTATGTGGTTTTGTATTTTGTAATTTGACTATTAATCTTTGCTTTTCACATTTGGTCATTTTTTGATCATTGCTTTCATCATTAATTCAGCATATACAATAATTAAAATAATTAAGATTAGGGATACAAATATGACTGATAGTGTGCTTGTGATGAACACCAAAAGCTTTTGAGGATTTTCTTGTCATGACAGAGAGATCTAAGAACATCTCAAATAACACCACATTGAGCCAACATCCTGTAAATTTCTGTTATCAGTTAAGTCTAAAGGTTTTTCAATTTCCTGCTGTTTCTAAATATATCATCTCTAGAGAGTCACTTCCCCTTTCTCTGCTCCTCTGGGACCACACCTGTAGCACTGAAACTTTGTAGAAACCGTCTAGCTGTGAATGCACTTCCTCGAAGCAAGAGACTTCATCTTTCACATTTGCATCTCAGCGTGTATCCAGGCGTGAAGTGGCAGACACACTCGTAGACAAAGCAACACAAAAAGTCTTCAGAAAAGTGTCATGGTCATTTGAAGTCATGAAGCAGGATAAATTAGCAGAGATATCAAATACACAGAATTTATAGGCTCGTCAAAGAATATAATAGTAAGTGCAGGACATGCAGATATGTACAAATATACTTGTGTTTTAAGTTGTTTGTTTTGTTGTGTGGTGCAGAGCTGTAAGTTCATGCTTGATATAGATATGAATAGTGTCATGGCCTCAAAGCAGCATACAGCAGAAGGAAGCCTTTGAGATGTTGCGTGATGATTTGGCCTTGTAACTAGTTCCTTTTAGTTATGTGTTGATGTGGCTGATAGCCTATTTTCTCTAAATTCATTCAACAAATGTATTGATTTAATCATTCTTCATAGTTATTTGTCCATTGGTCAGTTGTTAAAATTCAACTGGTGCTGCCAGTGATTCATTCAGAAAAATAAGTCAACTTGTGTGTGTTATGCCCTTCAAACTCATTACACAAGTAGGTCCTTCTTGAGAATAATATCAAGCTCCCAGATGAACAGTTTCACTACATAACATGTTTCATAATGTCAGCTGGTTCATGTGTTAGAAGGCTTACATGCTGGCTGGTTAATAAAAGTCAGAAAAGTGAGTGAAGACTACCATCTAGTGGCTTTGTGAAGATCCGTCACTTGTTCTTGATGCTGACGTTTGACTCATGGCACTTGATAGTAAAATTTAAAAAAAATCACATCAATATAATTCAAAAATTAAAAAAAAATATCTATACACCACCACAAATAGTAACCTGTTCAATCATTCATTCATTCATTTTCTTGGTCATGGGGCTGAAACCTACCTCAACTTTCTTACTCAGGACAGGAAATACAATGAACTCTTACAGTCGCTTTCTCTATAATGGACAACTTAGAGCTTTTATCCAGCTGTATCTGTTGTGAGAAGTTTAAGCACCGACTGTAAAACCATCCAAGAGCCATCAGTGACATTTGCTGCTGTGGGGTGAGACTGGTAATTTGCAAAAGATTTGATTTTGTTTTCCACACTGACAGAAATACATTCAGCTTTCCAATACCTTCTTGATTTTAAAAACACTGGAACAATTGTAATAAGTTGGAATATTTTTAACACTGTGTTTTTCAGTCAATATGTAAATGCTTGTAAAATGTAAAGTGCGTGTATTTGATTTGTAATTCTCCTCTCCAAAGCACTGCACAGGCTTCTAGGTACATTCTGCCAGTGAGGATGAGCTGAAAGATGAATTATATATAGGTTGAAAGGCTTTCTAGTGCTGCCATCTACTGCCTTCTATGTGCACTGTCTGTGAAGTATAGCACTTCTATCATTACTGTCTGATGCTTATCTCTTTCAGCCCATTGAAGTCAATAATGTTTTTTTCTCCCATGCAAGATTAAGTGTGGAATTGATCTTTAAAAAGCTTAATTTCACCGGCCTTTTTGCTGAAAATCACACACACTAATACATTTCAAAACATTTATTGATAGTGATTCATTTACTACTGAGAAAAGAATTTGGCACCTATTTGTCTCCTAATGAAATAATATTAATAATGACATAAGCACAAACACCAGAAGACATGGAAGCAGACGGCACTGATTCGGTCGATGTCGCCTTATTCCAATGTTAGCTGCAGCCAAATGCACCATCCCTATTTACACTTTGATGTTATAAAGTGTTATAAAATGTTCAGATAGTGTGCTCATTTTCTCAGTAGAAGCTGCTTCACTGAATAATATGTAATCATATGATTAAGAAAAAAAAATCATCATATATAACAATTTGTCTCTCCTGTATCTAAACCTTTTCAGTAAAAAAACTCAATTGTCTTACTGACCAATGTCAAAAAGCATGCAGTAAGGTGTAAGGTGTGGTAAGGTTTTGGTAACTGCTTGTGTCACTGTGGTTATTATTATAGTAGTAGTAGCTGGAGCTACGGCACCGTGTTACACACCATAACAAAAACCATGTTGTGCGACTCATCTGTATCTCTGCTGTTAATCAGAAAGTAAGTAAAGCTGCAGATAAATGATCAATGAGAATATGAGATTTCTGTCAAAGGATGTATTGATATTGTTAAACTGCACTTCCTACAATTATGGAAATAAGTAATGAATGTGCTATGAGACAAATCACTGACTGTGATGTTCAGATAGTGTGCTCACTCAGTAGAAGCTGCTTCACTGAATAATATGTAATCATATGATTAAGAAAAAAAATCTCTCCTATTTTTTATTTTCATAAAACAATATGTCTCTCCTGTATCTAAACCTTTTCAGTAAAAAAACTCAATTGTCTTACTGACCAATGTCAAAAAGTAAGTGTAAGTAAGTAAGGTGTAAGGTGTGGTAAGGTTTTGGTAACTGCTTGTGTCACTGTGGTTATCATTATAGTAGTGACTGGAGCAGCACCGTGTTATACACCATAACAAAAACCATGTTGTGTGACCCATCTGTATCTCTGCTGTTAATCAGAAAGTAAGTAAAGCTGCAGATAAATGATCAATGAGAATATGAGATTTCTGTCAAAGGATGTATTGATATTGTTAAACTGCACTTCCTACAATTATGGAAATAAGTAATGAATGTGCTATGAGACAAATCACTGACTGTGATGTTCAGATAGTGTGCTCACTCAGTAGAAGCTGCTTCGCTGAATAATATGCAATCATATGATTAAGAAAAAAAATCTCTCCTATATTTATATTTTCATGAAACAATTTGTCTCTCCTGTATCTAAACCTTTTCAGTAAAAAAAACTCAATTGTCTTACTGACCAATGTCAAAAAGCATGCGGTAAGGCGTAAGGTGTGGTAAGGTTTTGGTAACTGCTTGTGTCACTGTGGTTATTATTATAGTGGTAGCTGGGGCTACGGCACCGTGTTACACACCATAACAAAAACCATGTTGTGCGACTCATCTGTATCTCTGCTGTTAATCAGAAAGTAAGTAAAGCTGCAAATAAATGATCAATGAGAATATGAGATTTCTGTCAAAGGATGTATTGATATTGTTAAACTGCACTTCCTACAATTATGGAAATAAGTAATGAATGTGCTATGAGACAAATCACTGACTGTGATGTTCAGATAGTGTGCTCACTCAGTAGAAGCTGCTTCACTGAATAATATGTAATCATATGATTAAGAAAAAAAAATCTCTCCTATTTTATATTTTTATAAAACAATTTGTCTCTCCTGTATCTAAACCTTTTCAGTAAAAAAAAAACCTCAATTGTCTTACTGACCAATGTCAAAAAGCATGCAGTAAGGCATAAGGTGTGGTAAGGTTTTGGTAACTGCTTGTGTCACTGTGGTTATTATTATAGTGGTAGTGGCTGGGGCACACCGTGTTACACACCATAACAAAAACCATGTTGTGCGACTCATCTGTATCTCTGCTGTTAATCAGAAAGTAAGTAAAGCTGCAGATAAATGACCAATGAGAATATGAGATTTCTGTCAAAGGATGTATTGATATTGTTAAATTGCACTTCCTACAATTATGGAAATAAGTAATGAATGTGCTATGAGACAAATCACTGACTGTGTTTATATGCACATCTGTTCTTAAGCCGACTTTCCACTGACCAAACTGAGTATATGTGTACAGTGTCACAGTTAAAAATCTCACACAGTTAAGCACAATGGCTCTATATTATGATGTTTTGTGTTTGATGACCCCGTGACACTGTTGATGTAACTATGGTAATTCTTGAAGCAATAGTTGTAGTGTTGTATTTTATCGTACTGACAAGTGTTTCCAATATTCTGTCCCTCAAATGTAAGATTTGATATGTTTACTTATAATATATTATTTTCCCATCTCCCATCAAATTATTATTCCTGCCTGTTCATGATGTACTTACAATGGTCAATACAGTTGCAGAATAATTTTGATTGTGATTTATTTACACTTACACTGTGGCATCGGTTTTTGCATTGTGGTGTGTCACTGTGTACTGGGATGGCCACAGAGGTTCACACAGTTACAAAAACCTCTCAAGAGAGGAAAACATCTTTTCACTGTAAATGAAAGTTGTAAACACTTAGCACAGTCCTAACAGTTTCATTAATATACAGTCAACCCAATAGTCAACTAATATTCTTATTGTATTATACTTTAAAGACTTAATAAATCACTGAGTAGTATTTCTATATCACTGATACAGTCCAACCACTTGCAGTCCGACAACTACTGCATTACTGTGGTCACCCAATCTTCGGATGATATGCCTGCAAAAATACACTCAGTGTTAAACACTTATCCTTGTGTCATAAGAAAAAAAAGCTTACATAAATAGATAGAACTGTATTCATATGTGTTTTGTTGTATTCTTGTAATAGTGTAGCCTTCTTCGTGAATGTATACAAAATTACTAATAAAATTTAAAAAAGAAAAAGAAACATTTGACTGCTGATTCTTTTCACATAATGTGTGTTTTCTCATAACATTAGTAAAATAAAATGAAACATCTGCTGCTGTTTAGGTAACAGCATTTGTACGTAATGATAGCCAGAGTGGAGGGTGGAGTTTTTGTATAGCGATATATCATGGTGCAGTATAGCGGCCACAGTGATACACAAAAACCTCTTTCTACTAGGAAGGAAATGTGGTGCTGCTACAGAAAACAGTTGGGTGAGATGTGTGTCCAACAAAAGTTTGTTATGAAATGTAGAGATTATTAAAGATGAACAATAATCTGTTCTTATACCAAGGGTTGTATTAGGATTTCATGAGTTCAAATATGATACAGTTTCCTTACCATGCATGACATCATGTAAATAATCAGAAGGTAACAAGACTAAAAGTCTACAGCCAAGCTTGCAGTTCTGTGAGCCTGTACTAAGGCACAGTGGCGTTTTCAGCCAAATGCTAATGTCAGCATGCTAACATGTTCACAATGACAATGTGAACATGCTGATGTTAAAGCATAGATCATTTTTACTATGATCACTTTCTTAGTTTAGCATATTGTCAAGGTATTGCACTAAAAGCCAAAGATGTCAACCTGCTGGTGATGATACAGGAAAAGTTAGGGATCAGCAAAGTCATTTGGATTTATCCTCTGTGCACCATGAATATCCATCCATCCATCCATTATCTGTACATCTGTACACCGCTTAATCCTCTGCAGGGTCGCGGGGGGGCTGGAGCCTATCCCAGCCGACTTAGGGCGAAGGCAGGGGGCACCCTGGACAGGTCGCCAGTCCATCGCAGGGCCACACACAGGACAAACAAACACACACAATTAACCTCAGCATGTTTTTGGACTGTGGGAGGAAGCCGGAGTACCCGATGAAAACCCACGCTGCACAGGGAGAACATGCAAATTCCACACAGAAAGATCCCAAGCGTCCTCACCATGAATATCGGAAAAGAAAATGGTAAATGTACTGCATTTATACAGTGTATACCACTCAATGCGCTTTCACAAAGCAAGCCAGCATTTACCCATACTGATTAGATTACCATGCGCACACATTTACACAAAGGATGTATTGATATTGTTAAACTGCACTTCCTACAGTTATGGAAATAAGCAATGAATGTGCTATGAGATAAATCACTGACTGTGATGTTCAGATAGTGTGCTCACTCAGTAGAAGCTGCTTCACTGAATAATATGTAATCATATGATTAAGGGGGGAAAAAATCATCTCTCCTATTTTTTATTTTTATAAAACAATTTGTCTCTCCTGTATCTAAACCTTTTCAGTAAAAAAAACTCAATTGTCTTACTGACCAATGTCAAAAAGTAAGTGTAAGTAAGTCAGGCGTAAGGTGTGGTAAGGTTTTGGTAACTGCTTGTGTCACTGTGGTTATTATTATAGTGGTAGTAGCTGGAGCTACGGCACCGTGTTACACACCGTAACAAAAACCATGTTGTGCAACTCATCTGTATCTCTGCTGTTAATCAGAAAGTAAGTAAAGCTGCAGATAAATGATCAATGAGAATATGAGATTTCTGTCAAAGGATGTATTGATATTGTTAAATTGCACTTCCTACAATTATGGAAATAAGTAATGAATGTGCTATGAGACAAATCACTGACTGTGATGTTCAGATAGTGTGCTCACTCAGTAGAAGCTGCTTCACTGAATAATATGTAATCATATGATTAAGAAAAAACAATCATCATGTCTCTCCTGTATCTAAACCTTTTCAGTAAAAAAACTCAATTGTCTTACTGACCAATGTCAAAAAGCATGCGGTAAGGCGTAAGGTGTGGTAAGGTTTTGGTAACTGCTTGTATCACTGTGGTTATTATTATGATGATGATGATGATATCTGGAGCTACGACACCGTGTTACACACCATAACAAAAACCATGTTGTGCGTCTCATCTGTATCTCTGCTGTTAATCAGAAAGTAAGTAAAGCTGCAGATAAATGACCAATGAGAATATGAGATTTCTGTCAAAGGATGTATTGATATTGTTAAATTGCACTTCCTACAATTATGGAAATAAGTAATGAATGTGCTATGAGACAAATCACTGACTGTGTTTATATGCACATCTGTTCTTAAGCCGACTTTCCACTGACCAAACTGAGTATATGTGTACAGTGTCACAGTTAAAAATCTCACACAGTTAAGCACAATGGCTCTATATTATGATGTTTTGTGTTTGATGACCCCGTGACACTGTTGATGTAACTATGGTAATTCTTGAAGCAATAGTTGTAGTGTTGTATTTTATCGTACTGACAAGTGTTTCCAATATTCTGTCCCTCAAATGTAAGATTTGATATGTTTACTTATAATATATTATTTTCCCATCTCCCATCAAATTATTATTCCTGCCTGTTCATGATGTACTTACAATGGTCAATACAGTTGCAGAATAATTTTGATTGTGATTTATTTACACTTACACTGTGGCATCGGTTTTTGCATTGTGGTGTGTCACTGTGTACTGGGATGGCCACAGAGGTTCACACAGTTACAAAAACCTCTCAAGAGAGGAAAACATCTTTTCACTGTAAATGAAAGTTGTAAACACTTAGCACAGTCCTAACAGTTTCATTAATATACAGTCAACCCAATAGTCAACTAATATTCTTATTGTATTATACTTTAAAGACTTAATAAATCACTGAGTAGTATTTCTATATCACTGATACAGTCCAACCACTTGCAGTCCGACAACTACTGCATTACTGTGGTCACCCAATCTTCGGATGATATGCCTGCAAAAATACACTCAGTGTTAAACACTTATCCTCGTGTCATAAAAAAAAAAAGCTTACATAAATAGATAGAACTGTATTCATATGTGTTTTGTTGTATTCTTGTAATAGTGTAGCCTTCTTCGTGAATGTATACAAAATTACTAATAAAATTTAAAAAAGAAAAACATTTGACTGCTGATTCTTTTCACATAATGTGTGTTTTCTCATAACATTAGTAAAATAAAATGAAACATCTGCTGCTGTTTAGGTAACAGCATTTGTACGTAATGATAGCCAGAGTGGAGGGTGGAGTTTTTGTATAGCGATATATCATGGTGCAGTATAGCGGCCACAGTGATACACAAAAACCTCTTTCTACTAGGAAGGAAATGTGGTGCTGCTACAGAAAACAGTTGGGTGAGATGTGTGTCCAACAAAAGTTTGTTATGAAATGTAGAGATTATTAAAGATGAACAATAATCTGTTCTTATACCAAGGGTTGTATTAGGATTTCATGAGTTCAAATATGATACAGTTTCCTTACCATGCATGACATCATGTAAATAATCAGAAGGTAACAAGACTAAAAGTCTACAGCCAAGCTTGCAGTTCTGTGAGCCTGTACTAAGGCACAGTGGCGTTTTCAGCCAAATGCTAATGTCAGCATGCTAACATGTTCACAATGACAATGTGAACATGCTGATGTTAAAGCATAGATCATTTTTACTATGATCACTTTCTTAGTTTAGCATATTGTCAAGGTATTGCACTAAAAGCCAAAGATGTCAACCTGCTGGTGATGATACAGGAAAAGTTAGGGATCAGCAAAGTCATTTGGATTCATCCTCTGTGCACCATTAATATCCATCCATCCATCCATTATCTGTACATCTGTACACCGCTTAATCCTCTGCAGGGTCACGGGGGGGCTGGAGCCTATCCCAGCCAACTTAGGGCGAAGGCAGGGGGCACCCTGGACAGGTCGCCAGTCCATCGCAGGGCCACACACAGGACAAACAAACACACACAATTAACCTCAGCATGTTTTTGGACTGTGGGAGGAAGCCGGAGTACGCGATGAAAACCCACGCTGCACAGGGAGAACATGCAAATTCCACACAGAAAGATCCCAAGCGTCCTCACCATGAATATCGGAAAAGAAAATGGTAAATGCTGCATTTATACAGTGTATACCACTCAATGCGCTTTCACAAAGCAAGCCAGCATTTACCCATACTGATTAGATTACCATGCGCACACATTTACACAAAGGATGTATTGATATTGTTAAATTGCACTTCCTACAGTTATGGAAATAAGCAATGAATGTGCTATGAGATAAATCACTGACTGTGATGTTCAGATAGTGTGCTCACTCAGTAGAAGCTGCTTCACTGAATAATATGTAATCATATGATTAAGGGGGGAAAAAATCATCTCTCCTATTTTTTATTTTTATAAAACAATTTGTCTCTCCTGTATCTAAATCTTTTCAGTAAAAAAACTCAATTGTCTTACTGACCAATGTCAAAAAGTAAGTGTAAGTAAGTCAGGCGTAAGGTGTGGTAAGGTTTTGGTAACTGCTTGTGTCACTGTGGTTATTATTATAGTGGTGGCTCGAGCTACGGCACCGTGTTACACACCATAACAAAAACCATGTTGTGTGACCCATCTGTATCTCTGCTGTTAATCAGAAAGTAAGTAAAGCTGCAGATAAATGATCAATGAGAATATGAGATTTCTGTCAAAGGATGTATTGATATTGTTAAATTGCACTTCCTACAATTATGGAAATAAGTAATGAATGTGCTGTGAGACAAATCACTGACTGTGATGTTCAGATCGTGTACATAGTGTGATTTTTTTTAAAAAGAATATTTGTGGCTCAAAGGATAACATTAAATATAAAATGGAGAAAATGTCAAACGATAAGTATTTTTAGAACAAAAAGCAAACAATGCACCAGTGATCAGGCAATGGTTTTTGTAAAAGCATGTGGCATTGTGTATGGCAACCACAGTGATATGTGGCAATACAAAAATCTTTGCCTGATCTGTGACTATGAACAGGGAAGTTATTTCAAGAGCATTTTAAATATAAGATAATTGTCATAAGTTAAAGATCCACTAAGCATTTAATTATTAAAATAACTTCTATTTCTACCCATACCTGCTTTGTTGTTTTCTTGCATCATTACTATAATTGTGAAGCCCTTTTCAGGAATGTAATTTAAAACAACAGGTAACTTATGCACTGGTGCCTCTTTTCACGTAAGTATTTCTTAACATTACTTGTTAAGAAATAGCAAATATGTTTAAAGATTGACAATAATGTGTTCTTACACAAAGGGTTATGGGCAGTTTCTCTAACACACAGGAGATCACGTAAATATTCACATAGTAAAAATATGATTGGTTTTTGTATGAGTATGTGACACTGTGTAACTGGGTGGGTGGCCACAGTGATATATGGTAATACAAAAACCTGTCCCAACCTGTACTGAGGCACAAGTCACTGTGTCATCAAAAAAAAAGAAATGATATTCACAAAACCAGGCCATTTGCCACATTTATTAGATACTGAAATAAGGTCATATTGAATAGAAAAGCGGAATGGAGAATTGCATTAATGTGTAATTGTATTTTTGTCAGTTTTTCCTGAAAAAACTAAAAAAAATTGTAACATCTCATAAAAAAATTTTTTTTTCTTTTTTGTGTTTGCTTACTTTGTATCAAGAATAATTTCACATACTGAAAAAAAAGACAGACGTATGACTACTTACAGTAGTAAGTATGTTTTAAGTGTGAGCTATTGATCATAAGTTGAGGATTCAATAGGTTTTTTATTATCATAATAATTACTATTTAATAACTCACTAATACTCATACAATGTAAAACTGAAGATGACAACCGTTTTGCTAGGTCAGCCAACCTTTGGATGATACACCTGAAAAAATATACTTGGTCTAAAACATGTATCCTCCCGTCAGAGCCTATTGATCATGTTTTATACTAATACATAATGAACAAATAAATAACATTTAAAAAAAACAGGCGACTTTTGCTCTGCTGATTCTTTTCACATGATCAGATCTTGACATTACTTGTTAAACTAATATGAAAAACACTATAGCTAAAGAAACAGCAGTTGTGTGTCATAATAGCTCGAGTGGAGTTTTTGTATGGAGTGATATCACAGTGCAAGATATAACAGCGGCCACAGTAAAACATCCTGTGACAAAAACCTCTTTCCACTAAGAAGGAAATGCTGTGAATGTTGCTTATACCGAAGATACTAGACTGCTTTCTGCTGCTGCCAACTAGACTCTTCTTAGGAAAAGTAACGATGTTTAAATATTGACAATAATGTGTTCCTACACAAAAGGTTGCATTAGAACATCATGAGATTAAAATGATATAGTTTCATTACAGTGATACAGAAAAGTGAATAAGCAGTGATAAGCAAAAGTGAATTTGAAAATGAAATTTTTTTAAAAAATGTAGTAATCTCCTTTATATAATCATGTGTTTGACAAAGTGGGGAACCTCTCTCCATCCTTGCTTGTGAACGACTGAGTCTTTCCAGGATGAACCTTTCATACCCAATCATGATACTATCACCTGTTACCAATGAACCTGTTTACCTGTGGAATGATCCAAACAGGTGTTTTTGGATCAGTTCACAACTTTCACAGTCTTTTGTTGCTCCTGTCCCAACTTGTTTGAAACATGTTGCTGCCATCAAATTCAGAATAAGCAGATATTTACTAAAATCAATAAAGCTGATGAGGTCAAACATTAAATATATTGTCTTTGTACTGTTTTTAATTGAGCATATGGAAAAAGGATTAACAAGTTATCACACTCGGTTTTATTTATGTTGTATACTATGTTGAAACTGTTTTGAAATCAGGATGTGTCATGATTGTCCCTGCTGAGTATGTACAGTGCAAAAAGTTAAGAATGCACCATATCAGGCAAGGGTTTTTGTATGAGCATGTGGCACTGTGTGGGGTGGGAGCCACAGTGATAAGTGGTAATACAAAAACCTGAACTGAAGCACAAAGTCACTGTGCCCTCCAAGAAAAAGAAAAGATCATTTACTTTCCCAAAATCACTGTAAAGAAAGATGATATTTAATGAGTTAGTGGAAGGTTGATTTATATTTACGTGGAATTGTTATTTAACTTTACAACACAAAATTAGAACACCTCAGAACAGCAAATTATTTTTTATTTGCTTCACCCACAGCAAGATAAGAATCATACATACTGAAAAACAAAAAAGACAGATGTGTGACTACTCACAGTTCATTTGATGTTGAGTTATCATCTTTACAACCTCTCATTTGAAATGTACTCCTGCACATGCAGTGTAAAACTAAAGATGACAACCATTTGTGCTAGGTCATCCAACCTTTGGATGATGCACCTGAAAAAATATACTTGGTATGAAATATGTGTCCTCCTGTCAGAGCCTATTGATCTTGTTTTGTGCTACAGTAGTTTTGTTTCTCATTCAAATTAGGTGGATTTCTTCTGTCCATGGTTTTACTGCACAATGCACATCAATATTTATACTAATATGTTATTTTATTGTATTATCACCGTCATTGTGAAGCCTTTTTCAGGAATGTAGTGTAAAAAACTGCTGCCTGTATGTGTCCAAATTCTCTTAGGAAAAGCAAAGCTGTTTAAAGATAATAATACAATAATTTGTTCTTACACAAAAGGTTGTGTTAGAACATCATGAGTTTAAAAGTGATACAGTTTTATTGCCATACAGGAGATCATGTAAATATTCACAAAGTAAAAATATGAAATGTCAAAGTAAAAAAGAAATATGCAAAAGTGGAATGGTATTATTTTATTATTTCATAGTTTAACTTTTAAAAAAGTACTAAAATATAGTACAAAATACTAACAGTACACCATACCATGTGATGGTTTTTGTATGAGTATGTGACACTGTGTATACTACGGGGGTGGCCACAGTGATATATGGTAATACAAAAACCTTTCCTCCTAAACAGAAGGCACAAAGTCACTGTGCTGTCAAGAAAACGATGATGATATGATGATGATATTCACAAAACCACACCATTTCCCAAATTTATGAGACCCTCCTTAAAGATGATATTCAATAGAATAGAGGAAAGGTAAATTGCATTTATGTACAAGTGAGTTGTTTTTTGTTTTGTTTTTTCAGTTTTATCCTGAAAACCTCAGTTAAGTTTTTGTTTCTTATGCTCTGTATCAGCAGTGATAATACTGTATATTTCACATACTGAAAAACAAACATAAAAAGATAAAATAATGTTTAACGTATAGCAACATTCAATTTAAAAAGTAATTTAAATTTGATGTCAGGTATATTAAGGTATGTTTAAATATGGGTTAATGGTCACAAACGAATGGTCCAATAAACATTTATTTATCATATTAAATACTATTTGCTACTCACAACTTTAAATGTACTTCTATACTAACACACACACAATGTTAAACTCAAATACTGTTGGACTGAAGATAGAGATCCTATCAAAAAGTGAAATGAAAATGTGTGTAAATTTTCAACTTGTGGTTGTCAACATCCTGACTGGTTAATATTTATGTAACACAAAGGAAACAATCTTCACCACAGCAGGTGCTTCCTCATCCAGTTGGCAAACTGAAGCTTTAGACTGAAAGCCAAAGGCTCAGACACTAACTCTGATAATACATGATACATTTCACATAAGCAGGCCAGAGAAACTGGATTTGTATGTTTTTGATATGAAAATAATTAAAAATTTAACAATTAAATTCTAACAGACACCATTTGTTTATACCACAGCACAGTCTGAAGCAGTATCACTGATTCATACCAATTTAAATGGTAATGGTAAATGAGTATGTGGAGTACTAAGAGTATGTGAATTATCAATCTGGTAACCAGAAAAGCTTGAATGTGTCATACCACCAAAAAATGAATCTAATTACACAATTTCATTTAACATGATTAAACTTTTATTAAATGTCATTTTGTGAGGACTTCCAGTATGGTGCGGTATGGTGCTGATTAGTTGCATTTTTGAGCTCCACTACACATTAGAAATAAATCCTGAAATAAGTTCCCCTAAAGCTTAAAGTACCAGGAAAAGGAGTTATAGTTCATCAGCCACAATGCCAACAAAGGAAAATCAGATCAAAACGCTAGACTAAATGTGTTAAAGTTTAGAGCATGAAGGCGTCTTGCTAGTTTCAAGAGCAAATGCTCATGCTGTAAAATAAGATATTTCTTTATTCGGGGAGATTTCCTCAAGCACAAATCTCTGCCAAATTCAAAACTGTACTGACTGCAGTGGAGAATGTTACAAAAGAAGACAATGAATGTGCCGGGCAAATTTCTCAGCCCGGGATATGCATCTCTGCAACTGAAGACAACATCATAGCCCTGCAGGTAAAAACCCACCACTCATGAAGAAACGCTTAAAGTGCTTACTGCTAAACTAGTTGGGATTGAGAGCTGCAGCAGGACATCTAGCTTGAGGCTGATACACTTTCCCAAAGGCGCTGAGGGATTAATTCCTTGAAAGGTGGTTTCCAGAGGCTCTGAGGAAGGAGCCACTATACTTTCCCTTGATTATTGAGAAGAACCCACCAAATTTCTGGTCCAAGATCTGACACCAGCGCAACGCCAAGGGCATGTATCCTGGAATTCCAGGAAACTTACTGAAATCCCCAAAATAAAACAGGCGATAAGTTCATTAAAACAACTTCAGTCAAACGCCATATTTTTGCAAGAATCACATCTATTATCTGGCAACATTTCTAAAATATGCAAGAGGTGGCCTGGACACATCATTTCATCTACATTTTGTTCTCATTCCAGGGGAGTTAATGTTTGTGTTCTTAAGTCCATTTCATATCAGATTTTGCAAACAATTTGTGATCCAGATGGCAGATATACATATAGATATATATTTTTATACGGGATACCTTGCTGTCTAAGCAATTAAGATAAGATAAGATAAACCTTTATTCGTCCCACAGTGGGGAAATTTGCAAAATAAGCTGGATTTGATCCTTCCACCTCACACCTTCAGGTGTCTTTCAGGTGTCAGGACCTTATCTGACTGAGCTATACCTCAAGCTCCATCTATTAATAATATAATAATAATTATAATATAATATATATATATAATATAATATAATAATATAATAATATTATAATAAATCTATTTAATGTGTATGTTCTCAATGAAGATGACTCTAAATTCTTCAACAGTCTGTTTTTAAGCCTGTCCACACTTGTTGGTAATTATTTTTATTTATCATTGTTTCAGGAGACTTTAATTGCACTTTAGATCCATTTAAGGATCATACTTAAGGCTCATATATCTCCCACACCCAATCTAAGAATACCATACAACGTTTTATGAAGAATTTAAATTTAACAGAGATTTGAAGAGAAGTGAAACCACATGATGTGCAATACTCCTGCTACTCTAGCCCTCACCAGATCTATCCCCATATTGACCATTTTTATTATCTCAGCAGCTTAAAATAAAGTGAGTGATTACTATTATAATGAAGCTCTAGCGCAAGTTCAGCCCGGAAGACAACAATGCTTCTCGATCACAAACTATTTCTCATCTCTCCTACTGCGCATGCACACCAGGGTGAAAAGCTGGAGAGAGCAATTAATTCAATTAAGGATTTGGGGGTAGACGGTAGACGCTAAACAGTATCTTTAAATCCTTATATGAAAGATTCCTCCTGAAACTCCTGACACATATCCTCAGGCTTGCTTTTTGTGTAGGTTGGAGTTCCCCAATATTTTGGAAGAATCTAAGAGTATTCTTAATGCTGAGTTGACCACGTAGGACATTTCCAATGCAATTGATAGTATGAGGGTGAGGGGGGGATCTGGCCCTAATGGGCTTGCCCATTCCCATTGAGGTTTAAGAATAAACTTGTATTCTCCTCCAGGAGAGGTTTTTGTTGGAGTGTTGGTCCCCTGCCACCTTCTATTTGACAAGACCTGATCACCCTGCTCCTAAAACCTGGAAAGCTGCATACCAAGTGTGATTCCTATCATGCTATTATACTTTTGAACTCTGACAATGAAGTACTTTGTTCAGCACTTGTAGGAATGGTTGGAAGGTCTTCTCCTGGATGTGATGGGTAGAGACAAAAATGGCTATCAAGGATTTCATAATGTCGGGTGAGTTCTTAATGTTCTATATTGTAGAAATGGGTTGCCAGATACTGCAGTCCTGTTAGACGTAGAGAAGGCCTTCAATAGGGCTGAGTAGCCCGACCTCTTTGAAGTGTTGACTCATTTAAGATGCAGTGAGAGCTTGGATAAAGGTACTATATACAAATTCTGCAGAGATCCTTACTAATAATATGGTATCCAAGCCTTTTGACATCTCCAGAGGTTCTCAGCAGGAGTGCCTTCTTTCTCCTCTCCTCTTTCTCCTTATCATTGAGTCTCTAACTATAGCTGTTAGGTCACACCCCACAATTTAAGATGAACCATTGAATTGCCCTGTATGCTGATTAGGTAATTTTGTTCCTCACAGAATTGCTCAAGTCCATTCCTGCACTTCTTGAGCTAATCAAAGATTTTGGGGGATACAAAACAAATAACACAAAATGATGCTAAAGGCGGAGGAAAGACATAGACTTAGAAAGATACTCAAAAGGACATATTATTGGAGAAATGGAGTGACATCTGTATTAAAGCTTGAACACAGACTGTGAAAACTAAAACTAATACAATACAATTGGTTGATATAAACATATGTTTAGTTAAAACAGCTCTCTCTTTTTGGAAGGAGTTATCTCAAATAATGTCAGTACATTTCCCTCTCCATCCCAAAACCCTGAGGTGGGTTGTACCCATCCAAATATTGTCTAAAGAGCAAAGTACAAACACTTAAAGATTCTGTGCTTATTGCAAGCAACAAGCAACACTTGTAGGGTAAACTTTTGAAAAGGTTTGGGGACTGTTCTTGGATTGTGTTGACCAAAGTGATGTGGGTGAAATACTGACTAATGGGGGAACTCATAGTTACTATACTTTATGTGCACTTGGGGTGGCAGTGAGACTGTATTTCATCTGAAATATGTCCCAAATGTATTCTATCCTATTGGATCAGACCAATGTAAAAAGTAATTTTATTTGTTTTATTCTTTTGTAACACTTCTATTTTGTTTGAGATTTCCTATTCTTGATTTAGTTGATTTTTTAGTTGATTTTTTTATTTTACTTTATCGGGTTGTACATCCTGCTCTCTTTAAACCAACATTAATACTACTTTCACAAGCCAGCAAACCAAACATCATTTCATTGGACAAGAACAGGATGGTAAAATTAGGTGAGGCTGGCAGAGAAGACTGGCAATGCTAATTGTCCATGGCACTGAGGTACAAAGCTCAGACTGTTTTAACTAACTGCCATTCTCCACAATGAAATTTACAACCAGATGTTGCATAGCTCCTTCACACAACAAGAAAACATTGCCAATCTGGATGTCAATCTTATTTCAATACATCAATGTTTTCTAGATACATGCATTACTAGAATAATTACATAATTCCATTCCATTCTTTGTACACAAAGCAACATGATCATAGCAACATAGCAATGTGTATTTTGTATATTTTCATCCTGCCAATTCATGGGACTGTTGGCACCAACAGCCAGGAGACTCCCAGGATGGCCAATGATCAAGCAGAGAGAAGCCTGAGTGAAAAAAGAGGACAAGGAGGAGAAAACTATAGGGAAAGAGGGAGAGAGAGAAGAGAGGGATGCACAGATTAGTGGGTTGTGGGAAACACAAACAACAGCTTATATGATTATTTCTCATCAGCATGGAAGTTCTAAAGTTAATAGTCATTGTAACAGATACAAGGTCTGAGATATCAAAGGATGACCACTAATTGAAAGTTATGGTGAAAAAAACTTATTTTTGAAGTGTTTAGCTTAGATTTAAAGGCCTCAACACAACAAACTGTCTGATATCAACAAGGAGATCCTTCTGTACTTGTATGCTTGTTTGAGAAATGCAGTGATGATAGTATGGTGTCCCTAGAAGAAATAGGCTAACTGACACAGTTACTGTGCTGCACTTTATTTTTTTTAAAGAATTGGTATTTGTTTGAGTCTAATTTGTTTAGCTGATCGATGAATTTGAATCAACAGTTTATAAATTGTGCATCAATGTGTTTCATCAGTACATTCTTTATTATTATGTTTCTCAGTGCAGACATGGTGATCACACACCACAAGTGTTGTCATAAATAAGCTTTTCTGTTTCTGCTGCCATACAACTGCAGAACTGCAGTAAGCTAAAAAAAAATTTAGCTTACTGGTTCAAACTGAACAGCAAATAGACAACAGTTGTCATGAATGTGGTGTTGTTGTCACAGTTCTGCCAGCCACATTTCTGTTCAGTCTTAGTTTCTGTTCAACCTCGTCTTAATTCTGCCTTAGCTTAGTTCAGCTTTGCCTCAGTTTCTGCTCAGTCTCTGTGCCTCTTTCTGTCTTAGTCCAGTCTTCTTTAGTTCACTCTTTCTGTTTCAGTTCTGTCTCATTTCTGTCCTGTTCATGTCTTGTATTTGTCCTGCCATGTCTCTGCTGTCATGTCTTGGTTCAATGTCTTTGTTCTGTCTCAGTTCATGCCATCTGTTCTGCCATCTCTGTTCTGCCATAGTCATGTCATGTTGTAGTCCAGTCAGCCTCAGTCCTGTCATGTCTGTCAGTGCTGTCTGTCATAATTTTACTGTTCACCTGCTGTAGATTTACATCCCTAGTCCCAGTACTTTTTCACTCACTCTACCTCCCCTCACCTGCCGGCCACTCCCACCTCATCATCTCACCTGTGTACCCAGCTGTTTTCAGTCACCAATCAGCACTATATATAAGCCACTCCACTTCACTCTTACTTGGCCGGATTGTTCTTTCTCTCATGCTTGCCTGTGTTCATGGCTTACTGTTTGTTTCACTTTTTTTTGGATCTGCTCTCTATTGCCTGCTTCTTTTTCTGGATCCACCCACATCAAGGCACATTGGGATTCGCCTAAGTCTACTTTTCATAGTTCATGTTCATGGTTTCTGTCTGCCTGTCCCTGTGGCTTTTTGGTGATGACCCTTTCCATGAGTTTTGTGTTTCCCTAGATTTCTTTGCCTGTAAAAAAGGACATTACTGACGAACTGTGTTGTGTGTTGCATTCGAGTTCAACCCCACCCCTGTTACAGTTGTAGTATAACTTAAAATTAGCAAGTTGTTCTTAATGCTACTTAATACGATGACATATGAGTTAAACTTAGTCTTTAAATTTAAATTAAGTAAATATCAACAGCAAAATCATATTATGACAGAGACTCAAAGTGGAGCTGAAAGGAGGAAGGTTGGGAGGAGGAAGTGTTTGCTAACCATTGGCAAACACACTCAATTTTATGTAACCCAGACCACAGGAAATGAATATCTCAAGGGAAGTGGTTGATAAATAATACAGTGGGAATTGCTTTGTCAGTGAAACATGTTTGCTTTTCTTTTTTAAACAACACTTTTAGTATTTGTATTAGAAACAAACTGGAATATATTACTGTGACAGCTACTTTGACTACTGGGGGAAAGGAACACAAGTCACAGTAACTTCTGGTAAGTAATAATCAAATATATTTTGAGTGAAAACAATTCAATATTTTCCTGTTTTATTGTTAAATTTATCTTGGTTTATACTGCACTAAAACTAGGATGAAATTTACAGTAGAAAAAAGAGCTGGGTAAATATTAGATATATCCAGTATTTTATTGAATAAGTACATTGATTTATTAGATGACACAAGCTGTGAAGTATTTTTGTATGAAAGTACTTTTGAAAGCTGTCACTGTGATGACTACTTTGACTACTGGGGAAAAGGAACAATGGTCACCGTCACAACAGGTAAAAGAAGCTTCTTTATGTTGTAATATTGAAAATGTGATGATTACAATGTTTAATTTAGTATATTTAGACCTCAGTGGCATCAACGGTATCTTTAAGGTGCTTGTTGTTGTATGTTGGATGTCTTGACATGTTACACTGTGATAATGCTTTTGACTACTGGGGAAAAGGCACAATGGTCACAGTTACATCAGGTAAGTCAGTCTTATTTTGTTTTCTCTAATATATTCATTTTGATTTAAAAACATTTTTAGGATTTTTTTGAGTTTTTGTGAAAAGTGTGAATTAGCTCTCTTAACTCTGACAACTGAGCTTTCAACTCCTGGGGAAAAGGCACCATGGTCACCGTCACCTCAGGTATGTAATTCTAATATGTCTGATTAGAGAATAAAATTTCTGATCACATTATGAAAATATTTTTCATCATTTTCATGCCGTCAAAACTGTTGGCCAGTGACAAGTCAACAATATTTTGTGGCCTGACAAAAATAGTTGTGAAAAGTTTTCAACTGGTTGTTTAATTCGTTTGGAAAGGAAGTTTATTTTCAAGAGGTGTGTATTTTAGTTTGATTTTAACGGTCACTAAAAGCAAACTGTATGACATAAAGTAATGGGATACTAAAGTAATGGGTTTTTGTGGTAAGTATGAATTGACTCTCTTAACTGTGACAACTGGGCTTTCGACTACTGGGGAAAAGGCACTATGGTAACAGTGTCATCAGGTAAGATTTGAACCATTTCAAATTTACAGTAGGGTTTGTTTCAGACTGTAAAATGTCATGTTTAAGTTACACTGTAACTTCTCAGCATGTCAAGTGTCAATTCATGAGTAAAGTGTTTTAATACTGTATGTACTGTAAAACCTCAAAAAGCTGTATTCTCTGTAGGACTCACAGGTGGATATTTATGGATTGTGTATTTTGGGTCCTTTAGGCAGATTTTCTAATATAGTGGGATTAATTCAATGTTGAAGTAGACGTTTGCACTCCACATTAGTAGACTTGAACTTTTCATACAAACAGCTGAGTAGATTCAGCACTGTGCTAGTACGCTGCTTTTGACACCTGGGGAAAGGGTACAATGGTAACTGTTTCATCAGGTAAGAATACTCTTTAACCTCATACATAACTGCTGAATTTGAACAAATGTAATATATTTTTGTAAGAATTTGACATATGCCATCAACTCAGTTAATGGATGTTTACCGACTTTACTGCTTCATTCCTTCAATTCAAAAGGAATTGAAGGAACATTGTTCATTTCAAGCAAATTACCTTTTTATACATAGAATGACAAAAAACTACCACAAATAATATTATTGAGGGAGGCAAACCTTAGAGCAAAAAATAACATCTAAATAAATGAGATAGGAATCAAAAAGGTCTGTGTATGGAAGGCACTTGAAATTTCTACATTCATCAACAAAAGGTAATGCCTTCAATGCTGTGCTTTGTTACACTATTGATCATCTCAACTGACTGGGTGAAAAATGTCAGTTATGTTGAATTTTATTTTTATTTTTCTAAATACACGTTTGTTTTTTCCTTTCTTAGCCACTCCAGCTGGACCAACTGTGTTTCCTCTGGTGCAATGTGATTCTGGGACTGGAGACATGATCACTCTTGGCTGTCTTGCCACCGGCTTCACGCCCTCCTCAGTGACCTACTCATGGAGTAAAAATGATTCTGCCTTGACGGACTTCATTCAGTACCCTCCAGTCCTGAAAAACGATGTTTATACGGGAGTCACTCAAATTGAAGTGAGAAGACAGGACTGGGATTCAAGATACATTTTCAAATGTACCGTGGCACATCCAGCAGGAAATGGACATGCTTTCTTCAACCCACCAGGTAAGACTAATGCTAAGTCATGTATAAATACCTTTTTAGTATTTGATTTAAAATCTAGGAAGTTTTCATAGTGGAGCTCTTTGCATATTTTACAATTTTGCAACAGTTTTAAGGTTTTCAAATGAAATGTATCAGTTATACAAAAATGTACAGCAAGTTTGGTAATGATAACTGATAAATAATGTCATACTTAATTGGCTATTGCCAGAAAACTGAGGTAGAATACAGCATCAAACAGAATACCCTTAGTCAAAGAAATTTTACAGTACAGTAAACGATGGACTACAAGGCTGCTGCTAGTCACTACTAATGATGAGGATAAAAATAAACTTCAATTCTACCATGTTTTTATACAAGATCATATGGTGACCTTTTGTCAAATAACTAATTAAGTTGCAAAAACTCTTCTCACAACAATTTAGCAATAATTATGTTTTATATAGCACAATTTATGTATAAATGCAGCTCAAAATGCTTTATGCAAAAACAAAGACAATAAATAAATAATAATAATACAATCATAATTAAATGTTTTTGGTGTAATATATGTAGAAAAGTTCATCTTTATTACTATTACATTATACATTTGTTGTTTTTCCTGAGAAAAGCAAGAAAGAGCAATCATTTTTATTAATATATATATATAGTATATATAAATATACTCCAATCTGTCATTTCAAAAGAGTGTGGATTTTTCCCTTATATATGTATTATCAGTGAGGTGGAATAAGAAGGCTGAAGCTTGTATGTTCAGCTGCTGACTCTTTTTGATTCTTTACCAATATACTGTCATGTTATCTGCCCCTGTCTACGAACAGATTAATGCCATATATTCTGCCTCTTTCCATCTATCTGCATGATCCTTGTTATGCAGATAGATGGAAACTGTATGCTGACCCTTAACATTCACATTAAAACTGTCTTTGCTTGCCCCAAGCAGTCAATGTATATGCAAAAGCGAGCATTAAATCTCTGCCATTCAATTATGCAACAAGTCACACTAAGTGAACATATGTGCTCAGTTATATTTTAAGTTTGTAAGTCTATCATAAATGTAGATCACATGGACACTGTTCACCTCTGCTTCTGCATATATATATATATGTATATATATATGTATATATATGTATATATATATATATATACATATATAATTCCCTGCTTACGCATGTACGTACATATTTTTGTGTGTGTTTTTGTTTTTCAGAACCTCGTCAGTTGCCAACTGAACTCTTAACATTGGTTTCCTCTTGTGATGGTCAAATGAAAAACGAGGTTTCCTTCGGCTGCTTTGCCAAAGATTTTTCACCAAAAACTTTTAAAATCAAATGGTTGAAAAATGATGAGGACGTCCCCAACAAAATAAGCGAGAAGACATCACCTCCTCAGGAGACAGACAGTGGAAGTAAACTGTACAGTGCATCCAGCTTTCTCAAGGTAAAGGCCACTGAGTGGGCTCCAGACGTTACGTTTACATGTCAGTTTGAGGGGGAAAGTGCAACCGGTAAAGCATTCCTGAATTCATCTGTGACCTTCCCATCTCGTCCACGTGAGTAAATTGCTACTTTTTCTTAAAAAATTGTATTTAAATTCAATTTCTCTCATGGGTTTTCAGCCATTTCTGATCGTTTATCAATTCCTCATTCAGAACCTGAATGTACTGATGACTATATGGACGTAAATATCATTGACCCCGCATTGGAGGACTTGTTTTTAAACAAAAAAGCAAAGATAGTATGTCGAGTCCTGGTAAAAAGGCCAAATCTCAACAAGATTTCATGGGAGAACGAGCAAGGAAAAGAACTGGTTGGTTCAACACCGTCCATGGTTGAGGAATCCCAAAACACATACAGCCTTGCACTTGACATCACATATGAGGAATGGAACCAGGGGATAAAGCGCTACTGTGTTGTTGAACACTCAGAGGGGCTTGAGCCACATAAGAAACTCTATCAGAGGAATGTTGGTAAGAACACTATTCAGCAAGTGTGCACTAAAAGTCTGTGTTTAACTTGTCTTTCGTTTTCTTCAGTACTTTCATCTGTGGCAAGAGGCCTAATTGTTCTCTGATGCTTGCAGGAGGACAGACTCTGCGTCCATCAGTGTTTATGCTGCCTGCAATAGAACATACTAGAAAAGAAACGGTGACCCTGACTTGTTTTGTGAAAGACTTCTTGCCTCAGGAGGTTTATGTGTCTTGGCTTGTTGATGACGAGGAGGCAGACTCAAGTTACGAGTTCCATACCACAGAGCCTGTAGCAAACAATGGAACCTATTCTGCTTATGGCCAGTTATTGCTCAGCCTCGAGCAGTGGGAAAAGAATGACGTTGTGTATAGCTGTGCAGTTCACCACGAGTCTGTGGCTAACACAACTAAAGCTCTTGTCAGGTCCATCGGGTACAGATCATTTGACAAAACCAACCTGGTCAACCTCAACATGAACGTCCCTGAATCGTGCAAGGCCCAGTAGATGTCATTTTGTGTCACTGTGTCTTCTGCTGCTTGTTGTTTAATGTTTGTTGCTTGTGATATGACATTGTGTTTGTCTTTCTTAAATGCAGATTTAAAATCAAAATAAAAAAAGCACTTTGCAACTCTGTTGATGTATGTCGCATGCAGTTCATGTCTTCATTTAACCAGTGTTTTGAGCTACATGTTTATAATGTATTATTATGAATGTGTACCGTCACAGTGCGATCCTTATGCAACTCAAATTAGAGGTAGATGTCAGCATGTTGAAGTTTTAAAGCACAGTGACAATATCAATATATCAAACGTTCAACATCATATCGTATTCATTACAATAGTGCAGCCGCCAGCCCACTAACTTTAAGCAAAAACTAAATTAAATTAATCGTACGTGTTAATACTTGTTATATACTTGTTATTTGTAGATGGTGCATTAACACTGTTTGTGTGACTTGTCTTTGTGAATGTGTGTTTCCTCTACTGGGTCTTGCATTCCCAACACAAGACAAATGATTGTTTAAGGTCGAACTCCAGCTCTGTGGTCTCTCAGTCAAATGATGAATCTACTGATTCACAAGCCGAGTCATGTGTGCCACAACAATAATGGGAGTCTTTCAAAAGCAATTCAGGATCATTATAGGACATTTTATGATTTTAGTTTGTCAATTATTGTTCCAAATATTAAGAGGAGACACAGCCATCACCTTCATCCTTCTCTTCCTCATCACTCTGCTGTTCATGTTAGAGTTGTGCGCAGAGAACCAGAAAGTTTTATGTATTCCAACGACACAGATGTGCCGGCAGAATATTCCTCCTAACCTGAGGAGTAGAATGACAATAGGTTCATACAGGGCAATACAAAAAATGTCAGTACCACATGATGATAATTATTGTAATGTAATCACATCATGTCTACCTCAGTAAATGTCATAGTGGATTGTGGGTATTTGACTAATTCTTGTTGATTTATCAATCTGACAAACACTGAAATGATCTTTACCCACAATGCCACTACCTTTTTACATATTGCTTTTTAGACTTTATTCTAATTCTTACAGCAACTGCAGGAAAAGCTCAACTATTATGATATGTGTATGTACAGAGAGTGGACTCAACAGCAATATGGGTGCAATTTAACACTTTGAAACATGATAAATCAATTTTAAAATCACCTTTGTAAAGCATGAATGTTTTTACAAATTATACGAGAGAGGTGTTCAATGAACTGGTGTGGTATATTGAGTCATGTCTTAACAAAAATTTAACAACAACAATTTTTAATGTTCCTGTTAATTTCCAATTTTTTGAAAATTATACTAATGGAATTATATTTCACAGGTGTTGCTGTTATTGTCTGTTAAATATTATTCCAAATATATTTAGAAAATCTCAGTATAACAATATAACTAAGCTGAATTATTTATTCAGTACGCACAGCAACCTACAACTACAACTACAACCCTGTTGACAATTATGAAGTTGATCTCATTTTAAAAAGACCTCAGGACCTCAGGACACATTTGAAATTCAAAACAAATATTTAAGTTCCAGTTTTGCATAATGTTTTACATTACGTTTCTCATAGAGGTGGCCAATCGCCACTGCAGCACGTAGAGCTTTGTCTCACTCTTGTGGACACTGTGAGTATTACAGGGGCTACAACAGGGAAGCTAATGAGGAAGATGAGGGTGTAAGAGGCGGAGTGCAATGTCAGCAGGGCCGTTTCTCGCTCCATGGGGGCCCTATGTAAGATGCTGTTTGGGGGCCTTAGTTTGTCAAACTATGATGGAGAGATTCCTAACCCTTTAGGTGGTCCACTAAGATGCCACAATCTATTACACTTCACGAGCAAAACAGGCTACAGTCATAATAGCCTCTCATATTAAAATGAAACATCTTAAGTTTAGTCACTCAGACAAGTTAAACTGATAAAAAACGATATTACAAGGAAAACAATAATCTTCTATTCGTCAATAAACAAAACAGATATTGAGTGGGTTTTTTTAATGTTTGATTTAAATAAAAAACAAATACAATAAGAGTAAAAATAAATTAAATTAATCATAAGTAATCCTAAAGTAATGTGAAGTGTCAAATATCTGAGAGACAACTTCCACTGGACGATGACAGAGCAGACAACAACAACAACAACACTCCTCCCTGCTAGAATCTGAATAACCAGCTCTGGGCTCAGTCAGTCAGTCAGTCAGTCCCATGGCAGGACAGCACAGTCCATTCACATGTGACATGTTCTTTTCATTTTAGAAAACTTTCATGAAGCAAACACTAAAGCTGGGTTTATGACGAACAAATTCTCACCAGCTAGCTAACATTTATCCGAGGCTAGCCAAGCTAGCTAGCTAGCAGGACAAACAAACTTGCTAAAAACTGGGCGTTACACCTCCCCCACCCACACACATCACGAACTAATGCCTTACCTTTATCCTTTGTACGTTTTTCTTCCTCCGTTTTCTTATTCCTCCGTTTTTCTGGTCCACTAGGATAATTTCTTTAAGACGCCATTACGGTGTTTGCCTTGTTTAATATGCTCACCGACGGGAATGATGGGTAGCTGTCAATCATTCCCATGGTAACTGTCGGCGCCCTCACGTCACTCACAGAGTGACGTGATTATGACTTAATTATGCCACAAAAACACCAGCCACAGCTTATTATTGTAGTTCATTCTATTAATATCCTACATTTATTTTTTAAGCATATAAGGGATATAATAAACACATGAGATAGCTACAGATAAAGACAGGTCATTTTAATTCTCCTCAGATGAGGTTGAACATGCAGCTTTGGGGCCCCCTGGTGGCATGGGGGCCTATGTATTTGTGTAGTCCGCATATAGCAAGAAGCGGCTCTGAATGTCAGACACAGTGATCAAAATCTATGATAAAAAACATATGTTGGGTTTTGTTTTTTGTTTTGACCATTACAGGGATGTTTCAGGATTCATGTGTGTATTATATATGTGTGCGTGCGTGTTTGTGTGTGCATATGTTGGTCATATGATACAATAGAATGTAAGTTTGGAATTTGATCATTTTGGTGTAGTTTTGCTAAAACATGCTTTTTATGTTTTTTTCTGTCTTTTCCGATTAAATGACAAAGAAGAATGTTTTATTTTAAAGCATTTTTCATACATTTTTTCTTATAAACTCATAGTATTATGTAAGTAATCACACATGTTTTTTTTATTTCAATTACAAGACCTTTATGTATTTTCAAAAATAAATGTTTAAATGAAATAAAGCATTGATGTTGCTTCTCATACTTTTTTCTCTCCTCCATTATTGTTATTTTGAAAATGTTCATACTGTCTGTAGTTTCAAATTTTCAATGCATAATACTTATAACAGCACTATTCATGTTTTAAACATTTTATTTAGTGGACCCCTCAGTGGAGCTCCTTCTGGCCCCCAGTGAAGAGTCAGGACTACAAAGACTGTCATGCTCTGGATGGGGCTTCAACCCTCAAATCAAATGGTTTTCTGACTCTCAGCCAAGATCTTCTTCAACCGATGACATCAGTATGAGTGCAGATGGACGTGTGGCCGTAACCAGCCGACTTCATGTCCCTCGAAATGAGTGGAAAACAGGAAAGGTCTTCACTTGTCAAGTGTCTGACGGGTCTTGCCACCTCTATGAGAAACACTAGTTATATCCTAGATTGAAGATGCTGACAGGTCTGAACTGGACTTACTCAATGGTATGATACAGAGGTACATTCATGTGAAAACACAGAGATCTATGTATCTCTTCTCCCTTCCATGCATACACATACACACTCAGGGTCACTGTAAATGTGTGCACACTCTGTCTTTGAGTTTGAGCTGCATGTTTGTGTCTGCATTTGTGTACCTTGTGGGTTTAAAGGAATTCACATCTGGGAGGGATGACACTCAGCACATCCAGGCTTGCTATTGGCTACCTCTGAAGCGATCTGGCACTGCGTGTGCCGTGATTGGCTGGGGACCCCGTGGCAGTCAGCCCAAATCTGTGATGCTGTTGCTGGGATGGAGTCACAGCATGCTGCTGCCAGTATAAGTGCCAAGGGACCGGCAACAGGGAAGCAGGGCACCATGCCCAGCAGGCTGCCTGAGAGCGTCTCCCTGTCTAACACCCCCATACCCTCACATATTCCCATGCCAAGCCCCCCCTCCTTCTGGGTCCTTGCTTGACCCCTTCAGTGTGTCAATATAAACCAGGGACAAGTGCCAACCAAACATCCTCACACATATAGGAGAGCTCTTCTCTCTCTACATCTACTGTAGAGACACCACTGAGCAACGTACTCAACCACAACCTGCCCAGTGGCCAACTGTAGAGGCCTGTGGTGGTACTGAGCGGCTCCCAAGGTGTTGAACCGAACGTGAAGTAGTGCAGTGCTGAAAATACAGGACGAGAAAATTCTTATTTTATCATCAATACATTAATGTTGTCATTGTAATGATCATTAAAGTAATGTCCCGGTCCCATCATCATTTTCATGTCATCTTAAAAGCTCTCTCTCTCTCTCTCTCTTTCTCTCTCTCACACACACATACACGCATTGTGCATGTAGATTCATACAGGGTGGAAATTAATTGTCTTTAACCTAATCTAGAGGCGTATGTAGAGATACTTTTAAAAATACATTTTCAATTAAATTACTAAATAAAAAGGAAAGGAGAGACAAAGCGTAACATAACATAAACCTCATCTCTCCACCTCAACCTCAAAACCTCAAAACCTCAAAAAAGCGTCTCAATTTCTTTGTTCTTATTGCTGTTAGAATTACTTTAAAAGAAGAAGGGTGAACTACAGTAAATCAGGCATGTCAAGCCTTAAAACACCAGTGACAAGAAACACCCAGCCAGAGGCCAACCACACCAACCACATAATGTCACTATGTGAATAATTACCAAGTCACATGTCTAGAGGTCCTTCAACCAACCAAATACTGAAAGGAAATGACACTGGTACGAAACACAAGCATTGTCTTGGTGCCTCATCTCAAAGATATAGCAAAGAAGATGTCTGGAGCAACACAGCCCCAATTAAATACCATGTTTAAAAAAATCCATTGAGAAGGAGAAGAACATCTTTTCTAGTAATATGTATTTGTTCTAGTTACATGTATTGTACAGTATGAGCATCACTTACATAGCGTGTCTGTAAAAGAATGTAAAAGTGTTTCTAAGTAAGAAAGAATTTTGAACACATATTGTTTTAGTTCATCCAATCTGTGCAGCATCTTAAATAAAGACATATGTTTTGTGCTATTCCGTCAACACTGCCAACAGATTTCAATAAAACCACAACAGTTTGGTAAACAATATTTGTATTATGCTTTGTGGTCATCTACATATTAGCAAGCATTCATATGAGGGCTTGTCCAGATAAATTACAAGAGGACTATTTAAGTGTAGGTGCTGCACAACAATGTTCAGAACACTGAAAAAGAAAACATTTTAAATTATAATGCAAGGCATGTGCATTTTAGTTATAAACACTTCCAGCAGGTGGCAACATTCTATTAATCATATTAACCCAGAATGTAATGTCACCAGTAGGTTTTCCTGTTTTGACATGTCACAGACTACAGGGGTGTAAATAATAAAGTCATGGCTGAAAACCATTCAGCTGCTTCAGTTTGAGAGTCCTGGTAATGTGCACGCTGGCCCACTGTTACACTGACATAGCTTACTGGGACAGTTGAATAAATCAGAGCTGCAGTATCATTAATCCTATTAGTAATGCCTGTGCTTGTACTAACATGACAGTCCAAACTGTCTGCTGTGAAAAATGAAGGTGAACTACCGTGGTGAGGGTAGTTTTAAGTTAACTCAGGATCCAGCATAGCAATGTTTTTAACTGTCATTTCATGTTGACACGACAATATTAGTGAAAATTATGGCTAAAAGATAATACTAAATTTGTCTCATGTATCACACCTGTTTAGGTAGATTTTTTCATTCATTTTACATAAATATTTTTAAGAAAATAAGGGCAGTTTTGTCAGTAGTTTCCAGGTAATGTGACCCAGTGACTCGAAATGCCACATTGGACACAACTCTTCACATTTTAGTGCTTTTTCTATTCTATTGAATAGTTCTGTAGAAAATACATGATTTTTCATAATAGCTTCCATGTAATGTGACCCAGTGACTCCAAATCAATATAATCAATATCAAAAATATTACTACACAGGCCACATAGGAGACATCTCTTTAAAACCACCACAAAAACAACTAACTGCAGCGTTAAATAAAAACTGAATATCCACTTTTCCTTGATGTGACAGAGGCTCAACTCATGAACATACACTGAACACATTCAAAAACTTCGTCAAGTGGCAAAATCCCTAAAGATCTCACAAATTTAAAACCGCCACATTTTTTCACCCATATTTTCCTTTTTCTATTGGCCAGGCATCCAAAACAGTTAACTCCTTGGTAAGTCGTGGCCTATTACACGTGTGTTGTCCAAGGGCCAGAATATTTCTAAGCAGACACTGTGTATGTGTGTGTGTGGGGGGGGGACTTTGAAATAAAAAGAATAATTTATCGTTGTTTGATCATTTCACTTTCGTACAAAATGTTAGTGTGGCAGTGTTAAGGTTATTAATAGCCTATCAGTGTCAATATCAGTGTGAACAGGCTAATACACAGAAAATCCATTATGATAACTAGATACTAGATAGGCAGTCAATGCTCAATTCAAAACCCACAGCTCAAATACCAATGAATGAGTCCTTATCTCAACAAATAACTCTTATTTGGGAGTCGCAGGAAGCAAACAAAAATTCTCAGTACAGCAGTTGGCCAACAAAAATAAACCAAAGCCACAACAATCGCATCTAATAACAAGCTCAGTGAACAACTCCAGAGTTACCTCCCATAGTCATAGGATGTTCTCTTTCTCTGCCGTATAATTTACCATTTTCCACATCTACCAGTTAAACTGACACTTCAGTGTGTATTTGTTTGCTTTTTTTATGCCTCTGTGCCTGTGACAGTCGTGGTCAGAGGAGTAATGCTTTCAGATTGTCCGTCCATCCCATTCCCGTGAACATGATATCTCAGGAACACCTTGAGAGAATTACTTCAAATTTGGTACAAACATCCACTTGGACTCAAGGATGAACTTATTAGATTTTCATGGTCAAAGGTCAAAGGTCAAGGTCTGTGACCTCACAAAACACAGTTTGGCTATAACATGACAAGATTTCACACAAATGTTTAATAGGATGAAATGATGAAGTGGTGGCATTTTATATCAAAAGGATCAAAGGTCAACTTCACTGTGACATCATGGCGTTCTGCAGAAACACTTTTCTTTTCAGCAACATCCATATTTGAAGCATTGTCTACTGTCATGGCTACAACTTTGTGTTCTATCAGAAAAACATGTAGTGATAACTTCCATTTTGCCAAAAAATACATCTTAACACTTTTATTAATTTCCTTTAAAGTTCTCACTACATATATTATATGAGTCTGAACAGACATGGATGTAAACTGTGACTTGGCAGAGGCATTGGTGGTATATTTCTGTGTATCTCACTTGCATCTTCATTCAAACCACAGAGACATCCATTGAAACCTTTATGCTGGTTAATAGTGACATAGAAAATTCTTAAATTCAAGCTCAAGATATTTTAAGTGAGTATCAGTGAGTAACTATAACTATGTTTTAACCACAATTACTTTCCATTGAATCCAGCTAAGAAAACAGCATACAAGCTTAATTTAGTGAAACATTTATAATACTACAACTACAGCATACTTATAAATGTTAAGAGTGTCTCTAGGATAGCCACTGTCATTTCTGGGTGGGTGTATCATGCAAATGTGTGATTGGACTTGTGAAAAAAACAACAGAGTTGTGATAACGTTTTTCTAAGAATTTACAACAATTTCCTCCATCAGCTTTTCCTGAAAACATAATACAGAAAATTACAGCCGATATTTTGCAGGTTCATCAAATGCATTGTTCAAATATACAACATTACAGCATCTTTTCAGGGAATTTTTAAGGCCTTGGTTACATAAAGTACTATGAAGCACCAAGTGTGATACAGTGTCAAATTTCTTATTATTCATAAACTGAGAGAATCATCAGTGTGTAAGGTAGATGATTGTAATGTATATTATATGATACCTGACATCGGTATTAAATTCCAGTTTAATATGTTACCACTGCTGGGTAAATATTACATACATATAATATATAGAAAAGTAAACTTTTAGCAGGACCAAGCTTTGTGTAGTCATCCTAAGGGGATTTTGCACATTGACTTTGAGAGGCAATGAAAAGTTCAATTAAATTAAATTACATTAAATGGTGGCTGAGTTCCATTTAGCTGTTTCTGTTTCAGGGCCCTGATATTGTGTGTGCTGACTGTCACACTATCATGGCTTACTGGGACGCTTGAACAAAAACAGAGCCATTGTTTCAATGTATTTAACCTAAAATCACTTGTCACACTTGATTAGTCTTTTGATTTCTTTTTAACTTTTTACGCTACTTCAAAAAACGACTGGCTCCAACTGCTTATAACTATTTATGTTAAATTTGTAGAGATTTGTGTTCACTTTGCTGTCACAGTATTTTTACACTGATCAGTCTTACTTACATCCTCTGTGAATTAATGATATAAGACATAAAACTTTAAAAATTCTTGAAAAAGTTTGTTCCCAGAAAACTTTTTATAAGGACTGTTTAGTTGGTTAATGTTGCACAGAAAAAGTATCAGGTCATGCTTCTTCTGAGCTAGGATCGTGCTCATTTGTCGACAAGGATTCTGGGAATTTGCACAACATACAATAACATTTAATGCCATATACAATTTATACATTCAAAACACTTTTAAATGTAAATCACATTGTTCTCTCTTCTTTCTTTTACTGAATTTGTATTAGACGTAAATCAGATGTGGTCAAAATCTGCAAACTTTATAACTGGATGTAAGCTGTTATCAGGTGACACTGCAGACGCTGACTTGTGGGTCGTAAAATTTAATTTTGAGATATTACATTAACATTAGTATAATTTGAATTGAGGGCTAACAGCTGTGGATCAGAAAATGCCCCCCATACCATTAATTAAAACATCATGGACAAATTGGATGGAATACTTTTTCCATTATTTTCTGAAAACAAATTCAGTGTACTTGTTCACCTTCATTAATTTAATTATGTACACAGTTATACAAATTACACGTAACTCACAGTTGTATCACTTATCATTATTTGCTCAGTGTAACTGATTCTGCATAACTATTCAGACAGGACAAAACTAAAATAATCCAGTGACTACAGATTTAGTTTAATTTGAATTTGTTCTCTCCAGCATGAGCACAGAACATAATCATTGATATGCATGACAAAGACAGAACAGTAAAAGTTTCCAGTGGCAAATGTGGCACAATATTTCCCCATGACACTGTTTAGTGTAACCAAGGTTTGGTTTCTGTTTCATCCTGTTCCAAGGAAGTCATTGGTTGTTACTTTTTTTCACCTAATAGAGCCTACGTGTTCACAGTCATTGCTGCCATGCATGGTGCTATTTTAAAGACATTTATCCAGAGGTGAACTTTGTATCATTCTGCATACTGTTTGCAAAGGAAATGCATGATGGTTGAATATCTGCTCCACCTTCACATGAATAAATGCATGCAGGTACAGATGCACACAATGGATTTTGAATGCATATGCACATATAGTCGTAAAATGAGATCCAGCCTGTAACCACAGTGGTGTGCCAGTGTGGGTTTAGCAAGGCCCTGACATGCTGTGCTCTCAGCTGAACACAGGTTAGTGAGCAGGTATGATAGGTGTCCTTGCATTTTGCACATAAGGTTTCACTTGTTTACAGCCAACAAGGGCGCGGCTTTATCCCTACTTTATATGCGAGTTCACTCAAGTTTAAGCGCGCACACGCACACGTGCACGCGGCCTACTTTTCCCAATTCATGTGCAACTCATATGCAGAGAGAGAGAGAGAGAGAGAGAGATTCTCCTTGCAGGCTGCTGCTGCTGCTGTGCCAATGCGCAAACAGTGGAGAGGTGTCCCCGAAACCGAGGCTCCAGAGCGATCATGCGACTGACTGCCGAGCGCGTCCTGCTCCTCTTCCTCCTCTTCTCCTGCTCCTGATCGGTGGCTCTGTGTTCCGCAGTCTCCTGGGAGGACCGTACCGCCCTCGATGGCTCGGCTATCGGCGCTCGCCTCGCACTGAATGGCTGCCCGGAGCGAGGTAACGCGGGGAGAGAGCGCGCCGCTTCTCCTCCTTTGAACCGACGCTGTGCATCAGCTTCCCAGGGACGGGGGTGAGTGTCTTGTCTGCCGGGGTCGTGTGAGGACCTGGCGGCGGAGGAGGAGGAGGAGGAGGGGAGGGTGGACTGTGCCGGTGTATGTAGGCTGGTGATGAACGGTCCAGCAGATACGGGACAATTGAAGTTTGGATAAGTCTGAAGCGAGGGGACGGGTCCAGGTTGGCACGGTCCGAAACTTTCCTCTAAATTCAAAACACTTCATTATCAACGCAGAGTGTGGTGTTTTTGCACTCAAATGGTTAATTTTCTCTCACACAAATATGCAAAAATGTGATGGCAGTCAGTTTTTTTTTTTGGCCGGTTGTAAAGAGCCGAGCCTTGTTGTGCTCCCCCCCCCTCCCCTCGCTCCGTGCCGCACTGGTTCCGTCTGGCTCGCCCTCAGTGGCTGCGTGTCCTGGGATGACCTGTTGATGTCGGTAGAATGGAGAATGGCAGGGGGAGCGATTTCCCCCATCACCAAAATATTTAAATAAGCAACATTTGGGCTCTGACAACCGGCGTCGCAGCACGGCTACCTCGTCCACACCGGCAGTAAGTGTCTCGTTTGTCTCTTGAGTGTGTCGCGGAAATGCTTGACATTGTGAGTGCGCGTGAGGTGGATGGTGCCGGGGCGAACCCAAAATATTTAACAGTAGCGTTAGCTTAGCCGTTAGCCACCTCCATAGGCCTGCTGCGGATGGGAGAGGGCAAACATTTCAGAGGAGGGGAGGGGGGGGCAAACTACGACTGGTTTGGTTTACAAGATGCTGTAGATTAATGTACACTGGATGCCATTTGACGGCACGTAAACAGGAACACACCGTCGCCCTCAGCCGGGTATCACCGGGGCTCGCTGCCATCCTGTGTCGCCCCCCCCCACTCCTCCCTCCTCCTCCCGTCGCCTCCCGGCTCCGGTGCCAGCAGACAGTGGAGCCCTCCCGGCGGGGAGGCTGGCACACGGTGCGTTCAGGAGCTCCTCATCTGCTCCCACATTATCCGGCATCCTTTAACACTTCTGTACAGATTACTGTCCAGGCACTCATACTAATACTGAGTTGAGAAGTTTAGCTTTTAATGTGTGCTACTTCACAATCAGGGTCTCTGTTATATAAGAATAATCATGCCTCTGTGTACATGTCTGTTTACACTGTGTGTGATCTTGATAGGAGTAGCACAGGCATGTAGGCATGGGCACATGGGAACCAGGAAATGCCTATAGAGGGAATGCATTGTGTGCCAGCTGCACCAATGACTCCACAGTAATCACCCACATAGCAATGCAAGAGCCCATGCTGTTTCCAGAGAAGAACTGGACGAACTGGAAAGTAGTCAGACAGTATAAATTTCGAAATATGTTTACAGCCGTGCCATCATAATGTAACATAAGCCCTTTGAATGCAGGCAAAACATTCTTAAGGCTTACTACATAAAGTCTAAGGTCTTAAGTAGCTATGTTGTGACTATGTTTGACCTACTTTCTTCAGCAGGCTGGTTGGTAGGAGATCTAAGCCACAGGGTGAGCTGGGGTGAATTTCATTTGTTCACATTGCTGCACTCTATATATTTAATGGAATAAGGACCTGAGATGATCCCTCTCATCTCTGCAGGCCTCACTGCCCCTCCTTGGTGCATAAAGACACACATGCACACACAAATACACACACACACACACACACACACACACACACACACACACTGCCACATTCTCTCTCACTGTCAGGACAAACTGTGCAAACACACCCTGCTCTCAGCCCAGTGTTTGTGTGTCTTTATGTGCACGCATGTGTGCTTACTGCGGCTTGCCAAACTGTAAACAAGCAGTATTGTCTAATGTCTGTGTGTGACTCAGTGTGCCTTTTGTGGGTTTGTTTGAGTTTGTGTGTGCGCATCTGTGTTTTAGTATGAGGGAGAGGGAGCTTGAGTGAGACAGAGACAAAGAGAGCATTTCTCTTTACCCTGGAGCTTGGCGAGGTCCCAAATGAAAGGCTTTGGATATGATGGGGCGGCTCACTCCGGCCCTCATCAGTCAGTCACACCAAAGTTGGTTGTATGCCTCTCACAGGGTTGGCTTCAGTCAGTTTGATCTCACAGTATCAGAGATTGCCTTTGTTTCATATACATCTATGTGTGTATGTGTGTGTGTGTGTGCAGCATGCATTCATGCAACACTTTTAAGTGGCAAAGCATCCGTGTGAAAAGTAGCTTTATCTCGGGTATGCCTGCACACTTGTGAACGGTACAGGCCTGTTTACTCATCTGTGTATACATGTGAACAAACTTATGACTGGTATTCTGCTTTGAGTAAAGGTTCATGGTCAATGAAAATACCACGTGGGCTTATCAATGAATCTGTTTTATTGTTAGCTGTTTTTGTAGAGATTATATAGTGTTTATGGGTACAGAGGGCATATACTGCTTATACCAGTGAAGTCCAAGTACTGAAAAGTAGATTCTTCCCAAAGCTGTTCAGTAGAATAATGTCATGTATACACGTTCTTAAACGTAAAGGAAGATATATTTTATAATATCTGCAGTGTCTTCACATACTGAATGAGAAGCTATCTTACAGAGTCATGCAATAACTGCACACAAGTGTTCAAATCCACAGCAGAGGGGACTTTGGTTCTCTTTAATTGAATATTTACAGGCATAATATAGGAATCTTTGAGAGGGTGCAGGGCAAGGGGGCATGTTTGCTTTTGACTGTTTAGAGAAGTGAATGGAAACATGCTATGCAGTGTTTGTTTAGGCCACACACACACTTTTGCACATAGAATAACAGAATATGACCCAGTTATCTGAGGACACCAGGAATTTATAGCTCATAGAAGACAGAAAATAAAAAGGCTTTTACTGAGCCTGCTCCTGGCAAAAACAACTACTGCAAGGCTGAAGTGACGTATAGGATTAATGCAATGTAGATTATCTGTGGAAGCTACAACAAAACTTTGTTTCAAATATCAACGTCCTGTGAGCCTGCCAATAGCCTTCAGTAGGACTGTGTGAAGAAGTATTTGTGGCCTGTGTCAGCTGGATATGTTAAGGGATGTATAATTCTTACTCAGGACTACTTTTCTCTAGAATAGATTATGAAGACTTTGGCCTAGAAATAATAAAAATACTTGAAGTAGATTTAGTGTATGTTTGCTGTTACATTGTCCCAGAGTCTGTCAGCCATTTTATTGTGTCCATTAATGGAGGAGTCAGACATTCCTCACCTGTTTTGTTTTAGGTCTGTTCTCTATGAGCTTTCTGTCTTTTAACAAAGCCTTGTCACGTTACACCTCTTCCTCACATCGCCAGCTGATAACCCTCCTCACACTAAAGAAACAGCACAGGATAAAACAGTTTTGGTCATTGTTGTGAACGGATCTGCTCAAGTTGTCCCACCTGGGACCTTGACACAGCTCATATGACCGGGGATAAAGCAATGTAAACACAGGATAATAGATGAGTCACTATGTGAGTTATATATGAATCTCACATAGCCAGTCCTCCAGCTCCTCAAACTCACAAAGGTCTGGAGACAAGACAGGAAAAACAAGGTTTTTTTTTTTTTCTTTTTTTGGCTTATAGGTTACAAGAAGGAGATCTGGCTGAATTGCCTAATTAAAACAAATATCCAGTGTAAAACCAACACTCCAATCCAGATCCTGTTAAGGAGTAATGTGTGTGGCACTAAATTTTTCTGAGCCAAGTTATAAACAGCAGCAGCCTAATTCTTCCAAGTGAAGTTGAACCTGTGTTTAATAACCAGTGTTATGTACAGAGTTTATGTGTGGATGGGTTGTAACTTTGCCACTTGTTGTAATTGTGCCATTCCTCTCTTTCTTTCTGTCTCTCTTTGTTTCCCAACAAGACCCTTTGGTGGTGTGCGTAGGCGCGCCATGGCCCAGACCCTCCAGATGGCGATCCCAAACTTTGGCAACAATGTTTTAGAGTGTCTGAATGAGCAGCGACTGCAGGGCCTCTACTGCGATGTCTCCGTGGTGGTCAAGGGCCATTCCTTCAAGGTAATGTAATTTACGCTTATATTGAAAGTCAAGGTGAAATTTAGTGAAGTGTAAACAAAGTCCTGTGGCTCCATGGTAGTCATGTTGCATATAGGACTGAATGCCAATATACTTCAAAGAAAGTGCTGTTTGCACAGTCTGAAAGCGGGGGCAGCTGCTGTAACTTTTTTTTAACCAAGTGCTTGCTCAGTGGTTAATGTCTTAGGCCCTGTTCACACCTGGCGTTACAAAACGTCTCCACATGTGTCTCAATTGACCACTTGTGATCGGTTCTCACTTTCTTGCTCTTCATGCAAAAAAACACGTAAATCATTTCCATTTGCAAAGACCAAATGGAAATCAAACATTATCTTTCTTGTGTACTCCAACCACGAGAAAGTATTTTGCCTGTGGTTGTGGCTTCTTCTTCTCCCAAGACGTCCTCAATGCGTCTTGAGAGCATTCACACCTGTACTGAGAACTGTGGTATTATCAGATGATCATGTTAATGCCAGGTGTAAACTGGGCCTTAGTCTTCTCTACTTAATTCATTTAATACTTTTCTTATGTTTAAATTGTTTTACTTTGGCAAAGTTCTGCAGCTATTTCACATGAAGACAACATTAAACACGTATTTATTTAAAGGTTTGGCGTCTTCTTTTTTTTTTTTTTAAAAAGTAAGCAAAATGAGGCATCAAAAAAAGTACAGTTAGGTTATTGGAAAAGTTGAATGATATCTAGCCTTAAACAAATCACTATATTAGTTTTTAAGAATCTCTTGCAACACTATCTTCATATCAGGGAACTCATGGGCTTCAGTCACCACGAGCCCATTGCTTAGAAGGACTAAAGTTCTTTGAACTGATATCAGCTGCAATCTTACATTTAGTATAAAAAAATCAGCACTACTCTCAAAAGTTCTAACTGGATGCCTTTCTTATCTGCTTTTGTCTTAGGCCCATCGAGCTGTGCTGGCTGCTAGCAGTTCTTATTTCCGGGACCTTTTCAGCAGCAATAGTGGAGGTGGTAACAGCAATGAGACGAGCCCGACCATAGTGGAGCTCCCGTCTGCTGTGCAGCCCCAGAGCTTCCAGCAGATTTTGGCTTTCTGCTACACAGGCCGTCTCAGCATGACGGTGGGGGACCAGTTTCTCCTCATGTATACTGCCGGCTTCCTGCAGATCCAACAGATCATGGAAAAAGGCACTGAATTCTTCCTCAAGGTAAAGCTGAAATAGTTTTCAGTAGTAGTACTTGACATATTAATATATATTGTAAACTGTATATGAAAAGGTAAAAAAAAAAGGCTTTTGGGTTTTCCACGTTTAAGTTTTCAATGCTTTAAGAACAATAAACACAAAAAACAAATGCCATTTTCTGCACATCAGTTGTATTAATGTGGCAGATCAGTCTCCAAATTCCAAATACAACCCCAATTCCAAAATAGTTGGGACGCTGTGTAAAATGTTGACGAAAACAGATTTTGGTGGTTTACGAGTCATTTAAACCCTATATTTAATTGAAAATAGTGCAAAGACAACATATCAAATGTTAAAACTGAACATTTCTATTGTTCTTTTAAAAAATATATGCTAATTTTAAATTTGACACCAGCGACACGTTTGAGAAAAAGTTGGGACAGGGACAACAAAACATTGGAAAAGTTGTGTAATGCTAAAAAAACAACTGAAGGAACATCATCCTGTAAATTAGGTTAATTTGCAACAGGTTAGTAAAATGACTGGGTATTAAAAGAGCATTCCAGAGAGGCTGAGTCTCTCTGAAGATGGGAAGAGGTTCACCACTCTGTGAGAGACTGCGTGAGCAAATAGTTCAACAATTTCAGAATAATGTTCCTCAGTATAAGATTTCATTATCTATAGTACATAATATAATTAAAAGATTCAGAGAATCTGGAGAAATCTTTGTACAAAAGGGACAAGGCCCAAAACCAACACTGGATGGCCGTGATCGTCAGGTCCGTATTTGGCACTGCATTAAAACCAGACATGACTCTGTAGTGGAAATCACTGCATGAGCTTAAAATCACTTCCAAAAACCAATTTTCTGTGAACACAGTTCGTCACTATATCCACAAATGCAGGTTAAAACTGTGGCATGCAAAGAAGGAAACCATATATAAACATGATCAAAAAACACCTGCGACTTCTCTGGGCCCAAGCCCATTTAAGATGGAAGTGGAAAACTGTCCTGTGGTCTGACGAATCAAAATTTGACATTCTTTTTGGAAATAGTGGCTGCCACATCCTCCGCTCTAAAGAGAGAGTAACCACCGGGCTTGTCATCAGCAACCGTGATAGTATGGGGATTCATAAGTGCCCATGGCGTGGGTAGCTTACACATGTGGGAAGACACCATTAATGCTGAACTATATACAGGTCTTGGAGCAAAATATGCTGCCAGGTGCTAAACTGACCTACCTGCAGTCCTGACTTGTCAACGAAACTTACAACAAAGGAGACCTCGAACTGTTGAGCAGCTGAAATCCTATATCAGACAAGAATGGGACAACATTTCACTTTCAAAACTCCAGAAACTGATCTCCTCTCCTCCCAAACCTTTATGGAGTGGTAAACATGCCCCTGTCCCAACCTCTTGAAACATGTTGCTTGCTTTTCATAAAACATTAAAATTTTCAGGTTCAATATTTGATATGTTGGCTTTCCACAATTTTAAATAAACTATAAGGATTAAATGATTTGCAAACCATCAAAATCTGTTTTTATCAACATTTTATCTTTACACAGCGTCCCAACTTTTTTGGAATTGGGGTTGTATATTGTGTTCAGTGTTTGGCCAACAGTTTGTCTAAAATGGAAAGGTTTCATCTCCAGGGGAATATGCTTGCGCTAAGGACATTTAAGGGCACCTTGTCATTTACCAAAGTCTTGTGAAAGTAAAATTATACTGTGACGATAGTTCTAGATAAGGGAGGGGTCACTCAACACTTTGGTATGATTTACTGAAAACCATGAATAATCATCCCAAGTTCATCAAATCTGGCCAATGGTTGTTGCCATCAAACATGAGCAAACACACATCTGCTGGTGCATCAGTCAGTTCATGTATGCTGACACAAAGTTGATGTATACATTCATTTTTAGGTCTCCTCCCCCAGCTGCGACTCTCAGGGCCTTCACGCTGAGGAGGCCCCACCTTCTGAGCCCCAGAGCCCTGTAACGCAGACCAGTAACAGTGCAACCCGGCCGACCTCCTGCCTGACGCCGCTCTCCCTGGTATCACGAGTGAAGACAGAGCAGCCAGCTAGCCAGCCAGAAGCAGCCACTCCTTACTCAGTAGTCTGCACTCCTGTAGCCAAGCGGCTGTGGGAGGGCGGCAGCAGCCGAGATGGAGGTGGAGTAGGCTCAGGAGGAGGAGGGGCCAGGAAGGCAGCCCGTTATTCCCAGGAGGCAGTGCGAGGCAGTGCGATTCAGAGCCCCGGAGCCCTCGGACTGGCCATGGGTATGGGTGCAACTGCAACCAGCCTGGCAGGCATGGTGGCCAGTGGCGGGCTTAGTGGCAATACCAGCACCAACGGGAGCTCTGCACAAGGTCTCGGCATGTCAGAGGGCGCCAGCCCCGGCACACTGAGTACCTATGCCAGTGACTCACCCATCAGCTACCATGATGATGAAGAAGAGGAAGAGGGGACGGATGAAGGTGCTGAAGAGCAGTATAGGCAAATCTGCAACATGTATACCATGTACAGCATGCTCAACATGGGAGCTGCAGGTAATGGACATGAGACAGGATAGTACATGTGAATGTACCAACAAGACAGAAATTTTTTTTAATCATTTTTGCTTTCTCTGCTGAGATTTTCCATTTTATTTTTATGGATTTCATAGTAATATATCAGTAATATATATATCTCTGATTTTAGCAGGCATTATATTGTGCATTCTGTTGTCTCTGTGTAAAAGTGCTGTGGTTTTATTCTAATCTTGCAGTATTGTGTTTCTCCAGCTGCTGGCGAGCGCGTTGAGGCTCTACCAGACCACACAGAGACACGGGGTCGGATGCGAGGCAGAGACCTCACATGTCTCCCTGCAGAACTCATCGCTCAGATAGGCAACCGCTGTCATCCCAAACTGTATGAAGAAGGAGACCCTGCTGAGAAACTAGAGTTAGTCTCAGGTATGTTTACATGTGTGGCCATCTTTTTTTTTTTTTTTTACATGTGTGTCCTCAAAGAAACTTGTCTTTACAAGAAAGACAGACTTGAGTTTTTAAGGAGTTGGCAAAAAACACAGACTTGTTTTCAATGTTTATCTATGATCTTTACGCGTTTAGAAGATGTATGTGATATCTATGCTAAAAATATATACTATACATTTGAACAACAAAATAATCGTAGCAATATACTAATGTTAGTTGATTCGAGGACAATAGCGATGATATGTATACACGTATTTAAAGGAAGCTGTCCTCAGTTGACTGGGCTTCGCATTGGCATGCAGATTACGTGGCAGTCTTGCACATTTGACTCAGTGTGTTTATGTCAAGGACATCCTGAGACAATGTCTGTGTTACCTTACGGGCTGAGTTACATACCTTTCAATATAGTCTGTGCGTGTGACTGAGCGAGACCTGAATAAATAAAGAAAGAAGAGGAGGAGGGTAACATAGGCCAAGTTAGTATTGTAATGGCATTGAAGAGTAAAATCAAAAATACAAGAAAAGAAATGTATTGCACATACAATAATATTTAGACACAGATACAAATTCAACATAAAATACAGGAAACAGAAAAAAAACAAAAGAAGAAATTTAAGATGGCAGAAGCAAAAGCAAAACTCTAAACAATGACATGTAACTAAAGCACAGCCTCCTCCCTCCCCACCTACAGCTGCAATGTTTGAAATGAATCAGAGTTGTCACTAGATAAACAAATACTCCTTTCCTGTAAATCATCTATATGACAGTATATGGCCGACAAGATCAGAACTGGAACAGGTCAAACATGCCATAAAGTAGAACAATAAATGAGTCACAGAAACGGTGATGTTTGGTGGATCAGTTGTTTATGTGATGTTCTTTTGCAGGTACTTCTGTGTATATATCGCGAGCCCAGCTAATGAACTGTCATGTGAGTGCAGGGACCAGACACAAGGTGCTGCTGAGGAGGCTGCTGGCTGCCTTCTTTGACAGGTTTGTTCCTTCTGTCTGTGTGTCTGGATCTATTTTCTGCAAGTGTTTCATGTGCAGTTAGAAAAAGCATCATTTTAATATAGAAATTAATGTATTTTTTATCTGCTGGCATTAAAGAGATTTAACAACTTTTTTTGCTTTCCTCTGTTCTGCATTCTGTGCAACTCTTTCTTATTTTGATGTACCAGGAACACTCTGGCCAACAGCTGTGGAACAGGCATCCGCTCGTCCACCAACGACCCAAGCCGCAAGCCCCTGGACAACAGAGTTCTGCATGCGGTCAAATGTGAGCAGACGTGTTTTTCTTTCTGTGGGTGTTTGCCCACAAGCATGCAAAGAGTTTGCTTGAGATGTCAGGTACAGATAGAAGGGAATGCACATGCATTCATTTTGTACATAAACAAGTTGTACGTACAGTATATTGTGAAGCATTTTACTGAATTTAATGATTGGCTGTTAAATGTCTCAGTTCATTTTACAGTGAAACATGTTTTTAGGCTACTTTTGGATGAAAGTGCAAATTGGAGTTATTTACTATCTTCTGCATCCTTATGATTAGTATCAGGCATTAGGTAATAACTCACAGTGACCACTAGATAGCAACGTTCACTGTGAAACTAAATGTCAGGCCCTAAAAAATTACTGTAGTTTTTGTATGTATACTATATATAACCAAGTGTTAATGTGTTCACATGTTTATAAAAAAAAGAGAAAGCTTCCTTTGAAAGTTCAGTAAAGTTTGGGCTTGCTTTGTGAAGATGATTGCATTTCCCTACATCTCATTAGTGAAATGAGTGAGGCACTAGGACATGTTATGCTCCATTTCCATTTGCCAACATCCACTGTAGGACATTTTTGAGTAGGCTTATTTGCAATCGCAAATTATCAATATTGTAAATGTTATGGGGCGAGGAGGAGGAGGAGCTGTGATACTTCAGATGGCTTAAATTCTCTACACAAGTGAAGATGTGCCAGAACCCCAGTGGAAAAAAAAAAAACATTTCATGAATTAGAGAATTGATGAGCACCATACCACACATAACTCATTTAGTAATGTGTAGTCCACATGTGAAGATTAAAAACATAATATTTCCCCTGACCACTATTTTTGTTGTTTACTTTCCTTTCTCCTTCACGACACTAGTTCTTGTCTTAGCTGAAGTTCACAGCATTAAGTCCAATCAGCCTGTGTCATTTTTCTTTTTTCTGCCAGTTTATTGCCAGAACTTTGCCACCAGCTTCAAAGAGAGCGAGATGAACGCCATCGCAGCCGACATGTGCACCAACGCCCGACGCGTGGTCCGCAAGAGCTGGATCCCCAAGCTGAAGCTACTGATGGCTGAGAGCGATGCCTACACCGCTTTCCTTCCCGACGGTGTCAAGATGGAGGATGACACTCTGGGAACGGATCCGGCCTTCGACCCCACCTCTCTGGAGGCCACCGGCGGTGCTGGCATGGAGTCGGGTGGCTCTTCAGGTGAATCGCTACCGGGCATGGGCGGGGACGGAGGACCGTTATTTTGAACATTGTGTCCGGGGGAAGGTTGAAATTTGGTGACACGCATACCAGTATTCCCCAGTTCTGCTTGCCTCCTCACTCTTTGGCCCACGCTGATCTCTCACATCTGACTGTCTATACTACACTGCTGGGGTCAACAGTTGTTGTTACCCTGATGTAACCAGGACATGAAAACTTAAATTTTTGCTTTATGACTGTACAATGGAGTTAGTTGAGAGAAGGGAGAGAGTAAGAGGATGTTAAGTTTTCTCCGAACTGCCCTCTGCCTCCCCTTGTCTTTTTAAGGTGTGTAAGCGCATCCACTGTTGCATATTAAATACATTCCCTGAAATACAGGTGGTAGGGGGAGTTGCCAGTGCAGCCCGAGGAGGAAGGGGTGGCTGGATGGACAGGCTAGGAGTAGAGGTGGCGAGTATATTGAATGTAAGTGTCAGTGGCATTTTTCTCTATGCAAGCCTGACAACTTTTATTCTAGCCTCAGAAAAGGAACTAAATTCAAAATAGTTACAATAATAATATGCGTTAACACTACCTGTTCTTCCTCCCCGTGCACCTTCCACTCATCACCCTGCAAGTATTCTTCACCCCACGTTTCCTGAGACCAGAGAATCTCACATGAGTGTTTCACTGTGTATAGAAATATATCTCATCTTTCTGTTCTCTGAATTTTTAGCATGTTTCTCTCCATCTATAAACTGAAACGTGATCCAGAGAGAAGGGGAAAGCTTTTTACTGAGATGATTGTAAAGAAAATTTAAGGACAACAGGTAATCAAAGATGGTCATATTTTTAGAGTATAAACTATATTTATACAAGTGCACATGCCTAGAATGGTGTGAGCAAAGAGTAGAGGGAATGTTTTAAAATCTCGACCTTGATGTTTTATTGAAAGAGGTCTTGTCAAATAAGGAAAAGTGCTATTTTTGCAGAAAAAAGGAGTATAATAAAGCAGTCTTATCATAGGACCCTTAGTCATTTATTTTTATCTTTATTTGACAGTGCAGAGTGATGGAATGAGCAGTTGAACTGCTAAATTTGAAGCATTTCATCTTCTGTTCACAAGCTTAAAAGGAATAACGAGACTGATTCAGCTGGCTTGACTGTTGTCTATGATAACCATTTCTTGTTAGGTTGTGAACCTGCAACGTTTGCCTCCTTCCATAAAACATTGGCCCACAATTTTGAAGATGACTTGTAGGAATATTAAGGTTATATTGATCTGACAACTCAGCTAGTTTATTCTTTGTACTGAAATTATTGAAAAAAACTGCTGACATTTTTGTGCAAATTGCAAAAGTCGCAGGGAATAATTGTGGAATATTGGAACGTGCCTTTTAATTGAAATCAATAAGCAGAAGCCTGGTGGGTACAGTGATGTCATGAGGAGGCAATATTGCTTAAAGCAAATAGATTTTATGGTACTATCTATGTGTGTGTGAAACAGTCGGAGAGTCTGTACTGTGTGGCTGAGTCTTTTGGTATGTGGTTTATTCATGTTTATATATGTAGAGTGGAGGTTTCTGCACCTTAAAGAGAAGAACCAGTGGTTCATGCACCTTTTTGAGAAATGTTGTGTAGCAAATGAACCCCTGTAGGTGGAATTTGTCTTCTTTTCCATGTCTGCCTGTGTTTAGAAGTGGCACAAACTCCTACTGTAAATAATCAAGAAGACTGTTAAGTTGAGTTAAATCCCAAGTGTTCTTCCTTTCTGTTGCTGGATGCGTCTGATTATGAAAAGTCAACAACTGACCTTTTTTTTTATGTGAAAGTTTGCGTTTGCTCGAAGCTTTTTGAATGCATGTTGACCTGCAGATCACAGGTCACACCAGGGGATTCATTATTCCTGTTGCAGGTGGTCTGGGTGTAACTTAAGAGTGTGTTCTTAACCAGAAATGCTCTCACAGACAACTGATTACTCTCTCTTTCTGGAAAGGTATTTCTAAGAAGGTTCTATTTTTTTTCTGAAGATAGGTACAGCGTTAAAACAGGGAAAGAATTAATGCTTCTTATTCAAGACAGTTGATTCAATCTTATTGAGGCATGAAAGATATAGCTCAACCTATTTTCGTTATTGATTATAAATATATGGATGAGTTTACTTAAATGGTTTGACCTGAGTGTATATGGACAGAACAAAAAATGCAGTACCTTTGTAAGTATTTCATTAAGGGTAATGACAACAAAACCTCAGTAAGCTTTGCATTTGACTGTAGATGCCACGTGAGCACCCCTCCCCCACTTACCTCTCCAGTATCTTTGAAGACTGTTGTGCTTCCTGTCCTTCATGCAGCTGCTATGTTTCACCTCCACAAGTTTATTCATGTGTTTCAGAGAGAGGCAAAGCAGTGGTTTTGGGTGGTTAAATCTGAATTATAATATGTATATTTAATTTGCGTAGTGGCTTTTAACTGAGCCAAGTTTACACAAGTTCAACACAACTCAAATTACATTGTCATGTTTTTCTCCCCAACCTTTTTTAATTATGACGGTACTTAAATTAGCCTCTGCCAGGTGTATTTAAGTCACCATGATCCTTTAAATAGTTTATCACATGATGTTCTACAGAAAACCTGTCATTTCAGATTTGAAATATATCAAACTCAAGGTTTTCAAAATAAATCCACTATAATAGCAGATTCCTGGATAATTGCTTTGTGTACAGAGTTAAAGGACCAAGAGCCGCACACTCACATGCAGCCACTAGGATCTCTGGATTTAATGTAGGGAGTTTCGGGGACATTCAATCCAGCAATGACATTAAATTCTATAAAATATTTTTTTTAATATCTCATTTGGCATAATGTCTACTAAATGTACCAATGTTCCTGCCTAAAGAAACAAAACCAGATATGACGGGAATAGCTAAATTACTGTTCAGATGTCTGAATTTAGTTCCACTATTTCAGCACTCTTATTGATTGTGTCCTTCACAGAGATGTTAGTGACACCAGAGTATTATTACCATTGACATTCTTTAAATTTAAATAATAATAATTAAATAATTTAAAAAAGAAAGAAGCTTTAAAAGCAAGAAACAACAAGGGCTTAAATGAGTTTCTCACACAGTGACCTACTGAATAACTTGTGACTCACTTACTAAAGCTGAAATGTCACCAGTGAATTGGCATTGATTCTGAGGAGGCCATGTTAGTCTGCTTTCACAACGCAGCAGCCTAAATCCAGAAATGTCCACAGAGCACCATTGACCCAATCAGAATATCCTGCTGCTGCGTCTCATGAGCCTACAAACTACTGGTTTAGGGCCTATGTGGGTTGAACAAGTGAAGTAGAAGTAAGTGTGTTTATGGTACGTGTCGGGGCCAACTCCAGCAAATGCTCAAAAGCTCCCTCACTCACAACCTACTTGCACCGTGCTTTGTGTGCAATAGGTGTGTGAGTGTGGTTGTGTTTTACTTTGTGTGTATTTGAATAGAAAGATTTCATGCTTTTCAGTATGTTCTGAGCGAACTGTAATTTCTGTACCTTTCAACGTATGTTTACACTTCACGAAACATGTAGACCTACACACTTGAATGGATAAGGTGTGGCACGGCATGGGGAACCTTTTGTCACTAAACAGTACATACATAAATATGATTATACACATGTATAGATAAATACTGTATATTATATATAGACGCACACATAGAGGTCAGATTGTTTGTTGTGCACTCGCAGCATGAGGTATATATTTACCCAGAAACAGCGCTTCTTCACAACCTGTGCAGTAATTGGTCTGCCCATGTCTTTGCCCCTGCTCCTTACCCTCTGTAACCCTGTAGCGCCAGTGGACATCCTGTACTGCTCATCCTATTCTTTCTGTGTTCCAAGTGCCAATAACTTTGTGAAAGCCCTGTAACTGTGACCCGACATTATCAAAGGTAATTGCACATTAACAACTGTAAAATAAATAAATACAAATCATAGAGAAAATGTCAAAATGGATTAAATAATGAATATCTTAATAAAAGATTTGTAACAATTTTTCTCCGACTCCTTTTTTTTTTACTGGTTGTTTTTAGTGCAAATGAGATGTGAACTGATATAATGTCTAGACTATAAGTAATGAACAACTCACTAAAACTGCACCTTTTATGGCTCATGCTCATTGGGGTTCTTTTCATATATGACACTGGAATAAAGTACATTTCTAGAAAAGTGTTTCTTTGTGATTCTTAGTTGATTTACTGAAACCACAACTGGATTAAGAAATATGAGCAATTCCCTCTTTAATTTAGGTTCATTTATATGTTCAAATTAATTTCAAGCTCATTAGTTGGGTTTTTTTAAGGTATTTTCTGGAGAAATGCTTTTTGCCATGAAATGTGAAATGGTTTGATGTCATGTAACTACCTCAAAAGGGCCCGTGGTCGATAGCCAGACTCTTCTCCTCTGTGATTCCCTGGTGGTGGAATGAGTTACCAAACTCTGTTCGATCTGCAGAGTCGCTCTCAGTCTTCAAGAAAAGACTCAGCTCTTCACTGAACACCTTGGCACTTGACAAACTCCAATAAAACAAAAACACAAAATAAATAAATAAATTGTATTGTTATGCATAATGTATTCCCTCCTCACTGCTTGCAGGCATAGGCCCTATCTAACTTGAACTTTGTCTTATGGCACTTATCCAGGTTGTTTTCTCCTGACTAGATCCTTGCTTGTGTTGTATTTACTCTCAGATGTACGTCGCTTTGGATAAAAGCGTCTGCTAAATGAAATTGTAGAATTGTTGAACTAACTGTAAGTAAGCAACCTACAAATACAAAGTTCAAACATGCATGCTCATTGCCGAGTGTTCCTCTTCATGCACACTTCAGTACTCACACCTGGAGGCTGCCATGTCACCAGTTTTTTTTTCTTTTCATGCTTTACGAACATATCATCCCACGCCTTCATTTGGCTGCAACTTAGCTTTCATACTTGATGTACAGTACTTTACATACTTGAAAAGTGAGGCCGGTATTTGCTGGCATGCATTATATTCTACTCCTTGTGATAAAATGACACAGCTCTTTACAACTTTATATAAAGATTGTAAAATCTTAAAAAACGAGCTTTCCTCAAAGTGAAGACCTGCTCTAAAATAATTAAATACTGAATCAATAATATCAATAAGAAATTTTAGGCTATTTTAATGACTTAAATTAAGAACAGGCTTGGTCTATTTTATTTATGGTGGTCCAGCTAAAAAAAAGTATCAACTTGGAAATGTAAGACTACGAATGATTATTTCTGCTGTAATTGTGACTATGTCAGCGCGTTCAAAATGGTGCACTGTAATGTTTTGAGTGTGTATCCTGTATGAGACAAACCACAGGCACTCTCTTCCTTTTCTTTGTATGTATCGCCTCCTTAAAACCTCACTTTAACTCAAAAGCAGACACTAAGTGCTGCTGCACATCCCAGAGCAGAGTCAAGTTATCTTTTAATTTCCCATGTTAGTGCGCCACCCAGTGTTAAAAGACTGACAAGACAACTGTACAACTCACTGAAATTTCTATTATTTTGCCAGCTTGCCAGATCAGTTTACAATGCTGCAATAAACTGTGCCTGGACCGATGAAGCAACTCTTGAGATTGACTTTTACAATGTGCTGTAAACCTGCATTAATCGATATTTTTGATATCAATGCTGAATTGATTAAATCTATGTAATGTTGAAATGGTTGCTTTTTGGTCTCTTACAGGGTGTTGTTTCATTTGTACTGATCAGCATTTAATTTATGGTTGAGTCTGAGCTCAACTGCTATACAATTAAAAAAAACTTCCATAAATCCAATGTACAGTTTGCCAAGAAACAAATGGCAAAAAGATAAAGCAGCCAATAGCTGGTGAAGCTATTTGTGGGACTCGAAATATGACTCTAATGAGATGTAGCAGCTGTGAATCTGTCTGCTTGTTGTGATGTTTTACTGCTCTCTAGTAGAAAAATGTTGACTCATATCAGTATTAATATCTGGTATAATATCTTGAAAAACACTTCACTACAGTTCAATGCAGTGGTTACATAATTCCCCAGATGTGGAGCACAGGCATGTCTGCAATTAGAGAAGCTGACAGATTTTTATATTGGTACTGGGGGGAAAAAATCATTGTGTTGATGCCATCTGGGGAATTCAGCATTTTTTTTTAAAATAATTTAAGTGGATTCCCACTGACAGAAGGACAATCTAATGTCTGACATACTGTACATGAAATGCAGGATACATATTAGATAACTAATTCAGATTGGATTAATAAAATTACCAAATAATGCCAGCCCAAAACACATAAGTTGAAGTGTAAGTGTTACAATGCTCCAGGCTGTGAAGCAGGGCTACAGGCAAGTTTTATTGTAGTTCTTTAATGAGCTCCAGTCTCTGCAACTTAGCTTCAATTCCATAATGTCACCACAGGAGGGCACTCTTCGATCTCCTACTGGACTGAAATGCTGTTATCAAAAGTGAACCAAGAACAAGTTTCCCTCCACCTCTGTTGATGGTTTGAAAGTTAACCATGAACTGTGCTGAGTTTAACAACAACAGCAGGTGGTTAGAAAGAAATGTTCGTGTTCATTTTGGGATGTTATTGGTCACTAAAACAAAACCAGATTGTATCTCTAAAAGAGGCTACCAATCAACTAAAATAAGGTAATAATTATCAGCCAACTAATCTCTTTTTTAAACTTCCTTTCACGAGGCATCTACTGATTTTGATGCATTCCTACCAGACATTACAGCATATTTAGAAAATGCAAACATCAGTCTGTCATCCTCTGCAGCTCATGTTTTTGCTGGACTGCAGTCACGCCAGAAACAATCACCTGCATACCACAAATTCCTCTGGAAGCACAGAGCAGCTTGAAAAAAGGAGGTCTCTGTCTTTGTTTCTCTCTAAGAATTAAAATTTGCAACGCACTTTCAGACTGATGCTCGAGAGCGAAATGCTTAGCTTTCTGTGGTCATACTGATGTAATAATGCACCCAGTTTAGAAATCTGCAACACTTTGGAACTGATGCTCAAGTGTAAAATAGTTAGTGCTATGTTGTCATATCGATCAACTAATCAGTGCATCCAGTTCCAGCCATACATATAGTATATGTATATGTGTACCATGCAGTATCTGATCATGATACATCCTGGAATGGATTCCATTGCCCAAATATGGGCAGGAGGAAGTAGCGAGCCCTGACGTAATCCTCACTGCTGTTACTTTAAATGGCTTCAGGAAACAAGGGCTCCCGCTCGCGTCATGGGTTTTCCTCTGCATGTGCCACAGGAGCAGGATGTGCTTAATATGGGCATCTGTCTGTTAACCTCCACCCCCCCTTTTCTTTTTTCCTTCAAAAGGAAGCAACTCACTGGGGGGATGGGTGAGACCGGAGCCCAGAGGCTTTCTTGACTGCTCCAGATAACTAGAGTAGTGAGGTCTGGTGTGAAAGACTAAACATAGATGTCTGTCACAGAGGAGACTTTTCATACTCCAGGTTTTACTTAGCAAACAAATACATTATGATCAAGTCATTATTTGATAAAATTTTGAACATGTCCTTTAACATTAAAATATCTTGACATATTTTCATTATTTGGAGAAACTGAAAGTCAAGTCATGAGCTTGATAACGATAACTTGCCTTGTCATACCTAGCAGAGAGTTCAATGCTCTTTAAATGAAGTTTGAATGTTCTAACCATACAACAGCCTTTGTTTACATGTTAGCAAAACATTCAGTCATATGATTTAGTCATACCCCCTTTACAGCTGCGTCAAGAGTTTGTATGTAAAAGCCGACACATAAGCCTGAACCCAAACTATTTTTTGGTTAATCATGATGAAGCACTATTGGGTCTGATGTAACAAAAAACTTAATGGCAAAATGCAAAACTGTATAAGTGTGGCTGAAATACCTAATGAAGCTTTGAATATTAAAGCAACAGCCAAACACATTTGCAACCAAAACCAGAGTCAGGATCTGCAGCCTATATCCAAGGCAATGACAGGTGCGTGTCTGGCCTAGCTTTGGAAGACTACTGTAAGGTGGGGGCAGCTGCTAGTCCAAAGTCCAAAGCTGTCTGAATGTGGCGACCTGTTTATGTAACATGTGCAGTAAAACACTATAAAAACTAAACTAAAAACTACTCATAAAAAAATATTATTAGAGGAAGGTTGAACTTATTGTCTAGAAGAAATGAACAGAAAAAATACAGCAAAATAAATAATAGATAAATCATGAATTGCCATAATGTATGCAGCAGCTGTTGTTAAAGAAATAACCATAATCTAATTCTATCTCTCCATGTTCTATGTTATACGTCATGTTATATGTCATGTTATATACACACCATTGTGCAAATAAGACAAGACTTTAAAGCTGTTTTGAGGTTAATATTAAAATTTTTCCTCCCGTTTCCAGTTTTTGTGTTGGGTTTTAATTGCAGACAAGCCTATTTCAAGCCCGCAAATCTTATTTCCCAAACTGTCAACCAATTGTTATTATGATTATTTTTATTTTACTTGCTTGTTGTGTCGCGCATGATTGCACTAACAGATAGGTGCATGTGTGTCATTATGTGCACAGTTTCTCGTGGTCTGACAGTGTTTCTAACAGTCATATCTGGACGAGGGCAGGTTAAAATAGCCACAGTTGCCTCACCAGTTGTTGCAGGGCTGTTTCACATAGCAGACCGGGTGTGAGGCCTGTGGGCGTGGCTCTGTTGTATGACGCTGGGGCGTGACGTGGACGAGGTGATAAGTATGTGTCCCGTGCTGGTCCGGTCTGTACTGAGTCTGTGTGTGAAGTCACTGAATCCACAAACCTCAACCTGTGCGTGTTTGTCCTGGACTAGTTTCAAAACAAGCTGTGACATGGAGGTCAGCGCCGAGGCCAAGAGGATCATGGTGGTGGCTCTGGGGAAACTGTACAGCTCCCGGACCCAGCGAGGGGGTCTGCGCCTGCACCGGAGCCTCCTGCTCACCCTGGTCATGAAGTCCGCCCGGGACATGTACCACGCGGCCCAGGCGGAGAGTGAGCAGCAGCACACGGCCGAGATCACCACGGAGCCCGAGGGCGCTCATCCGGAGCTCCAGGGGGCTTCACCCGGAGAGCAGGTCCATCCGGCGGACAACAAGGAGAACCGGAGCCCGACCGGCCCGGCGCAGCACTCCAGGAAGAGACGGGGCAAAGCGGCCGTGGAGCCCGACTTCCTGCCGTGTAAGAAAGCCAAGCTGGAGCAGAGAAACTGTCCTCAACAGCTCTGTGCAAACTCGGTTTTGGTGGACTATGCGAACTGCGGCAGCGGACTGGGAGCGAGCCCGGCCCCGGTGCCCCTACACAGAGCCATCGCAGCGTGTTGAAACTCTGCGCTCATTAACGGCGATGAACTTTCCGACACGGCTCGGGTGCCTGAACGCGCCGCACAGTGGGTCTGATCCCCTCCAGGCTGGTTTGGGATGAACAGCCCGAGTGGAGCTTCCCACAAGTCCCGGACAGGACTGAACAAGCCGGGGCAGGTTACAGGAAGCAGGGGGGCAGCCCAGGTGGCTTTTGGCCTAATTATTGGCCTCAGTTCACTACAGAGACAGACTGCAGCTGGTCGAAGAAGGACCCAAAGGTTCATCTGGATGAGGCCTTGTGCTGCTTTTATGGACATTTACAAAAGTCTGTTTATGAAGGAGATGTGTTTGTGTTGAGTGCTGACTGAAGATGGAGAATGTGTTGGATGAATTCAAGTGTAAAACATTCAATGACTACAACTACCTCAGTATTTATTAAACATTTTTGTACCTGATTCGGAGTGTTGTTTATAACTATAGCTGCAAGAGAGATTGGAGAATGGTGGTAATGAGAGTGTAAAGTGTTAGTCATGACATTTGAAAGAAATCTGCTGTTGTTAGTGGTAGGCCTACTTTTGTTGCATGAAAGTTGAAAGAGGTATGTGGGTGTGTGACAGGAAACTGGTTTCGGTGTGAAGAAGTTTGCCTCCTTCCCCCACAATTTCACAACCCCCACACTGATTTGCAGGACAAAAGCTGGGACAATTCAGGAGATTGCGGTCCAAACAGTGTGTGTGTGAGGGGGGTCGTAAAGCCATTGACTGGCTGTAGAACAATCAGGGTCCACTGGCTCCTCTGTAAGTGTTTTCCTGTGGCCTCAATACTGTAATGACAATAGTTATTGGTCCTACAAAGAGGGTGCAAAAGGTTAGGTTAAAGATTATTTATGTGATGTAGCGTAGAAATGAGAAAGTGTTGGTCAGGAGTTAGAAAACATTTTATAGTTCACAAAACTGTATTACTCTTTTTATTTTGAGTTGAATCTGATACATCAGAAGAGGTCAGTATCAATTTTCAGTGGCACAATCAGTGCAAGCTGAAGAGGGATTTTACAAAACTATGATGTTTTTAAATAAAATAAAGTAGAAGCTATATTTACTTTTACATGAAAGTAGGTTGTGTGTTTTGGAATGCAATGCCCCAGACTATGGAGGTGGTGAGATTCACCAGTGTTGGAGGGGGAGGGGATTAACCCAGGAAAACAGAAGAAGGAATGTGGGGGGAAGTGCCTGTTGGAGCCCCCATGAGGCCCCAACTGCGCTGCTTATTCTTCCGGCTCAAACCAGAGCACCCTGTCTGTGTACACAGGGCTGGGTGGGGTGGCCGGAACCGTCTGGACATGCCTGTGAAAATACACACGTCATACACATTATACAAACATGCACACACACTTGTTCTCCTTCTCGTGTAACTCTATTCCGATCACTCACTTTCAGTACTCTTTTTCTCTTCCCCTTTGCTTTCGCTCACACACAAGCTCATTGTGAATGAATATGCTGACATGTGAGTTAAGAGTGAATATTGGTCTAACATCAGGCAGGTGGACAGAAACACGACTCCAAGTGAACGATAGTGCTACTCTGTTTCTGCTGGGTGTGTTGGTAAACACGTTCACCACAATAACTTTAAAAAGTGTCAATATGTCAATGTTGCTTGTTGTTTTACTGCCCTCATGTGGCCAAAAAACAAATTGATGCAACTTTAAAGTTTTTGAACTCCAGTAATGGTATGGAGCAGGTTTTTTGTGAGTAGGACAAGACTACAAGAGGGTAACATGGATATAAACAATGCATGTTTGAAAATGTTTTTAAAAAATGGCTCTGCAAACGTTTTATGAGGAAGGTGATGCATTCCTGAGAGCTTACCTGGGAGAGTGTGTGCAACATATTAAGGCCGAGTCCTTACCACAGTGGCCCAGGTTTGATTCCAGCCCGGGCTCTTTGCTGCATGTCACTGCTTTTCTCCCCTGCCTGTCCTCTCTCTCCAGCTATCGCTATCTAAAAAAGAACTCAAGGATTCACATATATGAGTTTTGGTGAGTAGCAATGAATGAAAACATAACTCCATAGGGTACCATTAAGCCAAAATATGAACCGTACACACCCACAACACATCTCCTCACATTTAAAGCAATCATGCTGAAAAGAACTGAGGCAAAGCGGTGTGCATTCTCTCTGGATTTTATTCTTTAGGAAGAGTTCTGTTTGGAATTACAAAATGCACTGGTAGAAATAGCGGTGAGACAGGTTGAGAGTGCGACAGATAAGAGTGTGAGAGAGACAGAGTTAGAGAGAGAGAAAAAAGAGGGAGTGAGTGAGAGATCAAAGGTTCCACAGCCAGTTACAATGAGTACATCATCAGATTTGGCTAGCTCCTGCACCCCCTGACCCCCACAGAAAGTAGAAGGGAGAATACACCATCTTCTGAACTGTACTTTCTTTTCTTTATATATATATTTTTTCATTAAAAACAGTTCTTTTTTGTGGTGTCCTGAACATGGTTGTGTTGTGCCTCAACCCCATGTAACAGAAGAAAACAAACGAGACCAACTCTCACCAAAGTCTCTTTTGTGTTTTTATTCTTTAGACAGTATTTTTTTTTTTGTAATTTTTAACCTTTTTTGTTCTCAAAAATAGAAGGAAAAAAGGAAACATTGCTTTTTAAAAACATCTATCTATTTATATATCTTTTTTTATTCCTCTGAATTCATTAATCTGCTTTTTCTTTTATGTCCTGAAGATGACTGTTAACCCACGGTGTGGCATGCACATAGCACATGCATTTCTGGAACTAGATATTTTTTCCTTTTTTAATCTTTTGTAATTAAAAAAAACTTTTTTTTTTCTCAGTAGCGGCTTTACATTGCTTTTTGAAGACTTTGTGTGGTTAATCAGCGTGTTAGTGGATTTCACTGCAGCATATACACAAAGATGGACGGTGAATGTTTGGGGCTTTGCATGTTTCATTCAGAGGGTTACTGACATCACACACACAGACCCACACACATCCACACACACAGAGAGTCGAAGATTGCTTACAATGATTTGACTAAAACATCTTAAGGTTTCAAAAGGATTTCTGGAGACAAAGAATAGAAAGCAAAACAAGCACAAAAACAAAACACCAAAATTTATCAGAAACATTCATCCATGTATACGCACACGCAAAAACCCACTTACACACACATACACACCACAACCAGGAGCTACATACCTAGTGTGCTTTCTGATTATAAGTGTAGTGATGTGAAAAAATACTTGTTTGTGACATTCCACTGAGGTTGGAAAGACACTAATAGGCAGTTTTTTCTTTTCTATTTTTTCGGTGCATTCTCTGGTCAACATGTGATAGGCCTCCAGGTAAAATGTAGGTCAAAGAAATAAAATAATCATAATAATGTTGGGGCTGACAGTGGTGTGTGTTAACAAGTGTTAGTTTGAGGCACACAGAGAAACACGGAAAGAAATTAAAGATATACAGGAGTGACACACACAGAACATAGATGTTTTCCAGGACCATGACAAGGCCCAGACATCTTTTCTCCAACCCATCTGAGCTGTGTGCCTGTGCCATTCAGTCGCCTGTGTTTACACGTGGTGAACACAGATGAAGGTGGCCTACAAGTGAGAGAATGAGCTAAACTGTATTCTAGGTGCATCAGATGTGAAGTAAAGGGAAAGGTACAAAAACTGGAGGGACACTGTTTGTCATACAGCGCCACCGAGAGGTCATAAGTGGTGGTGGAACTCTGCTCCGGCTTCCGCAGGAGAGTAGACTCATCCACTTAAATGCAGAAACTTGTGGAACTGCTGTGTGTTTGACCAATTTTTAATCAATCAAGTTCACCCACTGTCTAAATTCTGTATAGTCTTTAGCTTTTAAAAAGGAATGACAACAAAGGCAGACTACTGACTTTGACTTTGGGCAATCTCTGCCCTCCTGCAGACTCATTCTCCCACAATGCAACTGCGGGCTAGAGCTCCACCTCAGGGTTGGAAAAATGATTAACTGAGCTTGAAATAAAATCAACATACATCTGTCTCATTATCACGATCATCATGATCATTAGAAGTTATTATATTATCTGTTCATCCATTATTACGGTCAATAACAAAGAAAACAAAGGTGAAGAGTTTCTCTCGTTTCTCCAACTTTCTGTTGGTCTCTTTCTCTCTCATATCTCTGTTTTAACCCCAAACCCTGGAAGACTTTGAGATGTTACTGATTTGTCAGACTTATTTGTTCACCAATCTTGGCATCTTTCATCCGCTTTACCCTGCTTCCCAGTGTCTCAATTTAAGATTATCACATGAGTTACAAAAAGTTACTTCCACTAAAAATATGTGTAATTCCAGCTGTATCAGTGGCAGGCATCTGGCATAGAACATACAGATAAGCAAGCAAAAAGTCATCATTTTGTTCCTTCTAGATATAGTCAGTTGGTGATTTGTTCATTTTTAACAGCGGATGGCCCAAAGGGAGCACCCCCAACCCACACACCACCAACCAACACACACACAAATGTACACCTTCCAAAGGACATTGTTGTAGGATGCCTTAACCAAAACTGTGACATTTCTAATTCTACAATTCCACTTTGTCCCTACTACAATTGTCTTTTTATAATTAATAAGGTGGGATGGCAGGATATCAAGGAGGATGCACTTTGGTCATTTTGCTAGCAAAGGGGGTGGCATCCCCCCCTCATATCGCCTACTGAATACAGTAACTATCTGATCTCTCTATAGCCTTCTGTCACTTGATTTTAGTGTAAATGAAGGTACAGAGAGAGGAATGTCATACAAAGGAGAGAGAGAGAGAGAGAGAGAGAGAAGCAGAAAGTAATTTTTACTAAAGAGAGAAACCCTAAAGACCACAACAGAAATGACCAAGTAAAGTTTACCCCCGCATACAGTAGATTCTCATTGTTGCTATTATTATTATTATTTTTTGTATCATTCATGCAGGATTCCACAGGGTGTACAACTCCGCAAGTCTAAAAAACGAAGCTGTGTGGGGTGCAACAGAAGATTCAAGCTTCAATGTTTTGAAGAAGTAGAAGAGAAGGAGGAAGAAGAAGCAGGAATAGAAGAAGAAATACTGCAGAAAACAGTTACTGGTTTGTTTTTTTTGTTTCTGAAACCCATCTCCACTTTTTTTGTTTTTCTTCACTCATAGGTCATAGGTTGAGGTTGGTTCAACAATTTCTGGTAGGAGGGTGTTCTCCAGGGACAGGGGTAAACATCCCCCAACACACCCATCCTGTCCTCTAGATTTTGACCGAGGGACTTGTCAACCCCGTGCAACACTCCCCAACTCTCCCACCCACTTGGCCATCTCACCTCATACAGGTGGAGGGCTCATTGTCAGTTTTGTTCTTATTTAAAAACACAGATGATAAAACTCATCAATATTCAACTGGTGGCTGGGAGGGTTGGATTTGATTCTTTTTGTAGCTAACTTAACTGAAGTTAGCTTTGAGAAGCAAAAAAAAAAAAAACAGTGGTCGTTCTTTTGTCTCTGACTGTAAAGTGTCTTTTGTCGAGTCGCAACTCTTGACATCTTGTAAGTGGCTGTAGCTCATTGCCAGAGGCATAATTTAAGACACACAAAGCCTAGTGTCCATCACCCCTCCTGCTTGCATCCAGTCTGAGGTTGGTCTTATTGGCATCAAGAAATGAATGCAACAACAATGCAAGCAGAACATGGAGGGGTGGTTGTTTTTTTTTACCTCCTCTTACACCACTTGTTTCTCCAGTTCCTGCCTCAGCATTCTTGTTTCATCCCTTCTTTCTGACACCTGTCCCTTCATCTAGCCCACTGTCCCTGGGACATGCCAAGCAGTGGAGGAGAGGAAAAAATTGAACAGACGAGAAAGAAAGAATCGTGGTTTCCCTTGGCAGTCAGTGCTCTGGCTTAGAGCTTCCTATCTTCATCTTTCGGTCCATCTATCAATTCTTTTTCCTCCTTATGCCCCTCCCCCATCCCCAGAGGCTAGCACCAGTCGTCATCCTCCGTCTCGCTGTAGGGTTCATGCAGGCCCTTGCGGGGACCCCTAGGATGCCCAGCTGGAGGGGCAACCTTGTGAGGTCCAGTATGTGGGGGTCCATGGAGATGTGTGGAAGGTGATGAAGAGCGGTAGCCATTGGGTAGGCGGCGCTGGACAGCAGGCTGCATCTGGCCCTGTATAGGCCCAGTAAGGGCAGTAGTGGGTGGGGGCGCATGGTGGGCAGTCCTAGGGGAGGTGCGACTGGGCTGTGGATGCGGTGGATGAGGGTGGGGGTTGTTTACAGGGTGTGGCTGGGGTGCAGGAAGGGGATGGGGGTTATGCGGTTGTGGCTGTGGAGGAGGCGGCAGTGGGTGGTTGGTCAGGGCATGGGGGTGGGGGTTGCCACCCTGCATGGGGTTCTGCTCATAGGCAGGTGGTTCATGGTGGGGCTCATAGTCTTGGTACTCCTGGTTGTAGAAGCAGCCATCCCCTTCCATGGAGCCGCCTCCTCCACCTGTGTCTCCCCAGCGAGGTGGGGGATGATGACCCTGGCGAGGTGTGCCATGGTGGGCCAGTGGGAGGCCAGCGGGGGGAGGGCCCTGGCCTTGGGGAGGCTCAGGAGAAAAGCGGCGGGGGGCCGGGGCTGGGGGCCGGCCCTGTGGCCCCCCAGGTGGTGTGGGCATGGCCTTACGGACTACAGGGGAGTAGGTAACATGGGGCCGGGGTGTTGCGGGGGTCTGAGGCAACTGTCGACGGCCTCGACGTGGCGTACTGGTCCCCGAGGTTGAGGGGACAGGACTTCCGCTGACCGAACTACTGCCCTACACAAAAAGTGAAATAAAGCAAATAAAAAGAACGAACCACAAATTCAACGACAGAACATGTAGAATAAAGTAGAGGATGGGAAAGATAGAATATAAAACAAATAGAAAGGGAAAGAAAGAATGAAAAATAGAGAGGCAGAAAGAAAGCAAGATAGTCCAAAGAGAACAGCAAGAAAAGACAAGAACAAGAACCACAGCAACAATAAGAATAAAAGCACCAGTCATAATGTACGTGGAGTGGAGGAGAGAAAGGCAGAAATGAAAGGCATCATAAAGTAACAGAGCAGAGGATGTGGATAAAAAAGATGAGATTCCAAACAGCACCATACATAGAGAAGCAACATGTCACGCAGAGGAGAGAAAACAAAAGACGACAGGAGAAAAGAAGGGTAAAGGGTTGATTTCCGGAGCAACAAGTGTGGGTAAATACAGGGTAAATATGGTGACTAAACAGACATAAAAAAGTGTTTGGTGTTAAATTATTGTGAGGGAGCTGTGTGATATTTCTGCAAAATGCTGAGTTCCAAAAAGCTATTTTTCATTAACACAAAGACAAATATTCAAATGGTAGAAAACAAATTTTCCCCAATTGGTCCTCCTTTGCAAGACGTTTCAATTTCTAACATAAATATTCAATGCAGGAGGCTAAATGGTGTATATTTCAGCAAAGGTAGATCTGAGACACTTTGTTTCTTATTTTATTTTTAGGAAGCCTACATTGTTGTAGGTGTATGTGTTGGGAAAAATTATGCTATAAAAGGAAAGGTAGTGAGGGAAGGGGGTGGGGGTGAGAGAACATTGGCAGTCTAAAAACATTTAGGCAGGCCAGGTAGGGGCAGCAGTCAGGTACTCAAATATACATTTTTATGCATATTTGTTTGGTTGTTGGAACAGTGATTTGATAACAGTGACTTCATTTAACAAACATTTACTTGTATTCGCACAATTATACCCACAATAATGAACATGTGTGCATGTAGTCCAACATATACGTATGTATATATGTATGTATATTAAAGGCCCATACTATCTTTGCCAGTTTGAACACAGCTGCGTGTTGTGGACAACAACACATCTTGGCCTCTAATTTGAGTGCAGTATTAAATAATAGGGAAGTCCTACAATAACTTTAACAATAACTGATTTTTCTTTGTCATTCTATTTTTCTGGACAGCAGTGTTTATGGTATCTTTTTGCCAGTTAGCTGTCATTAAATTTTAACACCATCAGAGGAACTTTCATAACAAAATCACATCAGAAACACCACACTCAGCACAGAATTTAAGTTTGCTATTACCAGAAAAGGCCACCACAGCATTGTTGGGTGATTACAGTGGTTAACCGCCATCAAACTTGAGGCCTCTGTGTTATATTTTTCAGCATTACACTGAAAATGTGTTCATGGCCCCGGATTTTTTAATAGAAAGCTCCAAAACTAGACACCACGTGCACACAAGTACCCAGAAGCCCACCTGTCTGTGCGTCATGCACTCACGACCCTCGCTGGGCGATCGTGACCAGCGCCGGTCCCTTTCTCTCTCCCTCTCACGGTCGTGCTCTCTGTCACGAGAGTGCCTGTGTCCGTACTCGCCCCCTCGCTCTGCTACATAGCGCTCCTTGTCCACAGAGCCATGGTGGTGGTGATGGTGGTGATGGTGCTTACGGTCTTTGGACCGCCCGCGATCTCTGTCACGATCCTTGTCTTTGGATGTGAGGTCGCCTGACTGAGTGGTTGTGCTCAGGTCTGTACCCAGGCCTGATGGTGGAGTTTATTGGAGTTATTATTGGAGTCACATGCGGTGAAAACAATAATGATTGCTATGACATTAGATACGAAAATGACATCACACTATTAAACAGTTTAAAGTGATGGGAACACAAAACTAAATAACCTTTTATGTGTTTAGGTTCAGTCTTTCAAATGTGCTTAATTCATTGCAGAGTGTTCAATTTTAATTTTAAAGGCGAGACCTTCCTTCCTCCAGATATCTGTGTGTGTATGTTGTCTTTCCCACCTGTGTCAGCCTCCGTGTAGCGACAGAGGGACCGCTCAGATGCCCGATGGCCCCGGTCTTTTCGCCGGTGTCCATGTCTGGAAGTTCTCCCCTCTTCAGGAATAGCGCGCTCCATGTTGTAGTCATCCGCCCCTCCTTTGTCTCTGTGGCCACGCCCAGACCTGCTGTGGCCTAGCGACGAGGCCGAACGTTTCATGGGACTGCTGTCATTGATGGTCTATGAGTGAAAGAGAGAGACCACCAAGGCAGGGAGGGAGAGAGAGGGAGAGATGCAGTGGATTTCTTTGATTGTTGATTTGGTGTTTTCTGTGAGCTATGGGGTAAGAGACTGTGAATGTGTGTATATATATATATGCATGTGTGTAAATGGGGTCTGTTTCTTGAACTTGAATGAAGAAAGCCCACCCACTATCCTCCCACATCCCATCTCAAATCATACACCCCCACATTAGTAATAATGTCTCAATCATGCTACTTAAAAAATATAGGCTGTACACAGGTTATAGGGCAGGGGTCGGCAAAAATCAGCCCATGGGCCAAATTTGGCCCTCCAGCACAATTATTTGACCTCTTCAAAAAAAGCAGCATTTTTCATAAGTCCACTGGAGACAGATGGAACAATACATAAATAATGCATAAATAGAAAAAAATCTAAATCTTAATTGTCCATCTAATATTCAAAATCATCAGTCATTCTGCACCAAGCTGCTGAATAGATTAAGTGAGCAGCTCCTGGTGCTGAACTGAAGTCTAATAAAGTCATTAGATAAAGTTAATAGATGGTTAATAAAAGCACCTTTTTTAAAATTAAACTATATCTTACTGCTTTAACTCAAGCACATGTTTAATGCAACAGTATTATTTAACCAAAAAACATTTGGGGCAAGAGCATATTCTTTACTAAGAGTGACAGTTGTGAACGCTAAGGAGACACAGTCACAGCCACATCCACCGCAGCTTAGGCCTAAGTTTGGCTACTGTTAGCCAAAGAGTGGACTGAAACACCAACCAAACAGTGCTATGAATCTCTTATGTTTCCATTTCACACCATAGGCACATGTCTCTACTACGCTAGTACCCCATTGAACAGCGTTAAGCAAAACCGTCTCAGGGCTGAAACTACAGTAATTGCTGACCCCTGATACAAAGGAATAAAAAAGTATACTAGGAAAAAAAGAGTTAAAAGAAACAAAAGAGATGATGGCAAACGGCCATGCCTTCCATGCTTCAGTAACTTGCTTTGTAAAAGGGGATAGAAGGGTCAGTACGACTTGCAACCGTCCTCCATCCTCACCACCCATAAACCCTTGAACATGGCACATTCCAGGCTGCACAAAACTCCTCTATTTCTGCTCTGTTTCAGCGTGCTTTCCTCCAGCCATGCAGGTACATAGGGGTTGTCCTGAGTCCTCTAACCACATGAGAACTTCCTTCTGTAATGCTGAGGCCTCATGCTTTCAGTCGGGACAGCAGGACAGAGCCTATGATGCCACAAGTTGCTGACCTGGACATGTAAACCACATCAGGCTACTTCAGTGCTAGATCCTTTTGGCAGCTGACAGGGCCAGTTTTCCAGTTATTGTGTTTTAGACAAATCAGCTTGGCAGATTATCTGGCCTCATAAGAGTAGCACTGAAATCCCCAACAACATATCCATTCACACGCACACATACCCATATCATTCCTCTTTCTCATTCTTTCTTTCTCTCTCTCACACACACACACAAACACAAACTCACTTGAACGCATTTCAACAAATTTCTTGCATGCAGGTGGGCAGGTGTGAATGGAGACTCGGACACAGACGAGGAAACATTGACAACATCATTATAGACAAGCACACAGGCATGAGGACACGGAGCAGCACTAGCAGCAGCAGCTGAGAGAAAGAGAGACAGAGACACAGAGGCCACGAAACAGTGTGGCACAACTGTTGAGAATGACAGGGGACGTGCAGAGTTCAGCCCAATTCCAAACCCATTGTGTTAGAGAAGTAGCTAAGGATGCTGGGATCAGTTTGGATGCTGGGCTGGCATTGGATTTAGTCATGCCAAAATAACAATGTTTGAATACATTTTAAAGAAACCCCTGCCATGATAAACCAAAGCATGGAAACATGACAGATGATGAAAAAAAAAGTTTCAAGAGTGTTAGAGTGAAAGGGAGAGAAAAAAGAGAAAGAGAGAGAGAGACAAGACAGGGAAGACAAGGTACATACACTGAGGGTACTGCCACGTTGTTTCCCTCTCCTCCGCTGCTGTATGAGCACAGAGAAGACACACACACAGAGCCACAAAATACACCAAAGGTGTGGTCACACACAGAACCAGAAAGGGAGGAAGAGGGAGAGAGGTAAGGGAGACAAGGGTGGATTGATACACAATGAAGGAGAAAAGGGATACAAAGAGTGTTAGGTGGAGGATCAACCCAAAAAGAGATGAGGTGCCACAGTGGAGAGATGAAAGAGAGACACAGAAAGAGAAGGAGGGACAGAGGAACAGAGTCTGATTAGACACCGAAGCAGCAGTGAGGTGGAAGAGAAACACTTACCACAGACACTGGGGGTGGTTGGCGCCAAAACAGGTTATACAGTATAGACAAGGTCACCATGAAAATGCTCAATCAACGGCACCACGGTCACAACAGCAATGATGACAATCAGCAATATACACATACAAATGGATATGTATAGTCACACACAATCACACTCACACAAGCACACAACTGGACAACAGATTGACAAAAACAGTGAATTTCAGGGCACAGAGGACAGTGACAGCACAGAAAAACTGCAGAGCACGCACATAAACACAACACTCAAATCCACCAAACCACCCGCCCACCCGCACACACACACACACACACACACACACACACACACACACACACACACACACACACACATATCTGTAAAACACAATGTCATGCTGGTTCCAGTTCTGGCTGAAAAAACAAAAAGCCCCCATAATTCAAAAATAGTTCAGCACAGGCAAAACCTTTGATAGGAAGGAAGAGACAGTTTAGTAAAGAAATCAACAACAAAAGGTAAATAAACCAGGGGCTTGACAAAAGAAGAGGAAATAATGGAGGGCAGAGAAGTGTGTAAACTGTATGTAGGTGTGTGTGCACATTTGTATTTATAAATATGTTGTGTGCATATGACAACCAGAGCACTCACCGGGATATGAAACAATATAAAATGAATGAGTGTGTTAGATGGAAACAGGGACAACCACGGTTAAAAACCTCCATGCAGGTGGCAGGATGAGAGGAAGAGCAAAAGACAACAGGAGAAGAAGAAAAGGAGCAGAAGGTCTGACTTTGCCTTGCTATGGTCCTTTTGAATTCAAGTTTGGAGGTCAACATTTCAGCAAAACATTCCCATGTTTTAGCCAGAAATATTGTCATGATTGGATATCTTGTTTAACAGTTGTTCTTCGGCTACAAAAATTATTACCTTTTGGTTGTATGCTTCTGTCAATATGGCCTCATAATCTTTCTCCAACATGGATTCGAGTAACCACAGCAATATATCTTTAAGCAACAAGCCAGACCTTTGAGAATATGATCCTTTCAAACAAAAGGAGATGAGGACCAGATAAAATGGGAGAAATAGAAAGAGAGTGGAAAGGTGAGAATGCTGCTCACTTGGTTGTCGCCTGGGAGGCGGGGCATGGAAGCGGCCCTGCCATGGCCTTCCATTGGTGGAAAGTGCTCAGTATCCGAGTAACCATCCTGCCCCATCTCTCTCATCTCTACCGTCTGTAAACAGAGCAGGAGAGCAGGAGATGGTGTGACGGCTGCCATGAAAACCGACAGGGAGTAGGGGGATAGGTGGGAGAGTTTGTTATCCAAAGAAAACAGAGAACCGAGCGCCTCAGAGAGGTAAAAGTAGTCAGTGGGAGAATTTAGTGAGTGTGTGTGAAGAGCGACTTTGCCTTTTTTTTTCTTTGTTGTTTTAGTTTTAGATGAATGAAAAAAAGAAATCTGGTGTTCAGGTCAGAAGCGGATAAAATCGGAAGGATACTAATAATAATAAATAATAATATTTAATAAAATTAAATTTTGTGTTTGCAAAGGCTGTTGTCAAAAATGGAGCTGCAAGCAAATGCAGAAATGAGATTCTTTGTTTAATGGTATCTTTGCCAGAGATGGAGGAGCATCTGAGTCACAGCAGGAATAAATTTGTGGGGAAACCCATACGCAGTCCAAAGGACATGTGAAAAACACAACTGATCAGATGATGTTGGCCAGGTACAGTTGCTGATGAACTGTAGGTAGTAAATGAGGCAAACATTTTTTTTGAAGTAAACCTTGAGAAGTGAAGGTGCATCTGGTATCTGCTGGCTTAGCCTTATCTTGCTTAGCCACAACTCCATTTCAGTTTGTTTAAGTGTCAATCATTAGCTGAGATGGAACGCCAGCTATTTCATCAATTAAATTTAAAGTAATCAAAAAACAGATCAGATAAAACATTCAATAAAATAAAATACTAAAATCACTCAGAGCATGTGTTTGCTGCTCAATGACTCAGTCTGTCTCAATCTGACTCTGTATATTTTTAGCGTTTGGGTGGTGTCTTTCAAGTAAAGGCATTTGTTGTGTAATATCACCTATTGTTTTTTTTGCCTTTAAGATTTGATTTGCCTCGCATCTAGCTAACTGTAGGTTATCATTCAAACTAGTTTGAATGAAGCCGACAGCCACTCTCTTCTATCCAACTACTGAGATTAAACTTCTCCAGACCTCGGTGGGTTGATATGGAGAAGCGGCTATGTTACAGGGCTGACTGATACAGAGACCTGTCAGGCCCTCTCAGAGGTCTACAAGCAGAGAGGTTTAACAGCATGATGACAGAGACATGAACCACTCTGAAGACAGAGGCAAGGTAGACTCTGAATGAAATGTGGAAAGGTACTGTGAAGGTAAAATTCAGTCGGATAACTTGTGTGAAGAGACAGGTTTGAGAGATGGAACTAATCAAAGAAAGGTTAACGCAACATGTCAATGCTAACTGAAGAACTGAGGTAAGAGAGATCACAGGAAATGAAAATGACCCACCTGAGTAGAAATAATAAAGGCAACAAGGTAGTAAAGATGGGACAGTATAAGCTGTTAACATTTGTATCATTTGTGATTATACAGTACTTGTAGCATTTAAGGAAAATACTGTGTATTTTCCCAATATCCTCAACCATAAGCATAATATAATATTAATGATACTGATTGGACTGGAATGGAGTGCAAAACATGAAACAAGGATCAAGTCAATGCCCTGATCAACAGCTGTATTTCTACTTTAACCTCAGTTATAATGAAGGGGAACAGATATCCTTATGCCTTTAGGGATTGTGAATAAGGAAGACATTGCTTTCAGTGGAGATGGAATTGCAATCTGTAACTGCATGAAGATAAGAGTTCATTTTACCATTTAAGTATCCTCAATGGTTCTTTGGGAGTTCATTTGGTAGCAATGACATGAAAGTAAAAACAAATGTTGAATGGATCGAGTGTTTGTTCACACAAACTTGGTGTGCAACAAAGATGCATTCTATTTGTATAGTGTGTGTGTGTGTGTGTGTGCGTGTGTGCGTGTGTGTGTGTGTGTGTTGTTAGGTGTGTGTGGTCCTGTGGTCCCTGTGTGTGTATGAACTTTCTACCTGAGAGTTGGTCATGCTTCCCAGGCCATCCTCAGGGTGTCCCTCAGGACTCCAGCTGCCGACCTTCTGGGACATCTCCTGAGCACGAGCTGTCACCCATGAGTGGCTCTCCGGGAGCCCCCCCTCCACCGGCCTGTGACACACACACACACACACACACACACACACATCGTCACAGACACACCTTCCTTAGCTGGTCTTTCGACAAACCACCTCCTGTAAAATGCCAACAACATCCAACTCACAGGCTGTTGACAGTCTCAGTTGTCTCAGGTGGAGGGAGGGCGTTGTTAAGTCCCGGACCCCCATCCTGGGCGGGGGAAAGTGGCTCCACGCGCTGAAACAGTAATGGCGTTCGATTCTGTGTGAGATATACAACATGGCCGTCGCCAGCTATCAGGCAGACTGACAGGGAAATGGAGGGAAAAGGGGCAGAGCAGGAACAGAGGGCATGTAGAGAGGGGGCTGTCGGCTGAAGCGAGGCGATGCAAAAGAGGTAATGAAAAAGGAATAAATGGGGGGGGACTCCAGGATTCTAACCATCAGAGTGCTTTGTAAGGTCCAATAAGGTAGTGGTATTCACCCACTCAGTCTGGAGTTCAAGGCAGGTTTCAAAGGAAATGATTGGTCATTCTGGGTTTCATCTGATGGTCATCTGATGATGGATCTAATTATGTTGAACAATTTTCTATTTCCATGAAAAATAGAAGAAAACATAACATGTTTCCACAGCAGTGGAATTGGAATTGATTATGAGGAGAGCAACAAAGGAGGGGCCTCATTCAGAGGAGGGATGGAGGACATCATGATAAACACTAAACAATCCTGTGGATCGGAACATACAGCAGGTGAAATGCATGATCTGACAAATGCTACCATTTGTCATTCATTTATTAGGTAGTACTGTTGAAACTTCTGTAGTAAATGACTAATAATCTCCTTAACAATCTTGATGTGGTCATTAACCTGCAATATAATCTATAATATATAATTTTTGAGCTTTGTGATATTAGAACTCATAGGGAATGTTTCTAATTCCCTATATCTTTATTCAAATCCAAACGTTGGCAAACCTCCTATTTATGTGTGCAAACACTAAATACAAATACCTGTAAAGTACTATATGTAAAGGACACTTCATACTTCTTGATTGTTGTGTAACAATATCTGCACTAATGACATTTTTGGATCACAAAACCCTGCTGCCCCAGTCAAGACAGGCAGCAGGTGGACTGGGGGAGAGGAAGAGATGATGTACAGTATATGTTGGAGGAAAGAAGCGTTTTCCCCTGGTGGTGGTGCATGAAAAAGCAAATAAAGGGTGAAGGAGGTTCGTTGATGTTTGACACATTTCATGTGAAATGAAATATCAGCTTGAGGAGCATCCATAGAAGCATGCAGCTCTCCAAATGTTTATGGTCCAAGCTGGCTGCATAAACCTGTTAAGGACCATTAAATTTCAGTTCTGATACCATCTTATGATCTCAATCACCAAGATGAAAGACAGCATGTGGAGGGTGGTCAGCTCTGTCATTTAAAGTGTTCTCTCCTTTAACAAGGGACAGCGTGCTGACTGAAAGGTAGGGTGCAGCAATCTCATAATGAAAATCTAACAATCCAAGGTTGCAAGCATGGGTGTGGGGAATGAGGAGCTACAGTATATGTACAAGCAGTCCACACAGGAAAGAATCGAGCTCAGGAAAAGGAGCCATTACAAGGGCTCCCATGATGTTGAGGCATGGGCACCTCAGGGGCTGTGACAACCAAACTCTACAGTCTCTGGCATATAAACAGCTAAATAACAGCAACATGTTGGTATAAATCATCTACTTAATTAGCATTTGAAATTTTGTGAAAAGTAGGGTCCTCATGAGTTATGTTTGCATAACAATTATGAATTACCAAAAAGACAAGCAGTAACAAACCTTGCCCAGCAGATGGCAGCACTGTCTTTGTTGCTAGAAAGGGAGCACTGCATATATTAGATAGGAGATTGCATTAGTTTAAGTTATTGTGTTCACCCCTACATTCCCCTTTAAGATGACTGAATGAGGACACCTCCCTAGATATGGACTGTGGTTGTCACAGCCCAGGTTATATGAAAAGGGACTACAGCCCTGCAGCCTTGATTTCAGTGAGTCAGTCTGCCTTTGACTTTAAAAGGGTCAGAGTGTTTTTCTCCCTGAGACAGCAGTACCTGCTCATCACGAAGAGCCTGCGAGCGCTTGATCTTGCTCTGCCGGTAGTACTCCATGATCATCATGGCAGCGTAGATTTTCCCCACCGTCAGGTCTGTTGCTGCTGAGAGAATGACAAGTTACCCTGGAAGATTAGACCTTTTGGAATGGACCCTGAGCGCGAGGAATGGTAGAAGGAGGTGAGGCATGCACACAAACAGAGAAACGTACGTCGACTGTGACACACACATGAACACTGAGCAAATAGTCTTTTCACAGACAGATTGATTTGCCTTAACTTTATCTTACTTTAGTTGAACTCTATATAACATTAATATTTGTCACAGGTAATATTTTGTAATCAAAGCATCTCATCGTGATATAGATGAAACAAAATTCAGTCGCTTCAGGAAATTGCAACCATGTGATCGCAAGAATCAACACAAATTAAAATAATTAAAAAATAAAACAAATAAATGAAATAAAATCTGTGATATCTGATTAAGACTGTTATGACTTTTTTGGACTTGGTTGCAAATGTAATGCAAAATAATACATAATACAGAGCAAATCTCATGCATTTCATAAGCTAAAGCAATTGCTGTATTATGCAACTCGTGCACTAGCACCTGTGCAGTCTTTCTCAGTGTAATAAGACTCAAAATATACAGAATTTCTATCAAGCACGGCCAGCCATTAAGTGCAAGCAGCTGATTGCCCCTGAAGTGAAAAGACGTCTATAGAGTGTTGATCTATAGTGAGGCACCCTCTGATCTCAGGCACAGAGAGGTGGAGAAGTGTTGGGGTCTGGGACTTGTGGAGGGTCTATCATGGTGAGAGTGGTTTTATGTAGCTGAAAGAAAGAGACAGAGTGCGTGTGTGTGTGTGTGGAGTTGTTTTGTGTCTACCATGCAGCCTGTGCTTTGTTAGTGCCTCTGTTTAGTGTTTTTTTTTTAATTTCACATAATTATATCTTGATAGATTTGAGGTGTGTGGGTGTGGAGTTAAGGTGCCCAGCTGTATCAGAGGGTGCAGCAGTGAGAGAGACTTGCTGAGAGAAGCGGTCCTCGGGTGGCGTGAAGAGAAACAGCGTTGGAGCACTGGGCGGCACAGGGTGGCTGCATCCAAGCCACATTGCTGCACCTGCACCCATACTCTGCAACTTACACTTGTGTGGTGTAACCAGCAAATCCAGAGTCTTCTGGGAGAGATTGGGCCAGATCGCCATCATCTCTTTCCTCAGCTCTGCGTCCATCTGGTGCTTGTCAATACCACCTAGGCAGATTCAACAAACACACGCATGCACACACACACAGATACATACGCACATATATAGATATATGGACATCCATGCCAAAAAATAATGACGCATAATTTAGACAAAAAGAAACATCAACATGCACACACAGACATGTACATAGAAAAGGTTTACTCATACACACAAGGGAACACCAACCATTCACACCCATTCAGATTGATAGAAAAAGATATGAGAGAAGACATACAAACATGAAAACAAAGACAAACAGAAGAAGTCATGTTGTTAGTGGGGTCATGATAAGAGCTGTGGTCAAATCATGACTGCAGTTAAAACTGTACACAGGCAATTCAGTTTTTAAGCCGAAGTGACAGAACCTCGATTCCATAGGGTCTCAACCTTCAGCCTCACACGCTACACACAGGATCTACCACCACAGAAAGCACATTGTACTTAAGCTACAGTAGGAGAAGCATCAGGAAGAGCTGAAGGTTTCTGGGTTCAGCACAGAAATAGCAGACAGCACTGCACTAAGGGGGGAAATAAGAAAAAGGAGAAGAAAACAAGTGAAAATAGGATCAAAGGAAGTAAGAGAGATTCCAAACCTTCCGTACCCTTGGCGATCTTGATGTCCAGTGCTGTGCGGATCAAGGCCATGAGAGTGGAGTTGAAGTGGACCGTGTTGTCATCGGCCACAGGCAGATCCATACGGAGCAGTCTCTGTGGGAGAGCCAATCAGTGTGAGCCGTGAGAAAATCAGGAAGTAAGTGGGATGGCATGTACGTAGAACCTCCAGGTGACAAGGGGGGAGGGGCATTGAGTTGGTGGCAGGAAGGGGAGGGGGAGCAGGGAGAAGGGAGAGGCTTTGGTAAAGGAGGTTGAAGGAGCCATGCATAGCATCTGTAGCAGGCTCTGACTCTGTCTGTCTGCCTGCAACAAATGGCTCAGATTCAGCTATTGTGTCAAATTAAGCATACTTCATTTTCAGACAACAAATTCACAAGTAGGGATTCACAAATTTTAATCTATTTTGTGATATGAAAGAACCTGTGAGTGCAAAGGTATTACAAGAAGACACTGTTTTCAGATTCATCCCTCGACTTATATATTCATTTTATTCCATAAATAATGTCATCTATGTATGTTTGTTGACATCCAAAAGACCTCACAGGTTGGTTAAACTGGCGGGCTTGAATGAAGAAACAGGAGGACAGGCTGAGCAGCAGCTACTATTATTCAGAGCTCCCTCTAAGGGTTTGGAGGTTCACAGTGAAAACAACAGAGACCATATGATAAACCAATAAACAAGAAACAACCAAGGGACCAATCTAAGGAAGGGGAACACTTTGGTTTTTGTCTATTGGTTTGATCCTTTATAAGTCTTGTTGGTTTATAATTGAAACAGACAATACACAGACACACACCAACTCACGGATGACAGAGTGACGTTCGTGTGTGTTTGGTGACACAAGGCGGCGACAACCCAGACATGCATCGTATCATGCCTCCTCCCCACATCCCGATTACATTCTTCTCCTTTAATGCATCCATTAAAACTTTTTAAAAAAAATCTCTATTCCCCCCAACCCTTCTAGCACATCCCCATGCGGCATGCAATGCACACGCAATATGCCTCACAGGACAAGCAGCTGTGCAGCCTTACACAGAAAGCATCCTCTGTTGGCGACATTAAAATGAGTTTGTGAGTTGTTTTAACAAGGCTGTTTTGGGGCAGAATAAGAAAACTTGTAGACGATGGGGCTAGGCTGAAATGACAGACCAACTAGCTCTATCGCTGATTATCTGATGTCTAATGTGAGAAAAATGGGCACAGACTTAGAGGGTTAATAGGTGAGAGAGAGCAGCATTCTGTGGAAAAAGACAAAAGAAACAAAAAAAATGGCCACGATGGAAGTGTTGTTTTGGTGTTAAGATGCTAAATGATTGTTGAGGTGAACGTAATCCAGGTATATGTAGGAAATATGAGGTGAAAAAAAATATCTCTTCTGCCAAAAAAATGCATGTTATAAGAGTTGAAAGGGAAAGCTTAAGGCGGAGAGATGATAGAGAAATATAAATCAATAGGTTAATAGGTTGTGAGTGGAGCATATAAAGAGAAAAAGTGACCAAAAATAGACAAAACAATGCAAAGAAAAAGAAACATCACCACACTTAGTTGGCTGTGTCTGTAAGAAAGCGATCCTGCCTGAAGGCTCTCCTGTCTCTCTTCAAGACAGAGAAGATCCAAGGTTAAAAGCAGTGGAGCTAGATGGTTCATTGTTCTGTGGACTGGTTGGAAGGTCAAAGGTAAGGTTTGGATTTCTCTCATTGGCAAGGTGCTAAGTGGAAAATGGTCGGGGAGACAGGGCATAAACACAGAGATGGTGATCATCTGGAAAATTGTTCCAGTAATAATAATCAAGTGGCAGATTGAGATGTCAGGGAAGTTTTGCCAAAACCATGAATGTAAAGCATGTCAGGTTGTTGGGCAGGGGGACTGAGGAGCCATCTTTTAGTTCAGGGAGGACGCTTTTAGGAAAAAAATGTTTGAGGGTAAAAACCAAAAGGATGAGGGGAGAAAGAAAGTGTCTAATGGGAGGTTGGGGTTAAAAATAAAAACATGACTGATTGAGAAAGAGACACAAAAGGTACAAAACCTGGGTCAAATAATACATTTTAGTCAACACAAGCAGCAATCATATCTTTTGTATAATTAAGAGGAGATCATAGATGGAGATTTCTCAGTACGACAATAATCTTAGACTGTAAAAGCAAACTAACCAATGAAAAATTTGTTTGGTAAGCTTTTTTTGACTGACTGCACTCATATTTAAGGCCCCATCCATGTGGAATTGTAAATATTATAAAATGTGAGTACTATTTGACCACAGGTCTGCTGGAGAAGGAGAAGGGAGTTGGATAAAGTCATGGTTAGCGATGGAGTGATCTCCTGTGCCTACAGGCTGTTTGGCCAGCTGCCCCCTGAGACACACAGTGATCTGCCAATGATGTTTCATGAGATTGTCACGTTGATCACACAAGGTGTTACAGGAACACATGGCAACAGGAAGGTTAATTTGTTGTTATCATTCTGTATTTTTCTACTCTGATAACAATTTGTGTAAGATTAATTGTGCCTGTGCTGATTATATGACAGACAGGGGTCTGTGCATGGGGTTGGTGGTGGTTATCGGCCATGCAGAAGGCAGGTGAGGGAGTGTATATGTGTGGGGAGGGGAGCAATATGCAGAGATGAGGGGGGCTGGAAACAGAATAGAACTGCATTGACGACAGAACCAAAGGACAAAGAGGAGATTGGACTTGCAGATAGAAAAGGCTGCTTAGGGGCTTGGAGCTGCTACATGAAGGGTAACAGAAAAAGAACTGCTTCTGTATGGCAACCAAAGGCTCTCTGAGGAAAACACATCACTGACACAAGCCTTTCTGCTCTCTCTACCATTAGAAATAACAGTAACATCTACAGTATGTGCTGGTTGATATGACTTACTTCTGTTGTGTGTTTGTGTGCATGTGTGTGTGTGTGTCTGCCACATCCGCAGGACGGAACGAGTCAGAGGACATAAGTCTAGCGGACCTTCCAAGCCCTGCTGCACACGCATGTTTCAGTGTAAGAGTGTGTGTTTAGCAGCGTCTAAATGTGTGAAATGTTTGTCTAATTAACTAATATCGTTAATGGTTTTTGTACAATCATGTATGCACTTATTACCATCACTTTACTTGGCTGTAGTGTGCGTGGCCTTTGCATGTTTATGTAAGTGAGCTTGTGTGTCCATCGTACACGGCGCAAACGAGCTGAGAAGGTCCCTCTTTTCGTCCAGTCCTGTGGATACACACGCCCGCCTAACCCTTTGCCCTAATTGTCTTGCTACCTCCACCCACCAATCTCACACCACCACACAACGCCACAACACCGACCAGCCCACCCCCACTTTCCACGAAGAAGAAACAGAAACAGAACCAAAGAAACGACGACACTAAAGTTTACACCATTTTGAGCGCTTAAATCCCTGGCCCCTCCCTCCTGAACCCCCCCGCCCCTCCCCACAACCCATAGGAGACTCGGGTGAAGATGGGGTCCTTTCTGACCTTGTAGGCCACCCGTGCTGGACACCTCTTCCCAAGGCCTAGTGGAGGACACATGTGCCTCAGCATGTCATACATTTCCCTGCAACTGATCCTGCCACTGCATCATCAGCCAGTGCCACCACCCCGTTAACAAAGGCACAAAAAAGGGAGAGATGGAGACATTTAGAAAGGGGGAGAGAGAGAAGAGGGGAGGATGTGGGAGAAAAAAAGATTCAGTAAGGGAGAGATTGATTGATTAGAGGATAGAGTTGAAAAGAGAGAAGGGGATCGGAGAGAGAAAAGGGGAGAAGGAGAGAAACGGACCAAAACAAAGTAAAAGAACAAAACAACAGAAAGACAAGGTTATTGGGCTGATTTGGAGAGACCGTGGCCTTGTTGCTTCTCTGTGAGCTACAGTATTCTCTAACAGTTTGTCATGTCACAAAAGAGAGGGCGTAAATGACAGAGGAAAGGAAAACAACAGGAGGAAGATTAGGATTGGAATTTGAGAAGTAGTATTGTAGTATCAGAAGACAATTCTGTGCAAGTAGGACATAGGTTAAATATGTATGTATGTGTGTGTGTCTTTGCAAAGACGAGCAGGGCAGAGCTTGACAGCAGGCACCAAGCTGCTCCTGCTCGGACGAGGAAAGAGGGGAAGAAGAGGAAGGGGTGTCAATGCAGTTTCTGTCTTTCCCCCAACCCCCAAAAACCAAGAACAATGCAACACTACAGTGGGCAACCGTAGCTTGCTATATTATAGCCATGGCTCCACAGCAAGCAAAAGAAAAGAATTCTATAATGTGGTAAAACTTCTTAACGTGTTTTTTTTTCCATTTCACTTAGTGCATTTCACATGCTTCTCTGGGTGTCTGCATTGTCCCGCACATTCTCTCAGCAGTTCAGAATGCAAGTCGATAATGGTGGAAAATAAGTTGTAAAATTGAAATGAAAAAGAAAAAAAATATATAAAGCGGCATTCACTCCATTCCTGGATGCTGTGGCTAGCAAGTGTGGTTGAGAGATTTTGTTTGAATGGAAGTCAAACCTTGCAGGCCACCCTATGGGGGCATTTCTTGCCTAAGCCGAGAGGCGGGTCGATAACTCGTAATAAACTGTACATGTCCTTATAATGAATGCGCCCGCTGCAAGAAGAATACAGGGGAGTTAAGAAACACACGCGTACACACAGGAAAACACACACACGCACACACATCCAGAAGGAAGAGAGAACATTGGGAGGAAGAGCACAAGATTGACAAGTACACAGTATCTGAAATTACTTTACAATATGTTTACTGTAAATAACAGACCCTGTAGACGCATCTACATCTGAATGCACCTATACGCAGAAACACTCTACGCACTTTACTGCATGCCACACATTGTTAAACGTGGTCCTTTTTCCTTCTCCTACTCCTCATCCTGAGTTCGACAGCCCTTTCCTTCCTCTCTCCAGTCCAACCCCTAACTGGATGTGTGTAATTAAGTAATAGACTACAAAAGCATGTGCTTGGTAAACAGCTAAATGCTTAATAGCTGCTTGTGGTGTACAGATCCCCTCCTTCTTAAATATATGTTCAATATCGGCTTTGTTCCCTGTCTTCCGTTTGTTTCCCATGCAGTGGTGTCCATGTCATAGTCAGTAAGGTGGGGTTGAAAATAGCATGTTAGTTTCATGAAAGAGAATTTTTGGAATAGGCAGCAAAGGTAACTGGTTACATAATGTGAAAACATATATAATTTTATACATTTCTAAAAGTCATTTATTGTTTTTTATACAAACCATAAAGTTTAGCCTTTGATAATCTGAAAACAACTATTTAAATCTTGCTTCTATTTTTCCATTCACCATTCTCTTATCTATCTTTCCAGCAGATTTCATAATGCCTTCCATTCTCTCATTTCTCCTTTTCTTTTTCATTTTCCCTGTTTAGAGCAGTCTATGTGGACAGCAAGAGGGCAACACACAGGCACTGGAATACAGATACCATGAAAAGTAGCATGTCTACAGCAGACATATAGACTACAGAGTTGGACAGGGCAACTTTGTTTTGAGCAGACGTTGCCACATTAAGTTTTTTAGCAGTATGCAGATTCCAGGAGAGGGAAAAGGTTTGGGAGGGGATGGTGGACTATTTCAGGACAGTTTACAGAAAGGAGGAGGAAGGGGAGGAGAAGGGAGGGGTTGTACGGCGTGAGAGAGATAACCAGATGCCTGATGAGGTTATACTCAGATCCGTTACAGCCCCCTTGCAGCTCTGTTGCTAGAAAATTCTGCTCTATTAACCAGTTGACTAGTGCTTTATTTTTTGTCTATTTCTAGATCATTTGAAACACCTTGTACTGTTTCACACAATTAAAAAACACATTTACAACATTGCTGAGGGGTTCCTGACTTCTTTGCTTGCCCCTTGCTCGGTGTGAACAAGCATATAAAATAAATGTCTTTGTGGTTTTACGTGAATTACTGGTGTAAACACAACCAGAGATATGTTTATAGATATAACTTTTGCTTTGAATTTGTCATAAATTAATCATAAAAGGTGCATCGTGTCAGCATAAAACCCTGCCAAATATGTGTTGTGTGCACATGCACCTGAGTGTGTGCACATTACCACTCACCAGGCAGCAGGATCATACTCTGCCCATATCCTGACGTACTCATCCAGGTGGTGAGGTCCCAGTATGGATGAATCTCTAGTCAGGTACTCAAAGTTGTCCATGATGACGGCTACAAACAGATTCAGCATCTACACATGTGCACACAGACACACAAGTACAAAAGTGAAACATCTGATCTGACAAAGAAAGCCACTCAAAACTGGCTTCACAAAATCATCAGTTTAACAATTATGTTTTATGAAAGAGCACCAGAAAAATGTTAAGTTGCCTGTCCAGTAGCTGTAGCTAAGAGCTGCAGAACAACCTGAGATACTCAAGAAGGGCATATCTGATCAGTTCTTTGTTTAAAGACAAGATGACCATGGGATTTGGAACACCTCGCTAGTCAGGTTGAGATAGGTGGAGGGTGCAGATGAGCGTGTTGCATTATGTAGTATATACTCACCAAGAATGAACAGAAAAAGATGAAGGAGACGAAGTAGAGGTAGGCAAACTGGCTGCCACACTCCGGGTCTGAATTCCCTGACAGGGGGTCACAGTCCTTACCCCCAAGACAAGCCAGCATGATCTCATGCCATGCCTCTCCTGTTGCACTCCTACACACACAAACACACAAAACATTTCTTGATTTATGAGAGATTTGGAATATAGAATCTGCGAAAACTATAACAGGTTTTAGATAAAAATCCTAGAATTTGTTTTAGATTTGCAATTAAAGCAAACGAACATTGTATATATACAGATTCACACATGCACGTGTTCACACATAAACACCTGAAGAGAAGCATGAGAGCCTGTATGAAGGTCCTGAAGTTGTTGTGTTGGTTGATGGCACTGTCTCCGTCTTCTTCAATATCAATATTACCAAACAGCTGTTGAATAAAATCACATTGTTAACACTGAAAACCAGACTACAGTTTCTAAACTCACCTTTCTGGCCTTTGTTGCCACTAAAGCAGGGCCTAAGGCTTTAACACTCTAAAGCCTTTACTGCACGCACGCCATAGCCACTGCTTCCATAATCCTCCTCCTCCTCCTCCTCCTCCTCCTCCTCCCGTTATGCACCAAATCCTTATGACCATGATCATCATCCTCATTCTCCTTCTCTACATCCTCCTCCTCCTCATCATTATCCCATAATATATTTAATGTTTCCCAAAAGCACTATAGCGATTTTTAGGTTGAGGCTCTCACCCACCTGCATCCCAATGATGGCGTAAATGAAGAACAGCATGGCAATGAGGAGGCAGACATAAGGCAGTGCCTGAGGAAAGACACATTAATCGTTTGGTATTAAGTCTGATACATATGAGTGCACTGTGGATGGTATGTGAAACTGCAGCGAGACACCGTCTATGATTAGTATAGATACAAAATATTGGAAATGTGTATTTCTGTAATTCTACAAATATGAATGCATATGATTTCTGTGTGTGTTATGCTGTATAATTGGGTGTAAACCTTGAAAGACTGAACGAAGGTCCAGAGCAAGATGCGGATGGTTTCTCCCTGCCGCAGCAGCTTGATGAGACGAGCTGCCCTGAACAGCCTCAGGAAACTTAGGTTGATGAAATTATTCTACAATACAACCCCAACATAACCACAGAGAAAGGGAGACAGAGAGGGGGAGGGGGGGTGTGGAAAGGATTAAGATTGAAAGTTGGAGATGGGAAAGTAAAGAAAAGGGGAAAAGACACAATAGAGAAAGGTGAAGGACAGAGGGAATGGAGGAAAGAAGGATTTGGGGTTGGAATAAATGGAAAAAGTAGTTAGTTTTATTGCAAAATGTGCAAACAATTTTCCTCAGACAACCAAAACATGAAAAATGAGAGAGAAAAAACAGTCAACCTCAAACTGAGGGAAATTCAAACTCAATACAAATAAAAGAATCAGGAGCCAAACAAGTCAAAGCAAACCAAACTTAAATCAGCAAGGCTCCAACAAGCTTTTCATATCCATTAAGTTAGACAAAACCAAACCAAACAACACAGGGGAAAGGAAATCATCCAAATCTAACTAGTTTCATCCAATTGGGGTATGTAGTAGTAATTCGTGGTAGGAATGGTGAGTAGTTAAAGTGCAGGGATGTCAGGACGTCTCCTTGTAAAGACAACCAAATGCACTAATTCTCTCAAGGCAAAATATGCAATATTTTAACATGAAGCAAGCCCTCAGCATGCAAATGTGCACAATACAAGGCAAATCAGTACTGGCAGCTGATGCACCCTTGATTAGGATTGGCTGCCGAAGTCATGTGACATTCTGTAGAGATGTCACAATTAAATAAGAGCAAGAAGGTGGTTGAAGGACCAATTAAGAATATTAGATCTTAAGTGAATTTCTAAAGTTCATATATTTTCTATTTCATCAGCGTGATGATGCACCTTACAAACTGTGTGTTGAGCTGAGACATCTATGTGGAAATCTAACTTTATTATTAGTTTTATATTTATATATATGTATATACTATATTTATATACAATAATTATTATTATCAATATATGTGAAATTGGTAATATAGAGTTCTTCAACCACATACAACAGTAAAGAACAAAAGATTGCAGTTGAAGTGCAATTGAAGTGAGACTTGAAAAAGGAACTGGCAGCAGGCACATGCAGGATCTAAAAAACAGCATGTATCACATTGCTGTGTGTGTGTGTGTGTGTGTGTGTGTGAAAATAAAGGGTTCCTGCCAAAGACATGCAAGGGGCAGCATGCATCACTTGTTCTCTCTGCCAGGGGCAAAGCTTTAGATTCACTCTGTCGTCACTGGAAACACTCTCCCAGTCACTGTCATATGTGTGGGTGTGTCTATGTACAGTATGTGCATACAATGAACACCTAATCTCAATGGATAGATGCAGCAATCTATTCCAGTTAATACAATCCTATCCTTTACAAACTGAACACTTGTTTTCAGTAAAGGATTACAGTATGGATAGTAGGATTTATGACTGAGTACACTAAATGAGATGAACAGTGACTGGCAGAGAGGTCAGTAAACTTGGCAACAAATGACAATTTTACAAATTTATAACTAGGGGTTAAGGGTTGTGTGTCGTGGGGGTCAAGCAAAACATGCACATTGCAGTTAAAACAGATGCAGTAAAATAAGATCTCCAAAAAATTACAAACCATCTACATGTGGATGTTGCAGACATATGGTTTATAGCGGCAAATTTTTGGATTTTTGGTTGGTTCGAAGAACAACCAGAGAGATTGACCAAGCCAGTTGTCATGGGTGGACACAGAGGATTCATAGTGCATTTTGATTGGACGGAATCACAGGAAGTAGTAGGTGTTGGGGGGAGAAGGGGGTGGGGCGAAGTAGATTACAGTAGATCATCGTTAAGTTTGTGGACGATTTAAAGAAAGCATGTAAAAAGATAAAAACAAGAAAGAAATCAACAGTCAATACAGAGACAAGTTAGCACAACAGCAGGTTTCTGTCTGCAGATTTCTGCAGGGATACCAAGGATCAAGACAACAGGGGATTGTTGGAATTCTATGGATTCTAAGTAAATAAACATGACTGTATAACAATAAACAATAAAAACCAACTAGTCAGTGAAATATTCTGGCTGGAGTATCAATGTAAACTATGACAGGGTTTGAATCATTGGTATCCCTTGCTTCCTCAGACAGAACTGGTAGGTAAAGTGCATAATAATGACTGTGCAGCTCTTGAATATGGACTAGCAAGCACTGTACAAATTTGACTTTGTCATTCTTGGGTACACCTTTTTGAACTGCTTCAGATCAAAGCTATCCAAGAGATTTATGCATCTCTTACAGTTTGTGTGTTCCATTCCTACCAGGTCTACCTGTAATTCTGCAGGAGTTCAATACTTTAAGGCAATTCTTAAAGTGTGTTCAGACAGAACACAAAGCAAATTTTCACCTCACATTATTCATGTGTATTCCCTCCAAACGGCTAGTCAACTGTTCAGATGTTAGCTCTGTGCTAGCAAACAAGTGTATGTGTGTCTCTTGTGTTTCTTCTCATATTTGTACCTTTTTGAAGGAAATTTATAAAGTCCCAGATAATCATCGAATATTTTGTTTCGGTTGAAATAATTTGTGTGTGTAATGTGACCATTCACATCCTCTCATTGACATAGTATGCAATTGGCCTGCATTCAAAAATCACCTAATGTTTTGTCTGAACACACCTTTAGAATCATTTATAAATTAAATTAAAAAAAGACACTCTCCCCAGATATGCACTTACACCTTACGCACATATCAACAGTTTCATTGCCATATGCTCACTCATTCTGGCAAATAAAGTAACCATTGTGTTTTTGACTGGTTCTCAGTTTGTGCTTCAATTTGCTTTAAGGTGATAATAGGTACAGCGACCCCAGCAGCCATATTGGAGGTCTACTTTTTTGGGAACAGCTTAAACGATTGAGTGTAATCATTAACAGAAAACTCTAAATAAATTTGTGTTACTTTTAAGTAACAATGGGTGTTACTACATTAAATAAACATATATCTTACCTAGTCAGATAACGTGGTTAGATAATGTGTAAATATCATGTTATTACTTAGCTAGATAGGCAAACTACCTCTTCATCTTCTAAGCAATTTAATGCACTTTGTAGCAATAATGTAAGTCTGGCTACAGAATTCACCTTGAGCTATGATGTTAAAGAACGGACCAAACCCATAATATTTATGTGTCAAATATTTCTTGTTTCACTTGTTTGTGCACAGTCAAATGTCCAACGGACCTTCAAGACTAGTAGTTATTAACAGTTTTCTGATGCAAGGCTCTGCAAGGCATCTATTGGCCACCTAAGATGCAATCTGATAATCTTATTGGCTATTAGATTGCTTGCAGGAGCCATGCACTGGCTGACTACAGAGCATCAGCATACTTCCTGCCTTGCTGTCAGTGGCTCAGTGCTGGCTAGCTGGAGTCTGGTCTCTCCTTGTCCCACCAACTGGGACAATTATATAAGACTTTCAAGAGATGTTCACACATGACTGAGCAATGCAAGACTCAACAGTGGCCTCTAACTCATGCTCTCCCCTAACTCTTTGTCTTGTCTACTGTATGTTTTTTAGACAATGTGACAGATGCGCAAGCCCATAGACACATGCTGAAGCTCACCTAACAAATAGTCATTTCACACAACGAACATACACTCAACAAACATTGTTAGTACAATATTGTGTGTCTGTTCACAGTTTTGACTCCTCAGTACAGATCTCTTAAACATATAGCTCTACAGATCCTGCTACTTACCCCAAGCTCTGTAACCAGGATGTCAGTAATGCTGCCCAGAACTGTCACACAGTCAAAAATATTCCAGGCATCTTTGAAATAATTCTGGGTATAAAAGAGAAGAAGTCGGAGAAGAGAAAGAGGGACAGAGGAGACAGAAGGAGGATGAGGTGGTGATAGTGAAGGAGAGGGGGTGATGAGGTGAGGAGAATGGATGCAGAGGGACATGGATGAGGCAGGGATAAAAAGGAAATGACAGGTAAAACATTGACAGAGAAATGGGTGATACAAAGAGACAGAAGCACATACAGACCACATTGAAATAACAATGCAAGTAATAGTAAGGAAAATGGCAGTGAAAAATTGCATGGAATATGGCAGGATTGAAGAAATATTTTAAAAAGAGAATGAGAGGTAAGGAGTGTGACAATGAGCAAAAGAAAAAAGCAAGACAGAGAGAAAAAAAAGTCAGACAGAAAGAGAAAGAAAACAAGAGAGTGAAAAAAAAGACATGTCAGTGTCAGACAGGAACAGGAAAGAAATTAGATAAGACAAATGGACCATCAGTGACGGCATGTTGGATGGAAGCCAGCAGACAAGCTAGGGACAACTTGTACTGCATCAGAACACTACACCAGCCATCAAACATCACATACTGTATATCACTGCGCATCATAAACCAAACCCACAAAAAGTCATACTGAATTCCGTCTAGTTTCTCATAAAAAGGGCATCACATCCCACTCCTATGTGTAATTAATTAACTCCAGCCATACATCTGCACACATTTATCCACAGATATACAGAATTATACATGTTTTAATTTTGGCTATGAAAGTAGAGAGACTCAAAGAGAAAGAGGGATGGTGAAGCTGATGAACGAGGTCTGCTTCTTTTGCTCTCCTACATATTGCCTGCAGCCTAACTGTGCATTAGACAAGTGGAGGGAAAGGAAGAGAGCAAGGGAGGCGGCTATTAAAATAAACCACCTTGACAAACACACACAGACGTCTCTAAGGCCCAGTATTATTTGTATGTGTGTGATTGTGCATGGTCAGAGTGTGTTTGAGTGCTCACTCCCAGATTCAAATACTATCCTGCTTAATCTCCACCTACTCTGTAATCTTTGCTTCTCTCTTTTACGCCCAGATGTCATTCATTCCAGTTCTTCTAATTACTGTATTACCATCCTCCCTCTGTCCTGTATCTCCTCCCAATATTCATCCCTAAACTATCTCTTCCATGCATTCTTTCCTTGTCCTCCTCCCTCCCATTCCTCAGCATCTCTGATGACTACACACTTTTTAACTACAATAGCTCATTATTTCCCCTCAGCGTCTTCTTAAATAAATACACAATAATGCAAAACAGATTATGTCTCCCATTGTAACAAAATAATGGATGCAGCTGCAGTGAAGACCACCACAACATGAAACAGTGCATCAATGAATTTACAAAATCCATTGTTTTCTACATCTCAGTCTCTTTTAGCAAACTGTCCTGGTTATCAGGCATACAAGCATACTAAGTCTTGCTGCTCTGCTCTTACGTAGTGTAGCTAAAGCAGCTACTAATGCAGCTTTTATGATTACAGAAAAACACCAAACAAAACTGTAAAACTGTTTTCCTGGGCTTTAAGTTAAGACTGGATTTCAGGCAGGGTGCAGTGGGTCTATACTAAATTTTAGGTGTTACTTTCATCACTTGTCATTGGCCAACCACAATTTTTGCCCTAAATAAAATGTTAAAAATTTTTCTGGAATATTTTTCATGTGTTAAGTGTGTAAATGTTAAGTTTGCATGCTGAGTGAATCTTGGCTTTTGTCTCTCAGATGCCGTCTGTATTGTCTAACTGTTATACACTGCCTGCTAACCATTAATAATCTAAGTGGACACAGTGGTACCATGTAATAATAATAACTGATTTTCAGCACAGTAGACACAGAAGAGCAGTACATCCTCACCACACAAAAAACCCACACACACACATATACTCACCAGAGCTCCAAAGGCGATGATCTTGAGTACACACTCCATGGAGAAGAGGGAGGTAAACACTATGTTCAGGTTGGCTAACACAGCTTCATAGGTGTCAGAAGCTCCGTCATACTATAAACAAACACACACAGACACACAGACAGGCAGCACACACATTCATACCAACAAACCAGTGTACAAATACAAGAAAATGGATTGCCACACACACAGATAAGTGTGCATCCATGTCAACACACAAACAGACACAATACAGACACAATACACACACACACACACACACACACAGGCATGGACAGAAAGGAGGGGCAGAATGAAGACATATAAAGAGACACACAGTTCGTACAGTGGAGAGTCAGACATATTCATTAAAATGTTTTTTATTACAGGAAATAGTGTACACAGTCCAACTTAATGAGTGTTTATGTTTGTAATGGAGGGGGTGACAACAAATGAAGGTACAAAGACAGTGAGTTCTTAAGTTTGGCAGTCACTAGGTAATGTTGTTTTCTTGATTTGTGTTAGTTATGTTATGTTAATGTGTGCATTTACTGTTTCTATGTTTGCAGCATGTACATTTTTTTTTTACCTTCATCATCAGCACAACCGTGTTGAGCGCAATCATTGCCATGATTGTATATTCAAATGGCGGCGACACCACAAACTCCCACATTCGGTACTGAAAGCTCAGCTTGTTCTGAGGCATGTGGCGTGTCAGAGGCCTGGCGTTGATGGCAAAGTCTATACAGGCTCTCTGCAGAAAACACAAAACAAAAGGTTTGTTGTTTTTGATCTTCCTCATCTTCCCTCTCTCCCTCTATATATCCCTTCTTCTCTATGTAGTAGTTGCAATCATCTCACTTCCTTCCTTCTGGTCACCCTCCCAATACTGTTTATCTCCCTTCTCCTTCACTCCCTTAATCCTTTCTCACCTCGTTCTTTTCCAAACTGTAGTCCTCCATCATCTTGTCCCCTTGCTCCTGGAAGGTGATGATGATGAGAGCCACGAAGATGTTGACGAAGAAGAAGGGGAAGACCACGAAGTACACCACGTAAAAGATGGACATCTCCATCCGGTACCCCGGGCTCGGACCCTGGTTCTCATAAGTCGCATCCACTGAATGCTTCAGCACCCTGCAGAGGAGGAGTAGGGAACGGTGGAGGGTTATACGTTGTCAGAAAGCATGTGTGCTGCATGTGACGGTGCATGCTGATGTATACTCACTGCGGCCACCCCTCTCCGGTAGACACAGTGAAGAGGGTGAGAAGGGCCCAAGCCACGTTGTCGTAGTGGAAATCGTACTTCTTCCACTCCCGCTTCTGCGCCTTCACTTCGTTATCGCGTTCATACACCAGATACTCGCCCCTGAAATACCACATATCAGATCATCAGAACAATGCAGAGGGAGGGTTTGATGCTGAAGGTGAAGAGGAAGGGGAAGAGACACTTGAAGTGTTTAAAAACCATATGAGGCAAGCATTCTGCTTGAAGGGGCTCGACTCAATATTAAGAAGGTGACCAGAAAAATTTCAACCCCACTCAGTGTAAGTACAGTGGGGTTTTTCCTGACCTGCAGTCGCGCTCAAACTCTTTGGATTCATCAGTGCAGTAAAAGAAGCGTCCCTTGAAGAGCTGCACAGCCACCACAGCGAAGATGAACATGAAGAGTAAGTAGACAATCAGGATGTTGAGCACATTCTTCAGAGAGTTCACTACACAGTCAAACACAGCCTGAGGAACGAGGGAGAGAACATAGGGGGAGAGGTGTTGGTTATTTTATGAAAGAAATACACTCGATTGAGATTATTTATGTTTGTGTTTTGGTCTTAAATTGTGGCATCGAATGCAATTTGTACTGCTGTCTGGTAGCAGATTAAGCAACTTGAAAATGTCTAAGATACGGTATTTATTTTATTTTTAGTGTGAATTGATGCAACAGCAATGAGTAACAATTGCTGTTAAACATTTATTTGGATTATATGCCCTCCCATGCTTCCGGAAAAGTAAGGGTACCTGTAATCTGAGGTCAAATATTTGTTTATGTAAACATACCTTGAGCTTGGGAAGACGTTTAATGGTCTTCAGAGGTCGTAACACTCTCAGTACCCTCAGAGACTTGATGGTGCTGATGTCTTTTCCCTTACTGCTCCCACTATACATGTACACGCACACACCAACACACAGTGGACAGACACATACATACACACAAGTGTAGACACACACATACACACACAAATAAATAGAGTCAGCAGGTGAAAGGTGGATATGATAGGCTTAGTCCTCTGGATTTCAAAATGGCAGTGGGCAGCCATTCTTTGATGGCATTAGTGTCCGAGTTAACTCAAAATGAGTAACTGCGTCTGGGTTAAATACATAGCAACACATGCAGCATTGCTATCATATTACATTTTAGTCTTGTTTCTAAGTGTGATGTTAGCATTGTAGCTACATGCTAGAGTTAGGTGGTGTTTTACAACTACAGTACATGCTACAAGAACAACAGATGTCATTCCTGTTTGAGTGCTATCTAGTAGCTACACTTGTTTAACACTTTGCAATGTATTTCAATGCTTTAAAAAGACGGCTAAAGGCTCGGCTTGCACATGCCCAGCTCATGGTGAAATCTTTTCATGCTGCATTGAAACCTTGCTTTCCATGCTGCAATATTTCGTCTTTTAAGCAGCAGTTTGAGTGATGGAGAACTATTCTACACAGAGGCATTTGCAGAGAGAGTTTAGTCGTGGTCTTAGTGAGACATGATCAACCCCATGTTTTCTGTTAGCAACTGACATAGGAAGCCTTGTTAGTGGTAACTTACAGTAAAGTGCCCTCCTGTTAACATGACAGCTTAGAAATATTCCCCATTTTATAGTTTCTCTTAATCTTTAAGCTTTTAACCTAAGTCACAATTTGGTCACGTCACAATGTGAAAAAAGTGGTAAAAAGTTAGAAGAAACAGCCAAACTCTCTCTTTTCGCAACTTAAGCAGTGAATTTCTATCAACTCTAAACTACAACTAGGATAAGCTGGTTTCACAGCATTGTTCGAACAGCATGGAATCTTGTCTTGTAAGCCATTTTGGCAAAGACAAAGATATTTTTTGCGAGCATTTCCTATGTGAAATGCTGAGCCAAACCTCTTTCTTTTTTCTTGTCATTTTGGTTTTCTAGGTACATGTGTGAGGAAAAAGGAAAAACCTTTCATTTCAGTCACACTGAATGGTCTTCACAAAGCTAAAAACAAAAAAATAAGAACTACAAGTGAGCCTGCCAGTTAACAAACTGACTATGCGCTTTAATACCAAACTACAGGAATATCTAATGAGATCCCAAAGAAACATTACAGGAGTTAGCTGATGCTAAAAAGTCATACTGTTTACTTAAATAACTAGATTACTTATCAGCATCATTGAAAACTTTATGGTAGTTTTAACTCCCTGGCCTGATTTTTCTAAATTACTTATATACCTGGTATGAAGCTCAAGGTAAAGACATTAAGGTCAAAGGTCACTGACAGCGATCCTTAGGGGAGAAGGCAGCTGTATGTACAGCTGCCTGTGTCTTACAGCTGTTACACCAGATGGTAGACTGCTGGTGGTTATGTGCGTGTAGACTTTGTGTGTGTAAGTGTGCATATGTGTATTGGTGTGTGCTTTACGTGCCGTATGTGCTTACATGTACGTGTGTGCGCGTGCGCGTGTGTGTGTGTGTGTGTATGGGTGGGTTTAAATTATATTTTTCTGTGATTAACCTCTGATTATCACACAATATCACACACAATATGGTATCTTTGTGATTCAGTTGAGGACCTGGACTTGAGGTTTAGTTGTGGTTGAGTCAAAGCTGTTCCATGGTGAACAATGGCAAAAAAGGGAAGAATAGACAAGTACAGAAGTCAACTGTGATGGAAGGATGAGAAGGAAAGAGATGTGTGATCAGAAGAACAGGCGCTGAGAGTGCAAGGGGGACAAAATGAGGAGGAAAACAGAGAGAACTTTACCCGCCGCCGCTGTTGGTGTTCCAAATGAAGAAATGAGAAAGGGGTGAGAGACAGTAAGACAAAGGGAGAGAGACAAAAATACAATAGGGTGGGAGAAAAAGAATGGGACAGAGAAAGGAGGAATTTTCAAGGGAAAACATCCATATGAGAGACAGAGAGAGAAAAAGAGAGAACACAAGGCCTGCTTTTTATTAGATCACCCCTCCCACCCACAGACTATTATTACCAAATCTAACACATACATTAACATAAATGTACACTCACAATCTAGACAAAAAGCATAACTAGAACACAGCACCAAAATACTACCGTCATCTCTGACATTCCACTGGTAATGGGTTTATGTGTCTGGGAGTGACTATTACTGGTTCAGCTGGAAAATACTACTGGATTAACTGTTGTATATTGCTTAATTGCTTTAATAATTTAATGACACTGTATTCTAATTTCACAAAACCTTCCAAATCCAACTTTTAAAATCTGTATATTAGCACTGCCTTTAAAATCATAGATGAGCTGTGAGCTGAGACCTGAGGAGTTATACTGTGCGTCAGTGCTTAACTTACTATTAATGAGAACTGAACTGAAATGCAAGGTCAACATGCCCACATATAAACTCTTTAAAAAACGCATAATGCCTACTAGAACAAACATTGCCTGGTGAAAAAAAAAAAATCTCAAAATGTCAAGGTATGCCTTTAAGCTAACCAAACTCAGTCAGTCATCATGCAAGCGTCTCTGCGTCGGGAGCCTGTCTGGACATAAAGCTCATTCCGGCTGCAGAAATGTGCAGGACAGCGGCAAAAGAGGTTCAAGACACCAGCAGCCCTCAGACCAGACTAATTGGATTAAAGCAGTGATAAACATCTCCAATGAGGCTGCTGAGCTTTTCTAGAGTGCTGTTTGATTTCCACCAATTGAATAAAGGCGCTATCTAGATGTGGGCAAGTCTGTTCTGACTGGTTCGGATCTCCTCATCAGCCATTAGTGTTGTTAACTCCTGTCGTAGTTAAATCTGACTTAATTGGTTCAACTGACTTAGTTGATCATTTTGTGAGTTCATCTTTATGTTAATATACAGTATGTACCAGAATAGCTTGAATAATTACAGTTTTCTCTCTCTGGTATTCATTTATTACCCATATTAACTTTATTTTTCATCATTCATGTCAAATAGCGTTAAATATGTTTTGCTGCTGATTACTTGAGGTTTCATGACTTTTGTCCAGCTAGCATTAACATTAACATATATCTTTTTTTTATTACTATCTTTCACATTTCAAATATTCCTTTTACTTCATATTGTGAATTTACAATACCGTGAACTTAGAATCACGGTACGGTTACACATTCCTGCACAAAACTGTACAGCTCTATAACATATTGTACATATTTTTTAAAATATTTTTTCACATTTTATTGTCAATCTGATTGCTGCTAGACTTGCAGTACATGCTTGTTATATTTCTTCATATTTTTCCACTCACTATATTTATTGTTATGTACCAAAACACCAAGGTAAATTTCTTGTATGGGAAAACCTACTTGGCAATAAACCTCTTCTAATTTGGATTCTGATTTTTAACACTGAATATATCTATCTTGTAGTCCACAGTTAGCATTTCCTGGGAAGTACAGACTTAGTCACAGAGAGAAAGAAATACAGACACATATAAAGTTGACCCACATAAAAATGTGAAACACAAAGAGGTTGGAGGACACAGAGTTAAGGGCAGAGGCACACAAATATACAGACACAAACAAAAACACAATAGTTCATGTAAAGCACATACACAACTACAAATTAGGGGGGAAGAAAAACACACAAATAAAAATGATTTAGAGAGAAGGACTGGAGCAAAAGTCAGTCTTATAGATGAGGCACCACCACAAGAACCCTGGAGCACCCGCCAATTTCATATTTTCTTTATAGGACAAGCAATCTATCATGTTAATACTGGCCTACAAACATAACTAAAAGTTTAAATGTAGTGGGTTTTTGTCTTCCTAATGCACATGCTATATTGCTGACATTTATCTTTAGCTAAAGACAAATTCAAATATTTCTGCTGTGTTTGTTAAAGCACCAAATCTTCATTCAAAGTGTGTGTTTCGTATTCCCAAAGATAGTAGGGCTGCAACTAACAGTTATTTTCATTGCAAAGTAGTCTGTCAATTATTTTCTTGATTAATCAATTAGTTGACAATGTCCTCGAATGTCTTGTTTTGTTCACATCCCAAAGATGTTCAGTTTACTCTCATAGAGGAATAAAGGAATGTGAAAATATTCACATTTAAGAATCTGGAATCAGGGAATTTGGACTTTGGTGTTTAAAAATTTTTAGATTAATTTAATAGTTGGCAACTAATTGATTAATTGTTGCAGCTCTGACAAAACCTGAACAATATGAGACCATGTTGAAACAAGACTAATAACAGGTCCCTTAGAATAAGAAAGCTGGAGTTTTTCATTGATGCCACAAAGAGAACAAAATCAGTGGAGAACTCCACCAGAGAAGTGGCAGATATAGATATCAATTAATCTATTGACAATAACCTTAATTTTCAATAGGACATATAATAAATAAAAAGTGTGAGGATACAACCACAAGACAGTAGATCGCAAGACCTCCTCAAAAATTAATAATGGTAATGATATTTTATTCAAGGTAATGATACTGCTGGCCAGAAACTAAGGTGCAGAAGCAGGTAACCATGGTTTTTTCCCCTAAATACCTGGTGGGGATATGTAACAGTAAATAGTAGAATACATAGTAACTCTGTAATGAGCATGGTTGGAATTAAGTTGAAAGATGCGGATGGATGAGTGGGAATAAGTAAGAGAGATGTTAGGTGCTGCTATGAACCGTGAAAGAGGTGAAGTGGTGGACAACAAGCAAAGGAGGAAGGGGAGATAATTATAAGAATGGACAGCTGGGTATTTTGCGCAAGTCTTCTTATGCTAACTTCAGGCTTTACTGCAATTCAGCTTCCACAGATTTGTGGTAGTTTGAAAGCAGAGTGATCAGGACAAGACGCCATACCAACGGAAAAACAGTTTAAAGGAGCACTGAAGGGACAACGTAAGAGGATACCATGCTGGGAAAATGTAAAGCGGAAGGGTTTTCTTTGGTTTATGCTTGGTAAACTTCCAATGAGCTGATGACTCAAAGTCATAAGAGTTAAGGCGGCACCAAGTATAGTTCATCAAATGCATTTTGGAGCATGCATTAAATTATTTCTGTCACTTAGCCATTACCATTTTTATATACATGCGTATGGAGACCTTGTGTGTGTATGGATGCAGACCATCCTCGTCGACTGAGTCTACTAAAGTTAGTTCCATATCAGTTCACTTGACTGTAAAGTTGGATTAATGAAAATGGTCATGATGCTTCAAGTATCCCAAATTTAGGACATTTGTGGTCATGCATCTGTTCTTATTCTTCCAAGACAGATGATTTTAGAGGACTGCAAAAACCACAAAATGTCAAAACATTCATGACTGGAATACTGAAAATATCAAATGGTAAGCAAATATCTTATTTAAGTAGTTAACAGGCTAGTATGTCAGACTTTTATTCAGACTTCAAAATGCCAATGAATGGTGACATTTACAGCAAGTCTAAGTTGTGCTAAGCTCATACTGTGGCAGATTTGCTTTGAGGGAAATTGCAAATGGTCACTTACTTGCACAGTGGCAGGATCAACATAAGTAGTAAATCCTTTTTCTGATAGAAAAAAAACAATATTCAATGGCCAGAGTATCTTGGTCTCCATACTATCTTAACCCCAACTGTGCCCATGCAGCGGTAACCCACACAAGACCACAGAAACTAAACATTTGTGGGGCATGTATGCGCAGGAGGATACAGCATTACCATTATATACCTATTGTACTGTATGCCTTCAAACTACAGTAATATCACATTACATTTAACTCAATCCTTAAGGTCTGCTTCTCCTTATATTCTACCCAACCATGCAAAAGCAGGACAGCAAAACCCAAAACTTCATGCTTTCTACCCAGCATAGTGCTAATAAACTAAGCCCTAACTTTACCCAGTTATGCAAATTTACCTGTATTTTATCCTCACAGTCATGCAGATTAAGTAGGGTTTAAAATACCTGCTTTGCCGTGGAGAAGGGTGTGGAGATTTTTGGCAGCCGGCTCAGCATGACCTGGCCTGGCTTTGCATGGGCCTTTAACTCTAGAACGCCCTGGGCACTAAAGGGTTACAGGTGCAAAGAGTGGTCCTCACCTCTCAGAGGGGGAAGAAGAGGCAGATAGGAAGGGAATGCTGGGATACTGTTTTTTAAATATGTTGGGGCATAGGGGATTGGTGTAAGGGCTTAGAAATGGCAGGACTGTGGGAGCAAAGTTGAATGATAGAGAGGGCAGAGGACAGCCAACAACAGAGGATTGGCCTTTTGTAAGCATAGGTAGGAAAAAAATTAATGGAGGAGAAAACAGGAGAGTGACAGAAATGTGTGAGAGAGTACAAAAGAACAGAAGTCAGAGAGAGGAAGAGGAATGAGAGGCAGAGAAAGCTTGAATTGAGCCATGGGTGAATAAAAGAACAGGGAATGCTGTACTCCAAGGTGCCAGTGAGGCAGCAGACAGACAAGAGAGGAAGAGGAGGAGGAGGAGGAGCAGCAAGGGTGGAAGAGAAGAGAGGAGAGGACAGGGGGAGGCAGGAGGGAGACTTACATGAAGGCGAAGGCCACCAGAGCACCACTAACCACTATAAAGTCAAGGATGTTCCACAAGTCCCGGAAATAAGAGCCCTGGTGCAAGACCAATCCCAGATCCACCATCTGCAGGAGAAAAAGAGGAGATGATTCTGGGATGTAAACCGCTTGAAATGGGTGTGTGATGGGTGGCCTCAATGTGCAATAAAAAGTGCCTAATTGCCATTTGGGCGGGGCTTCTCAGTACTTGATTCTTGAAGAAGTTGTTGATTCCTGATTCCAAACATTGCCTTACCTTTATCAGCATCTCAAATGTGAACACTCCTGTAAAGACATAGTCGAAATAGCGTAGCACCTGCATGAAGAGAAAGAGGGCATGATTTGCTGCTGCATCCAGCTAATTGTGAATAGAAAGAGTAATAGGATGAGAACGTACAGTATGATGATTTCAAATTCAGATGTTGACCAATAATTCTACACTGGGGTGGGATTTATCTACTCATTCTATCTTAAAATTATAATTACCTGACAGTACAATATTATAAATATATTGTATTATCTGTTTTTATTGGTATAGTTTAAGCTGCTAATTGCTCAAATCAAAACTGAAATGAGATTACATCAAACACCCAATCCATATCATGCTAAATACATGTGGCAGAACCACTACTTCCAAATGATAATGTAACTGCTTATGGACCTGCATAAAGATGCTGTACAGAAAGAATACGCAGTTGTCTCCCTCTGGGTAAGTCTGAAAAATTTTAAAATCTGAAAAAAATATAACTATCCCATTAAACTTTTAAATTTTAATGTGATACTTTATATGACTTTTTTTTTTTTTTAATGGCTCAGCTTCACACATAAAGAGAACTGGAGTGATACTACAAAGAAAAAAAAGCTTCCATTATATCAAATAAAAACAAAAGTATTATAATAACATGTATACACAATATTTATACCACACAAGCACTAGTACATGAATGTCTGTGGACTTTCTTACATTGTTGCGAGGGGATTCGGGCCAGACGGGGTCTTCAGCAGCCAGGGCAATACTGCTCATGGCAATGACCAGCAGGATACACATCTCAAAATAACGCAGGGTGCAGATGTAGTGACACGCCCGTCGAAACCTAGGAGCAAACAAAGTCTTTTTGTTTTTTTTCTTGTGCATTAGTGCATTAGATCTGCAGGTATAATGTATTTGCTTTTTGCCAGCTCTGAAATCCAAAGATCAACAAGACCAAATGTTGGTTGAATGCCTCAAGAATGCATTCCTGGGTGTGTGAGCCTATGTGTATTCAAATAGTGTAGGTAAGTATGTGTGTGCACATCACACTTACGGGTTGGTGGTGGACAGGATGAACATGGAGCTGAAGGGAGGCATGGGCCTGGGTCCTCCGTCACCTCCCCTCTCATCATCGTCATCGTCCTTATCCTCCTTTGCTGGCAGAGGCTCCGTGTTGGCATTCTTATTGACTGGACCAAAAAGGGAGAGAAAAAATGGGGGGAGGATAGGGTGAGTATGAAAGTTTGTTATTCAAGAAAACAACTGAAGAAGAGACAAGATAACAGGATAAAAACAACACACATTCATACTGCCCTTACCCTGCAGTATGGCATTGGTGGATGGAAATATTGGCATGTCTACAGCTGTGTAGTCAGGGTGGGGCAGCCTGATGACACTGCTGGCACGGTGATGTGCGATGCTACCATAGCTATCTAATGTGACCAAACTCCCATGAGTGCCACTGTTAGCAAGATGGAGGGCAGATCCAAAGCTAGGAGCCACAGTGTGGTTGGTGACTGGATTAGGCTGAACCTCACTGGGTGGGGTAGAGCCAGAGACCAGTTTGGTATTCATGAGGTTGTCCATATCCTCACTGTACTGGCTGTCCTGCCTGGAGAGGCTCTTCTGGATGGGCCGCGTTGTAGAGAGGTTAGGGACGCTGCAATCCCTGGAAAGAGGGAGTAAGAAGAAACAATAGGTGATAGAAAAGATGGAGAGAGGAGAGGAAAGAAGGGAATGGCAGAGAAGATATCCAGAGAAAGTTGTGACAGGAGTACAGATGAAAGGAGAGGGAAGAAACAATGAGGATTAAATTCTTGGATCAGAGGACATCAGAAGACAGAAGAATGCCTTGGTCATTGTTGCAATTTATATTTGCATCAGCTACATGTAATGCACATACTTCCTTCTGTGTTGGCACATCCTCTTCCCCTCACCATCTGTTTGGTTGCAATGGCGATTTCTTCTTGGTCTCCTCTCATTGCCATCACCAACTCCCTCCTGCTCTCCCCCTTCTCCACCTCCATCAACCCCTTTGCTCTTATGTCTCCCTGTTTTTCCAACTCCTCCTCCGCCATCCTCACCATCCTCTGTACATTTGCGATGCGACCTGGGCTTCCTGTGCTCTGACTGTCCTCCCCCTCGACTGCCACTCCGGGTGTGGTGGTGGCGCCTGGGTGGCCTCTCCTCAGAGCCTGGTCCAGGGATCACCGTAGCATCCAATCGGACATGGGAGGCGTGGTGGTGGTGCTCACCTTTACGGCTTCGCCTGCTCTCTGTGGACTCGCCCCGCTCCAGGGGAGCCCTGACTGGACCTGAGCCTCCTCCACCACCCACACCTACTTGGTCGCCGTGTTCATGGAGGCGTGTTTGTCTGTGGAGCTCATCAGCAGGATGGTGCTGGCTGAAGCAACGGTCTGAATTGTTTGTAGTGGTCTTGTTCGTATTGTTGTTGCGATTCTCATGGGGGTCAACCACCAAGGGTCGATCTAGGTGGGTCTTCATGTCTGGACGGATGTGACGTGAATAGTTCACCTGGAGGGAGAGGAGAGGATAGAGAGGCAGCATAGAGGGAGAAATTGAAGATACAAGAAGAGGATAAAAAGTTAGGACTCACAAGTCTCGAGAAAAAGCGGTAAAACTTCAAACCAACATTGCAACTGTCAATTGTCATATTGAGCATTTTCCAGCCAATATATTGATTACACATCTGAAAATTAACAAACAACAAACTGTACATAAGTAAACACAAGGTGAGCAACATGTTAACACAAGTCATCATCATCATTATCGCCGTCGCTTGTGTACACTGATAGCACAAGTCTAAGGGCCCTTGTTTGCCTTGTCCTTTACATTGTTGTGCTCCTCCCTCCCTGTCCTTGCCTTCCAGCGGTCGTCAGGGTCCAGCTCATTATAGAGGGCCTCGCGACTGGACACCAGAGTCTGCCTTCTAAGCTCCTTGGTGCGTTGTTCCCACACTGACTTGTTGACCCCTTTATTGTGGTTCTTCTGCTGCTCCTTGCTGTAAAATGAAGCAGGGTGGAAAGACAGAAGAGGGGATTGACAACATTAAAGACCTGTTTAAAGACACTGTACTGCTGTGCAAATATACACACAAAGCCATGAGAATGATGTGAAAACCAACACTAAAAATATAGGTACATAAAACAGCAAGGACATAAAGACACACTGGGGGCCACAGACATTTAAAGGGTAATTTGATTGGACCTATAGAACAAGGCAGCTCAACAAAACAAGGTTCTGGGTGTCTACACAGCTTGCTAAAGCACTGGGCAGGACAGCCCTAATTTGGTAAACCATGTGGGGACAGAAAATGGAGGATAATACTGAAGCAAGGTCAGAATTTGTCGTAATATGTACATAATAATCTATAACAGTGATTCCCAACCACTATTTATACTAGTACTTGGACCCCAGGGGGATTATAGAGGAGCTCAACTAATTTGAAAAAATAGCTAAAAGTACTGGATAAATAATTTAAATAATTAGCCAAAAGTAAGGAATATACTTTTGAAATTGATCACAGATAAAAGATCACAATAGATAAAAGTAACACACTAATGGTCGGAACTTCCAGCTTTTGCCACTGCATGTAGTTAAATAACATCCAGTCTGAAATTAATACAAACACATTCGGAACATAAATGGTGGTGTTGATGAAAGCGTATTTGAGTTCATTGTACTGCACTGTGGGGGTGCGTCTTACAAAAAAGGTTGAGAACCCCTAATCTGTAATGAACCTACCCAAACTAGGGTAAACACAATTTAATGAAAAGAGCTTAACTGAATAGCTGGCAAAATGACTGAGCAGTCTTTTTATCTTCTTGATACTGAAACACCCAAAAACTGTCAGTGACTACCTCCTTTTTTACCCTCCAAAACTTCTACCACTTATCACCTTTAACTCCCTTTTCTCCCAGGGCCAATAGTCAACCACAGTAAAGCAACAGCCGTATTGCTGAGGTGACAGCAACAGAAAATGTACTTTTTTAAAGTAAGCCAACACAAATAACAGCTAAAGAAAGCCAGGTATGTAATTCATAAAAAAGTTTGGAACAAAGGGACAAGAAAAGGATGGTGTTTTAAAACACAAAAGAAAGCAAGGAATGGTCGTAGAGTCAATCAACAGAAGGGATTCAGAAATGAATAAACAAATAAATAAATACCAGTCCAGAAAGGGGTCGGTAGCGTTGTGACATTCACTGTGTACTTTGTTGCTGAGGAGGGAAACAGCTGGTGAGTGAGATGGCACGAAAGAACAGAAGGAGGATTTCATTCCAAAATGGGCTATCCATACACCATTTAAAAAAGTCTAGCCTGAAAAACGCTCACTATTCAACTGAAAAAACTGAATTACTACAACAAGTAAAATATATTCCTGAAATGCAAAAACTGAACAAAACTCAAGAAATGGTTTGCCAAACAGATTCAGCATTTTGGAATGCAATCCTTCACACATACAAACACATGCACACACACACGCACCCAGACATTCACACACACTCACCTCCACAGTTTGTTCCATCTGTGGATCTAAGACAATCCTATTCATTTTTTGTTGTCCTCCTTTTTGCAATCTCACAAATTTCATCTTTGTTGTATCACTCAGTAACCCTGCATGATTATTGCTGTTCTGTCCTGATCAATCTCTGTATCATTTTCAATACCTTTCTCAACTGCTTGCGTTATCTATGATCTGACATCTCTGATCTGATCCTTCCTATTTGTCTGTACAGTATCTTTACTTTAAAAGATGAATAATTTTTGCTATCTTTTCCCAGTTAATTTTCCACTATTTTCACAATCTCTATTGCATGGATACTAAAAAACAAAGTATTTAAACACCTTCCAGCCTTTTAGAGGGATTAAAAACTGAATTGTTAGTGTATTTCTGCAATCTGTTGTGCACAGTGTTGTCATTTTGAGAGTACGAGTTAGTGTAGCCTTACAACTGTTCTCCATGGGTTTTATGTAGCTTTCAAAGAAGCCTCCTTCCTGAACCCACCATAGAATATCTTCTTAAGAGATTCTTCATGCACCGCTGATGTCCCCAAGTTTAAAATCCCTGCTTGGAAAAACTACCTCCATTGGAATTTCAATGTCTTTCCTTTTTCTGCACTCCAAAAGGGAGGGATTTGGATTTACACTGATACAGTGGAATGCAATGCACATTGCAGCTACACATTGCCAATTTAATTCAAGACTCTACTGTTGACTCTACGCTAACCTCTTAATTTTTAAAGCACAAAAGGATTAAGGAGCATGTAGAAAACATCCGTCACTATTTCTACATACAGTACATGCAGTTGGCTAGTTTTCTGGGTTGGTGTTTAACAACATTAGCAAGCTCGATGCAGGTTCTTTTCTAACTAAACCAACACACACACACACACACACACACACTACATACACAGACACAAACAGATACATGTGCATTGTATTGAAAAAGAAATATTAATCCTTTATAGGATTCTCAGGTAAAATAAAGTTTACTGATACACAGACATAGATGCTCACAATACAGTGAAGTACAGAACATACAGTAACAGTGTGATTCATGAATTGATGAACATATTATGAGCTTTAACTCACTGGCATGTTTGTTCAGTGAATCTGTGTGTGATAACGTGTGTGTGATAAAAAGTAGGAAGAGACTGATCTATCAAAGTGGTAAAGGTCAGAATTGCATGTACGTGTTGTGTGTGTGGTATTTCGAAGCAGACTTGGGCTCCCCTGGTGTGCTTTTTTTGGGACAGACCACAGTGTCTTACGTGTATGTGTATCTCTGAGCGAGAGTGTGTGAACTTTACCAGGAGTGAAAGGAAAGACCCCTGTGTATAGAGAGAAAAGAGATCAAAGACTCTGACTCTCCTGACCAGAGGAGGGCTGGCCCAGATCAATCCAACACTGGCTTGTGTGTGTGTTTTAGTATGCACAAAAGAGTGTGACAAAGAGAAAGGGGAAAAACGAAGAAAAGAGAGGCAGAAGAAGAAGAAAAGCTGAGAGAGGGTGACAGAACCAAGTATATGCATGTTTTAGTTTATCATTAAATTTACCGTTGTCAGATAAAAACACATCTTTGACCATGCATGTCTACCTGTGGATATAAGGAACTGGAGGATCATTTATTCCAAGGTAATATTTTTTAAAAATTTAGTTGTTATTGTATTGATGAAGTGTATGAATAGTGTTGCTGAATGAGCATATAAAAGACAGCAGTGTAAAATCTGCTTCACACCACTGTGATGAGAAAATGTGGTGAAAATATTGCATGCAGAATTTCTGCAGACAATCTTTCCACACCTCGTCTGGTATGAATTTGTTCCATATTTAACTAAAATAGAAAGAAAACCACTTTGGATGATTAGTCAACAATTTGTAGCAGTGATAGCAAGGAGTTTGCTTTAGTTTGGTATTTTAATATAATGTTTTGAAGTGGGCCACGGTCTATGAGAGTCACAGTGTATAAAGTCTGATGCATGAAGCTCACAAAGCTCTTTGCAAGACGAACACCAGTGTCAGACTGATATCTGATGAAGTGATGAGGTAAGAGTCCAAACTTAAATAGATGATCGAGGTTTATTGACAATTTTTCTTATTCCAAAAAAACTTTGTGTTTGTGTTTGTGCTACACCCTAAAATTTGTAGCTGGTGTGAAAATGTTTTAAAATGGATACGAAAACAAAACATTAGTGCAACAGTAATAAGGACAGAAACTCACGCTGCAATGGAGAGGTTGGCAGCAGACAGTGGGCTGACTTCAGCCACCTCCTTGGCTTTTTGCAGGGCGATCTTCTGACTGGCAGCCTCCTCTTCCTCCTGTTCATCCTGCAGAGAGACAGATTAGAAAGGAATTTAAAAGCAAGAGATGAATGAGGTGAGAATAATGGTTTTTAGCATTTAGAAAAGATATGGTACTAAGATCTTAAGGAAAATTGGACTGCAGTGTACCTTGGTCAGTTCCTGTGCATTGGCCAAATTGTCCACAGCGATGGCCAAGAACACATTTAGCAGAGTGTCTGAACACAGAGTTAAAGGAAATCCAGCATGTAGGAGTTTGTTTGTAGATGTGAATACAGCAGACAAATACAGTAATAGATTAAAAATTGGCTATGACACTTGGTATACTGTAATTCTTGCCAGAATGACAGATGTCACAAGAACCAAGGTCATAGCCAAAATATCATTCATGTTGTAATAAATATGTTATAATTACCAGTTTCTGGTTGCATTTAGTGGGATATATGACAAAAATTATGTGGCTTACAGAATGAGCACTATTGCAATATCTGTGTTTGTACTGTACATATATAACTACAAATGTCCATATTTCAGGTATATGTGTGAGTGTTTGGCGTGCATGTGTGCTTCTTTGTATTTTCACTGTCAAGGGATACAGTTGCCAAAAAGTGTGAGTACGATGAAGAAGACAGAGAAGGCCATGCCCTTGTTGACTCCGCCCTGAGATTTGATACCATCGTACATCACCATGTTCCAGTCCTCGCCAGTCAGGATCTGGCACACACACGCACACACACACAAGCAAGCAAATAGTCAGACAAGGCCATATTCACTCCATGTACAAGTAGCGATTTGATGAATTATGCTTTTAACTAATGGCATTTAAGGATTCAAAAGTAGCGTTCTATATCTTATATCACTTCCTTGTGTGGAAATCCTCTTTAGTCCTTTAATCGTTCAGTCCTAATCCAGGCCTCCTTTTCTCCCACCATTCTGCCTCCCTCCCTCCACCAGCCTCTCCCTTCCTTTACATCATCTCCTCTCCTCACCTGGAACACTGTCATTATTGCTGCGGGGAAGGTATCGAAGTTGGTCGGAGGAGTGCCATTTTCAAAATTAAACCTGGCAGGGGAAAATGGGAGAGAGAGACATGGAAGAGAGAAGTGTGAGAAAACGCAAGCATCTTTTTTGAAAAACTACTCAAAAAATGACTTGCCAATACCAATCTGGCAATGAGCAGAAACTAAGCTCTTAGTAGAAAATTAAATGAGGACTATTAAAAAGGAGGGAGAGGAGGAGAGGTAGACACAGAAAGAGAGGCCAAAGTAAAGGAAAATAGCACTGACTGTCCCCCGAAGAGCTGCATGCCCAGCAGGGCAAAGACAACTATGAAGAGGAAGAGCAGGAAGAGCAAGCTGATGATGGACTTCATGGAGTTGAGCAGAGAAACAACAAGGTTACGCAAAGATGCCCAGTACCTGAAAAAAATCAACAAAAGGTGTGTGTTTAATTCAGTGCAATATTATGTTTATTACACGAATGAGAAACAATAAAAACTGTAATACAGCAGACTCACTTGGTGACTTTGAAGATCCTCAATAACCTGAGAGCTCGCAACACACTAATGCCAAATGATGTGCCCGGCTGGATGATGGACCACAGCACTTCAAATATACTACCACATATTACCTAATACAGAAAATAAAAGCAACGGGAAACCATTAATGCATGTGCATTTGTGTGTGAAGTCTAACAGGTGTGAGGGTTGTACCTGCTGGTGAGTTTGTGCTTGTGTGTCTGTTTATTTGTGCGTTTGTGCGGGGGCGTGTCTCCAAGTGTTGTGGGACTCACAATGCAGTCGAAACAATTGAAGGAGGAGTTGAGGTAGGCCTGCCTGCCCAGGCCGTACATCTTTACGAACATCTCCGTCAAGAATATGCCCAGGAAGATGAATTCAGCAAAATCTACAAAGAGGAAAGAAGTCAAGAGGAGAGGAGGAGAAGCTCAAAAAGTGATCTGTATCTGTATTTTTGTAAATATGCACGTACTCATCCACTCAGCCATCCACCCACCTATCCATCCATCCATCCATGTCTGTGAGGAAGGGCAGTGTTTTATGATACATGTATCTAAGTATGCATTTGATGGAGAATATGCTAGTTTATAATTCATGTTTTGTAAATAAATAAATAACAATAATAATAATAAATAAATAAATATCTGGAATTTGTATCAAATACATTAAAATTCTTTAAGCAAAGATATTTTTCACTCATCCTCTGTAGCCTGGTTTCAGGTGGACTTTAATACAGTGAACAATCCAGAAACAACATTTTTTCCTGATTTCATTTAATCTTATCCCATTTAGTGTCTGTAAAAAAAAGAGAAACATGGCGAGAATCTGTGCCAAAGGAAGACATTGTATGTTTGGATTTGCTTGTGTTAACTGGTTGGGTCAGCTCTTTAGTGGATTTAGTCACTTTTACTTAAGAATTTGCTCACCCACTTCCTTCCAGTAATCTGTGATGAGTATTTGTGCATTTGTGGAAATAATCTGTGCATGCTTGCACTAAGTATGCATGTGTCCTCCCTCCCTCCTACTTACTCAGAAAATCTGAAAGTGGCTCTGGCTGGTCGTAGTGCACCACTGCCACACACAGTGTGTTGAGGCCCACCAAACACAGTACAGTCCAGTAGAAGGCCTGGGACTTAACAGCATGTCGGATTAAGAAGCGTAGCCGTCGTTCACGCCTCTTGAAAGTCGATCCTTCGAGCTTGGAGCTCTTCAAGCTGGCACGGGCAAATGGTGACCCTGCAAGGATAAGCAAAGCACATTATATATTATTATCTTCACAGTGAACAGTGGTTTATTGGTATGGTTGTGCACATTAAGAGTCTTAGTGTACAAATAGTTTACAAAGTCTTCTTTCATTTGTCACTTACACAGAATAAGAGGCAGATTACGAATATGATCAGTCACATCAAGATGCTCTAATTGAGCATATACAGTAGTTAAAATGGTGACACATACAGTAGATGATATACTATTGGTCCCGATGTTCACATGGCTTAACAGGTAAATAAAAGAGTACAAGGAATAGACTTCTTAAATAGGTGAAATCATTCAGGAATAACAGTTCTCAACCTGGATTCACTTGACCAGCATGTTTATAAGAAGAGCAGGTAAGTATGAAATCACTCTTTACTTGTTTTTTGGTTTGTTTTTTGTAAATCTCCCACTGCAAATTATTTTTAAAAAGATGAATATTTTTCAAATGAAACACTTCATTTACCACCATTTTTGTACATATTTTATCAATAAGGGAAAAGAATATTTAGTGGAGACTTTTTGCTTGTTGACAAGCATTTCCTGGCACTTTTGTAGTTAAATATTGCTGTGTAATTTGGTTTTGGTCTTCTGAAATCTGTGCAGCTGTCCCAATTACATGATGTATACAACATAATATCTATACATATAATATAAATAATCTGCCCTGCATGAAAAGTCGGGAGAAAGAGGGGTTGGAGTAAAGAAGAAGGGAGGGGGTAACAATGGCAGGTTAGAGACCAGAAAGGTAGAAAACGAGGGGTTGGGCACAGGAAAAAAAATGGTAACGTGAGGAGAGAAGTGCAGAGCAGCAGAGGACAGGAGAGAGAAGGAGAGGGAAAGAGAGGAGGGTCAGGTAATGCTGATATGCAAGATAAGATAGCATCTGTATGTTCCTGTGGTTTGCATTTGTGTGTGTGTGTGTGTGTGTGTGTGTGATTTTTTTGTTTTTATATCCCAGTGGGGACTTTAATCTGACAACACACCAACCCATGAGGACATCCTGTCACCGCGGGGACAAAGTTGAGGTCCCCAGGGGTCCAGACTGTTTTTGAGGGTTAAGACTTAGTTTTATGGTTAGGGTTAAAATTAGATTAAGGTTAGGGTTAGGGTACAGTTTAGGGTAGGCATTCAGCTGAGATGGTTAAGGATAGGGTAAAGGGCTAGGGAATGCATTATATCAATTGAGTGTCCCCACAGGGATAGTGATACAAACATGTGTGTGTGTGTGTGTGAGAGAGAGAGAGAGAGAGAGAGTGAGAGTGAGAGTATGTATCTTACCTACTGCCAGATCCCCCTCCCCTTCCTCTGGGTTTAGAAGCTCAGCTTTGCTCTTATGGTTCTTTGTGGCTCTCCTACGAGAGCCTGTAATAGAAAACAAAAAGTGTTCAGTCAAGCATACAACAGTACTGACATGCTTAAATGTTAAAATTGATAGTATCAATTTTTAAAAATTGCATTTATGTATGCACAGAACAAAGAAAACTGTGAATTCATACCATCATAATCGTTTTCATTTTCATCATCTGCCAAGATGACCTCTTCTACAAAACACACATAAACAAAATTGTAAATACAGTACACACCTGTGTTAACGTCATCTATCCATAATTTTTTCTATTAGCAACAGTCATTTCTTATTATAATTACTACCGGAAACAGAGACTTTAGCCTGCACCTGTGCTTACTACTCGTCCCTCCCTCCTTTGTTTTTGGCTTCCTTGTTTTTATGTAGATTGTCTTTTCAAGATGATCAAAGGTCTGTCCTTTCTATCTGGCCCTTTATCCGCTCCTTCCAACATCCAACCCTCCATTCCTCTTATCTTCTCTACATCTTTCCTGCCCTCAGCAGATGGGTCAGAGTAAAAAGACAAGAGAGAGAAAGAGAACTACGGGCAAACAGTGGCTCTCCTCTGTCCAAGCATCAAACAAGTATCTTTAATCCTAGAGATGTAAATCAGGGCTGGTCACACATATTTAACTGTACAAGTGCAAGTGGCTATAATTCAAGTTTGTTCGCGTTCATTTGCCTTCATTCTGAGGAGAGCTATATCTATATTTTTCCTCCACTGAAATCAGGTCACTGAAATATTGAATTTGTGTAATGTGAAAGGCAGGAGATGGCACCACAAATTTGGGGACAGAAAAATCAAACCTGCTGAAGATGAGCAGCTAAGTCAGCGTGTTTCAAACTACAGTACTGTACTTCCCTACAAAGCTCAAATTAATTAATGTACGTTAAATAAAATGTTAAATAAAATGCAAGTTGACATACAGTAGATCAATTATGTTAACTGACTGACAAAAAGATGTCAAAATATTAATATATAAGCTATATTGACAATATGTCACTGGAATAATACAGTATATTTCCTGCAACTGCTTCATAGTCAAAGCCACAAAATAATTTTATTGTGAAGCACCAGCAGAGTGTGTTGCATTTGCTTTAACAAAATACATGTGGAGCATGCGCCGCTCTCCAACATGTTATTTAATGTATGAAAATTATTATGAAAATATGATATTAAATGCTTTAAAATACCTACAACATGCCTGATGAATCGATTTTTGAAAACTCAGAATATACAGAATGTACTATGATACAATCCACCAGGTGTTTACTGTTTTTATGGTTGTATGTGTGTTTGTGGGTAAAAATGAACCACAAATACAATATAGTGTACATACCAGCTTTGCAGATCCACTCCAGATAACCATTGAGTTCCCTTTCAATCTGCTGCTGTCTTCTGAGCTTCAGGAACTCACTCCTGTTCTCCACACGCTCTCTCTCTTTGGCAAACTCCCTGCAGAGACACACACATTGTATGACATACATGCAATAAATATTTTTAAGTCAACTGAATAATAAAAATTCAATGTATTAATCTATATGGGATGAAAAAATAAGAATAAATAACCTTTACACTATCTTTGTCACAATCACAAACAGACACACACTTACCCTGACAACACACCCAGCACCAGGTTGAGCATGAAGAAGGAGCCAATGATGATGAGGGGGATGAAGTACATCCAGTTCCATGCACTCCCTGAGGCATCATTGCTCTGGAAACACACACACAGACATCAGACAGAGTAATCAATGTTTTCCTCTTCGCCTCTGAACTTGATATAATAGCATCTATCAGAAACATCACTTGGTTAACAGTTTATTACAGTGAGCACTGGGAGATCTGCCACGACTCATAATGACTGAGACATTCCTACGTAGAAGGATGACTGTACAGCTGCATGAATCAGCTTCAACGGCATATGTTTTGGTCTGTCTGTGCTGAAAGTTCTGTAGCAGCTAAATGTGTTTGCTTAATGTTTCTCCCTTAACTATGCTTAATGTTAGATCCCCATACTACCACCACAACTGTTGCTGCTGCTGATGTCCCCAGCAATCCCAGCAGCCTTGATTTCACCCTGTATAAGATAAGATGGGGAGGAGTGGTGGTGGTATTTCACACAATGGAGTGCTTGCATTTATATGATGGGTAATGAATGACGTAGAAATAAAAGGTATTAAATGAAGTAACTGGTATTGTAATTTAAAAAAAATACCCAGCCCTCGCATTCATGCACTAAAACAATAATGCAATTTATGAGGTGTGCATGTCAAACTAAGGTGTTTTCAGGTACTCCATACATGGTATGTGTCTTAAATACGCACTGTCAAAAGCTATTCATTAAAAAAAATTCATAAAAAAACATCTGGAATGATCATCATGTTAGAAAATTTGGCTTAAACGCATCATTAAAAGTCCAGACAATGTGGCCAATGAAAAAATAGAGACCAGTGTACTCAAAAGTGCTGTCTGCTGCTATTGGAAATATAAACAACAGCAGGGCTGACATGATTTTGCTTTAAGTCATCTCAATAAGTAAATGCATATCTGCCACTCTATTTAGCTGCTCAGTGCAGAGTAAATAATGTATAACAAATGCTTTGGTGTCTCCCTCCCTGTGTCTACCATCCTGCTGTCCAGACCTTCCTTCCATTTTCTTTATTCACTCCTTATTGTTTTCTCTCTCCTTTAGCATCCTTCTTTGGGACCCCTTTCACCAGTTTTTCCCAGGAACCTTATTTCATTCATTTTGATGTTCATTCATTTGCTTATTCGTTCCTTCATTCCTACCTTCTGACCTTCCCTTCCCCCTTCCTTTTTTCTATGCAATCTTGCAATTCCTCTTCTACAATGATTCTTTATTTTACCCTTCATTTTACCCTGTTCCTTTAAGAATTTCCAATTTGGGATAATTAAGTATATCTATCTATCTATCTATCTATATAAATCTTTGTGTCCGTCTATCATCTGAGTATCTATCCCACCTCCATACCTCCTCTTCTCTTTCTCATAGCCTCCCTGTCTATCATCCCCTGTCTTCTCTTTCCTCCATCTTTCCTTCTTCCTGCATATAAGCTGGTATTGCCACTGTGTACCCAATGTACCGCAGACCCTTTTTTCTACCATTAAACTTTTATCGCTCCCCTCCCCAGCAGCTGCAAGAATAACTTGGGCTGAACAGGCCCTTTTAAATATAGAGCAGCACAGGGAAGGAGGGACACAGGGAGGGAGAAACAGAGTGAGAGGGAAAGGGAGGAATAGAGGAGAGAAAAATAAGAAAGAAAAACACATGGCATAAAGAGAAAAAAAGAGCAAAAAGGAAGAATAAGATGGACTGAGAGGGAGAGCGGATGACTACAATAATACTCAAAGACCCTCATCTACCTCTGGTCTCCTAACAACTGATGCCAGTGACAGTAGGAAACTATTCAGTCTTGGTCTTGAGTAATGACCCTGATCAAAACTTGGTACCTGTTTCATGGGCAGACACAGTGTGCACACATCAAAATCATTGGACATTTTAACACCTGAATTTCAGCATTTTATGAGAGAAAATAATGTTGAATAATTTGGTTTTGCAGCCTTAGTCTTTAATGAAAATACTATCGTGACAAACATAACATGCACAAATATAAGACCTAAATGCAGCCGCGCTTGAGTAGGTGTTTAATTTCCGTTTTTTTAGGTATTGTGTGGCAGTATCATTTACACAAAATGGCCACCAAATGCAACAATAATGTAAATACTATGTAATGTCCCTAAAACAGGGTTCATGTGGCAAACAAACTGATACTGTATAATTTCCACTCTGAATTTAATTAATTGGCTGAGCTGTTTGTCTGCTGGTGCAGCCCATCCATGACAAGGACTGATGGGTTTTGCGTTCTAGGTTATCATCCTTTTCACTTGAATGATCATTTCTATTCTCGCCTAAACCTACTGGCACAGAGACCTGCAACTCTTAAGTGACTGGCTGGTTATGCAGTAGGTCCTTCCTAAAATCCCTTCAACAGAACCTGGTTCTAGTGATGTGTCAGTCATGAACAGGTCGGCTGCATGAGCTGCCTCTTACTGCTTTCTTCAGTGTCTTTCATTCCTGCTTTACTACACGCATAGCTTTATTTATACACATGCTGTGTTTTCCCGGGCAGGCTGAAGTGGATAATAAGGTGAGCGTGTAAATGTGTTCCAAACTCTGTTCAGCAGTACATACATAATAGAGCAGTTCAGTCCAGCCCTCCATGGTGATACACTGGAAGACGGTGAGGATAGCAAACAGGATGTTGTCAAACTGGGTGATGCCATAGTTTGGTCCCAGCCAGTACTGTCTACACATGGTGCCGTCTGGACACAGCCGTGACGGAGCCTCTGTCCCACATGGAAACTCTTCTCGGATTTCACCTGAACGAAGTGGGGAGGTGTCAAAACAAAAGGAAGGCACATGCGAATATGTTGTTTGTTTTGGAACAATTGGGATTTTGCCCCTTACTTTCTGGAATTAAAAATGTGATGGATTAGGCTACAAAGGACAAAGCGACATAAAATAGTCATGACACAGGAAAATAGGCTAACCTTTTTGATAAATAGACTTATTTTCAACTTCTTAAATTCTTTGTGTCTTTGTGTCATTCTTTGTGTGAGATTATAAATGACATTGTGTCAATGTCATTTATAATCTCGATTCTATACAGGGGAAACAAGCTATTAATGAGGCTACTTCTGTGCAAATGACCTTTCCTAAAAACACAGAATGGAAGTACTACAAACAATTCAAGAACAAAAATGATATTCTGTTGAACTAAACTGCATTCCTAATTTTCGCACAGCAACTATTTAAAGTCTGCCTTAACCAGAACAGGTGTGGTCTTCACTGAGGCAAACAGTTACAGTAGCAAATTATTCCTGACTGCACTACTGGCACAACAAACAGACAAACACACTCCGATACCTGTGTGATTGTCAAAGCAGGTTGTGTGGAATTTGCCCATGTAGAACTCCAGGCCAATGATGGCGAACATGAGGATGGCAAAGAAAAGAAGCAGACCAATTTGCAGCAGAGGAATCATGGCCTTCATGATGGATTTGAGCACCACCTGTAAGCCTGGAGGACACAGTGTGCGCAGTATTAAGATTTTTGCAATTATCGATATCCATCATCAATTTTCATTTGAACAAACAGAAACAGGTACAAGGATCTGAAAGACAAAATGGTGCAACCTGCTCCCTCCACCAACTGATTATTTAGCAGTCAGCAGTTATATTAGGACCCTCAGATGTGATAGAGGGATTGAAGCTGCAATCACACAATATAGTTAGTTGAATGAGGTAAAATAAACATACCCAAGGTTTATTCTCAAATATTTGTCTAACAAAAAAATGGTCTCAATGGATACATTTCAATTGTCAATTTCCTGTGAAATGCTGTTTTGTGGAAAATGCACACACATTTCAAATGTATATCACATGTTAGAATGGAAGCTTCACAGGAAGCTTAGTGACTTTTATGATGAGTAAGCCTTGGTTTGCCTGTTCAGCCCTGTAGTGGCGTCCAAGCTATTAATAACACTGCAGTGGTGCTGGAACACTACTGCCACTATAACATTTAAAAAAGGAGCAGAGAGTGCATAGAAGAACCACTTTTGTTTGAACACTTTGGGTGAATTATGCAGAACAACACAAAAGCGGCATGAAACCTTGGCACAAAATGCTTCTCCATGCTATTTTGATCCTACAATAAAATCTAAAACTGTTATGCACTTGATGAAATGTCATTTTCTTAACTAAGGAATAGCAAAGAGTCTGTTTGTGATAAAGGTAGGAGGCTAGCAAAAAACTGTGGAAAGTCTTGATTTTTTTCACTGTCTTCACTGTGTATTTCAAATGTTTTGAGCTTTGAGTTTTGACTTACTGGGAATACCGGACACCAGTTTGAGGGGCCTCAATACTCGCACAGCCCTGAGGGTCCGCAAGTCGAAATCTGATCCCACAGTGGATAGGATCCTAAAGGGAAAGAGACAAATGCACAAAAGTGTCCACAGGCAATCAATATTTAAGCTAGTCAGGCTTGTCACTGTCAGTCAGCTTCTCTCCATTTCCCTCTTTCTCTCATATACGCACACTTTTACAGACACAGTCACACTTAAACATAAACCCATGCCAGGTCATTACAAACAACTGGGTGAGCTCTGTATGTAAATCCTGTGAGAGCTGAGCTGATCAATAGAGCTGACAAGTGAAGTAGGACAGAGAAGTGTATCGAGACAAGAAGGGGACGGGTCTGAAGGGAGTGTTTTGTATCGGGATGACAAAGGGACTATAAGATGAAAAAGGAGAGATGAAGTGTTGGGGAGGAGAAGGGAGAAGGGAGGACAAAGAGGGAGGGTAGAAGAGAGAGAAGGTTAGAGGCATTGAGAGAGAGGGAGCACTGGCAGACGGAGAGAGTCAGAGATGCTGACTTGCTCATTTCTGCCTATTTTTATTCTTGGTACGTTTAAAATGTTTTGTCTTCAAGCTGTCGGCAGACTGCAGAGTAAATGTGTTGTGGTGTGTTATAGCACCTGTATCGGCACTCATCATCTAAATAAAGACTTGTAAACAGCAGGTGTGTGTATGTGTGGACTTGAGAGGGTTAAGATGTTCCCTTGTGCTGCCAGACTTCCAGTCAGTCCCTTCGTCTGACGCACAGTGTGAATCATCCTCCTTCCCACTTCTCTCTCTCTTCCCTCTCTCTCTCTCTTTCGGTCTCTCTGACACATTTCCACTTTCCTCTGTTCCACTAAGAGGCCCAGTGACACAGCAGAGCCTTAATCACAGGTTTGAAGTCAGCCTGCTTTGCTTGGAAAACTACAAAATTGACAGGAAGGGAAAAGTAACACCGATCCAGGATCTATGGGTGAAGGTATACTCAGTTGTGGCTTTGAGTGCTGTATTGCATTACCAGGAAGCCCCCCAGTGGTAGGTTCCCCATTGCAAGTGTAGGCTAGGGTCCTTGTAATGACATTGTGTGATATCAAATGCCTTGTCAGAAGCTGACTTGTAACTGAGAGGTTTCTGGTTTGGTCACGAGGCAACACTGTACTCCAGCTATGTGTGTAGCTAAAACATTATGGCAGAAGTGGCCTTGAGCAACTCACTGAATCCTACATTATGACACATGCAATAAAATGCAAAACATTCAGATGCATTCCAAGAAGTGATGTAAATTAGAAATAGATTACAAATCATCCAGGCTGAACATATTGGCTCTAAGTAGCTTAGCTTATTAGTCGATTATTTTCTAAATTAATCAATTAGTTGTTTGGTCTATAAAATCCAAATCCTAAAAATATTCAGTTTACTGTCATAGACGAGTAAAGAAACCAGAAGGCCTGCCAGAAGCATATGTTTCCATGTAAATATTTTACAATTTTTTTGCCACCAACTATAACATGATGACCATTAAGAAATTTAAATAAGGAGAAAAACAGAATGCAATCATTTACAAACAACCTGTGCTTACCGACAACAGTTTTATGCACAGTTCCCAAACCATCTCGTAATATCCTTTACACAATCATGTGTTTAACGCGTTGCCCCTGTCCCAAGTTGCCTGAAACATGTTGCTGCCACCAAATTTAGAATAAGCATATATTTACAAAATGTACTGTATTTAATTTAGTATATGTCAAAAAAGATTAGTAAATGATCACTTTTCTTTTTTATTTATGTTTTACACAGCAGGCCAATTTATTGGAGTCAGGGTTGTAAGATGATGGTTAGCCAGCCTTGTGATGTCCATGTTCAAAATGTGGGAACATGTGCAGTATTAAGCTTAAAGCATAATATTTAGGAACAGTTTAATGTTGCTGACAGGTGAAGATTTCATGGAAATGTAATAGCATGCACATACTTGAAAGTACAGAGTAAGCATGTATAGACATGAACAACATGTGTCTATAAAAAATGAGTTTGTGTTCTTTATCTCTGCATTAATGGGATACAACACAGAAGCCATTTGAGTAAAATCAATTGGCTTACTTTATGTAATCAATTTCTGTGACATGACAGTAACATACAGTAACAACGCTCATAGCAATGATGATGAAGAAAATGATAACGATAAAATGATGATAACAGACGACGATAGACAATGATCACAATGATAGTGATAATATGATAACATAGACCATGATGAAGATGATAATGATGATAACATAGACGATGACAACGAAGATGATGATGATGATAATGATAAAGATGATAAGAGACGATGATAACAATGATGATGATGATATGATAACATAGATGATGATGACAATGATGAAGATGATGATGATAACATAAACGCGTTTGATGGTGGTGGTGATATGATGACATTTTAGTTTTCTTAACAGCGTCCGCTGTCACAAAGTGTCAGGCCGACGAGGCCTTCCTCATTCACACCGTCTCCACGGTTACTGGGCCCTTTCTCATTCATAAGTGTTTCCATGGCAACAAGGACCGTGGCTCATTGATAGAAATCTTTACATCACCTTGGTAACAGGGAGAAGCCTGATTGATTGTTTTTTTCTTCCTCTCTTCTCTCTTTAATGTAAATGTATCATAACTCACACAGACAAACACACATACACTTACACACAGATGACAAAAGCACATACACAAAGACACACACATCTGTACAGCAAACAGGCACTGTTTGGACATGAAACATATTGAGTGAGAATAATTTTAATCACGTATGCACACTGGAAAGTAGGTCATTTTGGAATAACCAATGGAAAACACTATGAGGGACAGAGATGCTGTCTACAGTATATCTTACACACACACACACACACACACACACACACACACACACAAAGGTAAACACACAACCTGCGATTTACGCAGAGGAGCACAAACGATTAAGGAGAATCACATCACGATCTCCCTGTTGACCCCTTCTCATGGGAAACCAACACATTATACAAACAGTGTTTTTGCCCGCTCTCTCCGTCTGCTTTCCTGCTGACTTCAGCTAAATGTGGCTAATTATCTCCGTCTACATCACTGACCAAATCATTTCATCTCTTCTCCAAACTCCCAACTTATCTCTCCTTGTCCATGCTATTCTATATTATCATGATTCAACTATTTCATATTTCATGTATCTGCATAATTATAAACGTTCTCTCATATTCATATTATAGCCTACCTTTGCCAGTAAAGGTGTTAATGGGAATATTATTAACTTATTATTCCTTTGAATGACATTCCATTTAACATCATGTAACATCAAAACAAAGAAAATGTCACACACGTAGCTTCATATCTGAAGTACATACAGCACAAATCTAGACAATGACATAACTGAAGGTAGTACCTCTGGACTGGCCCATACTCTATTTACTTATCTGAATGTGACAGCTGCTGGGAGTTGCAATAAGTTTTTGCAGTAACTTTAAAACACATTTACACTGTTTCAAGAGAGCATGATTTCACAGTCCTTTTAAAATGAAAAAGGAGAGAGAAGGAGGCTATTTTTAGGTAGAGATCAGTCATCATTCTTATTGTCCTTATGTCACTGGAAACATTGATTTAGCAAATTTCAATTTCAGTTGATTAGAAGGAAGGCTTCCTTCTCTCCTTCGCTTCCCTGTATCAGTCGTATCTAATCAAAAGAACCTCAACAAGGGTGCAAGAAGGAGGAACAGAGGGGAGGATGCAAGCCAAGAATGGTTGTAAACTAAGGGTAATTGGACTAATAATCAATAGTGGGCATAAAAAACAACTAGCTTATTCCCAGGGCCAAATCACTCTGGCAATTTACAACAAGAGATAGGTCAACACACACACTTGGGCACAGAAATGAGGGTGCACACAAATCTACTGACATCCAGAAAGGTTGTAGAGTGAATAGCTAATCTATTCAGACATGTTAAGTGCCATTTGTGTGTTTTTCTTTGTATGTGTTGCACAAGCAAGTGCACAAGGATTGAGAAGGAAATGGAAAGGAATGTTTGAAGTGGAAATGCATCTGTGTGTGTGTGTGTGCATGCAGGCGTGCTTGCATACATGCATTGGTCTGTGTGTTATCAAAGGTTTCGGCCAAAGGGGGGTAGAAAGGCCAAGTAAGCCTTTCATCCTCAAAGAGCTGCACTGCTAAAAACACAACCTCCATTCATAGAGAGCACAACAACAAATGTGTGTGTACTGTGTGTGTGACTGTAAAATGTATTGACTTCAGTCGGTGTACATAATGTATCATGGGAATATACAGTATGTGTGTTGTAAGTGCTGCAGCATATTCTCTGTCTGTACATCTCACTGTAGCTTCCTGCTTTACTGCAAAATGGTAACAATGCAGCTGGTTGACAGAGAGAAGAAGGCTAGTGGGTGTGTTCTGTGACTATTGTTTACACTGCAAAATAAATGTTTACTCAAAAAAATCCTTTTGAGTTTTTTATGCTCATGATAATATCAATTTCATAAAAGCTGCATTCTCTCAATTCTTCCTTGGCACCTTGTTTAGTATGTTCTCTGCCTCATTCCTCCTTCTTATTTTATAAATTTTACGATGATCATTTTGTTTTTCCTTTTTGTGATTCCTTTTTTTTTTTAACTGGCTATTTGGATTCACTTTCCTTACTCTAAATCCAAACTAGCAAAATAGTGCATCATGATGTGTTTTCATCAATTCAGAAAGACAGACTGTATATCCACAATACATTAATTCAAGTTTTAGCCAAATTTCTTGCCCTCAGACATTTCAAGAGACCAATTCTGATGCCCTCATCAATCAACACAATCAACTTAATTTTAGTTGCATGCCTACTAAATTAGTCCTGGTGGAGCAGTGATCACCCAGAGGCCAGCAGACCGCTCACATCTGAAGAAGCTACCAACAGACCTATTGATGCTACAGAAAGAGAGAGGAAAAGAGAGCAAAGACGGGATGATTTAAACCCTAGCCTCCATTTATTGTTGTGCGGAATGTTAGATAGCCAACAAACATGATGGATGATCATGTTCTAGCAATGCTCTTTGCCTTAAGAGAGTCTAAAGGGTCTCAACCTACATAGCAATGCTCATGTTTGTTGGAAGTAGTTTACAGTTACAATATTAGAGATGACTTGTCATTACAGACGTAGGCTTTACTCTAATCTGGACACCAACTGTAAGAACATTTTCTGCTCGCATGCTGGATCAACATCTCCACTACAACAGCAGCAAATACATGTGCCTATAGGAGACGCTGACAATTTTAAATGCTGTGTCATGCTGCTCCGAGGGTTTCACTGTCAAAATATAAAGATTTCCTACTATAATACACAGAGGGAGAGGGACTATATGAGACCGGGCATTAGCTGGAAGTTTTAAGGACAGCCTTGCTTCCTTCTGCTCTCTGCATCTCACTACTTGCTGCTGGCTCACTGACATTTGTCTTCTCACTTCTCTTCTCTCTTACAGTCACTCTGTTGTGTCACGCTGAGATGAGCTTGGCTTCATGATTGCTCTTATTAAAGTATAAGGACATACTGCCAGACTGAGTGCTCAAAACCTGCTGCTTCGTCAGCAAAGATGCGCATGGTTTATGTAACCCATGGCATAAACCCATAGACACTGTGAAACAAGAGAGCCAGGCTTAAGTATGTTGTTAAAATTCAATCAAAAAAATCAAAAGAATAAACTATTTTTAAGCCTACCTATTTTATACCTATTTTTGTTCAAATCTTAAAATGTGCTGTGGCAAAGTTAAAACATCAGCTTTGTGCTTCAGTTAACAAAATATTCTTACGGGCATCTAACACAGATTCTCCTTTTTTCATTAGCCCATCACTCATGTATTCACATTCATCTAAATCACCCTTTAAACACAAACTGCAGCACGTCACCACATGACAGTTGTAGGTATATCAAAGCTTATTGTGTCCTTAAAGAATGAATGACATTTGACATCATCACTGAAATATATAATGTAAACCATTTGCATGTGTGTACATACAATTGCTCTGCTTCCCTCTTTTTATTTCAGTCAATTCAACTTACTATCTATTTACTCCTGCCCTTTTCTATATTCTTATTGGTGATAATAACTCTATCACGCTAATCCTATCCTGTGTCTTAACTTACCCTTGGCGACACCATTTTTGCCACACTCCTCAAGCTGCATTCCATTTCACAATCCCTTTACCCTTGTTTTCACCTTCTCATTGAGCATTCAAATCAATTATCATGGTGGCCATATACAACATTTGCATATTGAGGCAATTGTTTCATTGTTGGTCTTTTATACATGGCCTCTGTTCGGCTGTTGAAAGGTGTCCAAATCACGACTGGAGTCCTATTTTACATTGGAGTTTCTTGTTTTTTTTGTTGTTGTTGTTTTCCTTCACTTCCTGCACTCTTTTGTTGTCTCTTTCCATTAATTCCCATTGCCTCTCTGTCTCTACTTAACTTCCAGCACCTGCAAATTTTCTTTCATCCTCTCTTCATACCTTTATCCAATGTCTGTTCTCTCAGTGCCCACCCCCTCCACCACCAACCCCCTCTCATCTCTGTGTATATTGTGGTGACATTTGTTCGCTACCCAGGCTGCTGGCTGCCTGCAGTTCTGCTCTGTGATCTGACTGCTGCCTTGCCCAGAATGGGGGCATTCATTAGGGCAAAGGAGCAGGGATAGGACACTCACAAATACACACAAGCACAAACACACACTAAACCACATGACAAACTTCATTCTGTCCTGTTTCAGTTGACTAAAGCAGATTGAAAACCACCTGATTCTGACCCTATGTTCCCACAACTGTGTGTGCATTTGAGTGTTCATGCAGGCACTTCCTGTACAAATGTGTGTGTGTAATAGGTTTGTGCTTGGCTTGTGTCTCTTTGCTCGCTCACCCTGTGAGTACCACCACAAAGTCCATGACGTTCCATCCATTCCTCAGGTAGGAGTTCTTGTGGAAGGCGAAACCAAGCGCCAAGATCTTTATTCCAGACTCAAAACAGAAGATCCCTATGAAGTACGGTTCTGTGTCATCCTGAGGAGAGAAAAGGAGCGAGCAAAGGAAGTGATGGAGGGAAAGAAGGAAGAAAGGAAAAGATGAGAGGGTTAAGAGGGAGTTCAGAAGTTCAGAAGAATATTTTCATAAATGGGATAACTTATTGTGGGCACCAATTTCAGTGTGGCTGTGTAGAGATGGAAGAGATTTTGAGTGCATCTACTTTGTCTTTTCAAACTTCATAGCTGCATATGTAGTTTTATATTAGAATATAACATTAGCATATTTCCTTGTGAATCTGTGTCTTATAAATATTGCATATATTGTGTACATGCCTACTGTATCTGTAAAAATGTGTTTGTTTCTAATGAGTCAGGGTAAAGAAATCCTTGATTTAACAGCCTCTTTCAGTAGAGTAGCTGCATGTATCTCCACTGAAGTAAAATTAATAAGAAGTCAGCACTGTCACCTGGATTTAATCATGTTTAAATAAGGCTTGCATACTAACATACTGTATCATGCCTGTTGAACTTACCAAGCGCTCAGAGAGCGGCGTCTTGTCCCCATCAGGCAAATGTTGTTCCAGAGCCAGGACAATGCAGTTGGCAATGATGGTAGCTAGAATCATCCACTCAAATGGAGTGAGGAGGGTCAGTCAAGGAAGAAACACTTGTCAAGACATAAATATAAACAGTTTCTGTCCCAAATTGAATTACAAAATTCAAAAATACTCTTCGACATGACAAGTGCATTTTGTGCAGAATCATGGCACAGTGTGCCTTACCTTTCTTTTCCAGAAAGCATTACTATAATCACAATACATTAATCTTTAGTTATGCCTGCCTTAATTAAGCTAATTAAATCCCCTAATAAACAAATATTTGTAGGTCACTGGACTTGTCTTTACATGCTTGCCACATTTGTATCACACTGATATTGCTTTCTCTATTTGAAAAGACCTTCGAAAAGGTTTTAATTTGAGATGCATAAAAGTCATTATTGTCAATCTCGTATATTTCAATGAGCTTCTATTTACACTTGTAAAAATATGACACAGATCTGCAATATAGATTTATTACTACTACATATGTACTATTTATAAATGCAGTAGTATTTTCTGAGAGATAAGTGATTGTTAAATGGTGCTTCTTAAATTAGTATGTTAGTACTCCTGCCTTGGCTTCTCACTGCCATGGCAGCCAGTTTACACACACACACAAAGACACACGCGCAGACACAGACCCACAAGCCATCATTATGACTCAGTTAAATATGTTCTGCTAAGTGTATGTTCTGGTAACACACCACCCACACAGACAAACAAAACAAACAAACACACACACACAAACAGACACAGGCTACATTAAAGTGTTAGTGTGTGGTGGCATGCCTGGACACCAAGTGAAATGTATTGTGACATCACCATTTGGCTCTATGTATATAACATCTAAGGGCTATTTCAGCGACGGAGAGAGAGAGAGAGAGAGGGAGAGAGAGAGAGAGAGAGAGGGAGAGAGAGAGAGAGGGACTGTGACAAACACAATTAGATGTGCAATGAGATACCACCCCTTTCTTTTTATTTCTCTCTCTCTCTTACTCTAACTCACACACATACACACTGGTGGTGTCTTCTTAAATCAATCCCCCTGCCTCGTTAAGGTCACAAGATGAATAGTTACATTTAAAAGAGAAGAGAAAGAGCGAGTGGAGAGAGAGAGAGTGTCTGAAGAGAAAGAATGTAAGTGCAATTGTGTGAAGGAGATGAATGAGTGACCAAGAGAAAGAGAGAGGGAGGAACAGATAGAGGAAGGGAAAAAGTACAGGACAGGAACATGAGAATAAGGGAAAGATGTGGAGTGTGACTTTCATTATTAATAGAATGGTTATGTGTACATATAAAGTAAGAATATAAATCTTAATTGAACCTCTGTTATGGGGTGGGGTTGTAACTTACTTGTATTTTTTAGCCACTCATATAAATCTTCTCTATTCTATTCTATTCTATTCTTCCTCCTCTTCTTCACCTTTTTCCTACTTGCTTGCCTTTGCTTCCTTTGGGAGCAGCCATTCCCATGGTAGATGGGAGGAGGGGAAAATTGAATGGCAAAGACATAGAAAGGAAGAGGAGACTATTTATGGAAACATACATCATACAGTATGTGTGCATGTGTGAAACATGTCTGTTACATGTACATGCCTGGGTTTAGGCCTTAGTGTGTATGCGCATGTTTGTTTTCTGCAGTCAGGATCAAGGGGAGCTGCTCTAGCCTGGTCCAAGACCACAATATGTGTGAGTGTGTGTGTGTGTGTGTGTGTGCGCGCGTATGTTTGTGATCATACAAATCTGTTTGACCGCTCTTACCAGGCACACATTACTACAACACCCAGGGCACCACTCAATTAGTCTCCCTGCCCCCAGCTAAGTGTGTGTGTATAAATGTGAGTGTGTGTACATGCATATATGTATATGCATGTGTGTGTGTGTTGGGCTGTGAGAGGGAATGATGTCGCTGACTGAAAAAGGGAGAGAGAAGGAGAGAGAGAGCAAGGAGATAGGGTGAGAGACTGATAAAGAAACACAGGAGCAAAGGGACAAATGTGTGTGTATGCATGTGTTGTATATTAAAAATGCTCCTCATGCGGAATGACTGTTCGATGTGTGTGTATACAACAATCATTTGGCACATTTTGTCCCTGCATTATGTTTCAAGGTGCCACATTGCTCCCTCTTTACACTGGCACTGTGTGTGTGGGTGTCTATATGAGTGTGTGAAATGTTCACAGAGGCACAAGTATCCTTAAAAGATGCCCCATCTACAGACGCACACATACCATTCAAATATGAATCTGCTCTTCCACTTTCCTCAATGGCTATATACAGTACAGCAACATGACAGAGTTCAAAGGAAGGGGAAAACTGGGGGCGAGGGAGAGAATGAGAGAAAGAGAGAAAGAGTGAGAGAGAGGAGAATATGTTGCTCTCTCACCATTCTCCCGCCCTTCGTCTTTCTAATGTTTTCTTTGTCCTCAGTCTCTCTCTCTTTCGCCTCCCCTGTGTTTCTCGCTCTACCTGAGGTTCTGCATATGCTTGCTTTTTATTATCTGTCTAGGTGTGTGTCTGTGTGAGTGTATATATATATATACACTGTAATGGGGACAGTAGTAGGTCATAGACGGAGATGTCTCGCCAAGAAAAGGGAAGTGAGGCCCTCAAAGCAAACTGCTGGAGCCAAATGACACGCACACACACTTTTACTGGCCTTTTCTTAACCTTGTCCATCACCGCTCCATCCAGTCTTCATGTTCTTTCTCTTTCCCACCTTCTCTCCTCCTCAGTAAAGCCCCTGCCTGTTTCTCCCTGATATATTTCTATCTCTACCTGCCCTGTTAAGCCTCCCATCTCTGCCTTATTCTCCAATACCGCTCTGCTTCTATGTCGCCACCCCCACTTACATTATTCTCTCTCACTCTCATTTTTCTACCTCTCTGCTCTTCTCCCACTTGTTTCTCCATCTCTCCCACTTCCTTGCATCTCCCCTTCCCATCTCTCCTCAGTCCACCTTTCTCTCACTGAGTCCACCCATCAATCATCCCCATCTCTCTCATGCCATCTCCATTCAATATCGAAAGAGATGCCACATCAGCAAACGCACGAGGACACTGAGACGGCAAGGGACAAGAGTAAGAGAGGGGATGAAAAAAAATGCTTGGATAGGAGGGAGACATATGGAAGGCTAAATTAAAGAGGGATGAAAGAAAGAAAGAAAGAAAGAAAGAAAGACAGAAAGAAAAGAGAAAGCTGTCCTGTGGGCACAGACATGATTGAAAAGAGTGAGTGGTGAAGAATAAAAGAGAGAGAAAGGGACAGGAGGTAGCAGAGGGACAGAAACAACAGTGAAGAAGAGAGAAGGGCAGAGATGAAGAGCATAGGAGTGCTGAATGAGGGATAAAGCGAGAGACTGACAGAGGGGTATGAGAGTATTGCGGTATTTTCTTCTCCTGAGCGATGTGGATGCTCTGCTGAAAGTAGGTTAGTGGCAGAACACACACACACACACACACACATAGAGAGAGTGGGTGGGAGACTATACGTCATACTGTCACATATGGTATGTATGAGTGTATGTATGTGTGAATCTGACACACTGTATAAATCACTGCACTTACATGTTTTCATATGTAGACACACTTCACACATTTCTGCACCACCACACGAGCATGTGTGCAAATATTTATTTTCAATATCTCACACATCTCACAATGGTGGATCAGTCCTTTAATCTGATGTGGGATGCCAATAGTGTATAAAAACACACACATGTAATCACAGCAGAACACTCTTGTCAAAATGTCCGCCCCTCAATAGCCACCACAGTCCTGCATCTCTGCACCCCATCCATGCATGCACCCTTTTGCCATTCAAGCGCACAAATATTCATACATGTACTGTATGCACATGGGCCAACACTAGACTTCACTTCACTAAACTGCACTTGTCTGCCAATGGAGTCCAGACCAGCTGCTACCCTTTGGGAAGGTGCCAGCCTTCCTATTAATAAAACCAAGCATGATAGTATAGGCCTTCTTTCTCACTCTGACACTATCTGCTCAGTATATTTTTGATAAACCACACTTATTTGTTGACTGTAATATGTTCATTTGAAATGTTTGTTAAGGAAAAAGCCCAATAACAGTGCAAATTTCATTGTCATCATCCAGGTTATACAATGTTAACTTCGGAGTGACAAGAGTTTGGCTTAGCAAATGGAAAATATAATGGAGTCACAAGAACAAGATTAAAAATCACCTACTAGTATTTTTTTCTTTCTTTCTTGTGCTGTATGCAAATGTTAGAAGTTAAACTCCTAACAGTTTCTCCTTTTCTCTTTCAGCTTTTTATATGCCTCACTCCGTTCCCCTTCCTTCCTCTCTCTCTCTCTCTCGCTTTCTCCCTGTCCGTCCTGTTACATTATGCAGCAGAGCACTGGCAGAACAGCTCAGATGATTACTTCATTTTCTTGTCACTTTTCCCTCAGAAGCACTGATTTGATAAAATGAATGGGATTAAGCACTGTGGTTGAAACCTATCTAATTATTTTGATAATCAGCAGCCATAAAAGATAAGAGACATGGCTGAAGCGCTTCATTTTATTCCTACATCGTACATTTTAAGCAGAAGCTTTGGAATTGCAGCTAAAGTGCCTCTTCATATTTCAAATATTGCCTTGTATTTTCACCTTTAGCAACATTTTCATTTGCAAAATACAAACGGATATAAGTTATTTCAATTCATTTTTCAAGCTCTAGCCAGGAATCTTAAAATCTAAAACAGTTTTTAAATTACAAAGTGATTCTATTTTTCAAAGAATGGGAAAAATATCCACAATACTCAATATGGAGTTTATACTCTAAGCAGTGATTACAGTATATTTTCACACTTATCTCATTCCAGAATGAGACTAATTCATTTTGCTTGTGTCTCCCTACAGTACACTCATTTGGCAGTGGAGGCCTGCCTCAGCAAGACAATGGTTTCCACTGAGAGGCGTTGTCACATGGGACAAGATTCCTCCAAAACAAAAACAGATGATTTTTGCTGTCACATTCAACACTGTGATCAAAAACAGGACAAGAACTGTGATCAAAATACGGCCTGACATGAAACCCAAACCAACACACAACAAATGTCCTTGCCTTAATGCAACAAAACATTTAATGATTCTACATTTATCCTACTTTGGCACCATGTTTGACTGCGTTGCCAAACAAATGGGAGTGCCCGAAGGCCAGTTTAGCCCTGCTTGGCCTCTCTCAGTCTGATTTAGCATCAGTCAGTGTGTATAGTCCTTACAATCGCCCACTTCTCCTGCCTGTTTATTCCATACGGCATATGTTGTGTCTCTATCTCACCCCTGCCACTGCCTCTCCCTCACCACCCACATATAGCCGAGTTGTCACTTTGTACAAGATGCTGACGCTGGTCTGTGTGTATGTGTGTGTGTGTGTGTGTGTGTATGTGTGTGTGTGTGTGTGTGAGCCGTGGGCTGTGCGTAGAATATCAGTGTAGCATGAGACATTTTTTACATTAGCTGTATCTTTAGGAAGGCAGTGCAGGTGTGTTAGTCTGAAAGTGTGTTTGTAGAAGCCACAGAACCTGCTAATTTAACCGTGTGTCTGCTTATCCCTGCCAATGTGTATGTGTGCATGTAGGGGTGTGTGCGTGTGTGCGTGTGCATGCCAGCACACCCTGCAGGTAGAGCACAGGTTTCCAGCAGGGTATGTCTGGTAACAGCTGCAGCACATGACTAAAGAACATGGGCACGAAAAAAGTCAATCCATCACAGACTCTCTCCTTGTCTCTCTATTTTTCTCTCTCTCCACGTATTCTGAATCCCCAAAATAGCTCTGCTCCACGTCACTGCACCCCCCCACATACACACACGCATTCTCAAAGACACACACCTAACACAAACACACACACACGTCCAACTAGCCTGCAACTGAAACTGAATTATTCAACAGAGCCAGAATGCACTGCTAAGAGAAAGGGGAATGAGAAAAATGCAGAGGGAAAGGAGAGAGAGAAACAAAGACAAAAAGAGATAAATATGATCTTCTCTTCTCTTCAATATGCATGTGTATGTGTATACAGTAAACATTGATGAACAGATGCACACTACATATGTTGCCAACAGTTGAAGTAAATCCAGAATATTTATCTACAGTACATATATTAGATTATTTAATAGGCTTAAATATTATTTGACTATTAAAGACAATAAAACTGATTCCTGGCACCAACTGCCTGCCAGATTTTCTGTGTTATAAGTAATTTCAGGCAATGCAAGGTGACATGAGGATAGGACTTTGATGTCCTTGACAAGAAAGACTCAAAATTCAAAATGTTTGACTTACACAGCATGGTTCTTGAATTTTTTGATAGTGAATCCAGAATAAATCTTTACACTGATCTTCATGGGGAAAAAGGTTAAACTCTCTGTCGCAACTTCTGACCATATCCAATACATGATGTCAGAGCAGAGAGTTTAATAGGCAACACCTTGTCCAAAATGATGTAAGAATGCAAGACTGCACTAAATCAACTGTAAAACATCTGTACACACAAGGTTTGACGGAAGCAGCAGCGTTTGATACCAATATTTCTATTGTGATTTATGCCCTAGTTGCTACACAGCAGCATACTTCCATATTGATTTTGCTTCCATTTCTCAATTGTCATATATGTTATAAGGGCACCTGTCTGCAGTACATCAAAAAATAGCTTGCACAATGCTTTTATCAGATTTTAGAGGATCAATTTATAATCAGTGTAACTTGTCATTTTCAGTTGCTGCTGGTGAACCTGAGACATAAAAACATCTAATTTGTTTTAAAAATCAAATGACACAACAGTAGTAAACTAAGTATGTTCCTTCAAATACTTCAACACGACATTTTCAGTGTTCTGATTTAATTTCAGATATACATTTAAATGCTGCAGGCAGAGTGCTTTTTGATCATTTGACCATACAAAACAATTTTGTATTGTCATGCAAATGCATGAATGGTAAATGCATGCTTCTATTGAGTTCATCTGTGAAGCTCTTCACATTGTATAACAATGTGTCATTTTGAAAAATGTGCATAAAATATCAATTCAATTTGTAGAGAAAGAGAGTCAGACAGAGAGAAACAGAAAGAGAGAACAATACAACATCGAATGACCTTAGTGTTCCTCCACCTCTATGTAAGAACACTGTGGGAGGACAGACAGATATATTTCAGTACACAAACACACACACACACACACACATGCACACACCCAGATGAGGTAAAATAACAATGCTCTGCTGATGATAAATATCACAAAGTTGAGATGATGCTATTTAAATGGAAAGGGTATTTGGGTATTTAAGTACTTGGTCTTTAAAAAAGTAACACACACAGTAATGGCCAGATGCTCTGTTTTCTAAAAATATTGATTGATTAATCAGGCCATTTTTCCATAGACAACACTACAGATGAAAAATACATATAGGACATAATGAGAAAAATAAAATTAATTTCATGAAAGTGTGAAAAAAATGAAGAAAAACAAGCTAAATAGATTAGGCTTTCTTATAAGCTTGATTTTGTTTCTAGTTCTTTGAGGGTGCATTTGTGCATGTATGTGTGTGCGTGCGTGCGTGCATGCGTGCGTGCGTGCGTGCGTGCATGCCCATAGGGACACAGGATACAGATCAATTCACACGTTTATTACCAGACAGTCAAAGGTATGAGGGAGGCAGATTGCGCCTAGAGGGCAGACACACACACACACACACACACACACACACACACACACACACACACCACAAAACAAACAGGATCCTAACACATATGCAGACAAAGACACTCACATGCACTTCTTACTGCCAACTATTATGAGCAAACTCAACTAAACAGGACTTGCAGCTGTCAGGATATTCTGCAAAATATCCCAAAACTTCAAACAAATGCTTTAAATTAGCATCACGAGAGGAAGAAGCAGTCAATTAAAGGGAGGGAGGACAAGACACAGTGAAGGAGAGCAAGTGGAACAGCAGTGGCAGGGAGGAGAGAGAAAACGAAAGAATGATGGATAGGATTTGAGTGAAAGAGGAAAAAGTACAGGTAGTGAAACGTGAGAGGAGTCGACAAAACTTCACTTCCCATCAGTCAAGGAGAGAGTGAAAAAGAGGGGGGGAGGGGGAGGACAGAGTAAAAAATGTGTCTGTGTTTTGTGGGAGTTGGGTGGCATTAGCCAATTCTGTTAAGTCACATTATGGGATCTCATTTCCAATTTGGAGACAAAAAACTAGTCTCCACATGGTAAACCATTAAATTGTATGGTTAAGATTAGGGTTAAGACTGTGGTTAGGCATGTGGCTGTTACGGTTGGGTAAATCTCAAAGGACTAAATGTAAGTCAATGCAATGTCTTTCTAAGTGACAAAAACAAGTTTGTGTGTGTGTTCTGGCTGCAGTGTAGCTGGCCAGTCCTGAGTGTTTGTCTCTCCACCACTTTGTGTTAAATGATTTATATGCAGACAGGCAGTTTGATTCTTGCTCTCTCTCTCTGAATCTCTCTCTCTCTATCTTGTTTCTCATTAGTATATCCCCCTCTGTAATGTCTCTGTCTTACTGACTTCACCCCTCCTTTCTCTACTTCTGTCACTCAATAGTCCATCTCTCTGTTCTATATCTCTAGTCTAGCTGCATATTGGAAGCAGAGTAGAAACAGATTTTTACCCCATCTCTCTCACACACACTCTCTCCTTTGCCTCTTCCACTTTAGCAAAGCTCATTTTATCCCACAAAGCACATAAACACAATACTCAAAACCACCTTTCATTTACTGCATTCAACCCCTTACGCAAATATCTGGAAGACAATTTAAAAAAAAATGAAAACAATGACTTTTCATTTTTCCTCTCTGTTAACAGTGTGGCAATGAAGAAACCAATGTTTCACACACATATATGCACAATGATAATGCTGTAAACTGTTACTGTTATTAGGTCTCTACGTCAAGCTCAAAAACAGAGGTGCTCTTGTCAAGCAGCTCCGACTATTTTTAGGCTGGCCTGAACGAAAAGATCAAGACTCACGGATGTGACCGGATTGACAAGAGAAAGACCCCATATAAGCAGATTGTGTACTTTAAGAGAGAGAGAAAAAAAATGGGCAGCATAAGAATGACTGAATGAATGAATGTGATAGACTTGCAAACAAATGAATAAGCACATATGCATTCAAACACACAAATCCTGTACACACACAAACACACACACCAACACAAACTAAGCTGGTGTTAAGTCTGTGTAGTTATCAGCTGACAGTTGCAAGCTGGAGAAAGGCCAATAAATAATTTAGATTCTGCAGTGAACGTAGATCACTGACTACATCCACCAAAAACACCCAGCCCCAGCCCCAGCGCCCCCCCACCACCACCACCACCCCCACCCCCACCCCCGTCTCTCTCTCTCTCTCTCTGTCACTTTGTACAGGTACACTAAAATATTTGGGGGGAAAAAAGCTGCTACTGACTCAGACACACACGGACCTGAAAGATGTTAGGAGGCTCCCCTAGGCAATCTGTTGACACAATTAGGAAGTAACACATACAACATCACACCAGTCTGCATTTGTCAACAACTGCAGGAAACATTGGTGAATCACAAGTTACTAGAATCCTAAAAATCCTTCATGAGGGACACATTCTCATATATATGTAGAGTCACCGTCCTTTGGTCTGACAACAGCACGGGTATGTGGCTAAAACAATGGTACATTTGCAAAAACACAACTTACTGTAAGATATGGAATCAAATCTATAATCTGGAGACCAGCATGTTTTAATTTTTACCAGAAACTATGAAAAGATGTTCAAGGCACAGAAGAGAGAGGCTGACTACTCAGTGAAATAGCTGAGCAAAGAGATTAAACTCACCATTCTTGAACGGTCATTTGATATGTCATTGATTTTGGGTCACAGAGGATCAGATATGTAACTAGGAGATTAAAACACTACTACTCACTCACAAAAACACACAATGCAACCACAAAAATCACAACATGTACAGTATGTACAAACTAACTGATGGCATGCCAATAGATAAACTTTTCTAACTGAACACCTTTCACACTCGACGATTATGAAAGAGTGGTTAATTTATAAAACACATTACACAATATTATATTTCATATTGAGCTCATTGTTACTCTAGATAGCCAGAACATATATTGACTAGCTCTCCATTTACAACGTCAGGGAAGAACACACATCAGTGTATGCTGATGACGCAGGCAACGCCATACGGTGTGTGTGTGGGGGGGTGAATATGTGTGTATGTTTGTGTTTATGTACAATCTCATCGCGGGTACTAAAATAGGTGTGCTGCAGAGGTGCACATTATGAACTGAGCTGACACTTAATACATTGTAGGGTTACATGGTTAGCACTAACTCCATTGTATGACACCTGATATGCATTCGACAAGGTGAAATGGACATTTAGGGTCAAAAGTCAGTAGGACTGCTCATGGAGATTTAATTTCCTATATGACCCTTTAGTTTCGACTTTCCCCCAACATGTAACATGAGATCTTATTTCTGAGCACATTATAAGGACACCAGCACAATTTTTCACTATTCATGTGAAACGCTATAACACATGCCCTGTGCAATATTTCTGGGGCTAAGCTCATGATACTGTAGTGGTGCATGTGTATGTTCTTCTCAGATGATTTGATATGTATCTATGGTCAATGACCTGATCAATATGTGACGCACTATGATTCAAAGGCGATTCAATACCATACGAATAAGTTGTGATATAAAAGACTTGTATTCCTTTTGCCTATTAGTGAGAAATTTTAAATAAATTTAGATTTTACATACCAATAAAATCAGAAATGCCCCTAAAATGACCTCCTCAGCCACACAAGAAACAGTGACGTTAAACTTTAGCAACACTCTGGGTAACATTTAAGCTAGTCCCCACCGAGTAATTCAGAGAAATGTTGCTAACTGGGTCTTACCTCAGGTCCGGCATCAGCGCCTTCCTAGTGAAGTTTGCCATTTTCAACAGTGCTATATATAAATAAAACCACTTCGCCTCAGCTACTCACTTTTCCGTGGGAGAAGCAAGGCTTTAATGTACTTTGGAAGTAGCCTTAAATGCTAACTTTAGTCGCGGCTCGTGCGCTTGCCGTTAACTTTGACGTCTGCGCATGCGTCACCTTGGTAAATACTCGCGACGTTTTGTTTGTGATAATGTTGCAAGTTGTTCTTCAGATTTAAGCAACGGTAGAGTACACTATTTTATAATATCGGATTTTCTCTAGAAAGTAGATGATTCTTGGGAGGTATTTCTCCTGATGTGTAAAATATGCAGTAGGTCCTATATTATATGATTTAAAGCAATCATTTTATGTACAGATGGGATGCTTCATAATGATCTGCAAAATTATCTACATTTGAATTTTATGCTTCAGAATTTCAGACCACTAGAGTGTACTAAATTGTTGGAAAGAACTGAAAAACAAAATGTAAGATGGATTATACTTATCAAAATTTATTTGTCAAATAGTGGGACTAAATAACCATTGGTAGTGACTGTTTATGTTTTTAAAAACTGTCAGTCCTGAAGATAAATGTTTTCTGCCTCTGAAGGAGGTTTTACAACAAACATATGGAAAGAAACAGTATTATTTCTGTAAATGTGATTACATTACATCAAAATACCTGCATATTAATACATGCAATATTTCTTAACAAAAATGAAATTCTAAGATTGGATTGTATCTGACCACTGTGCTCTGTGTGTCTACCGTCCAGTATGTTTACCAAACTCAGTGAAAAAGATAAATACAGGGATTATTCTATTTAATAAACCACTATTTGTCTGCCACTTGTTTCATAAAAAGACAACAGCACAGAAACAGGCCTGAACTCTGTAATGTTAATTCTAATTAAACAACCAAATATCTGTCTACTTTATCTAAATGTGGATGTGAGAGAATAGTTATTTATATGGTACTCCCATGGGTCCAGAGTCAGTTCACAACTAAATAAAGCCGCAGGTCATAATTCTGCTGAATAGTGAATCCAGTGAGACTCATACATCTGGTGAAACAAAATGCTGTTTCAATCTCCATTCAGTGAAACATCCGTCAGTTAAATGCAACAAATCAACATGCATCTGGTAACACTTCTGCTGGCTGCCGGCTCAAATGAATCAATCACAAGTCCTCCATATTTTAATGAACTGTACCAGTAATATTTCTGTGCCCTTGTCTTCATTGTGTTATGCAATAAGATTTACTTTAATACTGACCATGACAGTCAGTGAAGGACAAATGGCAAATACTGTATTACCACTGAGAAGAAAAACGCTGAAAGTAGGGATGTTTTATTTTGCCCTTCATGTTGTTCAGAGTCCATTAATGTTCAGTGTGAGCCTGATAGTCATGTTTTCCAACATGATACAGCTATGAAGTACATGTCTTTTTTCATGGTGATATGGTATCAGTGGTGGGGGGGATTGCTAGTGTGGACCTGTTGTGGTAAGAAAGATCTGGAGGATGATAACAGGATGAATGTTCAAATGCAGTTCAGTTTTCAGTTCAGAATTTCTTTTTTTTCTTTTTCTTTTTTTAAGAAAAACTCAAATGCCCTCTGTCTCCATCGATGCTCACTCAGTATAGATATCCTAACTAAAATTGCTGTCACTCTGAGGGTTATTCACTGACAATGTTCACTCATTCAAATATCAATTTTCTGTCAATTACTTGGAACTGAAGGTTTTATTAGTAACCATGTTACTACAGCACAGCCCAATTTGTTAATTTTTGCTCAGCATGGATTCATGTTCATCTGGGACTATTTTCATGAAAGCACATCGACTGATGAGACACTGAACATCTTGATACAGTGCAGTGGTGCAGTGGGTTCTGAAGTTACCTGAGATGACCTTATGTGAGTGATACTGGCATTGTCACGACACCACCTCCTGCACGGTGAGGACTTCCTCAACAGACTCAAGCTTTAGGACATTAGGTCTTTTAGTAGGATCTAGTCCATTCAAAGGACAATTAAACATAAAACCAGGCAGAAATAACAAAATCCTCAATAACAAATGGGTGATTGAATACCTGATTATTAATAAGCTCTTTGTTGGAAAGAGTTTTAAAAGATGTTGTGGGTTTTGTCTTTGAAATACTGATTGAAGGAGGATATGAAAATCTCAAAATAGCATTTCATTATGAAATCCATTTTTTCCTTCTTCTAGCCTCAGCTTGGTTAGTTTCCCCACATTAAGCCACACAATAATATCATCTTTATCTCAAAGACTGCCAAGAATCGACCACGCTGGGTTAACAGTATACCATGAATGTATTCCATGGGGAGAGGAGTGAGGTGTACCTGTACTACAGGTACACCTCACAATTTATTACAATCCAATAGGCACCAAAACCACACAGCACAGCTTCAGAAATTACCAATAAATTGAATCAACAGTCTGACACAGTCTCAACAAATATTTGATCATTATAAAGTTCACAAAGGTAGGAGCTATTGCAGAGCTATTGCTTTGGATTACATTAGCTTGTACGAGAGTTCATATTATCATATCAAACACCTCTATACTGGTGTTGGGACTGTGTACCAAAAAGACAATTTAAATATCCCAGATATAGACCTTTCTAGCCCATCGGAGCCAACCAAGAAGTTTCTAGGAACTAACTCACTCATGTAAGCAGAGCACAGATGTTCAACATACAAAAATGATTTTCCTCATGCATTTTGTGCAGACACAAGTTTAGATAACAATACCTGAGCGAAAAAGTATGAAAGAAATACAAAAAACTTTCTGTCATGAGAAAAAATGTAATATATTTGCAAATTGCAAATTGCTGCCATTCACAGGATAGGTGTTTGGTGAACTTTAACTTAATGAGATCCCCCTTTAGCAATTGGAAAAAAAAAAAAAAAATTTTTCAAAGGCCAGTACGGTAAGGAAAAACTATAGTTTCCTGCGCATTCCTTACTGCCTTAAATGTTGGATAACCCTGTATCAAATCATCATGAGACCCTCTGCCACTGGCCATTTTTTCTTGACAGTATTGATATTCTTTCTCCATTTTGTTATTAGCAAATTAAAACTTGAAATCAGTACAGTTAGCTTTACATTTCTTTTTTTCTATCAGTATGTAAACACAAGTGGTCTGTATTTTTGTCAAAATGGAAACACCATGCACTATGTGTCATTTTCAGTTAGGATGTGTTCCTGTAAGCAAAGAACACATCCTGACTAAAAACCAAACTGACACCCCAATTCCAAAACATTTTGTTCAAAAGTAAGAACTCCCAATTTCAAAACATTGTGCAAATGACTAGTTTCGTTCAAAATAAATGTACTAGTTCATAAAAGAGTTTAGAGATCTTAAATTGCTGTATCGTATTTCAGAAATCAAATCTATGAATATACAACATCAGATTTCCTGCACAGACTCACTCTCTCTCACTAACACACATGTCTGTCATTTAGACGGTGAATAGACATGATTCAGAAGCACTATAAGTAGCTCCTGCATTTCACTAGAGCAGCCCAATTAGTGTGTGCAGTTATGTCACGGCTCAAGCATCAGCATGGATCAATACAATCATTACTCCAATTTCCCCTCTTGTCATTAACACTCACACAGAAACTTACTTTCACATTTGCATGCATTCACACAGACATACACAAATCTTGCAAATGAAAATACTGAAATCACTCGCTATTTCTCCCCAGTATGGTGCAATATGTGCTGGTTTCATGAAAGATGGAAAAGCAGGGAAATGCTGGAAATTTAACACTGCCACACTTAGTGGATGTAGCACATGCACACACACACAGTTTGAAATGGTGGCACATTCATTCAGTGACACCTGCATCTTGTGTGATTAAGAGGAGGCTCAAAATGGGGAAAAAATTAAATACTGTGTCAATACACACGTTAATAGCTTACTATACTCACACTTACGTACCTTCTCTCTCTCTCTCTCTCTCACACACACACACACACTCTCTCTCTCTCTATCACACACACACACACACACACACACACACACCATATCTAGAAAGACACCTGCATCATGCTGATATGGGAGCTTGTGTGTGCATCACTGCACACACACACACACACATATTGTAGCTGCTTATTTTCATCTCTCTCTTGGTCTCTCCCACCTTTCCTCCCCTCCCCCCTCTTTCTCCTGTTTCTCTGTACCCGCGCGAGGCGCTGGGCCTATACTGCACATGCTGACATCAGCAACCAGCAGCGCCCCCTAGACACCCCCCCAACCACTGCCACCACCACGACCAACACATACACCGTACACAGGAAACATATATCAAGCAAGTCCCACACGGCTGTGACATGAAATTACTAACAAATGTGATTGATGGTGATCAACAGCCTCATAAAGGGGGGCTCTGTTTGCCCCTCTCCTCTTAATTAACTATAAATTACATGTCCAACATTTCCTCTGTCACCTCTTACAACCTACCTCACATGGGCTTGCATTGATGCATCTGTTTGTTACACCTACTTGGCATTATGACTTAGAATAAAGCCTTTAAGTCGTGAAATGAAGAATAAATGTGACCTACTCAGTCAGACATTTGTGTGCACATTAGGCCTACCTGATCCTCGGGCAAGGCCTACAGCAGACCTTTTACTCACTGTACAGTGGCAGGTAAAGGATATGGCCATTCGGTGATCTTTTTGGCGTATTTTCTGACGAAGTTATCCTCACTGAAAATGAACAGTGAGCGGTTGACAGTGAAGCAGTTCTGGCGCACAGGTATGGGGTTATAGAGGGCCATAGTCCGGGCTCTCTGCGCCATAGACTGCTTGTACATTCTCTGGGCCCCGGGCCCTCCAGGTGGACCGTGGCCATGGCCGTGCCCGTGTCCGTGGCCGTGACCGTGTCCGTGTCCGTGGGGTCCTCCTTGCCTGCTACCACCGCGGCCGCCCGGGCCCCCTCCGCCGGGCCCCCCGCCGTACCTGGCCGGCACCTCGTCTCCGAACCGCGCCATTCTCTGGACACCGAAAGCCAATCTTCACGAAGCAGCGGAGAAGGAGACCAATGCTCAGCTGTGCAGCCACACAACATTACATCCCATCTGGATCAGGACGTCTCATATGCACAACGGGTTGTCTTGTAAGCTGATGCTGAGCACCTGCAACCGGCGAGCAGTTGTCTGCAGGTTTTAGCAGACGAGGACGCCCATGAAGCGTCTCTCCTCCGTGCGTCTCTGCCAGCGGCCAATTGTGGGTGTGAGGAAATGAAACGTGTGGTCGGTTGGCTGACTGGCTGCACTGTGGGGAAGTGCTGTGGGGTGTCTCAGTCTCAGTCGGTTCTTGTGTCCGTATGAAGCAGGCTTCGCCCCCAACATGAAATCATGGGGAGACTGTGGCGAGTTAACATGAATGTTTCATGTCCTCCATGGTTCATGCCTGTGTCGGAGCGCACCACAGCCTCCTGCACCTTTCTGGACTGGATTTATGTCTCTGCTCTCATGACAGCATGTAATGACAATCCAAACGCCTCTAATGTCACACAGGCCTCAATAAATCAAGGTGTCGAAAATAAATGTGGAAATAATTAACAGCCTATAGCTGCGGCTGTCACTGGCGTTCAACTTGGCATTTTGGAAACGGTCGCGTTTCCAAACACTTGAAAGGCATTGAAAAAGGAAAAAAGCTACTATTATTTATTTATTTTCGAAACATCCGCAATGTTTGGCACAGTGTGTGGCACCTTACAGTTGTTTTAAAGCAGCGCGCCCTGACAAGCCTTGAGACCAAAATTGTGGCATCTGCTATTAATGCATCTTATTTCAGAAGTGACAGTCTGGAGCAGAAAGGAGAAAGAGAAAAATACCGTTTTCCTTTGTCATTGTTGTCGAGCGCTGTAGATTAAACAATCGCCTCAAACGCATCCTCCCTCGTTGAAACCATCATCTTCTCTCCGCCACCTGCGCGACCATCCAGAAGCTGAGCGAGGGACACACGGACGGCGTCGTCAAAGACAAGGGGAGGACGGCTGCTTCTCTGCCGTCTTGCACCCTCTCATGATCTTGGTTCGGTTGTTCGAGGCGCAGCGGAGCCGAGAAAGTCCCTCACCATCCCCGCCCCGAAAAGTCTACCTTGGTCCGCACTGATGAGTCCGAATGTCCTGGCAAAGCGTCCTCTCTCTCTCTCTCATTGGAGCAGGGGAGAGCGGCTCCTCACGGCCTCCTCTTCTCGTCGTCCAGCGGCCCCAAGGGGAGGAGGAGGAGGAGGAGGAGGAGGAGAGGGACAGACGGACGGATGGACAGATGGGTCGGTGAATGGAAGGAGACGCACATAAAAAGGGAGGGGACCGGTTGTTTCTCTGGAATTCAGTCTGCCTGTAAATGAAATAAATGGCAGCGCGCGCGCGAAATCCTTTCAGGTTTGTGTGAACTATAATGAGCTCCTGATGCAGCCGCAGCGCATGACGCACGCAGCTCGTCCAACTTCCAGACGTAGCCTATGTCACGGACAGAGGGCTCGTGTACCGCCTGTTTATTTTAAGCTGCATCTGGACTGGACCCCTCAAACCGTCCAAAACCTCATCAATGTCACATAATGCGTAAAAGAGCCTGTTGGCTTAGAGGATGAGGTGACACCAACCAAAGCTGTGTTCCTCATGTCCTTCCATCTTTGTGAGAGTGTGTGTTTCATAGAGACCCAGTAAGTCTGCTTATTATAGCCAGATGTGTGTGTGTGTGTGTGTGTGTGTGTGTGTGTGTGTGTGTGTGTGTGACGGAGAGGCGGGGTGTTGGCATTATGCAGCTCGTGCAAAGGATACAGCTGCAACCCAAGCTGAAAATGACTGCGCGCACACGGGCGCGTGAGTGGAGTAAATGCGCGTCGATGTGTGCGCGCGAGTCTGCGAGTGTTTGTTAGGGAAGGTGGAGGGGGGAGGCTATTCTTAGCAACAGACATTTGGAAATTAATGGACGAAGAGAGCTCTTTCCTCCCTCCCCCCCCCTAAACTGAGTCGATGATCCTCTTCCCTGACTCCTTCTTTCCTCCTCTCCTCTCCTCCTTTCTCCTCTCCTCTCCTCTCACAGCTCCACCAAAACACCGGTGCCTGTTCAAGGTGCGACCATATGCTTTGCGCCAAAGCCCATAAAGATTTTCAGTGACATAACACAGAGCAAACAAGGGCCGAGAGATAACAAAAACTGCAGTCTTTTTTTTCTATATTTCATTTCTGTACAATACACTGGTTCTATGGGAATTTATGTAGGGAAACATTTCAGCCCAATTTCAAACTCAAATCTCCAAAGATGAGCTTTCAGTCGGTCTGTCGATCATATTTCCATCTTTGATTGTACAGGATGATTTTATTGGATTTTTCTGGTCATGGAGAAAAAAGATGGAGAAGAGTGGTCTCATATTCAATGAATGCCATGAGTCACTCACAACCACACCGTAAGCAAACGTTAGGTGAAGCCCTCGGGGGAAGAGGGGAGGAAAGCTGCAGCCCACAACATCACAGGACAACACTCTCTTAATCTATGATGTGACCTAATTGATTGACTCCAGAAATAGCCGCCTGTGTGAATGGGAAATGATCGTCCATATCCACATTTAAGGGTGACCGGGAGAATGCGTTCACCTCTCCGAGAGGAAAGAGACGTTGCACGTGCAAAAGCCAATCGATAACAGCGCGACCTTAAACGTCTATCCGATGTGTCAGAAAGGGATCGTTTTGCTTTGTGTCCACTTAAGCGAGGCTTCCGGCCGTGAGACCGAGACTGACCCCACCACAAGGGCATGCAAGGAGACAAATTTTAATACCAGATCATAACCAAAGAGAGAGAGAGAGAAGCTAGATAGATAAAACAGATAGACAGACAGATAGATAGATAGATAGATAGATAGATAGATAGATAGTGATCCCTTCTGCTGTCTGCTCATCATCATAATGCCACTGAATTAAACCCAAATAAAAAACTGGGGCCACATTAACACCCTAATAAAATTGTGTTTTTCCTCCACTGGTGATGTGATCAGCAATACCACTAATATCAGAGACACACTCAGCTGGCTGCATAGAAAAGTGCTATACTGCTATCCTTGGTCCTTAACAGCTCCCAGACCAGTTAAGAACCATGGACAGCACCACCCACAAGGAAGTGGGTCAAGTCAGACCATGGAGAGCGCCACTAAATCAGCACTAGTGCCCTTATGCGGTGAACATGTCAGGACCACGGACAGCACCTCAACAATAAGCATCAGCATCTTCTCAAGAACAAGAACCAAAACTAAAAAAAAACAGACCAAGGTCTCCTTGGTTTATCTTATCTCTTTGCCTCTGAAAGTATCTGGTACATGTCCGCCACCTAGATATAGGGACCAAAACAACATTAACAGTATATAAACTTAAATAAATGAAATACATAAATAAAAGAAATGTAATTTGCAAAGGATGTACAAGTTGTTGTCTGTGTGCTTGTTACAAATACTGCATGCATAGAGTAGGACGCTAACACGTACAGTTAAATCTTTTGAGTTTATGGCTGTTTTGCTCTTGAATGATGTTGCACTTGTTACAATGGCTGTTAAAATGCTAACAGCCATGCGGTTTGTCACACACTCTCTCATCCCATCTGTCTAAAATAGATCTGCAAAAGTAAAAAAACAAAACTAAAAGCAATTCATGATGCAGTGAGTACATATGAAAATGTATATTGCTTTTTTCTTGTTAATCTTACTTTTCAAAAATTGTGTTCCAAATTTATAGGCTGTTACCATATATCTTGCGTATGTGTGTGTTCACAAATGTGTGTTTACACTTGGGTGTGATGATCTGTGAAATTATCTATTGCCCTTCAGAGCTGGTGCCTTTGAGGAGCAGCAGCCTTCTGTCCAAACCTGTTATTCCACACAGCCAGCACAAGAAGCACTGAAGAGCAACAGCTCCAAGGCCACCCATGCATAAAACATTGTTACCTCACAAGAACACATACACTGTCTGTATAGAAGAGTTAGAGACACATGATAAACTCTGTGTATTTAGAGAGTATTTGGCTGAGAAAGAAATGTGCAACATGATAGGCTACCTTTGTTTTATGGCGGAGTGTTGGCGAGGGAGAAATTGTAGCCAGCAATTGACAAGAACTGAAATCACACCCGAGAACATTTTCTTTTAGACGTTGATAGATATAAATGATCCACTCCTGAATATGCAAGCTAATAATGCGCTCAAGTTGATAATGGATTTCAGAAGAAGGTAGGTGGAACAAGATGTTTGGTCTCTTAGTATCTGCAAGGCATGACATTATTACTTTACTCTCGACTACCTGTTACTGTTACCTTCGTAATACAATAAAAATTCTAAAATAAAGACTAAAGACTGTTGGCATATCTGATATGTGATTAACTTCAGGTAAGTTTTTACATCGTATTTGGATGTTGAAATCCATGAGGAAGCAGTAGCAATGATGACAACATCTTTTAAAATAAATGTTATGATTTGGCACAATTGTATGGAGAAAGTAATGAAGCTAAAACTTTACTCAAAAGGGGATGATGCTTAAATGAACGATCCTAACAGGACTGAGAATTATTTGCTGCCACCCTAAAAGCTAAAGTATGTTAAGACTTGGATAAGCCTATTTTCTGTAAATTTAAATAAATCACTAAATATGGTGGAAGCATGGTCTCCGCTGCAAGTTTCTAACATGCTTAAAAACCATTTATTCCATCTCTAGAGTTTAAAAGTGTCGGGATTGTTCTCTGTTGTTTTTCTTTCTCTGTCAGATGTTCAAATAGTCGGTAGCTGTGAGGCTGGTGCTCTGAGGCGAGGGCCTAAAAAGGAGTGTCGTGACTCAATGATTCATAAGGCTGAATAATTCAATGGCTGGATGCATGTAGAGCACTCCGCCCCTGCTGAACCCGGTCCTCCACAGACCCGATGCAGACTTACATGTAAACCTCTGCAAGACTGGTCCACATCATACACAACAAACTGTGGTTAACAGCCAAACATCAGTTAATGACATATTATAGTCAGTGTCAAAAATGCTCGTTTGCCTTTATCATAACATATATAGCCAGAGTGGAAAATAAGGTAAATGAAGATTCAAGTGTCCAGCCATAGGAAATTGGGTCAGATGCTGTACTTAGTTTATTTTAGTTTAACATCTAATTTGGATCTAAGAGACGATGTAACAGATGGTTTGTGGCAAACACACTACACCAAAATTGATGCAAGCTTTAAGGGATAATAGGATAATATAGTGAATGAAAAGAGCACATGCACGTATATCATAAAACCACAATGAAGAGCTGGCAGCTGTCATGAGCATGCAGGAAGCCATCCTTTCATATACAATGCCTCCCTCATCAGCAATCAAGAGTAAAGACCTGAACAGCAACTCTGGTGGAAGAGTAGGTGAGAGTAATCATGAGCTGATGTTGCCATGGTGTGGATAAGTATGTTATCATCAAGAAAGAGGGATTCTGCAATGATGGCTTCTCTTTAGACCAGTGATGGCTGCGGAGCCCCATGAGACGGACTGGCTGACAGGGCAGACACACAGAGACAGGTATGCAGACTCTCAGCCAGACAACAACCCTCTTTCAATGCTTTCTCCTTCTGTGTGTGTCCTAAGCTCCACTAAATACTCTACTGATGTACCATTTCACTCTTACAACATTGTTGGACTCATGATGGATAGTTACGAAAATGACATCACTTGATTTAATTTATCAGATTTAAAACAGACTCTGATGTGTAGAATCAGAGATCCACTCCTAAGTTTGTGTCATCTCACACCCCTTCCCCTCTCCCTTGCAAATAATTCTTATGTTAAGACAAAAATATTGTGTCTGTGCCCACCAATGCAGAGGTAATTCTACCTCTACTAAGTGCTAGAATAACAACCACTCTATCCTACGTCATTCATTTTTCATGATTTTATGATACATAAAACTCTTTAGATTATCATATGACACTCTGCTTATCATTGTGCAGTGATGGTAGACAGGTTCCACACATGTACCTTCCAGAGTGACCACTGCCAAGTATTTTTCTGGCTATTTTCAGTTTAATTGCATGATTCAACAGAAGGCATAATGATGCCTCCAGGACAGGCTGATGATAATGCAGCGAATCGTAGGAGCTTTAAATGAGAGCACCAACTGGGAATTAGAATATGAACCCAAAACACTCATCATGGCTGGATGAATGTAATGCTGGGGGCAGCAACATGGCATCCAACAATGAAATGGGCATCACATCAGTTGTGTGCGTGTGTTGGAGGAGGGTGGGGGGGGTGGGTTCGTTTTATTGTGGATGCTCACTGACCGAGACCAACAGCCGGCTCACAGAAGGAGCACTAATAATCCTTGTAGTGCATGTGTTTGGATGTGCATGTTACATGTATAGGCTCATGTATGTATCAAAAGCAGCATGAGTGTGTGTCTGTGTTTGTGAGTATGGTGGATAGACCAAAGTGCAACACACAAAAAATACACCCACATAAGAAGTTTTCAGCCAGCTGAAATAAGCACAATGCATTTTTAAACACCTAGAATTATTAACCTAGTCATAAGTAGGGTAACACAGCTGGTCCTGCACAAGCAAAATCTTCTTTCCCCATCTGCTTCTCGATCTCCTCCTGGCTCCCTGACAGTTGCTTTTTTTTTTCTAGATCTGATCTATCTGATACAGAATTTAAATATCAGATTTAAGTTTTGCAGATTTCACTTGAGGGTAAAAGAGATGCCTCACTTTACTCGAAGTAGTACAAAGTATTTGCCTAGAAACAAAGTAAAAGAGGGAGCAGAAGAGAGAGGATGGTAACCTGTCCTTAGTTGTATATAGGCCAGCGATTTTTTTCTGGGGGAATCTCTACTGAGGATGAAGTCACCATTTTATCTGCTCTCAGAACTCTTTTCTCTCTCGTTTTTCACACGTTTCTTTTTCAGCCCTTCAACTAAGTTCCTCTCTCACCTTTCAATATGTGGGCCAATAAGGGACACAGAAAATACTTAATGTTTCTGTATTAATTAATTCTGTAACTATTCGTCTCTATTTCTGTTTTCTTTTTTTATTTCTTTAATAATTTCTGTGTAGACTTCTGTTTGTAGTTTTTTTCCAAATAGACAAATGGCCTTATTGTTTTATTCCACCGTCATTCATTTCTGCAGTTGTGTTTTTTCTGATGATGGAGGCTGACACGGAAGTATGGTAAATAGTGAGCAATTAAGTTATCAATTATAGATAAAAGTCGAAGTGAAGTTATTAATACAAACTAAATCCAGCTGCTTGTAATTAAACATTCCCCGTGATGCTTTCCAATAACTAGCCCTGCAAAAAATGAGATCTCTGTGATTGTTTTGTCCACCTACATTTACACACTTGACAGTGGATAAATTAAACACACCACTTCATCTCTGAATGTTTTACTTTGAAAGTTTTTACCAAACGCTGGCACAGCTGGAGTGGACAATGGACCTGAGTGCACTTAGAACCATTAGTGTACACCGCCCTCTAGTGGCCAGAGCCCAGAACTGCAACATCGACATTCAATTTCTTCTCCGTGTTGCCACTCTTCTCTTTGTGTGTTCATATCCCAAAGCTATGAGAGCAAGAGAGCACTCACTAAGCTTCTTTTGTGGCTGAGCATTGAACGCAGGCCTGGAAAGCTGCACATAAAGATGATATACGAACAGATATATTGATGTCAGCTGTAATAAGATAATGAACTGATATTGACAGCAAGTGTGGGACACGATGACAATATATTTTCAATATTTATTTAATTTAATTCATTTCATATAGATTTTTGAATGTTTGTAAATATTTTCTTCACTAAACCTAATATTTAGTTTGGCAAACAAGAAAGTATCAAAGGTTTGTATTTTAGAGAATTCCTGTACAAGATTGACGTTTTACTGCTGGGAGACTACGCCCCCCAGAATGCATTGCGCTTCCAACATGGCGTCCCACATAGCCGCTTGACTTCTCAACAAGACCTAAACACAGCTAAAGGTAAACAGGACTGTGTAGCGAGGTTGAATAATAATATCCCCGACAGGAGGATGAAACTGTTGTTGACAGTGTTTAAACGAATCCACAAACCAGCTGTTTACACCAGTCAGCGGTGTCTGAGCTCCGGAGCCCGCGGCGGCCTCTCAGCTCGCCCAGATGAGCCTCTCATCGTCGGCTCCAGCCGGGAGCTCGTGCAGAGGCTCGGCTCGCAGGTGGAGGTGAGGACGGGCTTCATCACCGAGGAGGAGGAGGGGGCTCTGCTGAGAGAGCTGGAACCAGGGCTGAAGAAGAAACGCTACGAATACAACCACTGGGACGATGTGAGTCAGCTCCATGAGGACACTTGTTGTGACATGTTGATAGATAAAAGGTGAACATGGAGGAGCAGGGTCACAGATTTTAGGATTCGTTTATCCCAATTAGTAAAGGCGAAGATGTCAGAGCTTACAGATGGATCTTCTTTCAACTAGACAAATGTCCTTGTTTAGCTATTCCACCATCAGCCATCTCTGTAGTTCTTTTTTATCTGATTAATTGTTCACAGTAAATAGTGAACAATTAAGTTAATAATTGAAAAAAAACAGTGAAGTTATCAATATGCACAAAATTCAGGTACTTGTAATCAAACATTCCCTACACCATGCCATCAAATAATCACACAGGAAGGCCAAATCCTACACCTGATCATGCAAGAAAAATATTGTTATTCTTGCTTCCTGTTATAGGCTTTTGTTAGTTTTGATGCCCCTTTTCAAGAGTGTCCTGGTCAAGATAGGCAGCAGTAACAATTTGTAACAAACAACACGTCACAAAATCAGAAATTAAGTAACAGTGCAACACATGCAATCGGCTCATATATTCAAACTGAAACACGTTTATATACTTGAAATTCTTCTGCAAATGTTTTCACTGACTCAAAGTGACGTCCAGCTATTTCTGAACATAAATGAGCCCATAGCTGAGAAACATAGCCGCACACTCCCGACAAACTAGTTGTTCAAAAAGGCAGATTGTCAAAATGTGTGCTTTTTAAATAAATAGTGCAGGAATGTATTTGAAGTGACACTGACTTTGTTTGTGTTCTGTTCACGCCCCATGTTTAGGCTATTCACGGGTATCGAGAGACTGAGCGTGTGAGTTGGGGGGCAGCGTGCGAGGACGTCCTGAATCGTGTCCGATCTGTAGCGTTCCCTGAGGGTAGTCGACTCCTCGGGCCTGTCCACGTTCTAGATCTGGACAAGAGTGGCTACATCAAGCCTCACATTGACAGTGTCAAGGTAGGGTTCTTTTTTTTTTTGCTCTGCATCAGCAATCAACAACAATCAAATGTTGCTTCTCCGCACTGTAAACCTTCGGGAAAGCCTTTTGCATGGGCTGTGCTCTTACTGTCATTCTCTCTGCCCACCTTCTAATTTTTCAGTTCTGTGGTAGCACCATTGCTGGACTGAGTCTTCTGTCAGACAGTATCATGCGCTTGGTGAAGGAGGATGACGTCAATGAATGGCTGGAACTGCTGCTGCCCCGATACTCCCTCTACATACTGAGGTTTGGCTCAAATAATATATTTGAACATGAAGTATCTGAATTCTCTATTACTACACAGGGTTTTGCCCAAGAAAACTGTAGCTCTACTTTAGAATGAGTAGCAAACAATGGCACTGAGTGCACATACTATCAACATATTTCCTCAAGGAGTGTGCTGTTGTTGTGTCGTACTCTGCCTCATGCCTCACAACATTAAACTTAAATGTGTTTCACCCTGTCCTCTTCACACCCATACAGGGACCAGGCCAGATATAACTTCACTCACGAGATCTTGAAAGATGAAGAATCTGTGTTCGATGGACAGAAAGTGCCTCGGCTGCGTCGTATCTCCGTCATCTGTCGGAACCTTCCGAGCTAACACCCACAAATGTAAATAATATAATAATAAATAAATGTAAAAGTATTGATGGTTGATTATCAGATCATGATTACGTCACTTCCATTTGCAGATCTTGGCCATGGATGATTTTGTTTGTAACAAATTAACTGAAAATGGCGTTGGGAAAGGACTGTATATGTAGTTGATTACGGATAAACTGTGGCCGCTGGCCGCATCAGTCAGAATGCACAGACTCCAGATGTTCCCTTTAATCTCTATGTTGACACTTCAATGGGAGCACATGTGAACATGTGTGTGGTTCTGAAACAGAAAATATAACAATAATCAGAACAAATGTACTCACTTCCTGAACTGTAGTGGTAAACAACAGTGCAATAAGACACTCAGCATTTGTATATAACTAATATAATACATACACGTGACCGTGAATGCTCGGACCGATAATTGGCAATTAACGAGCTAACCATACATCGGAAACGATCAACATATAACATCGTAAGGAATGATATGAGGAGCAAAACAACCATAAACATCACACTTATTTACTTATGAACGCACACTTGCCGGCTCAGGCTCACAATTCCGACATAAACAACAATAAACCCAATGAAAAGTCTCTCTCTGTGGAGCACGTTTCTCCCCACTGCACCGACTCACTCTGTAGCGGCCTTTCTCCGACAGCAGGGGGCGTATTTCTGCCACTTACTGACTGATCAACCTCTGATCAGGCTGTTCTTCAGCATAACCCCTATTGTCAATGCTACCTGACCTAACATGTTTCAGAAATGACCGAAACTGTGAACCATTCAACGGGGTCATCAATGAATTTTCACTTCACACGGAGAGCTTGATTGAAAAATACAAGGATGTTGAACTGCAGCTGATATTTCTCGAGACAGAGGTAAAATCTGAAAATAACACCGTATTCATTATGTTGCCCCCCCTGGCCTAGGGGTGTCAGGGAGGGGTGTGGGTGCAAATTCTGCTGCCGCCGTCTGGATGTAAGCACAAAGACGCCGACAAGTTAAACTTGTTGTCTGCTCGACTGCAGGATTTATTCTCTCTCCATAAAATAGGAAATACTAACAAAATACTCCTAATTTCAAAATGATTCACATCTGACCAACAACATCAGTGACAATGACACCTGACTCTGAGGCGATAAAACACGTAGTCGTTCCAGGTAAGTCACAAAATCTTAAAGTGTAACAATAACAAGAAATACACTTAATTTTGGCAGTAACATGACTCAACAGAAAGTAAAATACACATCAAGATATACATATATATATACATTAAACACCCTGTGTCTTAGCATTTCTTGCCGTACGTGTTAGCTTTAGCAACAGGCCCGCTAGCCTAGCATGTGAGCGTATAGCAAAACGTCGCTATTTAACCGAAAAACCACAAACTACCACACTCTTGTCCCTTATCCTGGGGTACATGCATAGGTTTTTTTTGAGGTTTTTTTTGTAAATGTTGGGGCATAATACAGGTAGTCTCGAAACTTGTCACAGATAGACCACTTAAGAGCCAAGAACTCAAGCTTACCGGAGTGGAGGTGGTAATTTCTCTCAGCAGGTGTTAGAGTTCTTGAGCCATATCCTATGACTCTCAACTTGTTGTCCTGACGTTGGTATAGCACGCCTCCTAAACCTTCATTGGACGCATCTGTGTGCAGTATGAATGGGAGGTCGAAGTTCGGGTAGGCGAGGATGGGTGGATTAGTCAGCATGTCCACTAGTTTGGTGACAACATCCCTATGCTCTGCTCTCCATATGATGGGTGTTTTTGATGGGAGCTGTCCTTTATCTCCCTTCCTAGCTCGACCTTTACTTTTACTTGTCTGGCTCTGGATTTGACTTTCACCAGCTTCAGTGGGTTTTTGTAACAGTTCAAACAATGGCTTTGCCAGTCGAGAGAAGTCTTGGATGAAGGAGCGGTAGTATCCAAGGAAACCCAACAGGGATTTGACGTCTCCAACTGTGCGAGGCTCTTTCTCTTTAAGTGCAATCACTGCTGCCAAGTCCTGTGGATCAATCTTTACTCCTTCTCCAGACACCAGTCGGCCAAGGTAGCGAACCTCTCTTTTAAACAACTCGCACTTGGTTGGTCTCAGTTTGATGCCATGTTCCCTCATACGGCTGAGCACTTGCCTGAGGTGGTGTATGTGATCCTCAAAGGACACTGAGTAAACAAGGACATCATCAAGATATGGCGCACAGGAATACCTTCCAGTGGTCTCAGTTTGATGAATCCTAATCCATTCATACAACCCCCACGGTGTACTAAAGGCTGTGAGATGTCTGGATTCCTCGCTCACGAACCCTTGATGGTATGCGCTGCCTTGATCCAGGATGGAGAACCAAGTGTTGCCCTGCAAACTGTCAAGGAGGTCTTGAATTCGTGGCAGTGGATGACGATCTGGGACAGTTTTTCTGTTCACCCCTCTGAAGTCCATGCACAGTCTCAGAGTTTGATCCTTTTTCCGGACGCAAACCACTGGGGAGGAATAGGAAGATACAGATTTGCGGATCCAACCTCTGTCTAGAAGATTCTGCACATACTCCTTCACCTCCTTATACAGAGGCTTGGGTATGGAGTTATAGCACTTTTGAACAGGGTGGTTATCCACAACGTTGATCTTCAGCTGTAAGCTGGGTATACAGCCTATGTCTCCCTCTCCTCTTGCAAACACATCAGATTCCTCAAAAAGCATCTGTCGCACGACTTCCTGCTGTTGCTGATCAAGATGGTCCAGATTGACAGGAAGATGCCACCTTTGAGTGTGTGACTCTGCCGAGTTCTGGGTTCTCTCACTGGTGTCGCTGGCTGGGCTAATTTGTGCAGTGCACACGTGTGTGTCACTGTTGGACTTTACAGGCTGCTGGGAGGCTGAACACAGATTTACTGGCTTGCTGTCAATTATTTCCTCTATACAGCCTAATACAGTTCTTGGTGACAGGAAGATGTCATGCTTGGTGGAGTTGCAGACTGGGATTTAGACAGCTTTGGAGGTACCAGGTGGCACATCAACTAATGCAGGAAACAGTTCTAGCCCCTCTGGTAGGACACTTTCCAAAGCAGGTTCAAATAACATCGTCCCACCCCTTGGCCATAACCGAGTATGACACTTGATCTCATATATTTGGCCACTTGGAACTGTGAGACCTCTCTTTCCTACTCTGATAGTGTCATTTCTAGGTGTTTCCTGAGTTGGAGTCTCACTGACTACAGAAACAATGGTTTCAGCAGTGTCTCGGTGGAGCTTCAAAGTTTCTGCTAGTAAGTCACTTAGACTGACACTCCCTGGCTTCTCAAGGCTCTCTAAGATGATCTCCTCTATCACATTGAACCCTAGCAGTAACCCGCTAACACATGTCTGACTGACTAGCATGGGTACATGGATTGCTACTTGACCATGTTTTGCACTTTTGATTTCCACCAATATTTCAGCCCACCCCTCAAAAGGTACATCTGTCCCATTAGCTGCAGTGATTCTGAGTGGATCCTCTGGCAGGAGTTCTTCAAGTGACTGAATTTCGGTATCTGGTAAGTGCTTTTCTAACCAGGATTTTTGCATTATGGTAACCTGAGCTCCACTATCCAATAACATGTCAGACTTCACACCATTGAGGTAACAGGTAAGCATACATCTTTTGCCTATGAGGTTGGCAACACGCTTTCCTTTTCTTTCTCTGTGCCTTACTGGTGGTTGGCCTTTAACTGGAGTCTTTGAGTCAAGGCTGGTTACTGTGACAGGGGACGCTGGTCTTGGTTCAGTCACTGGTGGTCCCTCCCCAGTGACCTCATCACGTTTCCCGCAGGTTTGATTTTTGACAGGCAGCCGACAGCTCTGTGCCCTTCCTTGCCACACCTGAAACAGTGGCTGCAGCTTGCAGTCCCCTGAGCTATGCATGACTGGCATTTTCCCCTTGTGGTGGACTTGGGTGGGTGCACAATACTTGCTGAGCTGGCCTGTGGTGTCTCTGGAATACTAGTCATGGGAGTGAGAGCCTTTTCAATAGTTTTGGCTAAGGCTGAGACATGTGCTGTCAGTTCATGTATAGCTGTGCGGTTTGCCTGTACTTCAGCGTTGGTTTGGAGAACACTGGCTTGAACTTCAGCTGGAGGTTGGACACGCTGTCTCTCCCCTTGTTGTGTGACGTTGACTGTGACTGTTTTGGTTTTATGTGTCTGACCAAGGCGGGTCTGTCTCTCAACTTCTTCACTGACTGACTTTGTCATTAGCTCCAAGATAACATCATCAGTTACACTTGTGCTGGAAATGAGAGGTTTAAGATCTCGCCTGATATATGCATATTTCTCACTTATTCCCTGATACAGTGAATGAAGAAATACTCCATGGACAAGCTTGTTATCATACTGAAACTCAGAGCTACCTTGCTGTGAAGCAAACAGTATTCTCTGTTTTAGGCCCATTAATCGGTACATGAACTGTTGTGGGCTTTCTTTTTCCTGTTGCTTTGCATTGCTAAGTTCCTGAAATAGCTCTGCACTACTCTTGTCTCGTAAGTGTGCTCTGAGGAACCGTTTGAGCTCAGCTACAGTTAACCCACTTTTGGTCATCAACATGTCTTTAAAAGAACCAGGTTTGATTATCTTAAGGACAGTACGAATAACCTCTGCCTCAGTGAAATTCTCAGATAACCCCTCGTCAATCTGCCTGCACAGTGAGCTATAGCTAACATCAGAATCTGAATCAGAAATCTGTCCACTGTGAATCTTAAATTCTCTGCGAGGCAGTAAAGCTGCCACATCTGCCAACTTAAACACATCAGTTACCTGGCTGGTTACAACTGGTGATCTCTCTGCTTGAACACTCACAACTGATTCAGTCTCTTCCACCAGCTCATGTTGCTCCTCTGTAGCTGCTGAAGGTTGTTGCAGTTCCATGATGAGGTCGTTGAAGACTAGCAGGCGGGTCATACCTTGGTCCTCTTGACTTGCCAACTCGTTACTTTTCAAAAAGTCCACGATGAAGTCATAGAGTTCAACCTCTGTTGCATCATCCCCTGGTAAATCTTCCTTCACCTCATCCTTGATGGAAACTGCCAGCTTGGAGAGTACATCTGTGTTGGTGGAAGTAATCAGCTGATGGAGCTGCTGCTGGATTCCCCTTCGCAGTTCTGGTAGAGCAGCCATCTTTTCACGTCAGAAGTCACTGATGTAGCAGGTCAGCCCAGGAACTTGACATCAGGTTCATTTATGGATTAGCAGCCATCAGGAAAATGGAGCTAATCCCGGACGAGCCCCCAAGATTGTTGCCCCCCCTGGCCTAGGGGTGTCAGGGAGGGGTGTGGGTGCAAATCCTGCTGCCGCCGTCTGGATGTAAGCACAAAGAGGCCGACAAGTTAAACTTGTTGTCTGCTCGACTGCAGGATTTATTCTCTCTCCATAAAATAGGAAATACTAACAAAATACTCTTAATTTCAAAATGATTCACATCTGACCAACAACATCAGTGACAATGACACCTGACTCTGAGGCGATAAAACACGTAGTCGTTCCAGGTCAGTCACAAAATCTTAAAGTGTAACAATAACAAGAAATACACTTAATTTTGGCAGTAACATGACTCAACAGAAAGTAAAATACACATCAAGATATACATATATATATACATTAAACACCCTGTGTCTTAGCATTTCTTGCCGTACGTGTTAGCTTTAGCAACAGGCCCGCTAGCCTAGCATGTGAGCGTATAGCAAAACGTCGCTATTTAACCGAAAAACCACAAACTATCACACTCTAAACATGACACTTTTTACCAGCGATTTACCACACTCTTGTCCCTTATCCTGGGGTACATGCATAGGTTTTTTTTTGAGGAAAATCAACCCACCTGGATGTAAGCACAAAGAGGCCGACAAGTTAATCTTGTTGTCTGCTCGACTGCAGGATTTATTCTGCAGAGCGTGCCTCTGTCGGGTTTTAGGGTTCCTCGCAAGCGATATGCGCCCTCTGCTGACCTGTTTCAGTATTGTTCTCATACTGCGACAAGTGTTACAAACATGAAATTGGCATTGTAAATGCTATCTAAGACGCAATGAAATTTAAAAAAAAAATACAGGGGTGTCTATTTTTAACCACATTAAACACTTCTTTCAGCAACAAACTGTACCATAGTACTCAATAACTTTAATAGATTTTTAACACACTATAACTATTTATCTTTTTAACCATTCTGTAAAACTTTTAACTCTGTCTATATATTTATGGTGTCTGCACACATTTTGACCCTTTACAATTAGTTTATTATCATGCTATCTGTCCAGGTCCAACGTCAATTTTGTCACTCTTGTTATGATGTATTACCTTGACTTTATTTGAAAATATGCTGATCTACACTTAATTTTCTCTTCCTAAGGAAAACAAAATTAAGACAAAACTCAACAAACTGATCCGGGAGCGTAAGAAAACAATCTACGGCAGTCTGACGACGACAGTCGAGGAAGCCATGCAGGAATGCTATGGAAGAAAGATAGAAGATCTTATGTTTTTTTGTTTGGCTTTTTTTTGTGTGGAAACAGCAGAATTTAGAGGACAGGACACACTGAAAAAACAAGCTTGTCATTCATTCATTATTTATAGCAATGTGAGTGTGATTACATTGAGATTCAGAAGACTTTGTGTTTTTAATGATTTTTTTTCTTTATCTTGATTATATTTTCATATTTTTATACTTTTACATTACATATTTTTTATGTCCATGTTTTTATTTTATGAGTTTAGTATTGGTTGATTGGGATAGATGTGCTCCAATTTCAATGATTTTATGGGCGTCTACATTGAACTTTTGAACATTGAACATTGATTATATGCTCTACGTTGGTTTTTACGTGGGCTTTAGACTTTTCAAAGAATGATCTTAAATCGCTACTTTTTCTTTCGTGTTCAAGGACAGAACTGTTCCTTACTGCAAAATAATGGCTTCTGCGTGTGTTCATATATGAGAATTAAAGAGAATTAGTTGATAGTGATAAATCAGTGGCTTCTTACTGAAAAGTCTTTTAAACAGTTGTTTAGTTTGTTTTGTTTTAATCTCCACTGAGTCTAAATCCATAAATGTATTTGATATGGTATATTGTCTAATGCACCTCAATAAAGTTCACTTTTGAGTGGATGTACCACAAGTAGTTTGACTTCTTTATCATTTGTGTTGTTGTAAAAAGGCCCTAAAAGCTGCTCTACAATCTTCCTTACATCCGCTTTAATTGTAAGATAAATAAATAGTTTTCCAACTGTGTATGTCTAAATCTTCTTACTTTAAACACCTAAAAGTTCAAATCTATATTACAGTACCAGAGTGTTATTAGTAAAATACCCCCAAAATACTATCTATTTAATGCCAAAGTAGTTGTTAAGATAAGATAAGATAAGATAAACCTTTATTCGTCCCACAGTGGGGAAATTTGCAGTGCACAGCAGCAAGGTGATAGAACAAGAATGAAGATAAACAGGCTAAAAAAAGTATTTACAAATTTACCAAATTTACAAATTTAAACGGGATTATTTACAGATGTACATGAGAAGATGAATATGATATGATATATATGACCAGTACAGAAGGATAAAATATGAAATGTTAATGAAATGCTTGGCTTGACTATGATGGAGTGGAGTATTGCACAAAAAGAGTAATGCACAGATGCCCAATAATTAAATATCAATATGAATATTGCACTTGAATTTTTGAATGGAGTGTTGCCCAGTAAATGAAATCTGGAATAAATATACAGATATTGCACAGATACAGACATGGTGGTGTATTGCCTATAGGGAGCAGTGCTGGTTGTACAGTCTGACAGCTGCAGGAAGAAAAGACCTGCGATATCGCTCCTTCACACACTTCGGGTGAAGCAGTCTATCGCTGAAGGAGCTCTCTAGTGCTGTTAAAGTGTTCTGAAGGGGGTGGGAGTCATTCTCCAACATGGATGACAGCTTAGCCATCATCCTCCTCTCTCCCACCACCCCCACTGGGTCCAGAGGGCAACCCAGTACAGAGCTGGCCTTCTTGATCAACTTGTCCAGTCTATTCCTGTCTGCAGCCGAAATGCTGCTGCCCCAGCAAGTAACTCCATAAAAAATGGCTGATGCCACAACAGTGTCATAGAAGGTCTTCAGGAGCGCCCCTTGCACTCCAAAAGACCTCAGTCTCCTGAGCAGGTAGAGTCTGCTCTGACCTTTCTTGTAAAGTGCAGCAGTGTTATGAGTCCAGTCCATTCTGTTGTTGAGGTGAACACCCAGGTACTTATAAGATGTCACCATCTCGATGTCCATTCCCTGGATGTTCACTGGTGTTGGAGGGGAGTGAGTGCGCCTGCGGAAATCCACCACCAGCTCCTTGGTTTTCCCCACGTTGATCTGGAGGCGGTTCCGCTGGCACCAGTCCATAAAGTCCTGCGTCAGTTCTCTGTATTCCCTGTCGTCCCCATCTGTGATGAGGCCGACGATGGCAGAGTCGTCGGAGAACTTCTGCAGGTGACAGGTTGGTGAGTTGAATGAAAAGTCTGCAGTGTAGAGGGTGAAAAAGGAACGGAGCAAGGACCGTTCCTTGTGGGGCCCCCGTACTGCAGACAACTGTGTCAGACACCCAGTCCCGTGTCCTCACATATTGTGGGCGGTTGGTAAGGTAGTCCTGGACCCAGGATGTGAGGTGCAGGTCCACCCCTGTGTTCTCCAGCTTGTCCCTCAGAAGTGCTGGCTGGATGGTGTTGAATGCACTGGAGAAATCAAAGAACATGATTCTCACAGTGCTCCCAGGCTTCTCCAGGTGAGAGAGGGCTCTGTGCTGGAGGAAGATGACGGCATCATCCACCCCGATGCCAGGCTGGTAGGCGAACTGAAGTGGGTCCATCGAAGGACCCACAGGGGGCGGAGATGGGCAAGGACCAGCCGCTCCAGGGTCTTCATCAGGTGGGATGTTAAAGCCACCGGCCTGTAGCTGCTGAGGTCCTTGGGGTGCGGAGTCTTAGGGACAGGTACCACGCAGGAAGTCTTCCACAGCTGTGGCACCTTCCCCAGCTTCAGGCTCAGGTTAAAGATGTGCTGAACAACCCCGCACAGCTGGTCTGCGCAGGACTTCAGGAGCCTGGAGCTGATGCCGTCTGGACCCGCCGCCTTCCTTGCCTTGGTCTTCCGGAGCTGGTTTCTCACCTGGGTTGTTGTGAGGGTCAGGTTGGAGCAGGGGGGCTGTGTGCTGGTGGGTGTGGGAGGGTGGGTTGAGCTGATGAGCTGAGCAGTGGGGAGTGGCTGTAAGCTGAGAGTTGCAGGAGGGGAGGTGGGGGTGGAGCAGTCCACCTGAGGTGTCGATGGGGAGGGTTGCAGCAGGGGGGGCTGGGCCGGGGGAAGGGCAGGTGGCTGATCAAATCTATTGAAGAATAAGTTCAGCTCATTCACCCACTTCTGGTCCCCCACAGCCTGGGAGTCAGGTTCCTTGTGGCCAGAGATGGTTTTCAGGCCTCTCCAGACTCCGCTGACGTTGCTCTGCTGCAGCTGTTCCTCCATCTTCCTCCTGTAGTTGTTCTTCCCCTCTCTGATCTTCCTTCTCAGCTCCCTCTGCACAGCCTTCAGCTCCTCCTTGTCTCCTGACTTAAAGGCCCTCTTCTTCTCCTTTAGGAGAGCCTTTATGTCCGGGGTAATCCATGGTTTGTTGTTGGAAAAACACCGTACAGTCCTGGTGGGTACAGTGTTATCCACACAAAAGTTTATGTAGTCCGTGATGCAGTCAGTGAGACTGTTGATGTCGTCCCCATGAGAATCGCAGAGTTCGTCCCACACCGTCGTGTTGAAACAGTCCTTGAGAGCCTCGTCAGCCTCGTCGGACCATCTCTTCACTGTGCGGGACACAGCTGGCTGCCTGTGTACCAGAGGTTTGTACACAGGCTGGAGATGAACCAGGTTGTGATCTGATCTTCCCAGGGGAGGAAGGGGTGATGAGGTGTATGCCTCCTTGGTGTTGGCATAACACAAGTCCAGTATTCTATTGTCTCTGGTGCAGCATGTGACGTATTGGGTGAAGGTGGGCAGAGTGGAGGATGGAGAGGCATGGTTGAAGTCCCCGGAGAGGAGAAGGAGGGCCTGTGGATGTTGGGTCTGCAGCCGGCCCGTGACAGAGTGGATGACGTCACATGCCGCATCGGCGTTAGCAGAGGGGGGAATATACGCAGCTATCGCGATAACATGCGAGAACTCCCGCGGCAGATAGTATGGCCTCATGCTAACGGCTAACAGTTGTAAATATATTATAAATAAGTAATAAAGTAATAAATTACTACCATAGTAGGTTAGTAGTCTTGTTCACACATTGGCCTGATGTTTGTGAAACAAAATGTGTCAATATGTAAAAGCTGTGTAATTCTGCATGTTTGCAACTTTGTGCACAAAAGCCTTTGAAATTCAAACAGACTGTGAACTGCACATCTTGTCCAGATAGATTTTGTTTATGCTTCATTTTGTTGCCGGCATTAATTTTCTCTCCCACTCATCGGTTTGCTGTATGTTTATTTTTTAAACATTCACTTGCCTTCAAGCGATGACAGGAGTGGCAGCAGTTGGGGAATGTTCACAATGTGAAATGATGCACAAATAAATGTAACCCTTCTCTTGCGTTTCTGGTCAAATCTGACCAAGTGACTTCGTTTGTAATCATAAATATTGTGTTTTTCATCCAATTACCTCAAGACCTTATGCTATCCTCCACACTAGGCCTCTGAACATATACAATTGATGATCACCACTTGCATTGAATTTTGAGTGATTTATTCAACAGTGTCACACCTATGATGTTTTCGGTCAGAATTGACCGGCATAGGAAATGAATGGGTATGAGTATATTATGTTCATCCTGCAGATGGAAAACATCTCCACACACACACACACACACACACACACACACACACACACAAACACCATGTTGATGTTTCTGTAAAGTGTTTTCTTTCATTTTCATCACAGTGAATGCATTGTGCAAGCTGCAGAGACAAGTTTCTGCAGGTATTCAGGTGAGCAAAGTACCACTGACTGATGAAAGAAAACACACAGATGGGCCATAAATAGGGAGAGGAATCTGTAGGATTTTTTTCAATACTGAGGTTTCATACTACTTCAGTCAGTTCCTATATGACTGTGGCTGACCTCGTATTCCTTAATGTTAGTTAAGGATAAACAGCCAGATTAGAAAGGAAAAAAAACCCATTCACTGGTATGACACCAAGCAACCATGTAATGTTATGTTGCAGGAAGCAGTGTGCGCTTATGCCTTAAGGGTTTAATTGCTCTTCAGGATAAATGGTTGGCATTCTATTTGCGTGAGTTTGTCTGTTTTGGGTGTGCTTGTTGTCACGTAGATCACATGCATCAGCAAGTTATATATGATGACCTTTTAAACACTGCTAGGTGTGTGTATTGATGACTATACATTGGAATACAGCCTCATCCAGCTTTGAACGAGACTATTACCCATTCAAGACAAGTTTCTGCAGGTATTCAGGTGAGCAAAGTACCACTGACTGATGAAAGAAAACACACAGATGGGCCATAAATAGGGAGAGGAATCTGTAGGATTTTTTTCAATACTGAGGTTTCATACTACTTCAGTCAGTTCCTATATGACTGTGGCTGACCTCGTATTCCTTAATGTTAGTTAAGGATAAACAGCCAGATTAGAAAGGAAAAAAAACCCATTCACTGGTATGACACCAAGCAACCATGTTATGTTATGTTGCAGGAAGCAGTGTGCGCTTATGCCTTAAGGGTTTAATTGCTCTTCAGGATAAATGGTTGGCATTCTATTTGCGTGAGTTTGTCTGTTTTGGGTGTGCTTGTTGTCACGTAGATCACATGCATCAGCAAGTTATATATGATGTGTCTGCGAAACAGGACCAATTTCAACACACAAACGGCTTTACTGAAAAACAAAAACCAAACCAAAACTTGCTGATGGGAATTTGTGATTGCAACACTTACATGCAAAACTTGCAGTTTTTTGCAATAAGCACTGATTTCTGCATTGAAAAATCCAAAACAGAACCATTGTAATGAGCAGTGATCACAAAACTCACTACACAACCTTAAGAAACTTTCTTACAGATACATAATGATGTGATACATTGTTGAAGTTGTCTTCTCTGGCAGCACTCCCAGGCTCTCTCAATATGACATGTGAATCATATCTAACCTGTTTATTCACGTTGTCATTGTATCGCAGAAGCTGTTAGACTCATTAAACCATCTGATCTCTGTCAGCGCAAGGAGGGGACACAGTTAGAGGGAGTGGATTAACTGGTCGCTGTACATGCCACAACAATGCACATACACATCTGTGTCTGTATGTTATGAATGTACAAACTGAATGTACATAAGTGAGATTTATGACACCAAATTCAGTATTTGTACAAAGTATCTTCACAGTGCAGAGCATTACCCTTAAAAACTTGACTCCCACCTTGAATTTTGACCTTGGTCCTATTCTTGGTATTGTTGTTTCTTGATGTGTTGATGAAAAGAAGTGACCATTGATGACACGTCTTCACTTGTGTAAAAAAGACTTTATTACACAAAAGAGAACAATGTCAAGAACCCGCCAAATCTGAGAGTCTCTGGTGCCAATTGTGAGATCTCTCTCTTTCAGCTCAAACTACTATCTTTATATGTGGTTTCCAGTGGTGGGTAGAGTAAACCACACTGGTACTCAAGTAAAAGTACTGTTACTTTATAATATAATGACTCAAGTAGAAGTAAAAGTACTCATAAAAATAAGTACTTGAGTAAGAGTAAAAAAGTACCTCGTAAAAAAACTACTCAAGTAGTGAGTAACTTTAGATGCAATTTATTACTTCAAAAACAAAAACTGTTTCCACTGACATCAGCTGAGACATTGACCTGTTCCTCAAAGGAGTTGACACAGTAACAGTAACTAAACAGTAACATCAAATTTGACGGTGTATGATCTCAAACGTTATTATTTATATTTATATTTTTGCTGAAACAGAAATTTTAACTGACTGATTGTGATCGGCTGGAGGCTGAAATGTTTGGTTAAGGATGTGTCCCTCAGCCGAGAGCTGCAGAGCTGCAGAGCTGCGTCTGAGCTCATCTCAATTTATTTATAGATAAATTAATGTAACGACAAGCACGTAGCCCAAAGTAACGGAGTAAAAGTACATATATTTTCTCACAAATTTACTCGAGTAAGAGTAAAAGTATTCTGCAAAATAACTACTCTTAAAAGTACAATTTATCAAAAAATATACTCAAGTATATGTAACGGAGTAAATGTAACGCGGTACTACCCTCCACTGGTGGTTTCTTATATGTGATAAGAAATCACATATCTTTCCAAAACCTCAGGGTTTCTTGTCATCAAACCCTCAGGGTTTGGAAAGTTACATTGTTTCTTATCTTATCTTTCTTATCTTACCAAACACTGAGAAGAAACGACAAAGGATATAACACATCCTTTTCAACAATATCAGAATCTATATTCTGTTCAAATAAGTGTTCACAGATGTCCAAACCTTAAAAATGAAATAAAAGAATAAATACAAATATTACATTTAAAAAATAAAAAATAGAATAAAAAGACAAGTCCCACTCCGGCCCTGCCCTCACTTTTTACACACAGATAGTTGGTCAAACATCTGCTAAAGCTGTAAAAATGACACTCAACCTATGAACTCAATTTATCTATTAACCTCTAACCTGGCTATTTTAAGAAAGAACATAAGTTCAAATTCCACAAGACAACTCCCCATAACAAGGGATGGAGAGGACAATACACTACAGTATCAACTTAAAGATTTCATCATCCTCAAGGAAGTACAAAGACACACAGATGGGCTTGCATAAAAACATATATGATATACTCATAAAATGCAAGAATCAGATTTTCTGCACAATGCATACTATTACTTTTGATACCTCAGGTACATTTTACTGATGATATTGAATGCAGGTTTAACTTGTTGAAGAGTACTTTTACATTGTGGTATTGATACTTTTACTTTAGTGGAGGATCCGAATACTTCTTTCACCATTACCTTTTAAACACTGCTAGGTGTGTGTATTGCTTGATGACTACACATTGGAATACAGCCTCATCCAGACTTGAACGAGACTTTTAAGTCTCTACAAGTTTCTGCAATGTGTTACCGCAGCATGATTAAGCTTGCTGAACCTGCTTTCTGGGCAGAGAGGCACGATAAAAGGACGAGCTGAAGTTGCATCAGGCACCAGAAGACTCAGTCTTGTGCATTAAAGAGAAACCGGCAAAATGTAAGTAACATCAGTGAATTACATTCACAACTCAGCTTTGATATTAACAGAACATGACATGAATTTAGAGGATTGTGTCAGTGATCTCGTGTTATTAAAATTAATTTAATTAATGAATTAAAGCTGATTTTTTTGGTTATTGTTATGATCTATGCTGAAGTGTCCAGGACATTTATTGTGGTTGAGACACTTTCCATACTGTGTTATTGAGAAACATTGATTGGATTATAGGGTCACACCTGTCACAGTCAAGACTATTAAACTGATCTGTTTGTCTGACATATATTACACAGTGTTCATAATGTCAGGGATCATAATGCACTGAATTAGTCCATTATTATCAGACTTCATTAATCCGAGCGTCTTTAAGGTTTTGCAGTGGCTGACTTAAAGAAACAGCAGGTTTCTATACAACGTTCCACAACTGCACCATCTTGGCTGTAGTTTGAACATCATCCCAGTTAGCACTCAATGCTGAAAAAGATGTCAGCTTTAAATTTATAAAAGATTTGTTTGTACATAATTTGGTTGAACATTAAAATGAAGGAGGGGTCCTTTGATTCTGGATCATGTTTTTATGTATTGCCATCACTTTGGTGTTCCTTTACTTCTGTATAATACAGAGATGTAAATAATTTCAAAATAAAATTAAAGCAAATGTGGAAGCAATAATGGTTCATCTTACTTTAACATGTGGAGCTGCTTTGTGGGAATCTGTTGGTTTTGTAATTTTAATTAATATATTTACTAAATACAAGATGGTCGTAAAAGTGGCTTTCTCCTTTCTGACCCCATTGCAGTGAAAAGCTTCACCCACTGTGAGTGCTGAGAAGTGATAATGCCACCAATAACTTATAGATGTTTTGATGTTATAATTCCTTCATCTTCTTTATAGGTAGAGGGGAGTTCTTTTTATTTTACTTGCACCCTCCCAATGTTCTCAAACACATATATCTTAAGCTGCAGGACAAGATTCAGGTCTCTGTAATATTAATTCAAAATTCAAAATGACACTGTTGTTAATTGGTCAATGCTGATATTTTGTCTCACTCAACTTCATAAGTAAGTCATCATTAAACTGTAATGTTGATCTTTGCTATGTGAACTAATCCACATACAGGGATAGTTACATTTGTAAAGTGAAGTCTAAAATACATTATGACCAATAGATGGTAGGTAATGTTGGCCATCAATCAAAAGACAGAGACATGTTGTAGGAAGATCCACAACTGATCTCACACACCTAATACCTGTTCCTCAATTCAAAGTGAAGGGGCATCAAGCTGAAACAATACCTTGCAAACATAAGATTGGAAAGTACTTGTTTGACAGGACAGGTAGGCAACACTTGGCAACACTAGGTTAAACACACATTTCCTTAGATGTTCACACTCACTTCAGCCCTCTGACACATAGGTAAGGAACACAAAGGCATTAGAAATGTGGTACTATTATGTTATCTGTATTTCCTCAGCTGAGAGTTTTAATTCATGGAAATGTATTAGTAGTATTTATGTTGGTTAGATTGGTGTATTTATAGTAAGGCAACGAGGAACATGATTATTTGAACCATGAAACATCTGTTCTGTGTAAATGAAACTGTCACCATGCACAGATATCGAAGATGGGGTCTGAGACTGAAGCGAGGCCAATGCGTGTTCTGGTGACTGGTGGATCCGGGTTGGTCGGCAAAGCCATTGAGCATGTGGTGCAGCAGGAAGGTGGGAAACTGGATGGAGAGGAACGGATCTTTCTCTCTTCTAAGGATGCTAATCTTGTGTAAGTTGCTTCAGTTGTACTCTTTCACCCTAGTGTGCCGGCAATCAAATGATAATAATATAAATGATGTGCTCTGACACTAACAACACCAGAGTTAGGAATTTCATTTTCATGCCATTAAAAAAATCCAATAATAATTGTCACATCTGTTTTGCTGCTGCCTGTCAGCCTACATCTCCATTTCATGCTTTGCATCTTCTTAATATGCTGAGATGTCCTGCCTGTCTGTCTTTTTCTGCATGCTTTGTGCTTGCTGGAGAAAACATCATCAAATTGTAAAGCTGTTATGGCAAAGTCAAACTAACTGTACAACCACTGCATTCAATAAATTGTTAAAAAGAAAGAAAATGCTGAGCATGTATGCTCTTATTCAGCTAGACTCTAACTAATGCACTCACTTTTTTAATCCTTGTCTAAAAACAAAACGTGAACAGAGATGCTGGACAGACCAGGGCTGTGTTCGAGAAGTATCGTCCCACTCATGTCATCCACCTTGCTGCAAAAGTCGGAGGACTCTATCTACACATGAGGGAGAACCTGCAATTCTTGGTGAGATAATGCTGCCATACAGTACATTAACAATTCTAATAATCTAAAATGTAAAACTGTTCTAATTGTAAACTAAAAACATCTACTTTAATCTTGCTGTAAAACGGGGGTCTATGGGAATGGTCTATATTGTCTTTTAACTGTAAAGGCCAGTCAGTGACAGTCTGACACCTTCACAGAGAGACAACATCAAAATCAATGACAATGTGCTACAAACAGCACACGAAATGGGTGTCACCAAGGTCGTGTCTTGCCTGTCCAGTTGTATCTTCCCTGACAAAACCACATACCCCATTGATGAGACCATGGTAAGTTTCTTTTATTATTATTATTTTTTTTATTATTTACCCTATGTAGATTGTCGAAAAATGAATGTTTTTTTTAAATGACCAAAAAGCATTTATTTTTTAGGTTGCCTAATTTCTGAATCTGAATCTCAGTGTTGCATTTGACACATTTGACCATGTGTTCAAATCTTTGTGTCAATCAGTAATCATGAATGTGAGTGAACAAAAATCTCTTATGGAGTTCCTCAAGGGTTCATTCTTGGGCTTCTTCTATTTAACATCTACAAGCTGCATTGAACAAATTAGTGAGTGGATGTGTTGGAATTTTCTACAACTGAACACACACACACACACAAATGAAATAATTCTTTTTGGTCCCAAAGAAGATTGACTGAAAGTTAGTGCTCACCAAGTGCAATTTCTTTATAATCTTTAACAATTTATTTGCTTTCTCTTGTCTCTTTAGTCTTTTAAATGAAATTATGTTATCTTAAGGTCTTGTTTTCAATGTATTTCCATGCCCCTGTAAAGCACTTTGAATTTTCTTGTGGTGCTATATAAATAAACTTGCTTTGCCTTTCCCACTCATAGATACACAACGGGTCACCTCATGACTCTAATTTTGGATACTCACATGCAAAAAGGATGATTGATGTCCAGAACAGGTAAGCAAGTTTGCAGTGCAAACAGAGGCGTATCTGACAAACATTCATCCACAACAAAGGGCTGTGAAGACTGCACCTGATAAAATAAGGTTATCCTATTCTGTCTTTTGTAGCCATTATTTCCTGATTGCATTTAGAACAGCAGCATTAAGAACAATATCCAGTGAGGACAGTTGGCAAGTTGGCAATAAAGTTGGCAATAAACACCTGCAACTTTCTAAAATGTGTCCTCCATAGAATAATTTCAGTAAAACAAACAATAGTAGACACATCAAATGAAAAATTAGTAATTTCAAGAATCCAGACCTGGAAATAAAGAATTGTGCCATAAATGTGTCTTTCAGTGAACAAACAAGCACGCATGCACGCACACACAGTCTTTACTTATGTCACTTTTATGGAATTTACATAGACTTACATTCATTTCCTGGAGACTAACCTGAAGGACTACCTGACCTTAACCTAACCCTAACCTTAACTGTTGACCTAAAAATCACAGTTTTCCAAATTGAGGACACCATTTATTGTCCCCAATTGCACCGCTGTCCCGAATCAACTGGTCTTGAGTCTAGTGTATATCCCCAATTTGGACATAAGCGAACCCACACACACACAAACCATGTGGTAACATGTACATGTACATATACTGCAAGTGCAAAAGCAAAAACCGTGTGCTTTGTGAGCCACACAAATAAGTAGGCATTAAGAGCAACTATCCTGTGAGGACCAGAGGTGGTAAAAGACCCCAAAAAAACAGCTGCAAGTTCATTTACTCCAGTCAGTGCAATATATTTGTGCAACAATCCAGACATGAACTTTTAAGAATTGTGTCATGAGCACAAATGTGTCTTAAACTGCAAGGTCATTCTTCAGCTTTTGAACCTTTGGAGGTGGCTCACTTCGTCTTTTTTTTTTGTCTGTCACTGTCCGTAATATGTTTACTCATATGTTATTACTGGTTTGTTTTGTTTGTCCTACACAACGTGTACTGCAGTGAAAACATATTTCCCTCCTGGGACAACAAAGTCAAGTCTAAGTCTTTGTTAGGAAAATTAGAGAACAAACAAATTAAAGAACAAGTTTCACACACAGAGCCTGCAGTGCAAATATTGTTCAAGGACACAGAATAAGAGAAGGAGGCTTTTATAATAATAAAGAACAGGATGCCATGTCCTTCATTACTGACAGCTTCTGTTGCCATCGTGTCACCATAAGACAATTGTTTAACTGTTAAACATAACACGTTAACATATCATGGGGTCAATCGCCTGACCTCTTTACACAAGTAGCACGAGGTTGTTACTCGGTCACGAACACACAGGATGAGTCACAAGTTCAAGAACAGGAAGGACGATAATGATCATGAGCATAAAGGATAATAATAATTTCTCCAACAGTCTTATTATAATTCATTGTGTTTTAGGTAGGTTTTGTGTAAACAACAACAACTTTTTTGTAGGACTCAAGTCACTATCCAAGTCTTTTGAATTTGCATCATTTTCAGTATAACATTTACTAATTAATTTGTTCTTGCTAACATGGAAGGTACATTTCCAAGTTAAAATCAATAGAAGTACAATGAGACATCTTTATAAATGGTTATTATCATGAACATCATCCCAAATAAACAAAACATAGAGAACACAGACAATGGCAAAACTGATTCAAACACTGATCAAAAAAACGTTACTCACCGAACTGCTCTTGAAGAACATAGATGCGTCATCCCCAAGAATGACTGGAAGTCCTCTTAGGAAAAGGCATCTAATGGCTGTTGGCTTGGTGCTCTGCAAAGAGGTATCACACACATTTAAATGTAGAAGAAAGAAATGTTTCTGAATTATGAATGACCCAACCATTCAAATCATCTCAAGAAAAAAATGAAATATCAACCCACCATTGTCTTTTGTAGCAGGTCAGCTAACTGCTTGCCTATCCGACCTGTCTTTCTCTTGAAGATTTCCATCAGGCTCGGGCACAAACCATCAAGAACACGGAAGAATTCTTCTTTAAGATTTCTGCCAACAACCCTGTTAAACTCCAAGTAAACCTAAAAAATATGAAGCTCAATTTTGATATTCATGCATAGTTACTAATAAACATCTTGGAGCATGTTGTCCAATGAGGTGTACAACACAAATAAGGAAAAAAAAAATTAAAAGACACTTTCACAAACCTGGCTTTCAGTGAAAAGCGCCGGCCATCGTTGGACCATCTGGCACAGGCTTCTCTCATGAACTCTAGGTCCTCTGTGTCAGAAGTTGCCAGTTGCTCTTTTTCATCCTGACTTTCATCGGCTACATTATCGCAAGCATCATTGGTCATACAACTGCCAATTACTTCAGGCTTGAAATCCTTCCAAGTATGCTCTCTATGTGTTTTACTTTTGTGTCCATTGAAAGTTGGGTATACGCTGCTCTGGAATTGACAGTGTTTATAGGGACAATCAACTTCGTGATTTACTTTTAAGTGAGTACCCCGCAGATGAGCAAAGTATTCTGTTTCAGTGCAGGGTTCAAGACATTCATATGACAAACAGCAAAACTTAATTTGAGAGTCAACAGTTTGTGGTTGTTCTACACTTCTGGTGTGAAACTGGCATAAATGGCTATGAAGTGCATTGAGAGACTTGAATGTACACATGCATTCCTGATGCAAGCAAGGAAAGGGCTCTGTCCTTGCATAAGTGCCATGTTTTAGACGATAATGTTTAAAAAGTAGTAAGTAGTAAGTAGTAAGTAAAGCAGTACATGCATTTCCAAGGCATTTTAATGTGGCTTTCAACAAAAATAATTGTGCAATAAAGTAGGCTAATGTTTTGTTGTTTTTCACTTTTTCAAAACTACATTGCAATAACGCGAATTCTACGCTGCTGATGCAAAACTATATATAGAAAACACACAAGTAGAGTCTACTCCAAAAACACAATGGTGGAATCATCAAATGCTCACCTAAGTCAACCTCAAATTTATGCACATTCAAATGTACATGTTTCATACAAGAAAAGTTCCAGCAGTTTCTAATGAGTACTTAAAGAGAGAAAATAGCTCACCTCATTCTCACAGAAAATGGCATCCTCTTTACTGGAGTACAGACTTGCGAAAAACAGAAAAATGCAGGCTGAAAATGTGTCGAGTATGCAAAGTCCTCAAATTGCTCTGTGAAAAAGAAAATGGCGCAAATCTGTCTGCATCCTCCAATGGACAAGGCCAGATTTGTCTTGAATTTTAAGCCAATCACAACAGGGCTGCACTGGGTCAAGGAGCTAAAACCTGATTTTTGCAATTTTTGCAAATTGTTTGCACAGAAAGAACTTTCGGGTTAACAGTGTATGTGTGTCTGTGTGTTGACAGGGCGTACTTCCAGCAGTATGGCCGTTGTTACACCGCAGTCATCCCAACCAATGTGTTTGGTCCCTATGACAACTTCAGCATTGAAAATGGTCATGTGCTGTCAGCACTTGTTAACAAGACCTACAGAGCCAAAAGTGAATAACTCTTGAGACACACACGAACTACAAGCAGTGAATAATACATACATACAATTACCAAGCATCACAGTCTATTTTCTCTCGTCTCTCTCATAGAGGAAGGAACTCCTCTGAGTGTATGTGGCTCTGGAGCTCCTAGAAGACAGTTCATCTATTCTCTGGTACGGTATGACAGCTGTATAACCTGTCATGTGAGTGTACTGTATAAAGAGTATGTGATTTAAGATATAAGCATATATTGCCCTTAGATTTCAGTGGATAGGTATGGGCCAAATATCTCTCTGACTTTTAAGATGAAATAAGTATGATAAGATTCTTACATGTCACCTAAGAAAGTCTACGTTTAATAAGTCTCGTTATCTGTTTATTCTCAGGACTTGGGCCGTCTAATCATCTGGGTCCTGAGAGAATATGAAGAAATTGAGCCCATTATCCTCTCTGGTGAGTACAGCACTGTGATCACCCTGAGTGAGCATTATTAAGCACTTCTGGGAATCTCTGCGATTGTGTGATACACTAAAGATAATGGGGGATGTTATTGATTAAAACGTAGAGGTGTGAGACAGTCACCACAGTATATGTGCAGTTCATTCATTCACCGCTGATTTCTTTTCAGTGGGTGAAGAGGATGAGGTCTCAATCAAAGAGGCTGTGGAGATGATAGCAAACGCTCTGGGCTTCGAAGGCAAAATACACGTATCCTTTCAACATTCCCCAATGATCCTTCAACCTGTTTATAATTCAAATTATACTCTGCTGAATGTAGTCCATTAAACTCAAAACACAGTTAAAATCTGGTTTCCCCTTTGACCCCTAACATCAGTTTGACACCAACATGTCCGACGGTCAGATGAAGAAGACAGCCAGCAATGCCAAGCTAAGAGGCTACCTCCCCGACTTCACCTTTACACCTCTTAAAGAAGGTCAGAGTTCATTCTATTTTATATCTTTACAATAAATAAGTAGAGTGCTGCTGTTTTACTACACAACAAATCAGATTACAATAACATTTTTCCATCAATCCATCCTAGGTATAAAGATGATCTGTGACTGGTTCGTGGCCAACTATGACATTGCCCGGAAATGAAGTGACGAAACGCTGAGCTGAATATGAAGTCCATTCTTTGGTTCTGGTGTCAAGCAAGTTGTTATCACTGTGCACTACTGGTCTATTCAGTGTCTTATTAAACAGTACTATACATATTCTCTAGTACACTGAAGCCTTCTTTTAATCTTTCAATCTCTGGAAAGCATTTCACATCCAGATATTATTAGAGGGGTCATTTTTAATTACTTTTCTTACTACTTTTCTTAAACATCTAATGAAATTCTTGAATGCTTCAGAAGTTTTCTAGAACGTTAATAAATGCTTTTTATGTATTCAGATCACCCTTTTCCATACATTTATATTATAGAATACGGTCTAGATCTGCTCTGTATGAAAACTGCCCTGAGATAACTTCTGTTGTGATTTGAAGCTATATAAATAAAACTGAAATGAATTGAAAAGTGTTTGAATAATCATTGAACAAAGCCAAAAGAGCCTGTTTCAGTATATCCCAATAAGTACAAGAGTATTTTTTCATTCCATAAAAATACATGACAAATGGGAAAATTCTCACACAGCTGCAGATTTTCAGTTTTATTAGAAAAGTTTCTACCTAAGAAAAACAAGTTAAAGTCTTTTTTCATTTATCAAGTTAACTCAAAGTTAAATTGTTTACACATGTAAACCACACAGAGATTGAGCTCTTTTTCACTCAGCCTAAACAATGTTTCTTAAACCTCTCATCTTGCGGCATGTCACAACATAACCTGAACATAAAACTTCCTTTCCAGTGGCCCATCCCCACCTCTCGCTTTGATCAGTTATTCAGTGAGATAGAAGTGCATTTTGTCATTCACATTCTTGCGCTCTGGGTTGAGGCGCTTCAGAATCTGTGCCAGCACATTGACAGTCTGCTCACTGCTCAAACCTGTACGCTTGGTCTGGAACTTCTTCAGCAGGTCTTTGGTGGTCATTGGTTTACGGATCAGATATCGCCGGACCGCTTCCTCTGTTAGCTGCACATCACTGTGGAGGAGAGGAAGAGAAGTTTTTACCCTGTTCACAAACACCCAGTCAAACATATTTTTAGACTAAATAATATGTCTGTCTGTATTTTGATATCAGGGTTATTAATTCTGATATATCACAGTTTCACAATAGAATAATATAAAATAAATAATCAAATCAATAATTCTATATTAGAGGCATAAAGGAAGGCTGGTAACAACATACCTGGAGCTTGGAGTGGATTTGCCTGATGGGGGTTGAGGTGTACTCTTCCCAGAGGGAGCAGGGCTCTGACTGCTGGGCTCCATCTTCAGCCTTTTGGCAGCTGGTGAGTCAGTGGCAGGACCCTGAGTCTGTCTCTTACCTGTGGGGAAAGAGACATTTAGCTGGAATGAAGCAACCAAAGCAGAACCTCAATTTTCAGATGATGACCACGTTTGAAAGTTTTGTAATAAAATGTGTTATGTGCCTTCTTTAATTATAACTTTGCATGGGTAGGCGTATAAGTGCTGTGGTGAATGACCTCCTTGCTCTAGCTTGCTGGCAGCAGCGCGGAGCGTATTGGAAGTGGAGGCAGAGTCTATGGATGGCGTCCCGGGGCGGCTGCCAGTCCTGGAGCTGCCTGCAGAGCCACGCCCACCTCCACGTTTAGGAGGTGTGCGCTTTTTCTGAGAGAGGGAAATAAAGAGAGATATTTGATGAAAAAAAAAAACACTGCAAAAAAAAAAAAAAGCTCAACAGTAGGAGCTCTGTTGGTGTACACAATGTACTGCACAGTAATTTAACATATACACTATTTTACTAGGGCTGTAAGAGTCACATTGTAGACTTTCGGCTATACTGCATCTGACATCTAAGGACTGTAACTTATTATGTTTCTAAAAAAACAAATGGTGAAACTCAAAAACTGCATTACTGAGCAAAAGCAGCATTAGAAATATCCATTTATTCAGCTAGACACGCAGTAATCACCATGAAGAGAGCGGAGGCCGTCTCTCCCTCGATGTCACTGTCGTCTGAGCTGTCCGACTCTCCGCTGCTGTCTGTGACACAGAAAGCCATGAAACTCAAATCAAGCAGGAAGGAGTACTGTTCAACAATGTCGTGTGTATTTGACAAAAAACATTCAAGTATGTTTATCCTTAAATCAGCATCTGTCTCCATGCGGTCGGTACCTTTTTTCTTCTTCTTTTCCACTTGGACTGGGGTTTTCTTTCCTTCCTCTTCTTCTTCGTCTTCTTTTGCTTCCTCCTCATTTTGCTTCTCCTCCTCGCTCTCTTCCTCACTTTCAGATGCCTCATCAATCCCTATGAAGGAGAAACATTTAGAAGGAAAACATCTAAATACCAGTCATTCATTTACTAAATCCACTAAGTCAAAAACACTGAAATGCACTGAAATACACGTCTGCTGACATTGGCAGTTATGTGGCAGTATTGTCAATACACACGCAACCAAGATTCTGGGCACAAACATGAAATTCCACCCAATAAAGTTATTTCTAGCACAGTGAACATGCTTTTATTACCTGCATTACATATGTCTAAAATATTGTGTCTTTAATGTTGTAATTAATAGATCAGTAATGCTCAACTGCAGATGCTCTGACCTTTAGGGAGGTCCTCTCCTTTACTGGGTTTTCCCTTTTCTGGCTCTTCGTCTGAACTGCTTGGGAAAACAAAATGACATGCTAGCAAAAGAAGAAACACAACCAAACCCCCCCCCCCCAGAACATACCACTGTAGTGTCTTTGTCTGCAACAATGCAATGGATCTGACCTGCTTTCATCTGACATGTAATCCACCTCTAGACCCTCGTAGTCGCCGTCATCACTGTCCTCCAAGGCCTCTTCATTGCTCTTCCTCTTCTTCTTCTTTCCTTTTCCTTTCCCTGTGTCTTTCTTTGCCTTTGACTTGCTCTCTCCATCTGTTCATTGAAGATAGGGGTAGAAAACAGAAATTCATATGATGCCATGACGTGGCTGTTGACTGACAGGTTTATGATATCATGATGTCTATTGATGGGAGACGATTCAGATGCTGCCGTTTAACAATGCTGTCCGTCTTCAGTCCCATCCTGTTTCTCTCTCCTCACCGTCCCCCATACTGCTGTCACTGTCATCGCTGCTCATCTCCAGGTCGTCTTCCAGGTCGTGAATGCGCAGGTCACCCCCTCTCCCACCTGCCTTCTTTTTCTTCTTCCCAGACTTCTCTGCCTCATCTTCCTCATCCTCACCACGCTCCTGCTCCCGGAATCGTCTCTGAAGCATGATGCTGAAGTGATTCACCACCTTGTTCCTTCTGTAAAAGGTGTGGGGGGGGGGGAGATTTCTGATATTAAGTGTTTGACACACCTGCCCCTGGTGGGTAAATGAAATACTTATTATTATTTATTCTTTTTTTACAGCCATCCCTCTGAGTTCCTCCCCACTCTCACCTGCCCCACTCTTCCTCAGCCTCCTCGGCAGTGAGAGTTCGGTGTTTGGCCAGCGGTGTGAAGTTGTACCAGCCATGGACGGGGAAGGCCTCAAAAGCTCCGTCAGGACACTGCGTAAAGATGTAGTAGGATGCATTTTCTGTAACGCCACCCTTCTTTTGACCTTTGAACCTGACACAAACGTGTACACAGAGGGAGAGAGTAGCTGTATTGAAGAGACTAGGAATACCCCATCATGCCATGATAATTTTACAATGATATATTTATTTCTACAAAAATCTATTTCTTTTATCTTTCCTCTACAGATCTCAAATAATTAAGTGAGAAATGTGTATAAATAACTCTTTTAAATGTGTCAGTTTCAATTACATCATAAGTGTATACGGTATGTGTTCCCTGCAGACCCGGACAGGTTCATAAAGAGATATGTTGGTGAAAATGAGAGAGGAGCAGAATGGCAGAGAGTGTACCCACCTCTTGCCGGCCTTGCCATTAACCTTGAGAATCCAGGGCTGGTCCTCCACTTTGAACTCACGTGTCACGATACCAAATTTCTTCCGCCGTGCTTCCTCACGCTGCTTTTTGCCAAACTCACTGCCAGCCGCACCTTCCTGTGTCTCCTCCTCCCCATATATCCGCCGAGCACTCATGTCTCTTTCCATACGAGCCTGGCAAGGGAGATGCAGGTTGATGTTAAGAAATGGAAAACTGAAAAGCTGGTTGATATGGCTACTATCTTAAGTTGGCCATATTAGACTTCAAATATTCTGTATTCTTTGACTTTGGCAAGTGTAGTTTATACCATCTGTCATGTGTCTGACATGAAGCCCACCTGTGTCCAGGTTGAACAACTGACTCTGTCTCCTGCGTTGAAAGCCATGATGTTGTACTTCTTGCTGGTGTTTCTATAGGACAGACACACAGAATGCAAACATTAAGTCAGTAACTTTAGCTGTGTATTCCTATTGAGGGTCACAGGTATGGTTGCCAAATCATAATGAACTTACAGATATTTACTAAAGACAAAACCCCCCCAACATTTAGATTAACACTTTACCATGCAGTCCAATAAATCTTTTTCTATTTGTTTCTGGTCAATCAAAATCAAAACCAAGTAATGACTTCCTTTAGCAAACCCATGTGAACACTGAAGTACTCAACATCTCTGCACAAAACTCCTTTTTTTCATATTTCTATCACACCATGAAGCTGTGACCCTTGACAAGACTTGTCTTCACACTTTGCTGTGGATATTAGCATGTCAGACCATGTTACTCACTTAGGAACCCGCACAGTGTATTCTGTGGCTGAGGAACTGCTGCTCCCCTGTAAGACAAAAACATTCAGAGGATTTCTTTTAGATGACGTCAGTACTTTGGTTTTTCCCATGTGTGATTTGAAGGATTTGGAGTAGAAAACAGATCATGGTCTTTTTCAAACCTCATCCCTGTACTGTGTAGCGTGACAGGCTGACCTCAATTAATGTTGTCTACATGATATGTGAGGACCACGCACTTACAGCTACCATACAGTTAGTCACATGTCCAAGACCAGACTTCATTAACAGGGATAAAAGTGAGATTTTATAGTTGAGGGTAGTTTAAGTTAAAAACTTACCAGTGAAGTCATTGTTGATTGTCTCACTTGATTTTCACATCAACAGTTGCTTCAGACTAGTTGGTTACACTATTAAAGAAAGCATGCTTTAATAAAAAGCTTCAACAGGTTCAATGTGAATCAGAAGTTATAATTATTAGTATATTGTTGGCAAGTGGGAGTTTATCTAAGTAGCCTGTAAAGTGTTGATGTAGCTAAAATGAGTGAGCTACAAATTAAATGTAATCTATTGTAGCACATTGGACAGAAAACCCTGGTTTCCTGTTTTTATGAGTCTAAACTAGCGTTAAATAATCATAAAACATGACATTTGTTAATGTCTTCCATTGAGAGGCATTTCGTCAAAGATGTTTGTGCAGCTAATTGTTGCACCTGATGCTGAAATAAACAGCAGCAACACACTGACGTTAGCGAACCGTTTTAGCTACAGTCTAAGTTATAGCTAGTGCTAACAGTTACTAGATAATCCATCTTTAAACTCAGTCATACATAAATCTATAATATCAACACATTAAATAGAAAGTAGATGCATAAAGAAAACATCTTGGCTGCTATACCGGTGCGCGCACTCCCACAGTATTTGTTCCGTCGGTTTATAGAGCCGACAGGAACCTCAGACTGGACATAAAGGTTCCGAGCAGCCCGCTCCATCTTTCACTGTTTAACTCGTGCTAGTGTCCTGCTTTTAAATCAGCTTGAAGACAATAAATACTTGTGACCACCATATGGCAATGAACATGGCCATTTCAATAATAATTTCCTTTATTTCGTTTCTAATTGCTCTAACCTGGTGATTATTTTGAAAGTTGTTCATGTTTGCAGTAATAGATGCCAGCGTGGAGTGGTAGGGAGTGTTTACTGCCCTCTTGTGACCACAGTGAGGAACAGCAACACATTCGTCAAATATGAACTATGACTTTTTTTTCTGTCTAAGTCGTCATACTTAAATTCTGGTCTGACATGGGTAGGGAGCCAATGAAGTGAAGCTAAAATTTATGTAATATAGTAAAAATGTTCTCGTTGTTAGTCTAGCTGCAGCGTTGAGAACCATTTAAAGACTTACCAACATGAGGCAGATGAACATTACAGTAATCAAGTCTAGTTGAAACACACATTTAATATTTAATATTTATGATTTGGTTTGACAAATATAAGCTAAACTTACCTTTATGCTGTTGAGGGGAATCCATTACTATCATAAAAACTCTTCCTTTAAAAATGTTGCTTTATATTAACAAACGTAAATACATCTATCTGATGTATGAATACCAGATAAACCTCTTGATAATGATCATAAAGCTAAGGTAACAGAACATACATTATTCCTGCTGCAGCAACAATTAATTACCGGAATCCAAAAAAAACACAAAATAGATTCTATACAAGACAAAAAAAACCCTTTCTTTTCCTGTACTATGTCTCTTTTCCTGTACTTTATCTCTTCTTCCAAAATTGCCAAAATTGCCAAATTCCCCCTTGGGCCCAGGAGTTCTCTCTTTTTTTTCCTTTAATCCAATTAGCATTATTTTAAAGCCAATTTTCACCCAGTAGCTAATACACATGTCTTACCATTGAAGTAGCTAAGGGCGCCTTCTACTCCAAACTTGCATGGTGTAATTATGATGCCCACTTAATGTGTGGTCACATTTGTGTGAATATAATTAATTTTGATGTATTGTGTATTGTTTATTTTTGTGTGGAGACTATGACTGCATTTTATTTGGACATTTGTAAAATACTGTATTTACTTTTGCAAAAGAGTAACTGAATTTTATGTCAGAATCATTAACATGCTGTAGCAGTTTTGTGACAGTAGGTGGCCTCATTAGAGGTGTGCCATACTGCAAGATTTGGTATCGATCCGAAAAATACAGGGCCAGTATTGCCGATATTGATACCAATATTTTTTAATATTTAAGGTTGATGTATCATCACACTGCTGACCTTTAGGTGTTTTGTAGTTTTCCCTTTGGATTATTTTGTTAAACCTAGGACAGAATTTGGGCAAAGTTTATAGGTGACTACAAAATACTTTATCAAAAACAGAAGCAATGGAACAGTAACAAAACAAAGTTTCCCCAAACATTGTTATGTGTACATTTTTTTCCTAAATAAACAAAGTGCAAAATATTATCACATGAGAGCAAATTAAAACAAAATCTTTTTTGAGGTAGAGAGTTGAGAAACTACAATACAAAAATAAAATAAAATTTCCCCCCTACAGTGCCCTTCTTTTCTGGATTTTTCTTAATAAAAAAAGTGTACAAAATTATCACACCACAACAAATGTTATAACAAATTGCTTGTTAGCCCGCCGCCGCTGAGCCACGTGACGGTGCAACGTCAGAGCACAAGAGGGGGAGGAGGAGCAGAGTGCGCCTGCTCCGCGCTGAGAGCGCGACAGAAGAAGCGGCGAGTCCGGCGACCTGGATGTCGCCTCTTTAACGAAAACGCACCAGCGAAACTGACACTAAAGTATCGATCTCACCACGCTAGTATCGATCCGATAGCGATACCGATACCATATTTGGATCGATCCGTCCACCTCTACCCCTCATAACTGTAGAGGATTCAGCAGAGTCAACCAACGTCTCCCTGCCTCACAATTATTTCCTGTATTTCAGGTTAGTAATGTATCCAAAACCTTACATTGGGTGCTATAGCTTGTTGGAAAATGCTGATATAACATGATTAGTTCAAGGAAAAGAGTTAAATGGCCGGTGAAATTAGTTATTTCCACTTTTGTGATGAGGCCGTTTGTCGCAAATAGCAGTAAGGGCACTAGCAATGCACTAGCTCGATCTGTTAGCATGGTAGAGGTAAAATGCTAGCTTGGGCCACATGTCTCCATTTTGAATGTGATTTTTATGTTTTAAACTGGCTCCATGTACATTATTTTACATTTTTAAAAGGTACATACTATTTTAAATGGTGTTCACGAACTGTGTTAGATTTAGTTGTAGATGTAGATGTAGAGTGAATGTGTGTGACCGCTGTCTAACCGTTCAACCGCCTTTAACGCAAAAGTGTACATTTGAATATAATTAGTGTGTTATTTATTTAAATATGTATGTGTTTCATTTTTAATACTGTCAAGCTTAAGTCCAGAAGATACTTAATAGTATCTATGTGTCAGTGCATTTAAAATGCAAAATAGCCAAACTTATTTGAAGAAATGAATGTAGAGATATGAAGACAGGACTCAGAAGCAGAATGTTTGTTTTGAGGTTTAATGATTTATTTTACGTGGTTTATGAACATGGAAAAATGTCTAAAGAGACAGAAAATGTGTAATAGTAGTAAATACAAGTTAAAGGACAAAGGCAAATAGTTTAAAATGACTGTGAATTGTGAATAAAGATAACTGTAGAGGATTCAGCAGAGTCAACCAACATCTCCCTGCCTCACAATTATTTTCTGTATTTCAGCTGTTTGTGGGTGCCTCAGTCCAGTACCCATAACAGTTTATTGGGGGCTCGTCCGGGATCAGTCCCACCACGTGGCCGGAGGCTGATCCAGTGATAGTGAAACCTTGGACCAAAAGTGACCTTAACCATCAATGACGTGATACAACCAGTGAGAGCCATCCAGTATGAGAGGTCTCCTGCTGCCATTATCCCTGTCTACTGATGAAGGAACATCGTTCACCTGTACCAACTACTACATCTGATGAAGAAACTTCGTCCACCTGTACCAACTGCATCTGAAGAAGCCACAATCTACTGTGTATGCCACCTGTGATTGAAGAAGATTAAGAACTGTGCTGTGTCATCGAGGACAGAGAGTGTATTGGAATCCTGAACTGTGACCAAATAGGGAAGCAGCCTGGATGGCTGTGACAAGTGTCTTGAACAAAATCGCCCTGATTGTACTCACTGCTTCCACTGTGGTGAGGAAGGCCACCGAGTGGTGGGCTGCTTGAAGAAGCCGATGTGTCAGGGAAACTGGAGCCAGTCCCTGACGAGGGACAAACAGTGACCGGGTCCCAACCACTGTCCCAACCTGACACATGTCGACATGATAAAGAAAGAGCAATAAAGTCTAACAGTCAAATAAAAGACAAACCAACAGAGAACCAGGGACACAAACAACAAAATAAGACAAAAAATGCACTTACCCAAGACTTACCTAACAGCAAAAGTGGACGCTTAGAAAAACTCATTGGAAGAACAGCTCTCACTCATTGTAATCTAAATGGCTTAGCAGTCAGTGCTTTGCTAGACACCGGAGCTCAAGTGAGCATGATTGATAGAGATTGGAAAAACAAGTACATACCTGACACCACTATTAGACCACTTAGTGAAATTATTGATGATGAAGAAGAATTGGAAATCTGTGCTGTGAATGGTGACATTTGATGGCTGGGTTGCCATTACGATCAACTTAAAGGGGAATGAAGATCCTAATCTGTCAATAACTGTGCCTTTTGTTGTTACCAGTCTTGTCTTAGAAAGACCACTGCTGGGTTTTAATGTGCTGGAGGAGATGATACAAGAACTACCTGAGAAGCTGATTCCCACCCTCATCAGCCTGCTCAGCAGTGCCATGGTGATACCAACAGAAAAAGCAGAGCTCCTGGTGAACTTCATCCAGACAGACAAACCCACAGAACAATGCAGCCGTCTACAAACAGGTAAACAAGACACGGTCATTCCAGCTGGTCATGTGGCCTGGGTCAAGTGCCAAGTCCCACCCAACATGGATTTATCTGACTCAGTCTTCCTGTTTGAGCCTGGTGATAACAATGTTCAACTGGCAGAACTGGATGTTGGTGAAGGTCTGTTGGAGGTACAAAACTCCAGAAAACTCTATGTAGCTGTACCTGTGGGGAACAACACAAAACATGCAGTCACTCTACCAAGAAAGACAGCCCTTGGCAGCATCCCCTGTGTTGAAAAAGTGCTTGCAGTAGACTCACCTGAACCACCAAAACCCACAGTGACTGTAAATAGTGCTGCAACAACGCCCACTGACACCAGCCAACCCCAGTGGCAACCTCCTGTTGACCTTAGCCACCTCAGTGACGAACAACAGGCGAAAGTCAACAAAATGATTTGTGAAGAAGCCGGAACTTTTGCTCGTAACAGTAATGATATTGGATGCATACCAAGCCTGCAGATGTCAGTTACTCTCAAAGATGAAATCCCGGTACAAAGAAGTTACTCGTCAGTTCCAAAACCACTGTTTAAAGAGGTCAAAGAGTACATACAGGAACTGTTGATGAAAGGCTGGATAGTTAAATCCAAGTCCCCCTATGCTGCTCCAGTCGTCTGTGTCAGGAAGAAAGATGGCAGTCTGCGGCTGTGCATCGACTATCGCCTCCTGAATCAAAAGACTGTTCCTGATCGACATCCGCTACCGAGGATACAAGATCTGACTGACACCCTTGGTGGCTACACCTGGTTTAGTATCTTGGACCAAGGGAAAGCCTACCATCAGGGCTTCATCGATGAGGGTTCGCACCACCTAACTGCCTTCATTACTCCATGGGGCCTCTACGAATGGGTTCGTATTCCATTCGGCCTCTCAAACGCCCCTGCAGCCTTCCAGCGGAGCATGGAGGAGATGCTAGGCCCCCTCAGAGATGATTGTTGTATCCCATATCTTGATGATGTGCTTTGCTGTGCAAAAACGTTTGATGAACATGTTGAAGCCCTTCGCAAGGTTCTCCAGGCTCTCCAGCACCATGGAGTGAAGCTGAGGCCTGAGAAATGTGAACTTCTCAGAAAAGAGGTCAGGTATGTGGGTCGCCTTGTGTCAGCTGAAGGAGTCAAAATAGACCCACAAGACCTTGAAGCTGTACAAACCCTGACAAGCAAGACACCACAGACTGTGGGTGAAGTGAGGAAACTAACTGGGTTCCTATTACCGCCCATACATCCAGGATTTTTCCCGGATTGCAAAACCGATCTATGAGCTGCTCCAATCCAAGCCAGGGAAAGCTCAGAATCCAGCCTGTGGGCGAAATACCAAATGCCCACAATTACCTTCCTGAGAGCCTGTTGAGTGGACTACTGAACATCAGGTTGCCCTTGAACAATTGGTCACCCTTCTCACAAATCCACCAGTCTTGGTGTACCCTGACTTTAACCTACCCTTCACACTACATACCGATGCATCAGACCAGGGCCTAGGAGCTGTTCTATACCAGCGCCAGCAAGGGAATTTGAGAGTTGTTGGATATGATTCCAGGATGTTGACACCAGCTGAGCGCAACTACCACCTGCACAGTGGAAAACTGGTGTTCCTTGCATTGAAATGGGCTGTGTGTGAGAAATTCCGTGACTACCTGTACTATGCTCCACACTTCACAGTCTACACTGACAACAACCCATTGACCTACGTCATGAATACAGCAAAGCTCAACGCTGTCGGTCATCGGTGGGTTGGGGAACTCTCCGATTTTAGGTTCGACATCAAATACAGGCCTGGAAAGTCACATGCTAATGCAGACACACTGTCTCGCCTTCCCATGGACATGGGGACATATGAAACAATTTGTGCAGAGGAGCTCTCAGATGAGGCAGTTTGTGCTACATGGGGTGGGAGTCAGGCAGCAGAACGGAAGGATGTAGCCTAGATTGCAGCACTAAACATTTCTTCCTCAAACGCTCGCCAAGAGCCTCCTTCTCACCTACCGACCATCAGCCATGATGATCTTGTGAGAGCCCAAATTGAGGATCTAGCCATAAGCAAGATCATTGAATTGAAGAAATCAGACACCAAATTGACAGATGAGACTCGCAAAAGTGTAAATGGAGCCACTCGAAAGCTGCTTCATGAGTGGAGCAAGTTATACCTTGAAAACGACCTCCTTTACAGACGAACGGAAGTGCAAAGGCAGTTAGTCCTCCCTTTTAAGTACAGAACACTAGCTCTAAAACATACTTACCTGTTGAAGTTGCTTCATCCAAAGACAAACCTATTCCTGAAAGAAAAACATGTCGTAGACAAAGACAATGGAGAGTGACAGACACACAAAAACAAACAGATGTGAGTGACAACTCTGAAAATGACTCAGATGATGACTGTAACTGTGGTTACTGGCTAAGGATACCTGCAGGAAGAAGAGAGGAAAGACTTAATACTTACCAAATCCCTTCCTGGTACCTGAAGAAACTGAACCAGAGAGACACTACTTACCTGCTGAGATGCAGATGCCTCTGGGAGAGCAACCTAAAGAGAGACAAAGCACTGATGAAAACCTACATGTTCCTGAAGAAAATGAAAATGATGAGAATCCTGAATCTGACTCAGAAGCTTGACCTCTGACCCCACCTGTAGAGCACACTCACTCAGAGCTTAGGAGGTCTACACACAATAGAAGGCCAAGACAGATTCTCACGTATGAGTCTTTAGGTGAACCATCATTACAGCCACATGCTACAGTTAACTCAGTAACTGAACACATAGCACCATACTTACCTGTTGTAGATGCACCTCATCACAGTTCACCTCCATACCCACTCATGCCATACATTCAACCTCTGTGTACGCCATGCTCACATCCCATCTTTTAGACACAGACACCATACATGCCATACTACCATACACCCACCACATACATTCCACCCACAGTGCTAGCCTGTTAAGTAGGGGTCTGAGAATCAGGGAGGCAAGAATGGTTAAAAGTGTGAGATAAAAGTGTTTTGAGATATGTTGGGAGCCATTTTTATTTTGTCAGGGAGAGTGTGATGCCCAATTGATGTGTGATGACAGTTGTGTGAATATAATTAATTTTGTTATATTGTGTATTGTTTATTGTGTGGAGACTATAACTGCATTTTATTTGAACATTTGTAAAATACTGTATTTATTTTTGCAAAAGAGTAACCGGATTTTATGTCAGAATCATTATCGTGCTGTAGCAGTTTTGTGACCGTAGGTGGCAGTGTGAGACCGTTTTTTATACCAGAGTCTGTAGCTATGACCGTTGCGCTGCTGGTTTCCCCTCATAACTGTACAGGATTCAGCAGTCAACCAACGTCTCCCTGCCTCACAATTATTTCCTGTATTTCAGGTTAGTAATGTATCCAAAACCTTACATGGGGTGCTGTAGCTTGTTGGAAAATGCTGATATAACATGATAAGTTCAAGTAAAAGAGTTAAATGGCCGGTGAAAATAGTTATTTCCACTTTTGTGATGAGGCCGTTTGTCGCAAATAGCAGTAAGGGCAATGCACTAGCTCGTTCTGTTAGCATGGTAGAGGTAAAATGCTAGCTTGGGCCGCACGTCTCCATTTTGAATGTGATTTTTATGTTTTAAACTGGCTCCATGTACATTACATTTCTAAAAGGCACATACTATTTTAAATGGAGTTCACAAACTGTGTTAGACGTAGTTTTAAGAGTGAATGTGTGTAACCGCTGTCTAACCGTTCAACCGCCTTTAACGCAAAAGTGTACATTTGATTATAATTAGTGTGTTATTGATTTAAATATGTACGTGTTTCATTTTTAATACTGTCAAGCTTAAGTCCAGAAGATACTTAATAGTATCTATGTGTCAGTGCATTTAAAATGCAAAAATAGCCAAACTTATTTGAAGAAATGAATGTAGAGATATGAAGACGGAACTCGGAAGCAGAATGTTTGTTTTGAGGGTTAATGATTTATTTTACATGTGTTTTATGAACATGGAAAAATGTCTAAAGAGACAGAAAATGTGTAATAGTAGTAAATACAAGTTAAAGGACAAAGGCAAACAGTTTAAAATGAATGTGAATTGTGAATAAAGATAACTGTAGGGCAGGGGTGTCAAACTCAATTTCATCTTGGGCCACGTCAGTGTTAGGTTTGCCCTCGAAGGGCCGGTTGTAAATGTAAGACAGTACAATTCTATATCACATACTTGCCTCTGCATTTGATTAATATTGATTTTATAACAATTTTAAAAAGCTCTAATAGCAAAAATCTTGCAAGTAGACATCCAATCGTGTAACAACTATGTATTAAAAAATGAAACAAAGTTGTTTGTGAACAAACTTTAAAACTGTTTAAAATAGTATTCTTGCAGTAAGATGATCTGCTGCTCTTTCATTTGAAGAGTGTTGTGGTTTAATTAATTAAATTAATTTTAATCTTAATCGAGATCACTGACACAATCCTCTAAATTCATGTCATGTTCTGTTAATATCAAAGCTGAGTTGTGAATGATGATACTGATGTTACTTACATTATGCCTGTTCCTCTTTCATGCACGAGACTGAGTCTTCTGGTGCTTGATGCAACTTCAGCTCGTCCTTTTATAGTGCCTCTCTGCCCAGAAAGCAGGTTCAGCAAGATTAATCACGCTGCAGAAATACACTGCAGAAACTTGTCTTGAATGGGTAAAAGTCTCGTCCAAGACTGGATGAGGCTGTATTCCAGTGTGTAGTCATCAAGCAATACACACACCTAGCAGTGTTTAAAAGGTAATGGTGAAAGAAGTATTCAGATCCTCAACTAAGGTGAAAGTATCAATACCACAATGTAAAAATACTCTTCAACAAGTTAAACCTGCATTCAAAATCATCAGTAAAATGTACCTGAGATATCGAAAGTAAAAGTATGCATTGTGTAGAAAATCTGATTCTTGCATTTTATGAGTATATCATATATGTTTTTATGCAAGCCCATCTGTGTGTCTTTGTACTTCCTTGAGGATGATGAAATCTTTAAGTTGATGCTGTAGTGTATTGTCCTCTCCATCCCTTGTTATGTGATTTACAGTTGTGGAATTTGAACCTATGTTCTTTCTTAAAATAGCCAGGTTAGAGGTTAAAAGAAAAATTGAGTTCATAGGTTGAGTGTCATTTTTACAGCTTTAGCAGATGTTTGACCAACTATCTGTGTGTAAAAAGTGAGGGCAGGGCCGGAGTGGGACTTATTTTATTTTTTATATTTAATATTTAATATTTGTATTTATTCTTTTATTTCATTTTTAAGGTTTGGACATCTGTGAACACTTATTTGAACAGAATATAGATTCTGATATTGTTGAAAAGGATGTGTTATATCCTTTGTGGTTTCTTATCTTTCCAAACCCTCAGCGTTTGGAAAGAAACCAAGATGTCTGATGTTTGCCGCGAGGGCTGGCGTTCTTTTTTTTTTTTTTTTTTTTTTTTTTTTTTTGGGACCGGTGTTCAGTCATGGCACTGGGTTGATCACGTATGCTGCTACCGCTGTCCCTGAGCCGCCTCCGCCTCCGCTGGCAGCTCTTTTTTTCCCCTTTTTTTTTGCAGACGCACCCTGAAGTAACACGTCCGTGCACTCGGTGTTTGAAAGATGGAAAATAGAAAGAGCAAGGGTGGCGCGGAGAAGGCAAGAATTAAAAAGAGGGAAGCTCTGAAACAGACGCAGCCAAATGTGCTAAAATCGGAAACTTTTTCACTAAAACGAGCTCGCGGTTTGAAACGACAAATGAGGACGATGAAACGGGTAAGGCAAGATGTTGAACTTTGCCTGCGAACCACTGTTCAAGTTAATTAATGATCAAGTCAATGAATTGTGTGGCGTTGTGGCATAAAACATAACGTTATATAATTTAAATAATAGTGTGATGCGACGCCACATAACTAGGAAACTTTGTCTTGTGGCACCTCGGAGTCAGAAGCAAGATCCAGCACCAAGCACCAGCCATGAGCCCAAAAGTTCAGAGTGGGCAGGTAGGATTGCTCATTGAGTGAATATTATTCGAATTAATATAATGAAGAGTATGGTGTAAACCTGCTCTATATGAAAAGTGCCCTGAGATGCTAGATGATTCAGCACTACATTAATGGACAGCGGTAGCAGCATACGTGATCAACCCAGTGCCATGACTGAACACCGGTCCAAAAAAAAAAAAAAAAAAAAAAAAAAAAAAAGTGAACGCCAGCCCTCGCGGCAAACATCAGACATCTTGGTTTCTTATCTTTCCAAACGCTGAGGGTTTGGAAAGATAAGAAACCACAAAGGATATAACACATCCTTTTCAACAATATCAGAATCTATATTCTGTTCAAATAAGTGTTCACAGATGTCCAAACCTTAAAAATGAAATAAAAGAATAAATAAAAAATATTAAATATTAAATTTGAAAAACAAAAAATAAAATAAAAAGATAAGTCCCACTCCGGCCCTGCCCTCACTTTTTACACACAGATAGTTGGTCAAACATCTGCTAAAGCTGTAAAAATGACACTCAACCTATGAACTCAATTTTTCTTTTAACCTCTAACCTGGCTATTTTAAGAAAGAACATAGGTTCAAATTCCACAAGACAACTGTAAATCACATAACAAGGGATGGAGAGGACAATACACTACAGCATCAACTTAAAGATTTCATCATCCTCAAGGAAGTACAAAGACACACAGATGGGCTTGCATAAAAACATATATGATATACTCATAAAATGCAAGAATCAGATTTTCTGCACAATGCATACTATTACTTTTGATACCTCAGGTACATTTTACTGATGATTTTGAATGCAGGTTTAACTTGTTGAAGAGTATTTTTACATTGTGGTATTGATACTTTCACATCAATCAAGGATCTGAATACTTCTTTCACCATTACCTTTTAAACACTGCTAGGTGTGTGTATTGCTTGATGACTACACACTGGAATACAGCCTCATCCAGAACATGACATGAATTTAGAGGATTGTGTCAGTGATCTCGATTAAGATTAAAATTAATTTAATTAATTGTTTAAAGCTGATTTTTTTGGTTATTGTTACGATCTATGCTGAAGTGTCCAGGACATTTATTGTGGTTGAGACATTCTCCATACTGTGTAACTGAGAAACATTGATTGGATTATAGGGTCACACCTGTCACAGTCAAGACTATTAAACTGATCTGTTTGTCTGACATATATTACACAGTGTTCATAATGTCAGGGATCATAATGCACTGAATTAGTCCATTATTATCAGACTTCATTAATCCGAGCGTCTTTAAGGTTTTGCAGTGGCTGACTTAAAGAAACAGCAGGTTTCTATACAACGTTCCACAACTGCACCATCTTGGCTGTAGTTTGAACATCATCCCAGTTAGCACTCAATGCTGAAAAAGATGTCAGCTTTAAATTTATAAAAGATTTGTTTGTACATAATTTGGTTGAACATTAAAATGAAGGAGGGGTCCTTTGATTCTGGATCATGTTTTTATGTATTGCCATCACTTTGGTGTTCCTTTACTTCTGTATAATACAGAGATGTAAATAATTTCAAAATAAAATTAAAGCAAACGTGGAAGCAAAAATGGTTCATCTTACTTTAACATGTGGAGCTGCTTTGTGGGAATCTGTTGGTTTTGTAATTTTAATTAATATATTTACTAAATACAAGATGGTCGTAAAAGTGGCTTTCTCCTTTCTGACCCCATTGCAGTGAAAAGCTTCACCCACTGTGAGTGCTGAGAAGTGATAATGCAACCAATAACTTATAGATGTTTTGATGTTATAATTCCTTCATCTTCTTTATAGGTAGAGGGGAGTTCTTTTTATTTTACTTGCACCCTCCCAATGTTCTCAAACGCATATCTCAAGCTGCAGGACAAGATTCAGATCTCTGTAATATTAATTCAAAATTCAAAATGACACTGTTGTTAATTGGTCAATGCTGATATTTTGTCTCACTCAACTTCATAAGTAAGTCATCATTAAACTGTAATGTTGATCTTGCTATGTGAACTAATCCACATACATGGATAGTTACATTTGTAAAGTGAAGTCTAAAATACATTATGACCAATAGATGGTAGGTAATGTTGGCCATCAATCAAAAGACAGAGACATGTTGTAGGAAGACCCACAACTGATCTCACACACCTAATACCTGTTCCTCAATTCAAAGTGAAGGGGCATCAAACTGAAACAATACCTTGTAAACATAAGATTGGAAAGTACTTGTTTGACAGGACAGGTAGGCAACACTGGGTTAAACACACATTTCCAGAGATGTTCACACTCACTTCAGCCCTCTGACACATAGGTAAGGAACACAAAGGCATTAGAAATGTGGTACTTTTATGTTATCTGTATTTCCTCAGCTGAGAGTTTTAATTCATGGAAATGTATTAGTAGTATTTATGTTGGTTAGATTGGTGTATTTATAGTAAGGCAACGAGGAACATGATTATTTGAACCATGAAACATCTGTTCTGTGTAAATGAAACTGTCACCATGCACAGATATCGAAGATGGGGTCTGAGACTGAAGCGAGGCCAATGCGTGTTCTGGTGACTGGTGGATCCGGGTTGGTCGGCAAAGCCATTGAGCATGTGGTGCAGCAGGAAGGTGGGAAACTGGATGGAGAGGAATGGATCTTTCTCTCTTCTAAGGATGCTAATCTTGTGTAAGTTGCTTCAATTGTACTCTTTCACCCTAGTGTGCCGGCAATCAAATGATAATAATATAAATGATGTGCTCTGACACTAACAACACCAGAGTTAGGAATTTCATTTTCATGCCATTAAAAAAATCCAATAATAATTGTCACATCTGTTTTGCTGCTGCCTGTCAGCCTACATCTCCATTTCATGCTTTGCATCTTCTTAATATGCTGAGATGTCCTGCCTGTCTTTTTCTGCATGCTTTGTGCTTGCTGGAGAAAACATCATCAAATTGTAAAGCTGTTATGGCAAAGTCAAACTAACTGTACAACCACTGCATTCAATAAATTGTTAAAAAGAAAGAAAATGCTGAGCATGTAGGCTCTTATTCAGCTAGACTCTAACTAATGCACTCACTTTTTTAATCCTTGTCTAAAAACAAAATGTGAACAGAGATGCTGGACAGACCAGGGCTGTGTTCGAGAAGTATCGTCCCACTCATGTCATCCACCTTGCTGCAAAAGTCGGAGGACTCTATCTACACATGAGGGAGAACCTGCAATTCTTGGTGAGATAATGCTGCCATACAGTACATTAACAATTCTAATAATCTAAAATGTAAAACTGTTCTAATTGTAAACTAAAAACATCTACTTTAATCTTGCTGTAAAACGGGGGTCTATGGGAATGGTCTATATTGTCTTTTAACTGTAAAGGCCAGTCAGTGACAGTCTGACACCTTCACAGAGAGACAACATCAAAATCAATGACAATGTGCTACAAACAGCACACGAAATGGGTGTCACCAAGGTCGTGTCTTGCCTGTCCAGTTGTATCTTCCCTGACAAAACCACATACCCCATTGATGAGACCATGGTAAGTTTCTTTTATTATTATTATTTTTAATTATTTACCCTATGTAGATTGTCTTTTTTAAATTACCAAAAAGCATTTATTATTTAGGTTGCCTAATTTCAGGGAGCGCTTGTTAAAGTTTTAGACAACAATTCATCTGAGCAGTGATGCAGCAAATCTGAATCTCAGTGTTGCATTTGACACATTTGACCATGTGTTCAAATCTTTGTGTCAATCAGTAATCATGAATGTCAGTGAACAAAAATCTCTTATGGAGTTCCTCAAGGGTTCATTCTTGGGCTTCTTCTATTTAACATCTACATGCTCTTCCCAGATTATGGAATATTACATGATGATATTACAGATGAGTCCACATAACTGTGACTACAGTCCCTTTTATTTGCTTGAAAGCTGCATTGAACAAATTAGTGAGTGGATGTGTTGGAATTTTCTACAACTGACACACACAACACACACACACACACACACACACACACACACACACACACACACACACACACAAATGAAATAATTCTTTTTGGTCCCAAAGAAGATTGACTGAAAGTTAGTGCTCACCTTACAAATGCAATTTCTTTATAATCTTTAACAATTTATTTGCTTTCTCTTGTCTATGCTTGGTTTTAGTCTTTTAAATGAAATTATGTTATCTTAAGGTCTTGTTTTCAATGTATTTCTGTGCCCCTATAAAGCACTTGCTATATAAATAAACTTGCTTTGCCTTTCCCACTCATAGATACACAACGGGTCACCTCATGACTCTAATTTTGGATACTCACATGCAAAAAGGATGATTGATGTCCAGAACAGGTAAGCAAGTTTGCAGTGCAAACAGAGGCGTATCTGACAAACATTCATCCACAACAAAGGGCTGTGAAGACTGCACCTGATAAAATGAGGTTATCCTATTCAGTCTTTTGTAGCTATTATTTGCCTGATTGGAAATAAAGAATTGTGCCATAAATGTGTCTTTCAGTGAACAAACAAGCACGCATGCACGCACACACAGTCTTTACTTATGTCACTTTTATGGAATTTACATAGACTTACATTCATTTCCTGGAGACTAACCTGAAGGACTACCTGACCTTAACCTAACCCTAACCTTAACTGTTGACCTAAAAATCACAGTTTTCCAAATTGAGGACACCATTTATTGTCCCCAATTGCACCGCTGTCCCGAATCAACTGGTCTTGAGTCTAGTGTATATCCCCAATTTGGACATAAGCGAACCCACACACACACAAACCATGTGGTAACATGTACATGTACATACTGCAAGTGCAAAAGGAAAAACTGTGTGCTTTGTGAGCCACACAAATAAGTAGGCATTAAGAGCAACTATCCTGTGAGGACCAGAGGTGGTAAAAGACCCCAAAAAAACAGCTGCAAGTTCATTTACTCCAGTCAGTGCGATATATTTGTGCAACAATCCAGACATGGACTTTTAAGAATTGTGTCATGAGCACAAATGTGTCTTAAACTGCAAGGTCATTCTTCAGCTTTTGAACCTTTGGAGGTGGCTCACTTCGTCTTTTTTTTTTTGTCTGTCACTGTCCGTAATATGTTTACTCATATGTTATTACTGGTTTGTTTTGTTTGTCCTACACAACGTGTACTGCAGTGAAAACATATTTCCCTCCTGGGACAACAAAGTCAAGTCTAAGTCTTTGTTAGGAAAATTAGAGAACAAACAAATTAAAGAACAAGTTTCACACACAGAGCCTGCAGTGCAAATATTGTTCAAGGACACAGAATAAGAGAAGGAGGCTTTTATAATAATAAAGAACAGGATGCCATGTCCTTCATTACTGACAGCTTCTGTTGCCATCGTGTCACCATAAGACAATTGTTTAACTGTTAAACATAACACGTTAACATATCATGGGGTCAATCGCCTGACCTCTTTACACAAGTAGCACGAGGTTGTTACTCGGTCACGAACACACAGGATGAGTCACAAGTTCAAGAACAGGAAGGACGATAATGATCATGAGCATAAAGGATAATAATAATTTCTCCAACAGTCTTATTATAATTCATTGTGTTTTAGGTAGGTTTTGTGTAAACAACAACAACTTTTTTGTAGGACTCAAGTCACTATCCAAGTCTTTTGAATTTGCATCATTTTCAGTATAACATTTACTAATTAATTTGTTCTTGCTAACATGGAAGGTACATTTCCAAGTTAAAATCAGAAGAAGTACAATGAGACATTGTTATAAATGGTTATTGTCATGAACATCATCCCAAATAAACGAAACACAGAGAACATAGAGCGTGGCAAAACTGATTCAAACACGGATCAAAAAACGTTACTCACCGAACTGCTCTTGAAGAACATAGATGCATCATCCCCAAGAATGACTGGAAGTCCTCTTAGGACAAGGCATCTAATGGCTGTTCTGCAAAGAGGTATCACACACATTTCAATGTAGAAGAAAGAAATGTTTCTGTAATATGAATGAACCAACCATTCATATCATTTCAAGAAAAAAATGAAATATCAACCCACCATTGTCTGTTGTAGCAGGTCAGCTAACTGCTTGCCTATCCGACCTGTCTTTCTCTTGAAGATTTCCATCAGGCTTGGGCACAAACCATCAAGAACAAGGAAGAACTCTTCTTTAAGATTTCTGCCAACAACCCTGTTAAACTCCAAGTAAACCTGAAAAATATGAAGTTCAATTTTGATATTCAGGCATAGTTACTGATAAACATCTCAGAGAATGTTGTCCAAGGAGGTGTACAACACAAATGAGGAAAAAAAAAAAAAATTAAAGGACACTTTCACAAACCTGTCTTTCAGTGAAAAGCGCTGGCCATCGTTGGACCATCTGGCACAGGCTTCTCTCATGAACTCTAGGTCCTCTGTGTCAGAAGTTGCCAGTTGCTCTTTTTCATCCTGACTTTCATCGGCTACATTATCGCAAGCATCATTGGTCATACAACTGCCAATTACTTCAGGCTTGAAATCCTTCCAAGTATGCTCTCTATGTGTTTTACTTTTGTGTCCATTGAAAGTTGGGTATACGCTGCTCTGGAATTGACAGTGTTTATAGGGACAATCAACTTCGTGATTTACTTTTAAGTGAGTACCCCGCAGATGAGCAAAGTATTCTGTTTCAGTGCAGGGTTCAAGACATTCATATGACAAACAGCAAAACTTAATTTGAGAGTCAACAGTTTGTGGTTGTTCTACACTTCTGGTGTGAAACTGGCATAAATGGCTATGAAGTGCATTGAGAGACTTGAATGTACACATGCATTCCTGATGCAAGCAAGGAAAGGGCTCTGTCCTTGCATAAGTGCCATGTTTTAGACGATAATGTTTAAAAAGTAGTAAGTAGTAAGTAGTAAGTAAAGCAGTACATGCATTTCCAAGGCATTTTAATGTGGCTTTCAACAAAAATAATTGTGCAATAAAGTAGGCTAATGTTTTGTTGTTTTTCACTTTTTCAAAACTACATTGCAATAACGCGAATTCTACGCTGCTGATGCAAAACTATATATAGAAAACACACAAGTAGAGTCTACTCCAAAAACACAATGGTGGAATCATCAAATGCTCACCTAAGTCAACCTCAAATTTATGCACATTCAAATGTACATGTTTCATACAAGAAAAGTTCCAGCAGTTTCTAATGAGTACTTAAAGAGAGAAAATAGCTCACCTCATTCTCACAGAAAATGGCATCCTCTTTACTGGAGTACAGACTTGCGAAAAACAGAAAAATGCAGGCTGAAAATGTGTCGAGTATGCAAAGTCCTCAAATTGCTCTGTGAAAAAGAAAATGGCGCAAATCTGTCTGCATCCTCCAATGGACAAGGCCAGATTTGTCTTGAATTTTAAGCCAATCACAACAGGGCTGCACTGGGTCAAGGAGCTAAAACCTGATTTTTGCAATTTTTGCAAATTGTTTGCACAGAAAGAACTTTCGGTTAACAGTGTATGTGTGTCTGTGTGTTGACAGGGCGTACTTCCAGCAGTATGGCCGTTGTTACACCGCAGTCATCCCAACCAATGTGTTTGGTCCCTATGACAACTTCAGCATTGAAAATGGTCATGTGCTGTCAGCACTTGTTAACAAGACCTACAGAGCCAAAAGTGAATAACTCTTGAGACACACACGAACTACAAGCAGTGAATAATACATACATACAATTACCAAGCATCACAGTCTATTTTCTCTCGTCTCTCTCATAGAGGAAGGAACTCCTCTGAGTGTATGTGGCTCTGGAGCTCCTAGAAGACAGTTCATCTATTCTCTGGTACGGTATGACAGCTGTATAACCTGTCATGTGAGTGTACTGTATAAAGAGTATGTGATTTAAGATATAAGCATATATTGCCCTTAGATTTCAGTGGATAGGTATGGGCCAAATATCTCTCTGACTTTTAAGATGAAACAAGTATGATAAGATTCTTACATGTCACCTAAGAAAGTCTACGTTTAATAAGTCTCGTTATCTGTTTATTCTCAGGACTTGGGCCGTCTAATCATCTGGGTCCTGAGAGAATATGAAGAAATTGAGCCCATTATCCTCTCTGGTGAGTACAGCGCTGTGATCACCCTGAGTGAGCATTATTAAGCACTTCTGGGAATCTCTGCGATTGTGTGATACACTAAAGATAATGGGGGATGTTATTGATTAAAACGTAGAGGTGTGAGACAGTCACCACAGTATATGTGCAGTTCATTCATTCACCGCTGATTTCTTTTCAGTGGGTGAAGAGGATGAGGTCTCAATCAAAGAGGCTGTGGAGATGATAGCAAACACTCTGGGCTTTGAAGGCAAAATACACGTATCCTTTCAACATTCCCCAATGATCCTTCAACCTGTTTATAATTCAAATTATACTATGCTGAATGCAGTCCATTAAACTCAAAACACAGTTAAAATCTGGTTTCCCCTTTGACCCCTAACATCAGTTTGACACCAACATGTCCGACGGTCAGATGAAGAAGACAGCCAGCAATGCCAAGCTAAGAGGCTACCTCCCCGACTTCACCTTTACACCTCTTAAAGAAGGTCAGAGTTCATTCTATTTTATATCTTTACAATAAATAAGTAGAGTGCTGCTGTTTTACTACACAACAAATCAGATTACAATAACATTTTTCCATCAATCCATCCTAGCTATAAAGATGATCTGTGACTGGTTCGTGGCCAACTATGACATTGCCCGGAAATGAAGTGACGAAACGCTGAGCTGAATATGAAGTCCATTCTTTGGTTCTGGTGTCAAGCAAGTTGTTATCACTGTGCACTACTGGTCTATTCAGTGTCTTATTAAACAGTACTATACATATTCTCTAGTACACTGAAGCCTTCTTTTAATCTTTCAATCTCTGGAAAGCATTTCACATCCAGATATTATTAGAGGGGTCATTTTTAATTACTTTTCTTACTACTTTTCTTAAACATCTAATGAAATTCTTGAATGCTTCAGAAGTTTTCTAGAACTTTAATAAATGCTTTTTATGTATTCAGATCACCCTTTTCCATACATTTATATTATAGAATACGGTCTAGATCTGCTCTGTATGAAAACTGCCCTGAGATAACTTCTGTTGTGATTTGAAGCTATATAAATAAAACTGAAATGAATTGAAAAGTGTTTGAATAATCATTGAACAAAGCCAAAAGAGCCTGTTTCAGTATATCCCAATAAGTACAAGAGTATTTTTTTCATTCCATAAAAAATACATGACAAATGGGAAAATTCTCACACAGCTGCAGATTTTCAGTTTTATTAGAAAAGTTTCTACCTAAGAAAAACAAGTTAAAGTCTTTTTTCATTTATCAAGTTAACTCAAAGTTAAATTGTTTACACATGTAAACCACACAGAGATTGAGCTCTTTTTCACTCAGCCTAAACAATGTTTCTTAAACCTCTCATCTTGCGGCATGTCACAACATAACCTGAACATAAAACTTCCTTTCCAGTGGCCCATCCCCACCTCTCGCTTTGATCAGTTATTCAGTGAGATAGAAGTGCATTTTGTCATTCACATTCTTGCGCTCTGGGTTGAGGCGCTTCAGAATCTGTGCCAGCACATTGACAGTCTGCTCACTGCTCAAACCTGTACGCTTGGTCTGGAACTTCTTCAGCAGGTCTTTGGTGGTCATTGGTTTACGGATCAGATATCGCCGGACCGCTTCCTCTGTTAGCTGCACATCACTGTGGAGGAGAGGAAGAGAAGTTTTTACCCTGTTCACAAACACCCAGTCAAACATATTTTTAGACTAAATAATATGTCTGTCTGTATTTTGATATCAGGGTTATTAATTCTGATATATCACAGTTTCACAATAGAATAATATAAAATAAATAATCAAATCAATAATTCTATATTAGAGGCATAAAGGAAGGCTGGTAACAACATACCTGGAGCTTGGAGTGGATTTGCCTGATGGGGGTTGAGGTGTACTCTTCCCAGAGGGAGCAGGGCTCTGACTGCTGGGCTCCATCTTCAGCCTTTTGGCAGCTGGTGAGTCAGTGGCAGGACCCTGAGTCTGTCTCTTACCTGTGGGGAAAGAGACATTTAGCTGGAATGAAGCAACCAAAGCAGAACCTCAATATTCAGATGATGACCACGTTTGAAAGTTTTGTAATAAAATGTGTTATGTGCCTTCTTTAATTATAACTTTGCATGGGTAGGCGTATAAGTGCTGTGGTGTATGACCTCCTTGCTCTAGCTTGCTGGCAGCAGCGCGGAGCGTATTGGAAGTGGAGGCAGAGTCTATGGATGGCGTCCCGGGGCGGCTGCCAGTCCTGGAGCTGCCTGCAGAGCCACGCCCACCTCCACGTTTAGGAGGTGTGCGCTTTTTCTGAGAGAGGGAAATAAAGAGAGATATTTGATGAAAAAAAAAAAACACTGCAAAAAAAAAAAAAAAGCTCAACAGTAGGAGCTCTGTTGGTGTACACAATGTACTGCACAGTAATTTAACATATACACTATTTTACTAGGGCTGTAAGAGTCACATTGTAGACTTTTGGTAATAGTGCATCTGACACCTAAGGACTGTAACTTATCATGTTACTAAAAAAACAAATGGTGAAACTCAAAAACTGCATTAATGAGCAAAAGCAGCATTAGAAATATCCATTTATTCAGCTAGACACGCAGTAATCACCATGAAGAGAGCGGAGGCCGTCTCTCCCTCGATGTCACTGTCGTCTGAGCTGTCCGACTCTCCGCTGCTGTCTGTGACACAGAAAGCCATGAAACTCAAATCAAGCAGGAAGGAGTACTGTTTAACAATGTCGTGTGTATTTGACAAAAAACATTCAAGTATGTTTATCCTTAAATCAGCATCTGTCTCCATGCGGTCGGTACCTTTTTTCTTCTTTTTTTCCACTTGGACTGGGGTTTTCTTTCCTTCCTCTTCTTCTTCGTCTTCTTTTGCTTCCTCCTCATTTTGCTTCTCCTCCTCGCTCTCTTCCTCACTTTCAGATGCCTCATCAATCCCTATGAAGGAGAAACATTTAGAAGGAAAACAATCTAAATACCAGTCATTCATTTAGTAAATCCACTAAGTCAAAAACACTGAAATGCACTGAAATACACGTCTGCTGACATTGGCAGTTATGTGGCAGTATTGTCAATACACACGCAACCAAGATTCTGGGCACAAACATGAAATTCCACCCAATCAAGTAATTTCTAGCACAGTGAAAATGCTTTTATTACCTGCATTACATATGTCTAAAATAATGTGTCTTTTCTACATTTAGTAATTAACAGATCAGTAATGCTCAACTGCAGATGCTCTGACCTTTAGGGAGGTCCTCTCCTTTACTGGGTTTTCCCTTTTCTGGCTCTTCGTCTGAACTGCTTGGGAAAACAAAATGACATGCTAGCAAAAGAAGAAACACAACCAAACCCCCCCCCCAGAACATACCACTGTAGTGTCTTTGTCTACAACAATGCAATGGATCTGACCTGCTTTCATCTGACATGTAATCCACCTCTAGACCCTCGTAGTCGCCGTCATCACTGTCCTCCAAGGCCTCTTCATTGCTCTTCCTCTTCTTCTTCTTTCCTTTTCCTTTCCCTGTGTCTTTCTTTGCCTTTGACTTGCTCTCTCCATCTGTTCATTGAAGATAGGGGTAGAAAACAGAAATTCATATGATGCCATGACGTGGCTGTTGACTGACAGGTTTATGATATCATGATGTCTATTGATGGGAGACGATTCAGATGCTGCCGTTTAACAATGCTGTCCGTCTTCAGTCCCATCCTGTTTCTCTCTCCTCACCGTCCCCCATACTGCTGTCACTGTCATCGCTGCTCATCTCCAGGTCGTCTTCCAGGTCGTGAATGCGCAGGTCACCCCCTCTCCCACCTGCCTTCTTTTTCTTCTTCCCAGACTTCTCTGCCTCATCTTCCTCATCCTCACCACGCTCCTGCTCCCGGAATCGTCTCTGAAGCATGATGCTGAAGTGATTCACCACCTTGTTCCTTCTGTAAAAGGTGTGGGGGGGAGAGATTTCTGATATTAAGTGTTTGACACACCTGCCCCTGGTGGGTAAATGAAATACTTATTATTATTTATTCTTTTTTACAGCCATCCCTCTGAGTTCCTCCCCACTCTCACCTGCCCCACTCTTCCTCAGCCTCCTCGGCAGTGAGAGTTCGGTGTTTGGCCAGCGGTGTGAAGTTGTACCAGCCATGGACGGGGAAGGCCTCAAAAGCTCCGTCAGGACACTGCGTAAAGATGTAGTAGGATGCATTTTCTGTAACGCCACCCTTCTTTTGACCTTTGAACCTGACACAAACGTGTACACAGAGGGAGAGAGTAACTGTATTGAAGAGACTAGGAATACCCCATCATGCCATGATAATTTTACAATGATATATTTATTTCTACAAAAATCTATTTCTTTTATCTTTCCTCTACAGATCTCAAATAATTAAGTGAGAAATGTGTATAAATAACTCTTTTAAATGTGTCAGTTTCAATTACATCATAAGTGTATACGGTATGTGTTCCCTGCAGACCCGGACAGGTTCATAAAGAGATATGTTGGTGAAAATGAGAGAGGAGCAGAATGTCAGAAAGTGTACCCACCTCTTGCCGGCCTTGCCATTAACCTTGAGAATCCAGGGCTGGTCCTCCACTTTGAACTCACGTGTCACGATGCCAAATTTCTTCCGCCGTGCTTCCTCACGCTGCTTTTTGCCAAACTCACTGCCAGCCGCACCTTCCTGTGTCTCCTCCTCCCCATATATCCGCCGAGCACTCATGTCTCTTTCCATACGAGCCTGGCAAGGGAGATGCAGGTTGATGTTAAGAAATGGAAAACTGAAAAGGTGGTTGATATGGCTACTATCTTAAGTTGGCCATATTAGACTTCAGATATTCTGTATTCTTTGACTTCAGCAAGTGTAGTTTATACCATCTGTCATGTGTCTGACATGAAGCCCACCTGTGTCCAGGTTGAACAACTGACTCTGTCTCCTGCGTTGAAAGCCATGATGTTGTACTTCTTGCTGGTGTTTCTATAGGACAGACACACAGAATGCAAACATTAAGTCAGTAACTTTAGCTGTGTATTCCTATTGAGGGTCACAGGTATGGTTGCCAAATCATAATGAACTTACATATATTTACTAAAGACAACCCCCCCCAACATTTAGATTAACATCCTAACATCCATCCTTAACATCCTTTAGCAAACCCATGTGAACACTGAAGTAATAAGATAAGATAAAGGTAAGATAAACCTTTATTCGTCCCACAGTGGGGAAATTTAATCAACATCTCTGCACAAAACTCCTTTTTTTTCATATTTCTATCACACCATGAAGCTGTGACCCTTGACAAGACTTGTCTTCACACTTTGCTGTGGATATTAGCATGTCAGACCATGTTACTCACTTAGGAACCCGCACAGTGTATTCTGTGGCTGAGGAACTGCTGCTCCCCTGTAAGACAAAAACATTCAGAGGATTTCTTTTAGATGACGTCAGTACTTTGGTTTTTCCCATGTGTGATTTGAAGGATTTGGAGTAGAAAACAGATCATGGTCTTTTTCAAACCTCATCCCTGTACTGTGTAGCATGACAGGCTGACCTCAATTAATGTTGTCTACATGATATGTGAGGACCATGCACTTACAGCTACCATACAGTTAGTCACATGTCCAAGACCAGACTTCATTAACAGGGATAAAAGTGAGATTTTATAGTTGAGAGTAGTTTAAGTTAAAAACTTACCAGTGAAGTCATGGTTGGTTGTCTCACTTGATTTTCACCACATCAACAGTTGCTTCAGACTAGTTGGTTACACTATTAAAGAAAGCATGCTTTAATAAAAAGCTTCAACAGGTTCAATGTGAATCAGAAGTTATAATTATTAGTATATTGTTGGCAAGTGGGAGTTTATCTAAGTAGCCTGTAAAGTGTTGATGTAGCTAAAATGAGTGAGCTACAAATTAAATGTAATCTATTGTAGCACATTGGACAGAAAACCCTGGTTTCCTGTTTTTATGAGTCTAAACTAGCGTTAAATAATCATAAAACATGACATTTGTTAATGTCTTCCATTGAGAGGCATTTCGTCAAAGATGTTTGTGCAGCTAATTGTTGCATCTGATGCTAAAATAAACAGCAGCAACACACTGACGTTAGCGAACCGTTTTAGCTACAGTCTAAGTTATAGCTAGTGCTAACAGTTACTAGATAATCCATCTTTAAAGTCAGTCATACATAAATCTATAATATCAGCACATTAAATAGAAAGTAGATGCATAAAGAAAACATCTTGGCTGCTATACCGGTGCGCGCACTCCCACAGTATTTGTTCCGTCGGTTTATAGAGCCGACAGGAACCTCAGACTGGACATAAAGGTTCCGAGCAGCCCGCTCCATCTTTCACTGTTTAACTCGTGCTAGTGTCCTGCTTTTAAATCAGCTTGAAGACAATAAATACTTTTGACCACCATATGGCAATGAACATGGCCATTTCAATAATAATTTCCTTTATTTCGTTTCTAATTGCTTTAACCTGGTGATTATTTTGAAAGTTGTTCATGTTTGCAGTAATAGATGCCAGCGTGGAGTGGTAGGGAGTGTTTACTGCCCTCTTGTGACCACAGTGAGGAACAGCAACACATTCGTCAAATGTGAACTATCTTTGACTTTTTTTTTCTCTAAGTCGTCATACTTCCAAGACTTGCTCAAGTAAGATAAACCCCATTATTTATTTTTGTATTTGAGCTCCCCCTTTATTTTTAAGGCAGAAAGCAGAAAATAGTTATGTAGTCGCATTGTACAATTTATCTTCCTATCAGTGTTCTAGTTCACTTGTGAACACTTGTTTTATTATGTCGTATTAAAAATTGTGATGAACCACAATACTGTCGTTATTGTTTACGCATTCAATTGTTTTGCTCATTGCAGTTCATATCTCGGCATTTTTAAAAATTATTTCGAACAATTATTGAGCTGGAAAACACAAACCAACCTGGCAGCGCTGGTTCTTCTCCAGTCCAGTAAGTCCATCTTCTCACAGTAACATTAGCACAGTCGATGCTACCAAAAAGCAGCTTCCAGCCTTTAAAGTCTTATTTGCCCTTCGATGGTCTCATTTGCCTCTGATCGAGTGAATTGCGGGTTTTACCGCCATCCAGTGACCATAGTGTGGAACTGCAATAAGCGTTAATTCGTCAAGATAACATTAATACACACGATAGCATACATATCACTTCCGGTGAGTGCACAAAATACACTAAATAATACTAATAGTCTCCCATACACAAACGCGACAGGTTGACTCCCGTTTATTGTTTTGAGTTCTTTCTAAATTTAAAGGAAATATATTTCTGAGTTCTTACAGTATGGACGCTACGGCTAACTTTAGCTGCCTCTGTCATCATGAGCCGCCATATTGGAGGAGCGCAATTAGCACACAAGATAGGTGTAGTAGTCAGTGTCAAGGTAGATATAAGCAATGCTCCGTTTCCGGTGAAAACCTTAAATGTAAGAGATAGTGTGTTTCTCTCCTCGATGTATGGAAGTGGAGAGAAATGTCACGTCAAGTTAAATTGTTTTGCAGGGCTGGTTATTTGAAAGCATTGCATGGTGTGGGTTTCATAAAAAGTATTGAGGAATGAATATGCATACTTTTGACATTATTTGTAACGATGAATATCTTTATCTTTAATACATTGTTGTTATCTCTAGCAAGGTAAACTTGTCTCCAGGCCACACATTGTGATTAAAACAACTCCTTTTAAATAGTTCCCAATACTGACGTTACTGTTGTTAATAATAACCACACACCAGTACTGAGTTGTCTGTATTTAAAGGCCAAATGTGTATGATTTAGTAGATCTGTACTGACGTTTGACATTAATTTAACTGAAGTGTTGCTGTGCTCACCATGTCCACTGGAGGGCAGCAAACACTCATGATTCTAAATACACAACATCTGTGAATGTGGAAAATGGTGTATTTATTACAGGCCTGATTATTAGAAAGCATTGCATGGTGCAGAGGTTTGAGGTTTGTTATATATCGTTAAATATAGTTCTCAAAATACACATCCCTTTTCAAATGTTTGTCAGCCATTTTAATCTAGCCTACATGTGATTTGCAAGGAGTCAAGAAATGCCTGTCACTTTGAAATACATTTCCATGTTTGTTTTTAACACGTTGCCAGATTCTCTTTTGTGTTTTTAGTAATATTCTGTGGCATGATATATAATTTGGCTGCTTCTTAAATAATTAATCTCTTCTGAATATAATTGTGAATCTGTGAATTTCCACAATGTGGGACGAATAAAGGTTTATCTGATCTAATCTCTTATCTTAAATGACACACTTACATGGGGATAACCACTACTGACCTTATCGAAAGAATATATTTTCAAGTAATGTTCTGTTTTAATCTGATTCCTTCTTTGTGTATCAGCCATGATCTTACTGCAGGATTTACACTGGATGTGTTTGCATATATAGTTATATTTATTTGCACTCTCATTATGACATCAAACCTGTTAGCTGTAAATGTTCTTCCTTAAAAAACATCAGTCTTAATTCTCTGTTTGCATTTGTAGGGATTTGTAAGTCATTTACATACTGCCTTAGATACACTAGCATTTTAGTTTTACAAGACAAATTGTCCTGACAGGTAAAGCACATGCTCTTCCTCCTGAGGTGTTTCACTCTTTGCAGCCACGTTAACTATATCAGAGGGTACATGTGAGTCCTCAAAGCACATATTTTTTACATTGCACCTCAACTCAGCAAACAATCACACATTTATAAATGTTTAGTCAATGAAAAACACATTTACACCCACTGAGAAATGGTGAGTTTCATGGCAAAGGAGCAGAGGTGCCCTACATGGACTTAAATCCACCCCCCAAAAAACATATAATGGGGAAAAATGGAAGAAACCTCAGGAAGAGCAACAGAGGAGGAGTCTCTCTTCCAGGATGGACAGACATGCAATAGATGTCATGTTTAGAGAATAGATTTTTAAAAAAATCATAAAAGCTCTTCCTTTAAAAATATTGTTTTATATTAACAAATGTAAATACATCTATCTGATGTATGAATACCAGATAAACCTCTTGATAATGATTATAAAGCTAAGGTAACATAACATACATTATTCCTGCCGCAGCAACAATTAATTACCGGAATTCAAAAAAACACAAAATAGATTCTAAACAAGACAAAAAAAAAAAAAACTAAAAATGATGAAGTTAAAGCAGCTTTGTCATTGTTATACAGAACATCTGTTGGAAAGAATAATTAATATACACGATGGCTGACACCTTTGATAACACGTCCTGATGTATAATGAAAAAAAACATATTCCCTAGAAGTATCATCACATATACATTTGTTTTCTCAATTTCTCTGTATTAGTAGGTGTTTGTGTTGAAACTGTGACTCATTGCTGAGTATGTGCCTTTAACCTGTAACAAGGTGTTGTAAACACTTTTTCATATATGTAGAATATTGTTTGGGGTGATCCTCTTACAAGTAAGCAGATGGTGAATTTTCATAGTTTCATAGTGTAAATGTGTTGCACTATGCCACACAGAGCTCTGTTCCCTCCTCATGTCTTCATGTGAGCTGTTCTCCACTTCAACTTTTGCATTACAAGTAAGTGAATTTGCATTGGTTTTTGCATTTGCTGTGAAACTTTGTAAAAACTGTTTTTGGATGCCGTGCAAATTTCCTAAATGTATGCATACGTAGCTAAACAGTGATGACTGCTGTTTTGCGGAGTGGGACCTGTCATGACAAACTGCTGTGCGCTTAAATACACATGACTATTTATGTCATCAGTATCATCAGTACCTGTTCAGCAGAGCTCATTTCTATAAGTCTTGTATATATTTAGCTGATGTTTACATGTAATCCTTTTTTAGATTATTTGAAGACCTTTAAAGAAATTGTTAAAATTGGGTTGCTATTCAAATTAAACAAAGAATGCTTTTATTCTGGAGTGAAATGACTTTTTCAATTTGTTTTTGTATCACAATTTCACCAGGAATCCAGTGAGACCAACATCTGTATTGGTATTTGAATTGCTTGTTTTTCAGATGGAAGATGCATCCAGGAGCAGGTGGAAAACTACGTATCCAGCAGGCCTTTTTCTTGTCATAGTACAGTGGGAAGAGCACAAGTGTTACTATTAACAATGGCCCAGTTCTGCTCAAGTGACAGAGAGCCAGCATCAACAGTACCAAGACCCTGAAAATAAAGCTAAACAGAATCCAGCCATCAGTAATTTCATTCTCTACATGTGTGCTTTTCCAGCTTTGACATGTTGAAATGTCTTATTGCAGCTTGTTTAGGTTGTAACAGAAGTCATAAAAGCCATCCATAAAGCTGTCTGGTTTATTGTTTCATTTGTGTGTCACGTGTTTGGCAGATGTTGATGAGTGTGTCAAAGACGCTACCATCTGTGGTCCAAATTCCAAATGCACAAATTCAATTGGATCTTACATTTGCACCAGCTTCCTTGCTCACCCATGCACAGATGTGTGAACGTGTTCACTGCTAGCGTGTTCATTTAACTGTCCTTTATTTCATATGTCTTACCTCTCTACAGATGTAGATGAGTGCAGTGAGGCACCTGGTAAATGTGGTGGGAAAAATGTGTGTACTAATGTACCTTCTTTTGTTTTTGTCCTGATGGATTCTACCCTTCATCTGGAATTATATTGACATTAGCGGGTCTCATTTTGTCAAAGAGTGCTGAGGTAGCAATTGGTTACAGTATATCCAGCAGTATCCTTATGTGCTAAATGACTGGTACATGTTTCACTTATTTCATTGCACGCTGACTCAACAGGACGTCAGGAGATTTTAGATGAGATAAAACCTCCAGAGGTAAATATTACCAGCAAAGTGACATGAGATGCAGAGTTCCGTTTTTTTCTTTCAAAAATACTTAATGGGATCTCATCATGTGTCTCCACAGCTGGCCTGCACCGTCATGGCGGGTCTCCTTTGTGTGGATGCTGCTGGAGGCGCCACAGCTCCACCTGTTTGTCAGACGGCTCTCCAGGGTACAGGTCATCCAGAGAGACGACCGTCCCAACAACCTGGTGTGTTCTCTAACTTTAACTTGTCAGGACTAATTTGTAACTTCCCATATCAAGGCAACATATACTTTAAGACTAACTTTTCTCAACTATTTGTTGCGTTTATAGTAATATTTGATGTTTCTCTTGAAGCTCTCTCAATGTCCTGCTGGATTTACAGTGAAAAACAGTTGAATGTGTTCCCCCCCTATTTATTTTCTATGGGATGTGAGTGATTTGGCTCTCAAAGCATTGTGGGATAGCAAGCAACACAGAACTAACCAGAGATACAAAAAGGGAGGGTTTGAAAAGTGTTAACTTAATGCAAATGAGGGAGGACTGAAAAAGTGTGAGTCTTCTCATTAGAACACATTCATCTCCATGTTTGCATCAAGCACCTCATATCATCATAGAGATGACTTACCTCTTTTCACAATGTCTGTATTGGACTTTTATTTATATCTTCTTCAAAGAGCAGTATTTCTTCATGTGTTATTATTATTCAAGGATTATTGAAGATTTGGGCAGAGGTCTTTAATGCATTTTTCCTTTATTTTTTTGGCAATGTGCTCTTCTATCTCAGCTCAGCCTCTGTGTCTTTTTTTCTTTAAGCTTAATTGGATATTGTTCTGTGCAACTCTATGGAGTTTGAGACCCACCTTGACCAACATGAAAAGTGATGTTTCTCAAGCCAAAGACACCAGGTATGACCCAGGAGTGTTCAGGATTTGCATAGAAATGAAAAATCAGAATTTTGTGTCTGGATTGTATTGCTTGACTTATTCAGTGGAAGTGCTTGTTTCCAGGAAAGATGAAGGTGGCACTTCATACATACAGTATAACAATAAATCACAGACTCTATATAATGCTTATTTGAATGTATTTGATTGTCTTATGCAGGTACACAATTCAAATATATGTATACTTACATTATTACATACATTTTGTCGACTGACAGAGGACGTGTGAACACGATCAAATTGTTAAAAATACTGCACACAGTAGCCGTCAATGTTTAAAGAATTATACATTCATACGATAAAAACTCTTTAAACTATTTTTTATGTGATTTGCCTATTGTGGCTTTTATTGTTTTGAGTCTGTAACAAACTCCTGTTGCCCCATGTTGGGATATCATGTATTTCAGTTATTAGATCTGTGGTGTACTGTATGTAGATGTGTGGACACATTTCAGATGTTTATGACCTGGCAAAGATATAACAGAAAAGCAACCTTGTGTGCACCTTCTGTGCTGAATATGCATATAAAAACATAAAAACAAATCATATTTCCTGAGAGATCTTAACCTCGATGAGACTGTCTGATTAAAGAAAGATTAAATAAATATTGATTTCCCCATTACAAAGCCTCAACATCAAAACCTCTGAAAGTTGAAGTTCTGACATGTGTTCAATAGTGCAAAGGTCGTCGCATTAGGTGTTGATGGCTTTTACTATTCATCACTGATCCATTCAACTGTCACTATGGATATACTTTATGGGTTTTCATCCCTGATGTATATGAGCAGCATTAAAATACTGGCTTATTAAATCTCAGTTCCAAAATTGCAGGTCTGGTCCACATCTGTCATAGAGATGACATCTTTCCTTTTTTTCTTTCCTAACTTTCCTTTAGCTGTGGCCTTCAACGCTGTGACTCAGTGAATTTGCATGGCATTTACATTTGCATCAAACCTTTTAAAAACAATTTTTGGGTGTTACAAATTTTACATAGTAGAGCTCAGACAGTCAGACCTGATCTGCAGATTTGACATGTCATGATGAACTACTGTGTCTCGCTGCTTCTCCTGGGTAAGTGAATTCCTGTTTTTCTGCGTACAGATGCGTGAGAATCTCCAAACTTATTATTGAGGACAGCATATTTGACTAATCCCTGTGACTTAATTCAGAAACTACACCAGTGCAAGTTGAAGATATGGTGAAAAGACGAATCATTCCAATCAAATAATGGTTATTATTTTGACTCTTGACATTTAATTTCAATTTTATAAAGACATCACTGGTGGTATTTATAACTTGTGTTACATTTATCTAGATCTATTTTTAAAAATGAGGTTCTTTTCTATTGATCTTTGTGATCATAATTCAATAATTCATCAATAATTTCATGTTGCTTGATGTTTCAGATTTACATACTATATACAAACTTTATACATAGTTCAACAAAACGCATTTCAAGGCCATGACTTCTTCTCCTTAACTCTCCGTTGTTTCTCTTTTTCTTAGGCTTACTTGTCATCCCTGTCACTTGTGTTTTCCCTCCTGGTATATATTATATTCATTTACATACTTTCAGACAACAGAAATTAAAAATTCTAACAATGGGTGAGATAACTAAAAAGTCTTTATTTTTTTGTCAATGTGTTCTTGTTCCTTGCAGGTTCTTGTGATGGATACACTAACATAACCGAACCATGGCGCAACTTTGAATTCACTTCTATTAATTTCCCTGGCTATCCCAAAAGCGATGTGAATCTTGTAAATGCTTGGTGGCGTTTCACGGGCATTGGTGGAGACAGAGTTGCTGCACTGTGTCATCCATCTTATCGTGGTGGCGTATATTATGGCATTTATATTAACTTTGCATATCCAACTACTGAGTCTGTCACCCCCACAACATCGTATGCATATGCTTATTATAGTCACTGTGGTGGTTCTTCTTTACAAGTAAGTGTAGCCCTGTGTCCGGGAGGATTCTACGTGTACAAACCATTGCGCATCTCACATGCCTATATGGGTTACTTGACCTGTGAGTTGCTGCTAATTTTTGTAAACCTATGTTCTCAATTTCTTTGTCAAAAATATAAAAGAAAGATTCATTTCAAGCACATTTTTTTCTCTACTGAATGTAAATTAAGGGTTTGATGTGACAGACAAATCTGACAGTCAAAATGTTGACTTATATGATGTGTATTGTATATAATATAATATATGACTTTGTCAGAAATAATGATGTTGATAGTGATACAGAGCATGTAATCCAATATTGGAATGTGCAGGAATACCAGCCTTCCAAGGGGCCCATAGTACACTGGCCCTGAGCCTCTACTTAGATGGATACAAATACATTGACTCGACTCAAATAGTTGCTTATTCCTTGTTTTACAGTTGTTTCTGTTAGTTGTGTATGGGGAAAAGTCTTTCTGTGCCACAAATATTGTGCAGCCAGTAGGATTTTGTGTTGCGTTGGTACTGCCATCCACATTTTTGAATAATAAATGTATTACGCTATAACAACTTATTTTTTGAATTATAATTTCTTATATGATGACATATAATTATCTAATTCTATTTAGATCATTATAAGTGTAGCCCAGACTCATGTGTCCAACAGCTGCACAACCTGAATGTCTTTTGTGTGTTTGTTAATGTATGGGTGTTATCTCTTAGATCATTACGAATGTAAGGCAGACTCCTGTGGACCTCTTGCTCAGTGTTCAGCTAATGGAGGCTGTGTTTGTATTACTGGATATGAAATACCCCAAACCCACCTACCTTCTGCAGATTCATATGGTTGTGTTGGTATGTACATTTTATTTCAATGAAACTGTGAAAATCCATAAATTATAGCAGGAAGTACATCACGAGTGCAGTTATGCAGTTTGTTTTTATTCTATCTTCTTTAAAGTCCTGTCCGTACTATATCTTGTCAGACATTAACGAGTGCCAAACGACTCCAGGGATTTGTGGTGTTTCTTCCAATTGTACTAATACCGAGGGAGCATTCTTCTGTACCTGTTTGACTGGATTCGAACCAACTGATCCAAAATCAAAACCTGGAAAGGACAACCTATGCCAAGGTACCATTGACAAAATCTGCCTCTCTTGGTTATGCGCAATTATATCACATTTATGCAGGTTGGAAAATTTGTTCACAGCTTGATGTAAATCTGTTGTCATTTACTCTTTATAGATATTAATGAATGTGACAACAACATCTGCGGTGATGGTGGGACCTGCACCAATAATGCAGGAAGTTTTGTATGTAATTGCAATACAGGCTACCACATTGTACTGGATGCAACCCCTCTTTGCCAAGGTCTGTATTTGACTCTATAATATACTATACAATACTATAAAGTGTAATTTACAGTGAGTAAGGGATAATCCACAATGAGCCATTAGATAATCAAAAAATACATGTCGAGGTCTACAGGTATTGGCAATTCATTGAAGGCTACTAACCATAAAAAATCCATTCAAAGCTGTTTGAGCGTCCACATGCAACACGTGGTGGGAAAAATAAAGAACACCTGAGTGTTGAGGCCAGTCACATTACAGTGTTAGCAAACGGCTGGGGAGACACTGTGGACTACATGTACAAATCTTAACTCAGTCAGCTACCTTGGTCACAGACAACAACGACTGCATGCTTTGATAGTATGCCAATGACCAAGACTCATGGCATGTAATACGTTGTTGTTGGATGCTACTAAATGATGAATTTACCTTTGCAAATATAACAATATGTTTCAATATTGTTATCTATTCAATATCTATTATTACGGACAAAAAACCTCAGGAACATGTTTCAGCTGCACAGAAAACTCCCAGAAAAGAAGCTGGTCTTTGGGTTTTTGTTATGTTAAAGTGAAAAATTGACAGTGTATAATCTAGCAGGCAAATGAAATTTGCAAATCTGCTGAGATGATACACTAGAGGGTAAATTTGTTGTCTGCTTAATGAAAATATTATTATATTTTTAACTGTTCCCTCCTCAGATATCGATGAGTGTTTCAACTCAGCTATCTGTGGTCCTGATTCCGTTTGCACCAACACACCTGGGGCTCATACCTGTGCCTGTGAAGTGGGTTATGAACCAACTCAACCAGCTAACGAACCCAGCAAGACCAACATCTGTATCGGTACCACAGTAGCAAAACTGAGAGTTTAAACATCTGTGCATGGACTGTTGTTATCCATTTTGAGTCAACTTTTTTCAACATAAGAGTGAAGAAGAAAAGTAGCATTTCCAAAGTAAACATTTTCCGTTAAAGTAAGTACAGTAAAAAATGCTATTCCACTGTCCCACTGGTGTGAGAAGCTCAGGTATCCACATGGAGACATTGTGTTCGATGAAGCAAATCCCAGGTTGTCAGAGGAAACTGAATCAAAGTGCACATCTGTAAAGTAGCCTGCACAGTGGTGCTTTGTACCAAATGAGCATTAGTTTTACAGTATCAACATGCACATTGCTGGGTCTGAGGTGGTAATAGTGGAAGAAGGTTGCAACATAAAGAAATTGAGGAACAGCCACAGCTACAGCTGAGTAGGAGTTTAATAATCTCAACAGGTTATCAAGACTTTGGATAAAAGGCAGCCTATGTAAATAATAAAAATATACTTTTGTGATGTCTTCAGAAAGTGTGCATGGTTTCTTTTGTGTATAATGTGTTGTTTCCATGTCTGTGTTTTTTTTTTTACAGATGTTAATGAGTGTGACAGAGATGCTACTGTCTGTGGTCCTAATTCCAACTGCACAAATTCAATTGGATCTTACGTTTGCACCTGCTTCCTCGGGTTTCGGTTGAACAAGCCAGATGTGATAGCCAGCGTTGCTAACCCATGCACAGGTGTGTGCTACTGCAAATCCATGTGACATACCAAGTGTTTTTACCGTTTTTATATACTGTATATATATGGATCAAATGACCCATGAGAACACTGTGTGTTTCCTCTGTCTACAGATATAGATGAGTGCAGTGAGACACCTGGTCTATGTGGTAAAAAAACTGTGTGTACTAATGTACCAGGGACCTTCTACTGTTCTTGTCCTGATGGATTGTACCCTTCAACTGGAATCCTGTGGGAGATGGGGGTCTCATTTTGTCAAAGTGAGCACATCTAAGTTGAAATATAACTAAGCTTTATGAAATGTAAAGTTATTCATGTAAAAAATACTCTCCAAATTACTGACAGATCTTCAAGATATTCTAAATGAAATAAAACCTGCAGAGGTAAGCCCAGATGTTCTGCATAATTTTGAGATTACAAAGTTAGATTGTGCCTCTCTCTTGAGAAACAGATACTCAACACACTTTATTGCAGGGTCAGACCAAAGAAAGAGCTTTCCTCAACAACATGGATCAGCAGCTTAAGAACAACACGGGTGTCTTCTTACCAGACGCGGTATGTAGGAAACACTGTCCTGTGTAATAAATAATAGGAACAAATAGCAAAAATAATCAGTGAGAGTATTATTTAATACTATTTATTTTATTTAGACTTTTAATTTAAACTTAAAATGACCAAGTAGAGGGAAATTGAAAGTGTGTTTTAAGTGACAGTGTTTGTCTAAAGAAGTGATTTAATGTGACGTGCACACTGCAATTACGTTCCTCTGTCCTGCTTGGTGTCTTTGCAGACAGTGGCAAACAGCTTCTCTGCATCTATGGTACTGAACATCCAACAGAAGTTTTATATCATATTTAAGATTTTTATTTTTTGTCTACCCGTTTATTTATCATTACAATGACTTAACTTCTTGCAGGAAGTGTCAGGTGTTGGACCACGTGCCAAGTCACCCAAGGTGAATAGTGAGGGAGATGGGGAGACCGGCAGTGTGATCCTGGACATCTCAGACCGTCTAGTTTCTGCACTGTTACCAGCATCTCAGAATGAAACCATGAAAGCAATACACACTCCAACAGTGGGTAGGAGAAGTTCCCCTTAGTTTAGCTCACATTACTTTTGAATTGTTAGTGAATGTCAACTACACCCATTGTAATTTTCATCCATGTCCAAGATTTGAGCCTACATGCCATTGGTCCAGGGACTCATGAGGACAACAACGCCCCCCTTTCTGCCAAAGGACAGACCATGGAAATCAACTTGGAGGCTCTTGCCAGTGCCAACAACGGTGAGAGAGATTAAATATATATATAAATAATAAATATAAATAAATAAATACATATTAAAAAGAGCACGATGACTGTCATCATGAAACATAACATTTATATATGTTTGTTGCCTCATGTGGACACTCCCAGGTACTGCAGCAGCTGCCTTAATGACACTAAATGGGATGGAGAGTCTTCTTAGTCATCAATACTTTAAAACAGAGAACAAGACGCAGATGTACTCGGATGTTTTCACTGCAATCTTGCCGGGAATAAACACCACCAACCTCACAGAGCCTGTCAACTTTACCGTCTATCATAAAAAGGTGCAGCATCAACCAAAATCTAATGATTGTGCATCTAAAAGAACTTTTAATGCATCTGACCTCTGTTTCTCTTGGTACCTCAGAAAATACCTGAATCGGGGATGGTGACGTGTGTGTACTGGGAAGACAAAAGCAAGAATGAAGAAGAGGGACAAGAGGATGGGGGAGGAACAGACAGCGAGAGGCGTTGGTCAGTAGAGGGCTGTTGGGTTGCGTTCACAAATGAGAACTACACAGTATGCAGCTGCTCTCACCTTTCGACCTTCGCCCTCATCATGCAGATTGGGGAGGTATATCATATTTCCAACTGCATGGTAAAAGAGTGTTAAGCAAAGTTGCAGACCCATGATCGGTTGGTCCAAATGTATATGTCTTCTGTCTTCTCAGCCTCCACCAGAGGATCCTTTCCTAGAGTGGCTAAACCGAATGTGTGTGATTGTTGGACTATTCTTCTTTGCCTTGGCCATCTTTACCTTCCTCCTGTGTAGCTGGAACCCCAAGATCAACAACACTGCCCGTCTTCACCTGTGCCTCTGCCTGTTCTTTTCCCATCTGTTGCTGCTGTGGAACGACAAATACGTTGAACAAGAGGTACAGTAAGATGCAGATTGTTGTTTTTTGCTCTCCAAAAATACTTCAAGGACCCTCACACTAAATGCGACTCAAATTAAGCAAACAATTCTTTGCTGTGGCTGTATCCACTTGAGGCTTGGGGTTTCTATGAAAGGAAGCAATTTACTGTGTTTAATATTCTCATCATGTGTCTCCACAGCTGGCCTGCACTGTCATGGCGGGCCTCCTCCACTTCTTAGTTGTGGCAGGTTTTGTGTGGATGCTGCTGGAGGCGCTACAGCTCCACCTGTTGGTCAGACGGCTCTCCAAGGTTCAGGTCATCCAGAGAGACGGCCTCCCCAGGCCATTCCTCTACCTCATTGGCTACGGCGTTCCATTTGTGATCGTGGGCGTTTCTGCACTGGTATATTCTGATGGATATGGTGCTACTGAGGCAGAGGTGTGAGTAGGACAAACAGTAATGCATGCACTCATTCATATTCTACTGCATGTCTGATGTGCATCCAGGTAGAAAGGATTGTCTGTTTTTCTGATTCTGTTGCAGGTGCTGGCTCTCTCAGCGGCGCAGTTTCAACTGGGCTTTAACAGGCCCTGTGATTGTTATCCTTGGAGTGAGTATACTGGATATTAGCAACTGCATCCCATTTCTTTAAACCAAATACATCAGCTCAGCCTGGTGTGTTCTCTAACTTTAACTTGTGTGGATTCATTTTGAGCTCACCAAAAAAAAGCCCACATGCACCTTAGGGTAATATTATCGCTGGGTGTGTTTAGTGATGCATTATGTCTCTCATGAAGCTACAATAAAAAACAATTGAATGTGTTGCAATCCAAAGAGGAATTTGCCCCGATTCAATTTCTATAGGATGTGAGTGATTTGGCTCTCAAAGCATTGTGGGATGGCAAGCAACAAAGAAGTAAGCAGAGTTTGAAAAGTGTTAACTTAATGCAAATGAGGGAGAAATTTTTCCTGCATGCTCCAAAATGATCTGCCAAAAAACTGACAATGACAAAATGATGCAGTGATAGGACAGGAAGTCTTTGCATAAATATCTGGAGAGGAGAAGATTATTAGAGTAAATTGCTCTTTTATGTGTCATTTGCCTTTATGGACAAAAAAAGTGCGGCTTGGCACAGAGTCACGAACAGATTGTTGAGATTGTTGGAGAAAGTCGTAGGTTGGTTATTTAAACAACGTTCGGTAACGAGCAAGCTTCTCATTAGCTTGCAAGTGTTGACACGCCCAATGGCAACGTTTAGATTTCTTCCCTTCCAGTGGGTCCTCGCAATTAGCCTCATCTCATATCAAAGATATTCTCATAAAGACACCCCACTCTGTATGTTTTACATCGAGCTGTTCTATCTCAGCTCAGCCTCTGTGTCTTTTTTTTCTTTAAGCTTAATTGGATATTGTTCTGTGCAACTCTATGGAGTCTGAGACCCACCTTGGCCAACATGAAAAGTGATGTTTCTCAATCCAAAGACACCAGGTATGACCCAGGAGTGTTCAGGATTTGCATAGAAATGAAAAATCAGAAATTTGTGTCCACAGAACTGCTTTATTTCCAGGAAAGATGAAGGCGGCACATCATATTATACAGTATCACAATAAATCACAGACTCTATATAATGTTCATTTGAATGTATTTAATTGTTTTGAATAATTGTATATGATTTTTATAGAGTGAAAACTAAATAAAAGTTGAAGTAGAGCCAGGTTAGAGTTGGATTAGGGTCGAAAGTGTGAGGGTTGGGATTACATCAAAAAAAAAGGTCGTTTTGTTATACACATTTAATCAGCTATTAGAGGAAGTGTCAACATAATCAAAGTGTACTCAGTAGTCGTCTATGTTTCAAGACTTATACATTCTTAAGATAACAAGTCATTAAATTCTCTTTGTTTACAGGTTGATTCTGTTCAAGATCGTGGCCCAGTTTGTCATCCTGGGCTGCACCTGGATTCTGGGCCTGTACCAGTCGAATCTCTTCTTCCAGGTCCTCTTCATTTTACTCAACTCCCAGCAAGGCACCTTCCTCTTCATCGTCCACTGCCTGCTCAATAAGGAGGTAGTCTTCAGCTTGATCAGTCTCCTCTTCTCCGTGTCTTGCCTTTTGTGTAATGATTGTACTTTTGTATATTTTCTACAGCATTGAATTGTTGATTTGTGTCCTCCAGGTGCGAGAGGAGTACATGCGATGGCTGACATGCTCTTGTGGAAACAACAGAACAGTGGTGAGTCCCTATTCCTGAAAAGTTTCAAAGAAGTGTGCCACCCTTAACAGTGCACATTTTAAGCATTTTGTTTGTACTTAGACTATATATAAATTTCAACAGCTCTAATACTGACCAAAATCATCTGTTTGGACAGAGAGATGCACCTTCAGTGTCTGAGGATTTGGACAAGCCTGAGGAACAGACAGCTGAGGGAAGAACGGGTGACTAATCCCACTGAAATGAACAGAAACAGACAGAGAGAACAGAGACCAAGTAATAGTGAGTTATTAGTATTATGTTTTTATAAATTCTAGTTTAATGAATGCAAAAGGCGACATGCATGTTAACACGAACGTCTACATCCTGAATGCTTCTATTTTCATTGTCCGATGACTGAAATTAAAATGTTTTAAATTCAGCTTTAAGTGCTACTGTTTCTCCACTTGCTGTAGTCATGTTTATTTAGGTGTGAGTATTTATACAATGCAATAATTCATGTTGTGTAATCACCATCAATCATGGATGATTTTAGCTATGAAACTGTTGATTTGCTGCCTGGTTGTGCTGATCAAATAGATTCCATTGTTAATCGTATTTTTAATATGTTGTACTGTCAGCAAAAGGTCCTTGAACTGGGAACAATCCACAGTAATTCCAAAAAATTACATTACAAAAAAATAGCCATCCTGAGTTGATTAAAAAGGAACTAGACTTCCTGACTAACAGATCTCACAGAGTGAGAGCAAACTGACATTTCTCTGGACTAACTGAGTGTGTTCCTTTCAAGCTTAAAAGGACAAATGTATTTGCAAAGACAGGCAAGGTCGGTATCTGTTGTTAAAGAAAGCAGAATCCATCCTGTTTGACACCACCCGTAACCTGCACCAAGAATTTCAGACCTTGCCTTCGGGTTCCAGCTTCAGTTTAGCCATCACACCTCCATATCTTTAGTCATTTCACTGCTTATCTCCAGTAGTAAAATATTAAAGGTAATATCAGCTCAACCACGCAATCACACTTACAAATACATTTTGCAAATATGTATTTAACTGCATTGTTTGTTTTCTGACATTGTGTGATATTGTGTGCCTCTCTGGGGACAAATAAAGTTCTACTTGACTCGAATTAATAATATCTAATATTATTGTGCTGACTAAGTTTGAGATGTGGCTCATGTAGCTGAAGAATTTCGAGCTCGACTGTCACACAGTACATAAGATAAGATAAACCTTAGATAAGATAAACCTTTATTCGTCCCACAGTGGGGAAATTTACATGAAAGCTTTTAGAAATCTCAATGTCAACCCAAGAATTAAATTACCTTAACAGATTAACGTAACCCACATTAGGGCAGAACCAGTGTAAAAGTCTTTTTTGCTCGTGTATATTTCATAAAAACAAGCCTATAATAGTCTTCACAGTGTTTAGGAGAACACTGACTTGTCATCATCTCTCCACCTAAATCATTTGCTTGGGTGTGGGAGCTTTTACAAACATGTCGCCCACGCCCTCAGTCAGTCGCTGTTTAAAAAAACACACTTTCTCCAAAGTAAAAACAATCACGTCTCAGCTTTTTCTTCATTTGTATTACATTTACATGAGAGCTGGGACACTTCGAGGTGTGTCAGACTTTACAAGACAAATTCAAGACACGGGCAAAGCCAAGCGTATTCTCCCTCATTTACATTGTCTGCATTTAAATTGCATTTCCCTGACACATTGATTCAGAATAACACACACAGATCAAATAAGGATACTAAACTTAAATTCATTGGACTGGGACCATGAAAAAAGGAATGCAAGGATCAACCTAGTTTAACCTAGTTTTCTTCTTTGTATACAAACCTCTGTCAGACATGCATGTAATGTATGTATTACAGAACAAAATAATAAAAAAAATCTGCTGACTGCTGTTTATCATCTTTGGAAAGCTACACTGATGTGCACTCCACTTTTGGCACAGAGTCACTTTCCCATCACTTGGAATCGTGAAGCACTTTAAAAGATATTGCACATAATTCAATATTACTGTGGCAGTATCGGCCAAATTCTCTTGTTGACATCTGATTTGTTGATCTTTGCCTGTTCTCATAAAGTTTAAAAATAAATGACAGATATGACTGCTCATAATACTGCTTGCATTAGAGTTTTAGACGAGCACAGGTAAATCTATCTACTGTTTATCAGCAGACGATATAAAGGAGCAATTGAGAATTAAACAAAGTGGAAAAACTGCACATCAGAAATGAGGAACAACGACAATAATAAAGCAATTTGAATCATCATCTAATATGAGACTTGGGAAGCACATGATAAGGTACACATTTTGTTTTTGCCTATTACATGTGTATACATTTCAGTAACACTTTGCTATTTTAAGATGTCACCTAACTGAAATGATATTGAGTACATTTTGAACTTTTGAGCTGTGCCTGTGTCCCAATGAAATGGCACTTATAGGAGTCTGTGATTGTAATATCGCTTTTCATTTGAAGGTTATTAAGGACATTAATGCCAATATTAGAAACAATCAAGGAAAAAGTCCCTGCGTCCATTATATGTTTTAATTGTTGTTGGTAATCCCAGGACACACCTCTGACAAAGCAGACGAGCGATCATTGGAAGTAGCTGGTGGCTGGTGCTAATGGGGACTGACCAATTACCCAATAGAACTGCGGTGGAGGGGCTGGGGTCGCAGATTACAGAAGCTGCTGAAATCCCCTGTGGAAATCTGAGCAAAGAGTGGAAATAAATAATGTCCTCTTTTCCCTCCGCTCCCTCATCAACTGCGGTGTTGGTGCTCTTAAGCTACAGGCACTTAACTACACCGAGCTGCACACTTACAAGTCCACTTCTGAGTGGCCAACAGTGGAAGACGTGGTAGTAAAAGTGATCTTGATTACAGCTTAACATAGTCTGTGAAACGATTAAAGGTGCACTCAATGTTTCACAGGCTCTTTGCCAAAAATAACCTGAGAGTATCAGGGGGGAAGTGTTTTTGAACAGTGCCAATCACTCCTCTGTTAACTCACGCCAGAGGCTTCACGTCTTATCTCTGAAGAGCTGCACCAGTTACTTAACAGCCTGAAATTTGTGAGTCAAATCCAATATGAGACACACTTGCTGATGTTGTTGTAGTTTTTGATGACGGCCACTAGATGTTACCAAAGAGCCACGTATTTCTGATTTTACCTTTAACTGAGGGAGGTTTATCACAGCTTCGGGTTGTTGACTGTGCACCTGACATTGCGGTTATTATCAGCTGCTGGTTTTAAACACTAACTTGCATTGACCTTAATGTAAGCAACCCCACACTTAACAGCCTCACTGAATTCCAGGATAAAGATAATATTTCTGAACAGCAGTTTTGAGCAATGCAAGCTTGCATAGTTGTTTTATTTACAGGATAAACATAAAAGCAGAGCAACGGAAGTTGAGACATCCTTTGTGTTTCACCTCCTTTATCATTTCCTTATAGACAAATAGTGTATATGAGTTGTAGCCTATTTACACAGTAACACTTTTCTCAGGAGCTAGCAAGTGCAGGAACAAAAGTTTATCCATCTGCTTTATGCACAAATATTTATGATGCAATAAGACATGATGCCATCTGGATATTGCTCTTGTTATTGTTTGCTGACAAAGTTTGCTCATTATATCGAGTGTGTAGAATAACCAGTTACTAACTTTGTATGTGTATTTTTTGATTGTATATAAAGAGTAGATCTGTTTCCTCTGTTCTTGTATGTGGTTGTGTGTGTGTGATTTTATGTTTGCATGTGTGTGTGTGGATTGCGAGAGAAACTTTGTCCATTCCCGTTTAATGATGTGAAGCGTCTGTAAGGATCAGCTGGAACTCTGCGTTCTGTCTGCTTGAGTGCTGATTGCATCCCAGTTGGGTCTTGTGATGATGCCCTCAGCTCTGTCCAGGCATGAGGCCACTGATGACACAGCCAACATTCACACTCTACAAACTCTGTTCCCAGCCATTTATTCAGAGTGTCTTAAACACCGAATCTGTTCGATATAAACCCTGACAGTTTGTCACAAGCATGTGCCACAACTGAAAAATGTACAAATCAGTTTTCTCATATGTTCCTAAAAACAACGAATTCTAATTCATTTTGTGGAAATTCTAATCCATCGTTGCGGAGGCTTCATGACAACACCAATATCACCGCATTAATAATAGTATTAATAATGTACACATTCACTAGAAGAGTCATTAACGGCGTCTTCATTCTGTATTTCTGTCAGTTTCAAATGTTTCCATTTACATAAAACAAAGTCAACAAATACATCCACACACCAAAGGATTTTAGTGCAATTTTCAAGCTCAAAAGCTACTTGGTGTACTGATCTATGTGTTTCAATTCTGCTGTATATTTCTATGATCCAGCACTCATCCATTGGGCACCAGGATGGGCTTGTGTTTTTATTTTAATTTTATCCTCTCTTGCATAGAAGTCATTATCTCATAGTTCATTTAGGCCATTACTCTAAAACCTGGTGTAGTGAGTTCCGGTTACTGATGATTCCTATGCATTCTGGTTTAGTCTCTTTGCATAAGCAATGTCTGTGTTCTTTAACTGGGTGCAAACATGGTGCCAAAGCATTTCTAACAACCTACAGACCAGCAATCTAAATCTAAATCAATGATATGTGCAGGCAATAATGCTAATGGCTTGAGAACAGAGTTGCACAAATATTGCCAAGACAATATTTGAAATGTTTCAGGCAATCCTGCTACCACGACTCTGACATGACGTTCAAGCTACAGCTGCCTCCGAAAGAAATAATGGACAGGGAGAGGAGTGAAAAAAAAAAACGAGAGAATGCAGTGCTCAGGGTTAGCTTCGGTGTCTCTCACTCTTTGCTCCTCTTCTCAATACTATACTTGGTTGCCATGGAAACACACTCGCAGCGTTTTGAGTCGTGAGGCCAGTCAGCTGAGATGCCTCGTCTGGTAAACAATCCTGCAGTCTGAGCCGAACATGTTGGGTGTGCATTTGTCAGGCTATGTAGACGTTGGCCAAAGGTGATGGGAGGCGGACCAGCAACTCGTGACAACTTTAACCTTTTCCTGGTGCAAGATTTGATGTTTCATTTCACTGGCATTTAAGCAACAGATACTGTATGAGACTGTTTAATCGACTAGACTAGGAACATAAGCTCACACAGGTAAGCGACTGCAGTCATAGCTTATCTTTTTTTTCCAGTCACTACACACAGTCAAAAAAGGAATGAATGATTCACAGAAAACTGGCCGTGTTAAACATCACTCCACATCCTTATTAGTGATGTTGGAAGAATTTCATTGTAAACTCCGCCTCCTACATCTTAACTCCATAGTCTTGTCTGCACACTCTTTTGAGAGCAGTCATTTCAAGCCTATAATTATCATTATCATCATAGGAACCTAAATAAGTCTTATTGTCTACGGAGACATCCTGATATCGTGTGTAAAATACTGCCGTGTATGCACAATGACTCACAACATCAGCACAAAACACGCTGGTTTACAATTACACGCAGACCAGGGCAGTTCACCAATGATGTTTTCCTAATCAAGAGTAGGTGAGCGCATGGGCCATTTCACAATTACAGGCAAAACACACACACACACACGATTGTAATTATCTTATTGAAGGCAGAAAAACCAGGCACTGCCTCACAATGTTTTGGGAATGTTTCCTCTATGTAGTCCAGTCTTTCGTCCTTTGCCAAACAAAATTACTCACTTAAAAGTGAGTTTTAAGCAAACAGATTCTAAAGAGAAACACTTAAAGGTATAATCAGACTTAAAGGTGCTGATCAGACTGTAAGCAATGCCCGGTGCACAGAACAGGAAGCATTTGCCCGGATATCTGTTACGAGTTATCTGGAGGCTACACTGGAAACTCCAAAACATTAGCTGTTCCTCCCACAGGCGAGATTGTCATTGCATGATAGTTGATGGGCTCTGAGATTGGCCAGCTGCTGTCAATCAAACACAGATGAAAAGGAGCATTTCTGATGTTTCCCCTTTTCTCTTCCTATTCATAATAACTGAAACACATGAAAGAAGGAAAACACATGAGCAGATCAGAGCTGATAAGGTGCACCAAAGCAGTTTCACAGGAAAAGCATAAAAAATAAATCAAGTAAGTGCAGTGAGGGACGCATTGAGCTGGAAGGATTTCTGGAATGGAAAGTCTTCTGAAATTAGATTCATTAATGGAGCAGCCAATGTCACAGCCCCCAAAACCTTAAGCGGTGGCATGATGACAACTCTACTTATCTTTGCGCTAATAGCTGGCCTCACAAGAAGGATCATTTTGACGAGGAGTTTTTAATTTAGTTATTGTCTTAGTCACTTACTGAAAATTGTAGTTGGTCTGTTGTCTTTTTATTTTGTTTTGTTTTAGTCATTATTTAGTCAGTGGAACTAATTTTAGTCATCATTTTTTACACATGATACTGTAATGGATTTTGCCGAAGGATATTTCTCCTGGCAGTAAAAATTCCGATGAGAAGTAAGAACCTTGAACTATGTGTTTATTCATCTAGGTTGAGAATGTGTTACTGACTTACAGTCATTCTTTCAAATCATAAAAATGAGCGACTAAAGTTTGTTAGAAAAAGAGCAATACAATCATATCTGCTTCACAGCTTGTATTTATTTTCTGCATATATCCACTGCACAACAATCCTTTATGGCCTCTGCATGTTTGCTTGTGCAAAACAATCTAATCCGACATTACTGATGTTATAGATATTACAGTAATCAAATTATCGGCCTGTGAAGGACCCCCCTGTCGCCACGCTGTGTGATGAATTATAGGAAAGGTCACAGCCTGCTGGTGTTTTATTATAATGCATTATAATTACTCGATAAAACAGACTTTTAATGTATTAGTGACTCTATTACTTCTGCTAAATTCAGCATCATGTTTGACTCAGTAAAGCTTCAATTTAATAATATATCTATCAATATGTTAATGGAGCTAATAATTGTTGAGCTATATAACTATTCAAATTAGTCCCAAAGGGGATTTCACATTTATACATGTTATTGACTCATACATAATTGATATATCCCTGGACAGACACTGTGGGATGGTGTGTCTGCAGGTGCCTTGTTAAATGGGTAATGTTAATTCTGCTGATTATACATCCATGACATGTGGCAAGCAGAGAGCGAGAATCTTAACGTGCACTTGGTTATAAAGGAAAACAACCAAAGCCTTTAGATGGCTACTGTGATCTAGCAATTATTTTGTCAAGGCATAATTTCACCGTAATCTTTGGTGTCAATATTTCTTTTAACACCTAACAGTCCCTTACAGTAACTTGAGAATATAAGAACAGCTATTAATTGTTTGGCTGTCAGCAGCAGAGTCCCATGCATCAAAGCGGCTTTGTATGTGAGAGTTAGGAGTTAGGAAAGAATTATTTATGACGAGACAGCTGGATGAGGCTATTAAGAAATCCAACCAGACAGGCCACCATCTTTGGGTCCCTTAAGACAGTCAGCCTGAAATTTTGTGGTCAGACAAAGTGATGCTTTTGAAATATTAGCAATCTCTTTACCGCCATATTGGCCCGCTAATGACAGGGCACTGACAATAGCCAATCAGTCTTTTGAGACCCAACTGATCTTTCATGTTCAAAAATTTTGGCTTACAAAAACTTGCATCCACGAATGAGGGAGAGGTGTCTCAAAGGCTCATAACTTTATTTTACATAAAATTTGCTGTTGATATTCATGACATTCATGATCTCGCTGTACTGTATCTTCTCCAATACGGTTCTCCAAGTCTCTGTTTTCCCCCAGCTCAACTCGTACACACAGCTCAACCAGTTGCATTCATGGAGGCCATTCATTAGATCAGATGTGCAAAGATGAAAATGAAACAAAAAACTTCTTGGCCAGGGCTAATGGAGAGTGAGTGAGGAAGCACACTCTCTCGCTCATTTCTCTCTCCCTTCACTCTGATGTTTGCCTTCTGTTCTCGTTTTTCTCCTCCAATCTACTAATTCCCTAGATCGCATTCAGCCAATAAATGCAGTCTCTGGAAAATAGTAGATCAGAACTGACCAAATGCAGTCTAGACGGGATCATTAGAGCAGGATTTTCCCAGTTAGCAGGTGCTTTTGAAGGCAGGGCTACGAGTCAGCAACTCTGAAAAAAAGTGTTGTGGCTGTATATGTGCCTTCCAGATGACTTGAAATAATGATGTGGTTCTGGAATTAATAATGACTTTCGATGCAAGAAATCATCATAATCCATTACTGGTACAGAGCCACAGCTGCATTTTTGCTCGTGTATGTGGCCTATTGTGTGTGGAAGGCATCATATAGTTCATCACACATGACTACATATGCTCTCTGTAGCAGGAATAACAGATTTGTTAAGCATCATGCCAAGACAAGCCATTGTACTATTGCTTAACACTGCAGGCCGTGATAATGAGAAAATATTAATGAGAGTCTCAGTGCCGCATCGGTCTCTGGAGCTAATAGTCCTCCACTGACAGAGGAAAAACGACAGAGATGGAGAGAGAGCGAGTTAATGAGATCAAGTACACACGTGCGTTTGCATGTGTCTGTGCGAGCTTGCTTTTCTGAGTGAGAAAGACGAGGAGACAAAAACAAACAAAAAAAGCGAGTGAGAAAGGGGAGGGGAAGATTGTTAATTGAGTACGATCACACCTCCAACATATTCCTTCATGGGAAACAGGCAGAATCAACCTCCGTGCCGCCCACACACTCATGCAGAACATCATCAGGGTCTTCTCATTCCCAGCTCTGGATTTGCATTGTTTACACAGTTTGATTCACAAACTGCTGGAGACTTATTCACCCCCACTCCATCTTTTATTCTTAAAGCTTCAAATGCATGTGTGGACAAAGCAGAGAATGCATGCTGCTAGTAAAGAGAGGAGAACGATGAGACATAGCATAGGGAGGGAGCTGACAACAGAATGGGCTCTGATCATCTTAATGCAGCCAGACCTATTGGCTAGTTTAAATTGATAGCGAGCTCGGAGCAACACCTCAATGAATTCATATTCCATTGCACATCTTTCATCGCCCCAAATCGCTGCAATGTGCTTACAACAAACGATCCCTAATGCAGGGAGGTTTTAATAATTCACCTCCCTGTTTGTTGAATCTGACTGAATCTGTCGAAATAGAATTGGAGCAAAATCCCGCTTCCTTCCTCTCTGCCTCCTCTCCCTCCCACCCATTTTCACTTTTTACAACAGCATCTGTTAGTTTATTACAGTAATTACCAATGAAGAATTAGAAAGGCTAATCAGGAGGTTTGTAGTTGCACCTGCTCGTCTGTTTTTGTGTCTGAAATGTCTGTTGAATGTTGGATCTTTTAATAGTGAAGGAAATATAGTGTTATGCTTTAAGTCTGAGTACCTCGCATCATAAATAAATCACTGTTACTCTTCATATTATATGTAGCATGTCCAATAACAATACTATTTTTTTCATATTTAATATCATTACCATTTGATAATTTCCAACTTCATTAAATGCTGCCATATCTGCGGGTACTGACTTCAGTAGAAAAGAAGCCAGCTGCAGAGGCAGATGCCCACTGCAGTTCAACTAGGCCAGTCAGGTGGTTTGTGATTGCACCTGTTCATCTGCTTTTCTGTCTGAAATGTTAAATGTTGGATCTTTTGATAGTGAAGGAAATATGGGCTGCATGTATGGGTCTGACTGATAAACGTGTGGAGAGCCATATGTGTGCCTGCCCACTAACACTTCTCTTATTTAAAATTATATCAACACCATTTGCTTTCTTTTTTTTTTTTTTTTTAACTCCACAGTTGTTAATGAAGGAAAGTGTATCTGCAGGTATTCACTGAAAGGAAGCCAGCTGTAGAGGCAGATGCCCACTGCAGTTCAACTATATTACTCTACGCAGAGGTCTGTGCATCCTCCACCTCTCTCTCTCTCTCTCTCTCTCTCTCTCCCTCTCTCTCTCTCTCTCAGTCATCCTCTCCCGCCGTGCTGCTGCTGAGCCTGCGACGTTAGCAGTGGATGGGGGGGGAAAAAAAAAATCTCCCTCTCTCTCTCTCTTTGCTCTCTTTGCTTCAGCCAACGGACGCGCAATTTGGAAGGGAAATAAGTGAAGGTACTGTATTAAAATCCGTTTCCATCGTGAGATTTAAAGCTCATTTTTTCCCTCCCTCCATCTTTTGAATGCTGCTCCTTGGTGTTGTATGTTGCAATGGATGCAAGCGACGGCAGAGCGAGCATGCACCTGCACTCCAGACTCCAACGCTCTGCTGGGCTGAGTCCTCTTGGTGCAACAGAAGCCCATATGGTTGATATTTACCAGCGCTTGCAACCGTGCTTTTCCTGTTTGGGGCTTTGCATTACCTGCAATTCTGAGCAGACTTGTGATATCAAATCATGCTGTACGTGTATGGAATAAGATTTGATTGCTGGGTGTTAGTCTACATGTACAGTTGTTGCTGTGCACCGCCGGACGCTATTTCTGCATGTTTGGGGTCTAAATGCCAAACAGAAGTGATTAAAATGTGTGGCCGTAGATTTGAAGTGTCACATGAAGCCAGGCTTGGTATTTATGCCGGGCTCTGCGGGGACAGGATGGACGGGCAGAGTGCGCGCCATGGACAGATGTGCAAGAAGGGATTTAGTATCGAGGGAGGAATCACGCAGGGGATAAAACTGGCGATGCGTGTGTGTGTGTGTGTGTGTGTGCGTGTGTGTGCATGTGTGTGTGTTCTGGCTTGTGTTTTGGAGGGTGAATGGCCAGGCTTTCCAGCAGTGTTGACCACTGTGTCGCACGACTTTACCTGCAATGAGGGCTTCTAATGTCAGCTGCCTCGTTCTCCTGTGCTCGTGCGTGTGTGCGAGTCTAGTGTGTGTGTGTGTGTGTGAGAGAGAGAGATTTCCTGCCAGCAGCAGCAACAGTGTCCGACTGCTGACCGATGGACCACACAGATTCCATCGCCCACACATTTTGGGCTGCCAGGCACGAGATGAAACGTGGCAACTGTGTACAACATTTTAAAACCATCCATCACTACTCTGGTTAAATGAATCTTCTGTCCTGTGTGTCCATCATCAGTGGATGTGTGTGTGTCCTCGCAGTGCAGGGCTTCAGCACCATGGACAGCGCTTTGTGCTGACCAAGCGCAAAACTGGCTCTGGTGGTGTGTGAGCGCCACATGTTGGGGAGATTGACTGGTTCTGAGATGTGATAAGTGTGTGCTTGAACATGATCTGCATGCCTAATCGAAATGTAGGCACCATTTTCTTGCTCACTTAGGTGATGAGAGAATAATAAGAGGAGATACTTAAAGAGGAATCAGGCATTGAGTTGTGCATGGGAGTGAGTGGTGGAGCAGGTGGATGGCGTATTTCTTCTGTTTTTCTTGGCACAATCACTCTTTTTAGAGTTCACACACACAAACATCAGAATGACTTCGATTAAAATGCCACTTGTTAGCTTTACAAGATTAGATATGTCACTCCAAATGAATGCAAATAAAGTAAATAAGACATTACATTTGCGTTTTTTCTATGGCTTGTGAAAAGATGAATTCACTACAGATGTCAACAAAGCTGGTACAGTCAATTAATGTTGGTCTTTAGATGTGAACATCAATAAGACAGCACTGTTTCTTTCCTGATCAATAGTTAATAAGTGCTCCATCAGGTTCGGCTCAAAATGACAGAAGGGCGTATCGGTTTGCTAAGTAGGTGGATTCCTCCTTATATACAGTGTAGTAAATTTGCCTTCACTACAGTCAATAAGGAAAACCTCTCCCAGTGCCTTCGCCATCCATGCTAAGCCTGGTCCCATCAATCACTGGCCCCGCCCACTTGAAATAAGGAGAACTACATGAGGAATACATGTCAAGCTTCGTGCCCCACATTATTTCGTTCTCTTATTACACCCCTTTGGTTTCCACAAATTGCTTCATTCTCTCTCCATCCACTGCATTCATTTGTCCCATTCTGCTTATCTCCCTAAATCCATTTCTTCCTGATGTCGATGATTCCTGATGTTGCCCTTGGAGGAGTGATGAGCAGTCTCCAATCAATTGCAATCACAGATCAGTGGTGCACCAGGAAAAAGGGGAGAGGAAATCAGTACGGGAGGCAGGCCGGGGAGTCCTGAATGATGACCACCCACCTACCAAACCCACTGCCTTGTTGCCATGTAATCTTCAGTTCTTCAGAATACTATTGAACCACGTTAGCCATAATTCAGGGAATCCATAGCGCTGTCTGTTGGGGTTGCTCTCCAGAGGTGATGGATGTTATACTGGAAGGAACCTGAAGTGTAATTTTCTTCCTGCTTACTTGTCTTGTGTGAAATCCAAGACATGCAAACTGATACTGCTGCTTTGACTGGCTGAATAAAATAAGAAAAAAAATAACAACCGTGCCGGTGAAAGACTGGATTACTGGAGCGACATAAAAACAGGATTCAGCAAAGTAAACATGGGAAGAAAATACAGGGAAAGACTAAAACATAATGGCACCAAAAATGATATATAACACAAACTGAATACTCAGTGTATCCTGGTATACAAATCAGCAGTATCATTTAGTCTGATGGATGATTGGAATAAGACGGCACAGCAGTCTGAACCAGGATGAATAAGAGAAAATGTTCCAGTGGTCTCTCTCTTCACAACTTGTGAGTTAAATGGAATTTCTACCAATTGCCTGAGTCAATAGAGAGCCAGATGGTGCAGGGGCTCGAGCAGTTATCGAATAGTTAATAAAAAGAGCTGATAGCGCCGTCATATTTTCCTGACCTCGGTGCACTGAGAGACCAAGACACTTTGTGCTTCTCTGACCTAATTAATTCACCTTGCACTCAGAAGCAGGTCAAACGGACGATGGTCCTGATGCGGTGATGGGATGATGCTACAGCACATGCCGGGGGGATTTTGATGACGTTTTTACACTGATTAAATGGCAGTAAAATGCACTGATGTTAAACCCACTTATGTGTAATTCCTCTTTGACAGCACAGACCTTATGGGAAGTGCTGAGTTGATAAGATATGCAATAGTAACAGTGTCGAGTGTGTTTCTGTTTGATTGACTAATAAAGCAGATGGCCGGGAGGGTGACTGGCTGCTTAGCCGACTACTTGACCGGCTGGTTCTGCCATTCATTAACTCTCTCGCTAAGTCAGTCGACCACATGCTAACTCACGATCGACAACTGGCTTTGTTGCAAATAAATGCAATAGATACAATGCAACCGTAGAGGCACAATCTGTGAAGCAAATATAAACAAAAGTGTCGCAGCACCACCAAAATTTAAAGGACTGAAAGTTGCTATGACAGTTTGAAGGGTTGATTTACAAAACATTTTAATACACAGACAAGTTATTAATGCCACAGATGCTGTAAAATGTCTGTAATAAAACATTTAGTCTTTTCAACTTCCTTAATTATTTATGCGGATATATATGTACTATGGTCATAAAAGTGCTGATTGGGCTTTTAACTAACCATATAACTGGGCCTTTATCTACCTTCATGTATTATTCATCTTCTTTTCTTTTTCATCCATCCATACGGTACATCTAAGGACAGTACATTCTTAACAGAAACTATAAACATTTAAATTCTGTTTAAATTTGTATTAAAAAGATGAAAACCCCAGTATCGTGCCTCCCTGTTTGCATGGCTTTTCCACTGCTTAGTGTTATACAGTGTGCTCATATGTCTCTGATCCTCAGGGTTTATTCCAGGGAATAAGACTCTCAGCTCTCCGGCCCACAATTGGCAATCTCAGATCTTTAGCATTCCCCACCAGCTCCACCTCTCCCCCCGGCCTCCCTTTCCCAGCCACGCCCTTCAAATCGATTTCCGTATCCATCAGGAAGGATTATGCAAAGATCCTGAGAGGGATAACCCTTGGGAGACATTCACACTTGCTCACTCCTCCACATCGCATTCTTGGCCATCGCACACTGTGCTCTCTTTGAGCCTACCAGCTGTTGCAGTGCTCTGTGCAATCAATACGACAGTCATGTTTCACAACAACCGTCACTCCTTCACTGCCAGGAACCTGTGGGAGGTCCCCTTGGGCGAGAGACTGAGAGACATGGTAGACAGTGATTTGCTGACAAGGTTTTAGAAATGCAACAGCATTGGCGGGTTTGAGAAATTCAGATGCAGTTTCATGAGCTGTGTGTTTGTGGGGCGGGGGGTGAAAGTGTTGATGGGGAAACCTCTGTTCCATGGGAGGATGAGACGTGAAGGGAGTGCTGAGAGAGGGAGAAAAGGGGGAATGGATTGGGGGAATGGATTAAGAGGAGGAAACATGAAGCAGATAAAGACAGGAATCAAGAATGTTAGAGTTGCTTGCTATCTTGCGTTGTGGGGAAACTTCATCAGGGAATCCACTGTTACATCCAGGCACGCAGGACCCCCTCAGGACCCTACGGGGAGGAGGAGGAAGGAGAGGAAGGAACAGGAGGGAGAGCAGGGTAGGAAGGAGGGGTGTGGAATATGAGAGCAAAGAGGACGAGAGGTTAAGTGGGTATTAGTAGGAAAGCCGTAAGAGGCACAGTTGAGGTGTGGTCCTGCTCCTGGAAGTCTGCGAGAAAGCTTCAAATACATGGGGAGAATGGTTGTAGATACCGGTGTGGTCTGGTGGTTTCAGCCCAGTGTTGAGTAAGTGCTACAGGGCAACACAGACTCAACATGTGCTTCCTCAATTCAGCTTGAATCCAACTTTACAAATGATGGTTCGTTTGTGTCTGTTGAATGCTCTTTTTTTTTACTGAACAAAGGTGGTTGATAATCACCTTTAGGAAAGTGCTGGAATCCAAATACCGATGTTCAATGAACCCACAGCAGTTTTATGCAGAGGCCAATCATCCGGTGATATTGCATCCCTCCCCTTACGTTAATAGATTCACAACTCAGCACTTTATGACTATAATTGAAGTGACAAAGTGGTGCAATGTGACCTGACACTGACAAAATGTTTTTGACGGGGAAAATCTGTTGAGCAGAAAGAGGAGGACGCAGCGAAGCGTGGCTGTTTGAGTCGAAGGTGTTGGTTCTCTTGTGGTGACATACTGAAGCAGCGTGTATGTGAGTGCGAGTGGATGTGTGTATGGACATCCATGTCTCCCTTCAGTACAGAGACGAGCGCACGTCATGTTGCTGACTGAAGCCTGACTATCTGCAGCATACGTGAATATCAGCCACGAGAAACAAACCCACACACTTACACGCAGACAAGCATGCACTCTTAGTGGCTCACACTGGCACAAAAATGAATATACTGTACATACGCTGCATAATCACTACATGCTACATGAGCTACATTGGGATTAAATACTTGGAAAACACAGTTGCATTCCATGACAGAATCACATACGAGATTTATGTGTCAGTCTTTCATTTCATTTCATTGAAGTGATGCTTATACTAGATAAATTATTCAAACCCACATGCCATGTTTTTCTTATTGCGTCACCATTACATTAAAGAATCAAGGTTCTGAACCCAGATTCAAGAAATCGATTCTCGTGAGTTAATAATTTAAACTCTAAATACACTAATGCTAAATGAACACTAGGATATCGCTGCGCTGCAATCACATAGCTCAGTCGAGTGCCTCTATGACGCAATAAAGAAGGAAAAATTTATTCAACTACTCTGACGCTCAGTGAAGCCCAGCGTTTGGACGCATTTCAGATTTAATAATCTCCCGAGGAAGAAAGAGCTTGACATGACTCATACAATATGCAGCTGTTACTGTTAGGGGTGCTATTTTCAGGCTCTTACTGCAGTGCACTATGCACCAATACAGAATTGATTTACTCATGTTTTCAGTGCACGATTGTTTGTCTAATAAGTCAAAATCAGCATTTGTGTGAAAAAACTGGCAAATAAAGCAGAGATGAATGTGTGGGAGTATGCAGTTTTTTTTAAAAATTTGAACGAGTTAAGCAACTGCGGCCATTTGAAATATATCACCGGCGATAATGAATATGGTACATTCTTGAATGGTAAAATTTCTGAATACAAAAATAAAGGCAGGTAAAAGTGGCAGCAGCTTATTTAATTTAGAATCACTTTAATCATAAACCCAACAATCGAAATTGAATCACAAAAAATGTCATTATCCTCCATCTTTGAAAACTGTCAAATCTTGGCGACAACTTCATTTATTTTAAAGGAAGTTGATGAGTTGACGAAGCTTTTACTGAAACCTGCATGTGTGGATGTGTGTATATCATCAGCCATGCATGTTGCGCATGTTCAACTCTTTCTCTCTGGTGTATCTATTTAGTCAGTGTTTACTGCGTGTGTGTGTTTACAGTATGTGTGTTAAGTAAGGACACCATCTGCCATCATCTTGCTTTTTGCCAACCCCCCACCTCTGTTAACCCACACCCATGCTCACATACACGAAATCCTTCAGCGCGTTTGAGTTTGCTGAAGAAAAAAAAAAATCACTGTGACCCTCCAAGGGAAAAGCGGTTATAGATAATGGATGGTTGGATATGTGTGTGAGAGAGAGACAGAGAGAGAGAGGCAGAACATGCTGGAAGAAGAGTGGGTGTGAGGCAGAGAGTACTGTAATTGTTAAAGGGTGATGAATAAAAAGCTCGAAGACTGAGCAAAAAAGAAAGTTGTGGTATTTCTTCTCGAATTTAGCCTCTGGCATTTTAGATTCACCGTAGGCCGATGCTCGCATATTTCACTGTACATCACACTCGCTCACACACACACACACACACAAACAACAAAAGAAATACAATTACACGCACATACTTGCACACACATACAAAGTAGATTTTGGAATAATGCCTTGTTTTTTTTCTGAACTGCCCTAGATTCATTTGGCATCTGTGCTGCACACTCATCTCATCTCTCTCTCTCTTTCTCTCTGTGTTGTTATCACTCTGCTTTCCCTCTTGCTCACACACACACACACACACACACACACATAGACACACACACTGACACGTTCTATCGCCCTCTTTCTTGTGGCCTGCCTCTCTTCTTGAATCCCCCCCTCCCTCCTCTCTCTCTCTCTCAGAGTACAGACTGCTAAGATCTGGGTATAAATATTTTAGCTTTGTCACCCACTCTGCATCTGGTTCACAGAGAGACAGTATCTCTGTTCCCCCTGTATTCTTGTGTGTGCATGTGTGTGTGTGTATGTCTAGGCACAGTTTAGTTGGATGACTACGTGGCGGTATGCTGTACTGGTGCATCTGTTTCTAATTTGTGCCATGGTCTACAGAAGCTGAATATTGCATTGTCTTGGACAGTAAAGTATGTCCAGAATCAGTCTGATTTTAAGTTTAAATTTATTTTTTTGTCTCATATGTGCAAAAAGAAGCAGAGTCTTTTTTTAACAGTACAGAAAACGACACTATCCAAATTAATTACATGTCCAAAATAATAAAATAATATGATGCAGGAAGGCCAGTTTGAGAAAGAAAACCATGGCTTATTAGAGGATAAAACACTGCACAGCGGTTTATAATGATATAGACCAGGACTTTACAACTCTGGAAAGATATCATGGATGCAGCTATTTTATTTTTGGTCATGACTGCAGTAGACATTCATTTTATTGTGGCAAAAGTTTTGCTAGGATTTACTTCCTAGATGACCCTGTAGTTTTTTTTTGCTGGAGCCCCATTCATTGGCACAACTATTGAGCCAACAGCTGGGTCCCTTTCAAGTGAATGAGGGGGATGCATTTTTTTCACGCAGGGCTAAAGTCAGGTGCAAAGTCATGGCTGCTTTGCCACAGAGAACTTGGACTTCAGCAGATGCTCAGTGATAATCAATGGTAAAGCTTGGTGAGGGGACTGCATATATATGTGCCTGCTACACACACACACACACAGTTTCACACACAGTGGAGTCTCTTACCTGATGCTAGTGATAGGAAAAAGGATTTATGTGCTTTTTATTTGAATTTCTTTTTGCATGCTCATGAACCTTCCTACTCACTAGACATGTATTTATTTGTTATTGTCTTAAAAGTCTGGAAGGCCTGAACAAACAGAAACAGAGAGAGAGAGGGAGAGAGAGAGAGAGAGAGGTGGGGTATTGCAGACAGACTTAAAATAAAGGCCAGAAGCATTGTTGGAATGGTGGGTAGATTAGTGCTGGAGGAAGTATTTAGATTTTAGGAGGATTAATGTAACACAACAAAAAACTCTATTACAGCTGAAGGTTTCAATCATTCCTAATTTTACTTACATAGAAGTCAAAAAGTATTGGTATTAGTAATTTCCCTCTGAAATGTAGTGAAGTGTGAGTATAAAACAGAAATGCAAATAAGTAAAGTACTACAAAATTGTACTGGAATACAGTAATTGAGTAAATCTAAATTTCTTTCCAGCAGTGGAGTAGACAAACAGACAGACAGGTGTTTGGAGGGCAGAATAACTCTAGTTTATTCTAGGGGATTAAAGATTACAAACACATCCTTCAATCTAAGCCACAGCTCGCAGACACACATCTGCACTTTGAAGCTGCTGTTATATGCCCTGTGATTTCTCAGTATAAACAGACTAAACCTTGACAGTGTGTATCTGTGTGTACCTTCATTCATATCTAAAACGTTTAGGTTCTCATTCAGATCCCTTCAGATGCGGTGTCGTGCTTAGTCAGCTTCTCAGGCTCAGTTTGGAGTCATGGAGGCTAAAATGTAGAAATAAGCTGTTGGCTTGAAGTAATCGATAGCAAAACAAATGCTACCTCTCCCCTCAGTCAATAATAATATTGATTGCTGTACATCCTCTGTTAAAACAAGCCAAGGGAAGTTCATTTGTTCTTCTTTTTCATTTTCCAGTACTTTTTTTTGCTGCAGTTTTACTGGTTTGTATTCCCGGCAGAGCTGAAGCACACAGACACACTGTATAGGCCCCAGACACAAACAGACATACGCTGTAAAATGTGCATAAACCTAAGCCAAATGCACACCACATTGCACGCATAAACACAGCGACACACATACGTATGCGCACACACACCATCTACACTCCTCCTTGCACCCCTGGGGGTTCAAATGACTTCACAAATGCTCACACTTAATCCACCAGCCAGGCGACAAAAGCTCAGACGAGTGTGTGTGAGAATGTGAGTGTGTGTATGTGGCAGCGTACTGCGCTGTGGTTTATATGCAAAAATGAGCATACTTTTTTATTTATAAGCAAATGTTGAGATTATTGGCTTTCTGTGCTGTAATTTTTTTGTAAACAACTCACATAAAATGGATAGCAATTGAAACATGAATGTGTTGCAGTTGAGGGACTGAGGCGTGAGCATGTGTTTTTTTTTTATTTTACAGCTTTGCGCTAGAGTGATTCTTATCAATTCTGAGTGTTCTTGCTTTTGTTCTCATAAACATTCCTTTGCATGCATGAGTTGATGAGGACAATAAACTCATGTTTCTGTATTCTGTCAGATTGGTGTGAGGGAATGGGCTACTTAGTTTGTACATGCACAAGAGCCTTTTCTTAAGTATCAAATATCACAACCTGAACACAGCGGATGACAAACCGCTGATGTATGTAGCAATCAACAGTATCAGTCTAAAGATCACACAAGTCGCAAATTAGTGTTGCTGCCGGATAAATAATACAAATTCGATCTTTTCAGGCACAAAAAAAATTGCCCAGCTTGCATAAATGACTGGCACAAAAAATGCAGAGTTATTTTAAGAATGTCACTTCAAAACTAGGCCACAGTTTCCTTTGTTATGTAATTGACTCAGCTGCGACAAACATAGATTAGATCTCTGATCTACGCTATCCTCTTATTTAGAGAGGTGGAGATTAACACAGTTTTGTGTTTTTTGCATTTGTTTCAATAACCCCTACTGCATGATAAAAATTTAGGTTTAGTTTAAGAAGAGGCCTGGTTTATAAGTCAAACATATTTTATTACAGCGATTACGATGACAGCAATGCATGGGCATGCAACATTCTCCAAAATGCCACAAAGTTTCCAGATGTGAATGCATGGAGCTACACTGATAGCAGAGTAAACTGGAGCAAAACATGCTTTTCTCTTTGCCAAAATTTAGTTCAAAATGAATCTGCCCTCACTTTAACAGAGTCCAGGGGGTTCCAATTAGAGCTGCCTTTTCTCAATTGCAATTTTTATATTATATTGTTAATGCAATTGACGTTTGTGGTACTAACTTTGACCCTAACTCTACCAAATAGCCCTAACACCAAAAATAACAATAAACACAGTTGTAACTTAAAGAACTCTAACAGAACAAAAAGTTTGTTTGGCTGCATAATCATCAGTGTTAAGTAAGCAGTAATACATTAATGAGCAAAAAGTGACAGTAAAGTGGTTTGCATTGGAAAGTAGTTACTGAATCATTTGGTGATTCTTTAGAGTTTGAAGGTGTGTGAACCCAGTGACCTTCGATGAGAGTATATGGGACTTTAGTTGTGCTGCGTGCAGTGGCCGTGGCAAACATTAATATAGCTGTTGATAGTCATTAAATACCTTCAAATTGCAGGCTTGCAGACTGGGAAACCGTGATATCTTAATTTCTATTTCTACATTTGTTAAATACAGAGTATGCTGCTGTATGTGGGCATGGAGGTAGTTTTTTTTAAATATGTGATTACTTATGTTTTTATATTATGTATGTTGATTCCATTTTGTTAATCATATATAGCTATCAAAGCGGATGCCTGTAAACATGAGGCTTTTGAGGTCCTTTGTCCTGACAGTACCCTGACATTATCTTAACATTTTCCTGACGGCATCCCCAGTCTACAGAGATTTGTCATTCATCACCCGAGAGAGGTGGCAGAGAGAGAGAGAGAGGGGGGAGAGAGAGAGAGAGAGAGAGAGAGAGGGAGAGAGAGCGAAGGGGGGAGGATTATCAAAGTCCCCATTCTCCCTCTAATCCACAATGTTCTACCAGAGAGCGAGGCCACACCAGCACTCTGTCCAAAAACTAAACCCTTCTGCCAAAGGTTTGGTGAAAACATAGGCTTGCATTGTGGCTGTTGGCAGGCTAGTAAAACCTTTGGTTTATGTTCACAGGCATAGCTGACAACATGAATGGTTACTGCTCATTTATGCAGGCCGGCATACTGAGGAGGGCTTGCGATGAAAGTGGATGATTGAGCTTGGTTTACCCTCTAAAATGGCGCTGAGTGCTAAAAGAACCAATTTGCTGCATAAATGTAAACATGCCACCATCGACACAAAAGAGACGCTTAAGTATCAAAGTGAGACAAAACCAAAAAGCTGACATGAACATTTCTGGAGGTAAAACAGTTCATTTATGCCAGAGGGATTACCCTTAGTGTGTGTTTGTGTGTGTATAATGTATATGTGGGTCCAAAGAACCGCTGGCCACTGTTGAGGGCTGAGATGTGCCTTGAATATATTTTAGACATATCCCAGCATGCATTACGCCCACCCACATTAAACACATATGGATACACACACTTAAACATCCACATAGCCACAAGTTCATGTTTTATATTTACAGTCACACACTGACACACACCTTGAAAGGTTTCCTCGTGAATCAAACTCATGATTCAGCAGACTACCTTGAGGAAGGACAGGTCAATGCAAAAACACATATACAGTAAACACACACATGCACAAAGCCAAAGAGTCTGTGACAAGCGTTGAAAAACTGAGGTCTACAGCAGTTTGTGATGTTCTGATGTCAAGTTTTTTTTTAAATCTTGTGTCACTTTTTTTTTTTTTTATCAGCAATGCCTCCTTGTCTTCCTGCTCTCTCTTTATCTCTGCGTCTCTCTTTCTCTCTCGCTCTCTCCATCTCACCCGCCTGGAGCTCTGCAGTTAGTGGCAGATTTTGCCTGGCAGTACTAAGGACACACACGCCTTGAAGGAAAGACAGAGACAGAAAGACAGATGGGTGGGCAATGGAGATAGACGGTATTTGTCGGAAGCTCAGTTTCAGTCCTCCCTCCTTCCCACTCTGTCAGTGGTGCTCTTAAGTAGGAAGTAGTGGGCATACTGTCAAGTTATCAGCCCCCTGCTCCCACAATATAATGAAATGGAGAAACTTCTTTGGATAAATTAGCCATTTTGTTGGAACGTTGAAATTTTGCTGTTCCTCTGGTGACAATTCACAACAGTCTTTCATGAAATTTCAGTTCTAATTGGCATGAAGTCGATGAGCGCGTGAAACGTGCAGGAACACGATGGAAAGTTCTCCAAAATGTCTGGTTCATGCTTGATTGAGCCTTTGGCATCGTTATCTAACTAACGGTGACACATTTGCCAGATGCGGACTCCCTCGAAAGCAGCCCACCTGCCTCCCCCGACTTCGTGACATCACTTTGGTTCTTGACTCACACACCTGCTCTCCTCAGACTGTTAAACCTTTCGCTGTTGTTAGCAGCCTCAGTTTCTTGCCTTACAGGGTGTTTGTTAAAGCATTTAAGGAGCGTTAGGTGTTTTTACTTCACAGGGCCTTATGATGCACACAGGTGAGGTGTGTGGAGTGCAACTCTGGCATGCAAGAATGATTACAGAGCTACATTATTTTTGTTGTCATTAATTTGGTAAAAGCAACATTACATATGACTGTGCGATGACTGTTAACTGTGTGGGCATACAGTCTGTTTAATAGCATGCAATAAGAAGAAGCCTACAGAACGTTTCTAACATATGATTCATTCTGAATTGACTTCTTGTCCCGATGATCTCACAGAGATCACGCGGCATGAGGCATTATGATTGGATGTTTGCATAATCAAATTACAAATGGGAATTGTCCGGATGACCACAACGCTGATTTAGTTATTTAGTCATGTGTAAAGGAGATTTCCTACTGCATTATTGGCCTGTTTGAGCTGATTATACATTTGCAGGCAGCAAAGTGCTAGGAAACATTTCAAGCATAATTAGGTATCTTTCACTGCTCTTTCAACGCACCAAGAAATCACATACAGTTAGATCATGAGCTCGCGCATCTCCCATCATGATGCCATTGTACCGAGCTAATTAAGAGATGTTTGCATGCTAAGATACAGATGGAGAGGTCATGACTTTCTCATGCTCTGGGATTTTTTTTTCCCCCTGAAATTAGAAACTGAAGCGCAGCAAAACATAACAGACACAAATCATACAAATGACTTTGAAGACTCGCACAATAGTGAAGATGCCAATGCAAGGAAAAATTGCATACGTTTCACAGGATGAAACTTTAAAATCATGTGAATTTATTGGAGCAAAGGTCGTTCACTGCTTGATGTTTTTTGATGTCTTTATATTCATGTAATAGTGAGGCACATTGCACACCTAATACACACACAGGGAATAACATGAGGTTTGTTATAGCAGCAGGCCAGCTGGTTAGAGAAGTAATAGCAGAGCCTGGAGCACACATTTTAGATTTGAACTGATCATACATGGTGCCGTTTCCTTGCCTCTAATTACTTTTTTCTCCTCCCCCTTGAACTCTCATTTTATTCCATGCTGTGGGGAAGAAGTATATGTATTCAGGAGGCTTCCCCATGTTGCTCTGTGTGATGCTGCTGAAGTGAGCAGTGAGTGGGTTTTAAAGATAAAGTTGTCAGAGGCACAGAATCATTAGAGAGGGACTGGAAAAATAAAATGGTTGTGTAACTTTTGACTCAGAGCGGCCCACCAAAACCCACTACCGCACCAGACCCATGTCACGTTATTGATCGATGATTTCTTAAACTATATACCGTATATAATAACTATAATCTTTTGTAGAAGCATACATTGTGATGAGGAGTGGGTAGGACTCAATAGCAACACACAAAAGAGAGCGGAGAGAGTCGATAATGACTTATTTTTTGCATGCACGACAATGCAGCAGTTGGTGCAACACAAGAGAGCCTCTGAACGACAGTGAGCACAGGAAAGTTGACGTATGGATGGCAACAGAGAATTAAAGCAGGAAGAAAGAAAAGAAACATCAAGAACAGCGAAGTGGAGTGGCTTATATAGAGTCCTGATTAGTTATTGGCTGCAGCTGGGAACACAGGTGACTAGATGAGGTGGGAGGGGTTGGCAGGCCAGGTAAGGCAGAGGCGGGGTGAGTGGGCAGATACTGAGACTTTGCTGTAGACCTATGGTAGGCAAACAGTGACAAAACTATGATAGGCAGACAGTGACAGACATGGCAGGACTCTGAACTGAACTAAGACAGAGACAATGAACTAAGACAAGACAGGACTCGGACAAGACTGACAGAACTAAGACATGAACTGAGGCAGAGCTGAGATAGAAAGAGTGAACTAAGAAGACTGGACTAAGACAGAAAGACTGACAGAGAGAACTAAGAACTGAGACAGAGAGAACTAAGGCAAAGAGGCCGAACTAAGTGACAGTGAAGAACTAGTGACATGGCAGGACCGTGGCTATCAGGACTGTGACATACATGGAAGAGAAACTCCTGTACAAAGTTGTATAAAAAGTATGAAACCCCCCAAGTGGAGACACTTGTGTAACATGGACTGTAAACTCTGCAGAGTGAGTTGGAGGTGAGTGAGCTTTTTATGCATTAGATGAACTCCACTGAGCACATTTTTACTTTTTTTTTTTAGAATTACTATTATTACTTCAGCTCCCAACCTTGACATCAATAGTCCATTAAAACATTGAACATGTAGACAAGCAACTGCTAAAACAATTTCACAGTTGCTTGTCTTTTTGGCTTTGGCTAGCTGAATCATCCTAAGAGCCATAGCTGCGACCGTCATGCAAAGAACAGGGCTTATTGTAACTGATCCTTTGATTGTCTCTGACATTAATTTTCTCTTTAATTGCAGCTCTGAGCTGCAATGACGGGTGAAGTTCAAAGTACTGTCACTTTGCCCACTCTCACAACTCCATCCTGATTTGACATGAAACCACACACTTGCAGAAAATGCTTAATTTCACTTGGCCTTGACACAACTAGCTGTCAGACTGTCCAGGCGTAAATGTACATACCTCTGATCATTGTACAAAAGCCCTATTTGTATTCCTACTACTTTTCTATTACATTTAATTATAATGTCTCCTTCTCTCCTCCCCTCTCCCTCTCACTTTGCTCTCTTGATCTCTTCCCATTTACTTCCTCCCCTTTCTTAGGGGAGGAAGGGGTTAGTTTTCACTGTTCACCTTGATGAAATGTTGAACTCATTTGTGTAATCCACCCATGGACCCATGAGTAGGTGTGGAGGCTATAAGAATGCTGACTGCACCTTGCTATGAGTAAGACTTCTCTTGTGTGTGTGTGTGTGTGTGTGTGTGTGTGCGTGTGTGTGTGTGTGTGTGTGTGTGCGCGTGTACAGCCGAACAGAGGAATAATGACTGATTCACTTCCAGCCCTCTCATTGTGTCAGCAGCTGCTTCTCTTTGATGTGATTATGAGTGGGAGAGGTAAGAGAAAGATTGAGAGGGAGAGAGACAGTGTGCATCTGTAAGAGAGAGATAAATAAGCGGGAAGAATATTAACACTCAACGTGAATTGCTGAACGGTTGCCACCTTTGAAAATGTCCCCTGGGGGCCATGTTGCTCAGGCCAGTGTCTGTCTAAAGTTGTGTAAGTGACAGTAACGTGTTTGAGTTAGTTTCAGTATTGATGTGTGTGCTGAGTTTGAGATCGAGACTAGAAAACACATAGCTTCATTTCCTGGTGAGGGAGCAACACATGATATCCTTCCCCAGTGAAATGCAAGTTCATTACATGCTGGATTAATTTGGGTTCTTAATATTTGGCTCTTGTCTCACCCATACCCTATTTAATGTGACTATACCAAGACACTATCCAGCCTTTTAACATTGAAAATAGCAGTAAAACCGTTGGTACAGTACAGGGCCATCAGTCTAGGGCATGCGATGAGAGCTGTGAAAGATAAAAGCACATAGGGTGTCCAAAGTGTAAGTCTCTGGAGTGCATAAATTTGCTGAGTAATTTTTTGGCAGATTCAGAACAGATTTCTTGTGCACAGCTGGAAATTGCTGCCTCGAGATGAAAGGTCAGAGGCTTCACCCGACGTATTAGAATTCATCCTCCAGGGACCATAAATATCCCCGGCAAAATTTAATGGAAATCTGGCCATTAGTTTTTGACATCTTGGGTAGAAAGTTGACAATTTGACCTGAGGGCATCCCCACAGGAAAACTCTTGGAGTTTCCAAAATGGAAATGGTTCAAGCATGAATGTACAGTACATTTGAGCAATGTTTCTTCGGAGCTCATCTGACAGCCCCAGTACGGTAGCTGAAATTTTTTCCCTAGTAAGTCCATTTTGACCCCTGTTATGGAAACACTGGATCGGCCTACTGGCATAAAAACATATTCTTAAAAAAAGAATATAAATATGAAATCAGTATTCAAGAGGATGATGCAGCATTTTTGAGCGACGTAATGTGATGCTATTCGTTTAATTTCATATTTTTTTATTCAAATTATGAAGTCCAGTGTCAAGCGAGGTGAGATCTCGCTCAAGCTTAAACCACAAACAAGGGCCTTGGTGTAACACAAACAAGATCACGAGGCATCTTCATTAAAAGACTTGAGAGACTTTCTCCCTGTTGCTGGGAATGTAGGGTAAAAACCAACTGCGTAGATGTTGGTAATTTGATACACAGAGCAAGTAACCAGGAAAAAAGAAGGAAATGATAACATGCAAGTTGTTGAAATGATTGGCTGTATGAATGGATGATTATCAAATATAATTTTGAATATATTTGATAATCTGTGTTTTATTACATGAATATGATGAGGAATTCACAGATTCTTGAAAAAATGAAAAAGTTATAAAAATGATAATACTTTAAAATGTTAAAGACCCTAAAAGGGGAAGTAAATCACGAGTTGTGCATGAGCATGAGTTGTAACAACACTGGAGTATAGGTCTTGAATTTCTTTAGTTTCAACTTTTTTTTTTTGCATAAGGGCGCGCTGGGGAGACACTCCTAATCTCTTTCAGCTTGAAACCCTGTGTGCTTCTGTTTCTACAATATGAGCATATGTGCTTATGTTAGGTCTGCAGGATGCTTGCAAAACATGCTCTCTGTGTGCACTCATGTCCCTTGCAAGTGTATTTTACTGTGAGTGAGAGCTCATAGGATGTATGTTTCCCTCAGTGTGTATGTGTTGTTCTGCGGCGCCTGCTTTCGTCTTCTTGCATGCATATGCCTACTTACTGTGCCAAGTCATGATCAAGTGTAATGCGGCGCTCTTTCTCCGTTGCACTTGCAAAGGAGGAGCAGGATCAGCCCAGTATTACTGCTGAAAATGAGATGTCACGCTCAGCTCACTTTGGGGCTCTCCCTAACTGATTTAGACTGTCTGTGTGGGTATGTCTGTGCTTGTGTGTGTGTGGAGAGGGTGAAAGTACTGGAGGGAGAGAGAGAGAGAGGGAGAGAGACAAATAAGGCAGTAAGGGAAGGGAGAGAGCAATAGAGGAAGAGAGGGAGAAAAGGGAGCAGTGTATGTCAGTTTCTCTGACAGTTATTTGCCCAAATTATTCATAGATAGGCAGTGTGTTGTGTACTGGCGGCTTGAGGTGTGCTGTGACAGGTGTCCTGCTCTGTGACTGAAACAGGAGGATAGGTAGCATCTCATTATATATAGTACCACTTAGAGACAGAGCCATCTGTCACCTTGTACCCTTCTGATGCATCATCAGCCATTATTGTCATCCTGCTTATCTGCCCTGGTAATGTTAATTTAAGTGAACCACGGCAGCTCAAATGAAGTGAGAGAAAGTGAGCAGAAGCAAAGGAGAAAAAGACGGATAGAGAAAGAAAGATGGAGAGAGAAGATAGATTATTTCTCATCCTTGTCATGGGCCCATTGCGCATTTCTTCACAGTGTTGAGGCAGTGAAAAATCTGTATGCCTCTGAAGACCCTCTCCTCTCTTTGCGCTTCCTTTCTCACCTTTCTCTCTCTGTCTGACTGTATAGTCCCAACTCTAGTCTTTTCTCTTTTGAAATCCTTTAGTGCTGAGTGATGCATTATTTAATGTTCTATTCGCCGCCATCTAAAAGATAGAAATGTTTTACCAGAATGCATTATCTTACATTAGATATACTTATGAATAGACATTCAAGCAACATGCATGTTATTATTAGCATGATTACCATTTATATCAAATTTGAATTTTATTTATTAACACTTCACTGGTTTGTTACATGAATGGATGCATTGAACAAATTGTTTGTCAATTAAATGAATATAGTGTCTGTACATGATGGGTTAGATTAGTTTGTTACTCCACATGTTAAACAATAATGTACTAAGATGAATAGTCGTTTCATTGATTGCAAAATACCCAGTGATGATAAATTCTTCAAGGCTTTTTTTTTTTTAATCATCTTTTTATTTGTATTTTCTCGTATTTCAGCTCCACACCCAGTTTTGTCTCCTGCAACCTTGAAACAACCACTGAGGACACATTGCAAGAACAGCAAGAACCAACCAACTTTGGTGTACAACATCAACCACCTGCCAACCTTGGGAACACCGTCCCTCAACAGAAAATCTTCATAAAGGATACACAGCAGAGCGGCCAGACGAGAGGAAGGAGCACTTTTGTGCCGCGACAAAGAGCACCGAAGAGTGAGAGAAGTCAACAAAGAGAGTAAACAGGTAGGAGAGTCTTTTTTTTATAAAAATAATTTCTTTCCTATTGTGCATTGAGCTGAAGTTCCTCACATGGATCATGGACTCCTTGTGTGACTGAAAGCTTCAACTTGTTTCTGTAACTCATTCTGTGTGTGTGACTGTGTGTTTCTTGAGGATATATCCAGCATGTTTGACATTTGTCTCCCTGTGGTGTCTCACACACACACACACACACAAACACACACACAAAGCACAAACCAGTAATGATATAATCTTATGTGTGTGCAACAACACAAACTCACTGTTACACATAAGTGCTCAGCTTTACAATAGCCTGCATTTTCTTGCCGATGTGTATATTTGCACGTGTGTGTTAAATACGTGTATATGCAGCGCGTGCATATGTGTGAGGTTTCTGGCATACGCACGGTTTAGCACTGGGGTGAAAGCATTAGTTAGTGTCTTCACAGGCACATATTATGCCATCTTCTCTGCTTTTATTGCACTTATTACACTGGCAACACTGTCATTAGTGCTGACAGTACTTTACTTACCACAGCTATTATATTCTTTCTGTGTGTGCATATGTGCTGTGTGTCAGGCAGGGATAAAGTAAAAGAAGTAATTGTTGTAATTATTTCATCTCCGTGCTCTTCCCGCCTACTGTACGAGTGCTGAGGAAAATCGTGCTACTCCTGGAAGAATGTAATGCAAAGTAAACTCAACTTAAATGAAGTTTCAGCACCATTTTTTTTGTGATCATATGTAATGACGTTAATTGCTATTGTCAGGGTTAGCAGCAGAAAAAGGTAGGCTACACATGTATTGTTAAAAGGAATGAATTTTGCCTATGAAAAGAAAAAAGATTGAAAAAAATGTATAAAAGAAACTTTCTGGTGCGCATGAGAAAGTATCTCGTGCCTTCAGTTGTTAAAGGGGAAAAAGAAATCAAATCAACAATACTATACACAAGAATTATTATTTTTTAATTTTTTAAAAGTATATACAAGCATTGATACTTCAAATTCTTCACTGGTAAAGTAGATCCTAAGATATATTTGTATTTGTAATGAGTACAGCAACAACAAACACTTTGGGGTGAACAATGGGACCAGCATGGCTTTGCTATAAGATTATTCAGATCACTTTCACAGACTCAGTGGTGCCACTCACAGTAAGCCCGGTAGGACGAAAACACAGACTGGTCCTTTAAGACTTGACCGTAGAGCTAATTTACAGCCAATAAATGAGGCCAACAGAGTGAATGCTGTGTTTTATTTGGTGGAAGGTGGCTGCAAAGAAAAAACGTGACTTGCAGTGTCCTATTTTGTCAAGTATTTATAGCATTGAATTGGCAAGTTAGGCGCTCAGTCTTTTAACCTCATTCTGGTGCCTCTTTCGTCTGTTTAGTTTGTTTTGCTGTGCAGTGGACATTTCTAAAATATAACCATGTGCACACACCAATCCCTGTTTCTCAATGTCAGACGTGGTTTCAAGCGGAGACTGTGTCAGCTGCACATTCATTTCAGCACACACTCGCATGACTGCGGCGTTCTTACATGCACCACCAGTCACTTTGAGTTTGAGCCTCTCTGTGGAATGACTCGAATGTGGACATCAATCAAATAAGGATGGAGTTGTTGTTTATTATGTGGAAGACACCGACAGTCCCCTTCCCTACCTCTGTGTGTGGAAGCAAACAGAGTTCACTGGCTAAAGGGCTGATGTACTAGTTTGTGCTCTGGCATAACGAAACCACGCAGTCATTAAAAGGAAAACCCAAAGCCAACCCCTAATGTTTTATTTTAAATATTACAGCGACAACAGGACAGTGACTTCATGAAAGCCACACCCAAGGAGACAGAAGTAAAACAAGCATTTAAATTCATAGCAATAACACTCTTCTTTTAATGTCTGTTGCACTTTATTTAGTGTTTGCGTTTGCGCACACAGATTTCATGAAGAAATCAGATGTGATCTGAGCAGATATGGTACTTTGTGTGCGATGTCATATGAATGCATGTTTCCTATAAAATGAGCTGTGACCTGCTTAATCAGTGACTGTAACCATGTGGAAAATGATACGGTTGCTCACACAATTACATCAAATCGTGATAAAATCAGCTATATAAGTAAATCCCCTTCCTCTTATATGTGAAGGCTTTTTAGCCCACTTCTAAAACTCTGTGAGGATGGCACTGTCAGTCATTTCAAATCACGTTGATCTTATCGGGTATAGAAGCAGCTTGGCCTCTAGAGGGCTGTTTGTGTCTGACAGGAACACTAATAAGACTTTCTGGTGCTTTTGTCTAAACTTTAAAAAAAACCTTTTGATTCACAAAGCAACAACACAGGTGGACATTTGGACGGTGAAAGAGTGCATCATTGACTTTCTTGCCTTCACCTTTACAAGGTGAGTACTCTTCATAAATACCAAGGCTGAATTATCAATGCAGTGACATTTAAATTCTGGCCTTAAAGAAACATGATGCATGTAGTGCAAAACTACTGTTGTAGTGACTGCACTGAGCCAAAGGCACTGACTTTATTCCAGCCATGCTAAGGAGAGAATATTTAGACATTAACATTGTCTCAGTTAAGCAACAGAGAAACAAGAATGCCAGAGAAAGTGCAGCCAAAATTTTCAGTTCCACTTAGGCCTGCAACAGCTTGCACTGCGAAACAAAACAAGAAAAGAAAGACAGAAGTAAAAAAGGCTACGATCAAAAACAGGCTGGATAAAGCAAGTGAGGCAATTAATGACTTATTTGATGAGACTGAGGAAAACATTAAGCCTGCCATTTTACGATCGCAAAGTCATCAGCGGCATTGTTAAGATTCTGTTAACACTTCAGGTGTTTGCAAATGGCTCCTTGCAGTCACATGTTGGCTCCGCTCCTGGAGCACTGCAGCTTTTCATGGACATGTGTCAGATATTCTATGCACTATTGTTTCTCGGAGAGATGTGCCCATTTTCCACAAACAAGGCAGGAAATTAAGGAGACAGGGAAAAGACTTTGAATGGTGCAGGGTTCTCAATTGTTATAGGTGCTGTTGGTGGCAATATTTTCAGAAGCAGCAGTGTCTGTACGGATAGAAAAAACATGGCGAGGGATATATTGACATGCAAACTATTCAGTATTATCATGTCAGGTGATGGTGAATTCCAGTTTAACCATGAACAATGTGTCCAGTTTGAAATCCATCTAACGACATAAAGCTGATCTGCATCCCTGCACATAAAGCTTCATCACAAACCCTAAAATGTTATAGAGCCAATTAAGCTATTTGAACATATGTGAGAGATGTGGCATTAGTGGCCACTTGTGTTTTCTGTTACATTGCTCCTTTGCCAAATTAAACATGAGGGAAAGTAATCCTCTTGTAATTCAACGCTGTCGCCCTTTGTCAAGCAGTTAACAAACTATTAATGTGTAAGCAATTTGAGGAAGTTCGTCTTCATTTGTGTGCAATGAAAACTGACTAAACTGACAGAACTAATTGAACCTCAGCTGATGTTTGGGTAGCCGCTCGCTGCTCAGTGTTGTATGTTTCATGTACTGTACGGATGAAACCATGGTGGCACACTTAACAAACAAGTACCTGAAACAATGGTAATGAGGCAGCTACACAATACTGTGATTGCCACCAATGGCCCGAGGGAATGGTTGCACTAGGACACAGTGAAGCACACACAGCTCAGTGCACATTTGTTCTTATAAGAGCCGTCCAGTATAACCACAGTTTACCATTTAGCAAGTTTAGAGCCTTAAAGGCACTTTGAAACTAATTTCCACAAAGCGAAAGTGCTTCCTCACAGTAACCTCAACATATAAGGGGCTATGAAAGTAAGATAATGTAATGTAATATTTACATAAGCTTGTGTCTTTGTGTGATGGATACTTTATCTTCTTTTTGCATGTGCCACAACCCAAGTGTCTGCTAACATTTTGATCCACCCCATTTAACCATCAATCTAGTAAATCCTGCTTTAATTATGAGCCATGCCTCTTCTTCCCCCCAAACTCAATCAGAACAAATAAAAGAGCCTTTTCAGCTATAATGGGATTATCGATTTGGTGGCAGCCTAGAACTGAGACTTTGTGTATGTTTGTGTCTGGCTATGTGTGTATGTGTGTGACAACTAAGCTGTGTGTGCACGTATTTTTTGTGCATGTGTGAGTGCAGAGCAGTCCGGAAGTGATAAATGGAAAGACATTTTTTTGTGTGTGTGTGAGAGAGAGAGAGAGAGAGTGTGTGTCAGCATTGTCTGGAGTCTTGTCTGTGTGGGTGCTGCCAGTGAAGGGCTGAAGGAATGAAGCATTAAATTACCTCACAGTGTGAGTCTCATCAAGTGTGTGACATGTTTTACTGATGAGTTCTGGGCTTATTTTGACTGATATCCACCAAGACTTTCATTACTTTGCTTTTCCCATTATCTCAGATGTCAAAGTGGCTGTAAATTGTCCTTTGTGGCCACTTTTTGACTTGAACAAGCAGATGGGTGAGGGTTACTGCAGCTGGGTTTAGATCTGATTGAGATCACTACATTTGCATTTTGGTAGCTGGGAACTAGAGCGGCACCTGTCAATTGCCTTTTTGATACCCAGTTTATTTTGCCCCAGTCATGATTCCTATCTCTCCAGTTTTCTATTTGCCATATCATTTGCATGTACAGATTTAGAGTATTTTTAAAAATGATCATCCAGACATTGCTCAAACATTTGCAAGTTATGAGATCTTAAAGGTTTAACAACTGTACTTAAATCTGCATTCTTACATTACATTACTTTAGCTGCTTATCCAAAGCAACTTACAATAAGTGCATTCAACCATAAAGATAAAACCCAGACTGTGTGTCATCTGCAAAGCTGTGGTAGGAAAAGCCATGTGGCTAAATAGCAGAGCCTGGTGACTTGGTATACAGTGAAAAGAGAATGGGGATGTAGAGCAAAACCCTGAGGGACCCCCAGTATCAAGGCTACAAGGTCCAGGCACAGATCCTTGACGGAGGATGTGAACAGGGAGAGTGTAGAGCCTGACACTCCCAGTTCTTGGAGGGTGGTGAGGATGATTTGGTCAGTTTGCTTTGCCACACCACAAAATAGATCTAGCAGGATGACAGAGGAGGAAAGGGAGGCTACTCTAGCCGAGTTCCTCTGTGACAGCATGAAGGGCAATCTCAGTTGAATGGCCAGCCACGAATGCATTGTAAATCATTACATTAGTCAACTGATTTTTGTGTGAGCAGCTAGTCCATCACTGACTGGCACTATAATTTACACTAGGAATTAAAAATGGAAATTAGGATAATAAGTATGTGAGAGTGTGCAAGGATCTTCCTGTCATAAACATGTTTAAACACTAAATGTGATTGTACTTATATGACTTTGTTCCTACGCCAGATGGTGTCTTATTTTTACCCCATAATTATTTTTGTCAAATATACTCTTTATATTTGTGTATTTTTGTATTTTATGGCACTGCATTGTCTTTCCTGAAAAAAAAAAAGTATGAATAGAACTTGCCCTGCGTTGACCCACGCTCACCTCAGCCTAGACGGTTCTGTGCTCCATTCGGCGGAAAAATCTCATCCTAAGATTTTGATGAAGTGGATGATGTTGTCTCTAGAGCCACTATCAGTCCACACATTTGGATTTAAATCATGTTCTGACTCATAAGTTATCAGCACACGATTATTGCCGTGCACACCCATGCTTCGACTTCCCTTGCATAACCGCAGTGTCAACGAAAAAGAAAAAAATAGCAGCGCCCTGGTTATTATTAGACCTTAGAGAGCAGAGATCTGCACCTAAATTGTGACTTTTTCAGCTGACGGTGTGTTAAACTTTTTGTATTGTAATGAGCCATGCAAAGTGAAACATACTCTCTCATCCTCATCCTCTTATCCCTACAGTTACCAGTTACAGTTACACATGCAGGTCATAGCTTTGATTAAAATTCAACAGCGAGGGAGGAGAATGAGATGAGGAGCAGCAGGGAAAGACACTGTTTATATGCACATAGACAAATCTATCTATCTGCACTAACACCTCTGTGTCTCTGTCTGTCGGCTGTATCACTGGGTGCTTTCTTTCCATTACCTTTTCTCTTGCTTTTTTGCTATTAAGCTGCATATATTTTTCTCTCCATCTGTTTGTGACAGACAGCGACTGGTCTTCTGTTTCGTACAGAAATAAACTTCTTAGGTTCCTTCCTCTCTCTTTCTCTCTCTCACTCACTTAGTCCTCCTTTCTCTTACCTCTCCTACTCCATTTTTGTGGTCGTAGTCAGTGTGCCAGTACGCTGTATCTAGCATTTACTAATCCTGCTCACATTAGGTTACATCACTGACCCTTTCCTCCTTTGATACAGTATTTGTACCATTACTGAGCTTAAGTCAGTTAGTGTGTTGTTTGTCTCTTGTCTCCATCTCAGTTCCTCATGATCCATTTGTCACTCTGTCTCTGTATTTATAGATGGTTCTGTGTTATATCACCCCGTCCTGTAATGTGCTCTCACTTGCATGGGTGCGTTCAGAAACACAGAACAGACGGTGCACACAGATGCATGCATTCACATACAGTGTAAGCCCAGTGACACAGAGGCTAACATGCACACACACACACACAAACACACACATTAAAAATTGGGAGAAAGAGAGAGTGTCATAAATTTTAAATTGAATTAAAAAAAAAAAGTACTGTATAAATCATATGTCATGTTCTGTTATGTTTTGTGCTGACCTAATTCTCTTTCTCCTGTTTAAACTCAACTTCTTAACATTACCTCACAGTTTTCTGGCTCCCAACACCCTCCCTCATCCTTTCTTTCCTCTCTTTGAAGTGTTAATCCGCTTGCCAGGTCTGTTGGCTAATGAAGCTGCAACCTTGAAGTAATTATCAGTGCCTTGTGTGTGTAAGAGTGCCAGTGACAGAAAAAGAACCAAAGAGAAATTGCAATTATAACTTCAATTGCAATTATATTTCTGCCGAAGAGATGGCAGTCCAGTATGGTTCTCAAGTTATATAATACTGTATGTCATCAGTACAATGACATCAAATGTACTGTATTGAGTTCATCAGTGCAACAGTGGTCACCAACTATCATACGCATACACTCACTCACACACACACACACACACACACACACACACAAGGCTGTAGAATACTCTCAATTAGAGAAGAGAAGAGAAGAGATAAGAAATGACATAGTGGGTGTGGGGAGAAAGGAAAATGGGATGATCTGAGCGGAGAAAAATAGAAAAGAGGAGAAGAAAAGACATGAAGAGACATATTTCTCTGATAACATTGGCCTTGTTCATGATGTACAAATGGAGAGCATTTAAGTTTGAGAAAGACGGAGCAATGTGTATTTGTCTGAGGGAAGAGTAGGAGGTTACACGAGCCTCATTTTATCCATGCTAATCTATGCTGACACTCACATTACGGCCCTGCTCTCCACCACATGAAAACATAACATTTTCCAGCTTGCAGGGGAAGGGTTTTATATTAATATATGACCTTACTTTAAACAGTTTTTGATGCCTGATGGTGAAGATTTTCCTCTAAAGACTCAGTAATTGTGCATTCTCCCATCCACTGAGTTTGTTTTAAGATGGGTGATACTTCAGCATTTTTTAAGCATCCATTTACCGGCAGACTAGAGCAGACACAACCAAGCAGGCCATTAATAACAGCTCTAACAATATCTATAACAATGTAATTCTCACTGCTCTGCCCCTTTAAGATAACTAAATCCAGTGTGATCATGTAATTCACCATGGGTATGACCAACAAAGCAAGAGAGTGGGAGAACACAGGAGGAGAAACAGTAGGAGAGTAAGAGAGAGAGAGCGAGACATATGCAGCGAGCCATACATGTTGCATAAGCTGACCCATCTAGTGTTGTAATCAGATCAGTTATGTTTGCAAAAACCTAATCCAGAAGCAGAACAGCAGTTCAGCCAAAATAAATGTAATGACTGACAGCCAGAGGTGGAGGCAGAGGCAGAAAGAGAAATGTGATCAAAGAAAGAATAAAGCGTCATTCAGACAATCCTCCCGTGGTGCATCCACACCCAGCTTGGGCTTTTCTTTTGAGTGTGTTTGCTTCATGGGCAGATACTTGAATAGTGCAAATGTGTGAGTGTGTGTTTGTGTATCTACCATGTATATTTTATGAGCGCTACGACATTTCCAGGCCTGTGTAATTTGTAATGTTCGCTGTTCTCAGAAAAAGAAGGAGGTACGTGGAGGACAGGGGTGTGCTGTATGCATGGAGATCACAGTATGAGCCACTTACGTCTTGTCCACACAGGTTTTGTCTCAGGACTATAGGGAGTTTACTAAAAGGATTGTAAATACAAAAAACAGGATTTATTGTCAGGTATCTCTAATATCAAGGGACTCAAGGACAATTCCAAAATACTTTACTGCTGTGAAGCTATAAGCAATATATAACTTATTTTGTTCTGTGAAAATACAGTTTAGGTGTGGCCTCGCCTTGATTCCCACAGCCTCGATTTATGTCTCCTAATAAAGGACTATGATGTTAGAGTGAAGACAGCATCAGTCCATTACCTGCCCTGTGGAGTGATGTGGAACCTGACTGAAATTAATCAAAGATGTGGGTATTAATAGGATATTGACCGCGAGGCTACTTTTAGTCTACTGTAATAAAAAGGCGGTTTAGACAAAGGTCCAACACTGAAAACTGTGAGGGAGGCTAAAATGTGCGGATCTCCTTTATTGGCAATTTGAAATTTCATTTTTGTTGATGGAAGTTCTTCCTCACTCTCTCGACCAGGTGCAGTTATTTGACACCACTAATGTGACACTCATTAGTGTGTTGATGGATGATATTACCCACTTAGTTCTTACAGTTAAGAAGCATCTTTGACATCTTTCTAACCTCAAACCTTTTCATCTCAAACAGGCCACAACAGTGTTTGTCTCGTGTCAGTGTGATGGTAATAGTTGCATTATCCTGTCTGTGTGAAACTGCAGTGAAGTGGTGCAATAGCAACGATTTAATGTGTTCTGGTTTTATTTGGCCCAGTTGCTTCGGTTATGCATCTGAACGGAAACCACTGCCTGTAGCCTCACTGCAGATTTTTTCATCCTGAGAGGCAGTGAGTGACTTCACTTTCTGATATACTACATTACATTTTATTCATCTTATTCCATTTGATCCGATACAGCTTTACAAATAAACATCATCTTTATTCTACAGCTTGGGATAAGATGACTTTATGGAGCAAATTGTAGTCTATTTGAGTACAGACAAAAATCCTTTGAACTAATGGCTGTCTGTTTGCATTATTTCTGTAGAAGATTACACTTGATGCCTAATCTTATTATCATTAATCTTAAATAATACAAGAAACATGACTGCTGTACTGATGTGCTCAGAAAACAGACAAGCAAATCAGCTTAGTGCACAAATACTGGATTCACAGATGCTGACAAGAATGTGGTGACCGTATATTAGTGCGTATATACACAGGTAAAAGTAGTTGACTGACTCCTTTCCCATTGTCAACAGATGAGTTTGCTTTTCAGTTTTGTTCTGTTTTGGAAAACAGGGAAAAGTAAAAAGCAGCATGAGGCCAGTGACAATGTTATGGCACTTACAAACTTAATTATAATAAGTTGTTCCCAGATTGCAAAAAACAAAAAATAATGTTCTTAGCTCTTTAAGCGCCAACGTCCAGAACTTTAATGTGTGTAATAGTTTCGTCCAGTATGAAAGAGGCTTTCACTGATTTTGAGTTCAGCTCCCGAGCGATGTTATATTTCTTCCAGCCTTTTGCTCTGTGCTGTTTTTCATGTCAATCTCTGCTGCTCAAATAAGCATATGTGCCATTAAAAAGTTTGGACGTACAGTATTTTTATAAAAAGTTACAGAAGGAAGTTATTACTGGGCCATATTTTGTGTGGACGTGTGTGTGTGTGTGGCAGGGTCTCAATTAAGATGCTGACACACACACGCGTGCACGCTTCCACCTATCGCCACCACACACACATCTATTGCCAAGAAGATGAAACTGGAGCACTAAATGAGGAACAGTGTGTCGTCTGAGACCTAGCCCTGTGTTATTTTAATCTTGGGAAGCATGTCAGGGTTATGTTATCTAGGTAGCCTAGAATGAGAGTGACCTGTTAGCTACATAGCACATATACTGCACACGCTGTATTGGTTCGTAAATAGGTGTAAAGTCCTAAAGGTTGCTTCAAAGACAAACTCAAAAACTTAGAGGCAAAGCAGTTTTGCAAAGCATTCAACAATTTTACACTGATTACATTTTCAAAATGTAATCTTTGGTTATTTAATTTTTCTGAATGGTTATTTCTGAAGCCAACACTTATAATGGTTACTCTCATTCAATTAACTTTTATTGCATAGAAAGCCTATATCATAGCAGCATAAAATCAAGCCATCATCATTTCTCTTTACTTGTTAGTAGCACGGACGAATCAGATATTGCACAGTGTTGTGGTGCATGACAACTGCTGCTGGCACTACTTATATACAATCCTGAAGTAATGAGGACAAACAAACAAACAAGCAACAAAAGACCGTCCTCCAAATATGAACAACCATTTGTTTCAGCAAGTGCTTAAGCGACAAAGCCCTCTAGTGGAAGCAAAGAAGGAAGTAAGTTGACATTGTTAAAGCCAATCAAACACAGCTCTTGTAGCTTCACCGCTTTTTTCGTGGAAGTCAGTTTGTTTAATGCATCGTTAGTTTTGCCCCATTTCAAAAAGTGCATGACTGAGGGTGCACAACACTGTTTGAGTACGCTTCAATTATTATGAGGAGAGAGAGCTTTGGCTGACTAATTTCCTCCTTGTTTGTGTTTATTTCAATCTCATTATTCAGTTTGTGTCATAGCCCACCTCCTCTGTATAACTCCACAGACTGATTTGTTGGGTTTTATACAATATAATAAGTGGGGTTTGGTGGCAAAAAGGACAACCTCTGCAGAGGTCAACGCAGTTATTGAGTTATACCTCCATGCCGTCTTTGGCTCTCAGTTATTCTAGCACAAGTTGAACAATGGACTCTGAAGAACAATAGTGACAACACTGCTTTTTTTGTTTGTAATTGTGTAATAATGAGCCAACAAATAGAAGCCAATATCACATTTAAATTAAGATGAAACACTGATAAATCGATGGGCCCGTGCACACTTTTCTTATTAAAGCGGTGAAATGCAGCCACATTAATTCCACCAAGCATACTTCTTGTTATGACTGAGTGCTAAAACTGGGGTTTATGTGTGTGCAACTGAGGCGCGCTTGGCTGACGAAACGGTGAGAATGTGGCAGCGATCATTACGCACTGTATGAAACCATTGTTCTCACAACCAAAGCCATTGTTCTTCCAAACCAGCTTCTGTTTCTGTATGATCACAGGCCATATGCTGATATGCCCACACGCATATAAGAAATAGTGTCGCCCACGGACAGAGGTGGTGAAATAGAGTATGGGAGAAAGATAGATAGATAGATAGATAGATAGATAGACAGACAGACAGATAACTGCTGCCTCTCCAGCTTGTCTTTCCTCCAGTTCATCACTATGTACACCATCCCATCGAGAGTAGGGTGCTGGACATTGTTACTGCTCTGAGAAAAGGAACAGCCATTGATTCCCCCCATTTTTAAATTGGATGGCCTGCTGTGGCTTGCTGGAGGGTGTCAGTTAGAAAAGAAAGAGAGTGAAAAAAAAAAAAAAACCCCAGACATAATTATGGGAGCATAGTCTTACCCTTGCCAAGCTGTCAGGGAGGTGAGAGAAAGAGGTCGAGAGAGGCAGAGAATAGCAGGTAAACTGATAATGACAGCGTCTAAAATTTCCAAAGCAGCCCAAGGGACAATAGAAGTTATAATGAGGCTTGCTTTTGTTATCTGTCTCCCAGTGTCAACTCAAAAACAGCTGTTTACTTTCTCCAACATTGTCATCTCGTGCTCTCCCTGTCTCGCCTCCTCCCTCCCCGCTTCTCCCTCTCTTTATCTCTTTCTCACTTTCTCAGCCACTCTCTCTTTCTTCTAGCACTTTTCTCCTAATCACAAACACTCTCCATCTCTCCCACGCATTTTTTTTTTTACTCTGTTTGCTGTTTCTGTTTTCTCCTTGTTTCTTGATGCCAGTTCCTTCTTCAGCTTCTTCTTTACCTCCTCCCCCACCGCTACCCGCTTTTCACCATCTGACCTCATCACCTCGCTGATGCAAGGAAGACACAGCTCCTCAACTATCCTCCCTCCACTTTTAACCTATCATTCATCTCCACACCCCGTCTGTAGGCGTACACACTTGGATCGAGTATAACTGCTTCTCTCCCTCAGCCCCAAGTCAAGCATCTGAGTGCTGTCTCTGTCAATCAAACAAGATACAGTATGTGTGGATAAGAGTTGTGTTTCTCCACAGAGTATTCAATAAATCCCCTTTGATTTATTGTGTGGCAATTAAATAATCATTGATTTGCCTAATGCTTTTATTTAAAAATGGTAAAATGCCTCCAAAGAGAAAAAGAAAACATAAAAACTCCCATCTTCCCAAAATGCAAATTGCTTTAAAATGTTATTTGTCTACAATCAAATTACGACTCCTTTTCCTTTTGACATATACTCAAATGAAAACAGTACAAAGACAATAAACACCTGTTTGGATCATTCCACAGGTAAACAGGTTCATTGGTAACAGGTGATAGTGTCATGTTTGGGTATGAAAGGTTCATCCTGGAAAGGCTCAGTCGTTCACAAGCGAGGATGGAGAGAGGTTCAACACTTTGTCAAACACATGGTTGTATAAAGGAGATTAATACATGAACTCATGAACACTTTGTAAAACCATAGTTGGCAAACACAGTTTGTTTGTAAATGATTGCATTCTGTTTTTATGTATACTTTACACAGTATCCCATTTTTTTGAATAGAGGTTATATAAAATTTGAGAATTTATTTGTTTCTTTTTGTAATTTTACTTCCTCTTTTGTTACTCGGATGATATCGTGCTCTGCCTCTGCTTCATGACTGTCCTCAGGACTTGGGGTGTGCTGCCGAACATGAATGCTACATAGTTACTTACATTTGAATAGTGACATGTAGAAAGTAATATTGGTCCTCATACTGTCATACATGCCTTTATATACTATTCTATATTGCCGCTTCTGGACCAATTTAAGTCATAGCATTTCAACATTGTAATTACTTCAGAAACTCATGAACAAGTTAACTCAGATTCATAAAAGGTAAATGTATTAGACTGAATGTAGTTTCCCTATGCTGGGCCCAAAAATAAAATCTAATAACATTTTTTGAAGTCTGTTGCTCTTAACCCTCAATGTATTTTGAGATTTTCTGGGAGATCCCCTTTAACTTCAATCTTCTTGGAACAAATGTTTAACTTTTCCTTGGTGTAATTTTGATTGACCTACTTGCTTGCTTGTAATTCAGAAAAGGATATTTTCTTCCTCCAACTTTAAAACAGATAACTCATAGTTTGCCATACATTTCTCTATAAGCACTTTGGGAGAATCCAGTTTGATTAAAGTGCCTTTCTTGAATATAAGCCTCATGTTGGGCCTCTTGCATCAGACTGAGGAGTTTGCTTTCAAGTGGGAGACTAATGGGTCCTGGTTCAGAGGGGAGCACCCACAGTGAAGAATAAAGAGAGGGAGATAAAGTGAGAGAATGACAGGTGAGGCAATCAATTAAGGGGGGTAGAAGCTGAGGAAGGATGGAGTGTGGTTGGATTGGAGGAGTGAGGGACTGGAGTGTGAATATAAAACACTGGAGAAATATTTTACTGTGAGAGCAGAGGACTGAGCGAACGCATGATTGGGGTGAAAGAAAGAGCGAAAGAGGGTGAAATGGTGATAAATTTTGCAGATTGTAGTCGCAGGCTCAAGTATTTGCAGTTCTTAAGTTGGTGCCTGGACAGCAGGGTGCATACTGGCGTAGCACTGTATGTTAAACGTTCTTCACTTTGTCTTAAAACTGGTTGCCATTTTCTTGTAGTTATGGCTTGTTTTTCATAAGCTGCCATAACAATGACACAGCGACATACCGAGAGCAAGAAAACAGTAAGAGATTTGTGTGTTTGTTTGAGCGCCACAGCTTTCAAGCATCAGGAGATGTCTCATACAAAATCAACACTTCCATAGCACACATTGCTCCTAAAGCTATGTATATGCTTCTCTTACACAAACACAGGTCAGATATCGGCTCAGTGTTTCTGGGCCACTTGCAATGTTGACTTTTCTGTCTGTGCTGAATGTGTGCGTGTCTGGCTGAGGAGCAGCGAGTTCATTAACATGTGTGCTCACATCTGGTGCTACTATTCGATCCCCAAAACAAATTGTACTCTTCTAGTTTGATTTCCACCGTGTTCGTGTGCGTGTGTGCACGTACATGTATAGTATGTGTACAGCACATGGCACAACTTGCTGTGCACATGCAGTGTTTGTGATGTGACAATAGCATTTATAGAAAAACCTATTTAACATTTTTACATTTGATCATACATAGAAGCATCGCTTGTGGCATTTTACTATACTGAATTTAAGACATAATTAGCACAAACAAACAAGACCAGTCTTTCACTGATTGACATCCTCTGCTAACCTCATTTCCCCTGCGACTTACATTGAGGTCATTGGGGTCAGTCTTTCCAGCAGATATCCAGAACAATATTTGCTGACATCACTGCCACGATATGATTTTGATTCGATTCAAGGGACCTGCGATCAATATGAAACTATATCACATGCCCTTTTGACACAATCCCTTCCACCATGACCGTAATAGCTGAACGGACAGGGAGAGGAGTGAGGAGAGTTAAAAGAGACAGTCATACAGTCAGCTCCCAGCAGTCCAACTGGGCTGTTGATATGAGACAGAAAATCAGCAACACACATCCACCTGATCCCATGTCAGAAATGCAGCTGAAACAAACAGACTGCCTGATCATTGAATCGATATATATTGATCCAGATCAATGGATCATTAAACCCCTACTAATTAACTAATTGATTTCACTGCATCTAGAGTATGTTTTAATAAACTGGAAAATTACAATTCAATTTAGAGGATAGCTCTGCACTGTGTGGACTTACTGACTCCAGCAAGGCAAGACAAGATGAAAGCAAGTAGAAATCCCAATGTCTGTTTTTCTACACTCTGTTATGGCCTTATGCAAGATGTACAGAGAGCCAGAGTCATTAAAGTTCCAATGTGCTTTGATGCAGGGACTGACTCTGTTATTATTTGCAGTCATTCACACTCAGAGCTTCACAATGACAGCACAAAGATCTTTACATGCATGTTGAATGTTTGCATTGTAGCTAGGACTCTTGCTGCCAGACAGCCAACATCCCTTCCACGTCACATCATAGCATCTCCTTTCAACTTGACAACAGGTGGCGCAGCAGCGAGACAGTGTGTCAAGAGGTGCAGAGGGAAAATCTCAAGTCTCTGTGTCTGCTGCAGATTTCACGGTTATGTAACACACAGAATCATTCAGCACAATTTCTTTATTTTCAAGTGTGCAGTATTTTTTACTGGAAACAATTTATGTAAAAAAAAGTCAAGTGCTGTTTTTATTTATAATTTGGATTGGAATAGCAAAGTTTAGTATTGATATTTGAGTACTTCAGCACACCTCACCTCAGCAGATGAGCTGTCACACTAAATTCTACAGGGATATATGTAAAACTTAAACCAAGGAATGTGAATGTACAATAAAACACAAACATTAACACAAACATCACAATAAACATAGCTGGGTATGTGATCTATGCTATGACAGGCCAGTATGATAATAATTCCCTTGATCCACCTTTTGTTTTAAATATTTGAATAGCAGTACATTTTAAAAAATAATTAAATCTGTCAAATATTCAATTGGGATGTGCCAATGTGCCAGTGCTCTTCTGTCACATGATGCAGGCATCATTAGAGAGATAAAATTAATCACTAACTTACACATGTGCAATCACGTGTCTCAAAACTACAAACAGAATTAAATATCATTAAAGTTGTAAGATCTGGTTAGATAAAACTTTAATGAGCCCCATAGTGAAAGTAGACCGTGTCAGCAGCAAGTAGCAATAAGAGACAATAAGAGTGCAGGAAAAAGAGTTCAAAGAAGAAAAAAGAAAAAAGAATTCAGTGAAGCTCTTGAGCACTTTCTATGAGACAGACTAATAGTGAACGGGGGGAGCAGGTGCTGAAAGAGCACTGATGCATGCGGCCTTCCAGATACATCTAATCTTGGTCTCGTTCCAGTCCATGCTTGCAATCTCCCAAGCACTGCAATTGTGGTTGACAAATCTTGTCGTTTTAAAAATGCTAATTGGGGGAAGTGGCAGTTAGTTAAAACTCCCAGTGTGAGATAATACACTTCACAGTAGGGGGCTGTGCTTCAGGGAAATCAGGGGAGACAGCAGGAGAAAGAGCAAGCAGGGAATCAGGGTTCAGGAGAAAAAGATGGCATGGATAACCTTTCAAGAGGTAGTGTTTTTCATTTTTACTGGATATTGTTTTTGAGAGGATATTAGCTATGTTACAAGTAATGCCTCCAGCAGAATGTGTCCTGCATCTTGAATGACAAATGGAGCGGCTTCGGAAAGAGTTATGGCACCAGCAAACTATCCCAAGTACTCACTAAAGTAACGGCAGACTGATTTTCAGCATCTCATCTGGGGTTGGCGTGCACATCTGGATATGCAGGTGTGCGATGACTACACAAGTTACTTAACCCCAGTTAACTGATGATGACACTTTACAGCCTCCACAGGATCGCAAAGGACTGACAGGATGAGGCAAACAAGGTGGACTGTACATGTGAGACAGCAGACAGCTTGCTTTTTTTTTTTTTTTTTTTTTTTTTTTACCACTTATGCTGTGGAGTCCCGAGTTCACACTGGTCAACGTCCTATAGCTGCATTATCTGTGCTACTCAGGATGATTTATAGGTGCAGGTGAGAGCGCTGTTGGAGGTGGCTATATGCTTGGTGAAAGCCCATTACAAGCCTCTTGCACTTTGAACAAGCTGTTTGAATCTGCGCATGTGTGTGAGTCATTGTACGTGTGTTTTGAAGAGCGCACCAGTGTTTCCTCTGGAGTAGAGATGGAAGGAAATGTGATAGTTTTAGGTGTGTGTGTGTGTGTGTGTCTCATTTCTCACATCATACCTTCCCACCTTCACATAAACAAATCATTAAAAATAATTTCTCCAAAGATATTTGTAAATAATTGTGTGTATGTGTGTGTGTGTGTGTGTGTGCGGTGCTGAATCATGCTGTTTGTGTGACTTTGACATCAGCTGTCATCAGAGTCAGTCCAGTGGTAATACATCTGAAAGTGCCAACACGCCTCCTGCAATTAGTCTTCCTCAGATACAATAACTATCACTGTGGCGCTCACACGTCTGCATCTCTTTACACAGCTATTGCACGCTTGGCCTGTTGGAATTTTTAATTTCTTGCACATGTTTTCAGTCTAAATTTGAGAAATTTTCACCAGCTTTTCTCTGCACTCTCTCTGTTGCTTTCTCCTTTTCTGCCTTGTTTTCTGTGTTATGTATCAGAGCCCTGTTTTCTCTAATTACATCTCTTCATCGACGCTCTCTTCTTCCTCTATCCTTGCTCCCTCTGTCTTTATCTGCTCTACCTCAGTCTCCCCATCCTTTATTTCCGCTCTCTTTGTTACTTTCACTCTCTGCTGCTTTTTCTCTCCTTGACTGCCTTGCCTCCGATTTTTCACTCTTCTTAGAGATTCAAACAATGAAAGAGGTGGAGTTTAGTCATTGCCATGAGTGAGAAGATGAGGGAAAAAAACAGAGCTCTCTCTCTCTCTTTGCTTCTCCAACCTGGTCTCACAACAAAATGTGTGAGAGCTACATTGGTCCACAGGGTAAAATGTATTACATTCTCAATAAAGGCTCTGAAAATCTGAGATGCCTGAGATGTTCTTTTCTTTTGGCTAGCATCCAGGTCAAGGGACTGTCAAGTTTCTTTCTCTGACAATGGGAAAAAAAAGACATTTCTTATGTTCTCAGTGGAAAATGCAATATTTCAAGTTATTAAGTATTTCATTTTCATAATCTTTGTTCTGTAGTATGATTGTATGGTTTTTGGTTTGTTGGTTTTTATGAAGATTATTTCAGGTCTTACCAGAAAATTGTTAGAATACAACATTTCCTATCATTGATATGGAGGTTGGTCTGGACCTGATCGCTGAGACCACGTAGCTTGCTTGTTGTTTGAATCATTGTCTTGTTGTGTCGTTATCTGAGCTGTTTGATGACACTTCTTCTTCTTGGATTTCCGACGGACTAAGCATATTGTTCCACTTATTGTCCGGAGCCAACCGTTATCATCAAGGATGTAATAAAGGTCATTGTGTTGTGGGTGGACTCGTTCAACTCCAGGTTCAGGGTTTCTGCCGTGGGTGGCGTATTTCAAAATTACATCTCACAATTTTAGAGCCGTTATTGTAAAACTAATATGTGTTGTGTTTTGGACCAACATAGTTTTTTTCACCTTCATTTATTTATGGGAGTTTCACTGAGGGTTCCTCTGTTTCAGGAACGCCCCGATCACATTCACACAGTTACACATTCACACCTGGCAGCTGCAGAACAACCACTGGACGCAGTTGTTAAAGGGACTTGCTCAAGGGCACCTCAGTAGTGGTAATGAGGAAGCCTCATCTTTTGCCTATATACCTCAGCCATTTTCTTTCTTTATTTTCTGACTCTGTTGAGGACAAATGTTTGTGACCCCAGACCCCAGTTCTCTCTCAGCGTCTTTAACTCTCACGCTGTCATTCTCTGTCTCTGACTCTCTCTCTCACTATCTGTGCCATGCACACATCCCCTGTCTCTGAGATGTAACAGGCGCAGGAGAGTTTCATAACATGATGTGTCACAGCTCTTCTTATATCTGGTGTCAAGCCCTTTGTTCTCTTTACCAGCCCCACTCCTCAGTTCCCATGTCCCTGTTTCTCCCCTGTTCTCTGCTTCCATACTTGTTTATAAAAATAACTTTAAATCTCAGTTGATACCACGCAATACTGAAGGGATCAACATTTTTGCATGTGCCATTCTCAATACTTAACACAAAGTGGGAAGAGCAGCGCAAAGTCCCGAGAGCTGATGACTTCAGAACAGTGATGTATGTACTGTACTGTGAACACAATGCACCGCTGAGTTGACAGTGCACTGTGGTGAAGAGATAATGAACCTCAGTCCCACATCGTCAGCAATGTTGTGTCGTGCCCTTCTGCCAGAAAGCCTTTCTAACACGTGGTTAAGGTTGTGAAATGGTCACAGTTTAGTTAGGTTTAGACACCAAAATAACTTGATTAAGTGTAAAAAAAAAAAAAAAAAAAGATTGTGGTGTCAGTTAAAATAAGTACGTTTACATGCATTACATAAGTTAAGTATATTTATGTGCGTGACCTAAGTTAAGTACGTTTTGTAAGTTTAAAGAAGTCATTGCTGACTTTTGGTTTCAAATGGGATATAAACCCTTGTCTCCTGTGTTTTACCCATCCATACACCCTCACTACTTCCCAGTGTGGACTTAGCTCTTTATCATACATACATATCATCATATCATATCATACATCCCCTTGCTCAGAACGCCCAATAGTGCAGTGAATGGGTTTACACTGCTTTAGACACTTACCCAGGTTGTGGACTATATCCTTACTTGTGTTGTACCAACTCTCAGATGTACATCGCTTTGGATAAAAGCGTCTGCTAAATGAAACTGTAGAATTGTAGTTGAAAGCCCTGTGCATCATATACAGACGCTAAAGGGTACCTTGTGTGTACCTTAAATAAGTTTTGACAGGAAATGGTGTCAATTAAGTCCAGGCCTAGGAAAATTATGTTGATGATTTGTTAGTAAAACAATTGTGGAATAAAGAGAAAGATCTCCTTTATTGAACTTTCATCAAAGCTATATTTAGAGTGAGTCTGATTTTCTTGATATGATGCACATTCAGTTACAACCATTTATCATTCAGTCATAAAAAAAAACCCTGACAGGATCCAAGGAAGATGTCTGAGTCATTAACACCACACTGGGTATCACACAGTGATACCTAGTGATACTCATATTTGCAGATTTGGCCCTGCATGAGCACAAGGAAGCACAAGGAAAGTTCTCCTCCTACTGTCTTCACCACCAACAGAGCTGACAGGAAAAGACACAACCCCAGGTACCACCTGAGCTCCACCCAGCAAAATGTCACAGCAGAGACCAAATCTACATTTTGACACGGGAGTGTGTCATGAGAGATATTCAATAATAATAATGATAATAATGGTACAAATTCCCTGTAATACTTTGTATATGCTTTGGTCTACAGTACAAACATCATTAATTTCGTCAGTGATCGGGTTCAAAATAAAGATAGCTTTGACTCTGAACTACAAACAATGGTAGATGAGCTTGAAAGCCTCTTAGTCAGATTCGTAGACACTGAGCTGATGTTCTTAACTCTGAGCAGCTTACAAGTACAAACAATAAAGTACCACTCATATGTCATCCTTTTCCACTCATATGTCATCCTCACCAGCGCCTGATGTTAAACTGAGACAAAATCTATCTATCTATCTATCTTGCATTTTATAGGTCGTCTGGTTTGTCTGCCTGATGTACTGTGACAAAACTATCAATCCTTGGGTCACTATGACATGAGGAACCCCGTTAGGTGTACAGATAAAGACAGGGAATGACTATCTCCACTGTAGTTTACGCTTTTATGTAATTTCTTCATTACTTCCTTTTCTCCTCTCCTTCTCCCTCTCTTCACTTCTCTCCCCTTCTCTGTCTCTCCATCTTTTTTTTTTTTTCTTGCCGGCAGCCAGGCAGTGGCCTAGTTTAGCAGTGCAGAAGGTTTGTTAGCATCACCCCCAAAAGAAACAATAATAATGCAGAATCAAGGGAGATCACGGGGAGCTTCAAAATCTGTGCATGTTCAACTGCACATGCATCGACAGACACCTATACTGTTTACATGTCTCCATTTAAGTGTAGTGCAGGAACAGATGCTCATAGGTTCATACATACTGTCGAAGTGTATTGTGGAAGAACAAAAACAAGCGTACACCCCCACCCACACACACATACACACTGCTTCGCTTGCATCGTTGCATGGCTGCCAATTCTCTTTGGAGCATATAACATTTTGCTTTGAGCGAAGCAAACCTGCTGCCTTACACATAAGATGCTGTTTGTTCGCTGCAACACTGTCTCCTAGAAATTATGTATATAAATTACTAAATTGTTTTATTATTATATAATTATGTTGCCTGGATTATGTTCAGGGACAATGGTTCTTTGAGTAAATGAAACACGACGTGCGAACCACAGTGGATCCTGACTGTGGTTGGGTTTGGTTAAGGTGAGGGAAAGATCATGATTTCGATTATATATTAATAAAAACTCTTACGCCTGAAGTCACTGCTGACTTTTTCCATACTAAAATTGACCATGATCTTTCCCTAACATTAACTGCTGCCAGTGCCTAAACATAATCAATGAAAAGTTGAATAGTGCTGTAGTCAGTACGAGTGGATAACTTTGGTGGAAAACAAATGAAATACAATGTCAGTGTACATTTCACTGATAGCATCAATGGTGTGCGCCTTACCAGGTATGTTAATTAACAACATTTCCTCATTATTTTAATAGAAAACATAATTTGGTCGGCATTGTGTTTTACTCAAAATATATTCGCTATTGTCTATATTGACATAAAGTCACCACACCTTGATTCACATACTGGATATTGTTTTCCATTTTGCAGCATGTTTTTTTATGTATTTGTTTGGTAGCTGTTGACAATGTGTAAAAATAACAATCAAGTTTCAAATCTTTTATATCAAGTAAAACCAGTGAGGTAGAACAAAAACATAAAAAGCGTCTTCGGCTCATCACACAGTCCACGTCTTCCCCCCACATCACGTTTCCCTATTAGAAAAGACCTTCAAACAAAATCACACAAGTCACTGACTCCAACAACAGAAGGGAGGATATAAAAACAGTGAGAGGGACGAACAGAGAGAAGGAAGACAACAGACCAACAAAAGTGTATTCCTACCTCTATGTGTATGTTTACATGTACAAACAGCGGGCACTTGTGTCACATGTGTCAGCACGTGTCGCCCAATTGGCTGAACCAGTGCTGGGTTTCAGCTGACCCGTGTTATAATCTGTTGCAGTCAGTATAGGATGCTGGCCTGCAGGCGACTCTATGAGAAGCCATCCATCTGGGGCTCCAGACAGTCGTTGCCATCTCCATTATTATTAACCATGACTCATTGCCCGGATTCACTGTTGAATCATAGCTAATAAAATGAATTAATATACATTGGGAATAATATACTGTATGCCCCCAAACTATTCACAAGAGTATTGGTTGGTCAGTTATATAATTTCAAGTGAAAAAAAATTTGTTTTGTTTTGCAGTAAAACTGAGTCACTTTGCTTGCAGTCGACTCTGATTCATAGGAAAATTCACCAGCAATGAATGTTATTCTCTTTGGACGTGGTTATTGTGCCCACTGATATTGGAGACAATGAGATTAAATTGTTTGTGTCTGTGAACTCCCCTTCTATCCAGTGTGCTCATAATGTGACATACATGGTGAGAGGAGCACAATTACACGGCTGAACAAAGGTGGACGGCTTCTGAGTCTGTCCCTTATTACATCTTTCCTTTCCTGTACTGGGATGTTACTGTTCAACCAAGAGCCCATTCCTTAAATGCATAGTTCCACATATAGGAAAATACTCTTGTTTGTTTCCTTATCAAGTCTGTATGGTAATTATGAAGCTACAGCCAGCAGCAGGACTCTGTTGACCTTAGTTCAGCCTTGCAATTGCTGCTGTTCGCCTCGTCAAACATTATCAGCACACTGGATGCAAAGAGACTGACTTTAACCGCAACAGTAATCTACAGGGACCTTCCTTTGCATTGAGCCAGTTCTGAACCTCTGTGTCAATACATAAATTGCTCCGACTACCCACAATGCTCTGCTATGTTCCCTTGAAAGAAACATAATCAAAAATCAGTTTTTTTTCGAGGAACCATTCAGAATCCAAAATTGTAAATACCTCATTTAAAAATTGGGAAAAATATTACTGACCTGCCGTGTTCGTTTTCCTTCTCAAACCACAGACTGATTGAAAATGTAATATATTTCATTTCTGATTTTTTTTTTAAATTTCAAAGGTTCTCTGCCAAGGTTTTTTTTCCCTTCTGAAACTGGCTGTTTCGTTAAAATAACCCAACCATCATGTGGAAAACCCAGTCCTGTTGCCTTCAAGGTCAAATGTTCACAAATACACACTTAGTGTCATAGTCTTTCATTTTCTGACCAATGAACAATCACAGAGGAAAATATATAGTATAGTAGTGCAAAGTTAAACTTAAACATATCTATCTCTCCATTCTCTATCCAATGTCTGTGTTTAAGAAGAAGAATGAGAGAATGGAGGTTTAGCTTTCTGTTTCATCTGCAAAGGCAGAAGTACAAAATTTTTAATGTGGCTCCTGAGCTGTCAGGGTTACGACGAGCGGAGAAAAATGGGCGAAGCGTTCACTACATGTCATATTGAATTTTAGATACATGAAACTGTCTTGTGTTCTCAGTGCACCCCGAGCAACCTTGGGGTCTAGTAGTAGTTGTGTCCCATTCAGAGACTTTACAATGCGGCAATTTCACCTCACACTTTGTGAGCAGAACAAACTCAGTCACTATGGTATTGAAAAATAAATGTTTTAAAAAGACAGCCAAGGAATGTTTCACTGGAGGGGCTTCATGACATTACACTACATTGTCATTGCTCCCAAAAGTATTAGAGGGAAAACACTTGGAAAGAACAGAGTCAAGATGAGTTATTCTGTTAAACATGCCTCGCTATTTTCCCCTGTTAGTTTAAATTGAAAATAAGACTGGAAAAGGTTTGATCAGCATTAAAATTACCAATCCTTGTAATCCAACAGCTGTGGAGGACAAGAATATTGCTGAACTTGACTAAGCCATCGTGATTATTTTTTTCTATCCTTTTCTGCTCTGTTCTTATCTTTCTCTCTGTATTTTAATCATGTGAAGCCTCTGTGGGATTCAAGCCTCAACCTGGCTTTAAAGTCGTGCTGCTTTAACTCTTTCAGCCTCTTCTCTTGTGTCCTCCTTTAACAAATGAGCTGTGGCAGATATTCATGCACATAGACACAAACAGTTGTGAGTATAGCAGCAAAGAAGCATGGTGCTAGAAAGTACAAAGTGTTTAATTATCCAAGCACGGTTTATTATAATAAGCTGTTTAGCTATTGAGGAAGGTTCCTTTGTAGTGCCGGTTGAATTGGTTATATTCTGGTCAGGATTTTGGGTTCTGTTTCCTTTTTTCCTCGTGTCTGCTTCTGCAGCATCTTCCACCACCCTAACCTCCTCCTTCATTTTTGCCTTAAAGCTTTTTAAATATTGTTGAGTTAGCTAAAATCTGATATTTGTTCACAGTTCTCCCTGAATTCTGCATACTAAAGTTAATGTGCTTATGGTTCTGGGGGATTAGTGCTCCCAGCAGAATCCTTGTTGCTGCTTGGTTTCTTTCAGAGTGGAGCCTTTTGCACCAGATATAGCTGTATAACCATTTGCAATAAGTGCTCAACTCCTCAACATAAGTGTCTCTGACTGAAATATAAATGAGTGATCAGAGCAGGGAGAAGGGTTGTAAGACGAGGAGAGAGACATCAGCTCTTTGATTTGTTTGTGCATCTTAATTTAAATATAACATGAGCTGATGCCACAGTGTGCCATTTGGCGAATGTACTCGTGCAATGTCAGAGCTCACTGACAGCATCCAATTTTCCAAAACGCCAACCATGGAAATGTCAGTGTCACATTTTCAACTCACAGGGCTGAGAAAGTCAACCCAATAATCTGCAAAGCGACACAAAAGAAATGGGAAGGTTGTTGAGTTTCTAGAAACAAAGCACTTTTTTTTTTTTTTAAACTTGTTCTAAAGTACAAACAGTATTCCTCATTTGCTCTTCCCCCCTCTCTGACTTCCTCTGAGCATGACTTTGTTTTGGCGGCATCCTCAGGCTTGCCCATGGAATTCCTCAACATTGCGAGATGCAATTAGGCAACTAGAATATTCATGACATACACATAAATAGTCAACGCCGCGAATCGATCTCCCAAGTGGGTTTATGGGTTCTCCATCATGGAAATGCACATACACGCACAAAGAAATGCAAACACAAGTCTTTTGTGGTTCAGTGTTTCAAAAGATGACAAGCGCATCCTGATGGGGTGTCACATCCAGAAATAGCTTCATCATGTTCATCCCAGTGAGCTGCCATGTTATTGGAGCCACATGTCAGACACAAAATCAAGATACAGTATGATTTCTTGAATTTCTAACACTCTTGGTGACCTTTTTGTTTCCCTTTAGGCAGAACAGTTCCAGCCCTTCTTTGATCTGTGGAGGCAAATATAGTCATGATCCATCCATTCATTTTCTAAATTACTAATCATTTTCTGGGTTGTGGGGAGCTGGAGTCTATCCCAGCACACATTGGACAACAGGTGGGGAAGACCTTGGACAGATGGCCAGTTTATCACAGGGAAGGCAAAACTAATCAAAATCTAATATCAAAAGATATTGAACACATTATGCCCTGGCAGTGCATTCACACATCTCAATGATGGCGCTGCACCACCCATATCAAGTCTGCCATGGAGGAGCGTCGTCCAAATGATTACCGCCTTCATCTCTGGGCTCTGAGAATCACCACAAAAAGAGATATGAATATGATTGTGAAGCTGTTATTCTATGAACACAGCAGCTCGCTCCATACAACTTAATGCTGATTCATCATTGCAGACACCGTCATACTTCATTCTTTCTTTTGACACTCCATGTCCCCCGTTCATTATCCATTCCCCGTTTACTCTTTTCACACATCCGTCTCTCCCGCTGTGCTTTTTTTCCCCTCTATACCATTCTCATTGCCTTTATCGCTCAATTTCTTCTTCTTCCTGAAATGTACTTATATCTGTATCTTTCCTCTATATCTCAATACCCCCCCTCTTTCTCTTCCATCTTTTTTTCATCGGTTCTCATGCTCCTCTGTGATCAAGAAGCGATTGTGCATTCGTGCCTTCAGCATCGATACGATCGTTGCGATTGCGGTCGATTGTTGCTGACAGCTCAGGTGCAAGCGGGTAGGCCGGGGGACGACACATGCATTGATAGCGGCAAATGTATTGCGCTTTGATCGAGAGCGCAGCTTAACCTGTGCTCTCCAATGTGAAGCACAGTAAATGTTAAACCCACGGCTGCCCCCACAATACAGGCATGTGTGTTTGTGTGTGTGGAGAACGAGTAGCATTCTTGTGGTATTCTTGTAATAGAGCCTATTTGTCAGAGTTCATGTTAAGAAACATGAGTCTATTAACTTTCTGCAAATGAAAAACCTCCAGGACATTCAAGCCAGAGGAAAATCAATAGACTCTAGAAGGTATGAGCAATATAAGATGCCTGTATTCTGTGAATGAAAACTAAGGCAGTTTATAACATAAACACATGTTAGAAACAGCCGCTGACAGTTGAATATTTTGGGATTGGTAAACTTGTATTGTTTCCTCTAAATCTTAAACAGCACGTCATGAATGAAAAGTGAGCAGATGCACTTCCTCTCTTGTTGTTTGGCTATTTTTTTTTTTTTTTTGGAAGATTTTTTAAATTCCCCAGCAAAAGCTTAAATTTTGCGATTGAGGATGCTGAGTTACAATCAGTACTTCATGCTCTTATTTGGGGGAATGTGCAGTATTTTGGTGTACGCCATCTATGCAATATGTTAGCGTAGGGCATCGTGTAGTATTCTTGGTATGTACATTCTGGTGTTTATAGATCTGGGCGTGATGCTGCATATTAACTGGAGTTTGATTGTACATTGTTTGATTTGATTGTGTACTTGAATGTCAAATTTCTCCTAAGGGAGACAATTAAGACTAATCTGATCTAAATGTTTTGTAATTACCTCGAGCTACAGAGGGCTTTCATCCCTTACTTAAAATATGGGATGACCAACAAATTGACATAGAGCTGAAGCTATTTGTGACTGTAATTAATACTGTGATATAGGGGGACAATATCACCCACAATGCACAATGCAATGTACTTCTATGGGGTTTGAATTACTGATCAGCACATGCAATATGGAAATCACCCAACCTCCCCTGGAGGAATAAATCCTGTCTGACTAGGGCTTTACTTTATCCATTCATTTTCATTAACTGCAACCAGGTCTATTGAGCTGTAATTTAAGCCCACTTTCCCAGTCAGCTCTTATTCGATTTGTTGATCCAGGAATCAATCCAAAAATTGTACTTGGTTTCCTGATTCATTTCCTTCCAGCTCCTTCTTTTTCAAAATGTACTCAGTTTCATCATCTGTATCTAACCTAATGATCCTAAATGGACCAGTAAATGGGAATGAGCTTTTCTAGTTTTACCAACCACTCAAAGCACTTCACTACACAAGCCAGCATCCATCCATTCAGTGCCACCACACACACCAATTATCTTGCCCAATGACACTTAGACATGTGACTGCAGGGGCCAGGCATCGAACCACTGACCTTAGTGGATGACCGCTCCTGAGCCACAGCCGCCTGCAGCCATATTGAAGTAAGTGACATAAACTGGTCATGAAATTCAAACCCTGTCAGCTTACCTTAACAGCTGTGTGTCGATTATCTGTACACAAATCAATTCATTGAAACCACTGTGAGATACATGTTGCCTTATTGGACTTTTCTGTCAATTAATGCTGGCAACCAAATTACCCGAGTGACTGTTTTTTAAAGTCACGCTGAAATAAGTAATGGCGAGTTGGACAGTTTTTTTTTTCCTTCTGTTGTGAATTCATCATGTTTTCCCTGATTATTTCTGTTCAGAGACCTCATGTATGAACCAGCTGTATATTGTAAGTCCCTCCCTCAGCTCATGGCTGGGGCAGTATGAGATTATTTGTCTAGATGTGGGTCTTATGGAGTTGCAGTTATGATCTTTATGTAAGCTTTAGTTGATTATTGATTTTTCTGACCATCATATTGTTTTGAACCTGCTGATTTTAAGATCTAAATCTGTAACAATAATCTCGCTTCCCCAACATTTAGGCTGCATTCACCACCTGCTAAAGCGCATAAATGCACATTTGCACTGTAGAGAGCATTTTTATCTTTTTCTACAGCAGGATCATGAGTCCATTCTGCCCTGAATGTCATTATTGCCCAGACTGCAATCTCTGACATTTCACTGACCTCAATCATTGAGTTATCCCCCACTACCCTTTGTAGTTCATATCATCCAATTTCTGTTTTCCCTCGGTCCCTGTGTTGCCACATGTCCTGCTTTTCTCCACAGCTATTCCCCAAATCCTCCCCTAGCTTCTAGCAAAAATAATCTGCTTCTTTCCACATGGTTGCCATAACTGCTCTTGAGTTTCAACTGCCAGCTCGCTCTGGCTTTGACCCCAGCTCTGGGTGGTATGAACCCTAGTCCTCTACTAGAAAGTCTTCAGCTGCCCCATCATCTCACAGGTCCAAGCCTCACCATGGAGCCGCGTCCCCTGGCCTTGCGCCCAGTCCTTTGGGGTGGAAAGGAAACAATGGTAGTAATGGCGATATAGTGGTCAGTTGGGGGGTTAAGGTGTTCTGCTCCATTTAGCCCCAGACCTCAGGGCCCTTTTTCTGTCACGCTCCATTGCATCACTTCTTCTTCCTGCGAGGCATCCAGGAAATGGATATGATGCCATGCATGAGCAGCCACAGATGACAGTGTCTAAAAGTCAAACATTGGCAAACAGATACGTATGGACACAAACACAGAGAGAAGGTCAGGAAGGACAGAGAAAAAGTGAAACAAGCCGATGTCGAAAAATAAAGAAGGGAGAAGTTGAAAAGATCTTCTCAAGGCTTACATGATGATGAAATATGAATTATAGATCAAACCTGAGGGAGGTAGTTAGAACACTCTTTCACCTACTATCCCTTTCATTTCTATTCCTATTCTACCTTTTTTCTCTCTGTCTGCTTATCTTGCGAGCCCACTCTCCAAAGTTGGGCTTTTTGCAGGCTGGATCATCCTCATAATAACACAGTGCAACCAAGGTGATTTGTGTTTCAGCGTCTGGGACTTTGTCTCTGTTCTTGCGTCTTGTCTTTTCTTTTCTTTACATCTGTGAAAAAGAAGATTGTGGAGGAATCAAAGATCAAACGCGGCATCTCATCGGTTCTGTCTCAGCCGTCTCTCCCGCTGCCCTCTCTCTCTTCTCCCTCTTCCCTTTCTTTCTGCTCTTTCCCGCTCATCTTCCTCATTTATTTATATCCTCCTACATTTTTTGATCCTACTCAAGTAATGAACAGCTGCTCGAGAATAAAGGCGAGATGGTTCTGGCATTAATTTATAAGCTTTATGTGTTGGACAGAGATTGTAAAAATGTGTATACATATTATATATGAAGGTGCACACTTAGAATAACAAATCCTGCCAAGAGGGAACAAGAAACATTTTGTTCAGCAGTGCTTAGCAAAATAGTTCCACTGCTTTTTATCAGGTTCCCCGTATGACTACTGAGAAATGATCTGTTCCACTCACACATCCACGCGGCGAAGCTCTCAGAGGAGCTTCGTCTGTCTGTAGTTGTGTTTGTCTCATCTCTAAGCCCTGTGTGAAGTGGAGAGGAAAGAGTGTTTTGCACACTGCCCCAACCTCTCCGCACTACACTGACTGTACTCCAGGGAACTGGCCTGGACAAAAAGAAAGTATAACGAGTGCAGGCCGATGGACAGAGAGCGATACAGGGAGAGGTGAGACGAGACAAAGTAAAGGAAATTAAGTGACAGGAAGAAATATCAAGGCTTGTGGAGAGATTAAAGGAGTTGAGAGACAAAAAAGAAGGAGCAGGAAATCGAGAGAGACCTTGGAGGAGAAAGATAAAGAGAAAAAAAAAGCAGGTGAAGACAGAACGAGGAGTTTTCAGAGATTTTTCTTTGTGGTGGTTGTTTGTGATGAACAGTTTGTCAGACAAATGCCAGGGAGGCAAACCGGTCAGCGTCGTCACAATAAACACACACACGCACACTTTCAAGCCAAAATACTTTCTCGAGTGTGACCCAATATTTTTGGAGGACAATCCAAGTCCCTTTGTTGTCCCCTTCCAGGAAGACATTGTCATCCACTGTGGATGGGTGTCCCCGTGTGTCTTTGTGTTTCCATGAGTGTTTATTTCCCACCTGTTTGTGGTGTAAATTATGCTGATCTGTGCATGAAGAGCTGAAAATGGAACTTAAGGAAAAAGAGTACAGAGGTGCATGGTGTTGTGGTTACAGATGAATGGAGGACGTTAGATAAAGCGAATGTGTTACTGTGTTTGTGTGTGTGTGCAGATGATTGATTGACTGCTGTCAGCGAGGCACCTCATCATGCCACGTTGGTGTAACAGTCACTATAGTGGCCTGAGTCTTCAGTGTAGTCAGTGTAGTGTAGAATCAGTAGAAATAGGTTTTATTCAGGGTCATGACATCAGCCTGTAGACACTCAGAGAGGATGCCAGTTCAAATCCCTTATGTTTTAAAAACAGTTTGTTGAAGAAAGGAACTATAGGTTTGACCAGACAAAATAATCATTTGTTGGCTTGCATTGATCAACAACTACTGTATCAACTTCAACAGCGATTTATTGTGATTTTGTCCAATTTTGGTCCAATTTGTCAGTGTTACCTGCTGGAGTCGAGAGCTAACTATGTGATTTCTCTCACTAGGTTTCCCCAATTTAGCAACCAGTGTTAAGCTATTATGTCCTTCCTTTCTTTCTTTTTTTAGCTACAATATTCTAGCCCTGATAATGTTTTTTTTTCTTCCTCTTTCGTAATTCTAAATCAAACACCACCAACAGCAAAACACTGGGAGGCTGCGGCTGCCACTGCCTGGGGAAATGTCGTTGTGCTGTTTATGGTGTGAACGCTCACAAATAAAACATGAACTCTATTTCTCCAAAGAACACATCGAAATATATCCAGTTTATTTGTACAAAATGTTTTATACAATTATTTTTGTCGGTACGTTATTTAATTCAGAAGAAGTGTGCAGCAGCTGAACACTTCTTAGAAGCAAACTACATCTCACTGCACTCCCACAATACAAGCCTCACCATGACTGAATGTTATTATTGTAATGTATTCAGTAATAATGTAAATGTTTCAGAATGTCATTACTTTATTGATGAGTATTTATATACTTCAGCATCACCCCAATTTGATCTCTTTTTGAGAGGTCTCAGATAAATCTATAGCGCTCCTCTTAACTCAGAATGCACCTAGGAGGCAGAAGGTCGTTGTTTGATTGCTTAATGAGCTGCTGCCTGAGTAAATCACACTCTAATTACACACCGATTGCGAGCACAAATTGAATGAAAGGCGCAGTGTAAATTTGCCCAGCACTTTCATGCATAAATCTGCCTCTCTATGATTTGACATGTCAATTCAATGGGTGCATATACTTCGCAGGTGACGCAATTCAAAATGACAGCATCATATGTAGCCAGCAGCACAAGGGGTCCCGGTAAATACATTTACATTTGGATTGACAGTGGCCCAGATCCAGGAGTCAGGTTGTTAATAGAAGAGATATGGACCCTCTCCAGTTCCAACACTTGTCACAGTCGGTGTTCATTGGATGCTATTAGAATTCAGGGAGGAGTTTTCATCATTGTGGCTAATGAAGCGGAAGAGACACGCTGATTTGATGCGAGTGCCAACAACACCCTGTTCTGTTATTACGAGGCTTAATTGGCACTGTCAATCATAACCGTGTTTCCATGGAAACAGTGAGGATCAATATGAGCATGTGCGCCGAGTAACCCAGATCTGTATCACATGAGGGGATGGGCCTAATGAAGTGTGTGTATATGAGTGTGTTTCTGACATAGGTCACTTTCAAGACCAGTTAACTGGAGACAGTTAGTAGAACTGGGGACAAAAGCCCCAGTTGGGAAAAAGGTGTTTATTGGGTCAGTGGTTAAGGTTAGGCCAAGTTAGGCTAAATCTCCACAAAATGAATGTAAGTGTGTTTGTGTATTACTCATGTTGTGGGGACCAAAATTTGTTCACACAGTCACATTGTGAGGACTTGCTTTCCCTATGGAAACAAAATGCTGGTCCCCAAAACATTCAATCTTAGGGTGAAAACTTAAGTTAAGTTGAGGGTTAGGGTTATAGTAAGTCTCCAGGAAATGAATGTATGTCAATGGATTGTCCTCTGAAGTGATGGAAACATTACCGTGTGTGTGTTACAAACAAAAGTGCAGACATAGTTAGCAAGGAAAATCTTCACAATTTGTTGTGCTTCACAAACATTGTTCAAAAGATGGAAGAAAACTGCTCTTGAATATGTTTGTGAAAACTGAATATACTATATCCATTACAAGATATTCTATTAGGCTAAAGCACAGGTTTTTCTAACCAGGGGTTTGGAAAACACATGGTGAAATGGTATGTCCTTAAATGATGTGTTCAGATGTATTACAATGACGCCTTCAAGTTCCCGAGCGGATACTTGAATTTGGTTGATGCAGTTCAAGGACTGCTAGTTGTGGCAGTTACAGTGGTTAAAAGGTGCCAGTGAATGATGTTCAGTTTGTAACTCCAGTTGTGTCGTCTTTGTGGTGCATGGCAGTGATTCAATTACAAGATGAGGCTTTTGAAAAAGGAGAATTTGTGCTACTGGGTGTATTTGTGGAAAAGGTGGAAGTAGGCCAGTCAGACTCCCGCAGCTACCCTTATACCACATGTCGACCTGTTACTTTCCTGGATCTTAACAGTTTCTGCTGCTGTGGCCTACTCAGATTAGATGACTGTATTTGCGCCACAAGTGCAGGTCAGTAATAACTGTCATGACAAGTAGCTATTGGAGCTCATCATGTTATCAAGCAGATAAAACCACCTCACCAAAGCTTCTTTTGGTTTATATAAAACATGGATTATATAAAATGCTAATAGAAAATGCTGATAAAAACCTTTCATATAAAGATATTTCTTATGATTGTGAAAACCGTTTGTTTGCATGTATACCTTATGATCAAATGATAAAATGGTGAACTTGCATTTACATAAGACAAATACGTAAATATATATAATTTTTTATGAAATTAAATCTTACGACACACAGCAGTAGTCTGCAGCAAAAAAGTTTGATCTTGCGTCCTACATTTTCATAGTTACAAATGGATCAGTGTTATGAGTCATGCTCTTTCCCTTTTGAGACTGGTGTTCTGCATGTCCCATATTCCTAATTATGTAATCATATCCCTAAACACACACACATACAGACCTGCTGTGCTTCCTGCCTCCCTCATGTGAACCCTCTGGGTTTCACTATGTGGAGCACCAAATGAGATCACGTCTCATGTGGAGGGGATGAAGTTCAGACAAGAGAGTGAGAGCATCACAGTCAATTGCAAGGGAGTGCCCCAATACATGCATGTGTGCAGGGCTGTGCAGAGACTGGGAGGAGTGATTGGATAATAGAGAACAGGTGATGAGAGAAACTAGCAGGAAACTAACGAGGGCTGGAAGTGAAACAAATGGGAATGCATGAAGTGAGTCCATACAGGCATCCATGCAAGTTGTCACAGAGGTATTGTTGTGTTTTCAGTATCATTAGCAAAACTTGCAGATGGGGGGGGACATTTATAAATCTATAAATCCCATTTGTTTTGGTCTCATCATTTTTGTGTCAACACATTTGTACGCAGATTTAACTGGTCGCAGTTCACACAGGTCTTTAATGAGCACCTTTGAGCAGACTTTGCTTGAATGTTTAGGCAAATATTAGTCCACAAACACTAACAAATAAAAACTAATAAAAAAGAAAACAACAATATCGTCAGGTACAAACTTGAAAACTTTGTCCAACTGCTTAGCCTAGAAAAAAAGTGGACAAAGTGGTCTTTCTAGTGCAATCAGGGACAAATTAGTGTTCAAATTAAATCAAATAGGTCACTTGACTGTTGAGGGTGGCATGAGTAATTGAAACTTAATGCATCCACAGTGATTTGTGAGTGCATTTACAATGTTTTCAAGCTGTCTACTTGTGACCATGACTACAGGTATACACATGTTGATGCAGCTTTGTTTTTATATCCATATGTTATATCAGTCTGTCCAATACAAGCATTTAGACCACCTGTGTGGTATCTCATTTGCCATCTGTTTTCCTAATAAGAAGAAACTGTTAAAGCAAATGCCCAAGGTCACTGGATCTACATGATAATACACCGTTTCACACATGCTTTAGGAATTACATTTTTTGCAGTAATAAGTAGATTAAAAAAAGAGGATGGACCTGATTCTCTGCTTGCACCTCCAGGGAGTGTGGCCCGGAATAGACTGGAATGAGTTCAATTCTCTGTCGGAATTAGAAAGAAGTCTGAATTTGGAGCACAAGGAGGAAATTTGGCCTGTTCATCAAAGAAAGAGAGAGATTTTCATGGAATGATGATGGAAATCATGAGAATGTAGAGGGTGTGGGATGAAAGATATAAGATCAGAGTACTACACTTATATAGACAAATTGTATTGTTTAATGTCATAGTTTAACATTAGTGCATTGTTCAAAATCCATCTTGATAGCTTTGTCTGTAAAAGCACCTGTGCATACAATACTCTTCAGTGAAGAGATGCATGTGTTTGACTGTGTATATATGCACATGCTGTATACATACTTGTCTGAGGTCATGTGTCCATTTTAATGTGCATGTTTTTGTAATGTGTGTGTAATTGTAAGTATGTTTTTCCCAGCTGCTGAGCTGGCAAGAGGACAATGTCTGTCATGATGCAACAGGCAGCTAATCCTCTCCTTATGTAAACGCTTGACTGCTATTCAAATGACATGCAGATGGGATAGAGAGCTTAGGTTTTGGCAGGATAGTGTCATAACAAGGAATGTCTGTGGAGACAATGTGCTGTCAGCATTTGGGTGATTAGTGCTGCACTTCATGTTTAAAAAAGGAATCCTCCTCTTTGAGGACTGAAAAGAGATTGACAGGTGCATATAAGTATCAAACAAAGCCTGATGACCTGATGGAGCACCAATTGAGGGAGTGACTATGTGCAGATACATTAGGCTAAAAGGGAACCTGTTTGGCCAATGCTGCATGCATGTATTAACATGATGAGAAAGAACACCAGCTGAAGAAACAAGTGTGGAACAAGCCTCGAGGAAAATTGAGATTGATTTTGGGGATGCCTGCAGGTTCAGTGAAGAGAATAATTGTGAGACAAAGGAATGTTACAGGAATTTGGTGGAGCCTGAATTCATTCACCATTCATTTATATTCATCACTCAAGATTGTTTATTGTCATTATTCAGTAGATTTGTGCAAGAAGTGCAGGCAATATAATCTCTATGCATAACATTTTAATAGAAATAATATAATTAGTCTTTGCCACCATGTATTGTATCTGTCACACTATATTGCTTTAGCATTGTTCTAATGTTGCTTTTGTTATATTCTCCTCTACAGATTCACCATTTGTCCGAGGGTCCATCCATTTGTTTCAGTCACACCTGAAGTCGAAGGAGGGACTATGAAGACAAGCTGTGTCACCCCACATTGGAGCCCAACAAGATATGACATAACATGGGTTCCATGCTAATCACCATGATGGCCATAAAGCTGTGACTGGCATTGTGAAGCCTTCACCCCTTTTTCAGTACCCTTCTCCTCTTTGGAAATCCTTCCTAGCAACCTCTGTTGCTTCCCTTTCTCCTACAAACACAACCTCCTCCCTTACCTGCCCCTACATTTCTCTCCTTATAGCTTTCTTATCTATTTCACTGGCATCATGCAGGGTGCTTCTACCACCTCCACTCTCCTTCTTATTCTTCCCTCCCTCCTCTTCTTCTCCCACTTTCCCAACACGGTAAACGGGGACTGTTGGCTCATTGAGGGGGACAAAGGCTATGTGTGGTTGGCTATCTGCAGTCAGAACCAGCCGCCATACGAGACTATCCCCCAGCACATCAACAACACGGTCCACGACTTGAGATTGAATGAGAACAAGCTGAAAGCGGTGCTCTTCAGCTCCATGTATCGCTTCACCAACCTGACTGACCTCAACCTCACCAAGAACGAAATCAGCTATATTGAGGATGGAGCCTTTGCAGGACAAGCCAACCTACAGGTGATGGGACATTTTTGAGCTTTGAGCTTAACACGAGAATATTGTTCTCAATGCATTAGACCTTAGTTTGACACTTTTTTTTTTAACATGTCACTGAACTACATCGGAGTGGAATTTATCTTAATTTGAAATTGAGTGGGACACTTTAGTGAAAGTTTTGCTGAATGCATGTATCATGAATTAGAAGGAGACCATAACTGATTGAGTGACAGTAATTGTGCTTCATTATAAGTTTCCTCAGTAAACTCATCTGCAAGCACAACATCACTAACAACTCACACATGGGGTAGAACGTATTATACGCATGATGATATTTCAACAATCAACAACTTGATTGAATGAAAGCTGTGGCCTCGCTTAAACTGAATCCGTGGGACAAGTAACACAGTGTGACAATCACACAGGTTGTCCACAAAATTGGAATTTTGCATGATTATTATTATTGCATAAATTCTGCATTAATTCTGCATAGAAGAATGCAAATGTGCATGATGACACATTTTAACAGAAAGTCAGATACATTTTTGAAGCACTTGCGTTGTTTGCCCTTCTGAACTTCTAGAAAATGCTGCAGCATGACTGAATCTCAGTATTTAAGTTGAATACGGATTTTTTTATTAACAGTACAAAAATTGGACCTGCAATGTAAAATGAATATTTCCTAATGCTACTTTTGTGTTTTTCTCAGGTTCTTCAGCTGGGCTACAACAAGTTGACGAACTTGACCGAGGGTATGATGAGAGGGCTTGGCCGCATGCAATGCCTCTTCCTGCAGCACAACCTCATTGAAGTTATTGCCAGCAATGCATTTTGGGAGTGCCCCAGCCTCAGCAGTATTGACCTGTCATCCAACAAACTTGCCCGCATTGACCCATCCACATTTACAGTTCTCAGTCGGCTGATGGTGTGTGAACTGGCGGCAAACCCATTCCACTGTGGCTGTGATCTCTATAGCTTCCTATCTTGGTTGGAGTCCTTCAATAATGTCACACACACCTATGACCGCCTGCAGTGTGAGACGCCCCGGGAGATGTTTGGCTACCCCTTACTGATCGCTGCTGGTCACGCTGGTCGGAATGCAAAAAACATTTTGTACCATCACTGCCGAGATGGAGTGATGATTCCAGGAATGACCTCTCTCCCACCAGATCTGGATGGTCCTTCTGGGATCGGACCAGAGATGTTTGGTGGTGTGGGACCCTACCACCAGTCCACCACCTCTTCCTCATCTACTGAACATAGCTTCATTCCCAGCATTAAACTCCATCATGTCTCTTTGTCATCAGCTTCTCTCCTTGTGCAGATTCCAAGGCCCTACAGCAAAATGTATATTCTAACACAATACAACTACACATTTGTGTCTGATGTCATGAATTTGAAGAACAAGAAGGAGATGATTACCCTCAATAAGCTCAAACCACACACCAATTACACCTTCTGTGTAGCATCCATCCGAAACTCTCAACGCTACAACCACACCTGCCTCCAGTTTTCCACACGAGCTCAAAATCAAGACGACACCCTCCCCACACCTTCCACCACTACCCATTACATAATGACCATTGTGGGCTGCCTTTTTGGCATGCTTATTGTTTTAGGCTTTGTCTACTATTGTCTACGTAAGAAACGGATGCATGATGAGAAGAAGAAGTCCATCTGTGTCAAGAAAACCATTCTGGAAATGCGCTATGGACCAGAGGTGGCAGCAGCAGTGGCAAATGACCCATCAGCAGTCCACAAGCTTCAGGAGCAGTCCAGAGAACACCACCAGTATCAACACCATCATGGAGGAAAACTTCCCATGTCCACATCCTCCAGCTCGGGAATGCTCCACTCAGCCAACACCAGTTCCTCCAGACTTTCCTCTATACCACAAGTGGAAAAGATGGCCACTGCCTTTTCAGAAGCCATGGCCACAAGTAAAGGAAATTATATGGATGTCAGAACTGGAGGGGCAGGAATGGAGAGGGTGGGAGATGGTGGGCATGGAGGGTTGAGAGGGGCAGACTTGAGGGACGATGATGGAACTGATGTTGGGGATGACTCAGATGATGATGGACATGGCTCTGCATCCGAGATTTCCACCATTGCCATGGAGGTGGACAAAGTTAACCAGATCATTAACAACTGCATTGATGCACTGAAATTGGATGCAGCAGCAGTTGCTGCTTCAGGGGCCTCTACTAACCCTACAGCATCCTCCAATCCCACATCCCCACCCCCCACAAGCACGTCCTCTCTTACACGTGGCTTAATTCCACTCTCCCAAGGCTTGACAGAGCCATGCCAGGTCATGGCTCCCAACAAAATACCCCCTCCGCCTCCTCTCCCTGCCTTGAATGCCCCTCTCTCTGAGCGTCCAGGGATCAGTGGGGGTGGCTTTGTCGTCACTCCCCCCTATAGGCCCCCTCCACCAGCCACTGCTGTACGTCCCATTCAGCGACAAATGAGCGCAGATGCAGCTGTGGTTATTGTAAATGCTGTCAAAAAACAGTGCAGCACCACCTCTTGTGGCTCCATGGGTCGGGACAGGGACCGTGGAGGAGCTAGGGTGTATAGCCTGGATGTTCCTGAGCCAAGGAGCCCAGATGCCTGTAATCAACAACAGCAGCAGTACCCGGACCGGGCCAGTCCCGTGGGCTGTGGGGAGCCCCTTGAGAGGCTGCCTTTAGTGGGGAGTGGGAGCTGCGGTGGAGGGGGTGGTGGTTGCGACAGTGGTGGTGTTGGTGCCCAACATCAGGACAGCCAGAAGCAACACCATTACCATCAACAGCAACAAATACAACAACAGCAGCAGCAGCAGCTGGAGGTGCAGCAGGACTACCACTGCTCGGAGCATCGCCACTCCGTCCCAGCTCTCTATTATGAAGGCTCCCACCAGGGCTCCCCAGCCCAGAGGGTTTCCTTCTTAAAGCCCCTGACACGCTCCCGCAGGGATGCAGCATCATACTCCCAACTTTCGCCTGCCCGCCACCATTCCAGTTACTCTGGCTACTCCTCCAGCCCGGAGTACTCCTCAGAGAGCTCGCTGCGGATCTGGGAGCGCTTTCGTCCCTACCGGAAAGGCCAGCGGGATGAGGCCTGTTATGTGACAGCAGGAAATGCCCTTCGAAAAAAAGTGCAGTTCGCTAAAGGCGAGGACCTGCATGACATCCTCGATTACTGGAAGGGTGTGTCAGCACAGCAGAAGCTGTGACTTGGGGACCAGAGATAAGTATTGAGTGAAAAAGAGTTTAGATACTTCTCTTTCTGATTGGCCTGTGGGCCAGGAAAAATGGGGAGAAACATGTAGGACGGAGTTTTGCCTTTGGGGTTTTTTTGGCATGCTAGGTGTATAGAATACTGCGCTAAGAGCAAGGACTGTGAAACTGTGCCTGGGATATGAGAGTCATTATGGTGTTTTATTTTACACTTCATTGTAGCACCATTTCTGGATCATTCTCATTTTGTGTTTGTGGGTTTTATTCATAGCACAGGGATCAAATGCCAACTGTGTAATTTAATACTCTTTGAATGATCACATTTTGTGATCATGTAGACCGTCTATCAGTGCCATGTTTTCATCTATGGGTAATCACAGAAGGTAAATGTTGATACTCTTCATTTTAAGCTTGTGTGATCCAAGATGTTCCTATTTTGTATTGGGTGCTGTATCTATTTGCAGTGTGCATTTGGGTATGTTTAGACTACTAAGTGAAGGGAAACCGTGACAGGATGGGATCTGTGCTCTGTGACAAGTGACAACATGCCAATTAGTGAACAGAGTTGCTGAAATGGAGGCCCTATCTCTCTTCCATGAGATCCCTCATTTGGCTGAAGTATTTGCATTTCAATAGCATCTGTCACACATAAAAAAGAAAAAAAAATTGGAAAGAAATTAACAAACAAAAACGGTCAAGTTGGCTTGAAGGTCCATGCACCACCTTCGCCTAAAATATTGCTCTTACCTTAAAATAGTGCTCTTGCACCCTGAGGTGTTCAACACATCTTTCCAACTAAAACTCTTGCATGGTTCAATGAGTGATGAAAGAATGTTGTCCCACAGGTCCCAAACTGTCCTAAACAGCATTTGCCCAAGTAATAATCAGAACTGTGAGCGTAATTTGACAAAGACCAAGAAGAAATAGAAAGCATGACGGGATATTAAAAGCAAAAAGAGAAGACAAGCAAGGATATGAATAATTTTCTGCAGCCACTGTGAATATAAGTAGATTACAAGCAGGTTATGAGGAAATCTATTTGCATCATTCAATGTGAGCACCACAGTACATTCCAAATCCTTTCTCTAACATGAAAACTGAAAGGGGCACAGAGGGAAAGGACACTTCTAATTACTGCCAACGTGTCTGTTCTGTTCTGGAAATTAATACTATTGTTGTCTATGGATAACTTAATTAGCCAACTTGTGACAGGCATGTTCGCTTGCACTTTATGCCTCATGATTGTGTGTGTGGCTGTGTGGTATACAGTGGTCAGTGTAAATGAGTGTTGGCATGCCTTGTCAGATTATATTGTATATGCCCAAATTGACTTAAATTAATAGTCGTCAATATCTTTCCCAGTGACTGGATGTCTGAGTCGAAACAATAATAGATTATTAATGGCATGGACAAATGTACAAATACCAACAATGTTCATTGTATTTTCCCAGGCGTACATCACATGACCATGATGCTCAGCTATACCACAGTAGCGCAGTGCCTCTTGCTAACACAGCCATAATCTAATCTATTCATGGGTAGTATTATCCATCCACCTGGTTGTTTCTAATGAAATGATCTCACTCTGATTTTTTGCATGGCGTTCTGACAAGCGGCATCCTTCTTACTCGAAGTGCTGTGCAGCTGTTTTCACATCGTCAGCTAACATACACAATCTGAGACATCCTACCCTAAAAATGTGAAAACTGAATCAGTGGTCCTTGCTCCACATTTTTGTTCAGGGCTATATTCAAGAGCAAAGAAGTTATAGTGACAAGTTTAATTTCAGGAATATTTCTATCTCTCTTTTGATCTTCACTTGTTTACTGTGGATGATGCAGTTTGGCCCACCTCCCACCACCTTCCCTCCTCCCACAGGTCCAAAGGGATATGGGTTTGGCATGAGCAGAGTACTGAAAATTACCTGTTCTGTTTTATTAAATGAGGGAAGTGAGATTGCCTTTCTTGCAGGCCAGGCTTGGGTCTGCGCAGCTCATATCAAAACTACTTTTCTTCTTTTGTTTGAGCACTTGATTTTTAGCATGCGTCTCACTCCTGGCTAATAAGGCTGAACAGGAACGAGTATGCAAATGCAAGAAGGTGGTGTGTAGTGGTATCTGCACATTGATCTGCGTATTTCTTCCTCCCTCTTTGTTTTCATAAAACGTCTATCTCTGTCTCTTTTTCCTTGTTTTCATGAGTTGTGTGCATACTGTCAGGGTCAGAGGTCATAAACCTTGGAGACTGTGTTCTGCTGTGAGTGTTTACAATTGACTGGACCATGTAAGATCAAGAGCCTCACTGTCTTCTTTTAGTAATAACATGTCTGGGATGCATCACCTCATCCGCCTTCTTTATATGATAAAGCACCATGGGATGAACACACAGTCTTGGAATTTTTTTGATCCCCACTGATCTCCAATTATCTGAGATAAGAAAGTTTCCAAAGGAAAATGTTAAACTCAGACTTTCAACAAATGGGAAGGAAGGATTTTCTTTGCTGGTGTGTTCTAAAAGTACCTAATCCCACAGAGGGAAATTGGTGTGTTTATCTCCCCAGATCCTCAACTGCCATAAGTTTACAGAAATGGACACTGAGGATAACAGCAAATTCAGAAATGTTCAGTAATATGAGGATTACTCTTCATTTCCGCTGCCATTTATGTTCATCTACCTGAAATGGGACAGAAACTGATTATTACTGTTTTCATGGACAACTTTTAAATTCATACATTTTGTATTTAATTAACATATTTAACACAGTAATGCATTTTTCAAGGAATAGATTTTCAGGGACAGATGCACATTCAAGTGCTCTTCTGCTCACATTTCATTCAAATATTTTTTTGTTTGCTTTAAATGAATCTCTATTATGATGCAGAATGACTGGCTCAAAAGAGGACATTTTCAAAGCTGGTGTGAAAGGTGCCAATCTTTCTAATCATTTATAGTGTTTTAACCATTGCTCAAATGAGTGCTTGTCGTAGTTGGAAGTGATATTGCATTTCACATCATTAATAATTACTTGAAATCCTGCTGCCAAAATTGCCACAAGAATCATGTAAATGGAAACAAAGACTAATTTTTTTCCCCCAAATTAACCTCTACTGTTTTTTATTGCTTGCTCCCCTCAAGCAAAGCAGTGATTGGTGGTTTAGACTACAACAGTTAATTAGCCTTCAGAGTTTAAGGTGTAATTAATAAAGTTTTACTTTTCTGCTGTGGTTATTAGGAAATCATTTTATATCAACAGTTGTCACTCCACAGGACTGAAGCTTTCAGTAAAACATTCATGGATATTATCTACTAAGAATTCAAGCAGGACCACAAATATTTCTAAAATATTAACGATGCCATCATACCTGTTTTTTGTCCCACAATGCCAGCATCAAACAAAATACCCTTCTCTTCCTTCTCGCCTCATATCCTCGTCGAACCCCTGGAGGGTGGCTCACTCGGAGATCAATGGTCCTTTTTGTAGCACCATCCTTGTTGTTTGTCTCAGAGCCACAGGAAAGACAGACGTGAGAAAGCCATCTAATGTGCTATTAATGTTTAATCCTTTTGTGGGAGGCTGGCTCGGGTTACTTCCCCTATCTCTGTATACCCCGGAAAATCACAGACGCTTTCAGTTTCAAACGTTAATCCTTTGATGCTCTCATATATTAAAGGCCTGGCCCAATTAAACTAAACTCTAGTTTCTTAAATAATGAATCAGAGGCCAAAATTAGGAGTGGGTTTGTGTCTAATCAGTTTTTAAATTACTAAAGGAGTTAAATGCGTCCATTAGTAAAGACCACAGCCTTCCCATGATACGATGCTCTTTTTACCCATGTGATCCGTCCTTGAAGCACCCTCAGTCAAAGTGAGACATTGCTTTAATGAGCAATCATCATTTGAGGGTAATCTGAGGATGCAATACTAATATTAATTACCAATGGAGAAAAAGCTGCGTGATTCGTCTGCTTGATCATTTACAGGATCAGCTTCTTACGAAGAAGACAAATTTGCACAAACCTGTAGATTCAAAACTGAAAATCTGTGTGTGCCCAAAACGATTAAGAATTAAATTAGTCATAATGAGGAAAACAGACACATGTTGAATCACCCAGGTTGACTCGTTCACACTAACAGCAAACTTATTTTTTCAGCCTGTTGATTATGTGGCATATTAGAGCAATTTTTTAAACATTGTCCTTGCTCTTCTCCCTCTCCCTCCGCACACACACACACACACACATACACACATACACAACAAGAGTAGATTTCGAAAATGGAACATAAAAAATTGAGTCAGAATGAGTCACAGTCTGACTAAACGAAAATGACTCTTTTCCTGAAAGGCAGGTAATGGGCAAGGTCTTCAAAGAGAAGAGAGCAATATGAGAGGGATTTTGGTTGAATGCTGGCGGACTTCTGGGATAAAAGATGTGGAAGCATGGCTACACTAAAACTCAACATTCATGAATCAGTGCACCGCTTCAAGTGAACCACAACACACACAGACACACACGCGGGCATGCGTAACAGGAGCATAGTGCGGGAAGTGGTCTTACAAAACATTGAGAAACTTCAGCAAGACAGAAACCAGCCCTCCTTTAAAGCCTTAAGGACAGCTTCATTTCCTCTTAATTTGAAGGCAGGTGACAGGCAGGTATTAGCACTGACAGTGGGTTGCAAATCCTTTCATTTGGTATCTTTGTACCTTTTGTCTAATAGTCTATTAAGTCCATTAGCTTACTGTGTGGGAGATTAGCCTGTGTGGATAATGTGCCAAATTTGATAAATGGGAAACTATACTGTGTGTCTCCTCATGATAGCCACAGAGGGGCTTATGTGATAAAAAAAAAAAAAATTAGAAATGCATGCCATTTTATTTTCTCTAATGTGAATTTGTATTTATTGTAGAATGGAGAAGGAAGTCAGTTGAGACAAATAAAATATGTCTTGGCGTGACTGATTTCTTGGTCACTCTTCACACTTTATGAGGCAGCTCTGACGGGCTGAGCCCTGCCAACGCTGCCTTTTCAACTGCCAAGCACTCTAAAAAGAGACTTTAAAAAAATCTCAAAATTAATAGCCTTGTAGGTTTATGTTGAAAGCATTCACTGACAACTAAAAGTCCTAATTACAATGTAGCAGACTGCAAATGTTTTGTTTTTTTACATCTGTAATTGGACGACCATGCCGGTGAAATGACTGAATGAATTAATAAATAAGCCTCTGAGCAAATCTAAGCTCAAAACCACACATGTAATCTGCACAGGGATGAATTCTGGATTTCATTGTCAGTTTATTTAAGCTGGAAAAGCATTTAAGGTTGAGGAACCTCCGCTACTTCTAAATGACAGGTGATCTGAGCAGAAGAGCAATTGAAAAGTAAGGAAGCAGAGTTGGGTTGAGGTTTGCCACCTGATTTGATTTTCATGACGGCACTTTCTACACTCACGCAAACACCCACAAAATAAAATGTTTCTTTACACTGACACAATATGCATTAACTCTGCAAGGTTTAGTTTCCAAAGATGGACAAAGGACTTAAAGAATCTGTGAAATATCTGTGAATTTTGTACACTAGATAAAAGAAAAAAAATGTTAAGGTTAAAAAAAAAAAAAAAATCCTTCTATGGATGTTTTATACTCAGCCTGATCTCTTGATATGTCTGTGTGTTTTCTCTATTTTGAGTTGGCTGTTTTGTCTTTATTTTGTTTTGGGGTTTTTTGGCGGGGGGGTAGCTGGTTATTGGGAACCAAGGGACTGACTTTTAGTACTTGCAATGATATATGTTATAAAGGTTTAAGAGCAGAGAAAGCTTAACATAGTGTACTACATAAAAGAAAAGTTGTTATATTTGCATGATTCCCTGTATTTTTTGAGAGACAAAAATATATTGTTGTGTACAATGAGTGGACGTACATTGAAAACAAAAACTGTAGGGGCTGAAATACAGTATTGTCAAGTACTTTTGATTTGAAAATTTTAGGTTTTAGCCGTTTTTTTATTCTCTGTGACGTTTTTATATTTACATTCTTATCTGTTGGTTTTCATTTGGGTGACTGTATCATATACTGACGCTGCAGTTGCGATTGCTAGCTGCTCTTTTTCGCCACAGGCAGGTGGAGTGTGCAGTGCAAAGAGGGGGTAAAAATGTCTGCGGCTGGTGGGTGTTTACATCCATCAGCTACGAGAAACTGCACTCGATTCTTCTCCATTACAAAGATTATTCTCCATGGCAGACATGCAAAGCTATCTTCTTTGGCTTGAGGCAGGGCCCTGTCACAGTTTGTGGTTGTATTTTCTCTTAACTCAGCCTTCTTGCCATACAATTTTTTTTCCCATTAAAGACAGAACGTATGAGAATACATGTTCAAAAAAAGTGTGTGCTGAAGGAACACAGTCACACACACTGTGGACCGCCTAATGGTCTTAACCTAATTCCAATTCATCAGTTAGGAGTCAGGGGCAAATCAATGCAGCATCAGCAGCTTCTCCCTCAGGCTCAGCCCACTTGCTGTTAGCTAAATCAGAGATTTTCATTCCTCATCCTCTCCTCTCACAGCCTGCTGGTTTTCTATACAACTAACTAATTGAATTCACCATATATCCAACCAGTTGTGAATAAACCTTTTACCATTGGCCTTTTATTACACCCTCTTTCACCTGCTTTTTGCGTGCACTGAAAAGAGACTGTATCTGTACTTGATATAAAAGGGCCACTGTAGAAGCTAAACCTATATGTTACCTCAAAAAAAAGAGAAGTCCTTATAATTATGAAAAGAGTCAAAAGAGGGACATTTAAAATCCACAGCACTCCAAAACATCTGGTATCCATCTGCTTTCACAGAAATGAAATTCAAATGAATGAGTGTGACCACAGAAAGAAACAAATTAAGTATAATTGGCTTCACTGGACAGAGTAGAGCCTTTTAAGGAGGCAGAGTCCGGAGTACATTTCATTTGGCACGTATTCAATAATGTGTTAGTAACACCTACTGCAGCTCTGCTGATACATTAGTTATTGCATTAAGGTCCTTGCAGTAACAGCAAGCCATAATTCATTGCCATGTTTACATTTTGCAGTGATAATACGAGACTCTCCAGCTGAGATATATGGCCTATTTTGTGGCGCAGCCTTTGCCAAAACCTTAAGAGGCCTCTCTGTGTCAATTACAAAGAGAAAATGAAAGGCATTAACCTCTGGGCTAAGTCGCCTCCTCAGCTTGTCAACATGGCTGTGCTGCATTACATTATTTGTAGATTTTGGAGATTTATGCTTTAATTGGGTAAAATTGCAGTGTAATCTGATAAGACAGTTGTTGTTTATCGGTACTGGGAGGCTAATCTGTAACTCAGAGCCCCCATTTCTCTAACCCTAGAGGCGAAGCAGTGAGATTCGCTCAAAGGTCCCATTGCAGTGAGAGCAGATGCTGTTCGGTGTTGGAAGCCCATCGTCCTGATCAGTGTTAATGCTTTCTGCGCTCACACATAGCAGAGGCTGGGCATCCATTGCTATTCCGAACACACAATCCAGTGCTGTGGTACTCCCAAAGCCAGAATGATTGGCCTTGTCAGTGCCAGAGATTGAAAACACAGCGGCTTCCAAAAATGGCTGTCAGCTCGGAGAGAGAAGGCAGGGAAGAGGGGCCATCCTCGACTCATTGAGGAAATTAAATGTCGGAGGATTGATTTGTTCTAAAGCTAATAGTTTCTTGGCCTTGCAGCGACAAAAGTGTTCAGAGCTTATGTACACATGATGCAGAAATGCAGAATCATTATTCAGTAAGCATTTGGGATAGCCAAACCTGCTCAGTCAGGAATCACTGATTTGAGCTTTTTAGTTTAGGGATACAACTTAACACAACTTTTTGGTACATCACTGCACAATGTGATTTGATACCAAAAACATATTTGAGACAAGTCCAGATTCATAGTAGGCCTATATAATGAGATCTCTTGCTTTAGTGACATATTTTATTTTCATTTCAGTGATATATTCATTTTTCCAGCATTCACATAGAACTGAGAGTGAGGGCATTTCACTTATCTTACAGGTTAATAGTATATATACCACCTTAAAAAACAGGAACAGTTTCCATGATCCTGCCCAGTACAACACAACCATGTAATGTACAGTATAATTACTGAAGCGCTGAGGTATAACCACCATCTGTGTGATCCCTGAGGCCAAAGGTCAAGGCAAATTCTCACATCAATATCATATGATTTTAGTTCCTATTCGGCCATGTAGGTCACATTGGTGTCAAAATATGCCTCTTGCCAGACAGTTGTAGAAGGTCTTCTGGTCTTAAAAGGCAAGAGCTAAAAAAAAGGGCCATCACTGTATCAAATTAAAAGTCCCATGGTCATATTCTATTCAAATCTAATGTGACTCTCCCCTCTGGTTTCAGCTCCACACTTGTTAATGTTCAGAGACCAAAAGGGAAAGACAAAACAAAGGTTTGGATGATGGGAACAATTCTTGGCTTTTTTTCTTTCTTGAATTATTTGTTGCTGATATTGACATTTTTTTCCCTTTGCGATTTCTGTACAAAAGATCTATTTCTATATTTGCAATAAATTTATAATTAAAAATGAAAAAAAAATGTCCAAGGTCTCTTTGATTGTCTCTGAAGACATGTGCTGGTGCTGACATGCAGCACAGCATTGGCGCTGAAAGCATGTGCGTGTGCCCGTGTGTGCTCGTATGCAGTGTGTACTACTATACATACTATATATGTGCTACTCTATCCCTTGGCTGGGTCCTGTAATTCAATTATTCATGCACCGAGAACTGCCAAGCACCTGGACTATCTATTGTGAGAGATTGTGGGATTCCCCTTACGACACACATGCGCACACACACAGACACACACACACACAACTGGCCACTTGTACTCTCCATTAAAACCTCTCAGTGCTTTGAGGGCCCTGGTACACAGGCACAGATGGGTACTCAGGCAGGGGGGAGAAAAAAATTGAAACTTGATGACTCATGAAAACGACAAACCCGTCCACCTCAGTCATGGTTCCAGAGAGAGTCAGATGTTTGAGTCTAGTGCGAGCAAACGCTTTGCTGAACATACAAATTTAATGAGAAGGATGACACAGAACAACCAGGGAGTTTTCTGAACCTGAAGGCAGAGAGGGCCCGGCATCTGGGCTTTGCTGGTAGCATTCAAACTGCTGGTTGGACACGTTTTGACAACAGAGGTTGGTATTTATTCACTGTATTACACAATGTGGCTGCAAAATTTGATGCACAGAAACGCAAAAGGTTGGTGGGGACAACAGTCTAAACCAGGCAGGAAATGTAATTATAAAGCTGTTATCTTAAATGAATTTTAGATGAATGTAAGCTTTTTTTTTGAAGATTTGACATAAAATTGAAAAGGACACCCACAACATTCATATATTTAGCTAATGCTAGCAGACACTTTACTCCTTTGCACTGTGTGCTGCAAGTGATGTTTCTTATGGGGCACATGCTCATTGTATTAGATGATTCCATGTGCAAATACAATTCAAATAAGCACAAACTCACTCAACACTTTGGAAAGAAAATATCATTTTATTGCTCTTCACAAATGACCTCCCTAAAATACAGAGAAGAGAACTCACTCCAAAATACCTTTTTGTGGCATCAGCTCCGCCAAACTCTCCAACACAGGCTGGAGAGCGGGATGGAAAGGTGGGGAACGGTGGTTCGCTCTCGCCGTACCTGTTACACGAGGGTTAACCTGTTAGTCATTTGTGTGTCGTAAGAGGGAGTGTAGTCATTTGACCTTGCCCCACTTAAAGTGAAACCATGTGTGAAAAATAACAGTAATATGCTGCTGTGACTCTAGTTCTACGATTAGAGGTGGCAACTTTCAATCACACATTTATTCCCCCTCAATCTAACAAGACTTTGATAGGGGCAGCTGTTTTAGTGGATATGGACAATTGAGATGAGGCCTCCTGCCGCCTGACTGTTGAATTCTGCTTGATGCCTGGTCTCAGCCAATACAAGTGGAAATGATGATGCAAGTTTGACATCATTCGTCCAATATAATAAATTTCAACAACGTTCTTCACACACTTGCACCTGAAGGACGTAAAATATGCATGACTGCATATTTTTGAGTGCATGATGTCATTATTCTGCCACTATTCCTCTCTCACCATCTCCCCTCAATTTGCTCAGTCCATCCTTTATCCAATTAAAAACCCTTTCCCTCCTTCTGTCTGTCATTTTGCTTTTTCTCATCGTCCATATTTTTCATTTTTCATCATTCGCTGGCTTTCCCTCCCACTCTGTTCTTCCCCACCACCATCCTCCTCTTTCATTGTTCCCTTTTTATTGTCGGGCTCCCTGCTGAGAGTTGTGTAAGCCAAATGCAGCAGCTATAGAAATATCCCATATTTCTAAATATCCATAACTCCGAACCATCCATGTTAAGCTCTTTATCGCCTGAGGATTAGGGGCTGGATTAACCCTTCAGTATCCATTCTGCATTTTAAACTAACAGTTAATCCTGCCCGCTGTCTGTGTGTGCCCTTTCACGCCCATATCTGTCATTGTGTTACTACATTTTGTCTGCCTTTGTGTGCATGTGCAAAAAAGAGACAAACACAAAGAAAATAAAAGACATGAAAGAGCAGATGATCAAAGCGCCCCGCACAAAAAAAAAGGAGAACAGAGCTGACCTGCAAAAATCTGTGGGAACCCAGCTTTTATTGACCAGAGAATGTGAGACTTACTGTAATCTCCCTTTGACCTCACGTCTTTCACGCACACACACACACACACACACACACACTGCTGGGAGAAAATGACAGTAGCCCCCTTGATGCAGGAATTTTCTGTCCACAAGAATATGAGCATCAGAATGGTATGAATCAAAAGTGATGAAAGAGGATAAACAGGAACGTGTGCGTGTGTGTGTGTGTGTGTGAGAGAGAGAGAGAGAGAGAGAGAGAATATGTGTCAAAGTGCGATTAAATGTTTCCTCAGAATTTTGAAAACATCTTAAGTCCTGTGATATTCATCTTCATCTTGAGACTTTTTAATTCGGCTATTTAAACCTCCTGAGCTTTAATCAGCGCTTGAATGTTGAATATTGTTGAGACATTTAAAAAAAAAATCATTTCCTCTGGAGAATTTCATAGTTTTTTTTGTTGATTTGTTTGCTTGTTTTTTTCTGGCGTGTCGTGTTGATTATTACAGAGAGTTTAAGTTGTCCTGCTTAAATGCAGTAATATTTGCAGTAGTGGCATTACTGCACTATCTAACTGTCTAATCACCAGTCAATGAAAAACAAGGCAACAGATAGTAATGAAGGCAGGTAATGAAAGGTTACTGTAGATACTGTAGCTGTCTCAGAGTGAATATATGTCCATTTACTCAACTCAACCCCCCTGAAGAAATTCTTTATTGTCTTTCTTGATTTCAGTCCCTAAAGTCCATTTAATGGGTTGCTTTAATAAGTAAGTAAGTGAGTAAGTAAGTAAGCTCTAATGTCTCCCTGGTATCTGACCATTTATTTATTCTATCTGAGATATGTGTCTCTGTCTCTTAATAAACTGGAGGTGAATGGAATTTTTTCATGGTAAAGCATTAAAAAAAATGACATTTCTTGATAGAAAGTGAACTTGAACATAAAACTGAATTTAAGGAAAACCTTCACCCAGACATTTAGAAATTTGTAATGATTTTTAATCACATATCTCTGTGGCAGGAGGAACTCTTGTGAAGTCTGAAGGTCAATAGTCACACAGAAGCCAAACTAAACTAAAGCACATTTATGTCAGCCTTCCCCAGAATAACACCTGGGAGCCACATGTGTTTTTATTATTTAAATCACTTATGCAGCAAAATTATCTGCTCTCAAACTAAATAACTGCAGATTTTTTTATAGGATGAAATATCTCAGTATCTTATTGTATGACACTGCTAAATCATTTTGATAATAACAGTAATTTAATGAACAGCTTTCATCATCACAAAAACAATAGCAAATAAATACATGCTAAATAATAAATAGCTTGAGCTCATAAACTATACAACGACTCCCTCTCTAGTTCTAGTAGGCGAGCCATATTTCACTGCTTGAGTCCGGAGGCAGAGCGACCTGAAGCAGTTATTTGGGTCATATTTATGAAGCTTTGTGTGACTGATGTTCAGATTCAAGACACATAAAATGGAAGACCCAACATATGAAGATGACTGCACACAACCACGTCTACACTAAGAGCTAAAACCTGTTCTCCCCTCTGCAAATACCAGCCCACTGCCTTTGAAAGTTTTATGCATCTCACATGTAAACAAGGCACGAGGTGTATGTTCAAAAATAAGCAAAAAAAAAAAAAAAAAAAAAAAAAAAAAAAACCAGAAAAAAAAAAAAAAAAATCAAAAAAGGCATATTAATAATTCATTGTATCCATTGCTGTTTCCCAGGGAACTGATCTGCTTTTTGAGTCTTAAATGGGTTCTTCCAAAGGTTGGGGAGAGGGAGATTTGGAAGCGAAGAAAAACTGCAACTTTGCAACCTTCAAATTTTGCTCTCAGTGCCTGCTTCAAAGTGAGTAGTGACCCTTAAAATGCAGAGCGGTAGCAGCTATTTCTTTCTGTTTTTTTTTTTTCACAGAATGCCAAAGTTAAATTGGTTGTGTAATTTGCAACAAAGGCTTCTCTCGAAAGAAACTGGCACACTGCTTGTTCTGTTTTTTTTTTTTTTTAGAGCTTTAATGTTTTAACTAAATGGTGACGTTTTCAAGTTTCTCTTACAGAGTAATGTAAGAAAATAATTCTTGAGTGCAATTAAAAATGATGCAACCAACCTGTGAAATCAGTAGCAGCTTAGACACAGGCTCAGTGATTGAGGTCATGTTTATTGTGTTTAGAAGAAGAGCCCATACTGTTTTAGAAGACTTCCTGTGTGGAGAAGATGAATCTTTGTGGTTTGGAAAATTTCCTTAAGCTACCACTTACAGAAAGCAACAAAGACTCTGAGGTGATAGCAGTGAGAAGAACATGTGTAGGGTCCTTTCTGCTTCTTCTTTCAATCGTAGACTGATGAGAGGTGCTCTCATAGAACGACCTGAGCTACCAATAAAGATTCAAAGTAATACTATCACCTTTTTTGTTGCACACATCCATCATAGTGACATATCTAGATCAGGTTTACGCAAATCCAAGAGGAGGGCGTTTCAACCAAGCTACTTCAAAAGCCACTGAGAGTAAGGAGGTCAAGGTAACAGATTAAACTATATCCTAGATGTGGATGTAAATGCTTGTAACATGAGGATCTGAGACTAAAGAGACTCACTAATTAGACTATTAGCATCACCACAAGATGTTAAATCAAATGACACACACTCTTCTGAGCATGGTGACACAGAATCTGCATGTAGGATTATGTACACAAAATATTTCCCTGACGAATACGACATTTTATTTGGTGAGAATTAAATGTTCTCGATCTGTTGCTGAGAGACTGACAAATATGGCATCAAAGAATACAAAGATCGTGTGGGAAAGTGGCGCTAAAAATATCTCCAACCCTTTAATGATCCAGGATCAGCAGCTGTTTTCAATGATTAAGTCATTCTTGTTCTGGCAGACGACACTGCATCGTGTTACTCAATCTCACTGAGCCACTGTCGGCAGTTAACACCAGAGTATGATTTTAGTTGCTTGCTTGTGTCACACTGACTGAAAAGAGAAGCACAGGTATTCATGGTAAAAGTAGTGACTTACTGTACAAAATTAAATATGCATCTTAAGTGTGAAAAAAACAAATGGGCCCACTAGTCTCTGTTTACATGAAGCAAACATACATAGTCTATTGTTACACCAAATTTGTTGTTGTTAATCCAAAGTTATGGAGTGACACTTGACTTAGTACCTTCTCACACCTGCCTCATTTGGTCCAGATGTTTCAGTTTGATCCAAAACAAAATTACAGGTGTGAAACCTCCACTGGTCCAGTGAAAACAGGTGGTCTCAGTCCAGATCAAACTTAACCATGGTTTGGTTAGTTACAGAAAGTACTGACATCTGACATCATCAGAAGTGGAAAAAGGAAAAACAATGCAACAGAAAAAAATGAGCATGAATGGTAGCAAAAAAAGCAAATGTTCAGTTGACATTTGGTCTGACTTTATAAAGAGTCAGTTGGAAAAAAAATCTTTAGTACATTTAGTTGATTGCATAATTGCAATGTGAAACTGAAACTACTTGGAAGTACAAAATATACCAAAAAAACGAACCTTGGACTTTCAGGTGAGAAGAAGTCTTCAGATGCAAACAATGCAAGGTGGACACCAGGGTCAGAAAGGTCAGGGAGGGAGAGGACACAAACACCAGCGTTTCCTCTGCGAGAAGTTGAGAAAATGTCACACCATCCATTCAAAGAAATCAATCCTGAACATGTGTAACAATTCTGAAATTCCCAACAATGATAATATTTTTATGGGAGAAAAAAATGGATATCACAATATATGACATACATTCATTAATGCTGACCTTGAAATAACATTTTTAAAATCTCCTCACTAATAGCCTGTTAAAATCTTCCTCCTCCCCCATTTCTGCACAGATGAACAGTATCTGGCTCCAATGTTCTCTGCCTAACAAACAAGTACAGCACTGTCAGCCACTGCGGGTAAGGATTTAAAAGCCTTCCATGGCACCATGTAATTACTCTGAATATTATGTGTCATCCAAGCTCCTGCATTTAAAGCATGTCAGGAATCACCCTGTGCAGTTATAAAACTATTAACGCTCATTTAAATGTCTCTTCATCCCTCCTTCCCACCCCTCTTTGACTTTTTTAAACCTCTCCCATCCCATAATCCTTTCTTATCTCTCTTTAGTTCATCACTCTTGCATGCTCTCCTCTCGTATGTTCGCCTGTTAAGCAAAGTGCAGCTAATGGGGAATCCATGCCATCACTCAGTTTGTCTGTTTTCATCCTGTTTTTAACAGCACTCGTGAACTCTATCTGGTGGAAATGTTCTGTTCTTCTTCAGATGACTTTCTGTTTGTAGTGTCGTGCTATGTGTGAGTTGCATTCACACTGCTGTGAAATATCTCTACAGGATGGATTGACACCAAATTTTGTTGAGACAGTGATAATTATTTATACCACTGTACCAGTAGAGTATGTATTGATGCATAAATGCAAGATATTCAAGTTAGGGAATAATGCAGTAACGATCTGGGAGTTTAAAAACTTTATATACTTTTAACAGGAACTTATTGTATTATTACAGGGCACGTTGTGGCCTAGTGTTGCTATTTGGGAGGGATTTAAAAAGAAATACGCTTTAGGTATTTTTAACATAATATTATGGGGTACATGAGTGTGACCAACTTTGAGAGACACAAGCGCTGGGACAGAATGGAGAATCATCTTCTACATGTGCCTTTGCTGTGAGATGAACACTACTGGTATTTCAGTTCAGCTTACTGTAGAAACCTCATTATCTACTTTCTGTATTCAATAACAAAAATGAACACCTACATACCCGCTTATCGTTTGGAGGGTCATGGGAGACAGGGGACAGGAGCTGACTTTGAGCGAGAGGACATGGGGTTACACCCTGGACTGGTCACCAATCAATCACAAACTATCAAACTCGACTAATACCAGCGCTGGGTTGTTGGTCAGTAGGTATTTCTTTACCTACAATAGGCACCTGTCAGTTCCCAGATTGTTACCTGCTGATTCCCTAACTTTGCTTCTTGTTCCTTTGTACCTATTGGTACGTGTGATTACAGTTCTGGTATCTGATTAGTACAGAAAAATTACACTGTAAATGGACATTGCAGGCCTTATTACAAAATTTTACTCTCCCATCAACCTCGACTGAAGTGTTTAAAAGAATAGTTGGATAAAAAGATGTGTTATAATTTATGTTGATCAATCAGATTTAAGACCACATTTGAAAATCATGGTTAAATGGTTTAGTGATCATTTGTGAAGTGTGCAAATATTCATTATTGTACTGATAAGTTGACATCAGTGCTCTTGAGAATGTCACTTTATCCAGCCAAACATTACAATTACTCTGGTTTCAGATAGGTGTGGAAACTTCCCACTGGGAAATAAATGGCGAGCCTGGTAAACCATTATCTAACGTACTCTATCTGAGGACTGATCATTGTATCCTGCTGTTCTTCAATGCAAGCAATTACATGTGCACACACCTCTAAGTAAATAAGCATCAAAGTGGTTTTGCCCTCTAATGTGTAAATGTGTGAACGTCTAGTACATTGCATGACAAACGCTCCAGGTAAGCCTTTGAGGTGTTGCTTCTTTATAATAATTGCACATCTGCTAACAACTTAGGATGTGCAAAGTCAGGCGTACAGTTTTGAAATACATTAACAAAGAAATGTACACCCACAGATAACTAGTGTAACCTTGAAGAGTGAAACTGAATTTCCCAATGCCCATACAGCTGTGTCACTTCATTCAGACTAATTACAATAAGTAAGAATAGCGACTTCAATTATAGGACTCTACGCCATCTTCAAGATAATTGTCATGTATTTTTATTGTAATTACCTCTGGTAACCGCAGCAGGGTCCTGCTTCTGCTGACAACAGTGCAACAAAGATATTAATTGTGCAGCGGCAGCAGTGCTTGAAAACAAATATGTCATGATATAGAGCCGAGGCGTCCTATCAACGAGACACAAATGAAGGAGACTTACTCATGTGGCTCCTCCAACCAATCAGGCTCATTAAAAACCTGTTGGAAGGGCCCTCTGCATTTTTAATGTAGAGTGAGCATTCAGGATTCTGCCAGATGTTTTATTCATTGTGCTTAAATATAAATGGCATGTGATGAATGTTGAATGCGTTTTTAGACATATTTGCTCATTGCCCTGTTGATTATTCAAGAGTAATGCGTGTGTGTGTGTGTTCTTTGCTACATTTGATTCAGCTTGTTGTGTATGCACGTGTGTTCCAGTCTGTGTTTGTGCAAGACGGGGTCAGAGATGAGATGGCGTAGATAGAACGTAGTAAGGCATGAAGAAGTCAATATGCTATGTAGTGTATGCCTGTGCCTGCACGTGCTTCTGTGTTGTATTTCCACTTGAGTTGGCTGCTTTTCACATTGCGAGCGACTGTGCTGGCTTCGGCACTAGTTACGACACTGGTAGTCATAATTTATTGTGGGGAAAGACTTTCTTAGAATTTCTTTTGTTATTACCCTTCATTATTCAGTCTTCTTAATAAATGTCAATGTAACACTATTATTTTTCTGCTTTTTATTGTTAGCTTGCCATTTTCCAAATGACTTGACAGGTGAAAACTCTGTAAAGAAAACTAACAAGTCCTCTAATTGCTTTTCAACACTATTGCTTTAATTGTAATTCTGACTAATATCTGCGATGATGTTGGCAATCAGGGGCAATTCCCAGTCAGCTGTAGACAAGTGATGGCTCCCAGTATCCTTCTGATTATGTCCAAACTGGAATTGTCTGGTATTGTCTTCATTCACCTCATGAATGAAGTCCACCACCACTGTTTAGTGCCAATGCATGAAGGAGTAGTGCCCTGCATATAGAAATTCAGAAAGTAATGGGTGAAGTGAGTCAGAGAGTAAGACGTCTCCTGTGCCTGACTTTCATGCAGGAGATGGAGTTTGACACTCATGTATTTGACATGCATGGTGCATACTGTATGTCCAGACATCATTTTCTGTGGCTTCCAGCATTTCTATGTGCATTTGAATTTTTTGAAGGCTGCTGTGGTGCCACTGCCAGTATTATTAACACTGATTTTTGAGGGGATTAAAACATCAACCCCTTTGAACTTGTCAGCTTCCTACTTTTATGAAATCACATTTGGTGAACTCCCTGGTGGATGCTGTGCACATGTGTGTGTGTGTGTCTGTTTATGTATGTGTGAGAGGATGAGGGTCACAGATGGGATGAATGAAAGAGATGGGACTACAGTATGATTCAGCATGCTCTGTGTGGGTGTTTGTGTGAATGGTTGCAGACCTGCTCACCTCCGGCTTCAGCGACATTATCGTTCTCCAGTGATCCATCAGATTTTGAGGCCAAATAACTGCGTTCACACTGTGTCGGTGCAGACTCAGTAGCTTTATTATATCCACAGAATATCAGCCGGCACATAAAAAGCACACATACACAAACATATCAGGAAGAGAGGGAGCTGTTAACTCAAGCGTAGCGATGTCAGACCTCAGCTCAGCCGCTAAACAACCCAGGCTTATGAACACCAAGCTCTAAGTAATCACCAAAAGGCATTCACATACCCAGGAGCTTTGCTTGAAACCGTATGTGTGTTTGGCCAATAACAGCTGTTCTTGTCACATCTCTGCACACAGAGGCCATTAGCAAAGGCGAGCACATAATTGTACCTGTGAGGCCGCTAACAAACAATGAAATCTCAATACTGTCTCTCAGGACCAGGAAAATACTAAATCAATACTACATAGCTGAACACATGTATCCACAAGCACCAACATCTTTAATGCACGGAGGAGTCCCAAACTGCACACATCATAGCCAGCATTATGCAGATATCAGCTCGCTTGAGTGCTTTTCATGTCAAACCCTTGGGCAAATTGTCATGCCACAATAATACACATTAAAAGTAATTTCAGCCACGAGCAGGAAGTAATGATTTGGGCATTAGTCTCTTTGCCACCAGGGACAAGCAGTAATACAGTGTGTGAAAACTAACCTTAGCTCAGAATTAGTGATAGGTAAATGTAATTTAAGGTTTCGTTTTCAGTGGTTTTTGCATCACTTCAACATCTTTTTCATATTCAATTTTTTTTGTTAACCACTAACACTTATTGGTCTAAACTGTCATACGTATACTGCATTTGATCTAAGGCCACAAACAGATATATAAACAGACACAAACAGCTGCTCCAGTGCAACAGAAATGGACCAGTCATTGTTGAACCTCAACCATGTGATGATTCATGGGGGTCACATCAAAAATGAAAGCACACATTATTGTACACTATGAGTCCATGTGCTTCTTTTCTCGTTGATATAGACAGTGGCCTATTTCTGACTCAAGGGTATCAATTGAAATATATAACAACATATTACACTCACAATCTGGGCCTGCTGTCTAATGTCACATCTTGTTTCTCAGCAACAAAATATACACATACATTATTAGACAGAGGAGAGATGATTCGGATATCTGTCCTTGAACATTGCGAACACATTTAATTGGAACTTTGAACACATAAAAGAGTTAGAGAAATATCTGTTGACAGCGAGCTCTCTAAATTTTTCAGTAGTAGCAGGGATTGTCTTGGGGTGGAGGCAAAAACCTTGCAGGTATCTTCAAATCTTTACACATAAAAGCAAATCCGTTTGCGTGAGAAGATACCACCATGAGTGACAATTTGCATTTATAATTTGGGTGAACTGAAGTGTTTAAAAGAATAGTTGGGTAAAAAAATGTGTTATAATTTATGTTGATAAATCAGATTTAAGACCACATTTGAAAATCATGATTAAATGGTTTAGTGATCATTTTTGAAGTGTGCAAATATTCATTATTGTACTGATAAGTTAACATCAGTGCTCTTGAGAATGTCACTTTATCCAGCCAAACATTACAATTACTCTGGTTTCAGATAGGTGTGGAAACTTCCCACGGGGAAATAAATGGCGAGCCTGGTAAACCATTATCTAACGTACTCTATCTGAGGACTGATCATCCTGCTGTTCTTCAATGCAAGCAATTACATGTGCACACACCTCTAAGTAAATAAGCATCAAAGTGGTTTTACCCTCTAATGTGTAAATGTGTGAACGTCTTGTACATTACATGACAAACGCTCCAGGTAAGCCTTTGAGGTGTTGCTTCTTTATAATAATTGCACATCTGCTAACAACTTAGGATGTGCAAAGTCAGGCGTAGAGTTTTGAAATGCATTAACAAAGAAATGTACACCCACAAATATGGATAAACGTAATTTGGAAGAACTGACCCTTTAAGATAACAACCTGCTGAGACAATGTTATCATGACAACTTTGAGGATCGATTTAGTCTATTCCTGTGATGATATAAAATATATAAGGCATCAAAGTCAGCACTACTGAGGCTCTGACTCCTTTTAAAAAGACAGTTTAACAACAGCATAAGTATTATCATGTTCAGAGAGCACTGTACAGTGAGACACCTATGTAATTTTTCAGCATTACAGTAACATGTTGGGTCATGATCAATGTTCATGAGTTCATCTCTGAAACACTTCTGCTATTTTAAATCATTTGATCATGTTCTTGTTCAAACAAGTCCAGACACACACAAAAATAATGACAAGACGACGATGCATTCTCCAAATATAGAACATCAAAATGATCTCTGTCTGCTATCAATTTGCTGGTATTAAAAATAAAAATGTCATCAGTCAGTGCCTTTCTTCTGTGACACTTAAAAGTTTGTTTGCCTACCACGTGCCAATCACAACTTCACCTCTGACCCTCCAGTCATTCACTGCAAAGCACTACAACAACAATCCTCCTCACACCAGTGACGACTCAGATATTAATAAACCAAACACTAAAGCGATTTTTCTTTTTTATCGTAAGTTGTTTTATGAAGTCGAAATATCACAGATCTCTTAAGCAAGAAACAGCATTCAACAAACAGTAAGTGACTGTATTATACTGAAGTATGGGTGTAATTGTGCTCTCGCTATAAACAATTTTAGAGCCAGTCTTTTGTGGGTGTTCAACAAGCTTTAACAAAAATGCCAAACCAAACAGAGAAAAAGGTCATTTCCTCTTGCCCAGCTTTGCTGAAAATACATGCATGTGATTTCAAATGATTTGCATTAAAATCTGTTCCCAAATATTTTCAGGAGTTTTCCCTTCCCTTTCACACGCCATGCTTCGCTTTTCTGATTTAACCTTGAGTGGATTTTCTTTTTTTTTTTTTTCTCCATCATTTTCTTTCATGCATTTTTTATAAGGTAAACTAATACACTCACAACAGACTACAACTGCCACATCCTCTGAGCTCATTTAGTGCTGTGTTCTCTATCTGATACTGTTAATCCCACATGGGTTATCGTTCTGTGGCACATCCTCCGGCTAAGGGCTGCAGTTAATCAATTACATTGTTCATATGTGTGTGCTAATGTTTGTCCCTGCAATGCATGTGTGTTTATTTGCATATGTGCATTCATAACCTTTGTAAAGTATGTTTGTTTACATTTTATGAAACTTTATGTCTACACTGTCTGTGTGTCAGCATTATTTCATGCATGTGTGAGATATCCACAGGACACAAATTGGCACCCAGATCTTTCTGAAATCACTGAGTCTGATATTGGACGTGTGATGTGCAGGAAATTGGCTTTGGTCTGTTGAATTCAGTTCTCTAAGTTACTTAAGTCATTTTATGCTTCTGTGGAAAACAAATCACCAAGGATGTGTAATGCTTCAGTATATGGTGGCTGCTTAAAGATTAATTCTATGACGTGTGTTTGGAAGGATAATTTTATTTTGTACAGCCAATTTATTGTCTTTTCTGATGGTGTGTGTGTGTGTCTGTGTGTGGGTGGGTGTCACAGTCACAATCACATACTGTTGGCTGAGTCGTGTTGCTGTAACAGGCCATGTCTACATTAACAGAGATAAATTTGAGAGCCGTCTTTGGCTCCAACCTACTTTAGATATAGGTTGTAACAAATTTTTCGAAGCAGCGGATTAATTTCAGAAAAGCACAGCAGCCATGTTGCTGAAATACCTGGAATAACTCCTACTGCAGCCATTAAAAAGTAAAGATGGTGGGAAGTCAACATGACCGTTTGTGGGTGCTGTAACCTTAGCTCGCCAGGTAGTTAGCTGCAATCTACCTGTGTAATCTTTATGGGAATTAATGGGAAATTTACAGTAAAAAGAACAGTTGTCATTTTGGTAAAATTCACTCATTAACTCGGGAAGAAACACAATTGATCTAATAGTCTATTCTAATTAAGTTATGATGTTTTCTATGTAACAACTCTGCCAAATATTTTTTAATCAAGAGTGCACTATGCTCTGTACTCATTCATTAATTAATCATCAATTCCTGATTAGTTCCCCACTTTTTAATTAACAACCCAGGATTTTGTGTAATTATGTGTTTTGCAGCTCTCGACATTCGCACCACACGAGCTGATTAAACCTCTCTGTCCTAAATCCTACTGCTCCCTGTTGCATCGTGACTAACCTTTACCTCTCTCCCCCTGCCTGCAGAACTGACCTTCCCAGAAGGCTGTGCACCATCAGCCCACCGCCAGGCCTGTCATGCTCCACTTGGAGCTCATCACGCTATGGACCCCAGCTGACAGGCTGTCATGGCCGCAGACCTTGTTGTCCTCTTAGTGGGAGATGATGGTGTTCAAAAAAATAGGGATGTAATGCTGCAAAAAACAGTTCTAATTTTTCTAACTAAATCCATTTTTAAAAACAAAAACAACAACAGAAACAGTTTCACTATGAACAGAAAAGGTTGATTTGGAAACATCAGTTACATGCATAAAATTTTATTGATTTACGTGGGAGATATTCGTGGGAGAGTTTTGCAACAAATAGTTCTTATTATTCATTTATTTATATTTTTCCTTTGTAAAGTATTAAAGCATTTGATCTTCTGAATATTTCATTAAGATGCTCAACAAGATTAATCAAACACAGTTGGGAGTATATGTTTCATTAATGGCTCCCTGGGGTTTCAAAAAAATGTAATAACTGCTCTCATTCTTTAAAACTAACAAATGACTTCTGTTTAAGTGTAATATTTTAAGACATTTCAAACACTTAAAATAGCAAGTTAACAGATCAGTAGTATGGGTATTGCTTCAGTGGTATTTATTTAGAAATTACTCATCACTGCCAATTATGGTTATGGTGACATACTTGCACGGTGGCAAATTAGATGACAAAACGTGCCACGTTTGTAAAGCACCTTTCACCCAATTCTGGCCTCAGGCTGTATGTATATATGTTCGCAAGGTTCTACCAGGGAAGAGACATTAAAATTTCAGGGAGGAATAACCTCTCAGAGTGCCCACATAAATATTTTATGTGCTCTATTTCTTCATGCAAGGCCTCCAGTGTGAGTGTGCACGTGTGTGTGAGTGTGTGTCTGTGTGTGTGTGCAGACTGTAATTACCTCGCTGCTGCAAAAACACCAATAGAGGAAGAGAGGGAAGGGGAGTGTGCAAGAGGATGAAAGAGAGGACAGAGTGGAGGAGAGAAGAAGTCACACTAGTCAGAAAAACATGATTATGATAATTTACACTGTTGAAGGGGCATTGTAAAGGTTTCAGCTCCCATGCACTGTAATTAGATGGAAGCACGCGTGCACACGTGGGTGTACATACACACACACAGAGCCACACATGTATAAAAAAGATTTCTTGTTCTCTGGCTGTCTTGAAAGAAACAGATTATAAGCAGTCAAAGCACACATGATAACTGTGTGAAAAGTGGCTCAGCAGACTGATGCCAGTCATCCAAACACCATATTGTCACACTCAAACCACAGATTATCTGTGATATTGAATAACTTTACACATCGAGGGATTTTTGGCCGAGAAAATGCTCAAGTTGGCAACCAGACACACAAATAAAACAGGTCTGGAGTGAGTTAAAAGTGTTCAACAGAGTTTATATTTCATCTTGGATCAACAACACACAAAAAGCAGAAACAAAGTCGCCCACACACACATACACATAGTCATCACCTGAAAAGACCGACAGTGTGCACAAGTCAAATCAAAGTCTGCAAGAACTGGTATATTTTGCCAATATGGATTTTCCTCTGTTCCATGTATAGCAAAGTACAACACAGGGTAAAGACTACTGTAGTACATTTACTAACTGATGCATTTTTGAAATATATCAGTTGCACGAAAAAAGGAAAATCTTATCTTGTCTTACATGCAGACCGGTACACGTGTTGATAGGAGTAATCCACTTAATGCAACAGTTTAATACCATTTGTACAGTTTGAAGTGGCGTGGTTCTTCATAAACGACTCAGTCCCATTATACTGAGATCATGCTTTTTTGGATTGTAACTTGTTATTTCATAAGATTATGAATGTCCTGATTTGTATAGTGCACAGTTGACCAACTGTGGTCTGTCTTGACAGTGTCAGAGTGAAAGAGGGGTTGTGGGGTTCATACCTATAAATGGGTATTGACCCAAGATGGAGTCTGCACCAAAGAAAGTAATATTTCTTATTACTTCTTATAGGTGAAAAACAAATAAGAAAGACGGTCTTTTTGAACACATCCGATGTCAATTTACCAAATTATACACCCACTTGGTGTAATGTCAAGGCAGGATGGTAATTAGGTCGATGAGCCAAAGATAGAAGATGAGAAATGCTCCATTCACACATTAAATCACTGTGGACTTAAATTTGCACAGCATTGTTATAACCTGAGGTACTTTTTTATTGTGCATTCACAGGGAGGTGAAAGGTGACACAGTGTTGCTCTTTTCCTTTTTCCATTGCTCCCGTGTGTCACGACAGCTTGCTGGTATTAACCCCTGTGTTGCCTTGCAGAGCCACCACAGCTCCCTACCTACCTCTCTGGATGTGAATTGGATCATTGCAGCTGCCTTTAATCAGCATTCAACCAGTTGTGCCCAATCAGGTCATCACTCTGCGGGTGTATATTTAGACCCGTCTCTGCATCAGGGCACGGCCACGCATGCACAAATGCAGGTGAATGACCATCACCTGCCCAGTTGAAGTTCTATCAGAGTTCACCAAAGCTGTACACCATGTGAAGCAAAGATGTAAATTTGCTCAGGTGCTTCTCTAATTTCCTGCATGTGTGACTGTGCTCTCATCGGTGCTTGAATGTAAACCGTACAGTACAGAGCTTCCAGCCGAGTTTCTGTCTTGGCTAGCGTTCTGTTCTCCTTGTTTTCATTCTTGCCTGCTTCTAACCTTCAGTAAAATCCTGAAGAGATCTTCAGTTTCCTGTCTGCTTACTGCCCTTGGGTTTCATTCTCTTTGTGGCACTGTGGATGTATCGGCTCGGAACAAAAGCTGGTATAAGGAGAAGGGATACAGCCTCAGGATGAAGAATAGGAAGTGTAAACTGGGATTTGTGGGGAAAGAGGAGACATGGAGGTTACCTAACTGTTGAATACTCTCTCTTCAGTGTAATTTCTTCCTTCCGCTTATCTCCTTCACCCTTACACTCCTTCACCTATCTTAAGATAAGCATTTCTTGAGAGACAATTTACCACTTGAGTGGTTTCTCTACAGAAAAGGCCATAGGTTGGAGAGCATGGAAGGATTATATGAGAATGACTCCTCTTATTGTCATGAATATGTAGTTTCATACCACAGTGAAGATCCTTTCAAACAAGGTTATTTGAGCTGTCATAGTTTATTCAACTATCTGGGTGAGAATCACACAACAGAATTTCACAGGGAAAATGTTTAATTGCCAAAGTTTTACCGCACACTTAATCATCATCACATAGTTCTGCTCTTTAGCTGCTGAACGCTCCAGTGTGTTCACCAGCTAGTTACCAACTCTGTCTGACTGAGTGGGTTTATCAGAGTTTTTTCACAGAAGACGTAGCAGCCAAAAACTATGCTATGAGAACAGTGAGAGTGAACAGTAAAGCTGTGAGCCGGACAGATAAACAATGAGCTAAAACTCATTATAAAGCTCTATAAATCTGAGGGGAGCCGCAGACTCAGATCATAATTCTCTGATGATTTGACTTTCATTGTGACATTTTTATCACTCATTTATTATGAAAAGCAATTACAGTCGCTTTAAACATACCTTGTTTAGACATTGATTATGTGAGATTGCACATAATTGCTTAATCAATTCAGGGCAGATGAAATGGGCTGCTGAAAACAGCCATTGAGTCACCACATTTACTAACTAACTGATGCAAACTTCTTACTTTCACGTGTGGAAGTCATCCACTGGGTTTGAAAGTTTAAAAGCCCGAGGGTTAGATGGAGTTGGCCGGAGAGCAGGCAACAAGGCAGGTCACGATTTTTATATGTTCCAAATAATCAGGCAGTGGGATAGGAAAAGCAGACATTTTCATTGCCACCATCTTGAAGCTCCCAGCAAAGTCGGGATTGAATCTCAAATTAGTACAGTGCAGTATTTCTGACTGGTGGACCAGACCAGATGCTGGTTGCTAGTGTGATATTACATATGACAGGAGGAGCTGACAACAGGCTCCTGGGAGCCAACCTGTCACCAGTATGACAGGTACAAGCCAGAATTGAATGGAATGAATATAAGGATGTGAGACTGACATATAAGACACATTTTCCCAACTAAAGTGACAGTAAGATTCTTGCTATCGTCGACTGCAATCTCGCAGTCAATAATAGCAAGAACGAAAAACAACTTTCAAGGATGAAACAAACTCATCTCAGCTCACACAGTGCACATCACTCTGTCCATACAAGTGTCAGGGATGGAAAGACTGCAGGAGAAAAATGAACCGATTCAAAGACAGAACAATGAAGCTATGAGTTTCAAGGCTATAACAATGCTGATGAGTCAAAACAATATCCAGTGAGGTTCAGCCATGCATCATTAGAAGCACCGTAGAATACATCCAACGAGGCCATCTACAATCCAGTGGTGTATTTCTGTCATGTAAAATTAATTAACTCTTGTCAGAGAGCGATGCATTCACTGAGAGGTGCACTGATGCCATTTTTCAAAACCAGTCATATAATGGTAGCAAGTACTTCATTAAGTGGATCAATGCAGAGTACTGATCCGAGTGCTAATTCAATTCATCATTACACATTGTTAAGAATAGTAGCACAAGAGACCTGGCAAATAAAACTATTGAAAGAACAGCTGGCAAAAACCGATGAGGCCTGTGTTGCATACTGGGGAAACATCTGACTCATCAACTATTAAAATAATTTTTTTTGCTCCATTTTTAAAATATTTAAAGCATGTAATGTAAACTGACACAGCACATCACGACAAATGAAGTTTCTTTAGTGATAGCCTCAATTATTGACATTTCCACTATACAGACATGTATAACACATATTCTCAAAACAATTATTTCCCCAAAGAACATGTGATCAAAAGTATCAAAAGTAGGGTAAAGTATTAAAATCTGTTCTAAGCAGGCCTTATATTTTAGTATAAGCACAAGCATGTCTTCCAAGGTGTTGCATCAGTGCAAATACAGATGACTGCTGTGCAAGATATATATTGGACAGTAGCAGGCCAGCACTGTATAAAGGGAAAAAATGAGTAGGAAATGAAATGGGAATAGATTGAGGGCTATAAATTAAGGGAGCCATGAGCGAGAAAAGAGGTGCGGAGGCAGAAGGAGGGCTGCTCTGTGCAGAGTGTTCATTTTAATTTAACCTCCATGGCTTGGTACAGAGGGCAGAAAAATGCGAGGAGATATATGAAGACTGATGGTGTGCGAAGTGTGTGGTGAGCACAGTCCTATCGAGCAGCCAGATGCCATATATCATGTCATTCGGTTATTACATCGTGTCATAATAAAAATAAGTGTGTGTCCAGAATTACACACTTCCCTGTTTATTGTTCATATAAGTGAGGAACACTCTGTTAACTTATACATTCAATCCCAAACCGTTAACATCAGTTACACTTTCCATACACATATACCTGTATATTTGAACAACTGAACTATTGATAGATCAATTCTATAAGGGAGTACTCACTTAATTTGCAGTCTCTTGCCTCTCTGAATTGTCTGCCAAATCACTGTATAGGAATGTTTCTACTTTTATTCTTCCATTACAGTTAAAAACGTCAGTGCGTGCGTTTTATTGTTGATGAATTATTCTTTTTTTTTTCATTACCAGACAAGCGACCTGCTTTAGATTCAGAGCTGCATCCATCACCTACTGTGTGATGTCCTTGGCAATAGGAGGGCAGCGCGCTTCGTCAATCTTTGTCATTGATGTGGCAATCCTATTATGCATATGAGCCAATACATGCGCACATAAAAGCAAAGCACAAGCACTGCATGAAACACCAGCACGTACGCTGTATTATTAACCCACTTAGAGCAAACAGTACTTGAGAACAGTAGCAGTTAATATGTAGGTGCAATACAATTAAACATATCACAGCTCTGCAAACTGCAAGCGAAAACAAACTGTCAGAGTCACTTGCTGTTTGTCCAAAGACATATTAAGTACTACACTTAGGATGAGTGTTTGCCATGTGCCTACTGGGTCAAGGTATTTGGCATCGGCAAGGACCTTTAAAGTCTTCCTTGTAGTTTGCAGTTTGGCAGGACACATGCCATGTGTACTCTCTCACCCAAAGACACACAGTCGCATGCACACGCGCATACACACAAACACCACACTACAGGGCAGGAGGATCAGTCATGGATTCCCGAGAGCATGTCAGAGAAGAGCATGAATCGTGGCGAATGCATTGCGACAGGGAACCTGACTCACCACAGCACCCGGGGGAGCTCAGCATCAGCGGCAAGCCCATGCAGCCAAACGCTCGCAGCACCAAACCTCCTTTCGGAAAGGAAACAGCACCCAACGCGCAGTCATCCTACGACTGTCAGCGTCAATTACGATGACTTTTCAAATCATCTTCATGCTTCAATTCATCTTGCTGAACTGGAGCTGAATTGTCATCATCCGTCATGGTCTCAGGGGTTTGAGTGAAAGTGCTCTACAATCAATGATATTATGTATCAGGCTTTCTTTCATGATGGAATATTGAGTTAATAGGGTTTATATTAGTAATATGTATCTTAATCTACTTCGCTCTGTGGCCAAATGTCAGATAAAGAAACACAGCGTTTGTTGGGCCTGTCCTATCAGCTGTGTGTGTGTCACTCATGTCAAATGTAATAGGATCAGTGTTGCATTTTAGAGCATAGATGTTCTGCAGGCTTTACTTCTCTGTCCTGTGGGAGCCAGGAAATCTCCAGAGAACTTCTTTCAAAGGCATGCCAGTTTCAAAGGCGTGTCATTTCATAAATCTGTTAAGTTGTGCCATGCAGATCATCCTCCGCCTCACACGCTGGAATTTTACATATTGACTTAAGTCTGAAACCAGATAGTTTTAAACACTGCTTGACTTTCTACATCGCAAACTTGGTATAGGTGGAACAATTCTCTGTAGATCCTATGGAACTAAAGCACCATAAAATAAGGGAAGCGTTTAAAATAAAATAATTAAATGCATATTATGTCCATGTTTGTGCACTTGCACCAAACAGGGAACAGGGGTAAAGCTGATGTTATGAATTTTAACATACTCTCGCTACACAGGTGTGTTTTCTTTTCTTGAAACAGCCAAGTCAGTCCATAATCCAGACTCTTGTATATCAGATGTCTGCAACTATATTTTTATTAAACGTCATTTTCATATTTGACTCAAATGAATTGCAGTGTTTTGTGGCCTGTAATAAAATAACTCAACCCCTTTTTCCTCAACCTGCATTATACCAAAAAAAGTACATAAATCAAAATCATTCAATCCCATGTGGATAGATGAAAAGAAACTCATTCAAAAAAAAAAGATAGCAATGAAGCTGAGAGCACCTGGAAAAAAGTACAAAGGTTCTGCTTTATCATCAACACATGATGGGCTTACTAATCAAAAAAATTTAAAAATGCATGAGCCAAATATTTTTTTTAGACCAATGAAGACATTACAACTCATCTCCTGTTGCCTCAGTCTTCTCAAACATTGAAAAGACAGAGGCACCTCATGACAGCCCAGTGCCATGAGCTGAAACACAGCGATGTCTGTCTCTCTCACTATTTCTACAAGGGCTGTCCTCAACCAAAGAAAATACTGGTTCATTAAAAGTCAATCAATTTGTCAGTGCTATGATGTCAAGATGAGCAATATCACTTGTAGCGTTCAGTATGTGACCTACATTGATCCATAGTCTCTACATTGTGGTTGATTTCCCAAGGTCAAGCTACAACACAAGAGCTCCTCAAACCTAAAGGGCTGAGGCTTTTAAATATGTTTTTCCATCATCGACTCAAGTTAAAAGCATTTTACAACTCTTCACAGAATGGCTGAAGCTCGGTGAAAAGACAGATGTCGATCAATGAAACTTTAATTGGACAGGTGCACATCAACCAACCGATCCATCTGTCAACCATCATGTTATTCAGTTTTCTCACTTCTCCTATTCCTTGTGCTCTAGCTGTTATTTTCCATGCCTTTACTTTTTAAAGCACATTCTCAAGTTACTTTCCTCCGCTGCACTTAGCATTTTCTTTTATCCCGTTGTCCTCTCTTGTTCATCCTCCTCTCTCGCACGGTCCCTTTTCTCTTTGTTTACCTTTCATTTTTTTAACTTCATCTTTCGCTGAGGGATCCCATTCCCCTGCGTTCTCTCCCTTCTCACTGCGTCTTTACTTGCACATCTCTCCCTCATCTCTCTCAAGTTGTAGCGGTCAATGGCGAACAGGATTCAGAGCCTTAATTACACCCCAGAGGAGCCTCCTCCTCTGCTCTCCTCATCCTCTCTCCACCGCTGCTCCCTCATTCTCTTTGCTGCGTTCTTCTTCACTGTCTCCCTCCACTGACTGCGGCTTTTGCACACTTACACATACTGTCTTGTTTCGCTTTTAGTCTCCGTCTCTTCACCTGTCACTAAACCATGCACTGTTGCATTTGCACCTCTCTCCTAATCGCACTGTAGCTTTCACTCTTTGGTCACTCACTTCCTCCTGCAACCTGCCAATCTGCAGTCTGACCCTCATGTGAGGAATAAGTAGGACAAAGCCTTCTTTTCTTAAAAGTGTGGCTGTGCACCGACCAGATCTCAGGCTTGCTTTTTCGTTTGATCCATATGGGGAAATATTCTTTATCGCTGCCCTTCCATATGGAGGTCAATGTTCAGAGTCAGCTCAATAACACTTAAACAGAGCGGATGTTTGCTGTCATGATGTGGGCATGAACTGGCTAGGCAGCAGAAAGCCTGCCCTCTTCACACCACCATCCTGCCAAAGGCATCTACCCTTTACGATTCACTCAACCGGATATAGACAGAATAGTCAGCCAGTGGATGGGTGAATCCTTTTTTTAAAAAACAGCATGGCCAAGCAAGCTGAGCAGCTCAAAATGTGTTGAACACTGACACAAACACAAGTGTCATCTTTATTAAGCAAAACATTTTTAAGGTGCAGTCCAAAGCCAAACCTCATTCTCAAACAAGAGTGAACCTGTTTACAAAAACACAGCATGATACTAACTGTCAGTCATCTGAAATCATCAGTTCATTCAACAGTCCAGCGATTTAATGCAGTGCTTTAATTAAGCTTTTTTTCCTGTTAAACATTGATAATTTTTTTTTCATTTTGTTGAATATTCACATCAGTAAAATACAAGACAATGACACTGAACATGTGCTTCTTTTTTCCTGCTCTGGCAAGCCCTCATGGACCTTGGGAGGAAAAGAAAAGCTGAAGGACAACTCTGGACCATTCATACAGACTGTGCCATTTGACTGCCCATCTCTGCTCTGATAGCAGGCCTATACTGCTGTGCACATCTGTACTCATAATAACTCCATTAAGAGAATTTTCTCAATATTTGTTATTAAGGTCAAATCCAATCTAAGAATTGTCACTTCATTTCATTGAAAAACTGATCCTTCTGACTTTGTTTAGTTTCCGAGTCTCAGTCAGTTTTTAGACTTAATTGGTGAGACATTGAGACACTATCTAAATAGTCGGATACACTTACACACTTACACTCATAGCATCCTTAGTGCTGCAGAAGATGACTTAGATGTGAATATTTTTAGATATACATATTTGGTGTGAATATGATGATATTTTTTGATAGTCCTGAGACAGCCTGTCTCTGGTTTGTTCTTAACGAACAAGTTGTGTATTCCCCAGTCAAAACTCAGCTGTCATCATCATGAGTGACTGCTTAACTAATAACTCAGGATTATATATCAGTTTATTTGAGGGGGCACAAAAAGGGTAACTAATAATTTAACCTTAATATCAGAAAATCAAATGATCAAATCCAATTCTGCTTGCTTGTTGAGAGAATGCCCAAATCAATAAAATCCCATACTATGTTTTCATTACTACCTTGCATCCAGGCAGATTTTGAAATATTAGCAGATATGAATTTTTAGCCAGAAAACTATATATCAATGCCTTGTGCCACACAGCTACTATTACATTTTTTTAAATAATTTTTCGGCCTTCCCTTGCTCAGATATTTTATTAGTTTTTCAGTCTGACTCATATTTTGTTTCAGACTTTCAGTATTATGCAAATTAACCTTTTCCTCCCACACACTTCATACAAAGAAAACTTTTCTCCAGTATGCTAAACCAGAATATTAATAAGCGAATAGATAAACAGACAGCCTTTAGACAGACTTTGTTTTGCTTCTACCACACGTCAAATCGCACCAAACTCCTCTTGTATCTTTATAAAGTATATATATCCACATAACTTTATTAGAGTAGCAAAAGGGCAACGAAGCAGACTGGATCTATGCAAAACATTTCACAGGGATCTTGAGCTGGCAAGGCGGAAAAATTAATGATCTGGGCATGAATTATGGCATTATTCATATCCATGTCTTGCTGCTTCAGCACTACGATTGAAAGTAAAGCTAGCTAGTGAAAGACAGATTTAAATTTCATTACTTCATACTAGCCTCTCACCAGGCTGATGACTCATGGTGAAAATGGATAAATCAAACATTTTTCAGTGGTGTATATATACTCTTTATGTATTTGTATGTGTGTGTGTGTGTGTGTGTGTGTGTGTGCCTCCTGGGTCTCTCTGTACACCATTCACATTCTTGGTGTGCAGCAGGGAGGGGAGCCAGCGAAGCGTAGCATTGCACTACCCTGCTTGTTATCAGGTGGAGAAAACGAGGACAGAAAGTGGGCAGGCTGGGCTGGTGTGCAGGGGGAAAGGAGGTGAATGGAGGGATGAGCAGAGATTGAGAAAAATGAGAGAGAGGGGCACGGATGACTGGAGAGACAGAAAGAGAAAGGATGGAGGGCAGCAGGCGTGGACAAACGGCTGGGACAGAGAAGAAAGGCAGACTGAATGACACTCGAATCTGTGCTGAGAGCGGACGAGAGAAACCATGACAGGATTGACATCGACGAAAATGGAGAGGAATGAGAGGAAGACGAGGGAAAGAAAAGCTGTAGATGGGTTGCAGGAGATATTAGCAGCAGAAAGAACAGTGACAGCTGTGTTATTAGCGTCCTAAAATATTAATCTGTGCTCACACCGACAAACACACACAACTGCACTACAAAGATATAAAATAGCCTTATGTTATCGATGGTACACGAAGCAACAGGTGAACACTGACAGAGAACAGAACACATATTCGTTGATACAATAGATACGCCACTAAGACACATTGCTTCCTATTGCATCACATCACTAAGACACTACAGCATAAAGCTAAGACTAACAAAAAGCATAGGGGATATAAGGATAGAGGAGTAAGATACAGTGGGTGTGTGTGTGTGTGCATGTAGTGTTGTAGTACTTAAGTCAAAGTACTAATACCACACTGTGCAAATACTCTACTGTAAGTAACAATCCTGCATTCAAAACATTACTTCAGTAAACATATATATCATCAGCAAACTATTACCTCTGGTGTTGTTGATGTTGATTAATATTACTGCTACATTATATACGGTTAAGTAGTGTAATCTACAGCATGTTTTATGAGATGATTATCTGTTTTTAGTTGCTGTGAGAACCATGTATCTCTAGAAAAACTATTTTCAGCTTTGTGACAATAGTAGGAAAAATTGTAATCTGAAATTTGAACTAGTGATTAAAACTGTCAGAGAGATGTAGTGGAGTACAATATTTGCTTTCTGAGATGTATTGGAGTGGAGGTGGGGCTGCAAAGAGACGGAATAGAGAGGAGGAGAGGGAAAAAATAGATAAGCAATGTGAGAGAGAGATTTTTGGAGTGAGGAAAATGTTTCAATTACTGAGGTGGTTTCACATCCACATGTCCATGTGAATATTAATACTTTTACCAGTTGCATAAAGTCACAAATTTGCATCCATCCATCCATCCATGTGTCCATTAGTTATACCTGCTTATCCTTTAGAGGGGAACACCTTGAAGAGGTCGTCAGTCAATCACAGAGCTGACACGTTGAGACAGACCATCATTCATGCTCACATTCACACCTGTGAGAAATTTACAGTGTCTAATTAACCTAACCTGCATGTCTTTGGAGCCATGCAGGCACACAGAGAACATGCAAACTCCACACAGAAAGGCCCCAGCCGACCAGTGGGTTCGACCCCAGAACCTTCTTGCTGTGAGGTGCTAAACACTGCAACATCATGCTGCCACAAAATAGCACATGCATAGCATACACCACAAAGCAAGTATATTTAATAATTAATAATTAATAATACAGAAAGATGTATACATACTCTGGAAATACAAGTCTTGTGTGTTGTAGTACAAGATTTTGAGAAACAAATGCACTAAAATATCAAACATAAATGTCTCAAAAGTATCCTTTTATGAGATTTTCAGACAGCAAGTTACTGAAAAGTCCAACAACTCTGAAGTGACAAAAGAACAAAAGGCTGAACTGCCAGAAAGTTAAACTGCCTGTAGTAATACTATCACTGGATGTTTACTATAATGCAAAGCTGAATATTTGCCCTATCCTGCCGTCCAGTGTCTGAAAACAGTCGGTTTGAGTCCTGTCACATGTGCTTTGAATGTACAATAGTGCCCAGAGTGCATGTGTCAACCCACTACACATGCAATGTTTTACACACACTTACACATACACTGTACGTGCACACATACACATCAGCACAAAGTGGAAGAAGAAGAGTATTTGTGTCCCCCTGCTGTTCTAATCTCCATGGGCTCCCTGTTTATAAAGTGCTACAGAGGAACGAGATAATTAGGCAACATGCAGAGCCACAGATGTAATCAGGGACTTTAGGCTGACCTCTTCTTGAAGAAATTCTCCACACACAAAGAATTGGCCAAGAGATATTATATCTGCTGAGAAAGAAAATGAGAATTTCAAAAGCATTTTATATCATCTTGATTTGGGGTTTGTAAGAGAGTGTGTGTACTTTTGCATGTGGATACGTAGTTTTACATGCATGACTGTACACGTGCACACAAATGTCACCGTGTGTCACTCGGTGTGTGCAGCACGCCAGACTTATTTATTAAAACACAGACTTTCGGTATTTGATTTCCTGTGCTGCAGCCTCAAGGATGAGTGAGGTGAAAGGAGTATCTTAAATATTTGATCAGACCCAGGTAGCACGTACCGCCATGAAAAAGCGTGCTCTGACTGCTTGAAAAGGGGAAGCAATGGCCTCACGTATCACTGACAAGAAAGTCAAAACATTAAGCCTCATTTTCAGATTGGCTTTTTGCACGTATTGACATTAACATAAAGAGGATTGAATTTTTGTCAGACTCGGTCCCGTTTTTGTTCATATTTCAGTGCAGTGCGACAAAAAACGCAATCTCTTGTTTTCTTTTATACACTTTACAGGACACTGTGAATTATATTATGAAATCATATCAACACCCTACCCGGCTTTAAATTGAATACATGGGGAAATACAGAGGAGATAAAGAGTGTCTCAAGAGAAAATGCAGTACAATGATTACATTCACTACATGAGCCCTGGCAACCACTGGAAGCTCTTGAGTTGGTAAACTAATTATATTGACCCCATGCAATGCAGGTTATGGAAAGCTATTTCAGTCAGTCTTTGTGATTTGATGTACAGAGCACTTCAGTGCAGAGAGAGGACAGCAACTGGGTAAACAGTGAAAGCCAAATAAAACTCTCTGCTTGCAATGAAACCCGTAATAAAAGAAACGAAAAATCAAGTTGGAGAAATTTAAAAGAAATGTAGCTTATACACACTCATGCATTATCAAGCCGATGACCAGCCATTTTACACATGAAATGCCTGACAGACAAGTGCAGCACAGTATGCACTTATTCATATCTATATAAGCCAGGTCACATCTGGAGATTAAATGAATAAAAGCCTTTTTAGCATTCATTAGTTTGCATGTAGAGCATGCACAAACCAGCTAAAAGTTGATCTGAGGTGGGAAATAAAAGGCTTAATCTGAAAGAGTAACTCAGCTAAAAATCCTGTTGTTGCTGGATTCCAGTGATCCAAACACTTGGGTCACATGGACCAGACACTCGACTCCCCTGCGTATCACTGAGGGTGTACAAGTGGAAAAAGTTGCATCAATTCTATATCGTAATCCATCTTTTAATGTCATCACACGAGCATATGCACACATGTCGACGCAGTATGTAAATGTTAAGGGATGAGGGCATGTTTGTCATGTCTGGACCTTGTGTTGATATTTCAATTTGCAACCGTTCAGTCAGACACTGATGGTGACTTGCAAAGATTATAGGGCCATTTCACAGCAATAAATAAACCATTTGCTCAAAGTTCATTGCCATGCTGCTGTCATGTACATGTACAAATACAAGGGGGCACACACACACTGACCCTAAAGAGAAAGGGTGGTTTTGTAAGAACCTGAAGAAGGATGAGGAAGATGATGTCGCCTGTACCACAGAGTTGAGCTGATGCCACTAAAAATTGGGCTTAAAAAGGTCTTTCCTTTATGCTTCTTCATACTGCTCTTTGTGGTTTTAGTCATTGCATAACATTGTGAATACATGATGACTGTCTGAGTATTGAATATCTTTTATATTTGTCTTCTTCCACCTTCTTCCTCCTCTTCTTCTGCCTCCTGGTCTTCCTATTTTCTCCTGCGATTTGAATGTGAATTGAAGGTAGCTGTTCACAGATCCCCCCACTCACTTTGACCAATTGAAAGGATCTACCAAGAAAAATTGGCAAATCTGAATCCCAAAATTCAGATGAGCCCAGCTGTTACAGACAAATCCAACATGACTGGAAGCTACATCACTGTCAAATATGCCAAAACAAAGTTATGACTCAGGAAGTTAAATCATTTTTAAAAAAGATATTCATTTTCAATAAATTTGCAATTTTTGCAAAAAGGTGACAATTTATTCCTTCTTGTCATGAATTAAAAAGCATCCTAGAATAGGTAAAGTCTCCTGTTAGAGCACTGAACACGTCCTCTGCATGTGTAGCTCTGCACATATTCATGAACATGCCCTCAAGCTCACATTATATTCACATATTTGTGCTAACCTGCCAGTGAATGTTTCTGTGTCTCCGTAAATCTAGGCATTGAATTGTGTCTGCTTATCTGCAATTTGTGCATGGTTGTATGTTTTTTAGGTACAGATGGAGTTATTGAAAACTTGGAAGCATTAGTGTTGCTCGTTTGGTTCAGACACCCCCACGGGATGTGTTTACTCCAAACGGGTTTTAATGGCGTCTCAGTGGTAACATTTCAGGCGGCAGCTGCATCCAAATTGCACGCACCATTTTAACTGAAAAGCTATGTAGCACAATTTTAGTCTCTTTGTTTCTTTTTGAGGATGTTATTCTTTATGCTATCTGTGTTTAATTTCCGTAAGGCATGGCTGTGATCTATGAGTTGCTTTGTAGTAAAACAGGCTTCTTTTTTGTGTGATCTCTTAACCAGGAACAAGAGTTCATCATAGGCCAATCTGGAAGAAGAGAAAGGTCAAGTGTCCATTTTACTGGAGGTTGTGAACCTTGTTTTGCTGCTATACTCTCACTCCCACTAACAGATGCAGTAAACATGACCATGACCTCTTTTCCAGTTGCATAACTGTATATACACACTAGTGCGTAATGCGTCTGACACACTTGCATATTCTTCATCTCCTGACACCCACTCCAGAATACCTCCATGGGCATATCTTCTCTACTACTCACTATATCTTTCTCTCTTTCAAATATACCACATGCACAGACGAAGACCCGACAGCGTTTATCTGCAGCCAGAGTGTTGACAGAAAGTAAACAGCACTGTCTCTATCAGCTGATGTGTATCAGGGCCACAGGGACCCCATTCATTTCTATTATCAGTGATTACCACCACTGAGTGCTCTTCCTGTTCCTGATGTTTATCTGCACTAGCAGGCCAAAAGATCTCTATCACACACTACAGTAACTACTGCTAAAGGTATAAACATTCATATTTCCATTATTTTCTGCTAATTCACAGTTGCAGCGAGAGGATGAGGTCCATTTGGTGGGCGATGATGTTATTGAAATTGGAAATTGCTGTTCCTGCCAGAACCTGCCTAAAAATATATTTAGCTGTGGACTTAATTGTTGACATTTGAATGACCTTTTTGCACATGTTTTTCAGTTAAAATACACAACAGGAAAAATACAAGAAATAATGTCAAGCCTATTCTCAAACATAATCAAGCTGAAGCATTGGAGGATTGCATACACTGAGCATGTACAGGTCCAGTCAGGTCCAATACTTGAGGAAGCAGCTACAGTTCTGACTGATGGCCCAGGACCACTAATGGGTAACTTTTAGAAAAGAAGGTGTGAATAGACAGGGCTTGCACTTCTTCTGGAAAATATGGAATTGTCTTGGTTTTTATGCATGAATGTTTATATAAATTTTTGTCACTTTCAAGTCAATAAATTAAATTTTTGTCTGATGTTGCTGGAACAAATTGGCAGCACCAGATATCATTCAGAGCCATCTCAGAGGGAGTCAGGTAGATTAGGCAGACTGACAGTGATTATCACGGACTGGTTGAGCGACAGGAAGAAAAACATGAGGTAATAAAAATAAATAAAAGGAGAGGTATAGTTCAATAGGAAGGGTCCGTGTGTATTACAGTATACTCTTTAGTTTACTCTTCTGCAACTGTATTTACAGTATATGATATTCCCAACCGACACCAATGAAAAGACACTGTATGTAAATGATCTTTGTTGAGACACCAGCAGCCAGCAAAGAACCCTATGACAAAAGACCATCTGTTGTTGTTTACAGCTACATTACCACACGCACACACACACACACACACTCACTCACACAAAGACGTGCATTTAGTCATTCAACTTCTAACAGCTTTATTGACTTACAGCGTTCACTTACGTTTTCATGATCTCGCTGCTTTTTACCCATTAGGGCTTTGTATCAAGCTCTTTTTACAAAATGAATGTGTGATTGCAGCCAGTACTACCAATGCAGAAGACTCTATGTGTATCTATTATTATTATAATAGTGATATGTAAGTCATCACATGGATCAAGGGCACACTGTTCTTTTATCCTCTTAGCCAGCACTTACTGCCAAATATAAACCACATAGATGTACGCACACTCTCGCATGCACAGAGATGTGTAGATATAAGTCACGATCTCTCTTCCACCCTTATTTTTTTTCACAGAGACCTTTACTGTCCCCTGAGTCTTTTGCCCTCTCTCCACTTCTTCTTCCTTTAACAGAGACTAATGGGAGAGATGAAGACAAGCTACAGTGGGGGTCAGTTCAATCCATCCTAATAAATGACTCAATTAGCATACACATCTTTTTTCTGCAGTCAGAAGCTCAGATGCTTCTTGTTGTTTCAGTTGGATCAAAGCTTTTCAACAGCAAGATCCTAAACAAACCTTTTTTCTATTTCTCTTGTTAAAAACTACTAAAATATTTTCTTATGAAATGTTATGATTGACACAGCAGTTGACCGTCATTACATGGATATAAACTGAACATTGGTAATAAATGTGTCTCAGTGTGGCAGCAGCGAAAACAATAAAGCAGCAGCTCAGCAGTTTATGAAATAATAGTAAAGCAAGCTGTGACATAAACCCACTGCTTTCAGTAGAAATATTTCTGTAATGCTCAGCTGAATATGAAGTGTGTGATGAAAATGGAAATGTGGCTACTGATCCTACAAGACAAAAGCCATGTTGAGTTTCCCATGGTATCAGTATTACACAGAAATAATTATGAATTATGTTCACAATGCAAGCCTGTTTTATACAGTCTATGGTTCAGATTTATTGCTCAGATCTGATTTTATTTTTATTTTTTTTAAATGTGGCCAATATCCGATTCCAACGTGAACCAGTCATGGTCATGAACTACAGAAGTAAAGCATAAAGGCCACTGACATCAGCACTCAAGGTTTCATTTCTAAGTTGTTGTGCATTGGAAGCCAGAGAATATGCAAGCAGATGATAATAAGAACAAGGACGACGAGAAAGGGAGCCAAATTTTTAATTATGGCTTTTTGTGGAGCAATGGCTGCAATGCTACTTTTGTACGTAGGAGTGTGTGCACGCAGAGTGGCAGACAGGAGTGGTGGGAGCATGATGTGAATGGCTTCACAGGAACAGATTTCATCCAAAATTTCAGGATGTCAAGGGCTGCTTTTAACTACATCTGTCAGCGCCTCTCCACAAGGATCTCATGGTAAGACAGGTAGATTTCTGATATGACTGTTCAGACTGAAGGCGCATTGCAAAAATTCAGGCCTGTATCTGATTTGAACTGCATGTGAAAGTGGCCCAAATTAGAACTAAAAAGAGCAGATTCCATGCGATTTGTGCTGTTCATGCTTTCGATGAGAGTCACATATGAGCAAAATAATCTGATTTGGGCCACTTGTGCCTGCAGTTTGAATGCAGTTAAAGTGCAGGGGCTGTGCGAGAAGAATCCCTGAAGCCAATATATAATATTATCCCTGCCCAGAATCCCAGTTCACAGTGAGCCAAAAGGAACCCCCCCATGGATGAGTTCTTATCACGTTCTTATTTCACCACTACCTAAATGAGCAGCATGAAATCATCATAATGCAAATGTCAAACAACAGCAAGAATAAGCTCAGCTGCGGCAAGAGGTAATTCACAAATATTGAGAAATGGTGATTCCCAAGCTGAAAGATCTGGGCTGTGTGCGGCTCCATAGACAACAATTTTCTCAGTTTTATTGCTTTCATTTATAACATTTTTGCACAACAAGGGAATAAAAATGCAATCTTACATTAAGTTCTCACTCGTGCACTACATGACCGGAGCACTGACATACTTTAGAACAGTGTTTTTCAACCACTGTGAGAGATCGTCAGGTGTGCCGTGGGAAATTATCCAATTTCACCTAATTGGTATAAAAAACATTTTTTATCATAAGTAGTATCATATTAGATCATAAAAGACCTTTTTCTTTGTGTTTATTTGATTCCTATTCAAGGCACTTTGACAAGAATGACTTTATATTGTTAATACAGAGTTTCATTTTTTAACATTTTTGATTGGTGGTGTGCCTTGTGATTTTTTCAATGACAAAAAATGTACCATGGCTCAAAAAAGGTTGAAAAACACTGCTTTAGAATGACATAGATTGGAAAACGTGTACACTAATCTGCTAGTTTATGACGGATTATGATCCATACTATTTTTAGACATGTCTGTCAGCTGTGAGTGAATCTGAACATGCACAAACGCAAGCACGTACACACGCAGATGCTGCAACACACTGAGCAAGGGGTTCAAGGGTTAACAAGCACTGCATTCACGGTCATAAATACATGAAGGGAGGGAGGAGGTTAGAGGGATTTATGCAACTACAACATCCATTCATCTGTGTCTATCACAAAGACAAATAATGACTGGCCTCCCACCCAACAAATAGCCGCAGCAGATGGACTGGTTGAAGTGACATAATTACTGTACAACGGCTCATCACTATACACTAAGAAAATATTTAACCACAGAACATGCCTACTATTCATGTCTGCAGCATCTGCTATGGTAATATAAAAGTTTTAAATTGCAATCAAGTGGTCGCCGTAATTGACACCACATGTTGCATTTAATGTTGCAGAATTTAGATTTAGGTTTTTAGGCTTTTCTTGTGGCAGAATGTAGAAATACCAAGGTTTTAATGCAGTGATGCATGAATGCAGGTCTTTTATACGCCGCTGTGAAAATAGCATCTACAAATTCTGCTGTGGCTTTATGATTGCTATCTCTCCTTCCTTGGCTCTGGATTTTATATCTCACATCGTTAATCCAGCTTCTGTGCTTCCCTCTCCTTTATTCCAACATTCACTCTCCTGGTCCCTCTCGACCTTTGCGTCCATCATCACACTCACCTCCTCTACATCACATCAACTCCCAGAGTGTGTCAGTGCGTTTGGATGTGTGTACTTTTGGCAGCTCAGTGCATCATTTCCCAAATGGCTTGACCTGCATTTACGATAAAACAAGCTTTGACAGAGAAAAGAGGAATTGTGGGATTTGTATAGAAGCGCATTATACATGTCATGCTACTCATGAGGCTCCTGTCAATCTCTTTTCCCCTCTCTTTCACTCTTCCTTTCCTTCTTGCCCTTTCCATGACCCAGAAATAAAAAACACGAAAACATCATTATTAGATGTTTTTTTTTTCATCTCATATAGACCTTTTTTTGTGAAACTGGTAACGCAGGTGGAAGACATGTTTGCACATGCTCCACCCAACCTACAGTAAAGATTTAAAAAAAAAAAAAAAAAAAAAAGCCTCCAGCCTCTCCCATGTGAACACCCAAGAGAAATCACTTGCTGTTGGAATGTGTAGTCCTGCCCTTTACCTTCAATCCCCCTCATCACAGCAGAGGTCCTCTGGGACTGGTGGAACAGCTGCGTTAAAGCCCCATGATCCAGCCCAAGAGACCTAGCCTGGCTCAGTCTATCCTGGCCTTATATGCATAAATGATGTAAATTATCCCAAAGGCAGAGGCCACATCATGCAGGTTACATAAACCTGTGTGCTCTGGGTTGCTTCAGGGGTGCCCTATGCATTTGTGATATGACTGTGGAGACATGTAGACTTAATCATGTTCCGGCTCAGTGGTCATGAGTAAGTTCACGTTGTAGCTATGTCCACATGAAAAAATTAAAACGTGGACATAAGAGAGACTCACGCCCTGTTACGATTTCATCATGCATGCTGGAAAAACATAGCACATACATATGAGACAAATATGCATGCATACATATATAAATTAATACGCATGAACTGCACAGATAGATGTGGGCACACAAGGCTGTTTTTATATGCATCAACGCATGCTTGCACGCATGCGCACATGTGGGAGCACACACATTTACTTTTACAGGAAATCTAGTCAAATATGCCCCCCATACATTGTTAATTGTATACTGCCGGATATAATGCAACAGCGCTATCTTCTGTCCTAAAGAAAAACTGCAAGACTGCAGCAAATTGACTCTGAGTGAACAAGTGGTTCTCTCTGTTTCTTTTCTTCTCCCATCTGTCTGATGGCAACCTGCTGATTCATCTGGATCAATAACATCTTTCATCTGATCCAGTGAACATGTCAATAACAATTCTAAGCTTTTGAGTTGACTAAAAACCCACCCACATATGCGCAGAGGCTGCAAGGTTTCTGTTACTGTATCTGAACAATATATCAGAAAGAATTCCTCTTTGAGCCCACGTCTTCTCTCCCCCTCTACTTTTCCACTCTGTGTTCCGCTGCTTTCTCTTTATTCCTCACCTTACCCTCAATCATTCTCTTTTCTTGTTCTTCAGCCACACAAACACACACCCTCTTGGTTGAATCTCTTGCTCAGTCTCCCTTTTTTTCACTCACACTTCCCTGATCAGAGCTTTGTTTCTCTCTCCTTCCTCTCCCACACATCCTCCCACCCTCCTCCTTGTTTCTCAATCTCTGTCTGTCTCCTCATTCCTCCCCTGGCATCTTCCTCCGCCTCTCTCTACCTCCATCTGACGTCACAGCAACTGCAGTGCAAGATCCAGGGCTTGCTTGACAGTGCCCATCATTGTATCAACAGTGACGGAGACAGATGAGACAGATGACTCCAGGAGGTGGAGTAGGGGAAGAGAGGTGGCAGAAAGAGTCTGGCCCACACCCACATTAATCTGACATGTAGGGTGGATGTATTATTTAGGCTATTTGGCCAGCAATCTGTGGGCAAGGTCGGCTTTAGGCTGCAGCATTATTAATGATGTGACTCACTCTGGCATGGTGCAGTAAAGTGGACAACAAGCAACGCAAGAGGGCTAGAATGAACAGAAGAACGTCATACTGGTGTGTCACAGGGCAGAGGCAGAAGGGAAAGGAGCTGAGGAAGAGAGAGATTGAGGGAAGGGTACTGTGCATAAGGTGAAACAGATTTTATTGAAAAGGACATACTAACTTTTTATTGTATGTATGTGCCAGCTGCAGAAAGGAGGCAAAAGAAGACAAACAAGAAGAAAAATGGAGGAGGAATGTAAGACCTGAGAGATGAACTGTTGTGTAAGCGTTATGGGCAAAAAGAGAGTGAGACACGGAGCGATTTGCATTTTAAAGGATTATTGGCTCCTCAGTCAGGAGGCTATGCAACATGTGTTTTCATGAGCACAGACACACAATCTCATTTTTTGGAGCAAGAAATTAAAATGCACTCTCTCACTGTCCAAATTTTCAGCTCCAGCATCAAAGCGCCAGCTCCTGTCACGCACAAATCATCTCATAGTTAGGACAATGGCTGATCATTTGGCTCTGATGCCCATTTAGCCTGACTTCCACTAACTAAAGTGGTTAACACAAGGTACTGTCCCCTAAGGCCAATTTGTACCACATGATTATAATGTCTCATCTTAGGTGTGTGTTTGTGGGTGAGTGGGTTGGTGGCTGTGTGGAGGATGGAGGCTTGTGGGGGCTGTAATAAAGGGAACATACATTATGCTGTTAGATCTTAATGTCAATGATTGAGCTATAATGAAAGTGCCAATATGAAAAAGCCTGTGTACTCATTGCACTAGAGACATCTTGTGGAGTAATGGTGCAATAACATCAATTTTAGAGGAAATAAGGGCTAGTCTCAGAATAATTAAAGGAGTGACACATGGACTACACCCTGTTTTTCCCCCCACTTCATTTATTTATATCCAGAAACACTAATTTAATATGGGGGATCATTTTTGTGAGGATAATCTACCCATGCTCAAATTTAGTGGCAAGAAAAGAAAGCATGACAATAATAATCATAATATTTAGTAAAAACCTTCACATGAAATGTTAAAGATCATTAAACAAAACAGATACACCCCCCTCTTATTTCCTGTTTATTCGGGACACATCTTCTTACAAAGGCATGACTGAAAAGGTTAGACGTGTCATTCAAAATAGCCAAACAAGAACCGACTTGACTTCCACGATCACGTGTTGTCCGCTGTTTCATCTGACATCACTATTAATGCTATTATGAGTCGTGACTGTTTGATTAATGTCTTCTTATGGATGAAGGCTACGACGAGGAAAAACTAATGAATGAACGGAACAAAATAAACGTCGTGTGCCTACGTCATCCAGCCCTTCGCGGAAGGATATTATCGGTGAGAAGTGTAGTTCCGGGATCTAGAACTACTTCTCAGGATGCAATGGGGAAAACCTCCACAGGGTGTAAGGATACAACGGAGCTACGCGTCGCTAGCAGGTGCACAAATGACAAATACGAGGCGAAAGATGGCTTAGCATATGTTGTCCTCCTGTTTCCACCGACAGAAGACGTGTCTTGCTTGTACTTTCACTAGAAAAAATGTCACGGTAAGTTAATGCGAGCAGGCCGTTGTCCGCCGTTGTGTGCAAGTTAAGTGTTAGCTAAAAGCGAAATGTAGCATGTGTGGCTAACAGCTGACAACTCAGACTGAATACATTACATCGGTCTATGAGACTAATGTTGGGAGTTTTATCAGTTCGTTAGCATCACTTGTAATCACACTGGCCGTTTTTTGCAGTAGAAAATGTAAGTAATTGTAAATATCCGACTAAATGTGTTGCCATTGAAAAATGAAGTGTTGCTCATTTTCTAGTCTTTTGACTGGACCTGACGTCAGCTGGGCTTTGACGTAACGTTAATTTAGCTCATATTGGATATTGATTTTTCTATAGGATCATTACACCATGTAGACACACTTGCATGCAAAATGCCTTCACAAGATCTCAAGTGAGACTTTGCTTTATCATCTTGGGTCTAGTGCATAACGTTAGCTTTCATCATACTAGCCTGTTAACAGTGACTCCTCCAAAGTGGATGAATGCTGCAGCCTGTATAAAAACTCATTTAGAATTATTATAATATAATCATTATATTATAAAAAAGTACTGCTATGGTGTGTGTTCTCTAACCACCAAATCTATGTGGGTCACTTGTTGCTATATGTAATCCTATGTCTTTGGTTCTGCAGAAGACTCAGCTTTTAAACCAGAGTGATAAAGAGCTGTAAGTTGTCACTAAGCTCCTTTCCTCTGCAGAATGGTATTTCTACATCTGAACTCCCTGGAATGAATTTGAAGGGGTTTCCCAATATCTTGAGGAAGTGGCATTCCTGTTCGCCACAATGGCAGATGCCTCTGTGTGTAACTGAGATTCTGAATGGTTAGATGTGACGCATGGCTGTGTGTGTGTGTGTGTATGACAGAGAGAGACGGAAAGACACAGTCTGCCAAAGAGAACGAAGGACTGTCTATCATTTTTCAGCCAAAGCTAACTTGGCGGGGCAGTAATTGTCTGACATGAATGGCTGTGTCAGTGGGCGTATTCACCAGAGGGGAACATGAGTCACCATTGTTGTGATTGCTGTGAGGAACAACTGGAGGAGGTGTTTGGGGGAAGAGGAGGGGGTGCCGGGAGGGCAGGCTGACAGGACAACACAAACTTAATTATCAAGGTAAAAATAAGAACTTCCTCCATTGTTGAAAGAGGAAGGGTTTTGCCATACACACACACACACACACACACACACACACACACACACTTGGCCTGTCTGTGCAGCAGGATGTTAGTCTTTGCTTTACTTAGATCAGGGTGTTGACCAGTGTGCAAACACAGGTGAGCACAACCACACCTCAATAGTGGAAAAGATCTTCTTGTGTTCAGAGTAAGACGGAAGAACTTATGAATATTATGGATGCAGCTCAGTCCTCTACAAAGAACCTTTTTTCTTTTTCTTTTTGAGATTTTTGAGTAAAGGTGATGATGTGCAGATAGTCGTGTATGGTCAATTTTAGAATCCATAAACACTTTCTCTATTGATTTTTTTCAAATCCCAAGACATTTTTTCATATAAAATGACATAGGCCTTGTTCGGGCACTTTATTCATATGCATATATCTAGAAAAATACACACATTTTTGTAGACAGTATATAAAACTATTTATTTATTTTTACTAGAGCCCAACTGATACTGGACTTTTGCAGTCATTACTAGGAGTAATGCAAAAATCATAATCATGATCATTTTTGTCAATATTGAGATTCTGATCATTTAATATGATTACTCATCGATTTTGGAAGCATCATGCATTCATTGAACTTTAAGAAAAAAACATGTCTTTTAACAATTGGATTTCCTTGAAGTGTAAATATAATTCAGCTAAAAAACACAAATAGAAAAATAAGATAAGATAAACCTTTATTCGTCCCACAGTGGGGAAATTTGCAAGTGCAATATGTACAGTAGCACCATGGGCTGTGTCCTATTATTTGGTTTTGTCTGCGAGATAAGTCTGAAGTTTCTCTTACTCATTCAGTTTTAAATGTACTTGTTAGCCAGCAACACACAGTCACCACTGTGGAGAGCTGAGACATGCTGTAAGCTATCATATGCTTAGACTCTCTTCTGACTTATTTGTACAAGGTTTTGGGACTACAACAGTGTGTAGCGACTGTCCCTGCCTGCTCTCCCTACATAAGTTCACTGTGTAGTGTGTGTGTTTGTGTACATGTGCTTACTGTGCGCACCTGCTGTCATGTCGTATCTTCTTGTCTAACAGCTGAATTGGCTTTACCTTTCTTGTTGACCAAAGACTCTCTTTCTGTCATCTTGGCTTAAGCTGAGTTATACATGCCACAGCCTGGCTGAGAGTGAGTTTGGGCTTTTAGGAAGGAGCGAAAGCACACTGCTGCAAAAGAAAGGGATGAACTGGATTTATAACACGAGAAAAAAACAAGTGCATCATTGTGACATGGAATAGTTTTATATTGTATTATCATGTTTTCATCATTGTTTGAAGCCACAATCATAATTGGAAATGATAACTAGCCACTTGCCATCAGATTGTAAACAATGTAGCTGTCCTCACATTTGAATTTTCAGTTCAGCTGTAATTGTTTGCAATTGCAATAATGTTTAATTGTTTTGCAATGATGATTTAATTTTACAATTTAATTTTAAAATTAGGATTAAAAATAGGAAACTCTGCTTTTTGATTAATCACTTTGTCTAACAAAAAAGAATCACCATTTCACAGAGCCCGTGGGGATGTGTCATTAATTAGCTTGTCTTTGTCAGACCAATTAGTCACCAACCCCAAAATATTCCTCACATATGAGAAGCTGCAAACAGTTGGCATATTTATTTGAAAAATAAACCATTAATCAAAATAGTTGATTCATCAACTAATCATTTCAGATCTAACTTTTGTTTCCTTGTGCAGCAGAATTTTGCAATTAGATTGTCAATATGAGCAACAGTTTGCAGGAGGGGTTCAGCTGTGTTGGTTTTCTTGGCAGGTGATTAAACTGTCAGTGTTCTTGTAAGGGAGCAGCTCCAAAATCCCAGTGCTCCCCTGAGCTACACACAGAGCTAGCCTGAAAGTACTTGGCCATCCTCCAAACCTCAAATTGATTTCTCATCTCTCTTAAGTCCTAAATCCCTCTTCAGATGCCGCAAGCCTGCTGCTGGAATGAATCATTTTGGCAGGGTGTTTGCATGCTGGTGAGCCTCTTTTGCAGGTTATGGTTGTTGCACTGTTGTGTCTGCCTGTGTAAATTTGTGTGTGGTTTATAAGTGCTTACATGCCAAATAGTGTCCCGTCTCAGGATACCTTAGTATGAACGTGAAAGCAAGATGTCTAGTCTAGTTGATGAAGAAACTTTGGCTCTTATTCAAATAATTGGTAGTCCCACCATGAGGGGATTGGTGATTGTTTTGTGTGCTCAAAGCGTATTTGGACTGCAGCACATTTGTTACGGGTATTTTGGATCTGCATTCTTTGGCTTTGACTTCCAGCTTTTAAGCTTTCTTGCTTTTTTTTGTTTTTTTGCACATTTGTTTACTATAGTGTAGCTTGTTCACATGTACAGCTGAAATTGTGCAAAATGAAAAAAAATCCAGGCACACTCACATTTTAAAGTTTTTTTTTAATTGTATTAATGTTCTAATTAATTGCACAGTATTTTCTTAAATGAGTCATTGGAACTGTGAAGAGACATTTCCACTGGGTTTGACTTAAAAAAATAAAGCTGGTTTTCAAATGTAATGTGTTGAAATAAAAGCATGATCAAATTATAAAGCATTAAATACAGTGCAAAAGTAACTACATATGTTCATGATTATCTAATTATGAACTAGTCAGTATAGAACAACACCAAAAAAAACAGCATCTTTTGTCTGTTGGCCACATACTGTATTGACCTCTCATGGGATTGTTGTACAGTAAATGTTGTTGTGTGTTTCAGTGCCATGTTAAATAAGATGGAATCCTCATAAAAGTAAATAGCGAGTAGACTCTTTGTGATGCTTTTCTAGTTAAAAGCTCTCTGACTGTTCTCACAGAATGTGATGTTAATTTTGCCCCAGGACCCGTACTGTCACACTGTCACTGAGCACACACAGACACAGACAGTTAGCACAGAGTTAACTGAAGCAATTAGCCTCTGGTTAAGTACAGCAGTCATATGGCTATGAGAAGAGACACCAGAATGTCCCACTTTGTTTCTTTCAGTATCTCTTCCTCTCTCACTTACTGTTACTCTCACTTACATGAAGAAGGGACATTGCTTTGTTACAGGATTGTTGGACTCTCTTTCTTCATTGTTAAGGAACTTGCATCATTCTTTTGAAAAAGAGCAATGGTGTTTATGGCAAAGAGGTAGGTTTAGAGAAGTTTCACTGTAATAACTTGAAATCAATGATGGGAAAAAATAGACGAGGCACAAACTGATGGACTTACATTCACCGTCAAAACACATGGAGCACTGACATGTGAAGCACTTTGGGGTTCAGTGTCCTTCTCCAGGACACTTCCTCTTGCTGTTAAGATGATCCTGGATTTGAACCACCAACCATTTCTCTTCCTCTGTTTATCTTTATTACAGAGAGGGTACTATCTGCTGACCTCCTTTCTCCAGAGTGACTGCGGTATTTTCATATAGAAGCCACTCACTCTACTACCAACAAAATGTCAGGTAAAGATTTGCATCAGTTTGGTTTAAGTGTGAAAAGCTGATTTATAAATTTGTTTCTCATCCTTAGCAAGACTAAATGTATAAACTTTTATCTCAGGAATCAATGCCTTGCTCTTTACTTTGGGTATATATTTCAGTACCTCATTTATGGTTTCAGCCTGCTTTGTTATTCCTGAAATTCTTGTATCATAGTTTCTGTTTAAGTACCAGTTTTTCTAATGTATGAATCTGTTTTCGTGTTAGGTACCTACACACCAGCCCCTGGTGGGCCATTCTCTGCTCTCACTCCAAGCATGTGGCCCCAGGACATTTTGGCCAAGTACCATCAGGTGAGGATGTGATGTCATATGTTGTTTATCTGCAAAACTTTCTAAATGTTTCTTTTGTTTTGATGACAATAGACAATGAAAGAAGTATGCCTATCTTGAAATCAGAAAAATCAGAAAAATGCTCATGTAAACAGCAGAAAACCAGAAAACAAAAACACAACAGAATATGAAGACATAAAAAGGCCACATGATCTTTATCCTCATGTGACCCTAACATCTGATCTGTTGTGTTAAATGAAGTTAAAAATGCTCTGAATGCTGTGGCCATCTTCACCACTTCCTCTACTAAAGCATTTTATTTGTGTGTGTAGAAAGAGACTCCGGAACAGCCTGAACTCCAATATGATGAGTTTGGCTTCAGAGTGGACACTGAAGGTAATGTCTTCACTCATTTGTCCTCACTTCATTTTTCCCACACAGGTAAAAGTCCTGAATCAAGAAACATAAATGGAAATCTTCATATTGAGTCAGAGTGATGACTGCCACTAACTGAGCTCTGTTTCTGTTTTTGCGTTCTTGCTGATGGGGGGGCTGTTCAAGGCCTGTTGAAGTGTAGTAATTCAGAGGACTGTTTTCTGTGCTTAAATTATCCAGTATTTTGTCTCATTGTTATATTCAGCATATATGTATTCTGCGTATAACTGATTGTTGACATATTGAATGTTGACTATTATTTTTGCTTAATAGTTAACATGCACAGATCACATGGTCAACAGGAGGACAGTGTATGTCTCCAATTAACTGAGTTCTATTTTTGACTTTGTTATTTAACCACTGGTCTCTTATCTAGACACTTTGACTGGCTTGCTCTCACTTTCTACATGTTTCTTCCTCTTTCTTGTCATGTCCCTATCATGCTTGGTTACATTACTATCATTTCCCAATTTTCTCACCTCCACAATTCAAGAGGTGGCATGGTGCTTACTTATGTTAGTATTTTGATTACAAAGAAGGCAAACACCACTAAATCCTGTTACTCCCTCCTCAGATGGTGGGAAGTCCAGGTCCTGGTTGGGCACTGAAGGCTCACCCCAGCGTGAAGACCCCCAGCAGCGATTGCGCTGGCAAGCCCACCTGGAGTTCACCCACAACCACACAGTGGGTGACCTGACCTGGGAGCTCATTGATCCCATCCTTCCACGCTCTGAGCGTCTGCGTTCCCTGGTGCTAGGTGGCATACCTCACAGCATGAGGCCACAGGTAAATAGACTTGCTCAGTATGGAAGAGCTATTTGTGTCATTGACTAGAAGTGGAATACATTGGGCTAAAATACTGCCCGAGATGGCCAGTCAGTCTTTGATGTAAAGAAAAAAAAAAAGGAAGTGAATAAATGAAAGCTAAACATTTGACACTTGAATACCACAATTATCTTTGAGTTAGAGTATTTACATTTATTATTTATGTCCAAAGTCACCAAACACATTTCAGGCCTTTAAAGATGTTTTGTTTGTCAGCTATGGATGCGTCTGTCTGGAGCACTGCAGAAGAAGAGGACCTCTGAGATCTCTTACAGAGAAATTATTAAGAACAGCTCCAATGATGACAGCACCACAGCTAAACAGGTAAAATCTTTAGTTACTGTACATATGAACAAGCACAATCCCATTGCAGTTATCCTACCATGGATGATACTTCTTGAGAACATACATTAATAATGGTTAATTAATAATTAGAAACTCTTCTGTATAGCGCCGAAACACATTAATGAAACAGCTATTAATCTGGATGGCACACGATGTCACACTCAACATTTGCCATTGTGCATTCACGTGGAAGAAAAAACAAAAACAATCAACTGTGCAATCAGATTTGGTAAGAAGTTAGGTATAAGTTTGTTTTAACAGCCAGTTTAGGGTAAATTATTTCCTCACTGGGATACAGGATGGATCAAGCACTGCCATGATGCTATACATTTTATGCTATAAAGTCACAGATAATTCACAATTAATTGAAAATAAATACCCTTGAGATTAGATGTTAGATAACAGTTTTTTCCCCTTCTCCCTTCTCCAGCCTCTCCTGCTGCTTTTTGTATTAATGATGTATTTGTTCTCTTTTGACCTCTGTCTCTCAGATAGAGAAGGACCTGTTACGGACTATGCCAACCAATGCGTGCTTCAGCAATCTGACTAGTGTTGGAGTGCCGAGGCTGAGACGGGTACTGAGGAGCCTGGCCTGGCTGTACCCAGATATTGGGTACTGTCAGGGTACTGGCATGGTGAGAACACATACATACAGCCATCTAGCCAGCTGACTCAACACACATCTAAATGTACACACACTTATAGTAGCACCTTCATCACATTGACATCATCCTTATGTTTTGCTCTTGTCTTTCTTCTTACCTTCTCCATCCTCACTGCTCCTTTTTTCATTGTGCCTTCCCCACACCCATGTCTTGACCTACCCCCAGGTGGTTTCCTGTCTGCTGCTCTTTCTTGAGGAGGAAGATGTGCTATGGATGATGTGTGCCCTGATCGAAGACCTCCTTCCTCCATCTTACTTCTCCTCCACTCTGCTGGGAGTCCAAACAGACCAGAGGGTTCTCCGCCAGCTCATTGTTCAGTACCTGCCAGCCCTCGACCGACTTCTGCAGGAGCATGACATAGGTAAGGATGGGTATTAGGTTAGGAAAGATGGTAAAAGTGTATGGGGTCAGAGAGGCAACATGGGTATTCAATGCACATTGGATTACTCACCACCTTTCAGCCTTCTCCTGTGCAATAATCCCAAAAAATGAGAATTGTTAGATGAACCTGACTAAGTTTGTTGGTGAACATCTTCTGAATCAGTTGCTGTGTCAAATGATTATAAACTGTACATAGTATCATGTTAAGTATCATCGTGGAATGAATATACAGTCCATATGTTGTAGTTTAACTTTATAATTGTGACAGTTTAGATTGTAGAGTTACTCACTCTAACATGTAAGCCTCTTTCTTTTGTATGGTTTTCCCACAGTTCACTGGTAATAGTGTAACTTAGTTTAATCATCCATAGCTCCTCTAATTCATTATCACCTCAGTTAATGTCACAGCTTGCGATTTGCTCCGAATGTCTTCATGTTTAAGTGTGCTATTATAGTATGGCCTTTTTTATTTGAAGTGATTCTCCATTCCTGTCTTTTCTGTGTATGGACTTGATTGCCTTGTGCTTGACTGCCTCAGGCTCTAGTATCGGCTAAGACTTATATTGCACACTGAAAGGTTATGACTACTTCTGATTAATCCAAATTGCAATTTCCTTTTATTTCTCATAGACCACAAACTCACACACAAGGCAAATAGTCTACACACTCAGTGTGCAGTAATTGAGAAAAAAATTCTCTTGGGTATAAAGATATCTCTTCTCTGGAATGTGATCCTTTGACTGGAGTCCATATCTACTACCTCAACCTGCTAAACTGTGGAAGGTCCTCACCCCTTTGTTTCATATACAATGTAACCTCCTCCTTCTTATACATTCAGAGTTGTCACTGATCACGCTGCATTGGTTCCTGACATCATTTGCCAGTGTGGTGGACATACGTCTGCTCCTAAGGATCTGGGACCTCCTCTTCTACCAGGGCTCATTGGTGCTTTTCCAGGTCACGCTGGGCATGCTCAAAATCAAGGTATTTGCACTACACCACCTGTTTTGTGAGTCTTGACTCCCTGATACTGTTTTTGCACTTAGATGCTTCACTTTTTTTATTGTTTCAGTCACATTCAGTGTGTGCAGCCAGTGATTTGATTTTCTTGGATACGTTGAAGCAATTATTAGCAACAGACATTATAAACTATTATAGTGGGAAACAAACAACGAGTGTTCAGCAGCTACTATTGACAAAAACTCTAGATGTTGAGTATTAATTCCTTTGAAATTTACTCCCCGACCCCAGGAGGAGGAGCTCGTATCATCAGAGAATTCTGCATCCATTTTTAATACTCTGTCGGATTTGCCAAGCCAGCTGAGAGATGGGCCCGCAGTTCTCGGGGAGGCTATGAGGCTAGCAGGAACACTGTCCCAGGAAACACTGGAAGCCCACCGACACAAACACCTAGCCTACATCCTAAATGAACAGACGCAGCTCAACAATGGAAACAACACAACACTCAACACCAATCTCAACAAGGTCAGTCGTTGTAGTTGTGCTGAATGCAATTATTTGTATTAGGATTAGGAGGTGTGTGTGTGTCCATTCTTGTCCTATCTTACTATGTTTTTATTCGTATATGTTCAGGTGGTGAGGAGACAGTCCCTGCGCAGGAAGTCCACTCTGAGCTCTCTGCTGTTTGGAGAAGATGAGGCAGAGGCCTTGAAATCCAAGAACATTAAGCAGACAGAGCTGGTGGCAGCCCTGCGAGAGGCCATCACCCGCACCGCAGAGCACTTCCACTGTTTGGACCCACATCACTCCAGCACTGTGAGTTCACACATCACAGCACAGGAATATTGTGGGTTATGAATCAACCAAAATAAGAGGAGCATTTAGAGGACTCCCCTTATTTTTTGGCACATAAGACTAAAAGGTTTAGTTCTAAATTTAATTATGTAATGCCATCGAATCATAGTATTCAGTGTCTCCATCCAGTTTGACTTTATTTTGACCTGGCTTCTCCCATCTTGTGTCTCTAGGACCTGACTCCTGACTACTCCATGGAGAGCCACCAGCGAGATCACGAAAACTTTCTTGTGGTGTCTCGCAACCGGCGGAGACGGGCAAAGGCTTTGCTGGACTTTGAGAGACACGATGACGATGAGCTGGGCTTCAGGAAGAATGACATCATTACTGTGAGTCATGCTTCCAGTGAAATGCGTACAAACAAAACACCCCCTTACCTCCGATTCTTATCCCCCTGTGTTTTTATCTTTCCTTTTCAGATCATTTCACAGAAGGATGAACACTGTTGGGTTGGAGAGCTCAATGGCCTTAGGGGTTTGTGTTTTTCTTATGTATTTGTCTTGCTTTTCTTATGTATGTGTTTTCGAGAATTTCCCAGTTTGGGACAATAAAGTCTATCTATCAACACCCACTGTTGCCATCTGGATAATACATTTTTCTATAATCTCTCGTACAGCTAATTTGACATGCATTTTCTGTGGCTCTTTGTAACAGGTTGGTTTCCGGCTAAGTTTGTGGAGATCCTAGATGAGAGAAGCAAAGAGGTATGGAAGCAGTTAATTATCATCTTAATAAGGCCTGTGTTTCCATGCTGACTTTGATTTGCCCAGTAGATATTAGAATATTCAATATCCATACATTTGTCAGATTTTTTGGGGGGGGTTTTCTCGCATTACCCTTCCAGTATCCTGATTATTAATTCATAGTGCTCTAAACAGTGATTGGTGCTTTTGTGTCTCTCCCCAGTACTCATTAGCAGGCGATGACTCTGTGACAGAGGCAGTGACAGACCTGGCCAGGGGCACACTCTGTCCTGCCCTAAAGGCCATATTTCAACATGGTCTCAAGAAGCCATCTATACTGGGAGGGCCTTGTCACCCTTGGTTATTCATAGAGGAGGTAGTAGAGCTTTTTTTAAAGCTCCAAATGATACCACATTGGACATGGCTGCTGTATCAAATTCACGATAAGCTTAATCATTCTTTGTCTGCTGGTTTTCCCTTAGGCGGCCAGCAGAGAGGTAGAGAGGGACTTCAACTCTGTCTACTCCAGACTGGTGCTGTGTAAAACCTACAGGTAAATTTTTATTTGTTTTATCAAACTGTCTGATTATAGGAACATTTAAAATGGGTGTTGGGGATTGTAATCTGTTGAAGCCAAAATGCTAAGTAAAAATAAAATAAACAGTGTTCAGTTTCATATGTTAAGTGTTTTGAGAACTGGTGATGTTTACAACCAGTAAGATCCTAAATATTAGAAGTCATTATAACTTATTTTCTTCTGTTTTTTACCAGGTTAGATGAAGATGGGAAAGTACTAACACCGGAAGAGCTGCTATACAGAGTAAGCATTTAATCAATGTGTTTTAAAAATATATATACATTTTTATTTAGCTTATTGTGCAGCTTGATGATTAAAGTCAAATATTTCCAGTTATATTATGGACAACAGCTTCCAACAGCAATTATATTTTCCAGAAAGTACTGTCTGCCCAGTGGTGCCTTGCTATGTCTGTAAATTCTGTAAGAATGAATGTTGGAAGGAAGTGCATGAGCGCCCTCTCTCTGCTCCTCCCAGGCAGTGCAGTCAGTCAACATGAGCCACGACTCTGCACACGCTCAGATGGATATCAAGTTTAGGTCTCTTGTTTGCGTTGGCCTCAAGTAAGTTTGACTGATAACACACACACACACACACACACACACAGAACTGAAATCACCTCAGTCACTCTGTACATGGTATCTTAACATGTGTCTACCCCACCAGTGAGCAGGTGTTGCACCTATGGTTGGAGGTGTTGTGCTCCAGCATGGCTGCTGTGGAAAAATGGTATCACCCTTGGTCGTTCCTTCGCAGTCCTGGATGGGTACAGATCAAGTGTGAGCTCAGGTAAGAAACATTTTACTGGTTGCTGGTGTTGGTTAATAGGACAAGCATTCACTGCACGTGCAGTAATCAATTTGTTTGAAAATCTAAAAAGGGCTGTAAGCACAAACAATAACCAAAAAGGGAAGTTGTGTATCAATATGGACATGTGATCTGACCAATAAAACAAATAATGGCCAGTCTGCTTTTGTTTCCTCAGGGTCCTGTCAAAGTTTGCCTTCAGTCTCTCCCAAGATTGTGAGCTACCTGACAAGAAAGAGGTGAGCCATTGAGATTACCACCTATCCCCAGATAGAGCAATAGTAAGCAAGTCTTACTATTCAAAGATAACATATTAGTATTCAGGTGAGAAACATTTTATGACTTGCTATGCTGTTTCAGAAATCCACAATTATGAAAGCAGAAGCTATGGATATGCTGGTTCAGCATCACCTCTTTAGTTGGGACCTCTAGGTAACATGTCACATATGAAACTGTAGATGCTTTAGTATAGTCTTTAGTTACTAGTTTACTTCTCTTCTGTTAAGACTGTTATCTTGTCACGCATATCAACTTGTACACTCTATTTGTATTCTTCACCCAACTGACATACCTTTTTTTTGTGATCTTTTTAAAATGTGAGGTAAAAACTTGAATAGGATTAGGTCTGTCATAGCATCACCTTGCTTCAACTTACATATGCCCATTCAGTACTTTTCACTGCCTTTCTCTCCGGCTATTTAATTGTTAAACATTATTTATCAGCTCTTTGGTAGATGCAGTGGCGTCAGTAGTCATCCTATGGCAAAAACCTGTTGCTCTCTGTATGTTTGAACTGTAAAACACCTCTGGCCAAACTTCAGTCAGTTAAGTCAGCAAGTTTGTTTGCATCAAAGACAATATGCATTCATTAAAATTGCTGATTGGTGTTTGGTCAGAAGTCTAATCTAATGGAAGAACCCTCTCTGGTGTGTTGATTTTGTCTTTTCAGTAAAACTTACATTTCCTTTGTTTTCCAGGAGAAGGAGCAGAGACCACTAAAAGAGGGAGTGCAGGATATGTTGGTGAAACATCACCTCTTCAGCTGGGACATTGATGGCTAAACACACAGCAAAAAAAACGACTGAATCCTATCCCGTCCTGCGTATCTGTGTGTATTTGGTGTCTCTTCACCTGTTTTTTACAGACTGTCAATCATAAATTAGACACGGTTGTCTGCTACAGTAAGTGACTACTTTACAGACCCTGTCGTCACATCACCTTTCAGCATCGACAATGGTGACAGCCTAAAAATTACTCTGAGACTCTCATGTTGTCATTAAGGTTGACCAGTTTGTATGTGCGCATTAAAGTGCATACTTTATTTAAATTCAGATCCAGTGTGTGAGGTTGCATTATATGGTAAAAGCTAATATATACAAGTAAAACACACTTGTAGGACAGAGTAGTCTTTATCTATGGGACTGGAGCACTCAGTGGGTCCTAACGGTAAGCATTTCTTCAGTACTCACTGCTCTGGCCTGCTCTGAGTGCATTTTTTCTGCAGGGCTGAAATGTTCAGTCCATTGTTTTGCATTGGTTGCCTGTCTGTAAAATACAGCAGCTGGTCGTCACCACAACCGCAACCAACACTGGACCTTTTAACATGGTCCTAAATTCCACATTACCCTTTAAATCCCCAAATATTAAGACCAAAACAGAACATTCCTTAAACATGGAGCTGTAAAGTTACAAATTATTTTCGAGAGGAATGCTACTTACCTCAATATCATGAATTCCACACAATATTTAATTAAATACTAATGTTGCACATGCCGAGTAAAGCCTTTTCAAATTGTAATACAAGACTATGGGTATGTGTGCTACCTTAATAGTGGTAGTGAACAGTCTGCACTTGTATGACATAATGTAAATGAAGCAGATACGTACATTTTGTTTTACAATCTACAGTAAATAAATGTTACACTGTAATTTGTAATGTTTTTTTGTATGTAAACGCAACTGTCACTTGTGACTAAATATGCCCTTGCAAGTTAAAGCATTTCAGCATGGGACTTAATCATTCTTAGTTGACATACTGATTCCCAGACTGACCTTTAGTTCTGACTTAAAGCTGCACATACATTAGAAATGTCTATTAATTGTTATAACTGTTGACCATTTTTGATAAAGGTGGCCTCTAAGCAGTTAACAGATGGGATGGTCCAAACCCTAACTCACCTTAATGCTCCCCTGATCCTGTAGTAAAAACTTTATCTGTAGTACTGTCTCCCCTAAAATTTTTTGTATCGGAGGTGGCTTTGTCTGGGAGTGTATTTTCAGCAGGAGAGACGCTACTGAACGATCATCTGAATATTATGGAAATACTAGAGGGAGCAGTGTGTCTATGATCCTCTCACTCTTCCATAACTACGTATTGCTACTTGTCACTCTGAAGGTGATCTGTAGAGTATAGAGGCTACAATATTGTATAGTATTGAGTATTTATAGTATATAGTTTAGAGAATATTATAGATCCAAGATGAAACTGACAGAGGGGTGGGACTGAGAGAAAAAGGCTCAATTACAAATCCGTTTTGTATCACGGACAGTGCCATGGATTTATGAATACACAGCACAGTTAGGCACCTGATATTTCCCAAGCCACGGTCGAGGCCATAGATTGATTTGTACAAATCTCAGTCAGATAAAGGTTCAATGACTCAGGCAGACTAGACTAACATATTCAACTAATAAAAATCGTCCCTGCACTGTCTCTGCTTTTATGGGAGGGAATTGCAGTAACAGAGTATTTTGTGATGCACAGGATTTTTATTTACAACCTTAGTTTATGTAACGTTTTTAGCAGAGTAGTTTTTTTTATTCTTTGCTGGTAGCAAAGATTTTGTTGTTTTGGTAATTCTTGCCAACCTAACTAGATCTTGCAGGTGTAAAGCTTGAAATTATCCTGTGATTTCAGCTGAGAATTTTTTGGACTAAATTGTTAACTGTAACTTTCCCATGTGTAAAAAAACACAATCAACTTGGTTTCTTGATAGACACGATCGTAGCATGTGTAAATCACATTATTTTGATTGTCAAAAATGTACAATCACAAGAATATTCTGCTGTCTGGTCAAAGACAATCCAGATGATAGTGGCCACTTTCCACCTGCAATATGTTTTAACTGATAAGACTGAGACTACACAGTCACACTCCTCAGTTTAAATGAGTTGAAGAAAAAATCATGCTAAACCTACTGAGAACCCCAATTTTTTTTTCACACTAAAAAGTAAATTACAGTGTTAAGATTTCCAATATGCAATGAGGAGATTTGACATAGAAAAAGAGGCACTGTTGAAAAGTTCAGTAAAGCTTGTTTATTAATGGTCAGTTTTTTAGCGGCAAAGTGTGTTTAAAATGTCACAACATGTTAACAGCAACAAGTTACAAGTAGCACTGCAAGTACTGCATGTCTTATAATCATGAGCAACTGTTGGAGTGACAAGATTATGTGCTGTATTTGTTTGTACTAACACGATTGGTATAAGGTTTGGAACATGGCTGACTGACAGTGGAAGCATGAATGAATACTACTGAATCTAAGAGTGCAAGTGAGAGTAGGTGGAAAGATCTGAGACCATCCGAGAGTGAACGTTCTGCATGTATGCCAAATAAATAACTTGACAATTATAAAATGTAAACGCTTATACTTTCCATATATCTAGAATTTGAAATCACTATGTGCCCTCTGCTACATTAATTTATGATTTGCATACATTTTGTACAATGGCATCTTTCCAATCAGAGCACAGCTAACAGCTAATTTACATATGCAGTATAAATAGTACTTTAAATGTTTTTCATTGCAAATACACAGGGAATGCATGGAGGAGTTTCATTTATAGCTGCTCATAGTGGTACTGGACCCTTGTTTTGGGTTTAGCCTCCCTCCCTGCCACTGACATCGAGCCAGAGGACTGAATTGTAGATTTTATAGACACATAAAATAGGGATTAAATTAAATCATCATCCTGAGTGAGGCTAACCTCAAAAACCGCACGGCTTTCCGTCCCCCAAACCATTCAAAGTAGTAAAGGCAGCTGACATTAAAATGCATTAAGGGTGTATGCCTTTTGGTTTGGGACATACCCCTTAGTGTTCCCTTTAAAAACAACAACTATAGGACCTGGTGTAAAAAGGCAAGGCGTGAGAAGAGTGAGGAGTGTCTTGCTCCAAACATCTGTATCCTTCATGGTATGTGGAATGAAGACACTTAGTGGAGTGATAGCAGAGAGGGAGGTTAACGGAGGAACAAGAGAGCAGTTCAGCAGCCTCCTGTTCCCGATGAGGAGGGAGGTGCTGTGGAGTTGGTGCTGCTGTTCTGGCCTTTTCCTTTGTGCCTCTGGCCACCCCTTCTCCTTCCACCTCCTCCAGACTTTGGCTGCAAGGAAACAAAAATACTTAGTTAGACACCAAACTAACATGTGCATTTGAAGTATTCAATATTGCAAGCAGTCATATTAGGCAACTATAAAAAGAACATGACCAGAAAACATTTACTCAAAATGTATGCATCTCTCACAATCTCCCATATTCAGGTTGTCCGCTGTTGTTTTTCATTTTGGATTAATTTTACCTTGTTCTCTTTGTTGCCCTCCTTTATCTGAGGGTCTTCATCTCCCTCTCCCTTAGGAAGCCAGCCACGCAAGCAAAGTAGAGAGAGAGAAAGTGTGAAGGAGTGATGTGGCACGACAAAGTTGAAGTTCAGGATGAAATGAGACAAAAAGCAGGATGTATTGAGTGGTGTTAGAGAACAAAGGAAACAAAAGGGAGGAGGACACAGCAGTTAAGTTAGAAACGAGCAGCAGTGTTAGAGCAAGTACAGAGTAAGAGGCAGGAAATCCAAAGAAACACGAGATCATTCCACCACACTGAAGAACATCACATAAAGTAATATTTGTGTCTCACTGCTTGTGTCGTGTTCAGGCCTGCTGACGGTGCTATCGTTGCTACATCATCACCGGCTGCTGTGGTGCCGTCCTCTTTTCGGAGCGGGGCCTTCTTTGTAGACTGCATTTTGATTTGTGGAGGTTTGGAATTCGATGGCAAATTATTGGTAGATTGCAGGAGCTGTAAAAGAATGTGATTCTTAAAATTAAAAAAATAGCTACTCATTAAAAAAGATAATTACTACAGCAAGTCAGAGTAACTGAGTAACTTATACAAACTTTTTGCTCTTATACCAGGAAATTTTTTTTTAAATTCTGTCCTTTTACCTACTCTTAAATGCCCACTGAAAAAAACGTAAGGTTACAGTCTGTGTGAGGCTGATTTTCCAGAAGGCTGTGCTACCTTGGTGATGGTGCCCACAGCTTTGGTGCGTCCCTCCCTGAACACCAGCCGCTGGTCGCAGTGCAGGTACTCAGGGGTTTTGATGAAGCGGAAGTGGACCGAAGCCTTGTCACCCGTTCGTAAGCAGTCTCTGTTCATAGACAAGATGGTGGCTGTCTGCCTTATGCTGCCGCAGTGGACTGAGTGGTGGGTGAGGACAGAAAGGTGGTTGGATAGAGCAAAAGAAAGACGAGGGAAAAATGAATTTCACCATTGAGAGCACCATTAGTCAGCTTTGTACTTCTATCAGACTTCATCGCTGGGTATGACTCTCGAGAAAATGATTTTATACAAATTACTCAAATAATTTAAACCAAGCAAGATGTGAAAATATATTAATAAGCTATATATCTTTATGGCACTCATATGATAAGTCATTAGCAGAAAGCTGCCACAGAATGTGACTTTTTTTCCCCCCAACTCCTTTTCTGTGTCATTGTCACCCACCCATGGCCTGGTATCTGGGGGATATCGTAGTGGGATGATGCAGTACCAGGATCTCTGCCTCAAACTCCCAAGTGGCCAGTGGGCACAGCCTTGGTGAAACCATCACCATGCCTTTCCTTATGGACGAACGCTTGATCTTTGCAGAGAGCCGTGTGATGGGGGAGGACACAGAGGAACAGAGAAATGTTAATTTTCCATCACTGTTGTCATTTCTCAAGATCTGATGTACTAGATCAGTGGAGTGGGATGAGAAAGATGAAAGAAACAAGAGGAGAGGAATAACCATGCTAGTGATAGAGAGTCTTTCCCAAAAACATAAATACTGTATACAGTTTGAGCAGCCCGTTAATTAATTCATCAAAACACAAAAAAACTACACAATCCCAAACTTCCCTTTGATGCTGCTGTGAGATTTTTTTTTCCTCCTACCTTTTTGAGAGCAAATGACGCAGTCTGACCACCTCTGACCTCCTTCACAGGCATTCTCTTGCGGTGGATTGATTTGACAGCAATGGGGAGGAAGCTGCCCAAGGGGTCCGGCCCCAGTAGCATTGTATCATTCAGACGTATGAGTCCACGTAAAGTAGTTCCCGATACTACTGTTCCCACTCCCTGAGACATGAACACAACACAACCGGTGGTTTAGATTTGGAAGGTACTATTCTGATGATATATGAGGTTTGAACCTGTAACAGGATGTTCCTCACTCATAATTCACACAGTAAAATGTTAATGATAAGAGTCAGTCACTGGTCAGAGTACCGGCACAGAGTAGGTGTCGTCAATCTGAAACTCAGCGGGCTGGTCGTCTCGGTAGGAGGTCCTGGAGGAGAGCAGGTTGAGAAACATCTTCAGCAGGTCCATGTTCTCTCCGGTCACGTTCGAGATCTGAAAGATGGGACACATCCTAGGGGAAACACATCGTAAGTCACAAAGGAGCATTTTCTCTCTTACTCTGAATCTGACTGGGACAGATTTAGTACCTCTCTGAACTGAAGTTTGAAGCCGTGACTATGACGTCATCCTTGTTCTGTACCAGGACAGGGATCTTCCTACAGCCAGGGGACTTCAGTAGCCTCTGGAGCAGCTTCAGTGTCTCTGTTATGAGCAAAGACCACAAGAATTATAGCACGTCAATTCATGGTGCAAAAAAACCCCAAAAACTGAGCTATTCCTATTATTATATTGAGGGAGGTATAAAAGGGACTCCAGAGGACTGACCTTGCAGGATGTTGGCTGGACACATGTCTATCTTGGTTACCACGACAAACACAGGCACATTCAGGGCTAAGGCCAGGCCCAGGTGCTCTTTGGTCATCCCTACAATACCTGCATTGCTGCCCACCTGGTGAGGCCGGGAGAGAGAAAGAAATGTGTCTATATTTTAATCAAAGAAACTGGGGAAAAAAAGAGTGTGTTTTACATTGTGCTGTAGACATAGGCAAGTTACACAAGTTATGAAATGAATTTAGGGCTTAATCCAAAGATGAAATGTTTCACTACATTTATAAATATAAATAGATTTTTAAAAATTCATTTAACTTTTGAGCCCTGCTTCTTACCATGAGCATGCAGAAGTCTGGCAGATGTCCAGTCATCCCAAACACGGTGGTCTTGAGGTATTTCTCGTGGCCAGCCAGGTCTATGAAGGTAATGACCTTGGAGGACTTCTCACAGATTTTGGTCCAGTCCAGGCTTCCACCGTGACTATCTGGTTTGTTCACCACCTAGAGCCGGACAAAGAGAAGCATTCCTCAGTATTCACACTGTCTTCCCTTCCATGTGCTGTTTTACAATAAGGAGACTCTGCTCTGCCATCTCTCTACCCCTCACCTGTCCCTCCTGGTCAAACCCCAGGATATCATTGCCCACGCTGCTGGTCCTGCCACTCTCCATCTCGTGCTTGTGTCTGAAGAGCTTCTGGCGAGCAAAACCTCTGCCGTTGTCCAGCTCTCCATGTGTTAACACTCCCAGCAGAGTACTCTTACCAGCATCCACATTACCCACCACTGCAACTCTGAGTGAGGGAGGAGTACCAAAATATCACTACAACTGTAGGAAGGCATAACTTTCCAACATGTCTTGTTAAGAAAATGTAAAGAAAGATTATCATAGTCATAGTTATGGCGAGTGGATCTATTACTGGATCGTAAACATGACCCCTCTTTATGTGTATCTCTGACCACTCACCTGACCTCCAGGAAGTCCAGCTCACCTACACGACGGCGGATCAGATAGTCACGCACCAAACCAGCACCCTCATTGCGCTCCCGCAGCGGAATAAGGTCAGCATCCAGTTGCTCACACATAGAGCAAACCGTGGCTACTGAGGCCTCCATATCCTTCTCATCCAGACCCCAGTCACCACCATCTACAACAGAGAGATGAAGGTAAGTACACAATTTAACATGCAGACCCTCCAATCTGTCCAGGTTTTAGATCTTCAGCACAGATTGACTGAAAAATGGCGGGAAAAGGGATTCAATCTATATAGTCCTTTGCTCAAGCTCAAGATGATGAATAGTTTATATAAGTAACCACAGCAGTAACAATTTGCATTTTTCTCACCTGAGCCCATCCCGATCACATAGATGGTCTCTCCACATCCCTCTTCCATCCTGTCCCGTAGCTGGCGTAGTAATGAGTCATACTGCTCCCCATTCGGGCTGACAAGTGCCAGCTATTGGGTTCATACATGCAGGGGTGAAGAACAAAACAGAAAGAAAATTGAGTATTTATTGGAGTTATAACCCTGGCTGGATAGTTGTTCTACAACAGAGACATCATCAAAGTAAATCCTTTATCTAATGTGTTGCAATTAATGGCAGTCATTAACTGTTAAAAAGCTGGTGGCGATTGCACCGTGTGGACTTCAGGACATTTTACCTTCAGGTCAAACAACTCTTGTAACGCAAAAGTAAGCAACAGTAGAAAGTAAACCTTGAGGAAATGGGAAGTTCAAAAGCTGCTCTCCACACCCGAACACAGCTGTCTTTCTTCCCATGAAACACCTCAAGGTTAGATGTGAATGCAATACTATTATTTCTGCTGAAATAGAGAACCAAAAAAGCTCCACTATCCAATCAGTACCACAGTTAATTTTAAACTCAAGAAAAATAGAACCAAAAGCATTGTCGCCATTCAATTCAGTCCAACTGAGGGGGCATTTTATGGTGGTTTTACAATGAGGAACATATTAAACAAAAAAACAGTATAAACTTAAAGTGGGACAAATTTACTTTCTTATTGTTGTCACTCTGTCCCATTAGATTATAGCTACAAGTGAAAGAAAACTATTCACATGTGAATGGTGAATGCTGTGACTTTTAAGTTTCATTTTTAGTTAAACAGTCCAGGGGAGTTCCTGAAAAACCTGAGTATGATGGTGTAACTAATACTAAAGTATTTGTTAAAACATAAAGCATGATTTGATGCTACATGAATGTTATCAACAGAAGTAAATCAAAGTGCACTACACAGCTTTTCAGAGGCTGACACACACTGATGAAAGTGACAGGAGGCAAAGTGGACAAGGGACTGCCCCCCTGATGCAACCTGGTGCAAACCCTTTACAGAGATTGTAATAGTACTGCAGTGAGTAACTTGACCCTTCAGGACCTGATTGCTGTCACTCATGCAGGTTTACATCATTACAAAACTCTGTGTGTAGCCTGATCCTCTGTTCTTCCTTATTGCTCATACTCATTACTGATGGTTCAGCAGATCAACCTGACCTCAGTAGGTTGTTGCCCTGTGTTTCATCAGCCTGTGTGTTGCTTTATGGGGGTTAACACGTCAAGTCAGTAGTATGGGTTGTTTGACAACACAGTCGCCCATGTTGCTCTCACATCTTGTCGTTAGCACTGTCATCAGATGTGGTTAACCAGAGACATGCTGTGGTAGCAGATGGTGCAATGTGCTGCCGCTGATAGGCAGCTAATGTTAACGTTCGGTTAAGGCATCAGCTGGAGCTAGCGTTAGCCGCGGCTAGCTATTTTATTTAACGTCAGCAAAAACAACCCGGAGTCCACAAAGTCAGTCGTGTGTAATATTTGGCATTACAGGTAACATTCGCTTTAGTGTGAAACAGAGTGCAATGTTTGGGAACTACATAACTACACGCAATAGACACATTATTTGTTTCATTCATTCATTCCCAGCAGCAGCTAGCATTAGTGTTAGCCTAGCAGCGCCGTCACATCCGTGGCCTAGCTTTAGCTTTACCTTGTTGGTGAAGTCAACCCCACGGTCCTCGGGCTCGCCATTCATCATGTCCCCGTCCTCGAAGCAGTCGTCCCCGGCGTCGTCCCCGCATCCTCCCCGGTCCGGAGCAAAGATACTGGCGGGGACTAAAGCGTCAGCCAGCGGGATGGAGCCCGGGCTTAAACCGGGCTCATGCGCCGCAGCTACTGATGCCATGTTTATTCCAGGCTGCAGAAGTAAATATCAAGCTGCCCCCGGTTGTGATGACTGCTGGTAACCAAACACACACACACACATACACACACAACCTGACGAGCTCTGCACGCTAACGTCAGCTACACCATAGCTAATGTAGTCAAATCCAACTGTAGATTCTCACTTTAGCTAAAATCACAGTAACATGCTGCTTATTTATATACAGTCAGTTTGCATTGATGCCATTTAAAATAAAGCTGCTATCTTCAATATTAATGAGGAAGGCGAAGGTGTGCCCGCCTATTTACTGTCTATCCACCAATAGCGTTGAAGCTACTATGAATATGTTAGCAGTGGACCAATCACAGCGAGGGGGTCGTTCATATGATTACAAGGTGAGCAAGTTCCTCCCAAAGCAGCAGGTCTGGTAATGTTTGTGAGATGGTGTAATCAGAGTGTAATCCTCATGTACTACTGCAGTAATGATGGTAGAAAATGCTGTAATGCTGTTTTGGATAATTCATTATAAGCATAATAATATATGTGTAATAATATATTTGCTATCATCATTTAAACGTGTCCCCCCCCTGTTCCTGATACAAATCTTTCTTTGTGAAATAATCACAGAGTTGGTTCCGACAAGACAAGTTTATTCAGAAATGTTAAGTAAAAATAGTTTGTCCTAAGTTGATGATTAAAACAAGTAGGCCCTGGTGATTTTATCAACATCAGTGACAAGGAAAGAAAAGGCTTTCCCAACTTATTTGCTTTTCAGTCTGTGGGATTTCATCGTCTTTCATCATCATGATTGCGCCACAGATTTAAGTATTCTGTGTGAGGAAAACAAGGCATAAAGCATTTTTGTCTTTCTTGTCTCGGTGTCTAAAAATAGGGGAGATGTTCTGTTTGACTTGTAATGGTTTGGATTTGCTAGAATTAACACTCATGATTTGTGAGTTGATGAGAGTTTATACTATCTATGATTAATGATTAACTTTTTTGGGCTATTCCTAGTGCTGATAAAGTGGGGGAGTGTCTGTAAATGTGACGGCTTGATTCTTCTCTTGGTTGGTTAGTCAGCTAAATATTTATATTATGGAACCAGACCTGTTTAACTAAATAAACAGTGTTCTGTTCATAAATGAAATGTTCCGTAGTACAAACCTTGAGCTGAAGGAATCACTCTTAAGTGTTTACCGGATTTAATCTAAAAGAGTTGGGAGAGATATCCTTAATAGACTGTGTAATACGAGCTGTGTCTTGTTTACTACAAAGGCCTTGACTTGCCCTGTGAGCAGTGAGAGCACCTCCCTGGCAGCTCTCAAATATACAGCTCAGCCCTATCAAAAAAATTCTTTAATGGAGAATCTACAATACATTTATATTTGATTTGTTCTATCTACAGTTATGAAATCAATTTTGAGACTCATGTTCAGATTGTGCCTAAAATGTGTGGTCTTTTCAAATTTCAGCATCTTGTTTGAAGATAACAGTTTGTTCAGCCTTCCTGTGAGTGAAGTGTGAGACTTGCGTAAGCATGACCTTTGACTCCCAAGGCTGAAAATGCTGTTACCAGAAAATATTTTAAGTTAAATTTGCACAATAGCCGTTCGTTAATCATCAATGTAGTGTTGCAGTTCCTCATTGTGACCACTGGAGGGCATGAACGTTCACATTTCGGAATACACTCAGGTAAACGCCACCTAGAGCGTCAAAGCAGACACATACCGTGTACCATACTGATCATTCCACCGAGTGTTTCGATGGCAGTAGCAGCCTTCATAAAGGTAACATTTATGGCAGGACATGCATCACATGTGTCAGAGGTTTATATTGTTTGATAACAAAAGGTATATTTCTGAAATAGATTAACACTAGCACAGCATGAAAATGAATATGCCTACTCTTGCTGATATGCTGTATGTGTAATAATAATAGCATTGCAAGCATCTGTTGAAATATGTGTGTGTGTGTGTGTGTGAAATAAAGGTCTCTGTATCATTAGATCTGCTGACTGTCTTAAGACTGGGTCTTGAGGCAAGAGGAAACATATCAGACCTTTGTGCCATATTGAACTTCTGATGAAAGACCTGCATTTCCTGGTGACAAATGATATTAATATAGCTTCCCACGCATATCATGTCCCTTAGGAACCAACTTTCAAATGAAGCCATTATCCAGTGGATGATGGGATGAGGAATGCACCTCTCTGTTTGTTGTAGTTTAAACTGTGGCTTGAGCACTGCCAATTCCTTGGATCACGGCCCGATGCCAGCTGTTGAAGATAAGAACAAACAACACACTGTTTGTCAGCGAACATTCAGAAAGAACAGCTGAACGAAGTTACATGGTCGTCCACTTGCAAGCTTATGTGTAATTGTGAGTGTGCTTGTCTGTCAGTGAACTTAATGTAAAAGCAGCTGTGTTGTTGTCAGCAGGCCAAAAATAATAACATTAAAATGCAAAAAGTACAAATAAAAATACATACATACATACAGATCACATAACATTAATTTCTTAAGGTGTGAAGCCTCTGAAGATTCTCAATTCACTGGCCACATGCATTCAAACAACAGACCATTTCATATGGATAACAAAATCAAGAAATCAGATTAGTCCTGTGTATCTGTGTGTGTGTGTCCGTCGGTCTGTCTGTCTGTCTGTGTGTGTGTGTGCAGCATTTTTAACCAGCATTTTTTAGCAGCTGTGATATCAACCATCAACACTGTTTTCTGTCCAGTCAAGGGATCTGAAGAGGAATTGCACCACACACATTGCACCACACACATGAAATGAGCAATAATGAAGAAACAATAACACTTTCCCAGAGTCAGAAACTAATAAATGCCTTAGGACAGACCTTTTTTTATGTATTTGTTGTAGTGTGCAGTTATGTCAAACAGCAATATTAGGCTGTCTTGGCTCAACATGAGATTGTCTATGGGATCAAATAACGTAGTCCTGATCCCACTAAACAAGTAAACTAAAAAGGGGTTAGGGGGTGCCTTTTTTATAAGCTTTGTCTGAGAGGAGGTCCACAGTCTCAGACTTTGAAAACCCCTGCTGTAGGAAAAGAAAAAATATATAAATCATCCTTGGCAGTGGCTCCTCGTGATTTTAATCTGATTTACAGGATTCCTCTGAATTGCATTAGGTTGTATTAGACTGCAGTAAAAGTATGTGACCCGTTCTCTCATTGTCACACCAGCTGTATGTCAGCAGATGAAAGTGTGTCAGAGATTCAGATCATTTTTTGGATTTGACTTGAGTTTCAACATTTCACTTTGGCCTATTTCTCCCCTTTCTCAAGTTTACTTAGTTGGCAGGAAGACTCATCTCAAATGCTGCCATTTGATCTTACAGTAACTTACAAGCTATATACAGTAAGTGGGCATTAAGGCTGCTGGCTGTGCTAAATATTTAGCTGTCTCCCTGGCAACAAATACATTTCTATTTTTGTCTGGCACTCTGGCTTGTGCTCCCTCTCACAGTCAGACTCAACACCACCAGGTTACAGTGTGACAGCCTGATGTCAACAAATCAAATCACTAATTATCCTCACTTCACTAAGCCAAGTGAGGATAATTACAGTAACTTGTTAAGCACTAAATCTATAGTGCAAGTTAGTTATTTATGGTCCATAACTACACTTTGACTTCATTGGTGGATGTTCTCTAATGACTGGATTGTATTTGCTGCTGGAAGTGCCACTCAGGCGGAAGGACCCTCCCACACTGTATATATTCTCCTGTCAGGGTGCAGAGAGGCCTTGCAGCACTCTCACTTCTTCTCAGCTCGACTTGACTGACTACATCTGCAAAAATGATGCAAGTAAGTTACATTTTGACATCAGTATTGTGCTCTTGCATTGCTTTTGCTTTCTCCGTTTCAGATAGGCAAGCAGCATTAGGTCATATTTTAAAAGTAGAACTGACAGCAGGTCGACATGTGCCAGCTGACTCTGCTGTGTGTCATGCTGATGAAACTGAACCTGCTAAAACCAGCAGCTCACTGCACTTTACTGTGTTTTTATAATGTGTGCTTTTGAGAGATCTGGACTTCTCTGGCTGCCTTTTATGGTCAAAATATTCACCACAGAGCACACATGCATGAACATCACTCACCTAATGCAAAAAAAAGTGAGCTCTTTAAGTTGTTACATTCTTCCTGTAATAATTGAATTAAACTGCAGCCAAGATTCTTGTTAACATTTGTTCATTCTCACCAACACAGTCTCATTATCTAGAGCTGAGCAGGGGCAGCAATGCATTCTGGTCTCTCTGGACTCGTAAATTGAGTAGATTACAATAAAAACCCTGTTTCATTCTGTCGTTTTGTTGGCTACACAGGTGGACGCTGTTTTTTCATGCACTTCTATCAGGATTGTCTTTTGAACTGTGATTGCAAGATTGTAATTAGATTAGAGTAAAATAATTCATTAAGAATAATTCTGTTATTTGTGGTAGATTGCTTGAACATACACAGAGTGTTTCTAGTCAGTTGCTAGCTGGATTTTGTCACTATGCTGCACTGAATTGGCATCTCTTACAGTATGCAGATTCCTTCAGACAGCAGAGTCTGGGAGAGATACAGGATCTCTGCCAGCTCCGGCCTCAGCCCAGCCCCACACAGCTCGAGCCCCAGTGCTATGTTATTCATGCGCTTTACAGTTGGACTCTAACATGGAAAGAATGTCGAACCCATGTCATTCTATCCCTTCACCCTCCCTTTCATTTCATGGTTTGGTTGATCTTTCATATGCATTTTTTTTGGTTTGAGTCCAGATTTATCCTCTCATTTTTCTGCAAGAATCACCATATAGCAATAATAATCTTGGCATTGATTTTTTTTCCCCCAAAAGCTGCAGCACAAAAAACTCTCATAGGTCATTCAAATTTGTGCTCTTCTTCCTTGAAAGGCATTGATAAAAATCATATTGGCAAACTTTTCGAAATGTTTCCACAGGTGCAGACAAAACACATAATTTACAAAAAAAGACTAAAAGATTTATATTTGTGCTAAATCATTTCCTGTTCACTTGTCCCTGTGTCTCTGGCCAGAAGGGAAATGATGAAGTGCGAGGAGCTTGTGTTTCAGGCAGCTTCTTTTGTGTCTGCACAGAAGCAGATTTTTCCAATATCTCATAACCTTTACTTTAGCACACACGTTTAACAAGGCTATATTCTGAAAATTTGCAACTCCTCAATGGATTATTATTCAGTTAACAGTTCCCCAGATACATCATTTGACAAAGTGACAAAATGTTAAACAGTGGTGATCTGTGTTTCACAACCAAATAACAGATTGCTCAACTCTAATTTCCTAATTGTGGCACCGCTCAGTGTTCCCCTGCCACATGTACAGTAACAGCCGAGCTCAGGATTTCTGCCTGTGCTCAGCATTTTTTTCCACTCTATACTTGCCATACAATATTACTCCATTTAACAGTCCCTCGTCATTTTTTAACATCTTTAGCTTCGGCCAAAATCTGCGCAGAGGAAAAACTCCATGACGACAGGAAAGAGCTGTAATATTTGACTGTCAATGGGAGTGTAATTGAAAACACATGTTTTGTAATTTCCAAGGATGAAGTAGGGATTGGAGAGTTGGCTGAGGCTACTGCTGGTGCTGTTTTTTGCCTGAAGCTGCAATCATACTTGGATCTAGTAAAATCCAGTAGCATTTCCACACAATAATGTACTCTATCACCCCCCACCCACCCACCCTCTTTTTCTACCCAGGGTATGATCATAAAGAACATGTCCTTCAAGGTCGGGCAGACCCTGACCATTGTTGGAGTCCCCAAACCTGAGGCTTCAGAGTAAGTACTAATGGAAAACACTACTTTGATATTTTGAAGTTCATCACAGTTAAACTGAAACAGCTCATGTCTGTTTGGTTCTTTTTGATGTTCAGGTGACATTAACACTAGTTTACACCCATATTCCACAAAGAAATGTCAAGCTTGTCTTACATAATGCTGTTCTATTATTCAGATACTTTAGTATCTTATCCCTTAATTCATTAGAATGGACCAAGGACAATTTAGCTGACATGACATGATTTTTTTAGCAAGTGAAGTCATAAGGCTGAAATCTTGTTCCCTTCAAACTGTCTTCATTAAAATTAGGACAAAGACAGTCTGCATTTTTTAGTTACATCACAGAGGGTGGCTGAGGGTTCAAGAGTACAACTAATGAAACATGTTCATCTGTGATTCTTTCTGTGCTTATTTAATTTTCCCCTGGAATGCAGAAACTGAATTCAACACCAGGGCCAGTTTTTGTATGCACACTAGCACAGAGATAGAGGTGGATGATCTATAATCTATCTATAAAGAGTTGCAGTTGAAAAGTGTAGCCATACAACTGCTGAGGTTGTCTCAATAATTTGTGCCCTTGACATCCTCTTCCCCATTCCAAATATAAGGAGCCCATATTAAAATGTGATAAATCTTTCTCTCGTGTTGCAGTTTTGCAGTCAATATTGGCCCAGATGATCAGGACATTACTATGCATATCAACGCTCGTTTCAACGCCCACGGAGACGAGAACACGGTGGTCTGCAACTCTTACCAGGGAGGCAACTGGTGTGAGGAGCTCCGTGAGGGAGGCTTCCCTTTCCAACAGGGAGAAGAGTTCAAGGTGAGAGGTCCAGCACTGCATGTGTGTCTGCAGGCATGCACTCTGTCCCATGTCTCTCTCTTTGAAAAATCCAACAATAAACAGCATTGAACAAAATGCCTCGCTGGCAATGTTCCATGCTGGGATGTATGAATGTATTTATGGAGACTCTTTGTATTGTCTTCATCTGTATGCTGTGTGTTTCTCTGCTGACCTGGTTGTGAAAACAAACCGCCCTCCGGGACAATAAAGCCTAAGTCAAATCTAAAATACTTCTACTAGAATGGAGTAGAAATCAATGTAACATCTTTGTTTTCATATTCTTCCTTTTTCTCCCTGTCTCTTGCACCATCCCACTGTCTAGATCATGATTGAATTCACCCCTGCAGAGTTCCAGGTGACTTTATCAGATGGCAGCACAATCAACTTCCCCAACCGCATAGGTGCAGAGAAGTACTCCGTCATCAGCTTTGATGGGGATGTTCGCATCAGAACCGTCGATATCAAGTAAACCTCCACCTTACAAGGAACTGTTGGATTATAATTCAGCTTTTCTTTGTCAATTTGTCATACAGCATATGGCCACATATAGCCACAGCTTTTAAGCTCCTGAATACATGTGGTATCAGTAGTGCCTTACGTGCTTATCACACAAAGTACTATGCAAGAATTTAGCTTGTTGACATGTGCAGATGTAAGCAACCATTGAATGATGGATAGATAGAGATGTAAAAGTCATAATCCTCAGATGCACACATAGAAAAACATACAGTATTAGGCCCATTGTAACTGCACACTTGACAGAGCCACAGACTGAAAGGCAAACATGAAGTAGTCCCAAACCCATGATATCTGAATATTATTTGCTTTGTAGTTTGCAGTGTTTAGTTGAAAAGCACCACTAAAAATGTGATCATTTGTTCTTTAAGGTGTTTTGAAGTGCTGCATGCTCTCATGTTTTCCCTCCCAGACATTCCAGATTTATAACTGAGTGTAATGCTTGCCTTTACAACATGTATTAAAGCATGTTCTTTTATGATAAACATGGACTTTGGTGACTCATTAAAATTGTTACACAAGCATATTATCATAATCAAAAGCCCCTCCCTATTAAGCCCCTTCCTTGCCCAGTAAAAATACTTATTTGTGAAACACGGACTTTGGCCCACTCAATAATTTTAAGTTCAAGGTAGTGAAGCATTTACACTAAGTGGTTATGAACTGACACACGACAATTACTCCTCATCCATAAGAACAATATAATGAAACTATATCCCATCCCCTTGCAACAAGTAAACACATTACTGTGAAGCAGCTTGTGAAGGCAGAGTGGAGCTATTTTTCTTTCCAGCTCTGACCTCTTGTGACCAGCAGGTGCTCCTGGTGAACTACAAACTAAACACAAGCAACAGCTCTAATTTCAACTTCAATGATTCAACAAGGCTTGATCTTAGTTCCCTTTTGTCTGTTAAATAGTTTCTGTTTTGTGTCATTCACACAAGTCAAATAAATAAAAAAAACAAACAAACAAACAAAACATAATTAGGTCAATTAGCCATTCTAGCCAGTAGATGTCACCATTGCTACATTAATGTAACTCACTGAGGTCTTGAGAATGGTGAAAAAGCTGTCTCAGGTCACACACTGGTTACAAAATTGAGGCGATTTTTGAATCTGTCAGTGAATATATAATCTCTGTGAAACTGTTTATGACTACATGCTTATCCAGAAATTGTCTGAACCTTTTTTCCTGTCGTCAGCTGGGGTCAGAACTTACTATTCCGTATTGATTAAACCTATTTTAAAAGGTACAGATATACAATAATTAAGGGAACTGAAAGAAGTACTGTGATCAAAACTTGAATTTTGCAAAAGACGGTTCAAGTCAAGACTGTGAAGAAGCTAGTGAAGCAATATCTTATAAAGAAATCACCTAATCTGACGGCTCTATTGATCTCTTGCTGACCAGCGTGATGTGTTGTCCGTGCATGGAGCTCCACAGAGTTGTCAATGAAAATCTGTGCAAGGCATGAATCTATGCAGCAGTTTCAACCAGACACCATTTGTGCGTGTGTGTATTTGAGAGACTTGTGAGTATTATTACAATCTAATCTGATGTAACAGACGGCAATGTTTGTGAGGCTGGATTGAGGAGAGGAGAGGAAGTGAGGAAAAGGGTTGATGTGTGTAAGAACAGGTTCCCATACTCTGATCCCTTAAGACAAAGGCTGATGGAGTCATGTAGGATGACCTTTCTTTTCTTTTGTTAACAGCAGCGCAACATGAGTGTGTGTGTGTGTGTGAGAGAGAAAGGTAATCAGTGCTGTGAAGCTATCTGGCAGTGTCAAAGGTGCTCTCTCTGGAGGAAGAAAAGGAGCAAATTTGGTTGCAATGATGACCACAGTTCAGCCCCTCTCCTCTTTTTCCATTCTCCGCTTCCTCTATCTCTGTCCATTGCGCTCACTCTCTCCTCTCTCTCTTCCTTTCTCAGCCGAGTTATCTCTCTCGTTCTCCTGCTCTCTCAGTCATCCCTCAGCTGCAACCCATCCCTCTTCCCGCACTCTTAATTGGAAATAATTCATTTTAACACTTCCTCGTTTCATTATTTTGTGGCAGACAAGATCAATATCCAGGGCTGTGTTGTTAGTGTGTTAGATGGGTTTGTATCTGCTCTGCAGCCACTTTAGCTCGAGACTCACCACCATATGTTTACGATCTCGTTATATCATCCTAATTGTCTGTACTATAATTTTACATTGTTATAGTCTACACACAAGACTGCTACTGCATCTCTGTCCATCCTGGAAGAGGGATCCCTCCTCTGTTGCTCCTCCAGAGGTTTCTTCCATTTTTTTCCCCCCTTGAGGCAAATTTGTGATATTGGGCCATATAAATATAATTGACTTGACCTGACCTCTCCCACTGGCTCTGTTCACCTTTATGCATGTGATGGTAAAACAAATAGTATGAGGTGGTGTGTGTGAACCTGATTGGTCAGTTTATGCCAAAAGAGGTGAGAGACAAAAACCTGTGTCTGTTAATGTCATAAGGCTGAAATGTTAGACGGGCTTTATCTTAATGTTAATTCAAGTCTTTTATGTTTAAACTCCCTGATCCACAATCTCCCTGCTTACAAAACACTGTGATGCCTGTGGGAAGCGCAGCCCTCCAGCCCTTCCACACACATCCAATCGATCACGTGAGGGCTTTGATTAACATGTTCCAATCACCTTGCTCATTGTAAGCCTCGGAGGAACACACACGCATATGTAAATGTGTGTGGTCTCGGCAGGCAGACAGCAGGCATATGCTGTGTTGTCAGTTCTCTAAATCTCTTTCATGTGATGAGTACTGCAGATGTTTAACACATCCCTGTGTTTCCTTCACCTGTGCCATGTCACTTATTCAGTGTGTGTGAGTAAATGTGCTGAAATGTGTGGAATGGAATGATTCACCTCAGCTTACATAAAACCTTTGTCTATATTTAGCGCCAGCATGACTCCAGATTTCTGCACTGAAGCTATCAGCCACACATTGAGATGTGCGTGGGCCCGCCCTGAGCTGACTGCGGTCCTGGATTCATGTTCTGCATGCCTGCCTCACCTCAGGCTTGCTTTTATCTTAGAAACATGATAACACATAAACTGTAGAGGACCTGTTGGGTTACAGCATCATGATAGCCTTCCCCTGGGGAATTCAAATAAAGATAGTAGTTTATTTATTTGTACAGAAACCGTAACATAAAAACAAAGATACAAAAGAGAAAGCCAAGTGGGCTTGTTAGAGTTGTCCCCGAAGAGCAGTGAAAATCAAGTCCTGAATGCAAGCGGAAAAAACAACAAGACAAATAAATGTGAGTTCTGAGTGGATGTAGGCAAGTGAGGGTAAGGAGTGTAGGATAACACTCTCAGACACTTCTCTGTGGAAATGTTGGTTTATAAAGATGGGAATGAGTAATTTGTTGGATGATTGTATTGTGCCACATAAAATGCAGTGAAGAGAACTTGGAAATGTAGATGCCAAACAACTGCTTAAAAATGACATAATGCAGGAGTACAATATTACCAACAAGCCATTTCTTTTTGTACTTTGCTACTAACTAGCTGAATGATTATGTCATCTTTCTAGGTCATTTTTATCATATCTTATTATAATAAGGTATTAAGTTGACTGAATCTGAGAATGTCCCCATCAACTAATTATTAGGATAGCATTTTTGGTGCAACTTTAATGTCGATTTTCAATTTTGGGATAGTTTATAAAGCTGAATCCACTGGAAAATTAAGATGTTTGTCTTCTAATAAATAAATCTAAGTTGAAATATAATCTTGAAATAGTAGAGCAATTAAGTGAAGTGATGAAACAATGTCGTTCATATTAAGAAATCACAAATGTCCAAGAATTGAGCCTTGGGGAACTCCATATCTTGATTTTTAGGCAGTAGTGAATATCATTGATAGTGAACACAAATTCATGATCATTTATTTGTATAATTCTAAATTTCTATCTGAAATGATTGTAAAATTGGCCAGGATATTCTACAGGCCAGTAGATTAATGGAGACTTGCGTTTATATAAAGTATATTGTTATACTTTTTTCAAATGATTAACATTCTTTTATGCATTACGTTCTGTTTATTAATATTAGTGTCTGATAAAGATCTATCAAAACCTTTGATTTTCTGTTCAGGGTCAGAATGCTGAGTGTATCATGGAGAAGAAATTTTGCAGTTCTTCATCTGCAATCCGATATTCAAAATGGGATGACTGACATTGATATTCTTTGGTCGTGCGCTGTGGCTGATAAGACCTGAGCTGTGACCCTGAAACACAGCTGGACTCTCAGTGGAGTACCATATAAAATGTCTATGTATAAATATCTGCGAGACTGAGAGATATCTATTGTACACTTATCTCTATCTGGTGACATTAAAGATCTTTACTGGAATCCAACAGTGGACTTGCAGTTTACAGCAAAATTATGTCAGTTACGTGCCAGTGTGAGCATACAAAAATGCTGTTTGTGTTTAACTGGCTTCTGCATGTGCTTCTGTATTTACAAGGTATGCAATGTATCATTCAATGTGCAGAGGTGGAAGCCCAAGGGAACCTTCTGTTTTGTCCTGGGCAAACCGCCCTGACAGCTTGGAGAGTGCACTGTCATTGACCTGCCCTAAAGTGACAGTGTGTGCCTGTGTGTGTGTGTGTGTGTGTGTGTATGAGTGTGTGTTTGAGTGTGTGTTTGCAGACATGTGTTGTATGCACAGCAGCACAGGTGACCTTTTGCACATAGTAAGCCCTTTCAAACACCAAGTATCAGTCCTTGGCTGCACTGCATGTATCTATGCTGTTACAGCCTGCAGAAAAAGAAAAAGGTGAAGCAATTGTTGTGAAATGTTGGCTGCTTCGACAGCATCACTGAACGTGTAAAATGTGTTTAGGGATTTAAGTAAAGCAATAAATGTACAATCTCTGTTTCTGCATGCATAAAAATATATGCACTGTAGGTTTATGTGGGTGTGTTTGTGTGTGACAGAGTGCAAGAGAGAGAGAGAGAGACTGAGACTGTGCTCCTATGTTCATCGCCTACAACCTCCACCCAGATTTGTAATGCACCTCACACACATTGTGTCAAAGTCACTCACCTTGTTTACTTGAGTCGTCTCCTGGGCTGGAATGAAGCTCATCACCATAGCATTGCTAACGGACATGGACTGGCAACCCAGCTGGTGTGATCTCAGTGACTTTTAAATACCAATCTAGCACCAACAGACATCATGATGCTATACAGGCTAAACCAAGGATGGCCTCTGATACACTCTGCTGGGTTCCCACAATCAAACAGGATGTGTGGCAGGAAGCAGGGACGTGACTGCTCTGCCAAACCAATGCAGGTTCATACTGTAAATGCAGTTATAGATTTGTGCTCTTTGCTGAATGTGCATTTGTTCTTACGACACTGATAATGAACTTTTCTCCCCTTATGATTTACTCAGTGTGCACTGTTGACACCTCAGCAACATTATCATTACTTACTTTACAAAGACACTTTAGGTAAATGTGTTTGCCCAATCCCTGTTTTAAATTTTATTTGGATCAGAGACTGCAGAATACAAATAATGATTTTGTAAGTCAAGCCATCATTACAATGCATTGATCTGCTTTTATGTACAATCCAATGGGAACACAGATTTACCTCTAGCGAGCATTTAATGAGTCACATTCAGGCCTTGGATTCATAATTTAAATGTCCACAACAACAGCACAGTTGTGATGCTGCCATATTTTGAATCTGACTACAGCTTGATACCAATGAATTAATATTTGAATCTATCAATCAGGCTACTAATGATGTTGAACAGTTTCATTTACTGAGTGCAATTTCATGATAGGACTCAAAGTTCTGCAAATTTCTGATGTACTCTTAACATCAAGTAAGTTTTGGGCTAAATGGTGGGAGTTCCATGATTCATATTTGAACAAACAATATACTTCTCATCCAGAGAAAACAGGTTCTCCTCACTCCAACAGTTCAGGAATAAAAGAAGATGCTTCATAAACTTCAAGCTTTGGCAGGGCAGAGCTGTCAAATGAAACATTGTTCTAAATGACTACACTGACGGAGCTGACAAGAAACACTTTGTGATTGTGGGTGTGCGTCAGTGATAAAATAAGCATAAGGAGCCATAAGCTCCACTGTGCTGTTAATCCAGATAGCACCCTTGTTAGTTTGCTTGCTGTCGACTGTAAACACAGGGAAAGAATTTCAAATGTTCTTTGACATCCTCTCCCCCATCTGTCTGTTTAGTCCGATGTTGGCTTGCTCTGTCTAGCAGCTTGCATCCACACGTCTTCCTTATTGTGTCCCAGTTGCTTTTATTTATAAGTCTCTTCCATCATCTTGTATTACAACGAGCTGCATCCACTAGCATGTGTGCTTTCGAGTGTGTGCATGCTCAGTGAGGGAGCTACGCTGCTCTGTGAGCGTGACGGTCTCCTGTGTTCCTGTGAAACATGCTGTGAGATGATCCTTTCAATTTTTCTTCATCGAGTGAGTGAGGAAATTGAGGTTTTACTCTTACTATTTTATTTTACTATTTAATGAATCAGTGTATTCTTCATACTCTGATCACATGTTTAGCCCTCTCTCTGGGTAGACATGTGCCTCCTCTTTCAATAGTTTGTGGTCACTGAGTCTATATCTGGTCTGTCTTTGTGTTTTACTTCTGACTGAATGGACAGCTAACTCATAATCTTTTTTTCCAAGCTGCACTGACAACTGCATTGTGTTGTGTTTTTACATGTTCCCATTTTTACGACACACTTCCTTTCTGCTCACCTCTCTTCTTTACCTGATCCCCGATCACCTCGGCTCCTTCACACCCCTCTCTGAACTCATCTCTTCCTTTATCCGCTCTGTTGCCTCTTGCCGCCACCGTTCTCTCTCCCGCCATCCATCTGCCGGCGCCTCTGCAGAAATGTCCCTGATAATTCTCCTTTTTCTTCAGGTTTACTCACACTCGTCCCCTCAGGCAGGGTGAGTCAGGTGTGACCACATCTCTGGCTCCGAGAACTGCCTGGGTTAAACAACAACAAACTCCAATCTCTACACCGTATAGCGCACATTTCCCAGCTTTCTCATTCAGATATGGTTTTTCATATCTGCCTGGTTCTTGCTCCCACACCAGCCGCTCTGTGGTCACCTTCCTATCACAGTCACAGTATGTGCGTAGACATGCACGTGTGTGTGTATGTGTGTGTGTGTGTGTGTGTGTGTGTGCGTGTGTGTGCTAGAGAATAAAAGAATGTTTTGTATGTTTGTGAGTGTGAATGTATCCACACATGAGCATCTTGCAATGTGTTTATCTTCAATAATAAAGCCAGAGACATTACACAGAATATATTTTTCACTTCCCGTTAATGTTACACAAACAATCAAGGCAAACGTCTTGTTACACAGATGCTGGATTATCAATCTGAGTGTTCATGTTTTACTGGTGGGTGCACATACAATAGAGCTCTCCTCTTCCTTTCTTATTTCTATCTCCCCCTTTCTTTCTTTTTTCATCCCTCGACCAAACGCACCCCCTCACTCTCCCACCTTTTCCCGCCTCCATCCTCAAACCACAGTGGCCTCCGCTGTGCTCCACTTGCTACTTTTCTTGCATGTCTCCCTGAATGTTTGGATCGATAAGAGCCGGCTGCGTAATAGAATTAGGCTCTAATGGAAAGTACAAACTAGCTTTCTATTTACTAAATCCCTCCAGGGGGGTTCTGGGTAGGTAAAGAGCAGACTGTGAAATGAGACTGTAGTCGAAGACGTATGTGCACTATTTTCATGCGTGTGGTTGTGTGTGTGTGTACATGTTTGTGCATGAGGGGAAGGGTGATACTGTAAATAGACTTGAAATCAAGTCAAATTGGATTAAATTCTTCGGCTGCTGTCTCAATGTCAGATAGATGGATTTTTCTACAAGTGATGAGTGCGGCTGAGGACAGCAGGAGTGAGAGAGTTCTCTGTTTGTCTATGAAAATGTGTTTGCAAATATCTCAGGTGTGTTCAAAGAATTGGTTTAAGAATATTTCCTATCTATAAAGACAGCGAGGGCATTTTGCAGAAACACAAACAGAAATAAGCTGATGTGTAGTAACAGTAGCAAACACGTTAATTCAACCGTTTATTATATGCAACACATAATGTTAACCACTGCACATTTTTACAAACCACTGTTGCTCAATGCTCAAACAACAACTCAGAGAGATTATGAAGAGATTATATTCACAGCAGCTGAAACCTGACAGGACACAATTAAAATGATGCAATTACAAATATTGTTTGGTTTTGTATGATTTTTGTTTGAAACAAAAACGCCCGCTGCCAAAGCACAAAGCTAACAGCACACAGCTAAACAAACAATCCATCAGTCCACTGGGCAAAACATCACAGTTGGGGTTTAATGGAAGCAGAGTTGTTGTGTGAATTGCTTTTGTTGTGGCAGTGTTTAGATTTGACAGCCCGGGCCTGTTAAATGTGAACATTTGAAAATAATAAAATTGCTTTTTCTATGAGTTTTCCTGGACTTTATTGTTCCTTTCCCTTTTATAAACTTGCTTATCTCACCTCTCGGCTCCTCGTCTTCTCTTCTGTATTCCTCTCCAATCCTCCCTTCTTCTTTAATCTTCACTCCTCTCAAAATGGAGAGGCACTTTGAGCCAATTTTTTCTTAATTCTGCATTTTTCCTGTCATCAGTTCCACTCTTTTCCCCCCTCAGCCAGTCACTCTCTCCTGTAGCACTGAGAGATGTAAGAGTAACATGACCCTATTGGAAGGATGCCTCAGCGTGGCCGAGACATGACTGATGAGAAACACGCCTGCACACACATACATTCAGGAGCTTATCCACTCACAGGTGAACACATGTCCAGTCAACTGGGACTCTGAATGTTTCATAAGAACACAGGGGGCCACAGTTCAGGTTTCAGTTGTGTAGGTGTGTGTGTGCAAATGATGGAGAAAGTATGTGTGTGTGTGTAGAGAGAGGTGAAAACTGTTCATGGTGCACAAGGAAATGTCTCCGTTTATTTTCTGTGCATTTTTAGTTTTATCTCCAGTGTTTTTGATTTAAGATACTTTGTGTTTTGTTCAGGCACTGCTTCAGTGGCTGGGGGCGTGGTCTCAGGTACTGGGGGTGTGGTCTCTGGTGCTGGGGCCTTATCTCTCACAGCTGCATCCAATTCCACCTCGTCACTCGCAGCTTAAAAACTCCACTCATTCTCCTCTCAAGCTGCCAGATCGTTCCCTGTCTTTGTCCCTGTTTACCAGTGTTTCCCTGTTGTCAAGTGCTTCATGTTTTTCTATATTCCCAGTGTTTTCCTGCCTGCCAGTGTGTTCAGTGTTTCCCAAGTCTCCAGTCTTTCCTTGGCTTTTTCTTCACTGCGTTCATCCCAACCTGCTCCACCTGCACCTCTCCTGCTGTCCTGCCTCAGCACCTGCCACCCACCGCCCAGCCTCCAACCACTGAAGCTTCTCTGTTCCACCTGTGCCTCATCTTTTTGTTTTCTTGTAAGTCCTGGAGTTTCTTTGTTTAATAAATCCCTTTTACCCTTCCCCCACGTCTGTGTCCCACTCCTGGGTCCAGTAAGAAAACCTAAACTACAACAGGAAATTCAAAATGCTTTATATAAAAGTCAATATAGAGGAGGAGCATCACAGTTTAGACAAATGTTTAATGTCATATGAGATTATAGAGATGGATGTAGTTTACATGCTAAGAACTAACCATTCTTCTGGAGGTGTCTCTCTTTGTGTATATGTGCATTACAGCACACCAAGGAGTTACTTGTATGTGTATGTGCGCATTGAAGTGTTTAAGTGTTCACATGGTGATGGTTGTTTATAGATAGTGAGTGTGTGGTTTGAGCTTGTGGACACTAATCACTTTCCTCCACATCCCTCCATGCTACAGGTACCTCCAGGACTCCCCCTTATCTCTGCACAGAGAAGGTGAGAACACACACTTTCACACACAGATACAACCACTAACAGACACACGTACATACGCACACCTTGGGATGTAGCCTATCTCTTCCCAGCAGCCTGGGAGGCTGTGCACAGCTGGCATCTCTGTGGAAACCTCTATCGGCGTGGTCATCCAAACTGACATACCTGAAGTTTCACATGACTTTTCAGGCATGTTTGGTTTGTCTGAGCAAACCACCTGCACTGGATCAGTACTCTCCTGTTAGCTAAACCATGATTAGAATACAGTGCATTTTGTCAGGTGCCTTTAGACGCCAAAAACAAAGCCAGAAAAGGTCCACACTGTCACTCAGTAAGTGTTGGTAGTGGGAGTGTTTTGTCCTGGCTGAGTAAATGTTTTCATATTTCATCACTCTGCTGCGCAACTGGGTGCCATATTTGTGGTATCAACATGATTGTGTAAAACAGATGTTCCTAAATACTGCGAGGGACATAAAATTATATCTGACTTTTACTTCAGCAGCAGTTAAATTAAGCACTAATATCAATTAAAGACCATACGACTTGTGAAATCACGCGCTGCTGTGCTACTTCCCTGTCTCGTGTTAACTGTGTTATTGCTTCGCTTTGTTGTGATGTGATAAGATATGATGTGACATTAGGTGACAACATGATGGTTAACTTCTCGTTCGCACATGTTTCCATGCATTCCCACACTGTTTGGTAATGAATGCAACCTGATGAGTGCTGTTAAACTGTTATGCCAAAGTGGCCCCCTAAATGTTAGCAGTAGCAACACCAAGTCAGTGACATATCCATTGATACTAATATCCATACTAGACAGAAAAAAAGACTAGTTTGATAGATTATTCTTGATCATCAAAACACACAGAGTACCTGGCAGTTGTTTCTTTGTTCTGCCCACTAATTGCCTGACCTAAGCATTGTATTTCCTCATAAGTGCCAACCCAGACAAAGCACACAGTCAGCAAATATCCCCCCCCTCAGTTCCAAGTGTGCTCCCTAAACCTCAATTATTCACAACTTATGAATAACGCACTTTACCTCAAGCTGGCAAGTGGGGGTATTTTTGCACATGGCGCCCTGAATTAGTCATAACCTCACAATGGCAAAACATACAATTTTCATGCCTCCAGCCTTTTTCTCGTGCGCCGTATAAAAGTGCCCTAATAAGTATTTTGCTGTCAATACATGTAGAGAGCGTCTAAAACTAACCCGTATGCTTGAGCTTCAAAGCGACAAGTTCGCCGCTCTCAGTGTGACCGACCTGGCATGTGAAGGAATGTAGTCATGTTTAATTGATCTAAAATCTCTGCAGCCTCACTCTTCAGATTGTTTGCATCAGCGTTATTTCTAATGACCAGCAAACAATAAAAGAGTTTTTTAGCATATAGAGCACTTAAGTCTGCACCTGGTAAACTCTGTGCAAAGCATTGAACCTCCATCATCATGCTGCTGCAGTGACCTTCTCACACGAGTTAGAAAAATGTTTAACCATCAAACTAACTGCTGCAGGCCTTTTAAAAAAATATTGTACATATTATTTTATGCAGTATCATTTAATAGGTGACATAAAATAGTATTGAGATTTGTCCCTCCCAGGGGTCAGGAGGAGGAAAATGATCTTTTAAAACCCACTAATGAGAGGAAAAGGTTCTGAGAAAAAAAAAAAAAGTAATAAGCCTGACACCTGACACTGATTTTGAATACGATTAGGTGGAGAGGTTGAAGATGGTAACACCCATGCAGGGGAGTATCTCAGGAGCTGGTGAGGAAGCTGACCAAGTGCTCTGACCTCTATGTGGAGGAGGTCAAGGCAGATAAATGGAGGGAAGGAGAGAGTAATGGCCTTTAATGCGAGTCTTTCCAAAGGAGAACTGTTCAGCAGTTGGACAGCGCCTGGTCCACGCTGCTGAAAGACCAGGAAATATGGCACCGAGGAAGAAGAGCTCTTATACAGTGTGTGTGTGCGTAGTCATGCTCATGACTTCCAAATAAGATTTTCCTTCCCAGATTTTCCATCTACATTAAGCGTCTCTCGAGGCGACTCTCTCTCTCTCTCTCTCTCTCTCTCTCCCTCCCTCCCTGGAGTTGACTCGACTTTCTACTGCTAATACAATATACAATATATTATCTCATCATGTGCCAAGGTATCGCCACCCACTTGCCAACATGATCCGTAGTTGATCTTCATCCAGTGCACCCCCCCTCCCCCTCCCGCCGCCCCCCCGTGGTGCTTGAATCGAAGTTGCTCATGCTTGGCTTTTTCGCGTTCTCGCAGCGATGGTGCGTTCGCTTGTCCGATCTCATGAAGACGTGTAACGATCAACCAGATTACCCACCGCTGTGTTTATACGTGTGTGTGCGCGCGCGCTTATGCTGACTTACTCCCGTGTCTCAAATCACAATGCTGGTGTGAACTGGTTATAAGGGCACAGGCACGCCTCATCAAAAATTTAATCCGCCATACACCATTTTCCCACAGATTGCCATCCCCGCACGCCACGAGCACGCACGCGCACGGAGAGACGCGCAGTCCAGCTCCTCTTCATCTCCTCTCACTGTCTGCGTGGTGTGACACTCATTTCAATCCCATTAGATTCAGTTCAGTTAGGGGACTCATTTACTGCTGTGGACTTTTCAGATGGGGACTAAATGAATGTGAGGGTTCCCTATATAATGAGGAACATCCAACCCAATCTGCATTGTGCTGCTTTTTATTCAGGAGCCCATTTTCCTAAATGTGACTCTCTCTCTCTCTCCTCCCTCCCTCTCTCTCTCTCTCTCTCTCCCTCTCTCTCTCTCTCTCTCTCTCTCTCTCAGAACTCTTGGCTTGAGAATTCAACCACCAAGACGAGGTTTTGACGCGCCGGAGACACATCCACAAACACATGGAGCCACTTTTTCTGAGAATCTGACCATTCAAAGTGGAGGACGTTTGAAGACACTTGTTTTTTTTTTTTGCATCCATACATGTGTCTGAGGCGATCCTCGGGTGAACCTCCGTGGGATCTTCGGGCTGCATGAGGAGGCTGGATTGACAGACCCTCCATCGCAGACTCTGGGTGCATGATGAAGTGAAGCATATACTCTGGTGAAATTTTGTTGTTTTTTTTTTTAAAAGCCTGCAGGTGATTAGCTGTTGCAGGTGGGTTTCGGAGGCAGACACGCCTTTTGGATACAACGTCGGGGAATAAGAAGTTGGGCTGTGAAATGGGAATGATCTGAGATGTGAATTTTTCTTGGGAATGCAAACAAAAACATAGACGCGTTTTGGTTTTTTTTTAAAAGCCATGTCGGATTAATATTTTTCCTCCTGCTTCCTTTTTTTGCAGTGTGCTCAGTCAACGTGACCACGGGTTTTAAAAAAAAGTGCTCCCAAATTCCTTAGCGCATGCAGCTTCAAGTGGAACTCAAATTATTGATTATCTTTGACATTTACTGCCTCCAGATGTTCATTAGGAGCCTTTGAATGAAACTTGGGGTGAAAGACACAGTGAGAAAGGTTTGATTTTTTTTTTTTTTTTAATTTCCCTTGGCTTTCTGGAGATGTGAGTCCAGCGGAGACCAGTGCGCACCACGCAGAGTCGCCGAGGCTGCAACGCACAGCCCGATTTTCCAGCGGGGGAGCCGGGGAGCTTTGCGCCGCAGCACCGCAAACACTGTCTCGCCTTTTCTCGCTGAAATGCCTCCGTGTGCAGCGACTCCATAGCCTGGCCAGTGGACACGGATCCTTCATGGTGTTCACCGGCCAGGTGTCTCAGAGAAGGCGAAACCTCGGCTGTCTGGTCCAGTGAATCCCGGACACACCTTTTTTAATGTCAGTCAAGGTAAGTTTGGCCTGTTTTCACTTCCAGTCTTTGTGGCATGTGTCTGTATTTACTCCCTGTGGTGGTGAGAGGAGAGGAGCTGGAAGAAGGTGTTGCTTGTTTATCAGACCTGTAGCCCCACTCATCCGACAAGTGATCTTTATTTTTGTGATTTTTACCTGCAGATTCCTGCAAAGAGAGTGAAATATTCTAAGTTGCCATGAAAATAACCTGCTTAAATTTGCACCAGCTTTCACAACAGTAGTCTTAAAAATGGATTTGGGAATGCTGAATGCTTGGATGGATTTATTTTTAGATCTAAAAGAATATTTTTTTCGGACTGACTACAGTGTTTTTGTTGCATTTCTATATTCCAGATCTCAGTCTGCAAAACATTGAACATGTTCAATGACTGATGTAATCTGGATTATGATTCATTCAGTTGTGTTTTTATTTCCTTCATAACAACACATTTCCTATTCTGGTTTGGCTCATCAGAAATGACAGTAAAACATGTTTTGCTGTCACATTTTCGTCTCTGTCCATGGTGCTGAACAGTATCCTGTCACATGCACTGAAAGTTGTTGAGGCCCTCCTCTATTATGTCTTTTGGACAAATTAAGAAGACTCACACTATGTGATGCAGTCAAGACCCAGCAACAACAAAATGTCTTATGAGAGACTCCCTCGCTTCTACATTTTGACCTTTTATTTAGTCAATTTTCTAATACTTTGAGAAAAAAATGTATCCGCTTCAGATAGTGGTGCAAACATCTGATGAGATGGACCATGATGTCACTGGAGTAACCGCCCCCTCTCTCCTCTCCCCATCTTCTTGTTGATGGAGAAATGTGCTGCCATATAATCCTCATTAATGTGCCTTGCACCAAACTGAAAAAACAAAAATAAAACAAAGCTAGTTGTTGTACATCCAAGTACGACATAATGCTTTAACATCATTAAGGGTAAAGGGACATTTGTTGTTGTATATTTATTGTCTGAGCAGATGGATTTAGACTCTTGCACTCTCTCCCAGTTGTTGCTTGTGATTTTTGTAGAAATGTAAGTTCACTCTCATGGAGCATTCATTGTAAGTGGCGCCGCATAAAACTGTCATCTTAAAGTCTATAACGTAATAGAATCGGATTTCACTGACTGACACACACAATGCCCATGCATTGCTCTCATTTAAGGAGGAATAGATGTCCAACCTGCTGTCCCAAAATGGATCTTTTTGTCCATGTGGGCAATTGCAGAATTCTCCTTCAGGCCTTACAATAATGAAATGCCCTGGAGCTGCACAGTGAGAGGCAAATGGCAATTGTTTTAAATGAACCCTGACCCCTTAAAGCGACCCTTTGAACAAAGCATCAATAATCCTGATCATTCATATCTTCCCCCCTCCCTTCCCTTCTATTGACGTTAGTTTCTGCAGTGGTGTCTAACCTCAGGCTCCTGTTTAGATTAGCCTGGTCCAGCATGAGCCAAAGTCTCATGTTAGTCGATGCTATTGTTAATTGCCTAATTGTCGGGGGCACATGCAGCATTTCAGCCCAGAAGTCTTGCTATATATATAAAAAAAACCTCTGAAAATGACTCACCACTTCCATATATAGATGCATGTAATGATCAAACGTCTTGTTCTGGAAATATCAGTACCACTCCTTATACGCTGAGTTACACCAGATAGGGTGTCCACTTACTTTTGCCCTTGAATCTTTCTGGCATACTATTGTAGGGTTGGGATCACTGGCAATCACAGACAGGAAGTTAACTAATACTGTACTGCTGCTGAGCAAACACTGCAGAGAGCAACGCAAAAATCCCCAGAATAAGCTCGAAGAGGAGCAACCTATGATGGTGGCGTGTCTTTTATCGGCCAGGTGCATTTGCAGTTAAGTCATTCCCTCGACACTCATATGCACACATTTTCATGCATAAGAGCACACATACACAAACAGACGGCAAGCTTTGGCCTGGGAGAGATCTAGTATTGTGGTTCACCATAGGGGGCAAAGGGAGGGCATTAATAGTTCTTTTGTAGCAGAAGTTCACAATGAAAAAAGTAACAGGGGGTGGCAGAAATGGAGAGAAAGTGTGTGTGTGTGTGTGTATAAAAATGAGATGGAATGACAAGCTGAAGAGAGAAAGAGTTAGAGAGATGGGGAAAAAAGAGAAAGTGAGAGAAAGAGACAATTGGGGGAAAGATGTCAAAAAAGAGAAAGGAGGATGTGGAGTCAAGCAGGGGGCAAAAGAGGAGGGAAAAGGTGAGCATGAGGAGGTACAGGAGGTGTAAAGATCGAGGGAGATGTTAGGGGAGAGAGAGAGAGAGTAAGGGAAGAAGAGATGGAAATGGCAAAGGCCTGGAAGGAGCACCGAGAGAGGGACAGCAAGCAGGGTGGAAGTGGGTCTGTGGTGAATGCTGGTATTATTCAGTTAGGTGAAATGATTGGTTTATGCTTGACAACTGTATGGTGAGGGCAGCCACATACTGCGCCTCGAGAGCCTCCTGTGAGAGAGAGAGAGAGAGAGAGAGAGAGAGAGGAGGTTTGGTAGCTGTGACTGTCGATATTCTATGATGGAGCACAAAGACAGAGGAAATGTTCTGGGTGGAGGGACAAACTCCAGCAGAGAGATAGAGGGAGAGAGACAAGATGCAAAAAAAGAGAAGCATAAGTTGGAAGAGAAAAATGGCTCTTTAGCAAAAATGACCCAAAGGAAACTGATTAGATAACATCTGCCTCTTTATTGTCTCGCATTGTGTAGCTAAATCACGAAACGATTATTCAAGAGTTTTCAGTTTACCTTTCATTTCATTAATATTCTGCAGCGGTCCTGGAAAAATGAAGCACAAGCAACAGTTTGAAAGAATATTCAGAGGCTTTTTATTGGTCTGCTTGAAGTATGAGTATTATAAATCAGGTGGTCTTGACTTCAGACCTCCCTCACCCCCCCCCTTTCTCTGTGTGTGTGTCTCTTTCTCTCTCTTCCTGGAAATGTGAGTCAGTGTGAATGCCACAGGCAGCCAAGGCTGTTGACTCATGTACACTTACCCACAGGCTCTGCTATTGTTTCATACCAAAAGTGATTGTGACCAAAGGGTGTGTGTGTGTGTGTGTGTGTGTGTGTGTGTGTGACCATGGGGGTGTTTGTGCATCTGTACGCGACAGATTGCATGCAAAGAACCGTAAATATGAAAGACCCAAGAATGAGAGGGTCGACAAAATAGTATCAACACCTCACAAAGAGGGACTTTTCTTTTACTGTGAGCGCTAAATCACAATTACAAATGCAGCCGCTCAGGTGAGTCATATCAACTTGAATTGCAATTTCACAGTTGTAAAAAAGAGTAAAATCATAGATGTTAGAGTTTTAACAGACTGTCCAAAGGTCAAAAGAATAAAACACATAAATTGTCCAACCATCAAACAAGAGGAACATTTGTCATTGGCACTTGTCTGGAGGGATGGACAAACACTTAAGAAGATAGTGGATAAACAAATTGGAGACAGAGATATTAACACAAAATTGAATCAATACCTCACTGTCACTTCATGAGTAATGTTTCACACAGGTGTCACCCTCTCAAGAGAATCTAAAGGCTTTAAAGCTAGGTTTACTTGAAACAATACTCAAGTTCCCATGTACATTATGTAATACTTCATCCTGTTTATAATGGCCATGTAAAGACCCTCTCCTGATATGAGTTAACATGAAGCTTCAGCAGTCGGAGTTAGAAAAATGAAGTCTTTTTAGTAAGACATTTCTTCTGTGTGTTCCTGTCCCTGTACTACAGCACAGCACAGAAACACAGGGGGAAATACAAACAGGCAATTGTGGACTAAACAGATTAACTACGTTAGATATCCACTTGAAGCTGCAACTACTGAAGACTCATGTTCTCTTTAGACAAACTGTGGAATATATTTCTGTACAAATGAGGACTGGGGATTTTGTCCCCCTTCTTTTCCTTTGGAGACCTGTTAAGAAGGAATCTTTTCATGTCCAATGAGCAAGAGGGATGATTACATCAAACAACTGTTTCAATGTACATATGGGAACCTGGATATTGTCTTAGGATTGACTTGGGGAAAAAAAGAAAAGAAAAGTGAGTCTATCCTTCAACCACTTATCTTTGCATATTTGTCTAATGCAAAGTTGTGTGTACGTGCTCAGCCAATCAGGAGGCTCCCACTCAACCCTAATGGGGCTGCCCTTATGAAAGAGCAGCAGCTGCCCTTTTCCTTATCCCCTTTTCCTCGACAGCAACTGATGACAACACAGACAAGGTTGGCTTCATCAGGACATCTAGCTTCTTCCTGGCTCAGTTTAGTTGCTTTGGTGAACCCGCATCGATTTATTTTCAGCTTTCCAGTAACCCTGAAACAAACAATAAATATTTGCCGAATGCTCTATATGATAATTGCCTCACTCTGGCAGAATAGGTGAAGAGAGGCTGACTGTGACATATCTGGTGGAGGAAAAAAATGAGAGTGCAACACAGAGGTTTTGTGGCAGAGATAACTCCTTGCTCTTAGAATCTTAAACCTGATTGTTGCTGCAGTGGAAATATCTAAATACTTTATAATAACAGTATGTGACATCTGCTCTTTTACGTTGGCCTTGTATGAGGGATCAGTCAGCAAAACAGTGCTGTCTGTGTGTGCACATATATTTGCATGATCATGCACCTGGAGCCAAAAGAACAGAATATGTACGTGTGGGCATCTGTGTTTTGTACTTACTTGTTTACCTATAGACAGACCTCCATTTGTGTGAGTGCATGCATGCAGTGAGTCCTTACAGTATCACATTTAATCCAGGTGCTTCCATTCAGTGCGCTCAGGTGCAACAGTGGTTACAAACCCACATACACACACGTCTGCAGCTAATCTCTGTTGACAAGCAGCTGTCTCCCCATCACACAGCATCCCAATTATAGATGATCGTATGCCACGCAGTGTGTGAGGGTGAGGATTTATGGTAACTGGGTGTGTATGTATTTAAAAAGATGTGTTTTGTCATGTCAGGGATTACTGTGCCGTCCTCCGTATTCTCCTGACAGGTGATTGTTGCTGGTTAAGCTGCAGTTCACCCTTTGAATAAAATGTTCTGCTGGATCAAGAAATGAAGGTCAAAGTTTTCCAGAGTTGAGATTTTGATATCTTTTATGATGCAAGCAGATAACAGAATTTTTACATCTATCACAAAAGACCTCATTGTCCTGATTTACACGAATATATTATTCTGAATATTAAAACTTAAAGCGTTGATCTGTTTTTGTGAGCAAGAGGGATTTGAATTCGTCATCTTTTAGTCACATGCTTCTCTCACCTGAGTCACCACCTGTCAATGATTTCCTTTCTATACACAATATCTTGTTTAAGTGCTTGACCTTAAAATCACCAATTGCATAAATCTCGCTGTACTGCAAAATCAAATTGCAATTGCGAACTTTGAATAGACTAAATATACAGATAACTTGAAAAAAAAAATAGCAGTATGTTGTTATACTGTCAGTAGTGGTTAGCTTAGCTTAGCATGAAGAAGGAAATGGGGGAAACAGCACCCATGAAACTACAAGATATTGTCTTGAAAACCAGTCCTGAAATACAATACACACAGGAGTCTGCAGTATTTAGGGTGAGCGGCTGTTCAGAAACTTGGGTTTTAGGGGACAGGAGTGTGTATTTTAGAGAGTGTGCTATCCCCTCATTGGTTTGTGGTTGAATTTGGACCAAAACACCCCCAGAAGGAAGCTCAGTATGTCCCAGAAACATCCAGCCTCACACCTGCTCTCCACATTCATGATCAACTGCACTAGCCTGACACAAAAATCACACTTACCCCACTCCACCATTTCTAGTCGTTTTCAGACTCCCATTTTTCTTAATATCTGCACCTTAAATCAATTGTTCCAGGATGTTGTGATGTTGCCATCACAATGCAAATTCAACCAATCCCCGTGAATTCTTTCCAATTAGTTGGCCGCAAGTTTCACCAATGATGAAGCAGCCCCCCACGTAAAAGCCTGACATGTACTTCACCAAACTCACTTCCTTGTTTATGGTTGTGAAGCTGCACACATGTGCAACACATACATGTCACATTTACCAACAAATATGCTGTCAAAGAAGGAAATTCTGTGATGTTCTGCACAAAAGCGGTGATTAACTGTTTTATTATGTGGCATAGTGCAAAAAAAACAAAAACTCGCGACTATTTTTTGCAATTTTCACTTGCTCCCATGATTTCATTGCAAAAGAAAAAAGCCTAAAAACTCTGCAAAATGCATTCAATCTTTCTGAAAAACTGCTGTGAAATCAGACATTTTAGGCTGCAACAATCCCAAAAAAGCCTGTGAATTCCAGGAGGGACTGTTAAATCTGCTGTTACCATTGTTTTATGGTATAATATGGATGCATTGCGAGTGTGTGAGTCAACTCAAAAAACACACACGCACTCACACACGTGCTGTACCTGTTTTTTCCTGGCTGTCTCTGACACACTCGGACACACGCGTGGTCCCTTGGCGTTGCCTCTTCCGCAGCTGTTTTGTCACCTGTCAGGGCTGACACCAGTAAGGAAGGCCGTCTCAGACTCACTCTACCGTCACTAAGTCATTTTGACGGACACCACATCCCGCCGTTCAACCCCACTCTGCTCGCTGCTCGGTGATGTGAACAAACGGAAGATTTGTGACCTTTTGGAGTCAGAGTGGCGCTTCCTTAGTGTTATTGTCTCACGATCTTCTGCATGGTCGGTGGCATGATTAATGGATAATTTAGCACTCATGAGGGAAACGTAGAGTCGTTGTAGTAGAATAATTTAGCTTTTAAACTCTAATGGGAAATTGTTATTATCCAGCAAGTGAGTTTTTTTTCTCAAATTATGACTTAGAAAAGACTTTTGAAATGACTCACTTGTTGATTGAAATGAAATTATTCATAGAAAATGATTGATAGCAAAAACTGTCCCAAATTATAGTCATTGTACAGGGCAGGAAATTACTCTTTGTCACTTAAAACATGGATCTTCTATGTTTCATGAGATATCGTAAGATAAGCTGCAGGTCAAGATTTCTTTCTGAAAATAGAGGCACATCTATATGAAGCATTATAGATTATAGATGGCAAATTGTAAATCCAACTTTTTATTATAACTCCAAACAAAAGGGAGGTGGGGGTTAATTGTGCCTCAGTTCTGCTTTTGCTCACGCCTCAAACCAATTAAAGCAGTGAAATCAACCTAAGACAGAAAGAAAACAGCCACCAGTTCTCATGCCAAACAGTTTTTGTAGTGTGTGTTAAAACCGCAGCAGCTTTGAGTAAGCAGTTTGGAGACCCAGGGACACATCTCGCTGGAGTCAGGGAGACATTTGACTGGATGGTACTCGTTATCTCTGGAAAACAGCTCTCTGCTCTATCTGCTTCTGTCTCTTGTTCTTTTACCCCACATGCAGGCTAAAGAATCTAATATAGCAACAGATCCAAGAGGCAGAAAGCTACCAAAGCTAAAGATGGCACCTGGGTTTCAGAGGTTGTTAAAAGTATTAAAGACTGTCATGAAAGTTGTGCTACTTGTCAGCAGTATCATGGCGGAGTGAAGATATTTCACAGGGTTTGTATCTAAAACACGAAATAGGTTATTCTGCAAGAAAGAAAAACGGCCCATTTCATATCCTAACCATGCCAAATGAATTACAAGTGTAGACAGAAATGTTTTGTTGTGAACTTGTGAACCAAACACCATAAATCTGTAGCTGTCAACATGCCAGCTTTTCTACTTAGTTTCTACTTACAGCACAACCAGTGCAGTGAAATGAGCATGATTTCTGATCAGATATTAATCAATCAGTGATTTAATTGATGAATACTACATTTTGCTGTGAAATTAGCACACAACATTAGAGTTATGTCTGATTTTACACTCACCTAAGCAAACGTCCTCTACAACCCTGATTTCAAAAAAGTTGTGTAAAACATAAATAACCAGAATGTGATATATATATGATACATATACTCAAATGAAAACAGTATACAGACAATATATTTAATGTTGTACCTCAGCAACTTCATAGATTTTTTGTAAATATCTGCTTATTCTGAATTTGGTGGCAGCAACATGTTTCACACAAGTTGTGACAGGAGCAACAAAAGACTGTGAAAGTTGTGGACTGATCCAAAAACACCTGTTTGGATCATTCCACAGGTAAACAGGTTCATTGGTAACAGGTGATAGTATCATGATTGGGTATGAAAGGTTCATCCTGGAAAGACTCAGTCGTTCACAAGCGAGGATGGAGAGAGGTTCGACACTTTGTCAAACACAGGATTGTATAAAGGACATTAATACATGGGCTCATGAACATTTTATAAAACCTTTGTTTGTGAACAGTTCATTTGCAAATATTTGCATTCTTTCATTCTTATTTATGTTTTTCACAGCATCCCAAGAATTGTTTTTCTCTATTGTTTTCTAACTTCTGATGCTTGTAAATTCAGGGGGTGTGTGTGTGTGTGTGTGTGTGTGTGTGCGCGCGCGTGCGCATATGACAAAGACATCTAAGTGGAGGGGAGTACAAAGCAAACTTACTTTTGGCTGGACGCCCGTTATACTGTTTCACTCCATAATGCTCCCCTCCTCCTCATTTTCACTTTTCAGCAACCATTTGACTCACCCAGCTCTTTCCTCTTTTCTGTCCCATCATATTGCCAGTCACATATCAGAGGATGTGACAGACATACTGTATGTTGCTTTCTTCTTTTATGTAATCACCTTTAACACTGTCAAGGTCATCGCTCTTTGTGATTAAAAACAGTAGCATGTTCATATTCATGTACAGTTTCATCAGCAGCATCCTCACCATCACCACAAACAGTTTTTCATCATCTCAATCACCACCACCATCACATTCACCAGCAGCACCGGCAGCATTACTGCCATCATCAACGTTGTAATTATCATTACCATCATTATGAAATAAATCTAATCATAACCACCTCATCTTCTTTCTTCATCCCTTTCCTACACTTTGGATACGAGCCAGATGCGAAACCTTGGCGATACAAAATAATTTGTCTCTCTGCGTCTTTGTCAACATCAACCCAGTCTGAGGGACTTAAATATTCTTTTATTGACATGGGAGGCATATCAGAAAACAGTATAATGAACCATTGTTCCTGTTCTATATCTTATGTGGACATTTTCTCTCCTTCTCTTATGAAAACCTGCACATTGTGGCCACTGGCTGCATCACAGTGGCAGAGAGCTCACACACACACAAATACAAACACACACACGCATAACTGTGAGCTGCAGGGCTGTAAATGTCAGCCCTCACTCTGTCTATTTGTTGATCAATTTGATTTGGGCGTGGGTGTGTGTGTGTGTGTGTGTGTGTGTGTGTGTGTGTGTGTGCGCGTGTGTGTGTCGATGTGTGGAATTACAGACGCCGCGATTTGTCAAAGGAACACAGGAGCACAGACATATAACCGTTCAATAGAGGTGACTGATTTGAGTGTTTTAGAGTTATGTTTCTCAATCTATCAATCTAAATATCCGCTAGGTGCTTGTGTTGAATATTGGCTGTATTTTAGTTTCCGTCTTTTCTCACTCCTCTGCGTGCATCTAGACGGACGCCCCCAGCCACCAAACACAGTGCAAGTATTTGGCGATTAACAGCTTGTCAAATCACGCACAGTTTGTCGGGAAACAACGTCATCCCTCTCGTGACATTTGAATCCCGCTCCTTCTTCCTAAGTTGTCACCGGCATGTTACAATACATTAGTCGAGGATCATACTGATGTGAAGTTATGGAACATGAGTAATTGCTGTGTTCATACAACATGACATTTAACATCAGCTGAAGGACATTGATGGAGTTTGGAAAGGAGAAGCCTGGAGGGGCGAACATGCATGTGCGTGTGTGGACGTTTGGAGGCCACAGAAAAAGTCAGGTGACGTTACGTTAGATCAGTGACAGTTGTGACAGTCATTTTATAAAGTGATTTTTTTCTTGTGTGTGTGCGAGAGAGAGAAAGGGTAGCTTATGATTTGAGCTGGTGATTGGTCATAATTAGCTCAGGACTTCAGGAATTTTATCCCATCTAGAGAGAAGAGATCTGTCTCATTACGCCTGACGTTACCCACAATATTTCCAGCGAGCTTTCATAAATAAAGCTAAATAGAGATACTTCGTCTGGTAGCCTCCCTAAACCTCCTTCTACATTTTATTTCCAATTTAACTTTCTCGACTTTTGCAGAAAACTGTATTAAACACAAAACTGTATTATTTTTGTGTGAACTTGGAGAAAGAACAGAATCCTTTTCTGAGTAATGCTTCTGAAAAAGTCCAAAATAAAGAACTGAAATTATTCATCATGTGGCCCCTTCACCCTATTAAAAATAACCTGTGTAGTTGTCACCTCTAGCAGCGCTATGAGGCTATTTTTTTTATGAGCAGGTTCCCGTTTAGTTTGTCCCGTGCAGACGCGCGAGGGCGCACATGTGCGTGCACGTGGGTGATGCGATACTCAACCCAGCCAGCGGTTTCACGCTATTCCACTGATCTACAGGAGGCGGTGGCGTGCCAAGAAAAGCAGCAATGCGCCAGCAAAGGCAGACATGGTCCCCAGACAATATCAAATAAATGCTCAATCTATATGAAAAGGGATGGTTTCAGTGTGTGGGGGTAGGCTGCAGCACCAGGAAGTCTGCACACAGCTGCATTTATGTTTTTTTTTTCCATTCAGTAGAGTATTAAATGTCTTATTAAATTAGAGTGCTGGGCTGCTGAAAATGTATATCTGTGCTTTTCTTGGGTGTGTGTTTCCAGCTAGAGCAGATTTTAATTGTCAATTGTTTGCTGAGAAACAGTCTATATGTGTTTCAGGCAGTAAATAGCTTGTCTTTCCAGCGTCAGGCAAAGGCCCAATATGACATCACACAGCTGAATTGTGTCTCTCTGCTTTGTTTTGGCTCTCCTCTCTCCATCTATCACCCTGTTTCTCACTCTCTACCTGTCTGATCTCTCTCTCTCTGTAATGCCAGCCATGTATTCTAAGGACGAGAGCGTGGGCTGACAGACATATGGAGCTATTGCGGTTGTTGATGGTGATGACGCCGCGGTTCCTTTGAGCATCTCCCCATCATTCTGATTCATTACTCCTGGCCACTCATAAAGCTACCGTAGACAAACACACCGGCATTAACAGGGGATTCACAATACACAGGCAGACATATGCAGGCAGACACCGGCATATGCAAGGTTGCCATCAAAACATAGTGCAGATGTGAACCAAATTTACAGTGTTTATATAATACGTGTTTCCATCTACTACCATCAGGCAACTATTAGAAGTTGAAAACATAGAGATTAACAGTTGGTGGGACTAGTTCTCCAGTCAGGTTCCATTAAACCATTGCAGAAGAAGAAGGTACAGTGAGATTACATAATTAATTAAAACAGGAAATGTGGTTTGTGCATGGGTCTGTTTGTTGTGTGGAACGTTATGATGTCTCCTCATCGCTGCACACAGATCTGATGTTTTTGTCTGCAGAAACTTCAGTGGATGTTTAAGTCGCATATCACACGTATGTCAAGATTTATTTGCCAAGTCTGCTTTACTTTCACATTTACACTCACATTTTTTTTTTATTGATCCACCAACTTTTTCACTCCACAGGAATAAAATGTCTTTGCGATATTTCATTTTTTCCCCTGCATTTTCACCTCCCCGTTTACGTACGTAAATTGAAAATGTGCATGAAAACAGGTGAATGGAAACATACCTACAGACACGGATATCTGTAGATGCAGAAATACATTTCTGTAATCTCACACTAACACACACTGGCACACAACTGCACTAAATGCAACACAAATACACAAGCATTGATGAAGAAATATTTTAATAAATTCATACACATTTACACCTGAAATAAATACAAGAACATCATCTCCTTAACACACACACACACACACACACACACACTCCATGCAAGATGTGTTGACACATTGAAGGCACTCTGTCCTCTTTCCCCCCAAGGATTCTAGTAATTAGATTCCTACAGGCCAAGTCTCTCAATTTCACTGCATTTAATTGGAAAGACACACACACACACACACACACACATATATGCACACACACACACTCATAGCAGAATCCACAGGTCCACGCTTGTTGATCACAAGCCGGGACTGTGCCGCTCTAATAATTAATTTCTACGCTGGCCCCCCTCACACGCCTCATTTACCAATCAATCCCTTCTTTGTTTTATGAATTCTATTAGTCCTTTCTGCCAGGACGAGATGGAGGCGAAGACGAGAGGCGAGAGCAGAGATGCATTCTTGTTGTGTGGCGGAGTTGAGCAGCATATTAAGCGTTCATGGATGGGTGGGCTACGTGGAGGTGAGCGTGTCGAAACGTCTTCATGTGAGCGCGCACCCTGCGGCACGAGGGCAGACACATGGGGGGGGGGGAAGATGAGTACATCAAAATCCACATGCTGTTCTCTGAAAAGCATGACACTGATTGACACTGACATCTCAGCCCTGGGCTTTCTTCAGGGTTAAAAGCTCTGGTGCACCTGAATCCAGCGATGCATTTTGGTGAAATTACAGTAGTTGATCATCGGCCGTGTGTTCAATACGTAGAGTGTGATAGAAGCTGGAGTAAGCAATGCACTTCACTCAGGCTCGTGTTCTAAACTCACTCCTGCATCTCATTAAAATGAGGTTTCACCCTCTGGATTTTCTGCTGTTGGTGACTCAAAGTTGAAAGTTCCAACCAGCCCGCAAGTAAAGGAATAGTGCAACATTTTGGAAAATATGCTTTCCTGATCAAAGTTTTAGATGAGAAGCTTGACACCACTCTCATGTCTGTTCTGTAAATATGGAGCAGCTGGTCATCTTACAGCGGCTTAGCACAAAGACTGGAAAAAGGGGAAACAGTCTGTCTGCCTCTCCCCAGAACCTTCACCTTCCTGTGCCAAAGTAACATGTTAAATCTTGTTAAATCGGTTTTACAGGGGGTCATGGGTCAGACCACTTCTTGTCTGGGACCAAATGATTCCCAGTAACATGTAGGGAAAGCATAACATTGAAACGAGTTGGTTTGCTTTGGAACTACTTTCTACAGAATGAATAGTCCGAGGGAAAACAGTTTAAAGCAAGTTGGTGGATTATTATTGAGTAGCTGGGACTTGACATCAGACATGAGACTATCTCCGTAACGTGTTTTTTTTTGTAACTTTATTACACATGTGATCTTTTGAGGAATTGAGGAGAGAGAGAGAGAGAGAGCAAAAGCAAACTTTCAAAATTTGCAAACTACCCTGAAGGAAACATGTTCATCAACATAATTCTTGTGTAATGGATATTGCTGATACACGGCCCCTTTTCTTTTACTATTTCCCACGTGTTGCTTCTATGTATTGTATGAACTCTAACATATGAAATTATTTTTTGCTTATGCAGCCGGGACTCCCTGGAAGAAGAGATTTTGTATCTCAATGGGACCTTCCTGGTTAAGTAAAGAATGAATAGAATAAAATTATATATATAAAAAAAAACCCTACTGCTGACACCTTGCTTGGCGGCAGCATCTGTAGTATATACTCCACTGGGACTATGACCAGAGACCATCTGTCACTCGCTTACACACCACACACACACTGAGAGAAGAAAGGACAGGACCATCTAAAAAAGGAAGATAGATAGATAGATAGATAAGTTGCTCATTAAGTGCCACAGGTTCCAATGCAGTGGACCAATAAAGTAGATGGCCTCATGTAGTATATCTAAATTGTTCTTATTATTATTAAAAACTAGAGCAAGCAATTAGGGAAGACGTTTTAATCTGTTGTGGATGCAGACACAAGCCGTGAACTAGACCATGAAAGCTCTCTATTTTTGACGACACTTCTCATCCCTGGAGAGGCAGCAAGCATCCTGGGGCACTTTCACTCCTGCCTACACACACACACACACACATAGTTGTGCACCCAGAGGTGGGAGGCTATACATGGTTGTTTGAGGACATCCAAATACACTAGGGATGTGTTTATATGTGAAGGTGCTTTAGGAACATGTACAGATTTTTGTCCCTTTCTGTCACCGACGGTCAGCGGACATGATACCTTTTGAGTGGAATTGAAATGTCTGAACTTGAGGATAATGGGAGCCACCATTTTATTTAAGGTGATTTTTTTTATTAATTTAAAGGTTTCAAATCATTTTTTTTCTTGAATTAAAACACAATAAGGACTGAAAAAAATGTCACATGGGAATGTTAACACATACACACATGCAAGTCCTCACTCATAAACACGCACACACTTACTTACATAAGTCATAGCCCTACAGGCAGGAGTCTATACCAGGCAATGGTGGCTGACACTCATCAGATGTTTTTGTATTGTGTTTTGAAAATGTTTCAGGCTAAAAAAAAAAAAAAAAATGCCTGGTTTACTCTCACACACATGCAAACCAACACATAAATGGTCTTACAGTCAAATTGCCTAATCTAGTGTGACTCATTTACCAAGCCAGGAAAATATAATGTAATGCCATGTTCTGCTGAATGCACCCCATGATGTTCAGGGCTCTCACAACCATGAGGCTCAGCTGGAGTGGCCTTTGACATACAGAGAGACGTGTGTGCGTGTGTGTGTGGGTGCATATGTTGATGAAGAGGGTTTAACGTGTTTCGACATGGGCCGCACTCTTAAAAAAGACAGAGGTCATTCTCTGGTGCGGTGAGACGTCACGTCAAGCTTCTGGTGTCATCTAGAAAACTCTGATATGTGGCTGTAGGCACAGCCCTTAAAAAAATAAGTAAGTCCTGTTACTTATTCAGTCGACATCTTCTTTAGTCTGACGCTCAACCTGCGTGTGTGTGCGCGCGGTTGCATCTGGAGACCTTGTGAGTAATGAGATGGAGCAGAGAAACATTAGTATTTTTAGCCCTGTTAGCTTCACAGAAAACAGGGTGTTTTGTGAATGGTAAGTTCTCTCCCTTCGCCTTTTAGTCTGCACCGCTTATTAGGGAGAACTGCAGAGGAGGGGGGAGGGAATGACAGGAAGAGGAGGCAGAACTTCAGAAGAAGAGGAAAAGGACGAGAGAGGAGGGAGAGAGTGAAAATCCTGAAACACACACACACACACACACACACACACAGGTTGAGAAAAGGGGGAACAGGGAGGTGAATATGAGTCAAACCTGAAGCACACTGTGGCATCGAAGTGTTGCTGTAGGGAGTGATTCATAGCTTTGTGACGGCCTTTACCTGATGGTTGTAGTACTGCTGCCAAACCTGGTGGTGATGTTGTGCATTCAGGCAGCTGCATACAGTATCTATTTTATGCAATTCACTTGAGGCCACCGAACAGCTTTACAAAGTCTTCCTGAGCCCATGTATTAATCTCCTTTATACAATCATGTGTTTGACAGAGTGTTGAACCTCTCTCCATCCTCGCTTGTGAACGACTGAGTCTTTCCAGGATGAACCTTTCATACCCAATCATGATACTATCACCTGTTACCAATGAACCTGTTTTACCTGTGGAATGATCCAAACAGGTGTTTTTGGATCAGTCCACAACTTTCACAGTCTTTTGTTGCTCCTGTCCAAACTTGTTTGAAACATGTTGCTGCCATCAAATTCAGAATAAGCAGATATTTACAAGAATCAACTGATGAGGTCAAACATGAAATATATTGTCGTTGTACTGTTTTTAATTGAGTATATGTTATCACAAAAAGTTATCACACTCACACGTTTTATACAGCATCCCAACTTTTTTGGAATTAGAGTTGAATCATATTACCATTTTAAAAGTTGAGACACATGGGTTTACTTCCTATGACTCACCATGCTTCACTTTTCAACAGTGAGCCAGTCCGTCAGTATTTGACATGCTGGCATTCAAACTGTTCAGAAAATCCACTAAAGAAATTTGCAAAAATCTGGCTTTAGAAATATTTTGTATTTTTTGAGAGTGTGCTGCTGCATCAATAGCGGGCTTACAAATAAAGTAAGGAGAAGAACATAACAAGCAAATAAGAGGCCTGAAAGAGTGACTCAGGTATATGTTGCTGCAAGAGGAAGGTGCAGAAGGAGGTGGCTCTGACTTTAACTAAATACTAGAGAGACAGAGGAAAGTGATATCAAGTGAATCATTAGAGCCACCAATCATCTGAATAAACAATCACTGGCAACGTTATAAATGTCACCAGTCTGCTGCTTTATTGAAAAGCAAACCTACCAAGGTGCAAAAAGCTATCACACTGAGAGTGGTAAGAGAAAGACAAAGGAGAAAGCGAAAGATGGGATAGATTGTGAGACAGAGAAAAAAAGAGAGAGAGAGAGATGAGAAATGACAGACAAATTGAGAGGTTCAGATGCAGAGGGGGAGAGAAATGAGAGATGTATTGAGATGAGGGGAGACCTTTGAAGATCAGCAGGTGAATCATTCCTTTGATAATTGCGTCGGCTTTTCATTGTGGGGCTCGGCAATGGTGTTTGCGTGTGTGATTGTGTGTGTGTGTGTGTGTGTGTTTGTACACTGTGCACTTGCGTCTCTCCTTCACCCTTTGCAGCCTGGGACACATTAAAACCACGCGTTCAATGCTGGACGTCTTTTTCTTGGACATGATATAAACACAAAGCAAAGACTGTTATAAATAAGTGATCACGTGCGTACAAAGCTCAACGTGTACTTCTGCAATCACGACCGAATTAAGTGAAACAGCAGCCTGACATTTCAACCACCTGTCAGATTGAACTGTTTACTGTGTCGTGTTTGCAGTATATGTCATCATATGCCAGTCTTTCTTTGCATGTGTTGCTGCCACCATGATGTTTTATATGTCAAAGAGCAACGTGACATATAGGGGCCTAATGCTTGCCTTTGGGAATCTTCAAAGGGTATTTCAGCCCTGGTCTTCGTGGATGATTTGACACACTCACACTGGATTATGTGTGTGAGTGTGTGCATTTTGAGAATTTCTTTGACATGTTTATAGATAACTTGTGTCCAGCGTGTGTTTGCGTGGGGGGCTCTCTGACTGCTCCAACACCTACAGTAATCAATCAGCAGAGCGAGACCACGCACCCATCACTGGCAGAGTGGCTGACAGGAGTCGATAGCTTAGGGTTACAAATCCAGGCTCCTGGCCAACGTACTGACACGTCAAAACTCTGCAGAAACTTCTGCATGCATGGATTTTGAAATATGGATTATTTTATCTAAATAACAAAATTCAGATGATTTTCTCCTTGGAAGGACTGCAACGGGATGCTTGCATTTTCTAGATGATGAGATTTCATAACAACAGCTTTGCATATCTTCTGCGTCAGGTAGAACATACTGTCGTGGAGACTGACACGTGAGACGGCGAGGTCACATTTACAGCGAGCATACTTAGTCCACTTAGCTACCATGGGCTCGTTGACAAATAGGCTCCATGATGAATTTGGTCTTCTGGGAGATTTCAATATTATGTAAAATGAAACTGCATACATTTAGTTTGACATTTCTGTAAGGTCATTGCTCAACAGTTTTCTCTGCCAAGTCTGGGGTAATTGAATTTTGGATGCTGTTTTGCCTACAGCCATCCATGGATTACTTACAGGACATGCAGAGCACACGCCCACGTGCCCCAGACTACCATGGACCCTGAGTGCTTGGTGAGACAATATGCAATAGACAATATGGTGATTAATAATAAATGACATATGTATTTATGATAATGTGGTTGTGATGCTCAGAGGTCTGAAGAGTTTTTACTCCTCTCTTTGTTTTATTGCTTTGAGGCAACTCCGTGTTCTCAATATTGATATTTCTATTGATCCTTTCTGGCCAGACGCGCGTATCTGCATACTGTTTAAGCTGCCTTCAATATTTTTTTACTGTTGGCATTATATTTCTGACTTGTTTGTCTGGTTTAAGGAGCTAGTTTGTGTCGTCCAAGGTTGAACAGGTCGAAGGGGTGTTTGTGCAGAGAACATGCTGTTATGTGCAACTCTTCCATTCCTTGACTACATGTTTAAGAGCCTCTAAATGTGTAGCTCATACTATTGATTCTGTATTAACTTGCTGCTGCAACGTTAAATAATACAGCCTCATATAATACAGTAAATAATACTCACTTCGGTGTGTGTGCGTACATTCAGTGCTAATTGTCAATAATGTCAAGTGCTGTCTTATCAGTTTATTAGCTAATCGAATCCAATCAGCACATCCGCATGTGGGCTGTGAGGTGTTTGTGTGTATCTGTGTGGTTGTGTGCCCTGAATCTTGACTAGCTTCCGCCTTGAAGCTGAAGTACAGCTAATCACTTCGCTGCTTCCCAGTGGACAGGCCTAATGCATTTAACCACTCCTGAGGGAGCTGATGCCTGACAGTGTAGAACGGCCTCTCCGCCTGCTGTCACAATATCTCTGCCTTCCTCTCTCTCCCTTTTCTTCCTTTCAATTAGTCTCCCAACGTTCTTTTTAACTTTCCTTCTGTCTGTCTGTTTCTTGATTTCTATAAACTCTCCTCTCTAGTTGACTGTCTTCTTTTATTTGTTCCTGTCTGCTTGTCTCTGCTCCCTGCTTCCTCTGACACTTTGAATTCAAACTGAACTCCTGCCTCTGGAAAAATCTGATCAATTTTGCAAAAAAGGAAACAGGGCACTTTAAGGGATGAATATAATATGATTGGAAAATATACAACAATATAACAAATGGGTTAAAAGTGACAAATTTAACGTAGAACGTGAGTGACAAATGTTAAAAAAAAGTCATGCATTACCAAGAGGGCATCAACAGCATTAATTCAGTAATTTAGTATTTCTTAATTTGGCATTAACAAGGGTCGAACATATAAAGAATAAATAATAGTCCAGATCAGAAAAGTGCAGTAATCGATACATACGTTTTCAAAGGCATTTACTAATAATTTGAATGTGCATTTTTTCAAATGTATTTCTTGTAAGATACTTAAGAGGTTTAAGCTAACAGAACTCCTCAACTGAATTTTTTAAATTTACTTTTGCAACCAAAAGTTTCCTTCTTAATTCCTTCTTAATTATTAATTCTGTTTGTTGGAGTAAAACATAGTTCATTACCGCATAACGTTTTATGATGGTCTGCTCCTTTGGTCAACTGCACGGCAATGAGCTGAAATACTTGTGTAGGCCCAAAATGTTCAGCTCATCGACACTGCAGAAACTCTCGGCTTTGAGTCCTTGTATTTGAATATCCAAAGCAGCCTTTATGTTACTGACATTATGTAACACACACACAGACACAGACACACACAGACACGTGCAGCAAGTGGGACAAGTATGATTCATCTAAATGAACACCTGAGCATGAAATAGCGTCGCTAACATCAAGGCTTGTGGCTTGGTAAAAGTTTGACGGCATTCTAAGTAGAACACATCCATAATAATAATGACATTAATTGCTTGAAAGACATAAAAAAAAAAGATTTGCCATGTAATTTCATGTGCTAGGCGATGCATTGTAAATTAACAACTGAGTGATACTGAATGACTAACACAAAGGGAAATGCAACACAGAATGCACAAATCCTGTATCTACTGCGTCATCTGCAGTATGAGAAAATGTGATTCACTGCTTTGAGCAAAAAAAAGTGTAAATATTATATTTTTCAGGAAGGATAACCAAGCCCTCTTTTATTTCAGTAATCATTTTATGAATAAGTCAGTGCCTGTTTTCCCTGTTTTCAGTGACTTAAACTTTATCGAATTGGCCTCTCTCAATAACATTTTTTGAAGCCTCAAACATCACTTCCTAGTCCTTCAAGCTGTGAGTCATCCGTTCTTCTTTGGAGCTTTCCCCATCCCCTGTCTCTTATATCTAGAGTAGTCATTCACTCCACGATGTGGCACACTGCCTTTGATCCTTTCTCTCTCGTGAGACTCTGGGATGCCTCATCTCCATCTCTGCTTGGCTTCTCCCTGCTTCTCTCACACACTCGCTCTCCTCCACCTCAGTTTGACCTTCATTCTCCTCCTGGAAGGCTTCCTGCTACCTACCCCTGCAAAAGGCTGAGAGAGAAAACAACACTGTGGATTTACGGGGATTAGCATTTTTAGTTGATTTATCTGCATTGGCTAATTAACAAGGCAATCTAACTTTTGTCTGCAGGAAGAGATGGAGATGTTTTGTTACACTTTATCAAAGCTGTGTGGCGAGATAGAGCGAACCCGAACAGAGGGCTAATTGTACTGTAGACAAATACCTGTATGGATACCACAGGATACCGTTCCTTCATCGAGAAGAGCCTTATCCAAGCACTCAAGCAGTTCAATGGTGTCTGATGCTGCCATTGATAATCCTTCTGTTGACTTTTTCTCAGGAGTCATGTCACAATATATGGAAAAGTTTTATTATATATCATTACAATATCCTCACTAAACTCAACACTCATCTCATCTGTTCCCCCAAGTTTTATGACACCATGTCACTATTTGCCATCTACCTTTTCTCAAACCTCAAATTCTTTGAATCAGGGTTATATGCTCTTGCTCAGCATTCCTGCAGCGCTCGATGGCTATAGTTTATCATCATGACAACGTTGCTTTGAGATCTGCAAAAAAATTCTTTTTGACTTCCCCATTCTTGGATAAAAATGGAGTGACGGCCATAAAGAAGCACTTTGGTTTGTGAGTCATAGGATAAAATCATTTCTAACAAGACATTGCTGAGACAGTGTAAAGATTATTACTTTATAAATCAACGATTGCTGAAGGTATTAATCGTGATTAATTGGGCAATATTCCAGTAATGACCGGGACTGTCCATTTTAAAGAAAGAAACTGAGGTCGACAACTACCGAGAGCTCATTCTGGGAAACTTAGTATTCTGTAGATACTTAATTGAAAAGCAAGATTTGGCAGCAAAAGATGAATCAGAGCTTTAATGAGAGACGACTCCAGTAGAGAGTCGTAGAGAGAGACGGAGTGAAATGAGGTGAGAGGTGGGCTTGATACTGCTGAGAGCTGAGAGAGAAGTAAACAAAACCAAGAGAGACGTGTACAGTTATCATTCGAGGGATGAGAGAGAGAGAGAGAGAGAGCAAATGTAAATAATTGAGTGCATGTAAATAAGGGTAATGTCGGGAGGGGGGGCATCTTGCAAATCGGGGCATTAAAGTCAATTTGTTGCTGACAGGACTACTTTCCTCCTCCATCTCACCTGCGTGCCACATTAACACCAATATGACCTCCCCACCAAGGCTAGATAACCACATCACGTCAGCTCAGATTAAAAACCGACCAAGCAAAACCAGAATCTTTCCCCAGAGGCAAAGAAAGCTTTTAGGTAGAAGATAGATGTTAGAATTTTATCAAATGTAAAATAAATGGGTTATGTTTTTTGAGTCCTCTTGAGTAATCGCACTGTGCTAATTAATGTCCTTCGGAAAGTCAGCTTTTAAAAGTAAAATATTTCTTGATCATTAAGTGGGTCGTGTTAAAATACATAGAATATGATTTGTATTTTTCTTTACCATTTGCTGGCCCGCTTGCAGATGAGATTGGTGCAGGAACACTGTTGTTGATTTGGTAATAAAAGAATCCTTTAGCATCACTTAGAGGCTCCTTGAGTCTTGAGAGCGATGGAGAAAGAAAAACAGTAGAGTGAAGGAGGCAATTAAATATTTAATGATAACATGAAATAGGTGGCTTTCCCTCCGTACTGTAGCTGCCTCCCCCGGCAGAGCTGTACACTTAGCCTTGACAACCCATACCTACCCACATGAAATATTTTTGCTCCTTTAGAAGATCATGATACAGATTGCGTGTTTGCACCTTTCTGCAAACTGTGCAGCAGTAATGTACAGAAAAACTGGGAGAGGGAGGAATAATATGATATTAATGGTTTGCAGTAAAAATAAAACAGGTTTCTCTTGAATTGATGAGATCAATAGATAACTCATGTTCTTGATAGGTCAATATTATCCATGAAGCCCTAAAAGGCAGGACTGGTGGTTGAGGAGATAAGAAGTAAAAGGTGATTGATGCAATCAAAAATTAACACGCTCCTTTTTAAATGCAGTCCTTAAACAGATTCAGTGCAATGGCTGGTTTTTTTTTTGCCACATCCAAGATGAATGTCAGGCTTTTGTAGATGTGTTTTCTGTGTTTGTGTGAGTGAGCATGTGCGTAAGGTACTGAAGTGTTTTGTTGATGTGTTCAAGTATCATAATGTGCATGCTGACAGTGTGTGTGTGTGCGTGTGTGTGTGTGTGTGTGTGTGTCACACAGCCATTTCCCCCTGCTCACTCCCCTGCTAAAGCAGCTGACAACACACAGAGCAACTAAAGCCATTATTTTGGCCAAAGCAAGGGAACAAAATAATAACAGAAGCATAGAGGGAGACGAGATGCGATGGATAAAAACCAGAAGTTTCCCTCCGCTATGTCTCTCTCTCCCCACCTCTTTTTCTCACTCTATCACTCCATCCCTCCTCCCTCTGCAGAGCTTTCCGGTCAAAGGTCACCTAGTTGTTTCTGTAGTGCCCCATTATTCCTGTTCTTGCCAGACTGCTTGCAAACCACTCACTGTGTGTTTCTATGCTGTGGTCCTCAGAAGAATGATGGGCTCTAATGTTGTGTTTACTAAGTATTTATGTGCTGTTGCTTTGCCTTAATGCACACAACAGCATTACACTGTTGGCTTCTTAAAGAAAGTGAAGGTTGAAGTCTTTGATCCAGATCACGGATGTGTCTTTAGCTCATATGTTTATTTGACCGATGCCAGGAGGAATTCTTTACACATTGACATGCTTCAGTTAATCTCACTACATGTGTAACATATGTATTTGCAATGCCAACGTAACGGGGGCTTCAAAACTGTACGTCTGAAATGAATGAGCATGCTTATGTGTATCTCACAATTTCACGATTTGTGGGGCAATTATGAGAAATGAAACCCTCGAAATGTGGCATGTCACTGGCAAATTGTCACACCAGCAGATGTTTTGCATCCTGCCAGCTTACTGTAAGTTTAAGGCGTCATCTTTTTCAAAAAAAAAATATACCATTACAAAAGGATAAATGTGACCACACACACCCAGGCACACACACTGGGACCTTCTTATCTCTCCCTTGTTTGTCTCTGGAGAGGAGGCCAGCACTTGACACTTCATGGCCATTTTATGCTCAGCTCTCTTCTCCATTCTTCCCCCTCTGTCGCTCTCTCAGTGAGGGTTTCCACTCAAAATGCAAAAAAAAGAAAAAAAAAAAAAACCCAAGAAGGTCGCATTTAAATGAAAGTCTCTCCCTCTCTCCATTCTGTCCAGTCTTACTCCACTTATCCCCTATCTGTGTTTCATTTTCATCAATTTCACAGGTTTTCTCTCTTGCCGATCCATTTCTTTATATTCCTGATTCAACAGTAGCCCGTTCTGCTTTTGCTCTGCTCCTCACGTCTCTTCTCCTGTCCTCTCCTGCCCTCTCTCCTCCTCACTCTTCACCTTCACCATCCTCCCTGTCTCCTCCAGCTTCCTCCCTTCATCCATTCCCCCTCCCGCTCCTCCCCCTTGACATGTGAGTATGAACTCAAGTAGCGTCACAATCCTTTATCTTTACGAGTGGCCTTCCCTTTGTGTCTCTGTGTGTGTGTTTCTGAGTTTGTGCGTGTGTGTGTGTGTGTGTGTGTGGTGGATGGACGGGGGTGGCGGAGCAGGCGAGCCGCAAATGCTCCAGGAGCCATATTCAAATCTCATTTCACACTGCTGAGGGTGAAAAGACCTGACACAGCACTCTGTGAGAAAAGGAGGAGAGGAAGAGAAAGAGAGAGGAGTGGTGAGGGGAGGAACGCGAGAGACGGGAAGGAAATGATGGCAAAGACAGCGCTGAAAGAGGAGGAGGAGAGCGAGGGACACAACGTGGGAGAGGGAGAGAATAATGGCTGTTGGCATTAGGCTACCTACAGTATGGCAAAAGGAGCGAGAGAGAGAGAGGGAGGGAGCAAAAAATGAATAGCGCACAGCCAATTCTAAAAAGGGAAGAAGAGGAGGATGGAAATAGGAGAGAGGACAAGAAGAGGGGTGAGAGAGCAGAATACCATCAGAGCAAGGAAGGGAGACAAGTTGTGACAGTTTCTCACTGTCGGCAGGCGTCGTATTTTTGTTCCCATCTCTTCTCCATTTTCAAAAATTACATCTCTCCACCTTGCTCCCTCCTCTTTTCTCCAGGTGAAGCTCTGTTTCCCCCCTCCCTCTCTTCCACTTCTTCCACAACCCACCTCCTTCCTTCTTGCACAATGTGCGTCTTTATGCAAACGAGGTAATTAGGAAGCTGCTTGGCTCCCTTCGAGCGCCAAGGTTTCAGAAGAGGTGTGCGGAGAGAAAAGAGAGGAGAAGTGGACGGATTCTGGCTTTGGCGTTTGTTTGAAAGAACGCCTGCGAGTGTGAGCATTACTCCTCCATATATTATCACGTATTCCCTTTAAAGTACTGTATGTTACCCTGTGTGTGTGTGTGTGTGTGTGTGAGAAGAAGTGCAGTTTAATATGCTTCCCTGCATTTCTACCACTGATCCCCTGTCTTTTTGCATGAGACGCAGCCTCAGCCGTCCTGAAACACTTCAGCTCCCTCTGTTTTTTTTTTCTCTTTTCCTCTCTCCTGCCTCGTCTGTCTGTTTTCTTCCTCCTCAGCTCCCTCACATCTCCTCTCGTCTCCTACCTTCTTTCTGTCTCCCTTGCTTACAGCCTCTCCTCTTGCTGTGTTGTCTTTCTCTGTTTCCGTCTTCTCGGTCTTGCTCGCCTTAGTCACCTCTCGCCCGGCCGTCCAACTTATTTTCTTCCCCTTTCAACCACCTTTTTCCTGTCTGTTTTTACGACCCCTCACCATCCTTTCTCTTATTTGCCTCTATTTTCCTATTATCTCTGTTGCTAGCCCCCTTTACATCTTGCTTACAGTAACATGTTCTTGTATGATGTCTACAATAGCCTTTCAAATCTCTGACCATAAGTAGTTTTCTCTCTGTCTGTTTTTATCGTAGTTGTCTCCATCTCTGGCTTCAGATTGAACCCGGAGTTATCACTAATCAAATATGCTGTGTGTAGAGAGCACACACACAAACACACTCACACATAAGCATGCTGTAGTTTCTAATGTTCGAGCGGGATCGTGCAGAGTGAGACCTCCCATGCACACACATGGACGCGCGCTCACATACGTGCGCTGTCAAGGCAGCTCTCATTTCTCGGCCTTGCCTCCTCAGGCTTCATATCGAGGCTTTGTCTGCTCTCTCTCTTCTCTCTTTGTCTCTCTCTCTCTCGCTCTCTCTCTCTCACACACACACACACAGACACAAAGTTCTACACAAACACACGCCTGCACACGCGCACGCCACCTCACGCCATTTCTCCCCGAGTTTTCAAACTTCGGATGGCAGTTTCCTGTCAGGGCATGAAAGCAACGGGGAAGAGATTTCTAAAAGGAGAGGAAGAGACGGTGAAGAGACAGAGGGAGAAGAGATAAGGAGTGCTGACAGATGTTCAACTCAACGCTTTTTGCCCCGCAGAAGAGAGAAAGAGGAATGGATCTGTCGTTACTTCTCCTCCTCCATCACTTCCTCTTCCCTCTGCTCTCTGTTCCTCTCCTCCCCTTCTTGTTTTTCCCTTGTAAAGCCCACGATAAACAGAACTGACTTCAATCCTTTGATCTTAAGGCAATGATGCTTTTAGGTAAATTCAAATAGAATCCGACAAAAACGAACCGAATAGAAGAGAATAGATTTGTAGCCCCCCTGCAGATAGTGATTCAAACAGCTACATGGTTGACAAGTAAGTTCAACTTAAAGCGAGGGAGGCTGGAGGCTTCACACTTTACAGCCCTGTCTCCTAGAATTGACATTTATATACAACTGATACGCAACAGCAAATATGTTTTGAGGGAAACATAATACAAACCAAATCATGTTCTCTATTAAGATGGAAGGAGGAAAAGAAGGAAATGTTAATTAACTTTGCAGGCAAGGTGCAAAAATGTTGATACTGAACACATCAGTAAAATTCACTGACAACTTATTTCATTTGTTTTCCACTAAAATAGGCAATTTTGCAGTATCCACTAGTGACTACAGCTCTATTCAACTTTTTTATGATTATGTTTGGGCTCTGGCAGCACATAAGGTTAAGGTTAGGGAAAGGCTGCGTGCCTTTGGTTAAATGTTAATAAAGAATCCCATGTGTCAAGTCACTGTTGACCTTTTCTGTATTAAAACACACCATGATCTTTCCCAAACCTTAAAGTGCTTTTCGGTTAATGCTTTTGTTGCCTCAACCTAACCACAGGCACAACTCTCCATGTAAACCCTGGATTGTGGTATCACACTCTGCATGCCCACCATCCACACTGACCACCCCTCCTGCATCCAACATGGTTCATAAATGTAGTGTTTCATTCGCTCAAAGAAACGCTGCCTCTGAGCATAATGCAGGTGGTGATTACATTTGTAACCACAGCATAATTATGAAAACAATCTAGTAATACACAAGCATAATTTCTTGGAGGCTGGATTGCACTTAAACTAAATCACAAAGCCTCTCAAATGCAGTCACACAGCCTCTTTCGTGTTTTAAATTAGGAAGATAATAGTGCTTCTAGCCAATTAAGGAACACCTGTGACAATGATAGCACCCACTGTCCTCATTACTGTTACTTACTAGCTACCTAGTCTGAGCGTGTGTGTGTGTGTGTGTGTGTGAGAGAGAGAGAGAAATGGAGAAGAGGGGAAGAAAAGCACAAAATCTGATGGAAAGAAGGATCTTACACACACACACACACACACACACATACACACAGACATACACCAAACACACGTGCACTCAGAAAAAAATGCACGCATATTACAGGAACACCTGCAGCCGTGCGTCGGTGTGTCCCTAATGTGAATTGATCGTCCGCAGTCCCTCTGCCACTGTCAGTGTAGTCAGCAAAGAGCAGACGACTGCTTGATCTGGTTTGGAGGTGAAAACACACACTCTCACATGTACACACTCTCACCAAAGCTGACAGGCTGCGGTAGACGCACTCACACGTCAGCCCATAAGATTGACCGTTTGTTTTATTTGGCACGCCTACAAGTATGAGCTCTCTCTGCCTCACACACGGGCAGCCTGAGGGAAATGTACGTCATTTATCAGGGTGAAAGAATGACAGCGAGATCTCTAATAGTAAATCATTGGCAGCATTATTGGACCTCCCCTCCCTCACCGATATGGATTTGTGTTGGGGAGCCTGTTATAAATCAGTCAATAACGCTCAGGAGTGTGTGCACACAAACTCCCGCAAAGCATGGGAGCACAACCCCCCCACACACACACACATCACTTACACTGACACGCAAACACATCAGAGCTGATAATAAATGTGCTGATAACCAGACTGTGACAGGAGTCGAGTTTTTCTTGTGTGGATCAGCCGCTGTGTCAACTGTGCTTCCTGCCCTCTGCAGTCCTTTATGAATCACAACAACAGGAATATGGAGAAATTTAAAAAAAAATAAAATAAAAATCAGGTTGTAAAATTGCATCCTTGCGTCTAAAAAAGCCTTGTTTTTAGGTTGATTACAATAATTTGAAATATGGATCTGAGCCACCGGATAAGTGATCCCAGTTGAGAGAGCGGTGTGGTGGATCATGTAGAATCCAAACCAGAAAGTAAACAAAAAAATTTACAAGCTTTTGTGTCCTTTGGCAGCTTATTTTGTGATCGTGGACTGAATTGGAAAAACTAAACAAATCTCAAATTACTGTTCTCTTGTGAGCCAACGGAAAGCAACATCCAGTGAAGCTGCTGTAGCCTTCATGAGGAGAAAGGCGACATTACATGGTGACATTTGAAATCCCCGCCTTCAAGAAGAATATGCTGTCTCAAAGTTCAAAATGCCCATTGAGGTTCATGAACATACTTTTTGACCCTAATTAAGCTAAAGCTGAAGTAGATACAGGATAAAAGTTAAATGAAATAAGTTTTGAAAAAAAAACTTGATTATTACAATGGGGAAATCAAAAATGAGATCAACATTGTTGTAGAGCTTGTTCCATAAAGACTCTTTTTAATAGAGCTATGTTTATGGTCTTCAGTCGACGTCTAGCCTCCTTTTACTGTGCAGCGAGCCGTGATCCAATTTGTAGCTCCTAGCCTCCACTTCACTTCATTTCCCAGCCTGTCTGTCCTCCTGCCATCCAATGAATTCAAATTATTTCACTTGAACTTTGGCGTGATGCAAAGTATTGTATCGGCACCAGCCTGTGTCACAGTGTTGATTCACACAACAGATCACTCACGCTGACTTAAAAACACGAGGATGTGCTCGATATCCGCTCAAACTGTACATGCTCGAGGACGGCCTCGGCTGCTCGGCAAAAGCTAATGCTGTTAAAACAGATTAGGCTGATGGGGCCACCGCTTCAGTGTAATCGACTGGCAGCCACTCTCTAAAGATGATTTCTGACACAGAGCTCAGTATCGTGTTCATCATAGAAAGAGAGAGAGAGGGACTGATCGAGAGAGAGAACGAAAGACGAAGAGGTAGAGGAGGATAAGAACCGTGGAGAGAAAGGGAAAGAAAATGAGAGCGAGGGAAAGGGACAGTGAAGAGGATAAGAAGATGAGATAAAGTAGAGGGAGAGGATGGGTAGAAATCAAGACAGATTAAGAAACCGAAATGGGAACTGGGAATTTGAAATTCCAAAGGGAAGAAGCAAGATTAAAAAGAATCAAACCTTTCATCCATTTCTCAGTTCAAAAAGTTAATTTCTGTCAAAAACTGAAAAATCTAGATTTGACAACATACCCAAAATCTCACTGCAATTTGCACTGAGAAGCATTTATTTGTATTAACTTCTTCTGGTTGGAGCAGTTACAAAAAGATTGGACATGAAGTAAAATTGTTTTGGTTTTGTTGGTTATGAGCTCAAAACAGCCGATAACTGCACCCAACCAGGAGTGATCTGATTCAGTGTTAGTGTAGAAATATGAGTCAGTGCATCTCTCAGTTTCAACAGCCTGGTGATGATGATACAGGTTTTTAGCTATTGTATTGTATGTATGTATGTATATGTATTTATATATTATAATAAGATAAGATAAACCTTTATTCGTCCCACAGTGGGGAAATTTGCAGTAATGACCCCCAAAACAGCATATATGACAGTCGGAGAGTACAAGCAACAGGCCTACCTGGCTTTTGTCATCATGTGGTTAACATTGTGGTTACAGGATGTGAACAGCCGTCACACATCCATCCACCCCGTTCTCCTCCACGTGCAAACTGTCTATCTCTATATACTATGTCATCTGACTTCCTCCTTGCCCCCATCATAATTACTACGGCCACTAGAGGTTGCACTCAACAATAATCACAAATATGGGTCATAACAAGCTGCTTGCACAGACGACCTATGCGGCAGTGTTTCTGGTGAGGACGGGCTGGGCTGTTAGGGGTAAATCTGTCCGCTGTGCTGCTCTGTGATCCATAACAAATATCTGGGCCAATCTGGCTATTCTGCCGAGTCAGGATAATAGTGCTGGAAGCAGGAGATGGGTCTGACAACCATATGTCACCTAGCAGCTGAAAGACCATTAAGTGTGTGGCTGTGGGTGCAGGTTAACAACCCATCTCACTGCAGCGGCTGTGGATATTTTAACCCAACTACCAAGCACAGAACAGTGAATTTGACAACTGAAAAAATATGGCATACAATATTCGAGTTACAGGGTTTAACTAATCCTGCTTTTGCGTAGAGCTGGTGTACACCTCTTGTTGTTCTGGATGCAATTTTATTCATGAAGTCCATTGTTAAAAGTTCTTAAAGGACAAAAGATGGATCAATAAAGGAATACAAGATGCTAATTTTTGGAGCATAACAGCGTTTGCTTCGTCTTGTTATATAAAGCAAAATGGCTCGAACACTGTTCAGTTCACAGTGACTTTCCCTACAAGTTTCTTCATCTTTACTCCACCATGAGCCAGTGAAGAACAGCATGATTTATAAGAGGATTCTGGAGGGCTCAGTTTCGCTCATTTAAGTCTCGCTGTAGTTTTCAAACAAAATACAGCGGAATTCACTAAAAACATTTAAAAACACACTTTTGTCTCCAGTTCAGCCCTATTTAATTTCTCTCGTCGCTCAAATTCAACAGATAATTGACACTGAGCTCCGATGTCTATGCTGCTGATGCTGCCTGTCACAGTCTGATCGTAGCTCAAATGTGACAAAGCACAAAGCTTTTAAATGACTGAAGCCCATGAACGCTGCCCTGTGACAGCCTGTCACAGATAGAGTCGATGCAGCATGTTCTCCGCCTCGTTTACTTTTTTAGGAGAAATATTCTGTTCTGCTCCACCAGCAATGGCTGAGCCAGACAGTTACACTGAGTCAGTTTAGTTGTGTCCCTTCTTCTTCCTCTTTAGATCTCTTAATGCTTATTCTAGGCAAAGCACAGGGGTGCTTATTCTGTGGTCCTGTGAAGCCAGCCTTGTTTAATGTGGACAAAAAAAAACTGGACAAGTGAAAAGAACACTGTGATGCAGAATGAATAATGAACTTCAGCAGGGAGGCGGTGATTATTTTGAGCTGTTCCGTGAAGTTTATCCGAACCAATTCATAATGTGCAATAAAGGTGTTTCATCATGCTCCAAAGTCCATTTACACTGACATATTTAAATATTACAATGGCACTAAACGAGGCATTTTAAGGCAAGGTAAAGTTGCCGAGTGGGAATTATGTTCTTCTCCATTGGGCGAGAGTCGCATTTATCACATTTTATAGTGCTGTCAAAAAGCCAGCCATCTTATTCAGCGCTCGCTCCCCTGTCAGTGGCTGCTTCATAAATACATTATGCTCTCTCATTGAATATATTGATAGTCTGAGTAACAAAATAATGTGTTGTTTTGATCACTCAGCAATAGGTGTCAAAACTGGTTTGTCTCAGGTCACTGGATGAAGCATTGCCTGACATAGCTGACAAGACGGGGAGTGTGTGCGTTGTGAGGGGGTGTGTGTTGTGTTTGTGCATGGGGTGTGTAGAATAAGTTGTGTTCTCAAGGGATCCCTGTCCTGGAGTGATTCTAATAGCATTAGCCACCGTCTGAATGGTCCGATGGTGCATTATGTTTCTTCTGACACACACACACACACACACACACACATCTGGGACAGTACCAACCATCAGGGATCTGCCCCGTGTTTTCTCATATGCTCAATGTTCTTGCTCATTTTTCAGCCCAGTCACACACAACCGTGTGCGCACATGTGTTCTCAAGTGGCAATATTGTGCTTCCTTCACCGTGTTTTGACACAGCGAGAGAAAGAATTTAAGAAACGTTAAGACCGGGTGCTGTGTTAAGTTGGTGTGACAGACAGATCCCTGGCTGTCTGTGAGTGCTGTGCTGGGCTCAGCATTGTCCCAAATCACCTGACATACTGAGGCGCGCGCACACACACACACACACAGTACATATCAGGCACACAATTCCGAAATAGCTGGATTTTTTTCCATGGAAGAAAAAGAAAAAAAAAAAAATCCTCTCCTGCAAGTTTCTGTACCAATCTTCATAACTTCTGAAATTCAAAATGCAACATTACAGGGAAGCACTTTTTAATATCGTTTCCCTGTAGAAACTGAGGATTATGTGCTGCAGTATGTCAAATGTGGTATCACCTCTCTCCCAGATGTCCTGATTTTTGTAGCAGTAGATTTGGGCTGCCCTCCAAAGCTACCCATTACACACAATTTACAGATGAAAACAGCATAATGCCTATACGGTTGGTAAGGTTGCATATGAATGTATGAAGATGAAATCAGATTTTTGTTTTTTTATTTCCTGTTTACATTTACTATTGTTGGAGCTGCTCCTCATACTTAGCAACTGAGAAAATGTTAATGAGGTTGTTTAGTCACGCAGCAGCAATCACACAGCCTTTTTCATTGCAGACATTTTGACTTGTCACAGTAAGAAAAGCACAGGTGTTACTAATAACACTAACGGCAGCTCTAGTCTACATGTCCCATAGATGAGATGTGTGCTCACAATGGGGACATGCAATAGAGAACAAAGCAGAACCAACATGATATGATATTTTGTGTCTCTCTTTGCCAGTTGGTCCTTGCACCTAATGTCAAGTGTTCCAGCCTTTCTATGTTTTGCATGTTCATACTTAGTTTTCCTGGAACTAGATTAGACTTTTGATTCTTGTCTGCTCTTGTTTTTGGATCTGGACTGTCAGTATACATGCCAACATGTGGGGACTGTGCTTTTGCTCTCTGTTCATGATGAAACAGTTTACTTACTATCTGTAGCGCTAACTTCGTGTAGTCTAACTGCTGCTGTTTATTCCAGGAATATGTGTCATGGTGGCTTGCAAGACCCAGATACTGAACAACATGTGGCATGTGGTAAAAAAAAAAAAAAAGGTGCCACATACAGATTTATCCATTACAGTAAGCAAGCTGGAACCATGCTTTATTTCTAAATACGGAAGATGTCCACATATAAACATGACATAAGCAATCTGGTGCATCCTCACTTGTTTGCAAACCATTACAGTGTGACAGTGAGCCCCCCCCCCCCCATGCACAAAACCAGGACCCTGAAACTGAAGCAGCTAAATGGAATTCAGACATGAATCATTTTCTTATTCACACTTGTGTTTTTCCTACTGCGACTTGTCAAAATGTCCTCTGTGTAAAAGGTATCGTGCATTCATTTCATCTGGTCAGTGACATTTTAACTACAAATGCAACATCATTTCTCCTTGCTGTCTTAGCATCATGGGACCTCATGCAAGTGTTATCTAAACTGTAATTGAACATGCATAGCTCACAGGCATACATAACTGATTTGAGAACACTGGAAGCTCACATAATTTCTTCTTTTAAGCCTCCAAGTCCTTATCTGCAGCCTTCGCTTTTCAGCTCATTCAATGACTCACTGAGAATTTTAGTCATTTCTCTGTATCCCTTGGGTATCAGATTTTTTTGATCTCAGTGTAAACAGCCAGCGAGGACTGAAAATACAGCTTTTCACTGCTTTTTTTTATAATTCAAATTGGCAATAGGAAATGATTGAAATGAAGAATGTGCTGCCCAAACCCCTCATGGATCCACAGTATGTTTTCGCTGTTGTTTCCCATCCAGCCTCTTCCTGTGTCTGTCGTCTGTCTCAGACTGTCGCAGTGAGTGTGTGTGGGAGGGGGAAAGCAAGTTTTTCCATGGCTCATCACAGCCTTTAGCTCATAGTGCAGCTAAATGGGTGACTGTATATCCGCTACCCCAATTAAGGGTGTTAATGTGTGAGAGTGTGTATGTTGAGAAAGTGTGAATTTGTTTGTGTGTGTGTGTGTGTGTGTCAGCAGCGAGGGCCTTGTCTCTCTCTCGCTCTCTCTCAGTTTCTCTTTGTCACACACATGCATTCAACAATCGTCACCATTATACACCGAAAACACAAAAAGATGACGCTTTCCCAGCATGCAGCAATCCTGTGAAATCATTTGGAGCACAGGGACAGTGATATTATGGTGCAGAAAAGTTAGATGAGAGAATTTTGAACATGCAAACAAATTTGCGAGTATGGCCACACACACACACACACATATATACAGTAACACACTGCTTCCTACCATTTCTGCTAAGCTGTCTCCTGCTTAATTGTAGTCGCCGGTAATAGCTGCAGGGTCCCTCTAAGAAGCTTTGTCATGGGAAATAAAACACAGCAGAGTAAGAATAAACTTCCTGCCTCCACAGGAAGCAGCTGTTGCCATGGGAAAGCTAATTTAAAAGGGCAGCTTTGGAAAGGGAAAACAAAAGCCTGGTAGTGAAGATAGTGTGTATTTGTACTGGGATAATAAATGGACAAACAGGTAGAGAGAGAGACTCTACGTATCGGTGTGTCGCTGAGTGTGACTTTCCCCTTTCTAACGTTTTTGATATCTCCACCTGGTTTTAACATCTCGTCAGAGGATTAGCTCCAGAGCTGCGAGAGATGTCGGCTACTAAATCACCACTGGCCTATTTTTCTTAGCTTGTAATGAATAGCCTTTAATGTCATTATCCTACAAAAACAAAGTCTGCTCTCCCACTGCCACTTAATCCTACTGTAGGATTTAGTGCAAACAAACGCATTTACCCATGCACGTGCACATAAAGGAGACCACACCCACGCATGCATGTTTGGAGTTATCGGCTTGTGTTTGCAGCACAGACACACATATGCGAGTATGACACTGGTGGTACTAAAGATGAACACATGATCACACAGCTTGAAATAAGCAGCAGCTGTTGTCCTTATGATACTTCTGTGCATTGGTGCAAGCCAGTATGGCCAAAGAATGTTATCTTGCCCTTCGTGTGTGTGTGTGTGAGCATGTGTGCAAGATTGTGCATACCGTATGTCCAACTATGCACATGTCCTTGGCTCCTCGCCTGTTGCTGACTGTCTCCTTTGGTTGCCAGTTAAGAACATGAGGACCACCAATAATCCATATGTTATTATGCATTGCTCCAGCTGTTAACGGTTGACTTGCGAGCTGGCTCACCAGTTTGGATGCATGTGTCTTGCTGTTTTTTTTTTCTTCTTACTCCTCTGTTTGCCTTTGAATCCTTAAAACAACATGTGCACTTTTGGTCCTTTTTCTAAACTGATATTCCAAAGTGTTTGACTTTTTTACATGAGCTGGAAACCAAATTATATGCAGCACTGTGTTCTCTGTTGTAAACATTAAATGAGGTGTGTGTAAAATTGAACATTGGATAGTACAAATCTGCGTGTGTGTTTATGTGTGCTATACTTACAGATAAAAGTGAATCCATTCATGAGCTAAGTGGTAGGAGATGGAAAGCCATTTCCTCTCCCACAACACTGTGATGGGGCTAAATGAATCGTCAATGAATGTGCAATGACTGTTGACATTGATTTAGTCTCCGCCATAGTACCCCTCTGTGTTTGTTTGATTGTGAGAGGTGATTGTTATCAGCGAGCAATGCATTCTGTTATGCAGACAAGCGAGTTTACGATAAGAGCATTTGCTTCCACCAAGCAAAGAGACAGCGAGAGACAAATGGGCCTTCGGGGCTGCGAAACAACAAGCATTACATATCTGTGAGTTGTGAGGTGACGTTATGACATGAAGGCGATTTAGTGGTCTGCGTGAGCGACCTGCATACCCAGAAGCCCGCTAGTCCAATCAAACTTTCATGAAGTAAACACATTCAATTAATATTTATTTGCTGCTGTGCAAATACTGCATGTTAATTAAATCAAAGCAGGCGTTTTTTTGTTTTTTTTAAATCTAAAGTCTGTTCGAGATCTGTAATGCTTCAAACAATGTGATAATGATTTCAGTCCCTTAATCCCATTGTCAACACACGTTTGTCTTTCAGATTTTGGCTGAGCTGCCATGACGAGTGAGGAGTGTCCTGTGCCGCTGGGGAGCATTTCCTCAGCAGGGCCAGGGCAGAGTGAGGAATACGGTTCGACGCACGCTGATGACATCATCGAGGAAGTGGGTCCGAGTGATGACGTCAGTATCGGCAGTGACCTAAGCACCTTGGTGGTGCCCTTCCCGGAGCTGGCGCCTGTGGTCTTCTTCTGCCTCAAGCAGACTACCTGTCCTCGCAACTGGTGCATCCGTATGGTCTCCAGCCCATATCCTTTCATTCACTGGTGGAACTTAAAGATAACCTTTACTTTATCACTCAACTTTCATCATACTCTAACCCTCATTATTCACCTGTCCCCTTGTCCAAGTGCATGTTCAGTTTCAAAGATGAAGCTTCACGCATCTGTTCAAAACATCATAACCTTCTGTTCATTGGCTCATCAGCCTCCAATCCCTCTCACTCACCCTTTCATCTCCTCATCTAACACTCGTGCTTCCCTCCCCTCTGTTTCCCTCAGACCCTCTTTTTTTTTTTTTAGAGCCTTTTAGTCGCTTATCCATCACCCACTTTTACAGAGGCACAATTTATCTTCTTTGTCTGTTTTCTGTTCTTGTGATGCATTTTCATCCATCTCGACTCTGACCACCCTCCCACCCACCCTCACTCCTTTTGCTTGGAGTGGATTTGCCACCAAAGTATAGCAGACATCCCAGAATCTTCTCAAAGTAAGTGTGTTTGACATCCGTGTACAGCTACAAATGCAGCGATCAGCATTGCAGTGCTTGATGCGTACATTTTTGTGTGTGTGTGTGTGTGTGTGTGTGTGTGTGTGTGTGTGGTTATGCTTTGCGCCCAGAACAAGCAGTTGTCTGTTTGCTGACTGCACTGACAGTGGCAGTGAGACTAAGGATGATCGTTTCACATCATGGGCAGACCACACCTGGCCGGCTGCCGCACTGCTGCAGGAATGTGTGTGTACATCACAAGTGCATTTTGACTATGGCCCTATTTACTCCCACTAGTCGGAGTCCAGGGCTGGAAGGGTTGCAATGGCAGATGATGTTTGCTTGATCAGTCTCTGTGTATAACACATGACTTATCATTGTCCAGCGCAGAGCCTTTAGGGGAAAACGAGAATCTCAAGCCTCTGTTGCACTTTTTTCACTCTCTAAATTTCTCTCTTAATAGTGCATTTATAAAAGATTTCAAAATCTATTCAATTACATTATGGAGCAGATACTGTATGTTCTTTAGAACAGAGCAGCACAACCACTTAATCAAGTTATAAATGCACTCTGCTCTGTCTTTTCAAATTGATCGCTCTCTTTTGCTCTTTCACTGTTTGCGTCATGTCTCTACAGGTCTGGCACGCAAAAGCAAAATGCTTTAATATAAAAAAAATACAATAAATATATGTGACACATATAACAACAACTTTTGACAAGCGTGACAGCAGAACTTTTCAATACATCGACCATAAAATGTGTCCATTTCTGACTCCCCGCACATTTATTCCTGAAAACAAACCAGTGCAACCTTGCTTTTAAAACTTGACATGTGCGTTAGTATATGGCAACTGCTAAGAGGGGAATTAAGATATTTAAAAAACTAACAACAAAACTGATGAACACCTTAATTGCAGGGACTAAAGAAGCATTACAATCTGTAATAATTTATGCAATGTTTATCCACAGTGCGTGGTGCCAGACAGACAGACTATTTCTCCTAATGACTTAAGCTTCTTAAAGATGGCAGGATTACTCTCTCTCATAATAAGTGCCTGAATTGTTGATGAACATACTTTTTTTTTTTGGCTGTAATTATAACTTTTACATAGTTAAACTAATTACAGAAGACTTTGGCTTTCCACCACTCCTTAAACTGTGATAAGGGACTAAGCACAGCTAGTGAGAATTTAGGGAATTTAATAATATATACACATTCTCGCTGAAATTCTCTGACATTCTCTGATTTAGTTCAGGGTTACCTTTGGATTCTAGCTTTTAATGAAGGGTTATGAACTGATGAACTAAAAGTTTAAAACACCAAATACCGAGACGGATTCCAGTGAAATATGAAAGAGAGGGAATGAATGATGGAGGTCAGGTACAGGTTGTGCTAAATAAATGGATTTAGAGCAAAGGTCTGAACGTAGACACAGACAGAAAATGTGTGAAGTATTGAGGAAACAGCTCATGAAAATGGCTTGTGAGTTATGAGTGTGACTTTATATCCAAGCTGGTGAGGAGAGACTGTATTACAGACAAACGAATGGGTGGCCAGAAAATCATGACGACAGAGGGACAGTGTCGGCAGTCAGACAGACAAAACTGGACAGCAAGACTTTCTGTTTGCCTTTCAGACTCCATCTTTGATGTTTGGAGGAAAAGAGGTTTGAGAAGGATTTTACACTGCTAGCTAATGGCTCAGCTCTGCTACTCTCAGTTGGCCCCACGCCACAGGGTACAAACATGTCGGGGCACACACACATGCTGCACATACACACACTCCAAATCTTATTTCACATCACCTGAGCTTCTATTGCAGCTCACTGGTTGCTGGACAGCCGTGGTGGCTGAAACTGTAAGCATGTTAAGTCACAGAGAGACACACACCTGTGTGTGTGTGTGTGTGCATGTGTGTGATAGAGAGAGAGAGAAGGTGAGAAATATAAAAAGTGAGTGTGAGAAAGGTGAAAAAGATCCAGTGTGCGTGTTCTGGTTGGAGAAAAGTAGTTGAGGTGATTTTCCTGTCATGGAATCAGCTGGAGAACCACGCACACACACACACACACACACACACACTTTGGTCACCATGCTAGTTAATAAGTGTTACTTTTGCCTACTGTGACCACGTTAGTTTAGACAGTTTTGAAGCTTGCTGAAGTGTGTCTGTGTGTGTTTGTGTGTGTGTGTGTGTGTGTGTGGGATGGCAGTATATTCGCAGGCTTTGTGCCTTTACTTGTGTAGGATGAGGAGGGCGTGTGTGTGTGTGTGTGTGTGTGTGTGTGTGTGTGTGTGTGTGTGTGTGTGTGTGTGTGTGTGTGTGTGTGTGTGTGCGCGCATCTACTGTGTGTGTGGGACTAAAGCTGGAGCTAGAGGTTGGTGTCTGATGTTTGGTGCACTGGAACAACGATTTGTAACCATTTGAGTGTGTGTATTGATCGCACTAAAGTAGACAGTACTGTATATATAGATATGTTGGATTGCTTATGCACTGACCAAATATGAGCACAGCGCATTTTGTTTTCTTTAAAAGACTTTGATGATGAAACAGCACGCTACCGCCAAAGACAAGCCTCATTTCACTGTCATCAAATAGCGTTTTGCTTGTGCTCACTGCAGCGTTTCTGAAGTGAATTTTGTCTTGATGTGTGTGTAGGGGGCAATAAGTGGTTGTTTCACCATCTCTTTGCAGATCAATAATTCTGTTCACCACACAGTAGCTGTGAGAGGCATTCAGCGACACACACACACACGCACGCACACACAATGATGCTCTCCCACGCTCGCCTGCAGCAGAGCACCTGGAGCACCTCTCTATATTGCACCCCACACACTTCTTCTCCCTCTCCCTATTGTTCTTGCTCTGCAGAGTGCACACTCACACTCTATACGTACCTTACAACACAGACAAACCCTAATCCTTCTCTCTCATTGTTTTCAAACTCATTTTAATAATCCACTCGTTCCCATTTTTCAAGTATGTTGACACAGGCGTTTGATATGAGGTTGATTTGATTTCATCTCACAACTACGTTCAGTTAATTGCCAGTCTGAGAAATGCTGGAAAACCAGAATCGCTCCGTGATTGCAGGTCAGTGATATTTTGGTATTGACAATTTGGTATCTAAGCATAAACTGAAAGTGCAAAAAAAACAAATTTGTTTTTGGTATCAGATATCTAAATGAAACAACAAATCGTTTTTCGTTTTCCTATTTTCGATTCTGAGTTGAATGTGAAGAACATGATACAATAATAATAAGAAGAAGAATGTCTCTTTTCTTTGTTTACTCCTCTTTTCCATTCCTCTGCATCACTCCTCTCTCTATTGTCTCCCTCTCTTCAGTTTCTCTTTCCTCTCCCACCCTTACACCCTTCGCTCTGCTCCCCCACTCTCCCTCTGTGTCCTGCAGCCGGACACGTGACATGTATGAAATCTGCCCTGTAGGCTCATTTATTTAATTTGACATTTTCTCTCAGTTTAAAGAGAAGGTGTGCTCTGTGCTCTGCTTTGCTTCATACTGACTTGCACTCCTCACTCACATTTGATGGATTCATTATAGTGCACACACATTTGACTACTACTGTTTTCTGGTACACAACCTTATGCATGCACACACTGTCAGACTGAAGGAAAAACTAAGAACATTTACTCAAGCATGATACGTAAGTATAATTTTGAAGTACTTTGAGGTGGTAATTGTATTATACACTTCTACTCCACTACACTCCAGAGAATAATTTTCCAGGTGGACAAAGCTCACAGCTTTCATCTGGTCAGTCCATCAAATGAAAAGAAAAGAGTGTAATTCAGCGGGCACAGTTTGCAGCCCGTCTGCTGCATTGTGTCTCAGTTACGTGCTGAAGATTATCTCTCTCTATCAGATCAGGATGAGAACATGTCAGGTCACTCATACTCCATTGTACCTCAGATAGCGCAATTAACTGCACTGAGTGAAACCTGACCTGTCAACAGTTACTCATGCCAGAAGCAGTTTTTCATCTAGTTTTAGAAGCGTCAGACACTGGCTTGTTTAAAAGTACTATATCTTTTGTGGAGTTTTATGTGATGTCCCTTTTGGCATAAGAAAGATAAATAATCTCTCCTTTTGAAATTACTTCCATTGTATTGTAGTCTGTTGGACGTTGGGTTTTGTTTGGGACTTCTTCTACCGTTGCACTTTTTCTGCCCTGCTTGCTCACAGACTCCTGAAATGTAGTTATAATTGCCAAGTGCACACATTGCATTGGGATATTTTTAAGCTGTATTTTCAAAGTGGAAATGCATGGTAATTACTCGCAGCATACAGCATTTCAGAAAGGAAATGTGCCGCCATATGAGTTGTTTAGACGAAGAGCGTTGACTGATGTATGGCTGTGGGCGCTGTCCTTTTGTCTTTCCCCGTCTAAACATCATTATAGTTGCATGCTCTTCATTATATTTTCCGACTCCTTCTTCTCTATTTCTTTTTTTATTCTCCCTGAAATGAGATTTGTCCTGCCACTCGCACATGTTTTGCACCTCCCTCGTCATCCTCGCCGCCTTTTGTCGGTTCTGTCAGCTCTTGGTTTCTCCTCTTTTTGACTTTTATTTCCTCTCCTTTTTTCCGCCGAAGAGCTTGATGCCAGCATCTATCCTTCTCTTCGCATTATCTCACCCTCTCTCCTTCCCCTCTGATTGGCTCCTGTGGTGTTCAAGCAGAGTGACCGGCCTCTGTGGCCCATGATCCTCTCTGGCCCTGACAGCTTGTTATCTGCATGGTGACGGATGGCTGAGGCGTTGCCGTGCCTTGCTCTTAACTACTGCTGAGGATAGAGCACACACCTGGGACACATCACCTACTCTCTCTCACCTTCTCACTCTCTCCTTCTGCGGTTGTCTTATTCTTTTTCTTCCTCTCAACTTTTTGCTTTCTGTCCTTCTGTTTTCTGTGGTTGTAGTTGGGAAAGTTGCTGTGGGGCTACATGATGGTAGATTGATGTCATTTCTTTTGTAATGACACTTGCTGTGAGGTGCCACTTGATGGATGTGTGTGTGTGTAGATGTTGAATGGTTGTTGCATTTGTTCTGACAGACGTTCTATTAAACAATATCAAAAGTCTGTCTTCAGCGACGCTCTGTGTCTTTCTTCTATCCTGTGCTTGTTCTGCTGTCTGTTTTGTCATTTCTTATTTTTGCTTTTTTTTTTTGTTTCCACTCACAAATTAAATCCCTCCTTCTATCCTTCACTCCCCCCCCTCCTCTTCATGTTGCCTCTTCCATTTCCATTTATGCCTTCATCTTGTGCAATAATGTGCGTGTTACACTTATTTTAATGAGCGTCTGCTTCAAGTATGAACTGTTGTCCTTTTACCCTGGGGAAAGTCTCCTTTTTAAAAGAGGTGCACACATTAATGAGACAACCCTCTGTTTAGGATAAATCATATTTATCAGAATACTAATGCTTATGCTTCCAAAATAAATCCCATTGCTAATGTTAACACTAGTACCAATACTGATTCTGATGACTCCCACTCTCTCATTACTCTTTCTCACTTCTTCTTTCCTACCTCCTTCTCTCCTTCCCCTCCTCCCTCCCTCTTCTCCCTCAGGTCTAGTCCAAACTCCATTAGTGCCTGTACTGTGAGAGAGGAAGAAGAGATGAGAGGGGAACAGTAGAGAAGCGATGAAGGGCTTAAAGTGACTCTAATGACTACTGTAGTACCAAGCCTCAGTGAATACACACTCTGTGTGACCTCTTTTACATGCATCACTCTTTCATAGTAGTTTGGTTGCACTGAACATGTGCTTTTTGTACTATGGCAGCTACTCACAGTTTGTATATGTTAAAAGATAAAGAGGAATACTGAAAAAGTGTGAGTAATGCTTCATGATGCTACTCATTTCATTTTCTTTATTTCCTTGTACCATATAGAACAACAGAGTTTCACAGAATAAATGCAATAATTTTCCAAGAATCTTTGAATGAAAATCATCCTCTTTGAAAATTTGGACTGGGCAGCTAGAGTGAAATTGCCTGGCCGGCCCTCCTCAGAAGATTTTTAGCATAACTAATAAGATGTCACGTGAATTTACCACAAGCCTTGTTTCACTGCGCGGCATCTCAGTCCACTTCTTCCTCACTGACAGTCTCACAACCATCTGCACACAGCCTATCATGCAAACAGTCAATTAGAAACCACTCCGTCTGTGGCTATTAGTTTATTGACATATGTGCATGGCTCTTCCCCTTGTGGTCTAAACAATTAGTCTAAGCTGTCGTGCATGTGCCTTGTGATTTTCTTGCTGCTTACATAGCAGCAAATCAGGGTGTTTGATTATTTACATGCTTTAAATACTTTGTATGTCCACATTCTAATTGCATCAGTCCGTGTATACAAATGTGCCTCAGTGTGTGTGTGTGTGTGTGTGTGTGTGTGTGTATGCATTTATCATGATCGACCTCTGTAGGATTATAGATTATGTAGAGACTGTTCTTGAATTACAGACATAATTGGGTTATGGGTTAGTTCAACGTCACATTCTTGGAAGAGAATTACGTTCAGATGGCTGACAGACATTATCCACCTACTGCGTTGGCAATGTGTTATGCTATAGGCTGTTCTGTATATTGCAGCAATACTTTAGACAGCAGCGTCTATTTGTCTGAACTCAGCAACAGCAGGGCAGATTGCTTTTGGATAAACCGCAGAGATAAATGTCAGAGGTGCACAAACAGAAAAGCACATGCACATGCTCACACACACACACACACACATACACACATAAACAAGTATGTTTTTTTTTTCCTCTCTCTTTCTGTTTTCCGCCTGTCATCATCACATTCTCGCTGCCTTATTTTTGAACTTATAAAAGAATCATGTCTTCCTTTTTATGTCAACTCAACTCAGATGTATTGCTTTACGCAAACTGTGACTCTTGAGAGAATTTAATAAGTCATTTAATGGCTCCATCACCACTAACTGCAGGGTACATTTTATCCAAGTGAGTGCTTTGTAGTTTGCTATTTCTCATCTATTATCCACAAAGTGCTATATAAATTGTATGAGTCATTCTGCACTGCAGTGAGTCTGTTCTTTGCTTCCGACCTCCCCAAAACTCCCTTGAATAGATTTGAAATTTTCAAATACAGTTTTCCTCCAAAAATATCAGTACATGATTGAAGAAAGTTAGAGTGAATACAATAATGAGCCTGAAATGAGGCAATGATGACTGACGAGCTACCACGTTGGGATAAGACATTTTTTAGTCCTCAGTCGAGTGAAGGCAAAATGATGGTTAACTAATCCATCAATGACGTGATAGTGAAATTTAACAGCTCTTTTTGAACATCTGTCTTCAACAGAACTGGAATTGCAACTTGGTGTCGTGTAATTGGTTTTGATTTATGAAAGACAGTCAGTAGCCACAGAGCTGGCGCTTGTGCCCGATTCACTCATTCCACGTCTGTAATAACTGTTTATTTAGTTTGTATTAAAAAATAGACAGTCGCTGTATTTTCACCAGTTTGTTACAATTGTCATGCTGTAAATTTGTTGCGTTGAGATACTGAGTTGATATTGCAGTTTTTTTTCCCAAGTCAAGGGTGGAGGGGGCACAGAAATTATTAATAAGGCTCGGGAGGGCTTTTTAAAAAAAGATGGAATAGGATTAAAATGAAATATAAGATCCAGCCCACATCTCCACCCAAACAATTCTGTGCTGTTCCTTACAAATAATTAATGTAGTTACCACTGCTGTGACACGTGAATAAAAAAAGCCTATTCTTAATTTGCAGACAGTCGTATGTTTCTGCTGCTGTGTGATGGCTACAGGCTTTTAATAATGAATAATGAACAGATTATTAAGTGACACGTGAACATGAAAACTTAGCAAAGTGAAAGAGGCTGAAGAGCACACACTAGGGCGTTTTTGTTATTTTAGAAGTCTGCAGAATTGCTCCCAATTTTCTATTGTACTTTTCAAAGAAATATCCTTCAACTTCACTATAATTGCTCCAACCAAAACCTTACCTTGTCTCCTACAGGGTACCTTTGGAGCACCGGCTCAGCATTAGTGTAGCAAGAATTTTAAGTGTATGTTCATGTAATGGGTTATGTTTGTGCATGTGTATTTGTGTGTGTGTGGGCCTGTGCATAGCAGCATACGAAGTACAGACATGCAGAAGAAAATGCTGAATTGCAAATAACAAACTGAACATTCTGCAGTTAATCCAAAGTTTTTTCTGGTTGAGGTGATGCTGGCCTTTATTAATTGCAATATGGAAATAAATTGGTGGCAGGCCAGTGCTTAGCCTCGAGTAAGAGAGAGTTCACATCTGGCAATAAAATATGTAACAGGCACTCTGATTTATATTTTGCAGAACAGAAGGGCAACTCTCTCTGGCGTCCACCTTGAAACAGAAGGATTAGGGAATAAAAAGCAACAAAAGCCTACATCACGTTATTTGTTATTATAAAGTTAATATGAATCCTATGGGTGTTACCAGAGGCAGCTGTAAAGACAGCTACAGATAAGCAAAGCAATAATTATTCTACCCCAAATATTCTTGTCTTGCAGGAAGCGAAACTGCCAGCAGACAGAATTAGTAATAAATCAAATGTGACAGCTCACAGTCTGTCCTTACTTTGTAGAATACATTTCGTCTTTTTAGGATGTATTCGGCCATGTTTTGCCTGTTACTAATGCTATAAAAGCAATGAATAGCAAACTTCTTTAAAAAAGTATTACTGTATATATACATATATTTTTAATTACAAATCGGGAGGTTAATTCTAAATTGGGATATTCAGGATTTAGGGAGGGAAAGAAAAGCCAATAACCAAATGAATCCTAACATCTGAATAAGTTATGCCACTTTTGAAACAGCATTTACAGACTGTACTTTAAGTGGCAGAATGATAAACTTCAGCTAATTATGAAACCTGGCTGCGCCCGACTGTGGAGGTAAGCGAGCGAGGTTGTGTCAAAGAACATAATGTTTCGCAAAGGAGAACAAACAGCTATTATGAACCCTGGCAACGCTTCCAGTCCAATTTTGCAGGTTTGTAGGAAGTGTGAGGATAGCGTGAGTCACTAAGGGATGTTTATGAATATTCTGCTTTTTGATTGATCATCAGTATGTTTGAGCAGGAACCATTTGTCCAGTTGCTGTGCAGGCTTTGAGGTCTGCCCTTCAGTAATGATTACTTATGAGCACATTAGCAGACCAAGAAGACTCATTAGAATATCAAGGACGCCAGCGGATCACACGCCCTTTTAGTGCCTTTGAGCAGATCTGTCTTTGTTTCCGGGCTATATGTGGCATGAGCGTCATGTTACCAATTCATGGGTCACAATTATGCCGAGCTCAGATGAATCCCTCACAAACGCTCCGTTACATGTCGGAGGTAAAGTCGTGGAAACCTTGCAGCACCTTTGATATGGTCAAACAGGACGGGGAGCGGAGTTTCCCTCACGAGATCTCCAGCGTGCAGTTTGCATAAAGTAGTTCACCTTTCCCCGGCTGTCAAATGTGATGGTCTATTTAGAAGACGAATGACATACAGCTGCCCACAACACCACAATGGCCGCAATGTGAGATCCCATTCGAGGCCTCTCTGATGAAGAGAGAGTAGGAGGCTTATGGCCGAGCCGCTGCTCACCTGGGAGAGATCAAAGCGAGTTTCACAGGGCTGACAGATGGAGGAATTAAATTTCTTCAAGGCACCCTGATATTAGAATGTGGCATCATTTCAAGAATGTCTAATATTTGGGGAAAAGTCTCAGATGAGCGCGCAAGTGAAGGAGAAGCCCATTGTGTCGATCTGTAATGACATGATAAAGAAGCTCAGAATGAATTTCTCTTATTGCTCAACTTCGTCCATTTTGAGATGATTTCATTTCATTTGATTTGGAATGAAGAGAGAAGGGACCAAGAAACAGAAGCATTGGAGATTTATACATGAAGTTATGCAATATTCATTTTGTTGATGCAGTCTGCATGTTGCCAGCACTTCATGTATACTGACTCAACTGTATATCACAAGGCCAAATGAGCTGATCAGATGGGCACGCATTTACTACAAAACACACGTGACACCAAAAATGAAGGAAATGAGCACGAGATGAACGAGGGAAAGATAAAAGAACGAGAAAAAAGGGGGAGAAAGACGGAGCTGGTGGATGAAAAGGGGTAATTATTGCGCAGATACACAGGGAGGGACGGAGAGTTAGCGAGAGACACAAATCAAGACACCGAGTGAAGGACAAGCTTGTATAACTTCTCTCTGAAAGACAGATAAAACAGAAAGAGAAAAGATGGAGACGAAAGAGAAGGATGATAGCCCTTGAAGAGAGAGAGAGAGAGAGAGGGGAAGAAGTGAGAGATTGCTAGTTGGCACTTTTCTTGAAAAGGCAGAGCGTGAGAAGGAGACAGTGTGAAGGAGGAAAAGAGAGGGGAAGAGAAAGGGAGCTAGTTAGCACAGTGGCAGAGTGAACTTTTGCCCAGTGCCTGTCAGCACAGAGGACGGCAGAGGACGGGTGGTGCGTGCGTGCATGTGTGTGTGTGTGTGCACGAATGTGTCATGTGTATATGTGTGTATGCGTGCATCCTTGCCTCCTCTTGACAGTGAGGAGGAACATGAAGTCTCTAATTGCTCTGGTGACTGCAACTTCAGACCTCTTCCACAGTGAAAGGGAGAGAGACAGGGAGTGGGAGGGAGGGCAGAGTAGCACTGAGATCAGGGACGAAAAAAGACAAAAGGTCTCAGTCGCAGGAAGAGGGACTAAATGAAGTTATAAATGAACCGCACGGGGAAATCTTCAAATCGAAAAAAGTAACAGAGATCCTACAACAAACAGGGTAGCAAATACAAAAAAATGCACATGAGCCCGAGAAAATATGGCTTAATGACATTTTACAGCTGAGTGCTTCTGATATGGATAGCTGGTGAACATTGTGGAGCATTTAGCAGCTAAAGAGCCTCAGGAGCTTTTCTATTCAGCAGCTGATAACAGAAAACTCCAAATGACTGATAACTATTTGGACTTTTTCTGTAACTACTGGATGTATAAGTAAGCAACAGTTTGCTAAACAGATCAACTTAAAGATGATTTTATCTCAATGTTGGCCAAAATATCAACTATTGCAAATTTGAAATAAGGGTGCTTATATTTTTTTGGAGCTGCAACGTTTTACATAACAAATATATAAATATATGTTTTGCCATTGTCTCATTTAAACATAATAACAACTCTAATTACTTTTGCAGGAATGCATTAGCTGAGAAAAACTCTACAGGTGCAGCAAAAATATTGAGCCAAACAACATTTTCGGATGCTAAAAATCTTCCTTTTTCTGCCTTAAAGTGATGAGATGTGTGTTTCGTGGAAAGAGCAGGTGCATGTAATATTTTGTACTGTGAATTCAGATTAGTTGGAAAGACTCATTTCATGCCTTGGTGATTTAGTGATTTTGTCTGCACACCTTGACCTGGTGGAAAAACGATATTTCCACAACGCACACTTTCAACACTGACCCCCGTCATTTCCCTGCCTTCTGTCCAGTGACCTTTACTCTCTCCTGGGCGTATTCCCTTATTGCTCCGTCAGCTCGGGAAGGGGAGAGAGAGACAGGAAGAAGGGGAGGTGGGTGACGAAGAAAAGAAACAACGAGAATCAAAGGGAGAAAAAGACGTGTGGCGAGAGAGGTGAGAAAGAGAGAGGAAAGCGTTAGTGACCGCCAGGGACCTGCTGAAATGGCCCCGCTTTGTCACTGTCTCACACACACACACACACACACACACAAACACATTCAACTCTCTCTCGCTCTTCTCTCTCTCGTATATACACATAATCCAAGCTGTCAGATATATGTTACACATATATGGATCATACTCAGCCTAAATCCTTCTCCAGTGTTTTTCCACTCACTGTGTTGTGTGTGTGTGTGTGTTGATGTGTGGGCGGCATCTGTCGGGGCGGATGCTAAAACCCTTCCTCTGGCCAATGATAAAAGCTCAGCTCTTGTGTGTGTGTGTGTGTGTGTGTGTGTGTGTGTGTGTGTGTGTGTGTGTGTGTGTGTGTGTGTGCGTATGTGTGTGTGTGTTTGACCACCCAGATGTTTGGACATTAGTTGACTGCTGGTGTCTGCAGCTCAAATGAGCCTCGGGGCTTAGGTCATTAAATACCGGCTTTCAACTTATATACACACACACACACAAACACACTTTCCAAGTAGCTGAGTTGGTAGGTTTCTTCTAAAACTCTGTTGACTGTCATGTAACTGAATCAGCGCCTTAGTCACTGACATAACTGCAACAAGCTCAAGCAGCAACAAGGGAGAGGAACGGGGGGGGTGGAAGAAAAGAAATAATGGATGGCAGTGTAGAGAAGTAATAAATGAGGAGATGAGTTAACATATGGGTAAATTATGCATCAAGGAGAGAGGAAAGGAGACATGACATGTTCATACGCTTGTCATGTAAAATGGCTGTCGGACAAGTGAAAGCTTGTGAAGTCACTTGGGACTCCAGCAGGGGATCGTGTCCTCCTCCTGCCGGGGGCATCTCTTTAGGGAAACAGAGAAACTGCTGGAGATGGCGTGAATGCCTGCACGTGTTACACTCTCTCGGTGAAAATCCTCTTCGTCTGGTGACTCCATGTGTGTGGGCACATGGCATTTTACACCCTCCCCAGGCCAACAGAGGAGTTGGCAGTGACGGGGACCATGACACAAATGAGGAGCTGTCAACGACTAAAGGAAGAGAAACAGAAAAGCAAAGTGCGTGGATGTATGAACGGCTAAAACGAATACAAAACTAACCATTCTGCGCCTCCTTAATTGTCTTTACAATGTCAGAATCAGCTATACTATGGCCCATAGGTTGACCCTGTATTATGTAAGAAAAAGTAAAAACACATTTTCTCACCCACAGTTTGGTTCAGTGGGCTGACCCCTGCCCTCACTTTTGCTTGAGCAAAATGGCTGACATGCTGCTATTCCTGTTATTGCAACCTTTTGCACTAAAGACCACTGATAACCTCAATTACGGTTCCTCTTAGAGCCATTTGTGTGCGGTCGAGTGTGTGTTTATCTGTGCCATACACACGAAGATATACGCACATCTCTCCTTAAATATACGTTTTAGGCAATCGTGCACATTTTCTCCGTCCTTCAACTAAGACCACATACATTGCGATCTAAAGCCACACACGTAGAAATAAGATGATTCATCAGACCTCACCAAACAACCTGCTGTCTTCAAGTAATAGCCAGGGTGCTATTTCTCTCACCAATGAGACTTGACAGCACAATTCTGTACAATTTAGTCTCTTGGCAGTGGAGGGAGAGAGGGAGCAGGAGAGAGAGAGTGCGTGTCCTTTTGGCCCATCCTTTTGGCCATTTTCCCAGTCAAACGAGTGTGAGAGGGAGTGCAAAGGCAGCCAGGGCCCCCAGAGAGCCAAGCGCTGTTTAAATGATGTTATCACAATACATTTGTTTCCACTCCATCTGCTTCACTTACACATTCCCTCACTCCTGCCCCTCGTCCCTCATCCTCCATCATTATATTCTTCTCTCTGTATGTCACAGTCAACATTGAGCTGTTTAAAGATATGTGACCATGTGTGTGCTCCTTTCATGTGTGCTTTGTTGCAGTTGTGGCAGGAACACGACAGGTGCCGTGACCTTTGATCTTACTGCCACACACACACACACAACTCAATCCTACCTACCTAACACCCTTCTGGCCGTGGTCCCACATCATTTAGCGCTTCAGTAAGTTATTGATCAGAACAGGGCTACAGCAGCACAGGACCTAATTCACAGATTCTGGTGGTTTGTGTGCATACCGTATATGGGTTTCCTTTTATGATCTGAACTTGGTGTAGGCTTTCTGCTTTTGGTGTGTGCACCTAAGGGTGTAATATCCACTTCTACATTTCCTGTTTGAGTCATTCACTAAAAGACCATTAAACTGTATCCTCTTATGTCCAACCACCAAAATCCAGATGGGAGATGTGAGTAGATCAAAATGTTAAAATTCATCTTCCTCCAGAAAAGTCTCCTTCAGTTATTACTGTGCACTCACAGCATTTTGCCTCTCAGGCAAAGGCGCCGAACCTTTCTGGTGAAAGTTGTTCGGGCTGTTTGTAGCTTGAGAGGAAAAGATACTACTTAGGATGAAAAAAACCCCAACTCTTCTGCAGCTTTTGGGCTAAAAATTTCTATATAATTTCTATATAATTATCCTAAAAAGACACTAGAACCAATCATTCATCAAAGGTAATGTAGTGAAAAACAGTGCTCTTTGTCATAAAGACAAAAAGAAAACACATTTTAGTGGATTTAAAGGTTTGTTGTTGAAGCAAAATAACGATATTCATCAAGAAATATCAGGCCTTCATCATTCTTATGGCTTGAATCCAATCACAGTACGAGCCAGACAGCCTCCAGGTGTAGTCTGGCTGATCTGGTTGATAACAATGACTTTTGTGTCCATTTATCTTTTTCCTTATCCACACACGATATCTAGCTGCAGAGTTAAGAGTGTAAATGAGGTCAGAGAATCAATAGCGTTAGTGTAATTCTTTAAAGCCCACAAAAACCTCTCTAAATTCAACGTAGTAGAATATGAATTAAATTCAAAACAACCTAAACACAAAGGATTCCGTTGATGAAGATATTTCTTTGGTAAGACATTAATGAAAAGACAGACTTGCTGCTGATGTGCGAGTAACTCCTGGAAATATGCTGAATGTGCTTCCTTGCCACATGTGATTAATGGGGACCACATCACCCCCCCTGCCCTCCATCGCCTGCCCAGCTTTGTCACTCTTCTCCTCTCGTGTCCCCTCTTCCTCTCTTTCTTTGAGTTACAGTTACTTCAGCCATCTGTAAGGCAAAGTCAGGCAGATGGAAGCGAGTGCGAAAGAACAGGAGACAAAGTGAGAGCAAGTCAATGAGTAGATGGTGGTAAACTAGGACACCAGTTGTACTGAATGGGTGTAATTTCCTATCTTTCCATTACCAATCATGTCGTGTCTGGCAATTTGAAAGGTTCTTAATATGACTGAGGTTTTATTTGAATTAGAAACTGGGGATAAAAAATGGTGCTCAGTGTTAACAGACAAAAGCTCATCCATTTTAAGAAGTAGTGAGAGGCAGAGAGGTTTGAATGATCACATCTGTAGCGTCTGATTAGTGCTTCTGCACATCAAGGCAACATATTGGACCGAGCAGGTAAATCGTGCGTGAACCAAATAAGGACTTGCTTGCTTTTCAAACCACATCCAAATAATACTGTTGTATCTTCTCACTCCTTCTCTGTGCCTGTGTGTGCACATGAAAACATAATGTGTGTGTGTTTACGCCACAGAGGCTGTGCACGTCCATGTCCTTGCGTCCAAGTGTGTTTGTGTGCATATTGTGTTCGCCCATACCTGAGCTTGCCAACCTGCAGAGATGTGATTCCACAGGGTGGATTGACTGCCAGCACCAATTAATATCAATGGAACCAGTTGAGCTGCAATGACTGACCTTGGTTATGTTTTAGCTACCGAGTGAGCTAATGTAGCCTGTATTACATCTGCAGCTCGTAGGCGTTGCTGTTTCATTTCAACTGGTTTGTACCTAATTAAGAACAGGACTGTGTTTCTAGCCTTTCCTCTGCACCAGGCCATTTGTCACACTCGGAAAAATGATGGTCACAAAATTTTGCATTGTGGCTGAAACATTTGCAGATGAGACACACACACACAGCTTGCCTCTCCGCTGTCCCCTCACAAACTCTGACTTTGCCTCGAGGGAGGATTTAGCCCCAGCACAGCCGGAGAGGAATGAAACTGCCTGAGAGGGGAGGAGAAATAAAAAGATAAAGCAATTCCATGACTGACATTGCTGCTATTTAAACACATGGAAATGATGAGAGAAAGGGAGAAGGTTTCTTTGTTCCTTCATCTTCAATTTTGTGTCACAGTGTTATGAGTTTCAATGGGTCTTTTGCCGCTACTGCCATTTTTTGAAGTTGGAATATGAGATTAAAGAGGAACCCTGTTATTTTCATTGCAATGGTGCACAGATCTCCACACATATTTCTGTCACATCCCACAATTCCTCGACTTTTCCTGTCATTCTCACTTCAGACAGGACAATCGTGACATCGGAGTGATAATGATTACACGAGTATTATTTTGCCATTGTTTTATTGGGCACTGTTGAATATGCTTCCATTTCACAATTAATAATGATCTAAGTCTATTTCTAGTTTTCTTCCTCATTTTTCAATATGGCTGCGCTTTTTAATTTGACAGCTGCACACTCACACTTGGGAGCCGCTCGGTACAGACACACTCTTGTACCGATAACTACTGAACAGCACCAGCGGAGCTTTTGAGGTTTACACGCCCCGTACAAGGGCACCTTGATGGCCGAGAGACAGGAGAGCATCTTATCTCCCTGCTTAGTTTTCCCCGTCTGCACCAAGGACTCACAAACCGCCGCGGTACAAACGACTGCAGCGTTTTTGTGCCGTTGCATAATGTTTAGGCTTAATGTTTGGTAGGTAAACCCACTGGCGAGCGTCCTGCCCTCTCTTTTATCGTTTTGTTTTAGTTAGCATTCTGGCACAGACACTTGGCAGCTGTGTTCACATTGTGCCCTTCACAAGTAGGCTGATTATCAGGCACATTAAAATGAGGGAATGGCCGTTTGACTCTTATAATGACGGTAATAAAAATGAGAATAAGGGTCGGCGCTCGGAAGCACGGCAAATGATAGTTTTGAGAGTTGGGAGTGTGGATAGCCATCGCTAAGGTAGGCTGCTGAATAATGCAAAGCAAAACAATAGTTTGACATGTTTTTTTTGGACTCTCGAGAAAAATGTGGTCCCAAAGAGAAAAAGTGGAGAACAAGTTTTGTGCACCTTATTCTGATAGTAATTTACTCTGTGTCTCCTAAACGACATCACCAGAGCTGCCGTGTTACAGACCCATGAGGTGAGGTTTAGTTCAGTTTTTTTCTCTATCGTTCTCGCCATTCGCCTATATTACCTTTGTTTTTTGCTTTGTTTACTTGCTCAATGGTGAGAGTGCTGATATTTATAACTGCATATAACGGCATGATTATTTGGTAACTCCATTTTGGTTGTATTAAATGGGGTGTCTAATTACCGCATAATTTGGTAGTAATGGTAATCTGATATGGATTTGTACTTGATTTCAAATTAGACTATGGTCTTGTAAAATTGTGTCTGATAGTTTAATAGGATCTCCGATTCTAATTAGAGTATAATTTTAGTGTATTGTATATTTAGGTTTTGATACAGCATTATATGTGCTTTATAATGGCACCATAATTTAGTTGTATGGTGTCTAATTAGGCTCTGACTATGTTTGATTACTGTCTAATAAAGAATATATTATTTCTATTCTTTGTCTAATTTGATACAAAGTACAGCTTGTTCCTTCTTATTAGTGTACCGTAAAATAAAGTGCGACCCTGGACTACAGTAGTATATTATTACTATACTATAGTAATATAGTATGTCATAAAATTCAGTGCATTATGGATTTTACCAGCTCATGCCAGCAGCCTCTACTTGAGGCAAGCAGCTTGTCTCGTCATTCTGCTTCATCTGCTTCTTCAATGTCCTTTCTGGCCTAACCAAGCATGAGTAAGTAGAAGTGCAGAGGGGATATGGGGTCAAATTACTGGCTTCCTGTTGCTGCTGCGTCTGTGAGTGCGTGGTGGTGCATGCGGCGAGATGCGAGTTACTGCAATAATAAAGGAGGAAACGCAGCTGGAGACAGGTGTGTGTCTGAATCGAAGTGTAACTGTGTGTGTTTTTGTTGAGTAGTTTAATGCAGGTCTGGGTATGTATGTGCAGGCAAGTATGTGTGAGCAAGTGTGTGTGTGTGTGTGTGTGTGTGTGTGTGTGTGTGTCAGGTAGTAATTAAAAAGGACAGGAACATTGGCTCTCCTGCTGTGCTGACATGCCTATAAGAGACTTGCCACCAGTCCAAACACTCACACACACTGGAGAAAAAGGCAAACTTATTCCAACCAAGTGCACCAAAGCTAAAACTTTCCCAGCCAGTTAAAACTTAGATTTAATTTAGTCAGCCAAGCTTGCTCTTAATTCCAATGTCCTAATTTTGTACAAGCTTCACCTGAAGGTAGCGATACAGAAAGGGTGCTATGCATTATTGAGTCCCTTCTTCTACTTCATTTCAGTCTTGCAGCACATGTGGATTAATATTGTAGTAGTCTGATAAGGACAAAAAATGAAGGACTGGAGGAGAGACAGTGAGAGAATGGGGCGCGTGAACTCCTCGGTGAAGCACTTTGTTCAACCTCTTAGCCCTTCACAAAAAAGTTCTAAACGAAGTTAACTCGCAGACAAATAACACAGCCAAGACAGGGCAAAGCCACTTAGTGGGACGTGAATGGGGTTCAGCACACCCTGAAAAGTAACTACTGGACCTGCAGTGTTTGTTCCACGCTCGCTGCAGCAGAAGCAATCAGTGGACCAACTGAGCAAAATATAATAAAAAAATTGTGGTTTGTGATGATACATGTAATGAGGAATTGGGCTTCATGTTTGTGTGCGCGCACCTGCACATTACTGCTTTTAACAGGCCAAATGCACTTGTAGTGTGTTAAAAGAAGAGGAAATTTAAAGTGATGAAATTTCACTTTTTTAACACTTTTAGTATTTTTATGCATTTTTTATGTTTATTTTTTATTGTATAGTTAGTTTTTTTTAGTTAGTCTCAGGGATGTATATCTAGAGGATAGCAAATAAATACACTCGGTGAAGTCTAATGAGGTGAAATACATAGTCAATGCACAAATATTAGACTTTAAGTTTGTCAAAAAAAAGTTTGTATGTCTCATACAGCTAAACTTGAATGTGTTTTTTTAGCCTTTATATTAGTCTTAAAACAGGCAAATGAAAAGAGCTGCATTAAGTTTTTATAATTTTCCATCGAGCAGGCAGAAATCCTTTACAGGCAGAATTAACAGAAGGCAGGGTCATTAGACTGATAACTGATAAGGAGGGAAGGATGGCGAACAGAAAAGCAAGGTCAAAGAAACAAGGACAAGGAGCATGTGTGCGTTTGTGTATAGGGTTTTTTTTTTCCCCTCTGTCACTCTCATTTTAATATTCAATTCAAATTTGACAGACACATTTGCTGTAGTCCTTTATATTACTAAGAACGATAAAGCAGAGTAACTTTCAAACTTTCAAACTGATGCACAAAGCAGCACTGTAAGAGTTCACTCCTGCAGTGAAGTTTATGTTATATTTTCCTTGGGTTTAGGCGTTTTAGTCCACACACAGCAGCTAAGCAGGGGTTCAGTCTGTCAGTCATGCTGCTGTCAGTCACCCTGTATCCCTGAGCCAGCGTGCCTTGTGGCTCATACTTGGGGAGGTGGAACTGACTGCTTTAGTGTTTCGGGGCTGTTAGACAGACTGTTGCGAGAGCAGGAGCTGAGTGGGAGCTGTCACAGCAGCTCCACTGAGCCTGGGGTAAAATTTAGGCCACAATAGCGCTTCTTCCCTTTGGCGTCGGCTGGGGATCACGGTAGCCTCTGCTGATTTACACAAGCATTTGTGGGATACAGTAAATGCCACATAGTATTCCTGAGAATCTACAGCTGAGTGCAGTGTTTATAGTGTTGTGTTAGTCTTGGAGAGGAAACTATTCCTTAAAATAGCTGGAGGTGTATATGCACTTTTCTCTCTTGAGCACGACACCATTTTGTCTGCGAAGATCATTTTCCTTTCGTTCTGAAATCTTGCATTTTCATACATGCCTATTTAGTAATGAGGAAATAAAATCATTGCTACAACTTTAGTTTTAGCCATGCTAGAGGCACGGCTCTGGGGATGTGTCGGTCCACCGCTTTGAGATTAGAATGTCTCAACAACTATTGCATGGATCGCTTTTAGATTTCGCGCAGATGTCTACTGTGCCCACAGGACGAGTCCTAATTAATTTGGTGATCCTCTGACTTTTACTCTAGGGCCACCACCAGGTCAAAGTCTTCACTTACCTTGTGAAATATCTCAATCTTTATGTGACATATTGGCACAACATTTGGTGCAGACCTTAACGGTTCCCAGATAAAGATTTCTGATGACTTTGGTGCTCCTCTGACTTTTCTTCTAGGGCCACCATGAGGTTCACATTTCTGGTTTTAAGTGAAATGTCAAAACCACCATAGGATTCCCAGTACAGCAGGGTTGTCGATTTGGTTGTGATAGGAACTGCGCTGGGTTGTCAAACAGAATGAATTCCCCTATCATCCCATCAGACACTTCTGATTTCCTTAATGACGATGAGGAAACTCTGTAGGGTCAGAGGTGGACTGAGGTTACGTCTGTCGGTGGATAAACTCATCATGCTCACACAAATCTTTAAACCTATCTCTTAGAAATAACATTATACCCAAGTTTTATGTACCTAATAGTTAAATGTTTACTTTTGTTCAGCTGTGTTGTCCTTGCTCATTTCTGTGCAAGTACATTGAGCAACAAAAAATACAAGTCAAATTCCTTATATGTGTACACATGGTGAACAAAGCTGATTCTGATACGACTAATTCTACTTATTAGTTTGTCCAATTACATTAGAAATGTAATCGCTGGCAGGATTATGTTCACAGGCATCTTTTTTGGGAGCTAAATGAATTGCCACATTTGTGTGCCACCAGAGTCGTAGGGAGGTGGTTGGGATGGATGGTGCTGTCTTATGAGATCCCCTGATTATAAATCTTCAAGGTTACAAGGGGAAGAGTGTGGACAGATCATGTTGGCTTATCTGTGGAAATCTGCAACCAGCAAATGTTTAGTATTTTCACTTGATAACTCGTCATTGATTGACTGACTGAGTAATTGAGTAACATCATGGAAAGAAAAGCCACAAAATGAAGTCAGAATCCGTGTCATGGCTCTCACTTGAGCAGCACTGGCTTAAGTTAAGGCCCAAATCTTGCTCTTTTCTTTATATTGGGAAGCTGTGAAATTTTGTCACGTCCAATTCAACTATCAAGAGATTAAGAGACGCTATTCAGGTGTGCTTCAACACTAATTTGGCGAACAGTACAAAATGTAAAAGTAAACAGTAAACAGAGAGAGAAACCTTCACCTTTCCGCTGGAAAATTAGCATCACAAATGGCGGGATCACAACCCATTAACAATTCTTTTTGTTCTTAGCGTCTCTCTCTCTCTGTCTCACTCACTCTCACACTCACTCCCACTCAGTGTCGCCTCATTCATCTACCGTGCTACTCTCGGCTTGTTTGTTCTCCTTTCATGAAACACCTGTGAAGCTCAGGGATCCACTCGCCATGCCTGCAATTATAGGCGTATATTCAGGGAGCCTAACCAATCACAGGGAAATCGATTACCGGGACGAAAAGACACACAAAATGTGAAGAGAGAACTCATGCGGTTTGAAGAGCAGGCAATCGAACTTGTATAGGAATGAGAGAGATCTTTCATACATGCAATTATACTATAACTATGTTTTTTAGTAACTTTCATAGTAAGTTTTGGGCCATAAAAGGAAAGGAATGCTTTCTTTTATTTTTTCTTTCCTTCTGACCCCTGCGCTGGCAGGCCCAGGCAATGCATTCATCAGACAGCCACCAGCACTAACTTGACCTTATTCCAGCGCTTGAGCAAAAGGGCAGGCGTCGCTTGTTGCTCACACAGCGACAGCATCATCATAGATAAACCTCCCAAACCTCAGCCTGAGGAGGAGGAGGAATCACCATGACCACGCTTCAGCAAATATACGACACTGACTAGCTTCACAAATAAAGCATACATTTTTAATTATAAACAATACTGGCATTCCTTGCACTTTTCAATGAATAGAGAGGTATTTTATATTTGCAAATATGCATATGAAGGCAAATTTCCCAGTTGTTGCAAATTTCCCTGTTGTTTGATGAATAAAGGAATAATCTTATCTTAGTTTTTATTTATGTATGACCTGTGAACATGAGGGCACTTTTTGCAATAAGCTCAATTGAGTGGTAGTTTTTGCTGGCATGTGACTTTCCATTTCACATATACTGCACTTTGTCGGTTTTGTTTTTTACAAAGTAGGTTGAACTGCTTTTTCTTAGTTGCTTTAGTTTATCAAACTACATTTTCTCCAAGAATAGCCCTTGCTGTAATTGAACTTCTTCCAGTGTGAAGTAATTGGAAGTTGGCAAAGCTATATTTTCAAAGTAGCTTCCCCAACACTACCGGCTGATGTATACACACAACACTACTTCAGTCATTCAGGCTGCATCTATGCTGCCTAGTATAAGGAAGTCTTTTTTTCATTTGCTCAGAATTGGTGAAGATCAAACCCCATCTATATGACTCAAAATAAAATAATATAATATATAAAATTAGATTTCAGTGGAACTGCAAAACTGCTTTCAGATTATCTTCAGCCGTCTAATGTGCACGTAAGAACCATCACAATGAACCTTACATGGATGGAAATAGTAAAGAAACAAGCAAGATCACACTGGAAATCTCTTTTAATCTCTGCCGTAACCAAGCCCCTCTCTCTTGTTTCCTTCGCTTACTGAGCTCTCAGTCGTTTTCCTCCCTCTGTTTGTAACAAGGGATCATGTCAGCCCATTAGACCCCTGTTGAAATATGGATGAAGAGATGAGAGAGATGAGGGCTTACAGTTCCCTTCTAAACCAGATCCTCTTCATCCCCATCTCCTCCTTCTGATCTCTGTTATCCTCGCTCTCTACCGTCCGTTCAGAGAGATGAAGGGGTTGTTTGTGTACCATTCAGGGAGAAACCTGGAAGTCAATATAGTTCACAGATCACACACATTCTTCTAAGGAATTGCCTAATTTGACAATGTGCTGACTCTGTATGTGCATGTATGTGTTTTCAAATTGTCTCCCATCTCATCATCTTCTCTGTCATCACGTTTAATAAAACATAGTAGCTCAACACACATTACAATTCTAATTAGGGTTATTTAATTACAATTTTAGTTCTGGTTAGCGTCAAGTTCTGGTTCATCTCAAGTAGACATGTCAATTTGTTGCAGGCATTTACACAGACTACTAAATGAGTCACAGTTTTCAAAACAGAACACAGCTTATGAGACCATATGGACAGATTTCCACACTGAATTGTGAGGCATTATGTTCCCGAGCTCTGGAAGCTACAGACTTCCCACAGATACTTTATACGCGTCAGATTCACCCAGTGTTATTGTCATGATTGTGCTGCTCTTTTTCCTCTTTTGGTCTCTGCTGTAATTGTGAAACTGTGAAGTAAGTGATGAAGGTGGCTGAGGTACAGACTGAAAAGATGTTTTGAGGAACAGAGTTTAGTTTTAAAAGTGGTGATTAATATTTGCATATGTACAATATCTGAACTCTTAGACCTGAACCTGCAGCCCACAGATCTCCTGGTTGACTGATCACAAGGTGAATGACTGTTTCTATTAGTATCTAGTTCTATCAGTCTGTTTTATATCTTGTGTCTTTGCATTGTAGCCTGATGCATAATATGAGCAATTATGGATCTTGATGGTGGGTCCTGAACCTGGAGGCCAGACTAAACTTGCATGTCCACTCCTCAAATGAGTCCAACCTCAAAAACTCAAAATGTTTTGTGCATTCAAGCTCATCAAAAGTAAATATATAATTTCCAATATCCAGAAAGGCTAACTGGAGTAGCTTTATATCTAAAGCTAGTCTGGTGAGTCCAAGGCCTCTTGTTCTTGATTTAGCCCTTCTGATTACAACCTGACCTGGATGACTGAGAATCTTCACAGAGATGTCATTTTCAAGTTTTCCAGCAGGAAATCTCCCTCAAATAGTCAACAAAGCCAAACAAAATACAAAGCTGGGAGACATCGGTTGATAGTTTGCAGTATGAGTATAACACTGTCCAATAGTGTTGCTAAATCTGTCCATTTATCCTCCGCCAGAACTCTGAGTTCTTTACTTCCTAATGTAGCTTTTTCATTGGTCTTAGTTTATTGTGATATATGACCACCAGAGCTCAAATATGTGATAAACACACATGAATGTAATGTAATATTTCTTGACTTCACACATATGGGATATAGAGGATGCACTGGTGCTGTCCTCCAACTTCATTCAAATGATGGGGGGCAAGCCTGTGTCTCTATCATGTATTTGTTTTTTGTTTTTTTGTTTTTTCAAAAAAATGCTGACTAAGGTGGATCTGTGAACTGTGAGTCTAGAAGAGACTCACAGAGGAGTGAGGGGTAACAGGATTGTCCATCCATTTCATAACACTTTGTGACGCTGTCTCGCTCACTGGAAAGTCTTGGCTCTGTCTCTCATTGTGGTGATGCACACAGGTGCTTCTGGTCTCTAGATACCGGCGAGGAGCTGACTGTGTCCACTGCTCCTCTGACAGTCACTTGCCGTCGTAGAGGCTGTAAGGAGGTGGGAAGTTGGTGGAGAGATCACAGAGCAGATGGTATCACCACATGCGACCAGTCAAGTTGCTATTAAAGACTAAAGGGGTTCAAGTAGCTCTTGCATTTGGAGGCACGCATGGTTGTCATGATGAACACTCAGCATGTATGAGCTGACAGATCGTTTCTTTTTTTTTTTTTTTGCAAATGCAAGGTTTTTAGTTGTGACAAGAGATAGAATACATTAGAGACGGAGAGAAAGACAGATGGCTGGAGGGAGGTTGAGAGCTGGTGAGGATGGCCGCTTGTCACATCAGAGTCTGACTAGTCCCTGCAGATGTCAGCAGCATAGTCCTGTCATCGCATCTCTGTTTCTTTTTTCCTCCTCTCTCTCTCCGTCCCGTTTCCAATGCCTTGACCCTGTGTCGAATTCAAACTAATGGCTTGTGAGTACACTGCGTGCGCCACTATCCAGTGACCCACCAAACTCTCTAGTCTTTATCTACTTCCCCTCCTCTTCTTACCAGTCTCTTTTTTCCTTATGCATGCCTCTTTCAAATTCCTTTGCTCGCTTCTTTTGCCAACATCCATTTTCACCCTTGACTCGCCTCTATACTCTCAGTTTATATTGGTCTCCCCTGTCTGTCTGTCTTTCAGTTTCCTCCTCTCCATCTCACTGAGTCATGTCTTTCTTTCTCTCTCTCTCTCTCTCTCTCTCTACACACACACACACACACACACACATACACACAAGTGCAAAAAGTATTGGCTTATATTTCCCATGGTGTCTGCAATACATTCAGCTTCACTAGCGGCGGCAATGTACTGGAGCAAGGCACCTGCTGTGCCGAGCTGATATGAGGAGAAAGACAGATACACAGTCGCACAAATGCAGACACACACACCAGGAGCTTTCAGATGCTCAAATATGGATGGAAACTGTAATCATGCTCTGTCTGTAAATGCCGACGCTGTGCACGACTAGAAACTTGTGCAAAATTACAATATGTTTTACATTTGCCCAAAATACAAAACACACACACTGTACAGACAGTCACACATGAATATTGACACACACACACACACACACAGTTTGTGTTGTTTCGGTGGCTGAAGGCAACCCGTCTGCACCCGTTGCCTTGGTTACAGGCCATAGGCTTTGTCTTGAGAGGTGCTCCAGGTCTGAGCTCGCCATGTCGGGCTGTTCGGTTGGCACTATGCGTCCGTCTGCCTCTGTTTCGTTCTGTCCTCGCCATATGTGTGTCCGTATGTGCGTCTGTGCTGTATATGTCTGTGTGTGTGTGTGTGTGTGTGTGTGTGTGTGTGTGTGTATCTTTCAGCAGTCCTTGCAGCAGCAGAGAGCAGCAACACATTATGTGACAATTTCACCAGCGATAAACGAATCATGAGGGCAGTTATGAAATTAGATTGCAATTTCTTGGATTCTGTAATGAGTCCTCTCCCTTATGTTACTGTTTCATAATTGCTTATTTTCTTGCAAAAATTGGCAGACAAAGTGTTTATTATTTGTGAGACTAGGGATAGGGGAGCACCACTACTGCTCATGCTCATTTGAATTGAGGCCTAAAAGTTTGCTAATTTTTATGCACCACAGCCAGTGCCATTTAATATACCCAATATTTGCTGCTTTTCCAACAGTCCAATCCTAATCCTCAGTGAGACAGTCCTTCTCTTATCAGTGGAGCATGCCTTCACTGATTTCACAGAAACAGATAAATAAACTCTCATTCATTTCTGCTGACTGCTAAAGATAAAACCCGACTGTGTAGTCCGCTTGTATATTTAAAGTGAACAAAAAACAGCCTACATGTCTCCATAATGCTAAACATATGCTGACATTGCATTATGTGCACATTCACTCTGCATGCTTACTTTTATCTTGCAGGAATATATACTGAAAGCTGATTTTATACGTCTTTGTGTTTGAGGTAAAACAAAAATTAAATTTGATTGAAGTGAATTGATTCGATCTCTTAAAGCAGTGAACGATTTAATAAAAAGCGAACTTGAGTTGAGTTGCAACATTTAATAAAAACAGGCTTCATTTGATTGAACTCTTGTTCACCATGACTATGCTGTTTATCATTCAATCTTTTTTTTTTTTCATTTGTATTTACCAAAAAAAAAGGCAATGCAAAATCACAATTGACATTCATCAGTTATTTTGTCTTCAGGTACAGCAGCACTCCCGTTATAAACTCAGCTAATGGAGGATGGCGTGGAAAGCCTTTCACTCAGTTTTAACCGCATCATGGTGGAAACTAGTCCTAGCCTATTTTATCCAACAAAAAACCTGAGTTTGCAAATAAATAGTGGCTTGTCTATCCTCAGTCATTACTATCACAGACTGGCTGCACACATTTGTTGAAATCACAGAGGCTTAATTTAAAAACCAGCCATGAATGACAAAACCAGTTTGAGATGCAACAAATGACACTGGCTGCAAGAAACAAGTCAAGCAAACACAGTAAGTGAGAGGTTGTAGTCACTGGCTATTGACACATTGGCTGGAACATATGTGCCAGTGCAGAAAATAAATATTCACACCATGGCAAAAGTTGAAGGATGGCTGAAAGTGCAGAGCTGTGATGAACAACAAAGTGACATTGAGCTAGTTTTGTGCATGTCTTTATCAACATCCATCACAGGAGGTCATCACCTTGACTTCACCTTTTGTACTTCTTATTGTATCAGGTGTGTGTTTCCTTGAATAAGGAAAGTGAGATGATATTAACTCCAGGAACTCTGTGCTGAGCCTTGTTTAACTGCGCTACAAGATACTCAGGGTATAAAGAAAGCTTCTTTATAGCCTACTATTTATTCATGCCGCTGGAAGGCAATTCTGTGGTTCTTGGACGTTTGAGACCCAATTCTATTCACTGCATGACACACACTTTTCAGAAAACTGTATTATTTGGAGGAAAGTCTTATCTTAAAGACTGCCAACATTGTTATCGAGCAAAGACGGATTTCTAGTGCCGGGAAAATATGCAAAAATATAATTCCTTAAATTTCAAATCGTGTTTCCGATGGGTGGGGCAGAAAGGGTGCAAGCAAATATTTTTTTCTGAGGCTGGCAAAGTGAAAGTTACATTTGCTGAGACAAGCACAGCAGCACTTACAGAACATATACTGCAGTTTGCTTGAGGCTTTTAAGATGGTGGTTTGCTTGTTATTCTAGGTGCTTCACGGTGCATATGTTTCTTTGGCTGGAGAGCTTTTGGCTCACTGGTGTGCAGAGGGCTTTCTTGAGAACACGATGCCTTCTGTCATCATTAAAAGTTAAATGTGGATACTTGCACAGCTGTTTGCATAGATACTGAGGGGTGAGGGTTTTTCAGTCACAAGTGAGTAAAAAATTACTTATTCTTGATGAAATCCTGTGCATTCAAAGATAGAGATCAAGCAGGAAATATTAAGGCACAAAAATGAGAGAGTTGGCAGACGCTGTGAAGGGTAAGAGAAACCTTGTGGACCGGTAGGGAAGTAGAAACGAGGTCAAGCAGCTCGAGGGTCAGACAGAGAAAACCAGCCTGTGAGCCACCCAGACAGACACATAGATGGACTCATTGATCAATTTTCCCACAAGATACGAGGAAATTAAGTGGGATAAGAAGAGGGATGAGAGCTCAGTGAACTAGGTGGGGAGATCCCTGGCAGTCTGCCTCGCTACTTCATCACAGAGAGAGAGCGAGAGGGAGAGAGTGTCAGAGAGAGAAGCAAGGGCACAGTGCAGCGGTTACAGAGTCAAAACAAATGTGTGACTGTCTGATGCCAAGGACAGTGGGCAGACACACTCTTTATCAGCTTGAACACTGGTTGACCTGGACGTCACTCCACACTGACAGACTCCAGCAGCTGGGACCCTCCTCACTGTGTCGCTGTGACGTTGTGACACACGCCACAGCTATTGTTTTTGAGACAGTGAATTCGAAAACACGCCCAACTGGATGAGACAGTGGTTGTCACAAAAATCACCGTGGTGGAGGATGTGTGTGTGTGGTTCGTGAAGAGCAGGGGTGCTGCAAGTACTGGTTTACTCGGACTACACATTAGTGTGTGTGTGTAACAGTGAGTGACCTATCATGCTGTGTTCTCATTGGGAGAAGAGACAGGCACAGGCTTCAGTGCCACAGTGAGAAGCAGAATGTCATTTTGATTCACTCTGAATGAGACTGATCCTGAGGGTTTTCACAGGAACACACACACACACACACACACACACACACACACACACACACACACACACACACACACTAAAGAGGGGGAGCTCTGTCGAAAAGCCTCATTGTAAATTACAGAGATCTCATTCAGACATGAGTCATCCTGTTCTTAACAAGCATACACACACACACACACAGACAGACACTTGTGCAGCTGTTGATTTGGTGCATTCATTTAATAGAGTCACTCCTACATTTTCCATGGATTATATAAAGGGCCACACTGAAACACACACAACATGTTTCTATCACTGTCCCTGTGGGGACACTCCACTGACATAATACATTCCCTAGCCTTACCCATCACAACTGAATGGCTAACCCTAACCTTAACCTGAACCCTAAAACCAACAGTCTGGACCCAGGAAGTGTCCATTGGTTGGTGTACAGATAGGTTAAGGTCCTCTTATGATATGAAAACAAAACACTCTCTCACACACACAAACACATTTTACTAATTTACAGCAGAGAAAAGAATCACACAGAAAAGGAATTTGGTTCTTAAATTATTTACATGAATAGGAAGCCAAATTATTATCATGCAGCCAATTTGTGAAGGTCTTTTTTCCTGCTCAGTCTTAGTGGAAAGTCTTTATAACACACGAAATGTAGATGAGACTGAAGAACAACAAAAGTCCATTCAGTCAGTTGCTTCTGTCTGTTGACTTGCAACCACAGTAACAATGACTATATATCCATTCATACAATAATACAATGCAATACAATTTCCTTTGGGATCTTATTTTATCTTATCTTACAAGTGGTTTGTTAAAAAACCTTTTGGCATACAAAAAAATAAAAGATAAATAAAAGAGGATGGAAACAGGTAAATATTCAGCATGTTATGGTTAATCTCAACTTTGCTGGAGCTGCTACTGCAAAATGTTTAGATGTTGCAATCAGCAAGGAAGAACAAACGTCCATTGGGACTAAATAAATAAGAAATGCACTCAGGTAATAAATTGCTTTTACACATCCACTGGAGCCCACCATTTTTACATTTTGATGATTAGAATAATTAGTTTTTTCTAAAGATGTTTTCCTGCTAAAGGTGTGGAAAATAAGGTTAAACAGGGACTCCTTAGCCCTGCCTCTCTGTTCCTCGAATGCATCACAGAGGCAGAGCGAGAGACAAAAAGAGATTCAGCAACACAAAGTGAGGATCCTGAATTGTTTCTTCTAAAAGAGAGACGGAGAGCTTGATAAAGTTGGAAAGCCCCAAATAGAAAAAAAAGAAGGATGAAAGAGGGGGGCAAGGGCATGACGAAATCTGTATTGACACAGAGAGACAGGCATAAAAATAGGTAGAGACATAGAGAAGAAGAAGAGGGGAAAGATGAGAGGAGAGTAAAGACAGAGAGGAGGCCCCATTCGCATCCTAAGAAGATTAACCACAGAGAGGAGGAGAGAAGATGTGATGCTCAAGAGAACGACTGAGGCAAGAAAATGCAAGCTGAACCTGCTCAGTCACACGTGGACGCTCTCTGGGCGGGTAAATATCCAACGAGTAATAGCTTTAAAAGAACAATCAAATTAAATACTGAGGCTCAATAACAGCATGCCTCCCTTCCTTTCTCCTCAAAGCATCCTTGGTGTCATACTCAGTTAGCGCCCTCCCGACGTGATTAGGGAGTGACACGACCGACCATCAGCGAGCGCTCGGGAATCAGCTCGGTGTGAGTCAGCCGCCCGCTGCCTCATCTCCCTGGGGAGGGAAAGGTCCAGGGTCAGCATGACAAAGAAACTGAACTCAAACCGACGTTGAGTCACTTCACATGTTGGTGCAGAGGCTGCTGATGCTGTTGGCTTTGATGGGTTGGAGGTGAGGAGTCCACAGGGGTGTGAGAGGTGGTGTTTTGCATGTAATGAATGAGTGTGGAGGAGTGTTTTCTTCTGCTCTGCAAAAGGCTCATATTCTTAAACCGTGAGCCATGAAGAGACGGGTGAGACAGTTCAAAACAAGGCAACGGCATAGCTTCTGTCCGTTGTCTCCAGTCTTGCAGCTAAGTCCCAAACAAGTTTTTTCCAATGCTTTTTTGTATATGTGTGTGTATTTATTTTCTCACACTGTCTGTCTCACTCCCCCCTTTCTCTGAGAGTTCATACCATGCCTCTGTTCTTGGCTCTCACTTTGCTAACACAGAACCTCAGGGCAGGTTCTTTAGATGTGCTATGGGAGTGCTACACACACACACACACACACACACACATACACATTTATACACACGCAGGCCTGATTGATTTTTCATTGCCTGTCGAGGTATAATGTGTCCCAAAGTGTTTGCGTTTGTTTTTGCTGCGAGGGCAAAAATTGTCCATCGTTTGCTCTGTCACACCTGGGAATGAATGAAAAGCTGAGAAAAGGGAGGGATTGAAAGAAAAGGAGGGAGAGGCGACAGCTGGGAAAATTGAAATGATATCACAGGAGAGACGTTGCAGGAAGAAAAAGAAGGAACACTGTAACCCAAATGGGGTTAGACCCTTATTTCAAAGAAGAGGTTGGTGTTTAGATGAGGACACTGGGAAGAAAAGGCACAGAGACTTCATAATAATATTTCTTTCCACACATCCTTCTGATATTACTTCTGCCTATTTCTCTGTGTTACCCCCAGAGAGCAGCGCTAAAGAGATAGCAGAGAGAGCAGAGAGGAGCTCGCAGGATGGAGACACACACGTATTGTGAAAACGAATAACAAGGATGTCACACACATAATCTCTGGATAAAAGGAGTGAGTGTGTAAATGTGTATGTGTGTGTTGCACGAAGAATCTATGATTAAGATTTTCTTAAAAGTGCATTTCAGATTTCTTTAGAAGATCCTTGAGCTTCCAATCGCTTTATATTCATTTTAAAGTTTCAGCTTTTTGTTCTGAGATATTCACTTGAATTAGAAATGAAATGCAAGGCAGGTTCAATGAGAGGTTACCCATTGACATAAGATGTAAAACGAGTTAACACTTTCTTCTGTGCTATTATTTTATTGCTTACAATGTGTGCACACAGTTGCACATTTTCTTCTGAATTTGATCAGATTTTTGTTTTAAAGGGAAGGAAGAAAAATATCCTGTACACGTGTTCACGCACATTTCATAATCATCAATGACAGCGTGCATTTTTTTCACTCAGGAGATCACAGACTTCTTGAATGTGGACTGATTTGGGGGGCAGGGGGCTGCATATAGATAGATGCAAATGTGTTTATGCAGATCAGGGATACAGGGTGCAATTTTGCTACTAGTTTTATCATAATATCATGCTTTTTACACCCAGACCAGCTCCTATCACAAATACGGAAAGAGTAATATTTTGACACCAATTTTTGCTACACAGGTGTTCAAACAGATGTCTCTAAAATCACAAATAGCAGAGTTTGATTTGGGTTAAATTCTTTCTGTTAATTTAACATTTGCCGCAGTCATCCATGTAAAAAATTAGTTGGTCACACCGACATGTGTTTGCAGCTCAAGTTTGTGTTTGCAATTACTCTTGCATGCATCTGTGTTGCATGCCACACTTCCCACATCACACTACCAGGGAGCATAAGTTCTGTAAGTGCAAAGTTCATAGAACAAAAGACTTAAAGCTCATTTAAAGCTCATTGTGTGAATACAAAAAGCTGGACAAAAAAAATAAAGACTTAAGAGGATAAAGTAGAAAACTAAAAGAACATAAGCTGACAGCTTAAGATATGAAAGAAGTGAAAAGCTGTAAAATACTTTAAAACTGCACGACAATGATTACAACACACACACATAGACCCCCCATTATTGTATGCATAATATAAATGAAGTGTGTGAATTGAAATGACACAATAGCCTGTGCTCCAGTAGATATGGTGCAGGTGTAAACGAGGGTGGTGGAGCTCTCTGCAGGGTGACAAGGTGGCTTTGTAAGATGAGAAGAGTAAGAGTGAAGGTGAGTAGCAAGTTGACAGTTTGTAAATCAACTTAATTCATTCATTACTTCATTTTATTTATATTAGCACTGTTTGGAGTCCATACTGCAGCTGCATTTGAAATAAATATCATAAAAGGTGTTCTGTGCCTTGGCAGAAAACAGTATTGACTCTGTCAAGTCTGATTTTGTGACTCATACTCGTCGTATAGCAAAAATAGGTTTGCTGTAAAAAAAAAAAAAAAATAATAATAATAAAAAAAAACTCCTCATCTTCATTTTCATTGATGAATTGCTCACTGGCAGAGTGGTGGCTCTGTGACCTCGTAGACTCATAATGTGTGTGTGTGTGTGGTCATATGCAGCAATATTTGATTGAAACACATTGTGTGTATGGCTATGCATTTCTCCTCAGCTGCTATATTCCTTAACCCCAGTCCTGTTAATACGTGGTTCGAGAGGATTAGCATCATGGTGATCCTGCTCAACTGTGTGACACTGGGCATGTACCAGCCCTGTGAGAACATCGACTGCACCTCGGACCGCTGCCAGATACTGCAGGTAAGGCAGACCCCTGTGTGTGTGTGTGTGTGTGTGTGTGTGTGTGTGTGTGTGTGTGTGTGTGTGTGTTGCCCATGTGTCTGAAAACAACATGTCAGCACACTGATGAAGAGATGGAACAAAATAATCAATTATTTGACATCAACTCAGAGCAACTCACCGCTCTTCTTGTCACTATTCCTCAAGCTGTGATGCAGACAAACACTGCAGCGAGAATATTTCCCTCCTGGAAGGTTTATACTTTCTCCCGCTCTCTGAACAGGGAATTGGGACTTCGTTTGTTTTAATATAGTCTTGCGGAGCCGCATGTGATTTTGTCACTTCGTGATGAGAATACACTTGTGGAGACAAGTACCAGCCGTTGAAATTGTAGTTGTGGATGACCACAAATGCCACAGCCGTTTCACCCACAGGCTTTAATTATACTTCTGCTGCAATTAAGTGTTTAAATCACAGTCTGAATTTTAGCTGTGTTTTGATGAGAGTTTTGATCTATGAAGAAAATGCTTTACACTTTCATTGTTCCTGCACCACAGCTGTCCTCAGACATCTGTGTACTGCATACATGTATACAGCTGGGCCCGTGATGTAAATTATTAAAGTTTTCACATAACGAGAAACAGTCCAGAAGCAAAATCTTAGCCTTAGCCTTATGATCACTTGGGAATTTGATTGATCCTGCAGCAGAAATAACTAAGAGTTCTATTCATATAATTTATACTCTTGTATAAGAGCACAGATTATTTTACGTTTTTGCTTAATTGCTAATATTTAGCTTTTCTTTCTGTTTGTAAGCCTTCCAGGTCGGATGTGGGTTATGTGTCACTACTGTAATTTGCCATCTGGCTGAAGACTCAGCGTGTGACTCTGGGACTGTAAATTGCTTTTCAGCAAAGGAAATTTGGCAGGCTCAATTTCAGGTGTGACAAGGATGACCTAATTCTACCTCGCAAGCTTTTTGTTGGTTTTAACCTCCATTGACTTTGAAAATACAGCAACCTGCATTGATGTGTTGTTTGTCCCACGTGCTCTTGCTACACTGACCGATTGTCCTGCCATATCTCACTTGCCTACAGCACATTAAGGTGGATTATCATATCAAATAAAGCCCCCAAACCAAACTATAATAGCTTTATTTATCTCATTGGATTTTCTCTTCATTGTGCAGAGATTTCAAACAAACACTCGCTGCCGTTTAAAACTGCACGACACATCTTTCTGCTTCAGCAGCTCTCCTCCTCCTCCCACCACTTCTTCCAATACCATCTTTACTCCTCCCAATGTTCCCATTCCCCCATCCTACACACTCGCTCTCTCTCCCTCTTCCTCCATTCTCTGTCTCTCTAACAAGCATATTGTCTCCCCAGGTAGTGTGAGTGGTCCTGCTCTGGTGGTAACAGGAGAGCTTTTGCTGTTTTTGCTGAGCTTAGATTGTTAGAGTGGCCCTCACATGCTTCCCTGGCCCTCTGTGTATCAGTATCAGTAGCTCCACCTCACTTTCTGGAGGAAAGAGACAAAGCAACCCGCAAACACAAATGCGTCACCACAGGACCTGTTCAGATATCTGTATGCCTTTTGCCCTGGACCTCAGGGGTTCAAGCTTTCTGTGAATGGTGGGGGACTTGGGGGCTATTTGGTGCACCTTGATCTGTACACCTTTTGGCTTTCTTCCCACAAGTTACATGAGCGATCGATACCCCTGTTTCCAGCCTTTGTACTAAGCTAACTGGCTGCTGGCAGTAGCTTAATATTTGCTATACAGACACAAAAGTGATATTAACGTACTCAGCAAGAAAGCCAAATGTCCCTTCATTTCATTAGCCAGACTCTTTATATGACACTGGACTGCGATTGATAATTTAGTTTTAAATGAACCCAATCAATACACGAGTCAAATAATTACTACGCTGAATAGTGAATTGTCCTGTTCGTGAGAAAGAAATTGTCCTGAAAACAACTAGCACTGTTGTTTATCATAAGTAACTTAAAGATAATTTTTTAAATGTATATTTCTGAGGCAAACGTCTCAAAACCTCAGCACACAGAAGTGAAAACATCTGCACGGCCAGTCACCATTAACAGAAGTGTAATTTGGGTGGTCTGACCTTTCAACAATAATTGTAGTGAATTATATAAACCTGACATCTTGTGAACAGCTAATCTTACTCATAATCACAGTATGGCCTTAATTTTAATTGAGTGAATGAGACAAGTACGTTAAAAAAAAAAAAAAAGAAAGAAAAAAAAAGTAAAATCTCAATAATGCTTTTAATTTTTTAATGGGTATTTCTAGTTAAAGCCAAGACATTAACAAGCTCACAGCCAGGAGCTGTTATTGAGGAGGAAAATTGTACCGTAAGGAGGTGGAAGTCCTCTCCAGCCGGATCTGACTCAGTTTAAGTCACATGTGTATTTGCATAGCCATCTCAGGCAAATGGAAAGTTGTTGTTCCACATAAAATGGATTTGTATGGGACAGGACTTATTATACCATCAAAGCAGCATTTGTTCAACCTTTTCAATGCAGCTTTCAATGTTGAGAAAACACAGAGACACTTTGTAGAACGACTGTGTCAGGTATTCCTTTTCATGTCCCATTTGTCAGTGAGTGTGAAATAAAAATTTGTCCTCACGGCACCTCTGGATCTAACCGCTGATTACTCTCGTCATTTACTCATTCCACAAGTAGAGTAAGACACACATACATATTTTATTTTAAATGGTCCACCATCACAATCCTGATGACCTACTTACCGTGTCCGCTCCTCCTGCCAAATAAGCGGCACGACGGCAACATATGAAGTAGCTTCCACACCAGCTCCTATTTCAAATCATGAAAGGGCCCATCACACGACAGCCTCAGCCTCTTTACAAATCATGTTGACGATAAAACCTGATAGGCTGACTGAAGAGGAAGCTGGCGGTGGTGACAAATAACTATGATGAATTCATTCCCCTTTCACTCAGAGCGGAGCGCGACAGGGATCCAACTGGTGCAGCCAATGTCGGATTACATGTGAAGCATGCAGGCTGCATTATTTATCAAAACATCATTTAAACAGCATGTGAGACTGATCTTCTCGTCTTTCCCATTGCATGCTGCCAGCTCTGTATACTGTGTGTGTGTGTGTGTGTGTGTGTGTGTGTGTGTGTGTGTGTGTGTGCGCGCGTGTGTCTGTGTGTGTGTGTGTGTGTGTGCGTGTGTGTGTGTGTGCGTGTGTGTGTGTGAATGAGCAGGGATGGAACACACACGTTGGCTTCAAATGCAACACAAGGCACATTTATATCACGCCCATATATATAGACACAAAACCATGCTTGCGCAACATTTATACACTTACAGACTCGTGCACGCACATGCACGCCGATGTTCACACACCCACAAGTGCACATATTTAGCTGTTCATCCCATCTCTTGACTCTTGCTATTTCTGACTCAAACAAAACAACATCCCCTGCCACTGCCAGTGCCGCAACATGAATAAATCCCCGAACTTTCACACACCATTTATCTCATTCACTGCGGTCTACAGCAACAAACACCATCTTGAAATTGTTCATCAATGCTGAGTGAAAAAAAAAAAAAAAAAAATCTCTCTTCTCCAATTGAAGCGTATTTCTCCTGGCTGTCCAAATGTACCACATATCAGTGTTTTCTAAACCTCTGCGGGTTATTGTTGAAGATCTAGTTTGTCATTTAACTTCTGCCTGAAACCCTAAAAAGGTAATAACTTTGTGGAAAATTGTTTTCCCATTGTGGCATGTGTATTGCACAGACTTGTGTACAGACTCTATTCTCAGGGCTTGCTCACTGCGCTTTAGCAGCATAGAGCAACATTTAGCAGGAAAGCTCTTGTGCTCTTGTGTGTTTTCAGCATTTTATGGCCTTTATAATTATCTATGAATTGCTGTTAAGTTAAATTTATAGGAACTGGGCTGCTTCAACCTGTCAGCGACAGATTATATTTGACTGTAACCAGCTTTTTTAAATGGGTGAACGTTCTTGCATTTTGGCTCATTTTTAAAATATTTGGTCAGCAAAGCAAGTAACTTTGAGTAATGATAGCAAAGATATTATCCCATTTGGAACAGCATGCTGTGCTCTTGTGCACAGTCTGGGAGATGGATTGCATAAAAACTTGTCATCATCTAAAATCCCAACTATGACCAATGCCTTGTTAATAAGCAGTCATGCAGCTTCATAGTGTATTTGAATTTCAGGCCTTGTCTGTGTCAAGAAGAAGCAGCTTGAGTTATATGTAGTAGGAATATGTAACAAGGCGGCAAACACAGCCGTGCAGCCTAGGGCAAAGCACTGGGAAAGAGTTTTGCTCCGAAAATACAATAGGAGGTTTAGCTTGTGATCTGAACATAATAATGCAAGCAGGACATGGCATAGATATGAGCTCATCTGTCTCTCTCTCTCTCCATTTATCTCTCACTGTCTCTTCTCTCTTCATCTACGTTTTCTCTGAGGTTTGACCTGGATCTCCCTCGCTTTCTTTCTCCCGTTCATTTTTTAGTTCTCTTGTGATTCAAGCATTGCAGCGTGGGTTGGCGCACATTAGGCACATTGACCATGTGTGTGGTATCATATTCATCCAGACACATGTTTCCTAATGCACACATACACACAGTGTTAGCAGTAAACTTGGCTCGAGCAACAGCCACCAGTGCATTCATATTCGCAACACAATACACACATCCATTTTGAACGTCACATATTCTGTCAATGCGCTGTTAGATTATAATTGTTGTTGCTTAAAGGGGCCTTTGTTAAAATTGCCTTTGAAAGGTGGAAAACAGAAGGTCATGGTTTGTTTTGAGGTGTTGGAATATATAGGGATCAAAACCAAAATGGCTTGAGGCTCGAGAAGTGTGCACGTCTGGTTCAGGGTCTGTGTGCCGCTTTGTTTTTCATTTTGTTCGCTGCTATCAAACTAAATCTTGTTTTCTTTTTCAGAAGGTCTACTGTTAACAACCAGGGAACGCTTTTAAAAAAGTAGCCCAGACAGTTTGCACTCACTACAGAATGACAAGTGCTCCTCATGCACTAAGAAACTGAGTTGGGTCAAAAAAAATGTGAGGGGAGCTTCAGCCTGCTAATATTCATGAACACACCAGATGAAACAGATGCCAGGCTTCAGTGTTTAAAGCAAAATGTGTCTTTTTCTCACTTTCTTCCATCTTTTTCTTTCTCTCTGTCTTCTTGCAGGCCTTCGATGCATTCATCTACATCTTCTTTGCATTGGAGATGGTGGTAAAGATGGTGGCGCTCGGGATTTTTGGCCGTCGCTGTTACCTGGGGGATACCTGGAACAGGCTGGACTTCTTCATCGTCATGGCTGGGTAAGCAATGATGTCATAATGTTAGCTTTTATTCAACTTGTAGTATATTTTGTGTTTAACAAAGAATCAAGACATAATAGGGAGTAAAGGAACTTAACATCTTACTGTATGCCACCAAAAACATCAAAGATAGAAACACCACTAAAGTTCAGTCTGAGTTTAGTAACACAGTGGTGCATTTTAGTTGAAATCTGGTACGCTTCCTATTTTGTGTGGATGCTTTTGGCTTGTGAGAAAGTTGCTATTTTAAGATTTAGACCATTTGGAATTGGTCTTTGCCTACTTCCAATCTAATTCTGATGCATTTCATTTGTGGTGAGAATGCAACACAGGCCAGCATCAGGATTGTGTGAAAACTCATGTCTTACAGGATATATTTATCCTAGTAGCTAATCAGCTGTTTGCCATATTACACTCCATGGAAATATGAGAGCATCAGTCATTGTAGCGTATGACAAAAACTGAGATAAGCTTACATTATCTTACATTTATAACAAATAAAATGACAAAAAGCAAAACCTGACATATATATCTTAGGCACTGACAAACAGTGATATCCTGTCGATTGCGGGTTCAAAAGAAACCACATGACTTTCTGGAGGGTGATGACAAACAATGTATTCTGACATTTAATTTATAAGATTTGTTCGCTCCAGGACCTGCTTCCCTGCTCTGATTGTAACAGACTGTTTCTCCAGTCCAGTCTCAACTGCCTCTTATACTATTTGTTCATGGGTTTTCTAAGCTCATTATTAAAATCAGAGAGAAGATTAACAAAGCTGTCAAGTGCTGCTGCAGCAATATTTTTGAGTCACTCCAGACATTTTCACATTTACGATTCTGTGTAGCACTGATGATGCAGTATGACAGGTCATCAAAACTGTCTAATGAACGAGGAACGTGTCTACTTCATGTTTACGACTCCTGGTTTGTAATAAATGTGAACACTAAACAGATCAGAAGGAAAATGCAGAGGAAACTGACACATCTGAGCAAAACGTCTTTCTGAACGTCCAAGTCCAGTGTTTTTTATCAAATAATAAATGACTATATAGAAGCAATTTCATTAAGAATATTTTTTGTCAAATAAAGCCACAGAGACATTTTAGCAGTAGACTTATTGCACATACATTGTAATGGTAGACGGAGCATGTGTGGGAGATGTCCTGCGAGAATGAAACCATGAGGGAAGAATCTGTGGAGGAGACTGGGCATGCTGCAGTATGGGGTATTCACTGGGGTAAAGAAGCCTGTTGTCATTTTTAGACTCCTTTCATATTAATAAACAGCAGAATACTTGAGTTCGAGGAGTAGATGGCACAAATGTTGTTGGTGTTTTGGACTAGCACATATGTTTCAATTGGAAGTGAAAATGGTTTGGACGGAAGGAAAGCAATGAGGGAATGAAAGACGGAAACTGAGAATTTACTTGACCTGTAAAATGTCACATGCCTGCGAGTGCAGGCAAATCCACTGTCGTGTTGTGTAAGTTGTTGCATAAGTTTGGCTTGTTCTTAGAAAGCATCCATCACACACGCTGATAGCGTAGGATAAACATACACACACACAAGATGGATGCACAAAAAAAGCAAACACACCTGCTGAAACACCTGCTGCGGACGACGTGAAATGAGACGCTCAGGCACGGGGGAAGTGTGTGTGTGTGCGTGCGTGTGTGCGTGTGTGTGTGTGTGTGTGAGATGGATAGGGAGAGCGGCTGGTATAATAGCAGACAAAGAAAGGCAGAGCAACAGACTTACCAGGGTAGGTGGAAGAACATCCATCTTCATTTGAACATCCCCAGTGGATGCTCATAGTTTGTGTGTGTGAGAGTGTGCGTGTTTGCGGCACAAAATTGCACACGGTGATTACAGTCTGCCAGCTCATGGCTTTTTGAGTTTGTTTAATCTGCCTATGCGTGTGTCTGTATATGCATTTGTGCGAACGCCTCGGTCTTCCTCTTCCTCTTGGCAGCATCCATTAGATTAGCGTGTAGGCTAATTGCAGAGGGCACTGCCAAACTTGCCAGGCCAAATCACAGCCGACAGTCTGCTATGAGCTCCGTGTCTGTTAGCCACGGGCACCACCTCGCTCTCTCACCCTCATCCTTCTTTTCTCACATGCTCGGATGAACATCCTCCCAGGTCAACCCCCCGCAAGCCCCATGCAGAGCAGGCTCTCGTCCACACAGCCTCTGAAGGGGGTTTCATGCTTTTGCTCCATAACCCTGCCAAACTCAAAGTCCCTCCTTGAGTCTGTTTTATCCTGTGTACTGTATATTTTATTTTCCCTAATCCACTGCACTGAGACTTATTTTTCATTGCCTGCCGGTATCTGCAGCAATAACAGAAATATGGCAGCATGTCTACTTGCGTGTGTCCACTGAGATTCTTGATCCAGGGATGAAGCATGACCCTTTTTTACAAGAAGTCAGTCTTGCCTTCCATATTTATTCTAATGTATGCCTGGGATGGGTTGGAAAAATTTACCAGGTCGAAGGAATGAAAAACTCACATGGAGCAAGACTGACTGATGTTTGTACTTATCAAGCATATTAAGGACCTGGTGCATCATTTAAGATATCCTGTACGTCTATGCATAGAAACAACAACCTGATTAAATTCTGTGGACCTGCCCTTCGAGGCTTCAGTGGCTTAGTTGCAATGCATAATTAAGCAGGACAAAACAAGTCGACACTGCTGTAGTTCACAGCTCTCATTAGTTTACTCCGTTTCTTTTTTTTTTCACTGTTGAAAGTAAGAATGGTGTTTTTTTTTATCTATCTTGACACAGAACTTCAACTTTGATGGCAACTTTGATGATGCGGGCGCATTGTTAATTTGACAGTTACGTCACTACGGTTTTTACACGTCTTGATTCAACTCATTCATTTTCCCCGTCTTTCATGTTAACGGCGCCTCTGAACTCTTCTCACTAGGTCTATCCTAGGTTTCCCCTAAAGCTCTGCATTTCATATCGATATAAACACGCATGCACACGCACACACACACACACACACACACACACACACACACACACACTAGTCACATAAAAGCATGAATGAGATGAAGGCGTCATGTGCAAAAAAGGAATGTGGAAAAATAGAGAACAATCATAAAAAGGACGCTTCCGGCAGTCCACTAATTACCCTCCCAAACACAGCGGCCTGATTGATGTGTACAGGAAGAGACGCCTCTATAGAGCGCACACGCATACACTCGCTCATACACCCAGTGCATGTGTGCTTACAAAGACACACATGTCTAAAGAGCCGCACACACTCAGGCACATCTGTGATCTTCTGTTCTCTCCTTCACTTTATTTGCAGCTCTGTCCTCCAGATGCAACTGGACCACCGACAATAAACTCCATGTGCTTATCCATGCATTTGTTCATGCTTCTGTGGGTGGTATCTATGTTATAGTTTATTACTCAGCCTGTAACCTGATCAAGGAAAAGGGAACCGTTTTCATGCCCTTGAGCTCAATAAGAGGAGGGCACGTATGTTTTAATTGTTTCAAAGCTCTCTTTTGACATTTCATCCTTGTGTTCAGTCTCTCAGCAGCCCACATCAGATCATTAGAGCTACCACAGATACTACGATGTTTGAGGCAGGATGTAATAATACCACCACACTCAGCTGGAAAAGCCTGGGCCCCAAAACAACTGTTATGCACTTCTCTGTACTGTGACATTTTCATCAAGCTGCTGTGTGGCATTTCTGTACTTTCGACTTTCGAAAAAACTGGTCTGTCGTGCGCCTCTACATCCTTGTAATGATGCATTCACTCAAGTGTGAGGCTCCTGAGCCTTACGGCGAGAACAAAAGAATTAAAGCGTTGCCACAAGTCCAAAAAGAGGAAGCATTTCACCCAAAAGTGCGACCTGGCTCCCTCACATGTCTCTGCAAATTTGGTTTTAGATATTTCACTACTTTATGAATAAATTGTTAGTTATTAATGGAGCTGCCTGTCAGCTGTACACCAGTTCAAACCCTTGTTACAACAAGTAATCCTACTCAAGTGTGAGTTGGGGTATTACTCCGTTGGTGACTCTGCACCACGGTGAAGGGCAAATGGAAAGAGCTTGCCCGTGGGATTAATAAAGTCTCACATTATTGTAAATGACATGGATCATAAGTCTTTCTATGTGAGAGACAGTGAGCTTGGCTTGTTTCGTCAAAGCCAGCGGATGCGCTTTGGGTGTTATTAGCTTGTGGTGGTGTTAGGATTGTGCTGTCCCAACTCTGTTGTAGCCCCAGGCACATCACTTCTGTGCACACACACACACACACACACACACACACACACACTCGCACAGCATGCACCATTTGCACAAAATATACATGCACGCACTGGCATTTCTGCTTTCGTTCAAAACGCACATACTGTAAAACTGACTCACCCACTTGGACTATCTGTTTTGATAAGAGTCATGTAGTATGAGTGTGGTACAGTCAAACATATACACACTGCTTTCACACACACACACACACACACACACACACACACGGCAAACAGTGGCCATTCTCCTGTGAAAGTGGTTTGGGTTTTGGGGCACAAACAGCTTAGCCATGCTGTAGAAATGACTTGCTAACAGATGCCAGGCTCTGACTGAGCCACAACATCCTGCAGGCAACACTTAGAATAGAATGGATCCCTCTTTTTCCCCCACTCTCTCTTTTTCTCTTCCTCACCTCTCTTTCATGTTATTCTCCCCTTTTGATGCTTTGTCACTTTATACCCCCACCACTTTCTCTTGAGTGTTGCAATGCTCTTTGCATTACATCCCCTGTACTGTTGAGGCTCACACAGCTCTGGGAGGGGACAAGTGAGACTAGATCAAAGAGTGACCACTGAGGTTGAATCATGAGCAGGGATCTCTGGTCCAGCTGGAGCCATGGTAATCCCTGTATGTCACATTTTGAGCCAGTAGCTCACCCAGGTAACTACAGAAAGGCTATATCCCAGTTCTCACTGTGTTCTCTCTGTCTTTTCTTCTCTCTCTGTCTGTTGATCCAGGATGGTAGAGTACTCCCTGGACCTGCAGAACATCAACCTGTCGGCCATTCGGACGGTGCGGGTCCTTCGGCCTCTCAAAGCCATCAACAGAGTGCCAAGTGAGAACAAGTTTTTATGTGTGCTTTCATGCGATCATGTAATGTCAGTCCACATAAAGCACAAATGCATCTGTATGAAAATTCATGTATATGTATTACATCCCTGGCTTTTTTGTGCACCCGCATGCCACCTGTTCCCCATGGGGATCATTAAACATTCATCTTATGCTTAATCACACAGCCCACTCAGGCCCTGAGTCACAGCTTTATCAGATTTACAAACCATCCATTAATGCTGCTTCACTGATCAGTCCGTGACCATAATCCTGTTCCTCTCATCTAAAACTCACTTCTCGGCCAAACTTTTTAACTCCCATTGATTTCTTTGTCCTGCCGCCCTAACAGGCAGCTCTTAATCATTGTAAGCACCAATTAGCCGGCCCGAGCTCGGTTCACGCTGGTCTCGTCACTTAGTTCCAGCACTTTAACGGTTAGCCGAGCATTAGCAGCTGGTGCTAATTTTGGGTAATGAAGTTTCAGATAAGTGGTGTGAATTCTTTTAATTGTATTGTTACTTTTTTCATAGATGTAAATTACTAATGTTTTGACACACACTTTGTCTTTTTCAATTTTGATCTCATCAGAGTGAATTTAGTTTCAGCCTTTATTGAGCGGCCCAGATTTCTCTCTCCCTGCAGGAAATCTTGGCTAAACAGAAGCATATAAACTTATATAAAGGAACTTTTAATAAATATCTTAAAGTCACTGAGAGACACTTTAAGATATTCCTCTTTTAAATAATGATGAAATGAGTCTGCAGCAGATGGAGCTGATTGCACGAAAGCCCTGATGCCTAATTCAGTTTGGACCTCGGGGACAGATACTGTAGATACAGTAGGAGAAAGAAACCTTTTGAGTGACTGTGAACAGAAGGTTTTACACGTGAGGGAGAGAGATGAGCAGATTGAGTTATGTGTTATCTCCACAAGCCAACGTGAAGCCTCTCTATCTCTAATTATTTGACCTTTTCAGCGTACATATCCTCTTGTCTTGCTTCTCTGCTGCATTCAACAGACCTCTGAGGCAGACACATATGCACCAAAATTACAGCCTTTCCTCAACCTAGAGCGAATTCTCACCCATTCCTGCTCACCACATAAGTGTCCAATCATGGCAGATTCTTTGTACTTAGTGTAATCACCTGAAAAATTACCCTGTCTTCAGCTGATTTAAATTTTCCACACATTTTCGAAGGACACGTTACCTTTCAGGTGGAGCCATCAACAAGGAAGCGACTCAGACAGACAAACGCAAGGAGCACTCAGAAAATGTGGATGTTAACTGCTTTATGCTACAAGTGGATTGATTAGAAGACACTGTGTGTATAGAGTGCGCAGAGTGTTTCAGGCACAAGCGTACAGATTGTAAAGAAATCTGCTTTTGTGCAAGATGATTATGCAGCATAGTATGAATCTCCAGGTACATGGGTTTGTTAGCATATGCATGGTTGACGCAGCAGATGCGAGCATATACTGTATATGTGTGGGTGAGTGTATTATAGATGTGTGTGCGTGATCCGACTCTTAGTTCCTCTTGTTTGGATTTGTTCAAACTGAGGTGTGGGTGATGTGTGCGTACTGTTAGTGTTTGCATTGTTATCTGCAAGCCGCATGAGTATGTGGTAGCCTGATTTTGTCCCCTATCTGTGACCCCATTAGAGGTGAGGAAGCATCAGGATAAAGCTATTTGTTCCTTGTTTCGTTGGATCGTTACTTTGCTCACAGATACGCAGGGAGCATGAGCGCACCCTGACCCCTCACACACCTCAATTTGTAACCCTCCAACAAAATGGCTGATGATAGTCCTGTGCTGTGTGTGTGCGTGTGTGTGTCTGTGTGTGTACATTGTTGTGTTAGACTTCTTTTGTGATGAAATTGGTGTCAGATAGTGGGAGTGCTAGACAGAATAAGAGTGGGAAAGACAACAAACACTATGGAAACGAGTGTCAGGAAGAGAAGAGAAGAGAAGAGAAGAGAAGAAGACTCAGCTGGTCTTAAGTGAATCACACAGGCAGATAGTTGTAAATGTGTTTCCATTGTGGTGCAAGAGGAGGCATCCATCTTTATCTGGACACAGCAGGAGCTGGCAAACTAGTACAGTCACCAGGAGGGGAAAGAGATAGAAGCCGGCAGAGAGGGAGAGAGAGAATAAAAGAAGAAGCTGAGAGATAGATTTGTGTGATACCGTTCGTTTCTTTATGGTTACTTTGCTTTCTTTCCTTTAATATTTGTGTTTTGTTTGCATGTTTGCTTTCGTTATTCCCTGCTTTCTTTCCTATTTTGGCACTCCCTATTTTTCGGCACACCCCTCGGGCCTTGTCTCATTCTCGTTCTCCCTCTCTCCACCTCCATCCGCCTCTCCCTCTCTTCACCCAATTAGGCCTAATGGAACAGTGGCCTAATGACAAGGACCCTGGGGAACAAACACATTTAGACTCGCCTCCAGCCACCACCAGAGACACACACACACACCAGCAACGCTAGTGCTCTCCATTTAATACCAGTTGACGAGACAAATTAGCCACAGGAGGGAGAAAAATTAGCCAGAGGAGAACCACGGGTGCACATTCACCTCAAGAATTCTTTCTTCTGCGCTCTGGAGATGTAATTTTCATTATTTCCAAAATTTCCATTTCATTGCTTTGTTACTTTCTGAATCTAAAATCGACAGATCGCATCCATCCATCATTCACAGCTGTTCAGGAGAGATTCAGGATTGAAGCTCACCTCACTGAAATACATTGAGTTTGGCAAAGGCTACGTATTTGAGCTCGGCTGAAAATGCTTTAAGAACAACATGTAAACTGTTCAAATGAATTAATTCTACATGTCCATATATGAACTTAATAAATGAACACACACATTTTAAATGGGTACATAATCACTTATCTAGATGCCATTAAAGACAAGAATGCAATGAGTAACACTTAGGGACATTTTAACTACAACTACAGTTATTGCATTCTTGTAAATATTGTCTACATGTGTGTACATCATCATCATCATCCCACGCTCTCTTCCTCTCTGTCTGTCTCTCCCAGCTTCTCTCCTGTCATTCAGTCTGTTGGCAGTTTAGACGCACTGTTGTGTTTATGACACATTAACCTACTGTTGAGTTGTTATTCACGAATCCCAGTACGCCACTGAAAAACGCAAACACACACACATCAGATTAGCAGAGACATACACACATATAGTCACCCTCATAGTAACACAAGCACGCACACACACCTCTCTCTCAGGTGTCGGCACGGGGTTGGTGTGTATCTCATCAGTGGGTCTCTCTTCTTCGTCCAATCAGCTGTCATTATCCTCCACTATTCGCATCTCAATATGTCATCCCTGCAGGACGGGCGAGGTCATCAGTATTTGACAGGGGACACGGTTGTATTTGTGCAATTAGGTTTCATCTAATCATGAATGAGCCCTCATGTAGTCTTATTACACTCCTTTGTTCATGGGGCGGACTGTAGTTAGCGTTTGTGCTTTCAAGTCAGTTTGCTGTCATGAGCAGAATTTGAACTGCTGTTGCGGACGTTTCACACAAACACCCAAAAATGTCGGGAATGCTCTTAAACAGCTCTGTCATCTGCAAATTATGTTTAATTACTAATAAATTGCGACTGTAAGTGTGTTTTCAAAGAGAATGAAATACCACTTAGATTACGCTTTTTATCAACATAATGAGGAAATGTTTTAACAAGCGAATCTGGAAAGAAGCAAAATATTCACTGATAACATATTTTTTTTCTCATGATATCCTCGACTAAAGCATGATTGGTGTTTTCCATGGTTATGTCAAACCAATCAAAGAACTTGGTTAAGGTTAGGGAATGATGCTGGTTTAAAAGTCAAGACTGATTTAAAGGAGGAAGATCTTTCTTGGCTGGCAAAAGTCAAAGAGAGAGGTTTCTTTCAAACATTTGGAGAAACAGTTTAGTAGTATATAATCAGCTATGCTTTTAATGTTGTAGTATTGGTATTTATAGTACTCATAAACTAAAATAATTACCATAATCTGCCACAGGCACTTACAACATTCTAGATTATAATTCATTTAACTAAAACTGTACGTTTAGTGTGAATATAAAATACTACTTTAATTCTCCATTCCTAAGTTGTGTAATCTATATGCAAATGTTTTCTCAGTGGCGTTGCTGTGATGATCATGCATTGATTGACTGACCTGCTGAAACACACAGGTATGCGCATCCTGGTGAACCTCCTGCTCGACACTCTGCCCATGCTCGGCAACGTGCTGCTGCTCTGCTTCTTCGTCTTCTTCATCTTCGGCATCATCGGCGTGCAGCTGTGGGCGGGGCTGCTGAGGAACCGCTGCTACCTCGAGGAGAACTTCACCCTGTGAGTTAAACACTGTGGATCACTGCGTACAGTATGTGTGTGTGGGTTTTTTTTATTGTGTGTGTGTGTGTTTTGTGCTAATGCATTTGTATCTTAAAATTAAGTTGATGAACCATAAATGCAAGTCTCACCTCTATGCTTCCCATTGTTCCCCTTTCATTGTGTCATACTAGTGAAAATGAAAAGCCATGTTACAATAATACATCTATTAAAATGATAATGCATATGAGCCTAGTAGTTTCCCCTTTCACATGGTTTTCATAATAGATTATACATATACTCCATGTTTTGAATATTTTATCTGAATATTTGCATAAATCCATCTTCAAGCATTTCTACATGTTCCTTTCTCCACGTCTTTCGAGCTTCAAAGGCAGCAGTAACAGTACAGTTTTTTCCCAGTTTGCTACTAAGAACATGATTAGATTCCAGCTGCACGCCTCCATATTCATGACCCGACGTGACAGCATCACCTGCTGTGTGTGTGCGTGAGTGACATTCGCCAGTATTCAGGAGTGTTTGATTTCATGGCATCCTCTCAGTTTGCCCTTTTTTTTTAAATGCTGGCATCAGCTTGCTCGAAAGTCACATGCTCCCGATGTGCGTATGTGCTGCATATAAGCCACGTGTACTACTCTTTGCCTCTGTGCACTGTCTCTGATTATGCTGACGCGGCATATACTAATGACATATCTTATAGCCAGATGAAAGGAGACACGTGTCCGCCAGCAAAGTCCTGCCTGCTTTGTCCTCACCTTAAAGTTGAGAGGCAACATTCAGCTCAACAACCTCTCCTCTCAGTAATCGCTTCATGCGCTTACTTTAACCAATGTGGTCCACATTTATCTTCACTGGGCTAAAAGGTGATACAGTACTGAAGATATGACATTCCTACATGGGTTAAAGCGACAAGACACAACCTTGATCTTGAACTACAATGTCTTTTTCTTCCGGTACACTGGTCATCAGGTCTCTTTTTTTTTATTCGTGAGTGTTGCTTATTATTTAATCAAAGCATTATTTTTGCCTGTTATTTTAAAGCATTGTACTAACACATTATGCAGGTTTGACAGGGTGCTCGTGTGCTTAATTAGGAAGGTCGTCGGGAGTTAGTGCTTGAGGACTATTATGCTAAGTAAAGGGCTAACTCTGAGAGGTTATAATCGAGTGGGCTTAGTGTTGCAGTCAAGAGCGGCATTCACTGCCATTTTACACCCTCCCTCATTTGATCTCTACCTTTCTCTGTTCATGCCTTATCCGGCCTTATTCTTGCCGCTGTCTCCAATTAACCCACCTATTTCCCCTCTCAGTATTTTTAAGTATATGTGGCTCCTTTCCACTACATCTAATCCTCATTTATTTCTTCAAGTTCAAAAGCAAATTCATACAGAGACTGGGCAGTTTGTTGTGGAGACACAATCATTCCTGTAAGGTGCTCCATTACAAAACATGTCTTACACTCAGGCCTCAGAGAGCAGGCACCTCAAAAGGTATAGTTAATGTAAAGTTGCACTTCTGAAGCAAGATTATGCATGTTGGTCTCTGTTTCTCCTCCTTACTGCATCTATTTTTATCCGCTGTGTCGTCCCTTCTGCCATGCTTTTCCAAACCAATCTTTCCTCCCCAACTGTCCCAGAGTCTCAGTCTTAATACGATTGCTGCAAAGTGTCTCTTTTCTCTGCTGCTCCGTAGCCTTGATCCTTCCCTCCGTCTCGCTCTCCGCTGGCAGGTGTGTTCTCAGTGTGATGCCAGGTTTTGCCGTGCCACGCTGTGCGATGCCAAGTCACCGGCAGGGAGGCAACAGCCTTCATTCATGCTCCGCTACTCTGACAGGGGTCCTCTCTCTGTCTTATTCTTGATTTTTCTCTTTCTGCCTTCAGGTCTTTATCCCTTCTTCCACTTTAGCACCATTAGTGAATCACCAATGTGAACGCCACTGACAACCTCTCTCAGCTTTCTTCCCTTTAAGTTCACCTCTGTTGTCAGTCCCTCGTGTCCTCCATTGGATTGCATAAACGCTGCTGTGCTATAAGTCAGTGTAAGCTCAGTGTGTCTCAGCGCATACCTGCAAACTTTGTTGTGCCACCAAATCGATGCATGGTTTCTAAGCTACTCTCAGTGGGAAGTGGTAGCGCCTGACATGGCCACTGTTACTATCGACCCTGGAATTAGTGTGTGTGCACGCGTGTCGTGTGTGCATGTGTGTGGCTTGCAGTCCAGGTGAAAGGATAAATTCTCCACCTATGAATGTCAGCAGTATCTATCCTGATATTGACTCAGGGAGGCAGAGAAGGATCAGGAGAACTGGAGAGAAAGTGAAAGGAGGAGATGAGTGGAAATGTGAGCGGGACAATCTGAAAGAGAAAAGAAAAAGAAGAAGAGCAAAGGGCGAGAAGACTAAAAAGGAAAAGCCAAGGAGAGGATGACGAAGAGGAAAAGAGAAACAAAGGGGACATAAAGTGCATAAAGAAGAGATAACCACAAGAGAATAAAGAGAGAGTAAAAAAAAATCGTTCAAGTGTTAAATGCAATACAAGGCAAGGTTGTACTCTAAGCTTGAGGTATATCAGGGTAGGTGGCAGGATGAAGCAGCTGTGTGCAGGTGTGTGCATTTCCTACAATTTGCCTTCAGCCAGCCTTTTCCCAACAAGCATCTCCCAATGCAGACAAAAGAAAACGAGAGCGGAGACCGATATGTGCAGAGAAACAGGAATGAAACGTGAGAAAAAGGCCAATAGTGAGACAGGCAGAGACAGTGCAGTGAGTAAACACTGTAGGTCGAGCGACTGTACGTGAATGTGTGTGTTCAGTAATGGGCCTGCTGATGGAGAGCTTCTATTTTTGTCTTTACCCAGGCCCAGACCTTGGTATGAGCATCCACACCCTGGCCTCATTTGCTCCACAGTCATGTCAGATCACACACACCTAATATGCCTCGCTGACTGGCTCAGCAGTCTCTTTTCCAATTTCCTGGACGCTGTTTTCCCTAAATTTTATATTGCCTTTATGTCGTTTGTGTTCTCTTATTGCTGTTTCTCTTTTGAGCAGCTGTTTCCTGTTGCTTTTCATTTGCCTTCTTTTGCTTTGCACTTCCAACCTGTCGCTTTAAATGAACGTGTCCTCATTGTTTTCAAGCAAGCCTTCACTTTTCTTCTTCTTCTGTTTGTGTAATAGAATTTAAACCTATACTCATAATAGCTCATCAGCACATAACTGCACCAATAGCAGTCAATTCCCCCTTTGAATAAATCTACAGATGAAGATACGTGTCACTTCTCAGGTGGAAATGAAGTGGAAGACAGACTTTTTGGCAAGTCTCCATTAAAACTGAGACGTTTGAGAGACATCTCAGGATATGATGATGGTGGCAATCACTTCGATTCAGAGTTTAGAGAAGCGTGAATCCTTAAGTTTGACGCTCACTGTGAATGGGTTCATCGACGGTGTATTTACTGTATGTGCGTTATAGGTGTCAGTGCATGACAGTGTAATCTGTTCTTCTGCTGATTTCACACACAAGGCACACACACACAATCTCACATATGCTTTCCACATGTTTTTTTGTTTTTTTTTGCATGACAATCTGTTGTCTGGTGCTAAGAATACTCATCTTCAATGATGTGCTCGTACATTGATTATTTAATTTAATAAACAGCGTTTTCATCTAACCCTAACCCTGGATGCATTAAGAGAGAACAACCAGATTTCTCTCAGAATAGGGGCTCAAAGCAAAATACATATTGTTTCCTTTAGAAGACATGTTGACATGTTGATTTCAGACCTCCCCTCCAGTGAGCTCATTAATACCCCACACTTGTGAACACATTGCATTGCAGAAAGTGATGTATGATTATCTCCACCTATCACAGCCCCAGTCAAATGAGGTCCATGCGTTGAGCAGAGTAATCTCGACAGCGGTGCAGAGCTGTCCCTGTTTCAGATAATAGAACTCACTTGTTATTTCTGCTTTGTCAAGACCAGACCAATTATTTGCTTGCAACTGAAGTTTTTCTTTATTTATTTTACAGTATTGTATTGAACATCCTTTTGTAAAGCACATCAAGTGTTTGCTATAATGGCAGCAAAAGAATGCACTTCTTTATGTCTTGTTTGAGGAGTTGAGAGACAACATCGAAGGTGAAGGTTTACATATATGTGAAATGGTGTGAAATAAATCTCACGATCCATTGATGGTTGTGTTGGAACGCTGCAACAAAGTCTGCTGTAAAACTTCGAGTCCAATTTCGAGTCCACCTACTTTTCTTCTCCAAAAGGGATGAATAAAGGACTACAAGTAATTGAATGTGATGTCTTAGGTGCTGCTTGATTTCTCCTCAAGCCACTCATTTTGTCATGTCCTGACCGAGGCATGACCCGCCCTTGTTTACCACACCTGTCAGCCCGCCTTTAGCTTGCCGCACTGGCTTTAGGCAGTGTTCGTTAGTTCACTGCTGGGTCAGGTTTTTGTCTCTATATACTGTATATATCACTTACGCATCCATACTGATCCATTTATTAGTCTAGTAACACCAAGACTGGTCACTGAAACAAGGACATGCAAAAGAATGAAAAGATGAGAAAATGAAAAGTATGCATATGCATGTGCATACTGTATACTGTCAGACTACGCTTTAGTGAGACTGAGAAAGCAGGAAAAAGAGAGTAAATACTCCGTGTTCATGCAGGATAATTTGCATTTCTTAATTCACTCGCTTGCCTTCAATGATGCATTTATCCCACAGGCTTGGTTGAGTACTTCCGGGGATTTACTTCAGTGACTGCACTCTTTAACGTCTCTCGTTTCCCATTATCCCCTCTTGCTCCCTCTTGACTCTCTGTCTCACTGAAATTCTAATGAAACTTCCCAAATGAAGTCGTGAAACAGAATAAAAATCGATAATGTACTATATTGTATATACAGATTCTATTTCAAAACCAACTAACTTTTTTCCTTGTCCCTACCCCAGCTCTTCAGGTATGACCCCTCCTGCGCCATACTACCAGCCAGAGGAGGATGATGAACGCCCATTCATCTGCTCCCTGGCGTCGGACAACGGCATCATGTCGTGCATTGATGTGCCGGCGAGGCGCGAAGGAGGACGAACATGCTGCCTGGACAAGGAGGACGCGCTCCACAGACAGGCTCTGGGCCTGAGTCCTGAGCCAATGGCCAACGGGAGTGGAGCTGGAGAAGCCATGGGTCTGTGCATCAACTGGAACCAGTATTACACCCGGTGCCACACAGGAAATAGTAACCCCCACAAAGGTGCCATCAACTTTGACAACATTGTCTACGCCTGGATTGTTATTTTTCAGGTATGTCTCAAATGGACAGGTGAGGTGCAGGTCAGGTTGGACTGTCCACTGGTGATCTTTGAATGAGTTCAATCTAACTACACATATTGTTTTTTACATGCATTCTTAATTTATTACGCATGGGAGTTAGTTATTTTATATGTTCAAGATCAAATGAGTTCAGAAAACATTGCATTTAAACATGTGACAGGAACTAGGCTGCAGTAGGATGTAAATGTTTTGTCTGCTGAGCAAGCTTGTTAACATGCAAATGTTTATTTCCTCACACTCCTAGGTGATCACTCTGGAGGGCTGGGTGGAGATCATGTATTATGTAATGGATGCCCATTCCTTCTACAACTTCATCTACTTCATTTTACTCATCATTGTAAGTAAGATTCAGAAGTACAGTTATTAGTATATTAGTGCTCCCTGCCAACTTACACATCTAGTGTACAATGTGCTCTGATGATTAAAAAACGAATAAATAAATAAATAAATAAATAATGGAGCACCACTGTAGTTAGTCGCTCTGGAGATAAAAATCTCTTATAACATTTTCTCATAATGATCATACAAGTGGACATCATTGGTCTCCTGCACATCAATAAATTGGATGAGGATATTTCCTGACTAGTGGATTGAAGTGTTAATAGACTTGTGGAAATCAATAGTAGCATAAAGGACAGTCTACAATCAATGTCCGAGGGAGGAAGGGAGGGTGGGGAGGAGGTGGATGTTACGTAAATGTATCTTTGGTTGTGAGTAGGACAAAAAAGGAGAGAAGAGGAGGAAGGACAGTTGAAAAAGACAAGAAAATATAAGAATAAAAAGTGCCTGTATGTAGACTGTGTGCAAGAGCCCCGTCAGCTCTCAGAAGGTGGCACAATGAAGGTTGTTTAATTCAACGTTCACATATCTTTGGCTCTCTTTGAAATGGCATTCAGTCACTCTGTATTTACTGAGGAAAGAAAAAATTAATGGAATCTGAGTAGAGGAAACAGGGTGATGAATGCAAACGTACCAATCAGTCAGAAGCACATTGTATAATTTTCATAATTCACTATGATGAAAAGGCACGAAACTTAAACAGAGTGCAAGACCTGCCCCACAGAACATTTTTTTTTTGTCCTTGCCCTCTTCTTCCTCACAACATAGGCCTTTATAGGCTGAGGTGAATATTGGCATCGTGGCTGCAGCTGTAAATTTCATCTCGTTTTTGGCACATCTGACCTGAGGTTGGCGTTTTCCAGTGTAAGCACCTTATGGCACCCAGAGACAGTTATCAACATGCCACAGTGTAATCACGTTTTCCTGCTTTATTCTGCTACATTGATCACAATCTCGTGTCCTGTGGCTGCTACAATTGGGCTTTGGGAACAGACAGAAGAAGTTAATTTGCTTTTAAATTCAGTATGCATCGCTCCAGTGGTTTACACAACAGGAACAACCAAGCAAACACGCTGCTCCCTTTGTGGTGCATGATTGATTGACACATACGTGCTGCCCCCTTTTGAGTTTCCCTGCAAGGCTCCAGCCTGTTTGGCAACTTGTAGTCAAAGGTCCTAGGGGATGCCTTGGAAGTGTTGCTGACACCCTGAGAAGTTTTCAGAGATTTTGCTTGTGTAATGAGGGTCACCTTATTTTCTTTTACTTATCTAATTCTTTCTCTCTGTGTGTGTGTGTGTGTGTGTGTGTGTGTGTGTGTGTCTTGCATCATTATGAAGTTGCCCTGTGCTTTAAAGCTTGTTAGTTGATCCTGTAAGTGTGTGTTCTCAGATCCGACCTAAACTCAGAGACAAAGAGAAGTTTGACCTCCACAGTATCAAACAGAGAGTCTCTATCTGTTTGATACTTGATATACTGTTGACTGTGCAACCTAAATGTCTATATTGGTGTCACATTGACGAGGTTTTATGAAGTGTTCCTGAGCCCATGTAGTAACCTCCTTTACACAACCATGTGTTTGACAAAGTGTTGAACCTCTCTCCATCCTTGCTTGTGAACGACTGAGACTTTCCAGGATGAACCTTTCATACCCAATCATGATACTATCACCTGTTACCAATGAACCTGTTTACCTGTGGAATGATCCAAACAGGTGTTTTTGGATCAGGCCACAACTTTCACAGTCTTTTGTTGCTCCTGTCCCAACTTGTTTGAAACGTGTTGCTGCTATAAGTATATATTCAAATCATCGAAGCTGATCAGGCCAAATATGATATGTTGTCTTTGTCCTGTTTTCAATTGAGCATATCTCAAAAAGGATTAGCAAATTGTCACATTCTGCTTTACTTATGTTTTACACAGAGTCACAACTTTATTGGAATCGGGGTTGTAGATTAGGGTTCGGCATTTTGATGTAATGGTTAAGGTTTGGGTAAGGGAATGCATTATGTCAATGAGGGAAGTGTGTGTGTGTGTGTGTTTCAGTGAAAAAAATATACACATAAATGTATTTGACAGCTGCTGCATGAAAGCACGTGGACAGATGCAATCAGCTGCACACTCAGCCTGCCATCTTAATTTGTGTGTGTGAGAGTGTGATTACACATGCTTTTGTCTGTGCGAATGTGTATGCGTGTGTGTGTGTGTGGATATGACTTAGGGTACTTTCGGAGACACATTTCAGACTCAAGACCAGTTAATTGGGGAGAACAGGTGCAATTGTGGACAAAAACTGTGTCCCCAATTGGAAAACAGCTGATTTTTGGACCATTGGTCATGATTTGTGTTGGGATAAGTCTCCAGGAAATGAATGTAAGTCTATGTAACGTCCCCAAAAATGACCTAAGTAAACGTGTGTGTGTGTGTGTGTGTGTGTGTGTGTGTGTGTGTGTGTGTGTGTGTGTGTGTGTGTGTGTGTGTGTGTGTGTGCATGCATAATGCTGTGATCATCTGAATGTGTGTTATTGGACTGCCCTCCCTGATTATGCGCAAAGCTGTCTACTGATCAGAATCACAGAATAGACACACACACAGATGCAAGTCTGGAGGGAAATCAAAGCCTCACACACCTGCAGACCTGCTTTGACCCACAGGCCACAGATGGGCATCTCTCCTCCCTCTCTCCACACACACACACACACACACACACACACACTCAGACCCCTCCCTTCTATGTTTCCTCTCCCTTTCTGTCTCTGTGAATATCTCTGGAGTTGCTTCTTTTTCATTCCTCCCAGCCTCTCCAGTCTGTCCTTCACTTTCTCCTGCATCTTTGATCACTGGGGATGAAAGTCTATAGGTGGAAGGTCATTAAGTTTGGATTTTCTGGATTTTATCTGTGCATGTTATAGAGTGTTTTGCCCTTGTTGGTGATCTGTGTGAGTTCTTGATACGTGTCCAAGGAGAAACAGGGAAACATGTTCAGATTTGTAATGCACAAAATCGAGACTCTGCTGCGAGCTGCTATATCCATCCAGCAGTCTGGTTCTTGAGTTGTTCGACATTAGCTTATATTGATTTAATCATTGTTCCGTAACCAGGTTGGAGTAGTCCAATAAAAGCCATTTTAGCGGCCCTGTAGTGATTCCCATTACTGCCACTAAAAGGGTCAGCCAACACGTAGCATTCACAACTCACCCCATCTTCTCCCTGCAACTATTCCTCCAACCTTCACACTCATGATAAGAAAGTGAAAGCTCTTTTGTGAGAAAGAGTAAAAAATAGATATACTGGGTAAAGGCATGTTCGCGAGAAGCGCTGTGGAGCACGGGCATGAGACAAATAAAGAGAGATATTGAGCTGGAGTAGGGGCGGGAGGGAAAGTTAAGTCGGAGTCAGAGAATGAAAGGAGGAGAGAGAAAGATAGCCAGACGCTGAACTGTGCTTTGGGCATGTGTTGGCTCTGTCTGTCTGCTCCAATCAACCTCGGTTTGGGAGGGAGCCAGCCCTCAGAGACCTTTAGCATGTGTGCTAACATTTCTACAGGGGGATTGGCAGACATTTTTAGAATCAGCAAGCGTGTGAATTTGATGTAAAAACAAGTTTGTATTTACCGTCGGAAAATCCCAATTATTCACATGTCATGTTTCTTAAATGAGCAACATCTGCTTTAGCCATAGGCTGGTTATTTAAATAAGACACTGCTGGCTCTTATTGTTTGGGTTGCATCTTCATTAAGTTCATTAAATCTTGAGTTCTGGATCCTAGATATTAGTTCATGTACCCTGCAGTCATTTTCCATTGGTTGCTTTATCCACCTTCATTATTATTATACAACTTAACTCACCCAACAAGTTCCACATCCACATCTAACTTTCCGTTTGCTCTTCCGCATCCACCCAGATTGGTTCGTTCTTCATGATCAACCTGTGCCTGGTGGTTATCGCCACCCAGTTCTCAGAGACCAAGCAGCGGGAACACCAGCTGATGCAAGAGCAAAGAGCGCAGTGCTTGTCCTCCTCCACCCTGGCCAGCATGGCCGAGCCGGGAGATTGTTACGAGGAGATCTTCCAGCTGGTGTGCCATGTCCTCCGCAAGGCCAAGAGGAGATCGGCAGCTCTGTACTACACGCTGAGGGGCAAACCCCCACCAGCTGGTGGAGGCAGAGGAAACAGGCGTGGCGGAGGGAACGTGAATGGAGAACGGCATCATTCCAGACACCCAAGATGTGAGTAGGAGGGCCTCAGCAATGACATGTGAATATGTCTTATTTATGTAAGATTTGACACTTGAAATATGGTCAGGCCACTAACTATGGTTGACTACAAATTTGGCTTTGCATTTTGACGGCTGTGATTTTGGGGGTGATGTGCTGTATATACTGTTCTGTTCAAAAACACATTTGAAGCTTTTGCAACAATTGCAAATCCTATATATTTTGCATCGAAATCTCAAAATAAAATGCATCCATAGTCTCATATATTCTTTCTATTATGTCCATCTAGCTTTCCACTGTCCGCACCAGAGCAAGCCAGACCACAGCTCTCAGCCACTGGCCAACTCCATCAGCCTGTCTGTCCCTCAGAATCCCGAGGACTGCCCTATATGTGCGTTATCACTGAAAGAGGGGGCGAGGGCCGTGGGAGACTCCGCCAACGGGGAGGAAGATGAGGAGGATGCAGTGAAAGAGACGGGCAAGGAGGAGAACCATCTGGAGGAGAGAGGGGATGGGGAGAAGAAGAGGAAGAGGTCGTGCTTTGGACATTGTAAAGACATTTGGAACGATATGAGGAGGAAGCTCTGGGGCATCGTGGAGAGCAAGTACTTCAGCAGGGGCATCATGATCGCTATTCTCATCAACACCATCAGTATGGGCATCGAGCACCATAACCAGGTAAAGATGGTTTCAAGCCCCAGAAAAAGACATTTATTTCGAAAAGAGAGAGAGGGTCTTCATTTTTTATTCTTCAATTTTATAACTTGTTTTCAACTGAATTAATTTCATCCTTTGTGTGTTTCACATCAAAGCACTCAGAGGCCATAATCTCCTTGTGAAACTTCTGCAGTGTTTCATTACATTGACAGCAGGCTAATACCTAGAAAGAAAAGCAAAGCACAATTAATCATCAATTAATCAAATAGCAATAATGTTATCGTTCAAAACAGCCACTTTTTGGTCCAGGTCTTTGTTGGGGCCCGGCTTTTATTTTAAATTTAGATTACTCCATTTATACGTGATCTTAGATCTTAGATAGTGAATAATTTGGAAATTTGTATATAAAGTTTTTATTGTGTCATTACACAGATATATACATCACCTTTAATCCTTTAGACTATAGAGTCAATATAATGCTATAGAGTAATAATTCCTCGCTCTTTTCTCACTCCCACAAATCACCACAGCCTCAGCAGTCAAACCACCATCACTGCTGATGAAGCACCGCTGCTCGAAATATCATAATAGCAGATGACATTCAGAAGGATGAGTGTGGGAGTGGAGCATCAGTGCCATGCAGTTTCCTGACAGAGGTGTAAACATTTAGCCCAGCGGTAGACAAAACCGAGCTGGCTTTTAACATTGGCCAGGCTCCTCAGAGGCAGACGAGGCAGGTGTCTGAGAGCGAGAGTGGGAGAAACCTGCCAAGAGCACACATGCACGCATGCATACAAACAAACACAAACACGCACAATACGCATCCATCTGTGTCCAGCGTGCTCATGCACATAAACGGATATCTTTTTATATTTGTGGGCATGCACCAACAGAAACACATGCAGGAACATACTGTACACTCACAAGCTGTTACATAAAACAACTTTTTCCTTTTCCCTCATTTCACTCTCTCAACTCATGCCATTCTGTTTTATCTCCCTTCACTTTTTCTCTCCCGCTCCCTCCCTTGTTAATTTTACTTGCACCTCTCTCCCCCTATTTTCTCCGTAAATCCCTCTGTGCACCTTCCCTTTGCACGTTCCTTCCCACGCTCACTCCTTTGTTCCTTGCCGCCTTTCTTCCTTCCACCCTTCCCTCCTTACCCCAAGTGTCTCATCTACTCTCTGCCACTCTTTTACCTCCCTCAGTTTCACCCTCTGTCTCCCCACTTCTCTCTCTCTCTCTCTCTTTCTCTCTCTCTCTCCCTTTCTCTCATCCACCCACTCACTCTTTGACAGCGTACAGAGTAGTTGCTTTCTCTCATCTCTGAAGACTCTAAAAATAAACGAGGGTTGTGGGGGGGAGGAAGAGAAGGAGACGAGCGAGAGGGGAAGAACGAGGCAGACGCCGGTTACACAGCAGTTTTCAGCTCAATTCCCTGTGTGATTCTGAGCGTGAGTGAGCGTGCGCGCGTCAAAGCAGGGCGCGTGTACAGAAACACGCACAGACATTTGCATGCGCACACTCACAGATGCTTTGTCTGTCTGTCTCTTGAGTCTTTCTCCCGCCACAGTTTCCACAGGCTGACACAGAAGCAGTGATACAAGTGCATGTTTTTCGCTCTGCAGTAGAAAAGTCTTACCTCATGCAATTTTGTTCTAAAACAGGAACTCTGAAACTGATGTGCTCCTCTCCAAAAAATGACTAACCACAGGGCTGCCTCACTTGCACAACACCCTGCTTAAGGGAAATGTTCACGTCAAGTGTGTGGTTTCAAATAAAAATTGCATCTGTGTAGTTATGGTCTTGCAATTTTTGATGGCGATTATTTTATTTTTATTTTTATGTTGAACTGGATTGTTAATGCGTGTTTGTGTGTGGACAAGAAATTGGCATACTGGAATTGGGGCTTGTAAGCTGTAGCTCAGTCATTCATATTCAAGACAGCGCGCTCACTGACTGAGGGCACATTGCAAAAGAGAAACAGGGAGAGGTTGTTTGTCTGGAAGGGTAAAATATGAAATACTATTCAGGAGATGGAAACTTACGAGTAATGTGGGAGGACACAGGTATAAGGACATGAAGACATGGTTAGAGAAAGAAAGGTAATGGGTGAAGAAGATGAAAAGCAGAGAGGTGGAGGAAAGCAAGGAGAGTGAGAAATGAAGTCTGAGTTAAACTGTGGTCATGACGGCTATGATGGTTCTGTCAATAGCAATAAATCTCAAAATATCCTCGATGTGTTCTTATGATTGGCGAGTGAGTTCTGGACGTATTTCAAGGTTACTGCTGAGGGATGAAAAGTATTTGTGTTTTTCTCTTTCTATTTCCATTGTCATCATCTAAAGCACTCTGTAGTCTGCTGATTGGTCTGGCTTCCTCCTGCAGCTACAGCTGGAATGAGTCTCAGTAGATGTTTTCCAGACTAAAACTAAAATTGAGCTCATGAGATTCACCTTGCTTTTGGTGGGCTTATTTCATTTCCTCCCATCCCTTTTTGTCATCTCTTTTCTCGCCTCTAATCGAGCATTTTTCTCTCCATCACTCATCATCCATTCCTCAACAATCCCTCCTCTCACTCCTCTTCCTTCTACCGTTCTCCCTCCTCTGATCGACGGGAGGATATTGATCGGGAAGAGATGGGTCTGCCTGATAATGAGACTCAGAAAGAGAAACAAAAAAGGGACAGGGGGTTGCGGATAGATTGGGAGAAAAAGCGGATTAGAGGAGGGGAGGGTTGAGAGTGTGCTTTTTTTTTCTCTGACATGGTTTGCTAACTTTGGCAGGGCAAGCTGGCTATTTCTCCTCTGGCTTTGAAACAGAAATTCACAGGGGGTATCAGAGAAAGCATCTGATCCATATCGTGCATAACACACACTCGCTCACACACACACACATACACAAAATATACTCGCATGAAGCCAGTCCTCTTGCGCACACGCACATACAAATGGAAATAAACCTGGCATTGACTGACGTGAGCGCGTGTGTGTTCTTGTGTGCACGGTTCGTGTGTGTATGTGTTCCTTTGCCAATTCCAGATAACATGCTCTCCTATTCAGCCACTGTTTGACACCATGTGCTACACAGACAATACACACTCTCCATTCCCTTTCTCATTTCCCTGTGTGTTATTGCTGATGTGATGTTCTCTGAGTTTTCCCTCAAAATTTTGCAGCTGTGCTAAAAACACAGTTTGTTTCTCTGTTTTCAGTCTCTTCCTCTCTGTCTGTTACCTATCTAAGATAAGGTGTACGTGTTAATTTTATTTGCCCGGTAAGAGAGAATTCTCTTTTTCAAGTGACTGACAGTTTGAGTGACAGCCTTTTCGACACAGGCGGAGAACTGTGAAGCGCACGCAATTGTTTTCTTCATAGTGGCTCCGGCATCTTTTGTTGCAGCGGCAGTGATTGCAAAGCAGTGGTTTAATATCAATGATGTTTTTATCTCTTTGTCTGTACCTGCCTCTCTGTGCCTATCTCTGTTCTGTTTTTAACTTGGATCGCTTGTAACTTGACCCTTTTATCTTTTGCCTGCCACTTTGTCTATACCCGCTTCCACGTCTTACTTATGATTTTCATCATGCATTTCTGTTTCTGCCCCCCCCCCTCACCTGTCTCCACCAAGCCCGACGAGCTGACCAACGTCCTGGAGATCTGCAACATCGTCTTCACCAGCATGTTCACCCTCGAGATGATCCTGAAGCTCACTGCTTTTGGCTTCTTCGAGTACCTGAGGAACCCCTATAACATCTTTGACGGCATCATTGTCATCATCAGGTCTGCAAGCTACAAAATTCATTTGCCGATTGTCAAAAGTTGGCCTGTTACTTAATCAAGTTGTGTATTGTGAAAGTTAATAAAAATGATCTAAGAGTTACAAACTCTGTTCTAAAACTAGAGAATCCAGAGATATGGAGCTTCAAATCATTCGACTGGAAAATAATGAGAGTTATTGTCCAAATACTGTGCATCTAATTGTGTTTCAAGACAAATATTTATCCTATCTTTTTTTTGGTTTGTTCCCCATGGATCTTTGCATTTAACATGCACAACTTGTTTTATGTGACAAATAAAGACACTATAATATAGAAATACAGGAGCTGTCGAGCAGCATGGGGATAAAATCTGTAAAATGCAGCCGTATTCCTTATCACACTCATATGGATTATGTATAATCATACACTCAGAATTTCTCTATCTTGAACGATGCACTTTAATGTGTTTTTATTTAGTATAAAGCACAGACTTATCCTTTTATCTGATCTTCTCTTATCTAGTGTTTTCTTCTATTCATTTTTGAAGTTCTCTCCACATTCCCCGACTATAACAATATGCATTCGTTTGTCGAGTGATTTCCATTTGTTTTATTTTAATTTCTCCACATCTCCTCACTGTATCTCTATCTCCCTCTGTAAAACACACATGCACACCGCCCGATGCGACTCAGTGTGTGTGAGATCATCGGCCAGGCAGACGGCGGCCTGTCAGTGCTGAGGACTTTCAGGCTGCTGAGGGTCATTAAGCTGGTGAGGTTCATGCCTGCGCTGAGGCGGCAGCTGGTGGTGCTGATGAAGACCATGGACAACGTGGCCACTTTCTGTATGCTGCTCATGCTGTTCATCTTCATCTTCAGGTAATGGAGGGGCACGGGGGCACAGATTTATTCGGAATATGGCTCAAAAAAAAAGAAATGAACAAGACACAGAGAGGGCGAGGAAGTGTAGGAGTAGGAGAAGATAGATTGTGGTGTGTAGATATGTACAGTATGTCCCTGTATGTGTACACATACTGTATGTCAAGTCCTTTGACATACAGTATGTGTACACATACATACAATATTCCAAATCACAAAACTGCCTCAAGGGGTTTTCCAATTTTTAAAACATACTACACCCTTTACCCTTAGACCCTTGACTCAGATATGGATCCTTCTCTCAGGATAGACAGACATGCAATAGATGTTGTGTGCACAGAATAGACCAACAATATATATTTATATACCGTGCCTGATAGTTTCACAGCCTAAGACCGGCTGTTTTGTTGCCACTCCAAATCTTTGAATACAATAATAAAAGCTGTGAGAACATCAGCAGATTAAGCCAAAATATAGTAGTTGAGCACGGTGCAGACAGCCATAGCCAAGGGTCTGAACACAGTTTGTGCAAAATAATAGGATTAGCTTCCGATTATTGGAGTTCCACCTCATTTTTGCTCAAACCGTGTCTGAGTTGTTGTGTCTTAGTTTCTCTTTGGGCTGCCTCCTTCTCCAGCATTACTTCTACCGTGAAAGTTACCTTGACTCGTTTGTCTGTCTGTCAACAGTATGTTTGACATTCAACTTTTGAATTTCCATTAAATCTGACAGATAGGCCAAGAGACTCATATTAAATTTCAGAAGCATATTGATAAATTGGTTTAATTTAAAGTTGACATCTTCAGTTTTGACTGGAAAAATGGTTTGCAATGCACCATAAGAAATGCTTAGATTTAATTATACCACTAGGTCAACTGTAAAATTAAAGCAATGGAGAGGGTGAGTGGTCCTAATAGTTTTCAAAATTATTCTCTAAATTACAGTAAACAGTTAAAGAGGTAAGACAGCATTTGCATTGTACCTAAATGAATATTGCGATGCAGATGCCTAAAACTGTAATTTACAGTAATATAATCATTCAGTCTGATCTCTCCTCTTGTTAACCTCCCCCAGTGTACACACACACACACACACACACACACTCCCTACCCTTCCCTCCGTGGGCGATAACCGAAAATGAAGATGGTATTAACAGAATTATTGTTATTTGAATAATTTATCATAATTGTTGCAAGTACAATCATTTTTACATGATAGATATGAGTTCTACAGCAGCGCAATGCTATTAACCCAGTCCTGCTCGTCTCTGTACGAGCGTATGTGTGTTTGTGGACTTCATGTGTGTGTGCACCTGTCTACCAACTTCTTTACCCCTGCAGCACAGCAATCAAGCGTGAGCGTGCCAAGACAGATGGCATCAGAGCTTTTAGCCAGTTAATGCTAGCCTGAGCGAGTAGCATTTGGCCTATACGTCTAGCCACTGCAGCTTTTAGTGAGCAGTTAATGTACAGCACCACTCAGCTAAGACATCAAGTTTTAAAACCTCTCCATAAATTGGTCTAAAGAAAGCGGCGATGAATGAGAATATGAGCGCCATTGTCTGGGGTTCACAGTCTTGTGACGACAGAAAACAGATGAGAGTAGACAGAAAGAAAGGGAGTAAAACACAAAAAATAGAGCTTTGAATGAAACAGAAATAGTAACTGTATTGTACAGTATGTGTGGATAGCCTTATGTGTATCCAGTAGTGTACTGGCCATCTAGCAAACCCGGACAAATCCCAGTGGGCCGCCACATCGGTGGGCCGGTGGAGCGTCAAAGAGTCTTACCAGCCCAGTATATTTACAGGCCCTGTCACATGTCAGCAGACCAGCATGCTGTGTGTGTGTGTCCCAGTGGATAGGTTCAGGATTTCTTTCCCAGTACATGTAGTATATGTGTGTATGTTATGTCTAAGGTTTGGAACATAGAGCCCATGACCACTGAAATCCTCACTGTACTTCTTCAATGTACAATTCAATACCATAAATGCAGTATACTCATATTCTGAGAAACCCCTTCCTGTGTTGCAGTATCCTGGGAATGCACATCTTTGGGTGTAAGTTCAGTCTGAAGACAGAGGCAGGGGACACAGTGCCTGACAGGAAGAACTTTGACTCCCTGCTCTGGGCCATCGTCACCGTCTTCCAGGTACGAACACTTTAAAGACACCAGTTGAAGTGCTGTTCAACATATGCTTATTTTTTGTGCCTGTATCTTTTTTTAACTATTATAGTTTAAATTTCTGTTTAAACTAAGTAAACATCATGTATTCAACAATATAGCAAAGTGTGAGATTAACAAAGTTTAGCTTCATTTATAAGCTATCATTACATTCACAGTCCTTCAGCAAAGAACTCAATAGGCTGCACCCGGGTCCCATTTCAAAAAATACTGCTAAGTTACCATCAAAAAGCACAATTTATAGAAAAAACACATCACTATCACTACGACATATGTGTCTGCTGTAAAGGAGTAATGTAAGCTCCATACCACACTATTATAATTTGAAATAAATTGAAAACATGCCACTTGCATAAGCACTGAATATCAAACAATCCAGCAAAGTGTGACATTAACAAAGTCCAGCTATAAGCTATCATGACATTCATAATCCCTCGGCTGAGAAAACAATAGGCTACACCAGCAGGTCCCATTTCAAAAATGGCTGCTATCATCAAGAAGCACAGTTTATACAAGAAGCACATTAGTATGACTTGCACGTGTCAGCAAACTATAGGAGCAATGTAAGCTTTATACCAACGCATCACAGCGCACTGAACATCTGCAGCGTCGTGCGAGACAGCGAGTCTTGAACAATGAAATAATTTCATCATAATCCAAAGTGTCTGTCAGCTCCTTTCCAAATGAAAGAACAGATAAACTGCTCAGTCGGCCTGTGAGCACAGTTGCCCTGTTGCTTGTTTTGATCCAGTTAACAGTGGAAAACAAGCACTCAGCCGCGCAGCTTGTTATCGGAAGAGTAATGAGGCCTGAACAAAACAGTTAATGTTTGGAAAGATGTCTTTGATACAGGAGTCAAGAACCTCGATGAGCGAGGGACAAGAATGACCCCACTTACTTTGCTTTTCAATTGCTGTGCATATACCATCACTTGGGGGCCTTCAGTGGAGAGTTCATAATGTGCACTTGGTGACCACTTCCTCCATTTGGTCAAAAGAGTCCCACACACAGGAAAGATGCTGGTGATGTGTCATGGACTGCCAATTGAACAGCATAAAGGCAGTACCAGCACCATCCCACAAACGTTTGAACTTTGACTTTTCATTACAAGTGACAGGAAGTCAGGAGGTTTATATGGTTTTTATGATTATGCTGTGTGCTTTGATCTAGATCAGGCACATCCAGGTACACATTTGTGTGTTACTGCATGAATGTTTTCTGTAGATTCTAACTCAGGAGGACTGGAACATGGTGTTGTACAATGGCATGGCATCCACCTCGCCCTGTGCTGCTCTCTACTTCGTTGCTCTTATGACATTTGGAAACTACGTGCTCTTCAATTTACTGGTTGCCATCTTGGTCGAGGGTTTCCAGGCTGAGGTAAGACATCTTGGTTGAGGGCATTGGACAGTGTTCACTTCGCAGAAGACAAATGAAAGAGGCATAACAAGATATGGGCCAAGCTATTCATGATCTGTGTTTCTTTGCTATAAGCTGAGAACACGATGCAGAATGTTATTAACGTTGTTAAACTGTTGTTGGTTGAAACATGTTACATCATATAATCTTGTTGCATAATTTAAAGAATTACGTGTATATACTTTATTAATGAGGATTATTCAACAACAGTAATACATTTTTGTTATATTGAATGTCAGTACTTTGTGCACATTGACTTGTGTCAGAGTTACAACTGAATTCAACAGATTTGACAAGTGAAAGTAAACCAAGCAGGCTTGTAAAAAATTGCCCCTTATAGTAGATAATTGGTTGATAAGGAGAGTGCAAATGATTGGAGGTTCCTATTTAAATAAACATGTGATTGATTATTATTTCTACACCTTTCACTCTCCCACTCTCTGCTTTGTAATCTTCCTCTATCATCTCCTCTCATGTCTCCTCTTCATTGCCGTGTCTCTCATCTCTTTCCTTTTCTCCCCGTGCCTCTCTTTCTCTCTCACCCATTCATTTTCTCTCGCTGTCCCCGATACAGGGTGATGCAAACCGCTCTTACTCGGATGATGACAGGTCTTCCTGTAATTTTGAGGAGAATGATAAGCAGAAAGACTCTCTGCATCTCTCAGGTATTAAGTGCCTCTAGGACAGAGCTGCCCAAAGTTGGTCCGCCATAAGGTTCAATTTGTTCTGACAGATGTTTCTGGGGAAAAAAACATTAAAATTGATATTTAAAAAATTATAATATAAATTGTCATCTATGCTGCTTTTTGTCGTGAAAAGGGCTCTTTAAATCTTGGATCCCTAATTATTAAAGTGACGCTTCAGCTTTGGCCACTAAGGGAAAAAGTTTGGGCACCCCTGCTCTTTACAGCACTTTCTTTGTTTTGTTTTGTTAAATAAAGATTGATTTTCTTCTCACCTCTGAAATGATATTTCACCCCTACATATGGGGTCCCGCCTAGAAACTGTTAATTTAATTTTAATCCAGATTTTTAGCCGTTAAGCACTCCAGAAAACCACCAGCTGTTTCATTGTCGTACAATTTCCACAACAAACATTGCTAAGCATCTTTTCCCAGTCTGACATGTAAGCTGCACAAACTTTAAATAATGCATGCCTGATGCCACTTCTCCATCCAACCTTCTCCCCTCTTCTCCCCGTAGGCAACAAAGTGAACTCACCAAGAACCAACCAAAGCATCTTGCTAGTGTAGAGCAGCATTTAGCAGCATGTTAGGGAGGTCTCTGATGACGTCTGATCACAGTCCTCCTGAGCCAAAATGTTGCCTTTTAAATGTCAGCTTACCTGAGAAAAAAAACACATTTGGAATGTTAATAGTTCCTTGAGACCTATTCCACCAAAAGATATGTTTGAGAATGGACGAACCGCTGGCAGATATTCCTCTCTTTCACCATTACGAGCTCCTCTCTGGCTCCTGTGAGGTGATTTAGTGTAAATTAAACCGTCCTCCTCCTCCTCTAAGCTGGCCATAACATCATTTTAGGACATTTATGTTGTAGTGATGGAGAGGACCGAATTCTGTTTGCATGGCAGCAACAGAGAAGAAGCACCAGAGAAAACACTAAGACTGTTATCTGCATCTTATCTTCTTATTCTCTCCCTCCCTTTATCACCACTTGTTCCTTTCCTCCTCCTTCTTCTCGTCGCTTCCTCTTTCCTACAGACCCAAAGATCTGTACATTAACTCCTAATGGACACCTGGACCTGTCCCCACTGCCCCCTGGTCTGTTTCCAGGAGAGAGGTTGACCTTTGCTCTCGGCTCCAGGAAGAATAGCGTTATTTCTCTTGGCAGGGCCAACCTGGAGCAGAGGGCTGTGGTAAGTGGAGACGACTGTAAAGAGAGAAGATGAAAAAAAACATGAGGCTGCTGGTTGTTAGTTGTTGGTTGGCTGACTAGTCATTAAGTTTTGATATGACTGAAACAGTGTAATAGTTGTTTTATAATTCTTTTTTTTTTTCCGTAAATTTCCCCACTGTGGGACGAATAAAGGTTTATCTTATTTCTTAAAAAAAAACCCTCTTTACTCTTTTGGCTTTACCTCATTAATTTAAAGTTATACAATAAGTTATACAATATTAACTCAGCAGACTATTTAATTATCTAATTTAATTTAATTAAATTAGTTATGGCACTTGCATTGACTAAAAGTACGGACTGCTCTCACAAAGGTATTTCCAAGTTTTAATGTAATGAGTATAGCTTATGATTACATTGCTATATTCATCTTTTTTTCTATTATGATGATGCGTGTGTGGTCATTGGATTAGTTCTGTTTCTTTTTGCCAGACAGAGTGTGAATTACAGGAGGCAGACACCTCTCTCTCTTTCTCAGTATCCAGGTCGAAGTTACCACAACTGGGGCCGCCCGCTCCCTCCCCATCCTCAGGCCTTGTGGGCCCGTCGCTCCAGCTGGAACAGCCTGGGAGGATGCCGTCCCTGCTCCTCCTCATCTCCCTCCGCTAGTCCGGCCTTCACCCCCACCTCCGCAAGGCCCTTCTATGGCTACGGCTTGGGGGGTCTTGGTGGGGTGGTTGGAGGGAGTCTTCGCATCCGCGGTCCCCGTGCCTCTTCATCCCCACGCCGCCACCTCCACCACGTCCACCCGGACGAGGAGGAGTCTCTCCTCTCTCCCCCTGCTGTTGCTCCACGATCTCTTCACCTTCCCCATCCTACGCTCCCGGGCCACTTCGTACCCAGGAGGGATCGCAGGGCTCTGTCACTGGAGCTGCCCCACCTGCTGCAGGTGCCAGGTCCGCCTCAAGCTCCGCTGCTGCCACACCATCCCTTGCCCCCCATGACTCTCCACACTCACCAGAGGAAGAAGAGCTTCTCTGGGGGGGTGGTAATTAGCGGAGGTGGTGGCGGTGGGCTCGACAGCCTTGGCGGCTTAGGAGGGGTACACCAAGACTGTAATGGGAAGACTCCTCTGTCTCACCTTCTCCAGCCCCCGACCAGACACCCAACCGAGCAGGCTGGAGGGGTGAACCCCCAGAGCCAGCTGATGGCCGACGTCTTCCCCCAGGTTAACACCCGCAGCAAAGACCGGGAGGACCTTGATGATGACATTGACTATGTAAGTTATAAGTGTGTGTGGGAAGGAGGCAATTAAATGGTAATAGCATTAAAAAAAAAGCCTGGTGAGCAAGCGAAGTAAGCTTCATAGCCCAATTCCACCGATGCAGATAAGCATAAGGCGGCATGTAACAGCATCTGAGAAGAACAAAGAAACACAATCTAGCCTTGTGATTCTCAATAACCGAACCATTAGCTTTTGTGTTAAAGTACAAGATTTTACACAAGTAATAATCTCCCGCTCTCTTGTGTAGGATTTTCAAGTACTTTGTATAAAGCCTGCACTCCCTATCACCTGGGCCTCATGGGAGTCCCATTGTTTTCATTGTAAACAAGTCTGTGTGCGAGAGAAACAAGGTTAATTAGAAAGGACTATTTAGACAGCGGGGGAGAGAGCTATACAGATGGTAATGCTGGAAGATGCTCCAAGCTGTTGCTATAGAAGTGTTTCACTTTAATAATTTAAATCGGGAGTCTAAACAGGCGGTTTCTCTTTACAATTCTGCGTGTCTTTTTGTGTTTACTGCATGATTATATTGCGCGTGGCGTATGAGCTCTGCGTGTGTGCAATGATGTCCGTCCTCTGCTGCAGAGCTTGTGCTTCCGCATCCAGAAGATGTTAGAGGTGTACAGACCGGACTGGTGTGAGACCAGAGAGGACTGGTCTGTCTTCCTATTCTCCCCACAGAACAAGTGAGTCACCTTGATCCCGCAGTCCACTTCCTTTCTCAGGTAAATCTGTTTCATCCTGTGCATTTAGTGGTGGACTTTTTTTTTGAAAATGTGGGCTGTTTCGTAGACAAAGTCTCAACAAAACCTCTCATATGAACGTTATCGGCTGGCCACAGGACATCTCGTGAAAACAATACCAAGGATGGGTGGGCATATTTTGTCCCTCCACCTCATCAATAGGAAGGACAGGCTGCAGAGCTTCCTCAGCGAAGGACTACATTAGAGTATTGATCGCCACCTTCCAAACAACAAAGGGATATTTTCTGCCCTCCCCCCCTCCTGTTAGAGAGCCAGAAACAGGCCTCAGGGGGTAAATGTAATACCATGGGCAATTCATTAGATCCCGTATTAACTTGTAGTGATGTTGTGTTACAATCTGCAGAGGAAGGGTTTGAATAGACACAGCTGAGTTTTTTTAATAAAAGGCAATTAAATGCCTCCGTGCTTGTTCCAAAATACTTTAGAATAAATACAACCTCTCCTATTCAATCTGTTCCTTTTCATCCGTTCCAATAAACACTGCAGCAAAGATATTTAATTGCTTTTTGGCAGTACACAGCGTCACATGCTAAGTTTTTGAAATGCATATTCAGTATTTATACGTCCCATCTCTCTCTCTCTCTCTCTCTCTTATCTCCCTGTTCTGTTCTCCCAGCTGAACACTGTACTCAGGAGTTTCGCAGCTTCTGACAGCGTTGTTAATGAAATTTGTTTTGAATTAGGAGTGATGTAAACAAGGGCTGAATGAGGCTATTTACCCACCAAGATGTGAGGGAGCTCCCACGCACTGTCAGGAAACTTGGCTCCCTTTCTGATTGGATGGAGAGGTTTATAAATTGTGTTTGGGCAAAGTGTGGTCTTACGTCTATGTGTTGTCCCTCCACCACTCCTTTTGGCTTTGCTGTACATATTTAAACCTCTCCTCCTCTTCATCTTCAACTCCTCCAGGTTCAGACAGATGTGCCAGTCCATCATAGCCCATAAGCTGTTTGACTATGTGGTGTTGGCCTTCATCTTCTCCAACTGCATCACAGTAGCTCTGGAGAGGCCCAAGATACTACAGGGCAGCTTGGTAAATGCATCTAAAAATGTGTCTATGTGCGTGTGTGTGTGTGTGTGTGGAGGCTGCATCTCCTCTCTGCAGTTTTTGCACGGTAGCTTTTTGGATAATCCGAGGATGAATTAAATTCTATTATCTAAAAAGTGCACTTAGTGAGGTTTTACTACCCCTAATTGCCCCATTTCCTCTTTCCGACTGTCAACCTCTCTCCCCTCCTCCTGTTTGTCTGTCCAGGAAAGAGTCTTCCTCACCATCTCCAACTACATCTTTACTGCCATCTTTGTGGGCGAGATGACACTCAAGGTAACATTTTACAACCTGTCTCTCTATTACTAGCGATGAGTCCTGAGAGGGCAGGCGCTACACTGAGGCATCTTTTATGTCTGTCTCCTCCCGCGTCTCTCTGTTTGTCTCTCTTGAAGAGCCGGCTTTGCCTCAGTGCTCCCACAGCCCAGCCCCTTCCCTACCCTTCTCTCTTGGCAATTCCCATGTTCCTTTGGAGAATAGAGCAATTAAGCAATGTCATTAATTAGGGCCTTGTCTTATCTTATGGATGCAGTCCAACCTCTGCACTTCCTCATGTCCTCTCCTCCGATGTTGACTGCTACTTTTTTTTACGAGTGCTCCCACTTCCCTCTCTTCTCATCTCACCAGTCTGGATTTTCGGACTTTCCCCATCCTTCCTTTCCTTTATTTCCTCTCCCTCCCTCCCTGTCTCTGTATTCTCTGTGAAAGGCTTTGACACAAGTGGGCCATCAATTATGCACTCCCACAATCAATTATTAACCAATCACGGCCCATCAAGGAGCCGCAGACTTGTCAGCCCCCTGGCCGAGCCGTACACGTCTCCCCCCGTGTTTCTGTCTGTCTGAGCCTTGTGGAGCTCTGTAATGTGTGTTGGTGTGTGTTTGTTTGTGTAGCATTAATCTCTCCGTAGGACTCCACCGCTGTGTTTAGTGCGGTCTACAAGATGCAGCCACATAAAAAGCACAGCACAGCAGGGTTGAGGAATTGGTCAGCATGTTGCGGAACTTTTTAGAGAGTTATTTTATGAGGCAGCTCCAGACACAGTGTAGCACTCCGCCAAAAAAGTAGTTGTAATGATTGTGCTATAGTTGTATGACTAAGCCATTTCTATTTCCTGCACAATTCCTCACCATAAAATATTGGATTATACAGAAATATAAGTAAGGTCTGTAGATACTAAGTTTTGTGCATTCAGTTTACTTTTTGGCGTTGCGGTCAGTTTACACTGTGGCATTTAGATCCTAAGATGTTTGCCAAGTGCTGATCTTTCAACCATCTTGATATGTTTGCACGCAAACCCCCACAGTCCCTCTGAAGCTTTACGGGATACTTGGTAAACAGCTTCAAATGTCAGTTGCAGATTTTCGCCCAAGCAGGAGTGATGCTCCCACTGCTGCTTAGCAAAACGCCAAATCTAGCTGCGTGCATATGTTTTACCAATCCTGTACAACATCCGACCCTCAGTCTTGAAGCCACAGAGGAGGAAAGCACCATTATATGTCTAATGCGTTCACAATAAACTTTTCACAAGCGAAGATAAAGACATTTGGGACGTTGTTACTGCACCAGTGGATGTGACAGTAAACAAGCTGTTATCTTTGTGTGATAAAGTCTGTATCTGCTCTGGATGCTCACTTGAAAGGTGTGTATGTACATTTGTTGTGTGTGTGTGTGTGTGTGTGTGTTGAGTGTGTTTGTTTATAGCCTGTTGTCCTTCAGCTGCTTATGACTTGACATGTCTCTATTTCATCCCTTATCCTCCATCCTTGTTTCTTTGTGCTATACGTTTGTATTTTTTTCACATTAGACAGAGCTGGTTCAGGAACAGACAATATACAAACTTGTAATTGTATTTAAGTTAAACAAATGTAACCCCATGTTCTAATATGTCGCTTCACCTCTTTTTTTCCCCTCATCTTCAGGTGGTCTCCATGGGTCTGTATGTGGGTGAACAGGCTTATCTACGGAGCAGCTGGAACATTCTGGACGGCTTCCTGGTTTTTGTGTCTTTGATCGATATCGTCGTGTCCATGGCGGGCGGGGCCAAGATCCTGGGTGTGCTTCGAGTCCTCAGGCTGCTCAGAACGCTGCGTCCCCTCAGGTATGGACAAAGCCAGGGAATTTTTTTGCCTTGTCTGTATAGTTCTACCTTCACACGATTTTGTTCTCCAACAAAATGATGTTACCGAACAGATCTTAACAGCACAGTAAAGGTAACCAAAAATAATCAATTATATCCTCTTCAATAAATATTTTCTCCCATGAGCAGTCCATTGTTTGAGCTAATCAGTGCAATTTTAAAGAAGTTAAAGTGGAACGATAACACACATCACTTCCAGCATATAAGCATCCTTTTACCCCTCTCCCGTCTTCAGGGTGATTAGCAGAGCTCCTGGGCTGAAGCTGGTGGTGGAGACCCTCATCACGTCCCTCAAACCCATTGGCAACATCGTCCTCATCTGTTGTGCATTCTTCATCATCTTTGGCATTCTTGGAGTTCAGGTAAGAAGAAAGGGAAGAGCTGTTTTAATTATACATACTGCATGCATACATTATTTAATCAAGAATGTACATGGAAATTGTTGGAAATAACCCAGTCTATTTGTGTGTGCGATGGTTTCCTGCCTATTACTCTAATCTTTAAAAAATGTAACTCTCTCCCTCAGTTTCCCTCTTAATGGCTTTGAGGCACACTTTCTTTCTTAAGTAAACTCTCATTGTCTTCCCACTTCTTTCATCACTGCACAACATTTTCATCCGGCGAGATCTTTGACCAGCTCATTATTTCACTCACGAGCAGCCTTTCATCTCATCCCGGGATTATGAAGGCTTATTTCTCTGTTTTATATAAGTAGTGAGACGGCATCAAAAGCTTGCTCTCACTGTTCTTCTACTGACAGCTGTTTAAAGGCAAGTTCTTCTACTGCTTCGGCCCTGATGTCAAAAACATCACCAACAAGTCTGACTGTCTGCAAGCCAACTACAAATGGGTCCACCATAAGTACAACTTTGACAACCTGGGGCAGGTTAGTGTCCCATGTGTGTTATGTTTGTTACAGGAATCTATCTATCGATCTATCTATCTAAGTAAATAAATAAATAAATAAACAGTTTTTCATTCTATTCTCTGTCATCTAGGCTCTGATGTCCCTGTTTGTACTCGCCTCCAAAGATGGCTGGGTCAACATCATGTATCACGGCCTGGATGCTGTGGGTGTGGACCAGCAGGTACCCACATATAACCTGTGCAACAACTTTTCATGAGGAAAAATCTTTAGGCATGATCTTCTATCTGGCTAATTTTTTTTTTCTCCTTCCATCTCTGTGTGTTTTCTTACCTCCTCCTATCAAATCACATCAATTCAACCACAGCCGGTGACCAACAACAACCCGTGGATGCTGCTGTATTTCATCTCCTTCCTCCTCATCGTCAGCTTCTTCGTCCTCAACATGTTTGTTGGCGTGGTGGTGGAAAACTTCCACAAGTGTCGCCAGCACCAGGAGGTGGAGGAGGCCAAAAGGCGCGAGGAGAAGCGTCAGCGGCGCATGGAAAAGAAGAGGAGAAGTAAGAGAGAGAGAAGCTGGACAGCAAAGAGGGCATAGAAGGAGTATTTATATATGGAATAGGCTTAAAGTGAAATGGGGATAAAAAAGAAAGGGTAGAGTAAGAAAAAAGAGGCAGGAAGAGATTTATAGACGGGTACAAATGATAACAAACACAAGCTGATATATTGATACAAAACACGAAGTGCCTGAAAACAAGCACTTGAATAGCTCACTCTCCTCCTATTGTTACTATGACACATTACAAGAATCACTTTCTATTAGAACTCTGATCAACACTGATGAAAATTTGTGCTGTAGAAAGAGAGAGACATGGAAACAGAGACATAATAATACACACACAAGTAGCAAGTGTCATCATTGCTAATGGCAATTTGAGATTTTTTTTTTGTTGTTGTTGACAGCGATACCAGCTTGATCAGACCTTTTAAATTTTACATTTCCAAGCACTCAGTGTGGAGCAGGTCTTCTCTGGAAGAACAAAGATGATGTGTTGTACATTTCAAGTAGCTACAAGTGATTTAAATAGAAGTTGTATTTTAAAAGCTTAAAGGTTTGATTGATCACTCTATATTATGACAAGTCCCGTCACTTTTGAGAGCACTTTCTTTGACTAGGAACAGATTATTTTAAAAATCACTCCAACATCACAAAATATCCCTCATCAGATACAAATTTAACATGTTTTAAAGCTTCTATTTTTTTCTACCAACAGAAGCCCAAAAGCTGCCCTACTATTCCAGCTATGGTCAAATGCGCCTGATGATCCACACACTGTGCACAAACCACTACCTGGATCTCATCATCACCTTCATCATCTGCATCAACGTCATCACCATGTCCTTAGAGCACTACAATCAACCTCATGTAAGAAGTTTACCCGTGTGTGGAAAGATGTGTATTTGGTGGTTGTATGGGAGTGGAAGAACAAATTGCTGTGTTGTGCAGGATGTAGGGCAGTGGGCACAGGTCCAGTTGTGTATTTGTGTATGTGGATCCACGATGATAAATTGGGAGCGCACCTTGCATTCTTGCTTTTATGTAATTAATTAGAGATTTTTGCAACTTTGCTCTGGCTTGCCCTAAAGCGCCTCTTCCACGAAATATGGACAAAAACACACTTGCTCCATCTCAGTAGGAAGAACCTATGCTGGGTTTTTATGTACTAATGTCTGTCAAATCTTTGCAGCTGTTTTCCTGCACCCGACTCCAACTCTTACATAAAGCCTCTGCATCCCCAAACAGCAGTGTCTTACAAAGACAGTGAAACCACTGACTGGTCAACCACCACGAAGCTATCCAGGCTCTGTGGTGTGTGTTGTGAGTAGCTGCAGTCCACACAAAGGAGCTGTGATTGCACTGCTGATTTGCTGTGGGCTGCTGTCAGAGCGCTGTTAGCCGTACATTACGCCTATCTGTCCATTCATGCGTGATGAATGGGGGTTCAGAAACCTGATGGCGTTTTTGTGAAGGAGAGAAAAGTGATTATCCTTGAGATAAGATGCCTGTTTGACCTTTAAAACGGAGCGAGCTTTCTCAAACTGACCGAGCATCAGATAAATATCACAGGTCTTGGCTGTATTTGTCAGCTGTTGGTTCTGACATTTGGCAGCCTCCCACTTGTTAGAAGCTACAGCTCTATTTATGAAAGGAGACAACAGCCAAGAAAAGTAATTTTGAGTCAGTAACATGAAGCTGGACTGGATGTTTAAGAAAGGATGCTTGTGTCTGGAATAATTGAATACTTTGCAAATATATTTTGTTTTAAAAATGTCTGTTTGTGGGGAATATTGTCTGTGTGTATGTGTGTGTGTGTGCGTGTGTGTGGTGCATGAATGGAAGATGCTCTGTTTGCGCCTCTGGCATGCTTGATTTTACTGTACAAACAATGGGAACAAATCCAGTTCTGCAGTTTCTCCCTGCTGATACTCCACTCTACCCCATTGCACATGCACTCACACACACACACACACACACTCACACACACACACACACACACCTTTTTTACTCTCTCTTTCCAGTCTCTGGATCTCGCCCTGAAGTACTGCAACTATTTCTTCACCTCCACTTTTGTGCTGGAATCGGTACTCAAGCTCATCGCCTTTGGCTTTCGCCGCTTCTTCAAAGACAGGTACAGTGTGTGTTTACACCTTGTGTGTCGGCAGTGGGATTGCGAGTGAGAGTGTTTCCCTTTCTGCCTGCATGTGTCGACTGTGTGTGCTTATTTGTAGCACCTTGTACACATGTATAATTCTAACACAAGACAGCTTGATGTCAAAACTCATCCATCCATTGTGGGATTTGTTAATCTGCCGTCCAGAGATAGACTGTACTGTATGTGATGACTGTCAATCAGCCTTTCTTATGGTCTTTTATCGTGTCAAGCCTGAAAATGCAATCCCATTGGATTAAATAACGCAAACTGAGCTTTACATTTCAAAACAGTTGCAGATTTAATGTCACTGAAAATTACAAAATGACCCTGTGCTTTTGTTGTCTTTTGTCACTTTTCCCATGTGAAAAATAAACATGAAAGCAACTATCAGGGCTCTAATGTCTTGAAATAACATATAGTATAAATAGCGCCACAATAAACTGTTATTTAGTTCAAAGAGTAATGGATGTATGAATACGCCATTTGCTTTGATCACTATAAATGGAATAGGGAATAACAGCTTTGACGATATAGAGGATTATGAAACATGTTGAAATATGTGAGCAGGCTCTGAGGCCTTCTGTTATTAAGTTGGCTAAACCATTTGTGATGCAAATACAGATTTCCTGACAATTATCACCCATGATCAGTTCTGTCAGAGACACAGTAAGAAACAAGAACTCACAGTTTTCCTCCTAGTATTTAACTTATTTCATTCCCAACAAGTTATTCCATAATGTCAGCGCCAACTATAATTCATGTTCTATTAATAAATCTTTTTAAATGGATATGATAATCCAATCATGAGGAGAATTTTTCATTGTAATCACTTACTGGATGAAATAATATAGGCCTGACTGAAAAAAGAAACTGTTAATCTCCAGCATCATTCAGCTTAACAAAACCAATTTGTCTATTAGTTCCCTGCACGAGACACTACTTCACTTTTCATTTCTCCAACTCACCTTTGTTTGACCTCCATGGGAAGCACAACTCAGCACCGGCCTGTTCACTCCCACATTCATTCACTCAGAGCCCGGACTAATTGATTTGTCACTCACCCAAATGTGCACAAGACTGATGTCTTATTCTTTTCAGGGATGTGTGGTGACTAATTAAAGGCAGAAACAGATTTGGGAGCTTATATTACACTGATGGTAGTTTCATGTCATTGACCTATTTTAGCTGGTGAAGAGAGAGAGAGGAAAACGGGTAATAGTGAGAGAGATGAGGTGGCGGAGGGGAAGAGACTGATAATACTGTATATAGAAGGGAAAGCTGGACTGATCAAAGACAAAAAAGGAGGAGGACAAATGAGTGATGAAACGAAAAAGAGATGGGTGGATATAGAGAGAATTTATCACACAGTTACCAGCTGGCACTTTGTCTCTTTTTATGTAGTGTCAGCAACAGCCGTGAGCAGTCATTGCGCATAGTGTGATTTATAGTCGGGGGTGACTCTCAGGCCAGCTTTAGAACTAGGTCAATGGAGTAGCAGGTAACACACAAACACGCTGCCACATGTGCCACCATGTACTGTGAGTCTGCAGCTGTGTGTGTGTGTGTGTGTGTGTGTGTGTGTGTGTGTACGTGTTGGCCAAATAGTTCTGAGGCTCTGAAAGTCCAACACACGTTAAATTGTTTTCATGAGTAACAGGTGCATTATTTATCAAGTGAGCTACATTGTTTCTGTGACTTTGATGCGTTTATGTGATTAAGGAGCATTATTTTGCAAACGTGAAGAAAGGGTTCTGCCATCTTCAGCCTTGAAGGGCTGTATGTCTGCAACTGTAGAGGATGACCCTCTTTAACCAAGGTGGGTAAGACTGGAACAAAATATGTTAAAAGACAGAGAAGCCCTGACAGCAGAGGGAAACGTGATCCTGTGCGTGATCCAAAAAAACTGGCAGTGGCAAATGTTTTAGCAGTCTGAGCACCTTGCTGTATGATCTCAGATCAGATGTGCACCTGATTTGCCATTTTTAACGAAAACTCAAACAGTTTCAAGCTCACAAAATTGGCAACATCTGTTTCCCATCTGTCCTCAAGCCGTAAAAGGAAACTGTCAGACAAGCTTTTTTGCTGGATGTGATGGATTTATTAAGGACTTTTGGCACTGTAGATGAGGCACTGTAGCATTGCTGGTAGAAATATGTAGCTCTTAAAAGAGAGTAATGTGTTGAAAGGTGACTGATAATTAACTACATACCATCTGATTGTAGGACTTACAGTAGGAGCCAACATGTGAACTACAACTGTGACGGATTTGTGTTTATATTTGCTTTGTGTGTGCGCGTGTGTGGTGCGTGTGCCTTTGTGCACCTTCCTCCATCACATGAGTGTGTGTGTGTGTGCTTGTGCTAGGTGGAACCAGTTGGACCTGGCCATTGTGCTTCTGTCAGTGATGGGCATCACCCTGGAGGAGATCGAGATCAGCGCTGCCCTGCCCATCAACCCCACTATCATCAGGATCATGAGAGTACTGAGGATAGCACGAGGTACATATACCACACATGTGTGAAATACGAACACACAAACACACACTTAGATGTCCTATCCCAGCCACACTTCCTGTAAATCCTTTTAGTCATGTAGATTATTCACTTGATCTTGCTGGTGTGTTACAATATAACTGTGGAAACTGCACACAACTAGCTTTAGCATAGCAGCTAATTACTAAAGGCCTGTTTTTGCACATGCATGTGTGTGTGTGCATGTCTGTGATATATAGAGTGTAAATTAAGAACTGACCTTTCCACAGTTTTATGTCCCCCATTTAGTCTGTAATTGAACCTGGGGGATTTCCCACTAAATGCCCACACTTATAATCTCTCTCTCACACACACTCACACAGTGCTGAAGCTGCTCAAGATGGCTACAGGAATGAGAGCCCTGCTGGATACGGTGGTCCAAGCCCTGCCTCAGGTACACACACACACACACACACACACACACACACACTGTCTTTCTTCCTCACAGACACACGCTGCACATTCCCAGAGAGAGAGTTAGCCAGTCTCAGTCAATAGCCAGGGTGGTACGAGCCCCCACTCGTTCTCCTTCTCTGTTGGCCTGAAGGCAACTCTAATAGATGACTCATTCGTGCCACAGACTGGTAGACTGGCACACACACGTGCACACACACACACACACACACACACACAAGCTTCATCTTGTTTTCACTTTCAGCACCATGGAGAGCACCCAGACTCCCACTGTGACCACAGCGTGCTAGAAACAGCGGGAGCTTCTTAAACCAGTCTGTAGTTCATTTGGTGGTGAAATGTCCACAGAGTCAGACAGTTTCTAGGCCGTCCCACTGTCAAAATCATTCCAGTGCACTCAAAGTTGAGCTCCTAGAACATTCCCAGAATGCATCTGTGCTCTTCTTACTGAAGTAGTGCATGTTTGCTTTCTCGCACACTCTTTTGAATTGAGAATAAAAGAGGAGACAACAGAACAAATGCAAAGTCTTGTTATGTACTGTATATGTAATATTTATGTTATATATAAATGTCGTCATGTCGTTTCCGTGCGTGGCCTCAGAATCATGTCTTCGTCAGTGTCCCAGTGTCCAATTGATAACCTATGCCTAAAGCTCTATTCACTGTATTCTAGTCACTGATGTCTAAACGCAAGAGCAAGAGTTTGACATTTTTGGAATTGTGCTCATTTGCTATTCTTACCAGGAGTTAGTTGGATTCCTATCATTCTCTTGTCTGCACAGTGTTGTATGTAGCTGGAGCTGGAGCCAGCACCACATTAATTTAGTTTAGCAGCAAGACTGGACAGAGGAAGAAGCTGCTAGACTAGTTCTGTCCAGAGGTAACAAAATCTGCCAACACATCTTAATGTCACTATTAAGTTAACTGCTGCTGGCTCCATATCTACCATACAGACATGAGAGTGGTATCAATCTTCTCGTCTAACTCTGGGCGAGAAAGCAAACGCATTACCCAAAATGTTAAACTGCTCCTTACAAGAACGGCAGTTGTCCAGACAGACAGGTTCGGTGCAACGACGGGTGTACAGCCTCATTAATGGACACGCAGGCGCACAGTGACACACGCACACACATCTGACCCATTGACCATCAAAGGTAAGATGAAGCAAACAGAGGGAAACAGGTGGTGCGGTGACAGGAGGGCAAGCAGAGGTGAGGGAGAACAGATTCCTTGTCTTTCTTTTCTATTGATCCCCCTCTCATTAACACTGAGCCCTTTACTCTATCCCAAGGGCACCAGGGGAGGTAATTAAAACTAGGGCTAATTAAACAATTCCAGGAGGTCCCTCTCTGTGTGTATGGGTGTGTGTGCATACCGAGCTGCTGAAAGAGCGAGAGCGAAAGTGTTACACCTGGCGAGAGATTAACCTGAGGTGATATTACGTTTTATTTTACTGTGAAAATGAAATGGCCAGCTGCCAACGTTTCTTCATTCTATCACATAGCATATTGAGGACAGTATTGACATTTCAACAAAGGCTTCATGATACAGCTGAACAAAGGAGCAGGTGAATACACTGTTATTGGTCTAAGAAGAAGAAAGAATATGAATAACGCCACCAGGGCGCACGGGGGTAGATGTCTGCTTTAGAATAAGAATTTGTGAGATTAAACATGATGTGAAGCAGTGTGTATATTTAATAGGCTATGACAGGACATGGAGATGTAATGAGGGATCTATATACTCACACTAAATGGGTGAGTAAGCTTAACGCTGCTCACCGATGTGTTAAGAGAAATGCATTTTTATGGCTTGTCTCTGCAAAGACGCAGTAAGACAAAGTCATTTTACCCACAAGCATCCTCTATTATCCCCTCCTCTCCGACTGATGTAAAATGGCTGCAACACACCGTTCACTAACACCAATAGCCTATATCATGTTGGCACTAAAGTCAAGCCAGTTGTTTTATCTCTTCTGTGGGAATGGCTGAGAAATCTCCAGAAGAGCCTCAGGCAGATGTGAACACCACATGGTGTGCCATTTGTGTTTTGGGAAGGCTGTCCCCTGTGAAACTATTTGTATTTGGCTTAAATAATTGATGTTGACAATGTTGGAGTCAAATCTTTCAACATTTGTGCAAAAACGGGCGAAAAAGTAGAAAAGCTCAGGCTTATTTTCATCCAATAAATGTTTTTCAGTTTCAACACTTGATACGTTGTCTTTGCACTATTTTCAATTAAATAAAGGGTTTAAATGATTTGATCAAAATCTGTTTCTCTTAACATTTTACCCAGTGTCCCAACTTTTTTGGAATTGGGTTGTACATCTGCACAGAATGCACTAATAAATTCCTCCTAGTAAAACTTTCTCAAAAGTGCATTCGTCCTTATCTTGGATCCCACACAGGCCCAGGTCATTATGAAGCACAGATTGTTAAGCACACCAGACTGGATAGCACTAACTTAAGAAACCCCAGAACAGTCACATGTACAATTATTACAGCACTCCAAATGAAAGCTTGTATGGCAATGACCTCCATTACTTTCAGTCTAAAGGGACTCATTGGACTGTTCTGCATGTAATGGGGCATATTTGTCTACATCAAAAGTAAACTTAAGTATTTTTATAATAGAGATGCTTCTAAAACATTAAACTGTGCTATATGCAGGCAGATATTTTGTTCTTTTCTCCATGACCTTCTGCAGCCTGTTCATTAAGGTCTTGTTTATATGTAGATATTTTCCCCTTCTGTTTAAAGAAAAAAAAATGTGTCCACGCAACCTTTATTTTACAAAATATCTCCAAACACACTGGAATGCAAACAAGATACCAAACGATGTCACATGTCCACATGGATACCCAAAAAATGAAGTTTTCAAAAATCTTTGTTTTATTGAGCTAAATGGAGGAAACGCAGAATATAATATTAGTTTAAAAAAATATCCATATACTTGTAGACAAACCTCAGTGTAGAATTGACCTGCTAACTAGGCGACTTATATGTAATTAGTGGTATGTTACTTACTTTGATGATTCCCCTCTATCACTTGTCATTGTGGTGAATTTTAAAAGGAGACACATAAACAAAGATATTCAAACCTTGAGCATAAGAGAGGTGGCTGTAATAAAAGCAGTTCTTCTGCAAGAAATGGCATAGCTCTGAAATCTCATTGTGGTTCAATTTAACGTGACCTAAATCCAATCACAATCCAATCATTTGACTTGGCTCCTATTTACAGAGAACTTTCCCTCCAAACCAGACATTATAATCAAAACATTCATTTTCACTGTGATTTTTTTTTCTTCTACAGTCAGGCTTTGCTATAGCTCTGCCAAACCCTGCTTCAAACAGAGAGCAGCCACCAGAATCTCAACATCATTTCTAAATACATTTTGTTTGCATTGTAGCCTCTGTGTAATCTCTTTAGAATAAGCTCTGTCATAATGTTGATTTATTATTCCTAGACCAAACTCTACAAAGTAAAGCAACTTTCCACTATCTTTCTCCTGAAAAACAGGTGAACTAAAGCTCTCTTTAGAATGGAGCATAATTATAGTAACTATTTGTCAGTACATTTTCTCATTCCCAGCAGAGCAGTGTTGTTAGCAGACTGTTAAAGACAGTGAATAGGAGACTGCGTTTTGTATCCCTGTAATGGGATTAGATTTTGCCCTGAGTGTTTACTGTGCAACATCATCATCACCATTAAGTTGAGGCAACAGAAGGCTGTTTTGCAGTGGAACCGAGCCAAATCCCAAACCCCCAAACTCAAAAATTCACAACAGCATCAGGGGTTTAGTTGTATCAAAGTCTCAGAGGAAGCTGTGCCATGGTGTGCAGAAGTGAGCAGGGTATGGGTGCAGCATGCTTGAAACAAGTTGGACTGGATTGTTAAAAAAAAAAAGTGGATTCTGTTTCTAATGGTTAGTTGTTTTAAGATGAGTGACTTGCACAGTAATTTAAAATAAGGTTCAATTACATTCAAGCAAGTCTATAGCTGATTTATCACTCTTCTCATTAGCTGTGACTTTTTGATCTCTTCGTTTTTAAAAGACACTTTATTTTGTATTGGCTTTAAGATTATGAGCCAAATTGGGATAGTGTTTAAGAATTTTTACTGCTGTTAATTAAAAATGAACAAGTCTGCATTCTTGCTGATTATGAGCGTATAACCGAGCCAGAACTGTTTAGGTCGCACTTTGTAGCTGCAGATGTTGGAATGCTGTCAAATGGTTTGTGTGCATGGTAAGATGTTCTCATATCTGTGTGTCTGTCTGTGCATATTGCAGGTGGGTAACCTGGGCCTGCTCTTCATGCTGCTGTTTTTCATCTACGCCGCCTTAGGAGTAGAGCTTTTTGGAGAACTTGGTAAGTGCACCGGTCACGATGCCAAAGGATTATGTCAGACAAAGACATTTACCTGTGCACTTATAAACAATGTTAAGAATATTATACAGATGTTTTTTTTTTAACCACAAATCTTTTAAGCGAATCCATATATTCATTCCATGACTCAATCGAACCAAGGCTGTGATATATGGTTGCATTAGGTGTAACTTGTAAAGACAAGGGTAAATACTTCCAAGGACATTTTGATGATACGTACATTGATTAGTTATTATGAAAGAAATATTTGGATATTTATGCCAATGTAAAAGGACAAACATTTAAAATGAGGTTCTGTGAAGCTTCATGTGAACGAAAGTGGAATCATGTGCAGGAGAATCTCAGAATGAATTCAACAGTTTTGAGTTTTGGACAGTTTTTCTTTTTCCAGTGGATGGATTACTCTTTGAACGTAACTTGTTGAGAAATTGTGTTATCTGGCATGTAACAAAATATTCACCGTTATATATGTGGCAATGGTCATCAGCTTTTCCACTCATTGAATTAATCCTTTCATCACATACTATATATAAATATACTGTATGTGGTGATGTTGACATGAGAGAGTTGTTCCAAATAGTTGTAGAGCATGCCGTCCACATCACTATGTGTGCCCTCGTCACTATGGGTGTAAGGCGATTAAAAATCAACATCTGTCCATGTCCGTCCCAATGGGTAAATTATGGCTCCAAGTTATCGTGCACTCATTATATTAAACCTATCTTGTGCAAGAGGACTTGTGTTAACTTCAGTATGGAAATCTCCTTATTTCCTCTCCATCCTTTATTCCTTTTCATCAGTTCTCTCTCCTGCAGTCAGACTGCCATTAGGGATTCAACCCACTCTCCAGTATTCTGATACATAAGTACTGTCCTAAAATATCCACATTGAAGTTGGGAGATATATCTTCCAAACTGTCACATTTCCCTTGTGTGCTGCAGCTGCAGCCAGTGGCCACATTGCTTCCTATTGGAGCTTGGCAGGAGAAAGGATTAGTGGCAAATGCAAGTGTCTCTTTCTTGAGGCCATTCCAGAGATTATCTTGGGATATAAGCTCAAAGACAAATACAGTGTTTTGTCACGTTGCTACTGCTTTGATAACAGACTGTGTCTACATTGAGTTGGCTTGTTTGGACAGTCATCCAGGCAGCTTAGCAACAGAAATGGTGCATGTTTTGTGCAGTTTTTGGGAGTAATGACATGTTAGTGTCACACACACGCAAATGTTGATTCACAAGTCTTTTCTTCTTTTGTTATCCCTGCTCCCATCCTGTTCCATTTTCTCCCTCTCTCTGTATCCCCCCCCACCTCTTTCTTATCTGTGATCCAATAACTTCTTCTCTTCCTCCATCCGTCCACCTCACTCTCACCCTCAGTTTGCAATGCAGACTATCCATGTGAGGGAATGAGTCGTCACGCTACCTTTGAGAACTTTGGCATGGCCTTCCTTACCTTGTTTCAAGTCTCCACGGGCGACAACTGGAATGGCATCATGAAGGTACGAAGCCGCATTCAAAATATGATGTGCAAAGCTTTAGTATATTAACAAACTTCGTAGAGCTTCCTTAGTGTTTGTGTTCTAAAAGGAAGAAATATAGAACTAGAGATAACAGTGAAGAGAAGAGACAAACTCTACTTCTCTCATCCATCCTGCCTTCACTCTAGTGATGCTTACTGATGAGAAGGAAACGAGCTTGCTCAGCACCGGGGGCACAGATTTCCTTACTGATGGGCAGAGGAATGCCTCATTGCACACACACACACACACACACACACACACACACGAAAAGCCAATTTCCCCTGAACACACATCCACTACCCCCAGCAGCTACGACCGCTCCCCTGCACAGCTAGGCTGCAAGGGGAATAGGGACTATGCTGGAGCATGTCGGGCGTGGACCATTAAACACACGCAGGATACAGGCAGCGTTGGATGGTAGTGGGCCATGAAGCAAACCAGCGGGCCACAGATGCTACTTCTCAGAGTAAATCTCCGTCATTGTAGCTGTCAAATTACTACCTGGGCTACGAGAGAGGTAGACCTACTTTGGTTTAGTTGGAAGCAGGTGAGGCAGAGTGGTAATTAGTCATGCAGCGATGATGGGGAAAAGAGGAAATAATGATGGGGAGGAAGGCAGGTAAGGGGGCAGTGGGAAGAAAAGGAGGCACCAGTGGACTGTAATAAGAGGAGGGGGATGAGAGGATGGGAGGGGGTTAGAAGGACTGGCCAGTTATTATGCTTTTTCCCCGCTAGAGGGAAAAATTACAGCAACAAGGAAAAAAGGGGGGAGAGCAGCAAGATTGAAATCAAATGGAGACTTGGAAGAAGAAAGAACAAAAATATGTAAAGAAATAAGGCAGTGAAGGCAGAAAATGGAGATTCTGTGTGAAGGGGCACAGTGTGTAAATGTCATGCCAAATTAGATAGAAAAGACCAGCTTCAGCTCAGAGGGCTAAAATTGTTATGTGTGGTCACAGCCTGGGTGAGATATGTGTACTTCCTCCAGAAAACACTTGTCACTTTGGTTCTGCTCTGACTGAACTCCAGTGTGCGCATGTTAACCAGAGTAACCGCTGGAATAATGCTGCGGAGGAAAAAAAATGCCTACTGTTGTTTTGCATAGGAGCAAAACAATTAAGTGTGTGATGATTATGCAAGTTGGTGTGAATACGAGTCTTGTCATCATAAGCTAGATGCGTTTGATTATTGCATAAAATGTGCTTCAATGGATTTTTTTTCATTGTTGCTTATGCACCAGTCATGTGCACTTTCGTACAGTAAAATCCAGTCTACTTGAAAAACAATTACATCAAATCACCTCTAACCAATAACTGAATATTACAAACTTCAGAAATGTAGTATTTGTTGCAGGGCTGCTGCATTAGATTTCATACATGTTAAGGTGATCCTGTAGTTTTTCCACTTCCTGTATCTTCACAAAGCCGCACACCTGATATGTATTTTGTGTCTTCAATCATCCCCATCCACACTGCCAGTCTTCCTCTGCTCCTAACCAACCCTGTCCTGAACTTTGTCCTCCTCTTCTGCCTTCATGACACCAGGACACATTGCGGGAGTGCCCACCAGACCACGGCACCGATGTGGACTATGCCTGCAATCCTAGCCTTCAGTTTATCTCGCCCATGTACTTTGTCTCCTTCGTGCTCACCGCCCAGTTCGTGCTCATCAATGTGGTGGTGGCCGTGCTGATGAAGCACCTGGACGACTCCAACAAGGAGGCCCAAGAGGAGGCGGAGATGGATGCAGAAATTGAGCTGGAGCTGGCCCAGGGCACCCTCTGTTGCATGGGCGCCCCCAACTGCGGGGGTGCAAGGATGGACAAAGGACTAGTAGCTGCCGGATCAGGGCCTGGAGGCACAGCGGGAGGAAACGGGCGAGGAGGTGCCAGAGGAGAGAAGGGAGAAGGAGTGAGAAAGATGCGACATGCAGCAGCCTCTGCGCTCCCAGGGGCGTACAACTCCCGTGACTCCAGCCGGACCCTGTACTCACCAGCACAAGTGAGTGTGTGTATTTCTGTGTGTGTGTGAGAGAGAGTGTGAGTATTCTTACATTTGTTTGATAGTGTGAAAGGCCTATTTTGTATGTGTTGCGTTTGAGTGTGTGTGCGTGGGTTGGGGTGTCCTTGTGTGTCTGTGTCTGCAAGTAGGGATGTCTCAAGCCAATCTGCAGCATCGGGCACATCAAGGCTTTTTTATTATGGATCCATTTTGGCTATACAAAAATCTGATCCTCATTGATTCAGATCCATTTTGTATCCTTTTTTTTATTATATTCCAGATGTGACCCAGCTGAAGCTCAGCTGTAATGCTTTGCTGTGGTCCTTTAAAAGAGTGGAACCATTGCATAATGCAGCATATTGTAAGAAAACTGCAGAGCAACAGCAACCAGCAGTTTATGCTAAAATGTGTTAGTGAGGTATAGAAGGTGCTCTGGGCTAAAAAATAAATAAATGATTCTTGGCCTTGCAACTATTGTGAATGAAAAAGTGTATTTTGTCTGATATGTGGATAAAGGCAAAATAAGTGTCCACTCTGACACTTTTGGACAATATATACTGAATAGTAGGAACTCATGCGTGATGCAGTCCATATATATATTTCCTAATGCACAGCTATTCAGCTTTCAAACATATATGAGCTTATAAAAACCTCTGTAATAACTGCTTTAATAACTTTCACATAGGCATTGTAGGAAAATACAGTATGTATGCAGGAAAATATGAATGTTGCATCAGACGCAGTCTCAGCAGATACTGGATAATAAACAGTTCACATGCGTATCTGGGGAAAAACACATAACAGAGACATCCCTGCTTTTAAGTATTCTTGTCTGTTTCTCTGGCTGCCTGTCAGTTTGCTTCTCTTTACACAGTATCAATGCATTAATTCATGCAGAGAAAATTACGCATTCGATTCAGAAGCTGGAAGAATACAAATGAGGTAAACAATATGGCAGTAATTTCTGTATAGTGGTGGAATGGTGCTGACATGGGAGACAGTGGAGAATCATTGCTCTATCCCTCTTTGTAAAAATTGACTGACAGCTACATTGCATTATTACACTTACTTCATTTTACCCATCTCTTTGTAGAGTTCGTTTGTACTTTTGTTCCGTGTCTTTTACAGATTTTGTTAGAAGGAAAGGGAGGGCAAGGGAGGTTAAACATTTGCACAAAGAGAGGGAATAAAAAGAAAAGGCAGATATAAGGAGAAGAAGAAAGAGATAGTAAGTTTTGTCTTAATGGCAACGTTGCACAAGTGCAATAGCTTTAAGAAATCAATTAATATGAATGTAAAAACATGGGGCTGGAATTAAATTAAATTAAGTCAGACTACTAAAGTGATATTAGGCAGAAGCATAGGTCATATATTCTTATATTTGTATTTTCATTTTACATGTTTTCTTTCACTGAAATAATAGTGACCCATGTTGTCAGCAAGGAGAGATCAGCAATTTTAATAGTTTTCTCAATTAAGCTTTTTTTTTTTTTATTCTAGCTTTATTAACCTTTCAGTACTCACAGGAAATCACATGAGTTTATGCAGACGTACATGCACAGGTTACAATTTTTGAAATGATAATGCCACTGCCTATGTGTGCGCAAGAGTAGATGGTCTCTCATTTCCACTCGCAGTCTGACAGCAGAGGCACACGCTTCCATTATGAAATCGCTAATGATAGTCTGAGATATCCATGCAGAAATACACATAAAGATGACTCATCAGCTGCCACGAAGCATCTCACCTTTGGAGAGCTAAAGTTGGCTACATGCAGCCATTTTTAGCTCAGTGTTGGCTGACAATGGAACTTAATGCAGACCAGGGAGAAGACACTGGCAGCATCCTCCCCCTCTCTCTATCTTGATCTCCCCCTCTCCCATTCTCTGTCTCTCAAGTGATGCAATAAGGGATCGGGCAGACCGATGCAATTTATTCAGGGCACAGGTCCCGGTGTTGGAGTGTGTGTGTGTGTGTGAGTGCGTGCGTGCAATTGAAAAAGGCTCATGTGAGGAAATGTACAAACCCAAACATTGTGACATCTAGTGCTGTGGAGCTTCAAAATTTTATGAATCTCCACATATTGTCAGGAGCATCTCCTGTAAAATAAATATATACTTTTTTTTTTGTTGGCACACTATATTGCTAAACAGAAATATACACATACAGATATACAAAATAGTGTATTTTAATATTCCATAATATAAAGTGAGAAATTCATTTTTGCCCCTTTGGTAATATGTTGCACAGTAATATATTTATATTAACAGAAATATATACTAATATATTACTTTAGTCATCCATAAAAGTGATATTTGCATTTGTATTCACATACTTCAAGTGCTTGAGAAAGACTGCAGCAACAACTACTGTATTTTATAATGTGCAATGATATACAGTGAAAAGTTCACGTTTCAAGTTTTTGGCTCTGTGGTGAAACACTGGTAATATGTTGCACAGGGACTAGAGGGGACACTGCAGGAAGCCGACACGCATAGACGGAGAGAAAGTAAGGGAAGAAGAGAGGAGAGATAATAGCCGAGCCAGTGACAGTCAGATAGACGCAGTAATTAATTTCAGCTCTCTCCCCTCTCTCTCTCAACTTCTATTCCATGTAGACGGGCCCCATTGTTGTCCACTAATGCAGTTATTAATGGAGGCCAGCACATAGGCCACCACAGTCAATCAAACATTATTTTTATATCAAGCTCTCCACCTACACAGAATGGACTATCTTGGGACTGTCTGCAAGAGAGAGAGAGAGAGAGAGAGAGAGAGAGAAAGACAAAGTGTTGTTTTTTTTTTTGTTTTTTTTTTATAAATGCATGTATAGAAAGAGCTGGATATGGTCGAGTCAGTTTGTCCTTGCGCCAAAACGTGGCACTGCAACGCTGTTTCATAAACCAGCATGATTTAGGTGTATTTATATTGGAGTACAGTAACCTGTCTCTTGAATTCTTAGCCCCCTCATTTTCAAAACATGAGCCGTGAGTGATTGTAATATAACAGCGTGAGTCAGAAATGTGTGTTTGCATAACAGATCTAAGTATAGTCCTATAAGCGGTGTTGTAGAAAAATGTGCTATGAAAATAGGCTTGTGTGGGGATTGAAGAGGAGTGACCTTGTTTCGCAGTATCTTTTGGGATATATCTGCTGATGTAATACAGTTATTTTGGCTGTTATGAATGTGCTACAGGCACAGTGCATCCAATTCATTGTGAAATACAGTGCCCTGCCAAGAAGCACAGAAATCATTTTTAAAGTAGTTTCCTTTTTCTGTCAGTAGTTTTCCTTTTTCTGCCAGATTGGTTTTTGGGAAAACCAATCTGGCAGATGAGATTCAAGCAAGGAGGGATCATTTAAGATGAAGAGAAAGCCCTGACTGATTCAGTCTAAATTGCTTTAAACCTAATAATACCCAGAGTACAAAGCAAATGCTTAAATCTTAAATTGTTTCAACAAGGTATTGAACAGCCTAATTGAGGTGATATATCAAACGTAATTGCACTGCTCTCTGTGCTCAAGGCTTTGATAGTAAAATTATGTGTTATTTGGCTAATGAGGGTTTGGAGTCATATTATTGAGGAGCCTTTTTCCAAAAGAGAACACTGTTTAGCCCCAAAGGCCGACAAAGTATGAGAGGGGGATTTGTTCTGGTTTATTTGTAAATGATGTCTGACATAGGGAAAGTGTTTGAGAAGCCTTCTGTAGTTTTGTGGAGGAATTTTGGGTAGTGTGAAATCTACGTGTGTGTGTGAATATGTGTGTATTTATGTGTGTATACATAACAAAGTATAAAAGCATACCTGGGTGAGCACGCGGCCATTTTAATAACCCTTACAATGGTGTATGCATTTCCCTGCGTGTTCTCTGTCCTCGCATGTCCGCATGTGCACATGTTTGCGCCTGCGTGCAATACTGGTCTGCCGGCCTGCGTCCCGTGTGTATGTGTCCGTGTGTGTACGTGTGTATGTGTTCCAGGAGAGCCAGTGGCTGGACAGCGTATCTCTTCTGATCAAGGATACATTGGAGGGGGAGATGCTGATGATCGACAACCTCTCCGGTTCTGTCTTCCACCACTACTCCTCTCCTCCACCCATCTGCAAAGACTGCAAGGGCCACCCTCAAGAGGTACCACCCCGAACACACATGAATACACGCATGCATGCAACACACACACACACACACACACACACACACCCATACACAGACACAATGAGGACAATAACCCCAGATGTTAAATTCATCCTTGTGGTTTAAATTTACAAGAGAAACAAAACCACAGGCAACAATTTTTAAAACATTTGTCTGACACAACTGTCCACAATACTGTAGATATATTTTTAACATGAGCATTGTTAGTGACAGGCTCTACCCACTGAACTTTACAGGACCTACCTGGAGGCCCATATTTATCTAACACGTCAGAATACTCCCAACTCAGAATAGGAAGTACATCTATAAAGAAGCTACTCCAGTGTTGCCGATTTATCCTCGAGTGTTAGTCACTTTTATGATCCCTATAGCAACGTTGTTTAAAAAAAAAAAGAGCCCAGCAACAAATCTGGAGACATTTTGAACAAACAGGATATTTTCCCTTGACGAGAGTCGCGGGTGAATCCACAGCCCTCGTTGCTCGCTGTCGCTGCACTTCATTGGCTTGGCAGCTACATTCAGTGAGTGAGAGAGAGCAGCACGTTCAGTCAACCACAAAGCAGCCAGACTGAAATATAAACTGACTGCAGAGTAGCCATAGTGTATTTGAAAACGCCATGTTGTAGTTGCTGCGGTCATTCAGGGCATCTTACTAACGGCTGCACTCAAAATTCAGCAAAACCAGGTTTTCTAAGTCTTGTTTCATCGCCATGCTTAAAAATAAATTTACACTGGATGCAAGCCCCAAATAGTTGTAAGGGGAGAAACATCCTTAGCAAACATGTGCAAAAATCATAATAACAGTATACACACACATACTTGTACTTCAATACTTGTGAGGACCCTCTCACATAATGCATTCCCTAACTCCTTACCCTAACCTTAACCGTCACAACTGCATGCCTACCCAAAAGCTGAACCTAAACTAATTCTAACCCAAAACCAAGTCTGAAACCTCAAACAGCCCTTTGAAGTTGTGTGTGTCCTAACTGTCCAAAATGTCCTCACTCTGTTGGTTAAAAACTCGTTCCGGTCCTCACGATGTAGCGAGTACAATTACACAGGCCCACCCATACATATACACAACTACGATGTTTGGCAAAGTGCATGCATGCAGATTTGCAGCAGGGATTCACACAGGAACACGCATTTGCATGACTTTCATGGAAATACACACAAACGCACACAGGGCCTCATTCATCACACAAACTTGAATGGGAATTGTTGTTAAAGTTCATGCTTTATAAAGCCTGTCAGCGACTGTATGTGCTATTATGTTACAGTGTAACAAGGAATTTCAGTCCTTTATTAAACACGCAAGATAATATCAACTCTCCATATGTGCAGAGATGTGGATTAATGAGGCCCATTGCATGCATACACACAAGCAACCATTCCTGATATGCATGCATGCACGCACACACCAACACTCTCCTTTACTTGTGCTTGCATTTTGGGGTATTTTACACACAGGAGATCCTGCATACAGCACACACTCACAAACATACTGTCCTGTGCCAGTGTTGTCCATCACAATGGCAAAGTGCAGCGGGTCATCAGCTCAGAAGAAGCAATAACTGGGCTCTACACCTTCCCACCTGTCAGTCCTGCTTTCTGCCTGTCTGCAGATGCTGTCAAACCATCAATCTTTCTTCCCTCTTTTATATGCTTCCTCTTTCCATCTGGCCCCACACTCCTCTGGCTATCCCTCTACTGTATCTATCTCTGATTTACTGTATCTGATCCTGTACCGTTCTCATCCAGTGTCTCATCTTCTTTAACCATCAGACTTACACCTTGTTTGTTTGAGTGAGTGTGAGAGAGAAAGTGTGTGGGTGTGTGCCATTTTCAGACAGATGAGTCTTTTACTGCTGAGAGTTACGGACAATGTTATTGTGTTTAAGGGGACAGGGAACACAGCGGGACTCCTGGGTGCAGTGTGTATGAGAGTGGAAATATTCATCAAGTAAGAGGGACTTGAGATCAGCCGCAGCTTGAGACTGACTACAGTTGAGTCTGCAGGGAGCAGTTCAATGGAGCAGCGAAGGCCTTTGCCATTTATTCAGTAGCTCGCATAAAAAGGCACTTCTTAAGCGTACATGAGCATTCCACAGCATCATTTCTTCAGCACAGTTTTTGGAAGGGTGCCATCTTGAATTTCTGAAGCGGTCTTGAAAGTGCTGAAAGCCACTTGAACAGACAAAGGTTAAACCACTGCAAAGCCATGCTCAAGAGTAATATTGTTTGTTTTTGTTTTTTCTTTGTTTGCTTGTTTTTCAGGTAACAGCATAGTCTCTGGCAACAGTATAAGCCACACACCGGTAGTGATGTTGATCTATGGTCATTAGTAGGTCCTGTTGTCAAAAACGTCATTTGTTAGGCAAAATATATCCCATGATCATAGTGCGTCATGTGCATGGACTTGATGCTACATCGGCGTATTTCAACAAATAAGTGGTTCCAAGATGTCTGAGAGGAGACGTAAGTGGCAGAATTATACAGTTTTTGTGCCGTCCAGATATTCTGTGTTGTGCTCGCACTTTTGATAGGCAAGCAAAAAGTATTGTATTATTGCATGTAGTAGACAGCAGGAGTTCCTCTTTTAGCACCTGCTGTGTGATCATGTGACCACTGGTGCACTCGTTTCCTATGTCTAGCATCAATGATATTACATACACTCACCATGCCCTGACTAGCATGAGTCATATTAGTCAAGCTTATTTCCTCGCTCAGTCACACGATCTTCTCCTGTCATTGCCTCCAAGCGGCGTTGAATGAAACAATGTCTTGCCTCAGCGCTTTTAGGCTGCGGTGGACACTATGTTGCGAGGGAAGCTGTTAATATATCTGTGTTTCCTTTCTTCATTGTCCCTGGAGGTACGGCCTCTACATGAAGAGAAAGGCTGTAGTATCCGTTACCTGCCGGTGAACGTACCAAGCGATGGCTGGCAGGGACCTTTTTGAAGCCTTTTAGAGCTCAACTCTGAGACACAGCAAGTTGGCAGATATGTTGCTGTAGTGAGGCATTAGTGAAGGGCCAATACACAGAAAAACTACAAAGTGGCCCTTTAACATAATGACTTGCATTGCCACAGTTCTGCCTACCCGCATCCCACCCTTTCTCTCTCCCTCTCTCCTTCTCTCTCTCTCTCTCCTTAGGGGCTTGGGCAATGGTAATTTACTGTTGCATATCAGCCATGAATCTCTATGAACCTCTTTGTCTCTCTCACCTACGGGCATGTGTTAATATATCGCTAACAGGCCTCACTCCATTGGATTTCACTTGGCCCCTTTTTAAGTACCCTTTTTAATGCTTCTCTCTGGCTATTTATTGCTCTGTCTCTTTAAAGAAACACTGCTTGAGCGCTTCATAGCACCCCCAGAACCCTGAAATTCCACTCCAGCTCACTGTTTGCAGTATGTTTTGAAACTGTGCACAAAAAAGTGCTGCAAGGCGACGAATGGAGAAGAGCGTCAGCCGAGAAGCTTGAGCTCGCATGGAGGCTCACGCAGCGATAATTTAAAACCAATTCAAGAGCCAAATGGGCTGAGTTACCTGCAGCCCTGATGAAACAAACTTAGCTGGAGCCAATGTTGAAACAAATGAGAAAGAGAGGTAGTAACAGTTGGGATAATTGTCGTCACGTCCCAATTATTCTGTGTTTGGTAATGTTGTCTCTTCAGGATTGCTGTATGGGCGTGAGAGTGTGACAAGCACAATGAGACACCATTACCATGCACACAACAACAACATTTTATTGTACACTTGTGTTTCGAAACATACTCAGTTAGCTGTAGGGGCTGAATTATGAGGTTCTGGTGCCGCTACACCGATCCCGGTGGCATCTCTTCGCTCTCGCCTACATATACATGCAGATCCTGCAGGTGCACACGCATAAACAAAAACGACTGTCAACGCACTCCGCCTCTCGCCTCTCATTCAGCCTCTCCCGTCACCGACTTTCGTGGCACTGGGAAATATCTGTTTAACTGATGATGACAAAGCAATGTTATTACTTCCTGAATTCTGTCACCCTGCTCTCTTTACAGACAGGTACCACGGCATTTTGGACTTTGCACTTTGAATTGTCAACATCTGGTGAAGTGTATCGAAACGTGGCGGAGGTTTTACCTATCTTGTCTGTGCTGCTCATGTTGGTCTATGAGAGATATTGTATAAAGACAGGAATCATGAGAGACACCGCTTCAAAACATTTCTGCTGATCCATTATAAATGTAATATCTATGTACACAAAGATGTAAGATACTGAAGTCATGCTTGATGTGAACCCTAGAATATATGACGCATTATATTGAGCACTGATGAGACCATGCTTTGTAAATTCATGCCAGAAAGTCTGAGGCAATTCCCTCATCTCGCTCTATTTTGAGACATGAATAACAGAGTTACATTTTTGCAGCAGATCAGGATGGCAGAGATTGAGCAGGCATCGCTGAAGTCAGAGCAACTGTCAGACAAGTCCTCATCCCCGGCCCTGCCAGACGATCTCAGCCTGGACGAACATACGGCCTACCAGCTGCTGGCGCGAGAGGGCAAGGTGGGTACGAGCACAGTGAGACAGGAATCACTACATCTCTTTAAAACCTTCAGAAAAATATGGGCTACGAATGTGTAGTTCTAATGAGCAAGAATACTAATGAGAAATTAAAACTTTGCTGTCATTTTATTTGTAATTTGAGTTCTTTATTTGACATATGCACAGCTGTTAAAGTGAAGCTGTCGATGAAGTTCTTATTCTCTGGAATTTGCAGGTTACATCTGGCAATCTGATTAGAAAGACACTGTTTCGGCTCTGATTTATCACCTCCCAACAGATTTTACAACTAAAGAAAGTTGGATCTGAGCTTTGATCAGCGGTAATAATGGGCAATTTACACAAATGTTCTTGGATTGGCTTTTCCCAGAATTTGGTCTTTACACGGCTCGGATAAAAATACCAATCAAATGATTATTCTAGTAATAACTAGAATATGGTCACAATGCTTTGTCTGTGACAGAGACAGGGAACAAGAACCTGCTTTAATACCAGGATAATTTAGTTGGGGTGTACACCTGCTTGTCATCTTTACACAGGTTTTAAGCCAAAGCATTTGCAGCTTCATGCCAGCACAACATTGTTTGAAAAAGATGCAGTGCAAATTCACAGTGGTTATCTTCTAGTATGTCCACTACTTTGTACTTCAGATCACTTTGTCTTACCTCCCCAAGAGGGTAAGCACAAACAATGGCAGAGGCACACTGATGATTTTTTATATTAATTCCAGAAAGCACAAAAAACAAATGACCATCGTAAAATCTTTTTCATGGCTGTGCTGTAGGCTCTCGTGTGAATTACGGTTATAAACCTTAGGCCCCAAAGGCCCCTTTATCTCTTTCTCTCTGTGTGTCAGTGGTAACTATCTTGTCTTTGAAGAATCCACAGTCTCTATCCACCACAGACCTTCTCATGAATAAAACTACATTTTCCCTAGTTGCTATCCTGGGTGGCTCTCATGCCTCCCTCTCTTCCACCCGCTCTCCCCCCTTTCGACTTTATCTTTCATTCTTCTCCTTTCTCAGTGTTACCCCTCTGGTAATTGCACACCATCTCTGCACCTCCCTCTAGCCCCTCTATCGCAATGCCTTATCATCCGTCCTTCCTCGATATCCTCCTCTGTAATGGGGTAATGCTCCTTGGTTCTGGATAGCCAGATAAGCCTGCAACCAGCAAGCATGGCTGTGAACCACTGCTCATTAGAGTAGGGGGAAAGAGAGAGAGTAGGGGAAAAACAGAAGGTGAGAAAGGATCTGAGGTTAGGGATTTTATTTGTTAAGCATTGTTTTGTAAAAAAAAAAAAAAAAATGCATCGGGGTGTGTGTGTGTGGTGTGTGTGTGTGTGTGTGTGTGTGTGTGTGTGTGTGTGTGTGTGTGTGTGTGTGTGTGTGGCATTAAGCATGTGTGCCAAGGCTGTACAAGGTTTGTACGGGTGTGGGTGGCTGCCTGTTTGAAAGGGGGCTGTTCAGGGGTAGGACCGAATGACTCAGAGGTACAACACACTAATGGAAGGCACAAAAGCCTACCCACACACCCACACATACACACACGTATGCACGAGCATGCATAAATGATTCGGCAGCCCCTACATGATGGTAATTAAAACGTACGAGGTAAGAGCTTACGAAGCTGAACTCCTGCCTTAATCTGCCTCCTGCTTCCTGCTTCCAGCTGTTGCAGCCATCGCACACACTCTTTATAACCAAACATTTATTGTTACAATATATAACATTAACATGACAATAACAGGCTCATAATCAGTTCTCACCCCTTCACAAGCGCTGAAATGAAAAGCCCAAGGGATGATGTGAATCAGAGGCCATGTTTGATATCTGCAGGATGCTGGAGGGGCTGCTGTTTTCTCTACTCATTGTCTCATCAGGCCGGCTCCACGAATTGTCACTTAACAAAATATATTGCTAATCCTAAACTTACACTGTCCTGACAGAAGAAATGAGAGGTTAAGGCTCAGTTTAAGCTATGTTAATGACAATAAGCTTTTCATCACACAAGTCAAAGCTTCAGCACACAATTTAGTTATGTTGTTATATATTACTACGTGCTTAATTTATCTTCTCTTTTAAATGAAGCTTGGGGAGAATCCACACGTGATTAATCTATCCTGGAGATTTATTGGAAAAGGCTTTCTCTCCAATGTCAGATCATCCGTTGTCTTCTAGGGAAGGTGCAGCAGTGACTCGCGCAGCTCTGACGAGGCTGGAGGGAGCCATGCAGGAGGCCTCCACACTCACACAGTGGTACAGAGCCAGCCGTGCCGGGCCCTCAGCGCCGGCATTGAGATAGAGACTGCATTGCAGGAGATGGAGATCCACACACACCAACCACGTATGTGCTCACCCCACTGTAGCCCTGGTGAGTAAAGCCAGATAGAATATATTTGCCATACTTAAACTCTGATGTCATTTCATTTGCAGCATAAATTAGAGACCAAATAAAGCGGTCGGTAACGTAGCACATATCATCTGAAAGACACAATACGGACAAAAGATTTTGTTAAAATGTGAATATCAAAGATGACATACTTCAACTTTATTCACAAAAAGAGGATTTACAGGAGTGAAAACTGTGTGTAGGTCCCAGAAATGTACCTCTCAACAATGACGAAGAGAGCACACAAGGGCCACTTGAACCTCTACAACAAATTGCTGAAAATGATTTGCGTCACATCTGTGTAGGTGTGCTGTGTCTGTATTACTGTACTATTTATATGCTATTTGCTTCCAATTTACATCCAAATCATAAATCATATACACATATATAGCATATATCTGTCAGCTTCACTGACACAGTTGCTGCTTCTACACACAGTCCTGCACAGCCTCAATGAGCTTTAGAAGGAAGCATTATGGAGCATCTGTGTAGACTGGAACAGGGATTCACTCTTCCTACAAATCTTGCACTTGACTTGTTATGTTAATATCTACTAAATTGCTATTGCTTCAGATAAATATAGAAAATATGTATATAAATATACCCCTCCACCAAAGTAAGATTTAGACATTATTCAGATAAAAGGGATATTCAGTAGTGAAGTGGAAACATAAATTGACTCCATGTTCGACAGCATGATGGCAAAGAGTGTATTTCCTTCCTCAAGGTGGTGTTTCCAGCAGCAGCAACAAGGGAAGAAACAAAGAAGGAGAAGGCGGAGCCAGTGGCATTTCTCCTCTCCTACATCTGCCTGCAGAGTTCTTCCACCCTGCAGGAACCGCCATCCCAGCACCTCCCCGCAGTCGGAGCCTACGGTTGACGAGGGGCCTGAGACTGACCTCCCCAGCCTCCTGGGCTTCACTGCGCTCCCCAGGGGCCCATAGCAAGATGCTCTGCACGCAGGTATGTAGGGGGAGAGGAAGGGAGGGGTAAAACACAGTCGTATAGGTTAGACGATACCAAGAGTGGTGTGAGACAAAGAAAAAAGAAGATAATTTTTTGCGCTTATCTGGAGGAGAAATGGCATAAGGGTTGGTCACTGATTCCAGATGATGATATATGAGATTATTATTAGGAAAACAGGCCTGTAATCGGCAATTAAAATGCAATTAAATGGTCTGTCTGATCAAAACAAAAACATTGGATTCATATGCTCCACTTTCTTTCTCCACTCCCCTTTGCCCTTCCTTCCGTCTTCAGTACCCATCCCACAGTGACTCATCCCTTGCTACAGGCAGCTCTGAGGGCAGCCTGCAGACCACTCTGGAGGAAGGACTGAGCTTCAGCGTCTCTCCGCCACAGAACTTGGAGTTGCCTTTGCCGACAGCTCAGTTGCCACTTGTGTGCCCACTCCAGCTGCCTGAAGACAGAACCACCATTTCCTCCCCAGTCCAGACCCTGAGACCAAGGCCAAGCCCCTCGTCAGCCCTCACCCTCCAGGCCACCAGGGGCCACCAGAGGAGCCAGAGCAGCGGCCGTGGTAGCACCAGCCCGGGCTACACACGTGACGACTCAATTGACCCTTCAGACGAGGACCTGGGCATTGGCATTGGTTCATCAATTGGTGGTTGTGGTTCCAGCCAAGCGGGCAACAGTGAACACTTGTCAGAGACACTGAGCAGCTTGTCGCTGACATCACTGCTGTCGCCCAGCTCTCTGGTGTACCCCGGAGGAGCCGTGAAGAAGTGCAACAGCACAGGCAGCCTGGAACAAGGGGGGATGCTGCTGTCGTCCCGGGGCAGGGAGGGCCGCAGGGAGATTCTGGGCCTGGAACTTATGGACCCCCAAGGCTTCTTGGCCAACCCCTGGACAGGGGTGTTAGTTGATACAAGAAGAGGAGAAGGCAGAGGGGAAATAGGAGACGGGGAGCAAGGTTTAAAAGGGAAGAGCTCAAGCCAGACGACGGTAGGGCCTTGTAGGAAAAACAGATGAAACCTACTGTTTACTCTTTCTTTGTCTCTCCATTCCTTGGATCGAAACTCATAGCTGTCCCTCTCACTCTCTCTGCTCCCATCAGTGAGAGAGAGGCTTGAAGACACATGATGTCCTGTATTCCAAAACCAAACCCTTATCTTGCCCCCTCAACCCCCTTCTATACATTTGTGACAAGCCCATGTCCTATTTTGTGCTACCTAGGGGAGTGGTCTTGGTTGTAGCCAGCTGGTGAGGATGTGACATCTGAAGTTAAGGACCAAGGGCTGAAAACAAGTCCTTATACCCTCTTAGGGGCTGTACCTGTAAAGGAGGCCATGGAAGGTTCTGCTCACATTGGAGGACCAGGAGGCCCATTCATATCAGGGAGTCAGTTGGAGCAGAGACAAAAGAGCTTAAACTCAAAGAAAGAGTCTTGCTGTTGCTCTACTGTAGTTTCCTTTTCTTCATGTCGGCTTGAGTTCACTGAGGTTAAAAATGCAAAAATAGATGCACCCAAACTGAAATAGTTATCCATGCCACCCGAGACTGTTTTGATTCGCTTATGTCTCAGAGGCAGTGCAGCAAGCAAGAGGGAGGCGGCTCAGAGATGGTGGAATATATCAAGGCGGAAGGAAGGCTGGGAAAGGAGAAGGCAGGTCATTTGTTTGGCTGGGCAAGCAGAAAGCGGATCTAATGTCCATCTGTTCTGGCAGACGGAAACAACAGGTCCTACTCACTCTGGCACTGGACCTTCTGCTGAGTTCAGAGTAAAATGCAAGGTGGAGGAGAGTTCAAGAGGGTGTGCTCATTGTGCCTGTTTGTGTGTGAGAGCACTGCCTCGGGTATCCAAGGCATGAATTAAATTATTCTCACCACCTCACCATACCTCTGTATTTTTGAGACAGGAGATAGGTATCGACTGATCAAAGCTTTGTGCCTCTGTCATCTTAGTCTTGAGTGGCAGCGGAAAATGAAAAGAAATTGACAGATTGCAGAGGTATAACCGTGCATGGAGTGATTCGTGAAATTGGTTATTTTTCTTTCTATCTCCAGCATCTCGCACTCACTCAGAAATGAAGAAAGGAGTATGAAAGAGAGCTGGGTTGGATGGAGCTTTACAACCCCCATCAGAAGAAACAATAATGCGTGCCTGGGACAGCCTTGTGTGCACCAAAAAAAAAAATGGTTCACTGGTACTTAATAAAGTGAGACGTCAAGCACACTCCTTTTGACACCACTTCCTCTCACCATGCTTAAGGATTTGAGATGGATGGACAAACCCAAAAGAGTTGCGAGGGACCTTGACTGCATGATGGAATTGCATTTAATCAAGATTTTTATCTATATACGGAAGTGTATCAAGATGTCAATGTTGGGTGATAACGATGTGATTTCTATTCCACTATTTTTGTAGAAAAGAGAATAGGCACGTGTACGTGTTGCCGTTACTTTGTCCCCATTTAATTTAACCCATCCGATCTCTTTGACTTGTTGTCTAGGACTTTTTGTCTGCCAGTGGCTTCCAGTTTTATAACATTTTTTAAGGTGTGGACAGTGTATAAAACAACGAAGCAAAAAATTTCAAACAAACTTTTGTGCGCTGAAGTGATTGTTCCCTCCAGCACATTTCTCTTTGGGAACACTGGTTCCATGTGGATTTTTTTTTTTTTTTTTTTTTTTTTTTTTCAAATGTTGGAGTCCCACGGGACAACCAGAGATGGGAACAGCCATATTCACTCAGCACATGAGGATCGTTCTAGCTCACAGACATTCCTGGCTGCACACAGGGAACTTTGTTTGCTTTTAGCCTCCTATGCTAAAAAAAACATGAATAGCGTAAACCATCTCTATGAAAGCTTTAATTTGACAGTTACACCACAACATATCGATTACGGACACATTAGTGTTCCTTAAGCATGGTACTGGGATTGCAATACAGTATGCTTATTCTTGAAATGACACCCTGATGCACTCATCTTCTCTTCCCCATCTCTTCACACATACAGTATGTTGTAGCAACCCTTTCACGCACCATAGTTTGATATCAAAAAGCTGACACTGTAACGACGAACAAAACTTTGCATCTTTTAATGCAAACTTATTTTGGCTTCTGCCACCTGATTAATTACTCCATCCAAAAAGGAGATGCTCATCTTTAAGCCTGATTTTCTAGAGGTAGACTGTTGTATCCCTAGTGTTTTGATCATTACCTTGCTTTTTTTAATTTCTCAAAAAGAATGAGGTGATGTGAGAAAATCCGAGGGTTTGACCTTTTTTATCATGCAAAATCACTTTGATGACTATGTTTAATCACATGGCGTTGGGTATTAATGAATGAGAGTAAAGACAGTTGTGTGTGCGAATGTGTGTGTTTGTGTGTGCGTTTATGACTTCAGGTGAAGTTGATTGCCTTTTCCTGAAGTGTCCTGTTTGTCAGTGAGGATACCTGAGATTAAAGGTTGAAGAGAGAAAACACGAAGCAACCAAGGGCTGTTTTAGCTTCAAAGATATATCCTCCTATCTTTCTGAGACAAATCCTTGTGTCAATGAATATGGCATCAAAGGTTAAAGCCTGACTACGCAGCAATAAATGTTCTATGTGTATGCCCTGAGTAAATGATGTCAATGTGATTTTTATCTCCTCAGAATACAACAGTATTCATTACTGTCTGTTTTTGCTTCTACTTGTCTGAACTTACAACCAATCAGATGGCACCTCTGCCCTCTCAGAGACCAATCAGTAGAGAGAGATGGGCTGCAATTGGACGGCATGAACAAATGAGGTTATTGAACTCAGGTCGGGGGGTAAAAACCACTAGTAAAATTTTAAAGATAGCTGTAAAGGTGTGCTCAGACTGAACCCGGAGCGAATCTTCACCTTGCTTTATTCGCACAAATTTGACTGCTGGAGTGTTTGTACGCTACAAACAGCGGATGCACCCGCAGTCCTGATGTTAGCTGTAACTACCTAACAATGCACCAACTGTGTGTGTGTGTGTGTGAGCAAAGTGTGCCTTTGTACAGTATGTGTGTGCTACAGCTCCGGCTCAGACTGGTTTCAAAACTTACCAGGATCTCAATTTGTTTCCGTTACTCTTTTTTTCTCTCTTCTTGTCTGTGTATGATCATGAAGTGGAGTAGAATAGCTCGGGATAAGCACACTTTGTTTGCTAAAGTTTCAGCATTTTCAGCTTGTGCTTCAAGTCACGCTGCCTTGAGCAAACCTGCGTCCACCTCGACATCGAATTTGTATGCAATCACGCCGCCTCTAAAATTTGCTTTGCATTCAGTCTGAACACACCTTAAGAGGCATGTACATATCTTTGTATTTTGATCTGCATGTGTGCATTGCTGCCAGTGACCATGATTATATCATTAGTATGCATTTCATAAAATTGTACAAAGTTAAAGGGATTTGCAGTGTTTTTTGACTGCAGTTATGAAACCACTAAAAAATAATCAGTCTAAGCCACAAAAAACTTTTCTCTTCCAACACATCATTCACAAAAAACAATTACATTTTTGGGTAAGAAAAAACTGCTGTTCAGTCTTTATGCCATTATACCTGTTATTTGCATTTAAATTAAACTGATATGAGGGGAAGAGGTTGAGTCAGGACAGTCCAAAGCAAGGAAGAGAAAGCCAGTGACAGGACAGTGACACAAAAGCAGGAAGTTGCCGTGGACAGCCGGGCAGAGTAAAGCGAACAAACAGTGTGAGAGACTGAGGTAGTGAGATGCAGCGGGAGCAGGAGACTTCTCCAGACAGCTTGTCATCGGCAGCTTTGCCCGCCGGAGCCGCCAGTGCGAGAGAGCACATTAGGCATGCACGCTGAACTCCGAGGTGTTGTTTACCTCACACCCCCCCAACCGGCCGGCCCTCCACCTCATCTAACCTCTCAAAAACCAGCTCTCCCTGCAGGCCCCTGTCCTTCAAATGTCACTGCGGGAGGAGGGTTGAGGTGTGTGTGCCGAGCGGTGAGCGTGCATGTGTCTCTCAGACTTGTGTGTGTGTGTTGATGCGAGCACAAGCAAGTATGTGTGAATGGATATGTCATTGCTTCAGTTCTCTGCAAAGTCTTTGAAAGAAGTGTCCTGTCATCTGAAATTTCAGGGCATTAATTCTCCGTTGCCTTCCATCACCTGAAGAGAACAAGTGACCTCTTGCAACATAAATTCCAAAGGTCAGTATCGCATAAGCCTCTTGAGGCTTGTGTGCAGATTTGATTGATTTCCTTCTGTGGCAACACACAAAGTGCCCTGAGACATCAAGGCCCCTCAGGTACAGGAGAATTTTTCACCCCACCTGGAAATCCACTGGTTTTGTCTCAGCTATAACCTTTATAGTGTTTCTGTACATCATAACAAAGGTTCTAGTTTTACAGCTGCAAGAGGAGAGTTCAGGCTGTTAAAGCTCACCACCTTTTGAACATGTGAAATTGGAAACAGATGCATCAATCAAGGGGATTTTTTTTTTTTTGGAGGCAAGGCGAATTGAATTAAAGTGGGTCAATGCAGGTTTCTTTTCAAAGAAGAAGAAGAAATCCTTATTTCTAGGTCAAAAGGTAGTTGGAAAATAAAATAGAAAAATAGAATCCAATCCTGAAGTTTTGTCAAAGTCTGGAAAAACAAGGTCCAAACAGATGTGACTCATTAATGTGCACAAGAGAGAGGAACATCTGACAACAACTTGTTTCCTTTGTTGCTTTTTTGCTGTTTCCTGGGGGAAGTGTGAGGTTTTTTATTCAAAGAAGTGTGTAAATTAGGAGTGTTTTTTGTGCTCTGTCACCTAATGAGTCATTTAAGCCAGCAGAGACTTTGATGTGTTGCGAAGTGACCCGACTGCTGCCCGATGAAAGAGTGATATCACACCAGTATCATTTGGATATAACAAGTTCAGAGAGGACAAACCGAAGGGCCGGTGAGCATTACGGAAAATTCTAAAATGTCGCCGGGAGATTTCTTTGCTCCACTTTGGAGCTCCAGATGATTGTCGTTCTATTTTCTAATGCAGTTTTGTGGGATTATAATTGAAAGAACAAACCTGTTAACATTTTGCCTTGGGGCAAGATTTTATTTAATCAGTCTGGAAAACATTTACCCACACCTGAACATTTCCTGACACACACACATACATTACGGCCGCGTATGGAAAGCGGCTCCTGTCAGCCGTCAAGGCTAACTGCCCAGGGAGTTGTCCAGGCCCATCGATTGTATCACAGGCTCCGGAGAGAGAGCCAGACAAAGGCAGGTTGTGAAGGTGGCACAACAAAAGCCTGAATGAGGTGCCACTGGAATGAGCTGACTGTATTAGATCAGAGAAAGTGCCTGTCAATCTTCAGATGATATTTAAACTCTCTGAAATTTAAACTACTTCTAAGGATTTTTTTTTCTCATTTGAGTGTCTCTTTGTTGTTCGTGCCCCCTCTCTGTCTCTCTTCTCTTTCTCATTATCCTCCATTTTCACCCCCATTTAAACATAAAGACGTGTGCTCTCTCTCTCGCTTATCCCCACCTACAATCCACTTTCTTTGACTTCAGAGGATGAATTAAGCAGGTACAGTATCCATTTCTCCCTGGCTGCACTAATTTGAAATGGGAACCTCACATCATTTGCATATAAGTGCTAGTGGGCAGACATACAGATATATATATATATGCACATATGTAGTCATGTACCTACATCCACACAGACACACTAATAATCCCTATCTTGTCACACACACACACAGACTTGCAAGAGCCATTCCCTTATACCACCCAGCAGTGTCTGCAGGGAGTGTGCTTGTCTGAGGGTCAGTGCTAATGGCTGAAGTTTATCCCTTCACAAACTGCCCCCCTCTCTCTCTCTTCTCCCTGTTTCTTCTGCTTTACCTCTGCAACATAAAACCATTAGTGGAAAAAAGAGAAGCTGTGACAGCTGAAACTGTGAGATTGGGAGCAATGCTGACACTGCTAGTTTCAGCCTCGCTGCGCTTTCATCACAATGGATGATTGACTGGTTTTCTCAACACCTGGCCCGCTGTTTTGTAAGATAATAGTGAAAAATAATACAGCAACAACGTTGAGCGACTGGTTTATGCTTTGAAAGATTTATTCGAGGAGAGCTCCAGCGGTGCAGTCGTACGCTGGGCTGTGCTTTTTCAACACACATTTGAAATCCCAGTTCAAGCTGTCACATCTTTGCCTTGTCTGACTTTAGAACTCTGCAGTTTCCCTCGACATGAAAACAATTTTGAAGGTTGGCCAGACTCACTCAGCATTTCAAAGGAATCCACTTCCTACATTTACTGCTGAGTAGTATGATTGAGAGCGTCATCGACTAATGTTGCTGACGTCTATTTTACATACAAAACTGGCCAAAAAGGGAAAAATTAAAATGCAGCTTTAATTGATGTTTCATAATGAACAAGTATCAAATGACAGCCCAAACTTTACTCTTCAGAATCACTCTCATTGGTCTCACAGCATCGTTTTTGGCTGCAGCATGCAATCGTTTTAAGCTCTAAAGACCTAATGTACATGACACCTGCTCAGCACCAAACAGCGGACAGACACAGTTAAGATTAATTAGTGAACTTGTGTTGAGTGTTCAGCACCTGAAGCAGCATATTTCAATCAGGAGATTGTGGAGACCAAAAACAGAGCTTAAAGAATCTTGTCAACCTACAAGGTGATGCTACGTCAGTATTGTGTTCACATCTTGTTTCTGCTGCTCCCTTGTTTTTATAATGCTAGTTGAAATTCTTCTCTTTTAGTACCAGTTAACAGAAGGTTGCATTTTTGATAAGTTGCAGTGTTTTGCTGTGTGTAGACTGAGAGAAAGCCAGAAAGGAGCGTCCCAGCACAACCTAACTGCTCTTAATGATCGCGCCCAAGAACACAGCTCAGATTGAGTTTCCCAGCCCCAGCGTGCAAGCAGAAGCACAGCACTTCCAAATATTCACTACAATTGTTTACGAAGCAGAAATGTAAGTATTAGGAGTAAAAAAATAAATCATGCCCTCTAAAGAAAAGTTACATAAGGTTACAGGATAGTGCAACTTTGCTGAATTTGTAATAAAGTTTTCTCTGCTGTAAAATGACGTACAAAACAAAAGTTTATCTTTTGTCCTCCAAATCAGGGATCATACAGAGCAACAAAGGCAGTCGTTTGCTATTCATGCTATTTATTTATTTGATATTAGCTAGACCTTTAATTATGGTAACCTTGTAAAATCTCCACACACTTCAAAGCAATTGTACATGAAAGTTAATTCAACAGCAGGGAGCTCTGGGTTTTAGCTTTGCTGACTTTCTACTTATCCCAGCATTTTACGATGCTGTAAATACATAAAAATTAGTTGAGTGTTTTTTATTGAAGATGGTTCAATCAACATGCATCGACCCAGCCGGTGTCATTGGTTGAAGAGAAGCAGCTGAAACATGTCACAGGGGCTGAGTGGATTTAATGGTAGAGTGTTTAGGTTCGCTGCCTGTTGCATCTTAAAAAGCTCTCTTTCTTGGAGCTGGGTCTTGGTGTTAAGAGCTTTTGGCTGTAGCCTCTCATGCATGCTGCGCTATGAACCCGGTGAGAGTGCGAATAAGAGACAGAACATCAGCTCGAACTCAGACAAACACACTAAAATTCGCATTATGCATGACACAAGGTTGTAGGGAAGGGCAAACTATGAGGACACTCATGAATTTCAAAGACCTTCACTTTGCCTGAATATATCTTCATGTGTCTGGAATTTAATCAGAATCAGAACTGCAATTCAAAAACATGAACTTAGTCTTGCCCTTATATCCTTGTAAGACTGCAGGCAGTGTTCTTGAAGATAGTTATGACGCAGAAGAAACAAAATATTGGTATTCTGTTTAACTGTTACCAGAATTCACCTCGATCTCCTGTTTTCAGCTTTTCACTTTGAAAGATGGGGGAATTAATATAGTAATCCTCTTATTATTTTTATGCTTTTTATCTGCCTCAGTCTTAGAATTTATCTGCTCTTTGCTGTTTTTTCTTTTCCTTTCCATGTGTCTGAAACTGGTTGGTGAATAAAAACACACTCTCTGGCCAGTCTTTGCTGTGTTAAATGAATATATTTTATTACAGGTACTGAGACAGGTTCCACACATTAAATGCATAATATCACCACCAAGGTCAAAATTAGAAACACCAAAATCCAGTCAGAATCAGTTTATAACAAGTATAACTCACCAAATTGAGACACCAAGATATTCTAATCTTTATGACTGGGCAGTCGGTACCTTCTCTTATGTCAAAGGTTGCAATGCAATGAACTATTCAGCATCATTTACATCAGTCATTCAGCAAATTTACACATACTGTACATTTGAATAAATTTCTACCACAGGATGAGAGAGAAAAAAAACAAAGAGAAGAAGGCAAAACCACATACAAACTTAATCTTGCATGTTACATTTACTAATGAAATCATGTCACTGTGACATTATTAGTTTTAAACTATTTTGAGTCTATTAGTTTTGTCTACAGCATAGGACATTATGACAGCGACCCATGATGTTATCCTACCTGAGCATGAATATACGGCTATTCAAGCCTTTTAATGATGAAACTTGAGATTCAGCCTCAGTTTGAAGACAGAGTCAAGGTTCCCTGCTGCATTCACTGTCTTCACTTCTGACTATTCAAAAACTTTAGATGACAGAAATTAAGACTGTGAGGTGAAACTCTGGCTCTTGCAACATACTGCAGTATTATTTCAGGCTATTTTTCTAGCTCGCGTACTGCATGTTTGCATTAGTGTCTCTGTGGATAACTACTTGCTTGTGTGTGTGTGTGTGTGTGTGTGTACAATCCATTTATGTGTTTCACTGTTAAGCCCATTAAACAGCCACCTCCCTCCCAAAGGTTCATGTGAGGAGAGTTCCTACGAGCCTTTGTCTCCCATCTCCACCATCTCATATTTATCACTGCAATTAGGCGCTCTGCTGAGCGTGTAGGCCCACACTGGGCAAGCATTTCTCCTCCACTGGAGAGCCTGTCTGCCCTGTTTACCTAAGAGCCTGCTGTGTGTGTGCACGTGTGTGTAAGAGAGAGAGAGAGACTGTGCCACCTTTGCAGCAAATGGAGTTTTGAACACCCGTTGATTGTCAAGTGCTCCTGCCTTTTGTTGCGGCCCGGATCAAGAAGCCACCAGGGCTTCCTTTGTAGCAAATGTTGCCTTTTGTCCTTGCTGTGTCTGCGTCTGTACTCATATACAGCGACGATATCACTGACAGACAGACCTGGTTTAGAGAGCAAGAGAAAGACAGGAAAAGAGGCAGACAGAGGCAGAGAGGCAGCACTGCGGACAAAAGAGCGCAACAAAACAGGTGGAAAGATGAATGAGGTTGAAACAAAGCGGAGAAAGCACAGGAGAAAGGTGCCAGAAACATTTAAGAAAGCATCAGCGGAACAAGTAAAGTGAAGCAGAGTGTGTCGCATTGCTATACTACAAACTCCAATGGTGGATGAAACAATGTCCATATTTAGCTTTTGAACATATGTTGTATATCCACAGGAGCGCAGGAAGTGAACTGAAGCCAACACTTCATGCACAGGATGTATCCATATTGAAATTACACGCTGCCCTGTCTGCATTGACCAAGACTGGGTGAGAGGTAAGGTTAAAGAGGGTAAAGAAAGGGGACAGCGGAAGAGCAGCAAGCGCAGAAAGGTTGAGAGAGTAAAGGAGTGAGAAAATGTGTAAAGGCCAAAGATGGAAGAAACAGACAGAAGATGAGAGGTGAGACAAGAAATAGTGAGAGATGTGGGAGAAAGCCTATAATGAAAGAGGAAGGGGGAAATGAAAAATATGTAGAGGAGAGTGCAGGCTCGCAGGTCATAAAATCATGGATGCCTAATAACAAATGGACACAACACACATACAAATACCTGCACACTGACTCCCACAATACAAGCATCATTATGCTGCATCACAGTGTTTATTATTGTACAACAGCAGAACAACCATTATGGATCATTTTGTCAGCTAAAAATCTTGCATCTGTTAAATTACTTTTTTTTTTTTTGCAGCAAACAAAAACTGCTTTGTTTGATGTTCAATGAACCAGTTTTTCAGTTAAATAAGGTTTTGAGTCTGTCTTAAGCTTGTTGTAATTATTCCTCCTGTCTGAACTGGCTGTGAAGAGATCATTCATAAGTCAAGAGTCCTTGTTCCTTGCAGAAATATATTCAAATGTTTGAGGCTGCACCAGTCTGAATTAGACAAATCAAGTGGATCTTACAGAGAGTATTACAGAAAGTAGGCTTTTTAGTACAAAATCCCCTCTTTGTGTCAATATCCCACCACGGCAGCTCAGCACAGAAACACAAAAAGATTATTTCATGCTCACAAGACTGTAACTTTTGAAGTTCATACGAGCTTCATATAAACTTTTGAACTCATTTTTATGTAGAACAACAACTGCGAACTTTGGCCCCCATCATATAAACTGGCAGTGAGTTAGAAAGGGATCTTATAATGTAAACAAAAGGGATGATAGCAGAAGGAAAAACCTGTTTCAGTGTTCATATAGGCACCTGAATACTGTTTTGAGAAGTACTTGAAAAATTTCGATCCTGTCCTTTTATATTTAAGTGGCTCTAATTCTACAGCAATACAACTCAATGATTCATACACCCATCTTCTCTGATACTGTTTTCCAGTACAGGTGAATGCACGTTTGCTTCTTTTTACCAGAGTTAAATTAGTTCATGAAGAAAGGTTGCCTGATAACATGTTAATGAATTATCTTTGACTGGGCTTCCTTTTGCCAAGGTCTCCATCACAATGGACGCTTTGAGATAGTGTGAATGCACAGTTTGCACGTTTCTGTGTGTGTGGCAGGAGGATGTTCACCAATCAGATGTAGTCTTGAAAGCTTGCAGGAGTAAATTCACTTCCAGTCGAAAGGTTGACGACATACTCCGATCAAATATCCTCAGTATAAGATACGTGCGTGCGTGTTTGCTTGTTATTGAGTCTCAGTAGCATGAACGAAGCAGTAATTGCATTCAAATGAGTGGCTGTGTAGCACTTTTGATGTGGCTTTGATGCTCATGTGGAGATGAGGTGAGGGCAGATACTAATAGGCAGGCAGAGAGAGAGAGGAGAGAGGAAAAAGCTGATGCAGGGATGCTTCAAGGTGATGAATTCATTAAATGATTGGTACAGAAAAAGGAAGATCAATGATGGAGATTTTAACATGAGCCCAAAGGCTTTTTTTCCCCCTCCTCTTTCCGTTAATGGTCACATTGTTAGGTTGGCTTTCTTTTTTTCATTATTAATTAAGTATTATTTTGGTACATCACAGACTATATACATAAGCAGCTCGACGTGTGAGTTCAACTAATTAATGAGAAGCGGTTAGAGGATAGCTAACAACATTCTGGGTGAATTAGAGACACTGAAGAAATTAAAGGTGAAAGGCCACACAGATAGTTGTACTGTAGGTTAGAAAAAAATGCTACTTCAGTGTCACAGATGTGTTCTTAGTTTTATACGGATCAACAAACAGACCTCGGTGTGATCACAGAGACGTCAAAGGACAGGAGGCTGTATTTGGTTGGCTGGGCATAGATGAGAATAGGTCAATAAAGAGCTGGCATACAATACAGAGAACACTACAGCTGAAGGGACCAGCGTCCCCTGTGTGTTGATCTCATTCAAATAACTTCATTTTTACCCGTGTGCATTGATTTTCTTTCCTTGTACCAACAGCATTTACCTGTTCAGTTCCCCTTATGGCTGTAAAAGAGAACAAGTGAAATGAATGTTTAGCCTAGTCTTACTGTACATGTTCATCATTTCAGACCGGACCGCAGCAAAGAGAACCCCAGACTAGCTGTTAGAGGTGAATGCCCAGGGGAATGGTTTTCTTCCCAATCATCCCAAGTGTAAAAGAAACCCAGTGCAGAGGTTGTCCAAAGTCTCATATCAGATGAGCATGAGAGTTAAGTCCTGACCCTGGAAATAGTGTTGTTACAGACGATGATCCATTCCTGTGAAAACCGAGCAAAGTGAGCAAAGCCCTGAAAAAGCTATTAAGTGAACCTTGACTTAATATTATTTTTTAAGTTATTGAAGCTGCTTCATTAGGAGAGAATGGAGGATAGATGAGAATGGAAAGTCCGTTAAAATGAAGTGGGTCTTGTCCCTAAATCCTTTTTTGTGCCTGTTCCTCTTTGGAGCAATTAAAGTAAATTCTGAAGTTGACCATTACGTTATAGCCGTAACCCTGAGCTGCTAAAAAAGATTAAATAGCTATAGTGTCTATAAGTCTCTGAATGTGACTTTCTTTGATTAAAAAGTCACAAATTGTCAGGAAATTGAGTCCAGCTTATCTACACAGCAAAAGTGTAGAAGAATCCATATCACTTGATGAAAAATTAAAAGACTGTTCACCAAGTAAACAGCAAGAACTAATGCAAGAACAAAAAATAATGTCAAAAACACCCGCAAGTGTGACTTTCAGTTAGGATCTATCATTGTTAGGCAAAGTGACAGGAAGCAATTCAAAGAAATCTGAGAGAATTAAAGGATGAGCTGAAAAAGGTTGCGACTGCAGGTAATTAATAAATTGCATCTGTCAAACTGTTCATTTATTTACTGATGTTGATGGATTTAACATGTAAAAAGAGCAAATATAACCTCTGGTAGGACAAATAAATAAGACAGTCACAAATGTGTTACAGCCATAATTAGAAAACAAAGCCTGATTTACTTCAATTTAGATTGTTTGCACTCCAAATAATCAAAGTTCTCCTCCCAAATGGGCTTATTCTCACTTACGCATTGGTGAAAGCTCGTTTTTTGTTTTATAGTCACATGGTCTCAAGTGACACCATAGGTTAATTTCCTTGGTTTATTAGATGTGTGGCGCGACCCTGCTCTTGTTGCAGATCTGTTCTCGCGTATGTATCCTCCGCGTTTCTGTGGCAGATGTTCTCATTCCTGCACATATGGTATGCAGTCAACTAAAAAAGACTGAAGTAGATGTCCACTTGCTGTTTGCTGCTCTGTATGCTCAGGAGATAAAGTTGGAAATGACAAAAGGTTTTGGTGTGTGTGTGTTTATCGAGCTACAGCTAGTAAGTGCCAACGCTTTGCATCCATATGTCGTTTGAAGTTTCAAATGTCACGCAGACACAAAAAGTAAGTAGTAGTAGCATATGGTAGCAGTATTAAGTAATCGTTAGGGAGTGTGTGGTTGCTCACACACACCTTTGCTGTATTCCTTTGGTGTCCTGCATGGAGACATGTATCACTACAGCAGTCATTTTAAAGATGAGTTTACCAGTATATCAGCATAAGTTTGAAACCTGCACGTGTTCATATCTTTAAATGGTCGTCTGACCCTGAAATGTGTTTGGAATTGAGCCTCCCTCTCCCTCCCTCCCCTCTCGCCCTCTCCAAACCCAGACAGGCCATCCAGCAGTCCACCGCTCATTATTTTCACAAGGCCCTGTGCTGTAATGAAGGAGTGGGGGGGTAAACTGTGCTGAAGGTGCTGCATAAAACCTAATCTGTCCTGCAGTTTGTACAGGTTTCTGCAGCCTTCACAGCCAGTAGTCTGAGGTTTATACCCTGATTAAACATGAATCAATATCACCTTCATTCCAGCTTTGTTTTAACAGATAGGGATCTGTGTTATGTTAATGAAATGTTTAAAATTAATGATAAGATGGAAAAATTAAAAATTCTTCTGTGTCTGTTTACATCAGCATAGGAATGTATTGAATTAGTCATGTCACTGGATTTAAGCCGTGAAAAAGTCAGATTACATTTTGCCCACTCAGTGTTTGCTATTGTCTTCAATTCTGAGATGCATCCAGTGCGAATCGATTTAACCTGAAAGGAATGTGTCAGACCAGTCAGCAGGGGGTACATAGATCAAAACATGACTCATCGCCTCTCAAAGCCCTGTTATTAGTGTTTTTGTCCCATCAGGTGTACAACGGGTTTATGTTGATATGATACGTAAGCAAAATGTCATCTGGTTGTACGAGCTATGGAACGTGTATTTGTGTGCTTGTGTGTTGAGAGGACCTGCTCCTCATTTTCAGATGACAGTCAGGTGTTGTCAGTCTGCACTGTATTTTCCATTCCAGTGCACATCAGTGCAAATGTCAGTACTCATTGACATCATCCTCAAAAAACACACACACTTGGACGCGACGGACTGCCATGTATGCATGCCCATGGACACAAATACTCCGTTGCACACACACATTGAACAGCTTCATAGCACTTGATAAACTTAATTCTGCCACTTCCATCGTGATTTCCCTCCTATGTCTGTATGTGTGTCATCTGTTCACGCCACTTGCCAATAAGCTACATGATCAGTGGACTAAATGGGCAGGAAACATGTTTGCCAGCTAGCTGATGCAGATGAGTGTCGTATGCCATACTGAGAGAAACTGCCAAGTAATTTACACATTGCTCTCACAACACAGATCACGCTGTGCACTCAGTGAATACACAAAATTGTACAGCAATCTACTATTTTATTGCTTTTCTCTCCCTCCTCCCTCCTCGGCTTCCTTCTGAGATATTTCATGTCTAATTTCTTCAGCCTCTCCTACTCGCTGCCCATCTTTGTGTCTCTCTCCTTCCCTGTCATCCTTTACATTAATGCTGTGCTGTCATTCACAGGGACAGTGGGAACAGGGCAGAGTAAATCAGCCAGGAGGAGGTCGGCCTTGCTCAGTGTCCGGCATCGCCTGTAATATCCTTGCTGGTTGCTGATTTGCATGATTACACAGCATCCGCCAGACAGCCAGCGCTTCATTTCTCACCTCAAACGCACACGGGGTGATTACGAGAAAGCGAGCGAAGCCGCACACACACATGAAGGCAGGCGTAAACACCTACACTGAGACACACAGGCGCGCACAAATACTGTACATCACAGTAATGCCATCTGACACTGTTTGCAGCTGAGCGGTGGCGAGGATGATGACACACCCAGACACACACACACACACACACGCGCGTGTTGTCTCAGTGCTTTGAAAGCTTGCGCTCAAGGACGCTTAAATCTTCAGGTATTTCAAAATATTGCTCTGAGCCACATTTGTCAATTAGCATAAGAGCCTCACATGTTAAATCTTTCACTCGCTTGTCTGTATAATCTCACTGCTGGGCAAGCAGAAAAAAAACCAGGGCTGCCGGCCACAGAGCATCAGTGGACAGGTACATGACTGATCTCTGTGCAGGGAAAGAGGGACGATCAATAAAGAGCTATTGAAGCCCTGGATCGATGAAAGGCCAAAGGATTCACAATGCAGGGGCCACTTCCCAACACCCTCCCATTGCTTCATGGTGCGAGGGCAGTGCATTAAAGCTCGTAAAATGTGAGTGTGAATGTGTGTGTTTCTGACAATGAAAGTGAGCTTTGTTTGTGGCTGTCTGCGCCTAAGTATCCTCCTGTCATAAGAGAGCATGAGCATCCACATGAGCCTTTTACTGTGTCAGAGGTGGAAGGGCAGGCCACCTTCGTGAGCACAGCGTGGATCAATACCTGCTAAGCAAATTTATTGCACAGACGGCACCTTGGGCTTGGGAGGCTTGCGGTTGGCCAGGTTTGTGGGAGATTTACACCTTCAGGTTACTCGGTGCTAAACATGCCTGTGGCATTGTGTAGCATGAAGGAAGAAGGTGATATAGGTGAGGATGTGCGGTTAGACCAGGCTCGGATTAATTTGGCTTACGTTGATCGTTCCAGTGAGGATAAGCTAGAGTGCCAAACGACAGGAGCACTAAGAGGCGGGTTGCTGCTTATTTAAGTATTCCGTGTCATTTGAAGGTGATCTGACGCCCATAATAATGTTTATATATTCACAGCATCACATGTACATCTATGTGTTTATATGCCATCCTGTGTATCCATCCCCCTGCCTTCCATGAACGCAGACTTGTTCTTTGAAATCACCAAGGCGAAAGCGGCGCTTCACTCCGCTTCTATTCAAGCAGCCGCTCCGCTTTGAAGTCCAACACGAAGGCTTTTATCTTGTTATCTTGTTATTTCATTGTATTCCCCTGCGCGATGCCATGCAACATCCCGAGGGGTACAACAAATACCCAGGGCCCTCCCTCTCATCCATAACACGCAGCTGACAATGACGGCGGGAGAGAAGGGAAGGAGAAAAAAAAGGGTCTGTTTTATGTTTGAACTAGAACAGAGGGGAATTTACAGTTGACCATATACTGTAATGACGGGCCTAATTAATCAGATACATAATTCATGGGATGGAAAAGTGTGCCGTGAAAGAGGAGGGGAGGGAGAGGGAGAAGACAAGACTGCCACATCAGCATTTTCCAGGAGAGGAGAAGATAGAGGAGAACACCGGAGTGTGTATTTGTGTTTAACAAACAGGCTGTGTGTGCGCTTGACCAACACTCCAACAAAGATGCCATTACGGGCAACGCATTAGTTTGAATAATGAAATGAAAAAGATGTGCTGAGAGCTTTACTTTGACCTGATATGACAAAAGAGAAAGCATCTTTTATTTTAATTTAAGGACGCAAACACAGTAAGTTGCAGACCAGTATTTTATTTTTGGTTGACCTTAGCACATCCATCCATTAACAAAAGTACTTCTTAAAAAAAAATCTGTTATTTGAGATATAATCCATAGACTCATAAAAACACCACCCAGGTAACAACAGGTAGAGAAGAGTGGTGTTTTCAATCAGAGATGACTGACATATGAGCAAAGTCTCCTATAAATACCTCTTAGGCATTTAATGTGCAAATAATGAAATAATCAATAGAGCATCTTTAGGTCTGTAACACATAAGAGCGAGATCAATGTTGCTTCCATATCGCAGGAAAATGAATGAATCGATGCGAAGGCAATCAACAAACAATGAGTGGGTCAATACTAATGAACCTAGAGAACAATGATCACTCAGGACTGACAAAGATTAAAAAGGAGCATCATGGATTCAACTTGTAAAGAGGCGCCTTGAGGCGCCGCCGTCTCAGATCAATAAGGAAATACAGGGTATGTTAAGGGTCTAATCACACTGGAGCTCATCACTGGTGCAGCTCAAATGAAGCAACCGTTTGCTTGATAGCTTTTGTTATCTTTACATTAAGGGTGAGATATTCAAATGGTCAACGACGACAACAATCTTCTATAATGAGGCTCTTTTCATTACTTTACATTAGTCAGCCAGACTTTGGTGGTAATTGTCATTTGTTCTGCTCCAGCTCTCCGCCAGGTTTCTCTCCCCGACTGTCTGTGTGGGGAGACGCAAAGGCAGGTCTGTGAGCTCTGTGTGTGGAATTATCATTTCACCTGTTGGATATTTCTGTGTGCCGCGTGACCACCGGTTGTTATGGTACAAATTGGGCAAGGTCAGCTCGCCTTGCGCGCGCGTGTGTGTGTGTGTGTGTGTGTGTGATCTTTGTGGACATGAGGTGAGAGATTTCACCCTCATATCAGATCCAGCAATTTACCCACATACAGAGTCTCGGTCTTCTTTCCACATCACCCATCCACCCCCTGCAAGTCAATCTCATTCCTACTATGTTAATGAGTTGACCGTATATACAAATTTCATAATATACGTGATTCGGTGCATCAAAACTCGCCCCACCTCTAGTTATTTTCTCCAACCGTGCTCCACACTCCAGTCTCTCTGTCTTCGCTTTATGTAATTCACCTCCTAAAACAGAATGCAAGTCATTCTGCAGAACAAAAAAAAAATTCTCCCTCCTGTTTTTATCCTCTTGTCATTCCTTCTGTCCAACGATGCCTTCTTGAGCTTGAGGAGACAGCAAAGGGGACAGGCTTGTCCTCAGTCCAACGCCCACAAAAGGGGCTTTGATGCTCAGGTGGGAGGACTGAAAACTCTCACTGGCTGCCACCTTGGTTCCTGGCTCCCGGTGGCTCATCGAGGGCCAGAACTGCAAACACTGCAGGAAAAAAAAGAGGGAAAAGAAAGAGAGAGAACATAAAGGAAGAGATAGTCAAAGACAGAAAGAAAAGCTGCTGGGCTGTTATTCGTTGATTCGGAGCCCATTCCTGTGGTGGAGCCATCTGCCGAGGGAAGGAGAGAGACGAAGTGCAGTGCAAACACTAAAGCATGAACCACTCTGGTTCTATTATTACTATTGAGAATTTTGACTTTACAATGTGCAGGTGAAATCTCAGGATCCCTATGTGAACTCAGATGGTCAGAAAAATAGAAGCTCCGGTACAATCCAGTGCAAACCAAAAGGGCAGCACTGCAATCAAGCCTGCCTTTGTGAAACTGATAATGTTCAACTTTTGCTGAGAGGAGAAGACTCAGCTCTGTGGTGCTTTTAGAGGCTCGGTCAGCGGTGGTGTTGTACTGGACAGCAGTAAATTGACAGATGGATTTTGTTCCCACGTGGGGGAACAGGGATCATATCTAAATGCTGCAGGTGCTCCTCAAGCTGCCAGCGTGTTTCTGCAGGCTTCTGGGATGGTCAAATAGCTTCAGGTAGAACTCTTGGTTGTGCTTAACTAAATATCACCATGCCAAGACCTTAAGGAACGACTATCCAGTCTGAAAACTTGGTCTGTCCAGCAAATGAGATGAACAGACGCAGACAGACATACTGCACAATGAATACCATGTAAATGAATCAAATACAATTTAAGAAAAAGAATCTGGGGGACCACAGTCAAAACTCCATATAGGGTAGATGACATAAGGAACATGCAGAAAAAGTGGATGCACATCCATGTGGGCATAAGAACTGTATGTGTTAAGATTACTGTATTGAGATAACATATGTGTGTGGTGTTGCTGTGGCTCAAAGCAGGAGTCCAGATATTGCAAAGATCATTTAGAGGATCATGACACTTTTTTGTGAAATATTTTTTTTTTTACATCCTCCACTCTCCCACAAACATTGATGGCACCAAAGCAACTCTATTAACTTAAGATATGCTTTGCCTTATAGAAGCCAGGTTGCTCAAAGATGTGTGAAACTAAATGCAATTTTGTTGATTGGACAGATTCAAAGCACTGTGTTGATAACCTGAAATTGTGAATCAATATATTAGCACAGTCAATCTATCATTGCGAGTTGACATGTTGTCAGTGGATCGTCCTCAGTGGTGGATTTGCTGCCTGCCACTGCCACAATTGGCTGGTTGCAATGAGACAGACTGGTGAGAAGCCCTTCAGCCACCATTGGACTTAATGGGAAACGTGTATCATATGATGGTGGTTGGACTACTGGGTATTAAAGTATACATTAGGTGGTTCCAGCCTGATTGGTGCTAAACCTTGCTGCACCTTCAATTAAGTTAAAAAAACATATCGGATTTCCTATAAAGACAGAAGGCTGCAGTTTGAGTATCGCCAAAAGTCTGCAATTGAAGTTCATATGAGGATACCTAGTAGACTATCACTACATCGCTTGTAATAATACAAAGATGAAACTCTCAAAGACAGAATTTTAATGCCACAGCTGTGGAAGGACTAATGCAAAAGGCACTTGCTCAGCACAACAGACAGACGCCTTTAGGGGAAATGATATTCCCTCGTCAGAACATGACTGACAGCTGACATAAGCTGCGAGTGTGTGTTGGAGTTCAGATCATTAATCAGACGGCACGTCGACAGCACTGATGAATTGCCTTCTCCACTGCATAATCCACATGCTGCTCTCCCTCTCGACCTTCACTAGAGACCGGCTGTGTCAGTGCGAAAAGAGAGTAAAAGCAGAGGAAGGAGGAGAGAATCTATCTCCATTATCCTTCTTCACCCTGGTTATTTAGCATCGCATCAGGCTCACCCCTTCCATCGCTCCCCTCGGTTCCTGCTCTATCACTTTTTCATTCCCCCTGTCTTTTCAGCTCACTATCTTCCTGTTGTTTCTTCCCTGGTTTTTCCATGAGCTGCAACACTCACCCTGGGGAAATACTGCTTTTCCTCATGACATGTACAAATTGCGTCGCAGACAGACTGAAATGTTAATGTTGCCGGAGCGTGACACAGTTTAAAGTGAGTTGCTGCTCACCAGTGTTCCAACATGCTCATGTGTGTGTCAATGAACATGCAATAAGAGGCACGACGTGTTTAAAGAAATGCTGTATCCGCACTGCTGTGAGGGTTTCATTGAAAAGTAGGTAAATACTGCCTCCTGCTGTTCAGTAATGCAAAGGCACAAGCATGCAGAATATTAAAACCCAAAGCAAGATTATCAAGTACAACCCTCACATATGATATATAGCAGAAAACCAAATTCAGATAGACAGTTCAGTACATGTGTATCTGCTGCTGCCTGGTGCCAATCTATCTCCCCAAATGAGCACTCCTCAAACCAGGGCCTCCCCATATTCATATCTCAGCCTCTGTCCCAGAAGTTAACAGACCATCTGAAGGCCACCTGCTACTTTGGTGTTCTGGGACAAGAAGGGAGGAGGCGACACATTTTATTTTTTTTTTTTTTTTTTTAACAGCAAGTGAATCCCGGGGCCGGGAGGCTCAGATGCCGATTCAGTGCCAGTCAGCCAGACAGAGAGCTGAGGTCACAGCTGGGCCAGTCCACCTGCACAATCAAGCCTGGTTATGTGTTGTGAAGGCATAATTTGCTCGTGGGGTACACAAACACCCAAAGCTATTTACTTTTCAAACACCGACTGAACTCTGTTGAGACCATGTAAAACTGATATTTCCCCACTGACAATGGGGATAATGGGGCGAAACAATAATGCGCCAGAGGACGTGACGCAGTTTTCATTTCAAGCCATTTCAGCAGAGGTAGATGAGCCCAAATCATGCATATTGATAATGTTAAACTGTGGGATAATCACAGTCTTAATCAGCTCTGGACATAGCTGAGTCAGTAATGAGGATGGTTTTATTAATCTCAACTGAAAACTGGTCACTTAACAAAAGATACACAGGCCTACTATACAGTTGTACCATTAAGGCTCCTGCCTGAATTCTGCCTCTAAGAAAAACAAGTCAATTTTGCTTGTGAACTGATTTTGTTGCCCACATTATTAATTTTGTTTGTTTCTAACACTGTTAAAGCATCCTTGCTCCGTTTGCTGATTGAGATATACTGATATTTTGCTGATCGGTGATTCTGTAACACCATGTTGGCCTCTCATAAAATCAAGTGGGATAGTAACAACAGTTATTTAGTTTAAAAGTACTTCTGCAGGTTTCCTCTTTCGGCTTTATTTCAGAGCATCTGTGGTTAATCTGCAGGGTGTAAAGCCTGGTTGTAAACTAACCTGGGTGTCCAGGACAGTAGCTATTAATTACACTCAAATGATGAACTCTAACTCCTGCCGCTTTCTCCGCAGGCACCTGGTTAGGAAAGGTCAGTACCAAGGAAAAACATCGGGCCTTTTATGTGGTCGTGTTAGTGGCAGATACTGTATGGGTGAGAATGGGGTGGAACAGTGTTTGATTAAGAGTTGAACATAATGTTAAGTGCACCTAAATGCCAGTCCAGCAGTGCAAGATGTTTTCATAATTAAACATCAAAACTACAACCTAATGGTCGTGATATAAATAGTAATAAGATAACTGTTTCTCCTGTGACAAGAATTGTCTTGACATTGTTTTTAAAGTAGTTTCCAAGGTATGAGAAGTTCACAAATAATAGTCAATGGGAAATAGAAATGTTTTGAAGCTTAAGCATAATCCCATGGTTTCCTTCGGCACGCTCGAGTCAGTGTCAAGCATAAATGAGCAAGAAGCATTTGCCACTGCTGATTAATGAAAAAGTTCAATTATGTCCTCCAAAGCAGGTGGCTTTACGCCAGGAGACATTTCACCATTTGCATCCATGTCTTGTTTGCTGGGGTGGCAGTAACCTGCACCTTGTGTGGTGTGCTCAGTCAATTACAAGAGAGAAATAAGAGGCTGGCTGGAGGGATGAATTTGGTTAGAATGTACCTGTGGATATCCAAAGAGGGGTTCAGCAAGGTGAAGAAATTATACAGGGGTGGCTTTTTTGCAGTGCACAGTCTGGTCACTGTTTGAAAGTTTGCATAACAATATCTCTGCAAAATGCCACAACTACAGTCTCAGTGGTGGAAAAGAACAACAATGCAGCATTGACAAGTTTTTACTTTTTATTCATCGAGACAACATGGACATTAAAAGCAGAGCAAAATTAAACAAATCTTCAGTCTTCAAAATTTTTTGATCAAAATGAAATGAGTATATTTTACAGTAAGGGGGCACGAGCAATCAATGTGAGCTCTAAGTGGAGGAGAAAAGAGACACGCCCTGTCACAGGGACTAACATTGTACATACGCGTTCAACTGACTTTTTAAAAGAGAAGGTCAGGAAGTGAAGTGGAACCTGACAAACCAAAACAAACCACAAGCACGGTTTTTATTTCATTTTCACTAAATGCCAAGAAACAAGAAGGATGTGTAAAGATTTTCAAAATAAGAACACAAAAACCAATAATGAAGTTCTCCTCTAAGTTTGGTATTTAAAGTGATGCCCGGCTGACATCTAGACCAAGAAGTACATCAGATGAACCACAACTACCCTCATCCAGCCAAAAGATAGACAGGTAATGGAACATGAAAATCAATGTATTTTTTTTTCCTCTCTCCTCATTTACACATGTTATGTTCATGTTTTTAAATAAGCCACTACTCATTTGTGGTTCACCTTGTTTTTAAGCAGCGATGTGTCAGGTTCAGGGTAAGGATGGGTGCGCTCTTCCACTTCTTCCTCCACCAGATATCCCAGCTTCCCCTGTTGAGCAAAAATGTTCACAAAATGCAATGTTAGCAAAGGTCCCACAACAAGTGCTTGTGGCAACAACTGCCTCTACTGAAGAAACAATAGCATCTACAGAAAGACTACCAGTCAAATACATCCCTCAATTTAGCCAGAGAGGAAAGTGGAGATCATAAACAAGAGACACTAGTAACAATGCACAAATACTATTCATATACTAGCACAAAGATAGAATTTGGCCACAATATCCTGATATTCTTTTCATATTTGTGAGTTTATTTTTAAATCTATTACTTTGATCAGAAGTTTAAAAAAAAAAAAAGCCAAGGTTTGGTCACGACCTTAGATTAATCTTATTTAAAAAGTGACAAACCTGTTTGATATTCCTTACACCACTGCTAAAGTGCACTTTACATATGTTTTGTTTTTAGCAGATTAGATGACCAATAAGGACAGAGACAAACACAGCATCCTACCAAATGAACAAATGTGACATTAAAATGTCCTAATAAAATGTTAGTACTGAACAAAACACTACAGGGAAATACACACAACTTTAGCTGTTGGCATAAGTATATCAAGCAGGCTCTTTGTGCATCTCAGCATTTAAAAAAAATGTGTCTCTGACATTTCTATAGAATGACTTTTTTCCCCAAACATAACTGAGAGTTAGCAAGTAGAAAAATAAACACAGTAAAAAAAAAAAAAAAATACACAGTCAAACTTTCAAGTTCATATTCTGGAGAAGTACAGAATTGTTTTTCTGACAGGCAACAGCATTCAGAAATGGATGTGGGTAGAGAAAGGAGTACCTGGGGTGAGTACCTGCACAGTTTGACAGTCAGAGAGTATCCATGATTTTTAATTTGCCCTTTTCTCATGTGGTCTCGCTCACAACACCAACGCTGTGTGAGGTATGGAAGTCAGCTGCAATTCATTCGATAAACCCTACCCTCCAGTTAGTTAGTTTACGTAAGGCCCCCGGTGCTTTAACACCCCCCAAACACACACTGCATGGCATTATCAGGCACAGTAAGCTGGACAACAAATCCATGGCATTTGAGTTATGATTAAAATAAATGGCTTGGCTTTTCACATAGCTGAAAGCATGTCTATGTGTTTATATGTGAGCAGGAGAAATCCCCATGACAGATACATAAACATATAGACACACAGTGGCTGAACCTTCTTCCTATATGGAGTGTAATGTCTCAGCAAATCAGAAGTATTACATTTTCCTACTTCAAAAGTAAAATAAATGAATAAACAAAAACAGGTAAATACAGGCAGGAAAAAATGATTGGACTGGTTAATGTTTTTTCTGCCATTTTGTCCAGAAAGACAAATATACATCTAGAAGGATCAAAAACCGATACAAAACGAGGGGTACCTCCGGGCATGTTTGCTCAGGACTACACTGGCCTTTCCCTCTTGGCTTTGTGTGAATGTTTTCTACCTTCTTCTCATTCATCGGGCCTAGTCCTTCATCTTCAGTGCATACTTATGATGCACTATTCGAAAACAGGATAAAGATATATGCATAGAGTACATAAGACAAAATCATAGGCATTGAACTGAACGTAAACAGGGTGGGAGAGGTAGGGTGAGAGGGTGGGTAGGGGAGATGGGGGGGTGGGTGGGTGGAGGGGTTGGGTCGAGAGCCAGGGGGGAGCGAGGAGGAGGACGCACTTACCTGAGCCTGATCTGAGGTCCTATCAGATCAGTTTTAATTGGACTGAGTGTCACCTTCAGAATGGAGGAGCTCTTGCTGGCCGTTAAGCAGAGGGGAGGAGGCAGAGGCAGCCGCCTCTGTCTCCATCGGTTCCGCTTCCGACGAAGCCTTGATGGAAGCTGCATCACCGTCAGAGTGCTTGTCTTTCTTAGAGCTGTTCCTCTCCTCTGTCGTCTTACGGTCTGGGAAAACATAAAATATATACACGTCAATCAAAAGTAACAATTTCTCCTTGGTGGACAACTGTCCTGCGTATACTAAAATTTTTAGTATAGCTATCAGTTACAAATCTGCACACGCTCTGAGACAAAAACACAGCACCTAATGGTCAAGAGAATTACTTTACATGCACTACAAACAAAAGCCATTTTGAGGTTCTCACCTTTGTCTTTCGATGACCGCTCTCTGTCCCTGTCTCTCTCTCTGTCTCTGTCCCTGTCCCTGTCCTTGCTGCGGCTGCGGTGGCGGTGAGATTTGCGCTCCGAGCTGCGCGACCTCCTCCTGTCACGGCTGCGGGAGCGACGCTTTCTGTCAGAGCGGTCGCGGCTGCGCCTCCTCTCCCTGTCCCTGTCCCGGCTCCTGTGAAAAGAGGAATGACAATAAATCATTCATGCAACAAGTGAAAGATGTATCAACAAAAACATTCTGCAGTTTAATCATGTTTCTTCATGCATTCGCAGACAAAGTGATTTATAGTCAGGTGATGCACATATTTGCTTTTGTGAGTTTTATGTTCAACAAAGAGTGGAGAACTGTCACTAATGCATGGAGAAATGTTCCCTGAGCATCTGAGTTGAATGACTAAATTTACAGGAATTTTCCCTTTTCCTTTTCACATCTCACTACTTTGACACCTAGTATTTAAAATGTCAAATACAATGGAGAACATTTTCCATCAGGGCAGTCAAGTGAAATTTTGATAGTATGCATCATTTCAATTATTATCATCAGCAGCAAGATGTACCCAGTAATTTAAATGTTTGTGGTGCAAAACAAACATACTGCAGTTAAAAATTGCTCTTAGTCAAAAAAACAAACAAAAAAAACTGACGCATCATTGAACAGCCCACCAGTAGTAAAGGTTCATAATAATAACAGAATAACAAGCCTAACTTGCTGTATTTTATTTTTTTTGACCGAATGAGAATGAATCAATTTAATCAATTTGTAATGTTTATATTATCTGTTGTGAATGTACATTTAAATGGTTCCTCTATCTGCCCTGTTGTGTTATAGTGCAGACTGCTGTTAATAAGAATACATTCACCCAGAATATAATCGGCAATGTGGTTCAAGAGCCGTACCTGCTGCGTTTGCGTTCCCTCTCTCTGTCCTTGTCTCTGCTCCTGGACCTCCGCCGATCACGGGATCTACTCCGCTTCCTGTCTGATGTTCGACTGGAGTGGCGGCTGTTAGAGTGGCTTCTGCGTGCCCTCCTGTCCCTGTCCCTGTCCCTGTCCCGGTCCCGGTCTCGATCTCTGTCTCGTTCTCTGTCTCGCTCCCTTTCACGCTCCCGCTCTCTCTCCCTCTCTCGTTCCCTCTCCTTCTCACGTTCCTTTTCCCGCTCCTTCTCCTTCTCTTCTTCCTCTTTGCGCTTTTTCTCTCTTTCCTCCCTCTCACGCTCGCGGTCTTCTCTGTCCCTCCTGAGGGCTGGGTTTTCGCCTTGGGGGTCTTCTGAGCGCCGACGTAGTTTCTCCTGAGAATGAAAAAAGCAAAAGCCCTCGTATTAATTATGACAAGTTGATCAGTACATTTAAAAACAGAATGAAAACCAAATACAGTGCAGGTGAAATAATCTACTGCAGTTTGTAAAAAATGCAGGGAACAAAAATTGTACAGCAACAGCTTTTCTTACAACATCAACACTCTGTACAAAGTATCACAGTTTTAATAAATAGAAAGCTCATTTATTGGACATAATATTTTTGTATTTTTAAGAATTTGCTTTTCCAAATGCGTATTAACTGACAGCCATTTCTTGAGTCCATGTATTTCTCAATGAAAACCTGAAAAATGGTTCCTTGCTTCCTTTTTCTGGTGCAGCATGGATCCTACAACTGACACTGCTCACAGCACATCTCATGCATACTGCATCTCATCTATTGTTTGTGTCTGCTGATCCTGTTACCTTGAGCTCCTCCACAGTGGATTTGATCTTGGCGTAGCCCATGTGTTGCTTGCCCATCAAGTGGTCATCCACTCGAGACTGTGCATCGCCCACGATGAGGAAGGCCCCACACACCTCACACACCTCCATCTGTTTCTCCTGAGCTGCAAAGCTCTCGATGGTCTAGATAAAAAGCACCAATCGGTTACATCATGAGGGTATGAGGTAACAAGCAATATATTTCTGCCTTAGAGAATAACTGCTCATCCAATTTGCGCTTTGCTTTGAGGGTAATTTATGAGACAATATAAATCAGGATGGATGTTGTTGGCGGTACTGAAGAATAACTTTTAGCTGACCATGATGAATGTAAGTGGGACTGAGGGGATCGTTTTCATTCCAAGTTTGGCTTGACTTCTTATTTTTAAAAATGAAGCGTGTTTGTTAACAGGTAGCATTACATGAGCAGCGGCTGTAGGCCGATTAGCCTGGAGTTAGCTGACTCACCGAGGGGGTGGAGCTGAGCAGCTCCCTCTCCTCCTTCAGCTGCTCCACCAGCTTCATCATTCCCTGGGCCTCCTCCACGCGTCCCTCCGACCCCAGCTCCTCAATCTGAGCAAAAGCAAATGGAGACAAGTCAAACCAGCCATTTTATCACAATGCAATGTCATAACACTGACAACTAGATTTCTGAGGTATCAATGAGAATGTAATCCAATGTCTTAGATGATCATATCACACAATATAAATTCAAGAGATTTTCCATGGTTGTAATTGCAGGTTTAATACAATCTGGCAAAGACATATGACAGATAGTCAAAGTACAATGTGCCCTTGTTTCAGTATCTTCCATATTGCCAATGTTACATTGCACTTCTCATTTATAAAGAACACCTACTAACTCATTTAACCATACTAACCTGTACAACCAGGTCTTCGATCTTCTCTGTTAGAACCTGAACCTTCTCTTCATTCTTTCCTGATGGACCAGGACCCTGCAGAAAAAAAACATACTGTATCTCAGGTATAACCACATGGGCCAAGTAATATTCTTTTAAGTTGATGATGTACATTTATCTAAGATGACAGAAAGAAGACACTATAAGTAACCAGCACTTAGGTTTTGGCGACCACTGCGTCTACATAATCATTAAAAGCAATGCAGCGCAGGACGGGTTACAGAAGAACCAAAGCACGAACCCCTGCATTCTGCTGAGCCTGGGAAAGTGCGAGCCGGGCATGTCCTCTGCGAATACGACGTTCCACCTCTGCCAGGAGTGACTGCAGATAGCGCAGGAAGTCTCGCTCATAGCCCTCCTTCATGAACCGAGAGCTTTTCTCATACCTGGACACAATGTGAGTGAAATTGTTAATTAGGTGGAAATTATCAAGACACACACAGAGACTTAAAAAAATTCACAATGGGAACTTACGTTATCCTAAGATTTTCATCATGGATTTTCTCACATGGACCTGGAAAAGAATCATATTGCTTTTTTATCTTCAAACATCACAGATGCATCTGTCAAATACTAGTGTACTAAACATAGTTATACACATGTAGAAGTGCTTGACTTACCCAGGTCAGAGCGGGTGTTTGTGAATAGCTCAGCCGGGCAGAAGCCACACAGATAGTATCGACAAACCTTCATGGAGAAAGGAGATTTTTATTATTTCAAACTGAAGTCTTCTTGAAATCTCTCCCCTAACGTTAAATACATCGGAGCCACATTTAATTGGTGCTAACTGGGGACAAATTAATCTGGAAAGTAACCGCCAAAGTGAAATTAGCTCCAATATCTTTTTACTTATGTCTCACGTTATCAGTTACCATTAGATCTTCTTACCAAAGGAGGATACGAGGCTAGTAATTAGTTAATTGATAACTCTCACTCAAAGCTAAGACTGATAACAGAGTAAGAGTAGACCGCTAACCCACAACGTTTCAGACCTTGTGGGAGGCAAATGAATTAGCATTAGCATTAGCTAGCTATGGTGCTCATTTCCATAACGTTACCACGCGTGCCTACACAGCACACAATATACCAGTTTACGCTAATAATTCTGTGTATTATCACTGAAATCTGGACGGATAACAGGTTGTTTGATTTTGCTCACTCTCACATTCTACACACTATAATTCCAGGCATCTTAGCTAACCAACGTTAGGTTATCTTATCAAAGTAGCTAGGCTAAGGTTAGCCAGAATGCTAACTTACGCTCTCGTCGTCCCATCGCACGTTGGATCGCTTCTCGTCAGGGGCCAAGTTTCTATCTCGGCCCATTAACTCATCGAGTAGCTGGGCTGCTGACAGCATTTTGCCTAATAGAATCCAAGCCTTGATCTGGAGTAAAAGTTAGTAGGATATCTCCTGAAGAGTGAAATACTTCTAATCAAAATGGCAGACGCAGTAACAACAACGCCCGTTCAGTTAAGCAGCAGCGCCTTCAGCCTCCGACCCGGAAGTACAAGTCTGACAATAGCGTGGATTGATTTGATTTTGTCATGATTTTGACCATATAGACTTTTGAACACTCATTTATTATTATATGCAAGATAAGAAATATCAGCACAGCCGAGACTTAGCTCAATTCCTTGCTTAAGATAAAGTCTGCAATTCTGCATATTTCTTGGAAGGGATTGGCCACAATTCATAGCGAAATCATAAACAACAGCAACCACAGACTTATTATTTTATTGTTTCATTTTTTTAAATTTCACCAAAAGCGAATATTTTAATTCAATTTTAATTTAAATACATTACACTTAACCATAGACTATAAAACTGTTACTCGATGAACTTATAACTAACGAGTTTGTAAATTGCAAAACAATATTGAAATAATGGCAATATGAATTTCAGCACAATCGTGATTACTGTCAATATGTACAACATCATTATAATTATTACAAATAGAAATATTAGAATTGGTTATAATCGATGAACAATTGTTTTAATGATGTAATAGCTTTCTGTTGTGGATACCAGTGAAGCCCTTCCTGTGAAGATAGACGTGACAACAAAAATCAATTCCGGTAGTGACTTTCAAAATAAACGGACAAAACGGAAGAAATCAGAAACGACATAACAATAATGATTGATCCTTTTATTTATTTATTTATTTATTTCCAAGTTCTAACAGTTAAGGACCACACAACTCTACATTTATCCATGGGAATAATTCAACTATAAAAACAATAAAATATAAAATATAAAAATTGTTTTTCGTGCTCAGTACTTTTATAGGCTCTTATGTATTAGTCATATAGATCATTCAACAATTAGAAAATGATTTAATGTGGTCTGGGGGGATTTAACTATAATTCTGTGACTCAATATGCAAAATGTTTAAATCATTATTACCCACTAGTTTTCTGACCTCTGATAATGCAGCAACAAGTGTGTGTGTTAATAAAAGTAATTTCACTTTTTGTTTACTTAGTGACAGGATCTGATGTCATAACTTCACATAAAGTGGAGCTGAAACAAACCGCATGTGATCCATAGACGTGATCACAGGGAGCATTCAGAGGGGAACTAACATGTGTGCGCCCTGGTGTTACATACAAAGATGTCCCCCGACGAGGCGCTGTGTCTCTGCAGCCCACTGACGGAGCTCTGACACCACAGGCTGGTTGAATGAGTGCTGGGTGTGATACTGTAGCCTGAAACTAACAACAGAAATACAGGCCGAGGACTGAACCTGCAGCAGAAACGCCAAAGACTCCGACACGAAGCTGCATTACCCGAAGCGATCTGCCGCCACTAGCTAGCACCAGAAACTAGCACCTCGTTAAGCTAACCAGCAGGTACGATTAGCCGGGAAGCTAATGTTAGCTGGCAAGTCTATTTATAGTGGAGCTGCGTGCCACCAGGAGGGAAATCGTTCGGCGATTAGTATTGACAACTTAACCCGAGAGGCTTTTGTGTGTCCTATGATCTGGCAGCGCTAGTTGTCTGTCCCAAAATGTCCACCACTTCGTTGGATAAGGAGTTACAGGAGCGACTGAGAGAGGCGTCTGCCATCGGGGACATCGACGAGGTGCGGACACTGGTGGAGAGCGGAGTCAATGTTAACTCACAGAACGAAATCAATGGATGGTGAGTGTTTGGGACCGATAAACGTGGTCTTCACTATGTCAAAAACAAGCAGACAAGTGTTGGTTTGCTTCTCACTGATTTGTAAATATTGAGTGTTTGATTGAAAAGTCGAGAGCAGCTAAGTGCGTTGTTACAGGGATTAGAGCTGCTCAGTGTTATTATCTCGTTAGGCAGAGCAAGACTGGTTAATCAGCTCGACCTGTAGCTCTTTATCTAGCTTATCAAACAGGAAATAAGTGCAGTGTTAGCTGGTATTTTAGGATGGTTTGAACTATAAAGTGCCTTTATTCTTGTCACAACAGAAGGTGTCACTGATTGTGGAGTTAAGTCAAGGCCAATAACAAGCTTATTCTCCTCTCCACAGATAGTTAGTTCATAACTTTACTGACTTGAATAGCATAATACAAACATATTGGTACAAACAATATTCCATATGCAATCCTGTCAGCACATGAATACAATTATTAAACATAATTGTCTTGTTGCAACACTTGCATCAGGCAAGTATGCAGCATAACTAAGACAATCTTGTCTGTGCCTATAAATAATCAAGTACCATTATTCATTTTCTAATCTCATTTTTCCCCGATCTTGCAAGTCTGTGGTATAATAGTATGTTCTTCATTCTCTGTCAAAGTGCCACACAACACAGGTTGGTTTCAACTCCACTCAGAAGTTCAATACACGACCTGTGTGATGACCAGTGGAGCTGTATGAATGCCACTCTCAAATGGTCTCCAATATAGACCATCTTATAAGAGCAAAGTCATTTTTTAAATCATTATATGTTTTGGATCATTGAACTGTGTCCTCTCTCCAATAATCCCACCAGGACATGCCTGCACTGGGCATGCAAGAGGAACCATAAGCACATAGTGTCCTACTTACTCAGTTGTGGAGCAGACAAAGAAATCCTCACAGCTAAGGATGAGTTGGCCTCACAGCTCACATCCAAGCCAGAGATCAAACGACTTTTAGGAGGTAAACTGCACATTTCTTACCTTCTCTTTCCCTCTTCCTGTCACATCATATAAGTGTTTGTTACTGGCATCTGATATATATCCATTGCATACACAGTCTTTGTGATACTTTAACATGTAATGTGCAGGTTATAACCACCATAAGCTCCATAAAATATCTACGTTGTCATTTCAAGCTGTTGTTTAAGGAAGTAATTCTTTTTCACCACAGTTGAAGTGGAGGAAGTGCCTGAAGTCAAGGAGCCTGAGCTGCCAATCATCCCCAACTACCTGTCTAACCCACCATTCATGTACTCCAAGATGGATAACAAGTCAGAGATCATACTGGCCCAGCACCTTACACAGAATGGTTCTGGAGAGCACGGCGAGGACACACACAGCGATTCAGCCTCCCTCTCCCCAACTCACGAGCCTCAGAAATCACAAAGCCTGATCTCCGACGGCCCCACTCCTCCCCCAAACCCCACCACACACAGCCAAGCCCAGACTGGGGAATTCATTCCTGTGACTGAGCAAAATGGTATGTCACCCAGCACGGCCTCATCCCACAACCACACTGTTGTTAACTGCACAGTGCCCATGGACCTGTCAGTTGAGCCGCACCTTGTCAACCATGCTGACTACCCGCATGCAGTGGCGCACAATGGCACCATGTGCTCGCCTCCGTTGCCCTCACCCAGCCCCAGCTTGGCCAGCAACGGCGGGAGCCAGGTCCAAGCCCCGGTGGCCGGTGCTAACCCAACCATGAGCAGGCAGCAGTCGATCCCACAGCAGCTGAGCTACAACCAGGCTGGTGGGTCCATGCCAGCCTTCCAGCCTTTCTTCTTCACCAGCACCTTCCCTGTCAATGTGCAAGGTGAGAGAGTAATCGTGTGTTTTATTAGGTCTGAAACCCTTGTCCACACATACAAACATACATGAGCCGTATTGAACATTTTTTATGAAGGCTTATCAAATGGCCTCTGAATTGTGGCAGCAGCTATAAATCCTGCTTGTGCTTATTCTTTGTACTTATTCACTGTCTTGGTGATAGTTAGATAAGAACATTGATACCACTGTCATATATCTTTCTGTTAAGTAAAAACCTAGAGCCCAGAGATGATAAGCTTTTCTTGCCATAAATACTCATTAGCCCAACTCTATTCAAAGGTAAAAAAAAAATCCTCTGAAAAAAAAATCTTGTTCGTTTAATGTGCACACAAACAGAAAAGTAAAAATGTATAGCTGCAATGTCACAGTTAAAGTTATGGCCTGAAAGTATTTCTTGGCTGGCAGCAGTGACTTCCAGGATTTGTTTTGTTGCCACGAGGTAGCCAAGCAACCTTCAGAGACTCCACTAAGCCAGTGCTCATGGCTAAACAAGCATGCAAGCTTCATGATCACCAGAGGCAAAAGAACCTGCCACTTTGAGGCTCTTCTGTGTGAACAGGGAGTAATGCTGCTGGCTTTCATTTTTCCTGGTTCTGTGGTTATGTGTTTTCAGGCAAGTGACCAATAAGAGCAGAGATGTGACGACATTCTCATTTTCCTGCATGATGGCAGCCGACTTGTCGAACCAGAAAGGGTTGTTAGTGGATTTACTGTCAAAGGCTCACTAGCAACAAATCAACCATGATGAAAGTTTGAGAGAAATTATGGCCCAGAGCTTGTATTTATTTTTAATGTGCATGATGATGGTGAAACAGACTTCATCACACAACCCTGATTCCAGTTAAGTTGGACAACTGAAGTCATACATCAAGCAAGAATGAGAAAGAATTTCACTTTCAAAACTCCAGCAATTAGTGTTAGCAGTTCCCGAGCACTTACTGAGCGCTGTTAAAAGAAAAGCTGATGTAACGCAGTAGTAAACATGCTGATGTTCCAACTTCACTGGAACATGTTGCAGGCATCAAATTCAAAATGAGTGTATATTTATAAAAAACAAAGTTTACAGTTTGAACATTAAATACCATATCTTTGTACTGTATTCAGTTGAATGTAGGTCGAAAGGATTTTATAATCATTGCATTCTGTTTTTAATTATGAATTAAACAGCATCACAACTTTTTTGGAATCAATTGTGTGTCACAATCATTTATATGCCTTTTATAAAGGAGATGTGCTTGCTTATGTAAGAAGATGAAACGGGTATAATTAAATCTCACCTTGGGCTATATCTGTCATCTTATTAAAAAGCACAATATCTATGTTAAAAGAGAGGCATCACTCTGGTCTTTCTCTCTAGAGTTGGTGCTGAAGGTGCGTATCCAGAACCCCAACGCACGGGAGAACGACTTCATCGAGGTGGAGCTGGACCGCCAGGAGCTCACCTATCGCTCCCTTCTGAGGGTCTGTTGCCGTGAGTTAGATATCAGCGCTGAGCACGTGGAGAAGATCCGCAAGCTGCCAAACACCATGCTGAGAAAGGTGTGAGAAAATCCCTCATTCAGATAATGACGCATGAAATAATACATGAAGTGAAAGTGTTTTTGTTTTGTGGCCAGAGTGAGTTAACCTGCCTGTCACTACCCGATACACACATCCTGCTGATACCAATACAGTATCGCATACGGATACATGTGTGTCGGTCAAGTCCTTAAACCTGACTGATGGGTTATTCTAACACTAACTGTTCCCCCAGCCAATTACATTCTAGAGCTGCAAGTTTCCGGTACAGATTTGAAAGTGACGCTGCCTGTTGTCCCTTTTTTGATATAAATATACTGACACAGTTGTTCTCTTCAGTCTGTCTGTCTGTGTGCCTCTCTCTCTGTCTGACTCATGTCTGACACGGTCCCAAACACTCTAATTAGGTTGTTTGTGACTCAGGTTACCTTCCCACTGAAACCTCCCCCACCCCCTTGTGTACACTGTATTTGTGTCATTACCCACTGCCTCTGGCAAATACTGACACACAGGTCCTGGTCCAGTTGAAAATAATAGTGAAACAGAAGCTCTTTGATTAATGGCCCTGAAAAAAGACACACAATTGTTGCTTCCACCTTCTCAAATCTTATTCTCCATTATTTGTAGTTGCTGTACATCATTTCAATCATCAGGTATGTGAATCTGTTGTTGTTTAAAATGTAAATTTCCCTTTCCTGTACAGGACAAGGACGTGGCTCGACTGCAGGACTTTCAGGAGCTGGAGGTTGTGTTGGAGAAAGCGGAGGGCCTGTCCCTGTTCTCTGGGACTGGGGGCCTGACAGACAGACCCTGCTACAACATGAAGGCCTCCCGCCTCACCTACTAGAGCTCACCACAGAGCCCGAGGTCTCTCCCCGAGCTTCTGTAGCTACCCTCAAGCAACCTTGACTAGTTGCCCGCCCAGGTCCCTTGTTCCCTTTGTTTGATTTTTCGCCAATTTCCTGACTGGGATTTGTTTTTTCTGTAGCTCCTCCTCCTGTCCTCCTCTGACCCTCCTGCCGCTTTAGTGTACCCAACCAGTTCTAAGTGATTACTGATGCATGGTGTCCTCAATTATGTGCAAAAGTATTTGGGCCCCTCTCTCCTCTCTTTATCTCATTCTCTCCTCCCGCTTCACTTTGTGCCAAGGCTCCAGTGGGACAACAGAGAGAGAGACATTGGCTTGTCTTCCTTACGGACTTGAATGGGTTTCTGCAATAGCCTTATATGGACACATCCCTGGACTATGGTCACGGAGGAGAATGGTCTGATAAGACCGAGAGCAGAGGATGACATGAAGGATTTACATAACTCTTACTGATACGTTCATCATCAGTCCTCAGAATAGGACGAGTTGCAGCACAGTGGACTTGCACACAGCAACGTGAAGCTCTAGCAAACTGACCTTATACAGTGTAATCAGATATTCTAGCTGGCGTACACACTTTCATATATGCTGTAGGCATAAACCTTAGTGTCTTTCTGGCAGAGGGCATCCATTACTGGTCTAATTTAAGTTGGAGGTTGGAGGTAATCTCACACCAGGTGAGACTTGGGTATCTTCGGACTAGTAGTACACACATACAGTATGCTTTAATCTACATCTACTTGGATGAACACATTTGAGTAGGAGTACTGTTTTCCCTACATATTTAAATCATCCAGTCATACACTGTGGAAAAGAAAGGATTTGTTTGAATTGTTCTCTTTTGTGTCGTTTCATGTCAGACAAAAACGTCATTTATATCATAGAGATAAATGCAGCAACTTGAAGCAGGACTCTTTTTTTTTTTTTTTTTTTTTTTTTAATTTTACCACTTCTGCTTTGCAGGGTGTGTATTTGTTCAGTCAGCATAACACTAACAAAGCTGTCAACTGTGAAGAACTTATTTTACATTTTTTGAGTTGTAACAAATCTTACTAACAATGCGAGAACATGCATTGCGCTTTAGAGTCCCAGCAAAGGTTGTGGATGAGGCTCCCACTTAAGTTAAGCCTTCTGTCGAATCGTTTCAGTTGCCGTCCTTCTGTTTAACTGTGATTAGAATCGAAACCAAAAACTAATCTTGCCAGCAAAGGTACTAACTGCAGAATAAACTATCACTGCTTCAGAAAAGAAAGCAGCCTTGTTAGTGTTTTTTTCCCCCCAAAGTAAAGATGAATTAAATAAGATATATCAAAGGACATGATGGTATGTGTTTGTGACACCTAGGTTTATGATTGAGTGCTTCCTTGTCCCTGCAACACTCATCCAACTTATTATTTCTGACATGATCTTTGTGTCACCATATGTTAAACCAAGGCAATCTATATGGTGGCTAGATTTCTTTAAATCTGAAAGCAACACAGATTATCAATACAGCTTCAGTTTGGTTGTCAAGGCCAGTCTAGTGCTAATATTTAATCATTTATTTTAAAAAAGATGTTAATGTTTTTTACTTGGTAGCTTAGTCTGAGGTGTTTATGTCTGACTTAAATGGAGACTGACAAGAAAAAAAACAGGGCGAGAGTCGCACAGTTATGTTGTGTCGGATGGTGAAGTTTATGCTGCTTTCATGAACACTTTATATTTTAATTCTCAATGCTGGGGCTCATTTATTTTAAGCAGTGCAGTAGGCAGCGCTACACATGTCCTACAATCAAAAGGTTTCTAACCCAGTGGTAACTGTTTACTGTTCAAATGTATACCTGAAGCTCTTACTGTATTTGTATGTTTTATGATATATTTTTTATTAATTTGTATAATTTTTTTTTAACCAGCTAGGCCTGTTTTGTTTGTGTCAAAAAGTCTACTATCGTGCAAGAAAGAGTTCAGCAATGGTGCTGAGATGCTGTTGTTGAAGCCAAGTGCAATGTGGGGAGGGGGGGAGAGAGTGTGTTTCCAGAAAGTTTGCTGTGGGAAGAAAAGACTACCAAGAGTGCTTATCTTATGTTCTCGACTATGTCAAATGCTTTATTATGAAATGAAGTCGTGCCACGTGTTTAAGGCAGGAGCTTGGTGGAGAAAGTGGGACAATGTGTGGAGGAAATGCCCCCTTTGGCCTTTTTGTGGCCCGGGTGAGTGAGAGCAGCATGTTTGAGTTGGGTTTTTATAGGATCTTCTTTGATTCTGTGGAAAGGAGATAACTAACATTGTATTTGTGGGGTTGCTTAATGTTCTAGAAAAAGCAGAATACAGTTTGACTTAACCTATGCATTCAGAGTCTGATATTTTTATATACAGTACGTCATGTGTACTCGTAGAAGTAATCTTAGGCACTCTTAAAGCTGTGGGGTTTTTTTTTCTGTTCTTGAGACCTGTATCTGTTCTTTGATAAAGCATGGTGAATTACTTGATCTCTTCCCTCTCTTTCTCTCAAACTGACCACGTGTGGTTCTAAAAGCATATTATGTCATGAGTATATTGATGTAACGACTTTGTCTTAATTCTAACTTTCAATGAAGGGAACGGTTACATGTTTTATGCGTCTGTTGTTGCAGGTTATCTTTTGTGTGTACCTGCGTGTGTGTGAATTCATTCAAATGTATGTTTCAGCTGAGAGCCACTAGAGGGAGCCGAAGAGCAAACATTGGTGTTAAATGAGCCACAAACTACAGGGTCAGAGGGTTTGCCACTTTAAAATATAATAAGAGGATAACTTGTTCTTTTTTTGTTGTTGTTCTTATTTGTTTTGCTTGGATTCAGTTGAATTCATAAAAAGTATTTTAAACCCTGCTTTTTGGATACTGGTCCATTATATCTTGCAGTACTTCAGTTCAGTACTATGTACTTCAGTGCTCTGAAGAGGAGGCTCCTTCAGAGTAAGTGGACATGAGGCCACAAATGCCAAGTTGCTGTCTCATTTTTGGCTTCAGCCTTCCTTGAAAATTGAATACTGATAATAATGATAAACTCTTGATAATGAATAAGAACAACTCTCTTACAGTTGATCCAGTAAATGAAAACTGTTCTTGTCACAAAAGAAGATAATGTTTGGGAAGAATGATCTTCATTTGTATGATGTGGTCTGCTTGTAATTTTTCCAGCTATTGTTGCATATTTTGACTTAATTACTGAATTGTGCGAGAAAAAAATCAATTGGAATTTAAAAGTGTAGCAACATTCAAAGGCAAATTACATACACTTTTAATCAGGTCCACCTTGCACATTGATTTTAATAAACCTGAATAATAAGATTTGGTTTGACTGAGTTTTCTAACCCATCAGCCAAGAAGTGGACTATAAGGATAAAATCGTCATCAATCATGGTAAATGTAATTTTAGATCTCAATATAGCTATATATTGTGATCTAGTACATTTTCTGGAAATTATAAAATAGGTGCTGTTTTTGGCTAATCAAGCAAACAAAATACCTGAAAATTAAAAGTACTTCATCACGTTGCAAAAATACATGCAAGTGCAATATTGCATACACAGTGATTTGCAGTGCTGCCTACAATCAACTAATACAACCAAAGTTAGGAAAGGGACAACTTAAACAATGTGGAAAAATCTATAGACTAATTTATGTTGTCTCAAAGTGTATATTGTCGTATTGTCCAACCCTAACAGCCAATGGCACATAATCAATCAATCAATCTTTTTTTTTTCCATGGGTAGCTGTGTAGATGTCACTTCCATGCTTTCATTTTGGAAAAAGAAATGATTAAATGTGATACTGACAGTAATCTAACTTTACAAGAAGCTTTTTGTCTGCTTGTAAAGAAACCCTGGAACTTGAAACACTCACAGTGTTACATGTATTTTACTGCAGAATATATATTCTGCTCAAGTGAAATAAAGATTGATATATGCTTACATATTGATGAAAAAATCTGATATCAAGCTACACATTTGCTTCTTACACATTTTAGCTGACTTCTTTTAAAAAGTTAATTTATCATGTGCATTATTAACGCTAATAAAAAAAAAAGCATTTCTGGAAAGGTTCCATATTTCCGAGCTCAGTATTGTTGTACCGCCCAGCTGTGGTTTTGTCTTCGGCCTGTCCATTCACTTTTGACCTGCATTTGCACAACAGGCCAATGTTGTACATTCTGTTATGAACTTAATTAACAAGACATTTTGTTATGTTCCCTTTCTGATTTAAAGAACATAAACAACACCTAAGTTATGGTCGTACTGACACACTTGTGTATCTGTGAAATCCTTAACCTCTTCAGCGAAATGAATACAATAGTGTTCATGTGGCGAGCAGATGTTCAGACGCTCCAGTCTGGAGAGCGCAGACGTTGCATAATCTGAGCAGAATGGTGTTGAGAAAGTTAAATGTGTGTTTGTGTGTAATCTAAATATAGGGACAAATGAATGTAAAGCAATCAGGACATCTACATTTGGACGCTACACTGGACACCCACTTGGCAGCTTGTACGCCTGCATGTCTGTCCATCGGCATGTTGTGCTGTGTGTCTAGACGAGGGCTGAGGAATCAGCTTAGGGCCCTGCTGTGGCTGGACGTGTCTCTCTCCTTTGTTCTGGAGTGAGACACTCATAATAAGCTTAGTATGAACAGTCATAACACCTTCATTGTTTTGAACCCGCTCCACCAGCTTCCCAGGCCTCAGCCGTGGGCAGAGAGAAGCTGTGGACCTGCATGGTCAAGAACCCCTAAGAGCATTTTAGAAATGGAGGCAGAAGGCGACGTTACTCACAAGTACGTGCCTTGGTCGATGTGCTTGGACTATGGCCCTTGGTGCAATCTCTAACAGGCATAATGCACAAATCCAATATACAGAGCTACTTATTTACAACACCAACGTATGCATGACACTTTAAAGCCACTGAGAGATTAATGGTGAAGTAAGATGTACAGTAGTTTATATACAGTATATCCCAACAAACTGTGGGAGAGATTTATGCCTCTGTTATCTGTTGTGCTATTAATTCTGAATATAATAAGTCATGAATGCACAGTATTGGAACTCCTAAAACAGGCCACCAGCACTTCCAAAGCTCACTAATTAACACATTATATGTCTTGTTAGCAAAAAGTGCAAAAAGGACAATTTATCTTTTGAATTCTGGGAGCAGCTCCTGGGGTCTGGACAGTGTGAGGTACAATCCAATCCTACAGGGAATGAAGCGAATTTTAGAAGATACTGGTGACACGTAGAGGAAGGCCCAATAGACCCAATATTCCCATTTGGCTGGAACCTGTTAAGGAAGTAGTTTTTATGATATAAACATATCTTTAGATAAAGCCAGGTTTAACACTTATTGTATCAAATAAGTTTATGAAGATTAAATTTCCCTTCATGTCACCAAGTTGCAAACATTATTACAGTCACAGTTTTTGATTTATTGATTTCTGCTTTTGTCAGCAGGTGCTTGCAATTAATGGAGATTATGATATATTATATGAAAGTACTGTTTTGCCTGTACAAAAGCAAACACCAGGATCTAGAAGTTTTACATTAACCACAAATCTTCATATTCTGAGAAAATAAACTTTAAGGAGGACACCCTTTGGGTGAAGTTGTTTTGAAGTGGGCTCAGAAAGATGGCGTGGGTGCACAGAGAAGGTCAAAGTCAAGGTCTGTTTGCAGACAATGCATGTGATGAGGGCAGATAGACTGTCAGAGCGCCCCGCGTGGGGTCCACCGTGTGGCTTTATTCAATATGTGACATGCCCCGTAGCCCCAGTGTCGGCTATGCTGGGAATGCAGGGTCTCGAGGGGTGAAGGTTAGGGGTGGAGGGCCTGAGGGGGCGAGTGGGTGCGCAGACACTGAAAACACAGCTTGACTGTGTTTGTGCATTTGTGTGTGTGTATAATCTTCCATTTTATTTAAGTAAATCATTCGTATAGCCAGCTAAATAATCAATGTTTGTTTACCATGTTCACTATATACTTATGGTCAGGTGCTTTTCTGTTCATGTATGAGTCCTACCTGTGTGTGTGTGTGTGTGTGTGTGTGTGTGTGTGTGTGTGTGTGTGTGTTCAGAGAGGGCTCACAGACCTAGACCAGACTAAGACTGCAGGGTTTGGCCTGGAGAGCACTGGGCCTCTTTGGGCTCAGCAGGGACTCAGCTTGGGAAGCACAGACTCCATACTCACGCTCACATACAGCAAGGCTGCTAAAGTGTTTCATTTTCATTCTTCATAAAAAGATACAGGTAGAACTTTAGGCTTTTTAAACTGTTCGATTTGAGCTCAATGGTCTGAAATGACCATTACACTGTGGCAGCATTTGTTGGATCTGTAGCAGGATCCCTCTTTTTTCTGCTCATGTTCACGGCCGACCAGACCATCAGTCTGTTTGTTATGTTTTGAAGTCCCCATTTCTACAACACTTCCTGGAACTGGCTTTTGGGGAATGACTCATTTTTTCACAGTGTGACATTAAACTGTCTGTACTACTTGTGGCTTCTTACATGTCAGTATTGTGACAGCAAGAGCCTGATGAGCCTTAAACTTAATAATGTTTCAGCCTTAAAGCTAATGGTGTTTCCATTGTTCCTTGCTTAATATGACTACACATCTATTTGGTTCATTCTACAACCCCAATTCCAAAAAAGTTGGGACGCTGTGTAAAATGTTAAAAGAAACAGAATTTGATGGTTAAAAAAAAAAACCTATGTTTAATTTAAAATAGTGCAAATACAACACATCAAATGTTGAAACTGAAAAATGTTATTGTTCTATGAAATATATACGCTCATTTTAATTTTGATGCCGGCAACACATTTCAAAAAAGTCAGGACCGGGGCAAACAATATGCAAAATGATGCATATATCATATATCTAAAATGTTGTGTTTTTGAATGTGACAAATAAGTAACTATCAATTATTAATACTTAATGTTGAAATGAACCTTGCATTACTTGTTTCACAAACCAGTACAGGATGTGCAAATACCAAAAAGAAGAGCTGAACTGAGTTTGGTGCCATCTCCTGGAGACTGACTGTGCTCAGATGGACAGGAGACAGTGATAGATGTTTATCATGCAGTGTTGGTGCCCAGTGTTTTGGATGTATAAGACAAGACAGAAGATGTAGTTTTAGAATGGTCCAAAGCATCTTCTCATATGAAATACACAATACTAACTATTTGCTTGTGTATTAACGCTAAAGAGCTGTGTGACAGTATAATACAAAATACATCCATTTTTATAGGCTCCATTCAGTGACTTGCATATTTGCACCTATTCTTAAAACTTGCAAACTTCCAAAATGAGACTGTGCCTGAATTGCATTAAAAGGAAACAATCTCCTTCACTTTTGAGACTATTGCTGAACATCTCCTCCTTTGCAAGTGAAGGGTTAAGGCTGTGCACAGGTGTCTCGCCAGTCCTCTATGAAGCAGCGCCCGCAAACTGTTGGAGAGCTTTTTTTCCCCCCACCTTTCTTTAATTAAGTTGATCATAACTGTAACTCAGCTGGGATTTGCTGTCCGACTAGACAGGCCACTGTAATTCATGTAGTTAGATGTTAAGTGGGGTTTGCGCACCGCAGCCTTAATCTGCGGCTGCTATTAAACCTGGAGAGCTGTGCGCACCCGCAGCTCCTCTGCTCGCTCCTTTTACGCACCGTCTCATCCCGGTGGGCAGAGAGCAGAGTCACCCCACAGCTGGGAGAGAGTTTCAAGAGTTTTTCCAGCACTTTAAAGTCGTGTTAACCTTGTTGGATTTTCAAGCTTTTCTCGGTGTTTGCTCCGTTACGCGCCGGGTATGTGGTGGATGCTGTTCCCCCGATGGATTTGGTTTCTTGTGGGACACTGCGGCACCATACTCCTCCACATGGACAGCTGCCGGGTGACAGCCATGCCCATGCCCATGGCCGTGGCCAAGGTGGTGTACTCTCACGCAGGTCTGTGCCCCAACGACCTGAACCCCAACCTGTGGGTGGATGCCATGAGCACCTGCATGCGCGAGTGTGAATCTGACCAGGTGAGTGGAGCTGCAGGTACAGAATTAAATTTAAGAAAGTTGTTGATCCATACCTATCTATCTATCTATCTATCTATCTATCTATCTATCATACAGCTATCTATCTATCTATCTATCTATCTATCAAGCAGAATCACAATTCAACAAAAATAATGTTACTGGTCATGTAATGTTGCATTTTTTATTGACTTCCTTCACCTTTCTATTCATGCTGTGTCATGTTGACCGGATATTGGTCAAAACCCACTGGAAACATAATGAAATCTGCTTTTGTTTTGCTGTTTTATGCAGCATTTTAATTCAAGCTCAACTGTAAAAACAAATATTCTGGTATGTTGTACAAACGTTTCGCCTCCATTCCAACTTCAGGACTGTGAGTCATTCGAGAAGTGCTGCCCTAACGTCTGCGGTAACAAGAGCTGTGTGGCAGCACGTTACATCGACATCAAGGGCAACAAGGGTCCTGTTGGAATGCCAAAGGGCGCCACCTGCGACAAGTTCATGTGCTCCCAGCAAGGGTCCGAGTGCGACATCTGGGATGGCCAGCCGGTTTGTAAGTGCCGGGACCGCTGTGAGAGAGAACCCCACTTCACGTGTGCATCTGACGGCATGACCTATTATAACAAGTGCTACATGGATGCAGAGGCCTGTACCAAGGGTATCTCTATCTCTGAGGTCACCTGCAGGTAACATGTTAAGTATTTTAGATCTCTACCATTTGTTTTTTTGGTGTTATGAGGTAAAGTTGTCTTGTTTTAATCCTCAAAATTAAGACATTTGAAAAACTTTAGCATAAGAAAATAATTTTATTCTGTGTGTAATATGTCAATATGGTGATTAAAGAAGAGCATATCCTGACACTGATTAATTCATTTCTTATTCACCCTACCTACAGGTACCACCTGACCTGGCCAAACACCAGCCCAATCCCAGCAGAGACCACCTTACATCCCACCACTGCCCTCCAGACCACCCTCCCAGCTGACATCCAGCTCCCCACCATACACAGCGGCCCCACCCAACAGGCTGTTTTTGTGGGTGAGACAGCCAGCTTCCTGTGTGAGGTGTCTGGGAAGCCACGTCCGGAAATCACCTGGGAGAAGCAACTGAAAGGCAAAGAGAATACCGTCATGAGACCCAACCATGTCCGAGGGAACGTTGTGGTCACCAACATTGGCCAGCTGGTCATATACAACGCGCAACTTCAGGATGCCGGCATCTACACATGTACAGCCAAAAATGTTGGGGGAAGCGTGTCGTCACACTTTCCCTTGGTAGTGATCAGAAAAGAAGCAAAAGGTAAGAACGTGGAGGGGAATAGTACCAACCTGCCATTTCCAGCTGAAGAGTGCCTTAAGAGTCCCGACACAGACGACTGCGGAGAAGAGAGCATAAGCTGGTACTATGAACCGAAGAGGAACAATTGCTTCACCTTCACCTACAGCCAGTGCAATAAAAACCGTAACCATTTCGACACCTATGAAACCTGCATGCTGTCATGTGGAGGTGAGCTGGCGGCTCCCTGCAGCCTACCGAGCCTCCAAGGGCCCTGCAAGGCCTACGAGCCTCGCTGGGCTTATAGCAGCGGCCTCAAGAAGTGCCAGTCCTTTGTGTATGGAGGCTGTGGAGGCAACGAGAACAACTTTGAGTCCAAAGAGGCCTGTGAAGAGATGTGTCCCTTTCCGAAGAACCACAACTGCAAGGTGTGCAAACCTCGAGGCAAGATGGTCACCAGCTTCTGCAAGAGCGACTTCGTGATCCTCGGCCATGTGACCGAGCTGACAGAGGAGCAAGAGTCAGGCCACGCTTTGGTGACGGTGGAGGAGATCTTGAAGGATGAGAAGATGGGTCTCAGGTTCTTTGGCAAAGAGCCCTTGGAGGTAACTCTTCTGAACATGGACTGGAACTGCCCCTGCCCCAACATCACCACGGCCAACGGGCAGCTCATCATCATGGGGGATGTTCACAACGGGATGGCTGTCCTGCAGCCCGACAGCTTCGTAGGCTCCTCCAGCACTCGGAAAATCAGGAAGCTTCGTGAGATCGTCCACAAGAAAACCTGTGATTTCCTTAAAGATTTCTCTGCTGTCCAGTAGAGTCTTTAAAAGTCTCACACTCAATGAAAGTCAGTTATGTTCTGACTATTCCAAGTTCCAGTGACCTCACCAGTCTGACCGACTGCCAGCAAACACAAAACGAGTAACTTATCTGTAACATTGCATCTGTTTTTCTTTCCTTACTTTGTTCCTTATCGCTCAGTAGATCTCAGAAAATCACTCTTCATAGTTTTTATCAAAGCCACAGATCATTTTTTGTCAGTTTATGTTTTCAGTTTTGATGGCCACACCTAGGATACACTGTCTGGAAAAGGCAAGTAGAATAGTATTAGTAACAAACATTTATTGACCCTGTACAAAGTATTTAATCTTTCTAAGTGTTTACTAAAATGGCATTATAGCTTTCCTCTCCAAATGTTATCTTGAATACACTAATATCACTCATTTATCAGTATGTTTTAATATGATTGCTGTGTTTTCTTTATGTTTTTGTGGGTTATCACAAAAAAAAAAATCAGTCCTGAGCACTTGAGCTCACAATAATGCTATTTGCAAGCCTCACTTTATGTACCAGAATCAAATAAGCTCTTTGGTTCCATATTCTGTGGAATCTGTTTTGATAAGTTTTAATTTACAATACAGAATATGTATGTGGACTTCTGTACTTCGTATTTATTTTTCTTGATCTATTTCTTATAGGGTGAGGGCCAGTGGATATGGTCCATATATATATATATATATACAGGCAGGCAAAATGTCTCTCTGTGAATCTAATTACATAGAGAACAGACATGTTTTTATGTTATCTGTGATATATCAGCCTTCGTTAAAACATTTATGGAACATGATGGCAAAATGAATAAAGATGATTTAGAAAACACTAGATGTCCTTGCTGTGTGATGTTGTTGCTGTTCTCTGTGTTGTAAAGACAAAATAGGCTCGCAGCTTATCACAAGGCTCATGCGGTCTGTGCATGTGCTGTTCTGTAGTTGACATCCCTCCATCCATGTCCTCCTCCTTCCACTTGTATTTCACACACACACAGGGCCTCGTCTGAAGCAGGTCACATTCCAGCCCAGCTGTGGTGGCCTGCAGAGCTGTGTGTTGTGTTGTGTCTGGGTCTGGGGCCCTCGCATAGCACACACCCCACCGGCCATCCATTGGCCCTGGGCGGCCCCTTTCATGTGCGAGAGGCCGGGGTGAAGGGGAAGAGGAGGAGGAGAGGGATGTTGGCTCATCTGTGTTAAAGGGGCATAATAGCGAACAGGGAGAGGAACTGAAGGAGAGTGAAAAGTCAAGCGGAAAGAGGGGAATGTAAGCCTTGAATCGAAGTTAGTATAGAGCTTGATGGTTTAATCATTTCTGTAGAATTTTTGCCTTTCATGCTTATGGCTAAACCCTTGTGTGGAAGAGAGGAAGACATTGGAAAAAAGAAAACATGCATGAGTATACAGGTGCAAACAGTTACAAAGTCAGGTGCTGACATATGCTGGAGCTGCGGGACGCCTTTAAACAAAATTAGTCACCAGGACCAGCGGGGCATACAGGAAACAAAACATAAGGAGCCAACTAGCCACTGAAAGCTTGCCCCCTTCCCCCTCTGCCCTTATATCCCCTCCTCTAACCCCCTTGCTCAGTCCTCTTCCTCAACTGTCTACCCTCTCAGGCCCGACAGACAGCCAGCCTTGGGCGGCGACCTCTGACCCTGCTAATGAAAAAGAGGCCACCAATGAAAAGGCCACTTTCATTAGAACTGTTGACAAGTGTTAAGTGACTGGCTGAGCTCCAGACTAGCTCCACACGGCCCCCTTGATGCCCTGCACATCACAGCCGGCTGCTGATTTCAGTATCAAGTTCACTTAGAGACCACCAGCCAGGCAGCCTGCCAGACAGACCATAATAATAAGCCAGACAGCCGCAGGCACAAAGGGGGGTTACAATGCCCTCAGTGACACAGTATCAGTGAGGAACTTGTCGGCGTTCAAAGGGATGGTCGACTTTCTTTCAAGATAAGTAACCCAAAAAAAGCAAGCATTGATTGTACACTGATACACACACGATACACATGTACATATGAATAATCAGTAAACTGTACATTATTACACAAACATGGATGAACAAGATTTTTTTGAAACAGCACTCTACCAATTTAGCATTACCATTGAACTCTTATAACATTGTCAGATTCATGATGGAAAGTTTTTTTTTTTTTTTTTTGAAAAAGGATCAGGATCAATGCAGCAGAAGCACTGATAGATTTTTATTCCACACATTTTTCTACCTTTGCCAAAAGCTGGAGATTCAGGTGTGTTGTGCTAGCAGAGACTAATGTGACCTCGAGCTGCTACAGCTCCAAGCAGAGATGAGTAACAGGCAACAGACACAGCCTAAGATTGTTTTTTTTTTATTTTCATACAGGAGTCACAGAAGGCTTTATAGACATTTTTTTTTTGCATTATTGCTTCTCAACACCTGTAAACAGACTGTGATGTGTGTGTCAAGTTATTCATTTTAAGATGTTAGAAATGAATAACTGGAATTTTGACCCAAGAACAAGCAGTCATGAGTCCACTTCACATACAATCTACTGTGTGAACTAAGAAACCTTTGCATTGTGTGAGACAAAACTCCACTGTGATATTCTTTTTCTCGATAACTCTGTGGTTAAAAGCATTGCTTGGCATGCATTTTTTAGAAAATCAGAGAAATATTTAAAGATAGAAAAAAGCTAAAGATATGGATAAAGAGAAAATGGGCAGAGTGCAGTTACATGCACGTGGTTCGTCTTGGTGAGCTGATGCATGCACGCTGTAAGGTAAACTATAAACACACCTTCACACACACAATCACATGCATGCACATGTGATATATGCATCTACCCTGTCCTCAGACATATAGTATTTGCTATAAACATATTTACAGCTTACATTCCCTCTAGCTTTCAATTTACAGTCTAAAGGTTGACTGGATACTGGGCTGTGCTACATGTTATGTTAAAATGTATTTGGATCAAATAACTTGACATTTTCTACCTATAATTCTACTGAACTCATTTCTGGTTTGCCATAATTATTGACTTAAGAAACTACATTATTGCTTTTTATGCAATTCATGACATTGTCCACTGGGTGGCAGCACAATACTTAACAAAGCTGGTGACTAGCGTGAGATTACCTGCTTAAACTGTTGCTTGTCTCTTTGATATGTGTCATATAGGCTACTTGTTTTCAAATTTTTCTTTCATGAGTACCAGCTGATTACTTACAGCACATAAAAATGTAAAATAATCATAAAATATTCAGATTAACAAGTCACTTTAAATCCTATTTAGTCATAAAGAATTTCTTTTGAAAGACAAAAATTCTGCATATGAAATGAGAAAATTTCATTCCTGGTGCGATTTCACTTGTTTCAGGAATCTTCAAAGTATGAATTATCTAGAAACATGGTTGGTTAAGGCAGATCGAAGATCTAAAATCAAGAAAATAACAGTTTGTGCTGAAGTGAAATAGACTTTTTTTTTTAAACTTCCTCTCACAAATTATGATATTTAGACAAAAATAAGTATTCATGATGACAATTGTTTTCAGTGAGCAGTTGTCCATTACAGTACACCTCAGCTTAAAAGCAGATTTTATTGTAATTTCCTGTCTATTACACGCACACACTCACCACCACCACCACTACCACAGTGGCACTTGCCCAGTGAATGCCTCCACAAGCAGTCAGCCAGATGGTCTGGTAGATTGTGCCCAATGCACTGGATGTGTGTTGGTACTTGATCTGTGCAACCACACACACACACACACACACACACACACACACATACGCATGCACACAGTGTCAATAGCAGCTCTCCAGGGCACAGCTGGTCTGTGTGTTGGGTTAGACTAAAAATTTGCCAGATGGGAAGGGATAGAGAAGAGGGACAGATAGACAGAAAGTCATAAATTACCAAGATAAAACGTGGAATACCGGCACACTACATTCCCATACATGCGTACACACTGGGGATTAACGTTGGCTGGCACAAAGTGAGGAGTAGGAGTAGGATTTTTTTGCATTCACACGAATGGCATTTTCATATTGGAGCAGACAAATGGCACATGATAATTTTTATTACATGGTTAAACAAACAAGCACACACAAAACACACACTGACAAAAAGAGACACGGGAGGCAGGTTAGAGGATGGAAGATGAGACAAAATGCAAAACGATAAAAGTGCAGGAGGGGAGAAGGGGATCAAGAAAGGCAAGGAAACAGGAGCCAGGAGAAGAGGACAGAGGGAGGACACAGAGGAGGAGAGGGTATGAGGGTACGAGTGGAGGTGGGATGAGTGAATGATGAAGGCAGAAAGGTCATCGTAGCATAAGGAGGGTGTAAATTGTCCAGAACATAAAACTGCTGCCGTGGACTCTAGGGGATTCTTTCCCCCCTTATCTTTCTGCTTTCTAAAAATAGTACCTGCTCAATGTAAGGGGAAACTAGGACACTGTTACCTCTCACATCTCTCTGTTGTATCCATATCTACTTTATTGCATCGAGAGATAAAGATGGGGAATGCAGACTTTTTATTTTTTTTACTGTATGATGCAGACTCTGGTTCGTCTTTGTGGATGTAGGGACTCTGCTGGTTACATTAAATATCCATATTTACATTGTCATTATGGGATTTTTAACAACAAGCCTGGACTTTGATATATGACATTGGCAATGAATGATATGATATATACAGTATATATACACACAACAGTGCAGCCTTTAATACCAGAACTAGAACTACATCAGCCTCTTGTGTGAAACTGAAAAGTATATAATAGTATGATATAATTGTTTAGACCAAAGCACTGAAAATGAAGTGAAAACACCAGTAATGAGGAGGCAGGTGCATCACAACCATGCAGCAGATTCACTTCTAACATTCTCCATGCACCCTCTTTAGCGTGAATAATAACCATGTCATTGAAGAGGAACAGCAATTTTCTCCATTAGATTACAGCTTTGTATGATGCACCGAACAGGCCTGAACCCTCTAATTATCAAATATAGAGGGACAAGCACACTAAATACCACTTGAGGTTTAGACATGTAATTGTACATGCCACGACATGACACTAAACACAAATACAGTATGCTGACATGTAGATGTTAATGGATTCAAACCACAGAAAACCAGTGCAGAATAAAAGCAGAAGGAAGCCAAACCACTAAACTTCCATCATTATAAAACAGACACACCACATCGCTGTCCTTACACATAAACACACACATGGACTTGTATGCATGAAATAAAATCATGAATTGAAAGTATTTCTTCCCCCATACTACGCCCGAGGCTTTCGGTTTGTGAAATTTAGATGTGCTGTCAATGTATGCAGGCCGACTGTCTCTTTAATGAGATGTCACACCACCAGCCTGGTTTTGATTCATGTCTTACGCACACACGCTGATACATGTACACAGAAGTGTGTTCTGCACACACACGCCTTCTTTTCCTCTGTGCATGGACTAATCAGTTTGAGTTTGGACGGAAAATCAGAGATAATGTAAATACAAAATTGCCTGTTTGTGCGTGCTTAGTATGCATGCACACAAAAAAAAAAACATGTCAAAAATTGGTTTTAGTTTCAATTAACCTCAAGGCTTAATCATAAATGAGAGTGATGGAGAGACCCAGAGAATAAAAATCCAAACAGAAGTGACACAGCAAGAGAGAGAGAGGGTAGGGAGTGGCCAAAAAAGAGACAGAGAAAGGGAGGGGGTGGGGATAAAGGGGTGCTTGGGACAAAATGTTCTAATCCCAAACCAACATCACAGAGAGTTACTCAGGGATTTCACATTGTCTCTGTGTTGGGACGAGGACCGTTGTCCCACCGTGACCCAGCAGAACGGCAGCAGAGATCAGCTGCTATCAGGAGTGGAGCAAGAAATATCAGCCCACTGAAGGTGTGTCTGTTCAGAGTTATCTGCAAATAGATGTGAAAAAGAAAAAAAAAAGACTCCTCTGAGAGATGAAGGGAAGGACACAGGAGCTATTAGTGATACCGGCACATCTGTGAGTGTTTCAAAATGAAAGGTGTGATGTTATCAAAGGACAGTACGAGAGAGACAGAGAGATGACCTTCCCACATCGAATGTCTCACTGCTAAAGTTGCTTACAAATGAGCTCATAATGACACTCTCATTCATTAGCAGCTTTGTGATGTGTGCTAGTGAACACACACACACACACTATTACCAATGTTGGGCTGTAACACATTAATTTGTCAAATGTTACAGCATTGTGTGACTTTACCCAGTAATGCAAGTGTAAGGGATTACAATGTAATATCTATGTTAGTTACTTCTCCCAGTTACAGTTACTTCGACAATTTGGGTATCAACGCGTTTATTGTCTTGCAGTTTAGTTTGATGGAGGGTTGCTGCCATAAAATATGGAGTAATGTGCCTTCAAAGTTATCTGATTTACATGTTTTGTCTTCTCAGCTGGCTTCCTAACTCACTGCTAATGCTATATACAGTCTGGTTGAGTTCAGAGTTGGCTAGTGTGCAGCTTCACTTCATGCATGGGGGCGAAAGTCTAATGAGTAACATTACTATGCTGTTTTTACCTCTTTGTTCATAATCATTTGTAAACAGCTCCCCATTAATCTTATACAATATTAGTTTGTATAGTGTAATTATTTAATTCTCCCTATATGTTTCTTCTCGTGGTTATTATATAAAGGGTGTTACTGGATTTTGAGTTTATAATTGATTTGAATAAAGACTAAAACTGCATAGTTTGTTACAAAGCTTGTTACAAAGTTGAATATTATGAAATTACTGTCAATACTCACCGATTGCAAATTAAACATTACAAATGTGACTGTCATGTTAGTTAGACTGTGAAAGCATCAGGTGTGCTGTTGTAACATTATTATGTGTATTTTATAGTTACACGTGTGCTGTGTGATACATCACAGTCGTTCAAAGATACATGGAAATAAAGATATCATCCATTAAGTCTCTGAGCTCAGGGGCAGTAGGAAGCAGAAACCAGCCTGTTTTCGTTCATGCAGAAATTATACCAGGCCTTTCCTCATTGACAAAGGCCACATGGCTATAGAGTCACTGTAAATAGCATTTGTGCTTACTGCCACAATGACTTCACTGCAGCCGTTGCTGTGGCACCACAGGGGCCAATGGATGCGAGTCTCTGCTGAAATGCTATAAAGCTGCGCAGACACTGGAGGGAGTGCTAGACTACTGTCTATCATAAAGAAAGAGAAAGTTAGTTTGGACAGTCTGACGTCTGAGGTCAGTCTCATGTTCTTCTTTATAGACACAAGCACAGACAGAACCATTTAGACTCAGAGGCAATGATACAGAATCTGCCAAACTTAAGATGCTTTTTTTTTTTTTAATAGAGTAAGAGGAATGCAGGTAAATACTGTGTGTCTTATTGATTTCCTTTATTAAATTCACCAGCAAGTCGCCAGCTGTCTGTCTGCTGTTTGATGCTGAGCAGGTAATGTACAGTGGGTTTAGAGGTTTTGGACTTAAAACAGGAGCCTGCTGTGGCCGACAACGACGCCATAAGAATGAACTAAAGCAACAAACAAGACAGCTAAACAATGAGCTGAAACTCACTATAAAGCTCCATAAAGCCAAGAGGAGCTGCAGATCCACATGGTAATTCTACAACTCTTAGACCCCTTCCACATTGTGACATTGATTTCACGTTGTCTTTTGATACAAGGTTATTATAAAAAGTATTGATTACACCCTGCAGCTGCTTTAAAGTTAGCTTATGCAATCATATCTTATACCACTCTTTTCAACATGCTGCTGACAGCGTGCTGAATTTTTTAAAGCTGCTATCTACAATGCTCTTTTAAATTAAATATAGCCAAAGGGAAACAAGGTGCAGATGAAATGCATTCTAATGAAACAGAAAAGTGAGGTTGGAAAAAAGTATATGCATGTAATAATAATTATTATTATTGAGTTTTGTGTGCAATCTTTAAACAAAAGTTATAAATACATTATTATAAATCCACAATCTTTATATTAAGATTTGCTAGATGGAAAGAAATGAATTGCCCTCATGAAAAATATCTTCTGTTGTAGCAAAGACTTGTGGGATTGTAACATATTTTCTCTTTTTAAAGGATGATCCTGTTTCCAAGGCTAAAGGAGAAACACTGAATCCTCTTTTCTTTTCTGTAGCAGGTATGTCACAAATTCAGTTAGCGTTTGTCAAGGTGATACTGAGATATTTCACATCACTCGATTAGGAACCTTCACAAAACACATTTGATCCATCATCAAAACAAAACAAAATATTCCTTCCACTGAAGCGAGTCCACTGGGCCTTCAAAATAAACTTCAGTTTCAACACAAACACGTAAAGTGGGGGTAGTTATCCTGCACTTGTCCATGTTTAGTACCTTCTTAGCATGTGTAGTATCTGAGTAATGTTGGCCCTTACATAATAAGTCATTCACTGAGACCCTAATTTAGCACAAGGGGGGCTATGGCGTAGATGAGATGTATAAGTCAGATAGTTTCCTCAGTAAGTCATCGTCTCCTACAGACTTTTCCATCTATAGAATTGTGCACATTTTACAATGATATTAATGATCATTTAGTAATGTTTAACCAAAATAATCTTTTAATTGTGATTCAATTGTTGAGCATAGTGTGACCTTTGGTTCCAGCATCTCCCAGACAAAAATCCTCCAGGGTTTTTAATACTACATTGAGTTACATGGAAAACAGGGTGGCTCCTTTTCAACGTACACTTTCACACTCATTAATGCACATTATGAGGCTTAGGTGCCCGACCTTATTTCAAGAGAAGCATTACATAAGTGTTCACAACTTGAAATGGAAGGAAATGCCTGGGCCTGTCACAGCCGGAGAACGAGAGAGACGTTGCAGTCTGACTATTTTTGGATAGCAGTCAGGTTTCTCTCTCCACAGTTTGTGCCTCTCTGCCATGAGAGAGTATGAATATTAATCAATGCTTTTATCATTTGTTATGGAAAGGCTCCCTCTGTGTTTGAATGGCAGGAAAGCCGCAAACCTGTTTTTTCCTCTGAGGTATCACCATATGTATGAGTCGAAAGCATTTCTCACGGAAAGAGAGCAGAGGACTTGTTTGAAACATAAAAGCTACTGTGTGGACGGGAAGCTGGGCTGAATAATGTGTCCTCTCCGATTTGTTTAGGGAGGTGGTGATTAGGAATCAACAGGTAAAAAAAAGCAAGATGAATGACATTCAGAGACGGGGCTTTGTGAGGCAGGAGCGTCTGTGGGTTTTTGCACATGTGTGTATTTACTTAACATATAATGTGTGTTGACTGCAAGGCAAATACCTCTAAGCTGGCTACAGCTGAAATCCTCACGTGCAGCTCACGTCTAATCAAAGCTTGTGTGTGTGTGTGTGTGTGTGTGTGTGTGTGTGTGCCCGTGTGCGTTTATGTGTGGCCGATCCCATGACGTCATGCTTTCGTCCTGAGCAGCTTAGGCAGCATGTCAGTGTGTATTAAACATCCAAATCACATGACACTTGACCTCTGACCTTGTTGCGTCCCGCAGCAGTGAGAAAAGACACGAGCTCAGACTGAGTGAGTGTGTGTGTGTGTGTGTGTTGGGTCAGAGAGAGAAGACTGAACAAAACCTGACAAAAGCAGGACAAAGAGGCTTCATATAAAAATGCATAGAGAAGAAAATAGACAAATCAGTAAAGTAAGACAAATAGAAAGTGTGGTTCTGGATCAGTGAGTGAAATTGACAGTTCTTAATCCGAAGTGGACCACAAGCAGGCCTGCGTAGGATCACATCGAAAGTTTGGCCATGATAACAGCTCCACTTTGAGCAGGCTGACAAAGTTTGTGGGTTCATTCTTATGGAGACGAGAAATCTTGCAGCAGCAATAAATGGTGACAGATGACAAAATTGGCAGAATTGGAAGACTTTGCATTTCTTTTCTTTGAACCTGTCAAGCCGTCCATTCTGTAGCATGACGGCATGAATGCTGCGTATCTGAGCTAATGCCTTTCAGTAAGCGTTTCCATGTTGCTCTCATTCTCTGCTCTCACCAAAAGATTTAAAGAAACAGCCACCACATGAACGTACCTGATAAATATACACAAATCGCCATGAAGCCGTGCAACATGTTTTATAATCCCATCACCAGGTGTGTTCTGCAATCTCAGCCGACATGAATTAATTTTATAGTCAGATATTGTGACCCGTTACCTCATAGAAAATCACATCCACATTTGACTTCTGTGCTTTCAGAATGACTTGTGTGTGTTTGTACTCTCTAATGCATATAGTTGCCAGGTAATATGATTTTGTCCTTGATGCCTGAGCCATTCTCCCATATGGCGTTCTGCGTTTCTAATATCTTTTCAAATGTCTGTTCGGAGCCTAAATCGTCTTCCAGAACAGCCATTAGTTTCACGCTCCTGCTGCAATCGACTTTGATGTGCAGAAACGATGGTATTCAATCACCTGGGTGTTCATTTGGAGGGGAAGTGGGGAGACGGGAAGAAGTGAGAAGAAAGCAATGAGAAACAAAGAGGAAGTAACAACGCGCTGTTACATGTGTTTAAATTTAACTATATGTTTTTCTTCTTAGGCGTGTTTGTGATTTGTGTTTGTGTATAACACTTATGAGGTGCGCGGCAGCAGATGGCGCGTGCTGTCGTCTGCCAGAGCTTCCACTTCTCACTGTGTCAAACAAACACACACAAACACATGCATAAGCGCACACATGCGACTCTACGATTTGTCCCCCCTCGAAGGCTCATCTGCTCCGGAACAAGAGAAGAGAAGCTTGTTTTGAATGGACTTTATTGGTATTGTCCACCAAGACAAGACCGTCTACATTTCCCAAGATCAGAGAAATGTTTATTTCTTACAAAGGTCCACACACATATGTTGGCTTTAAGATTTATTAGCAGATATTTTCAGGTTCAGCTAGAAGCTGTTGCCTTTATGAAACCTTGAGTGTTCACTTTGCACAGCAGTGGAAAATTGGACTGTGTTTGTGTTTTATCCAACTCATTTACAGTTTTACTTCACCTAGTTTTCCATGAAGGGTGTTTTTTTTTATACAAATAGCCACATCCAAAGTGTTTGAATGAACAACACTTCAAACTCTCAGGTACACACCTATGTTTGTGGGTTAATATACATATTTTAACGATGTAACATGTTCAACTTGTTTGAGTGTGAGTCAGTAATTCTGCTCTCACTTAATTATGGTAGGAATATTCTCGTACTTTTTCCAGTCATTAGTGTGTTAGGCCCATAGTGACAGGTGCAGAGTGTATTATTGGGTTGGTGAGTCAGTCCTTCTATCTGACTGTTCTTACAATTTAAAGAGAGAGGGGTGGCTAACCCTTGACACTACACTGCATTCACAGGATACTTGTTATGTAATAAGGATGGATGCATACACATATACATGCACACACACACACACAAAATGCTCCAATATATTAGTCCACCTCCCCACCCTCATATGCCCCTCGCATGTTACACATTCATCTGTGAAACCGCATACACACGCACACACACAATGTCCTTCAACCCTGGGGCAATATTCCTGCACTACAGCCACCTTCACCCCACCTCCCCAGCACATTTCCACCAACCAGGTTTTATTGTGATCCCTGGCACCACAACAACCCTGCAGCACTATTTGCATTCGCACGGCTTCTGTAAGTCTGACGTATGGGCTGTTTATAGCGTCGCTCTTTCAATAAATGATGACCAGTCCTCTGGAGGAAACCATCCAGGACAGGTTATATCATAACATGCCGTGTGTGTGTGTGTGTGTGTGTGCATGTGTGTGCATGGAACAGCTGTGAGAAATGTCCTGACCAGGGCATGTGCTGATCTCCTGCTCTGCATAAGTGATGCTTCCTCTCCTTCCTGCAGCAGGGTTGAAACAAGCAGCAGGGCAAAAAACAAAAAGGAAGGCACACACACCTACTCATGAATATATACACTTTATTAGGTACGCCTGTATAATCTATTGCAGTTACAGCTGTCCCCAAATTTGACATTTACAAAGTTTAGAATCTACAGCTTTGGTTGACACTGTCAGAAATGCACAAGTTCAGTTACATGTTAATTATGGAAGTCATAGTTAAAGGTGGTGTTGTGCATTATATTAAGCTATATTGAGTTTTTCTATTCTTAACCCCCCCTCCCATTTTAATATACATGGAGGGGGGCAGAATACTAGAAACACCTGTGAAAACAATGCTGTCCAGTGCAACATCATCATAAAGCCTGACCTCAGTGCTAAAGCATAGAATTAAATCAACATCCCTATGACAGTGTCAACAAAAACAGAACATTATAGGGATCATAAACGTCAGAACAGTTGTGTTGGTTTGCATTAGACTGAACAGGCGTACCTAGTTAAGTGGGCGCTGAGTATATACACTCAGCCTCACATGTTATATCCACGTGCACACAGACACTCGTAACAAAATGCTAAGAGCCAGATTACACAGATATCAAAACGCACACAACCTCAACATTAAACAAACGAAGGGTGCACACACAGTGTAAACAAGAGGGAACGTACGCAAACCCCGGGGGCAACACAACCGTGGAAGACACATTATCATGTCACATTATGTGCAGAAAAACAATTTCCCAAAAGACAGAGAAGATAGATATCTTCTAGGTGCTGTTGTTTTCTTGTGGGCAGCAGTAACGGCGGACGGGGCGTTAGGTGGAACTCTTTCCTGCTAATCAATACAAGTTGTTAGAGCCTCTCTCTTCCTCGCTCCCTCTCTCTCTCTCAGATCCATTGTAATGCAGCACAGAGCACTCCACACATGGCCTTTACAAAGGCTGCTTGTACTCTAGTAGACCTTGGGCTGGGAGCCTTTGTAGCGAAAGTCTGTGACCTCACTCACTCCCTTTATTACACGGACGCACACACACACAAACATACACACGCTCCTGAGGAAAAGCACACAGAGGTGGACGCTTTGTTAAAAAAAGAGAGATGTAATATCGTTCTATTTACAAACATAAGCTCATGCCCCTCGGCACATATAGGCACATACGCCGCTGCACCGACACACCAAGACACACACACAAGCTCGCTGTGCCCCAATCCAGCTTTTCACAATGCTAATGGCCTTGGTGCTCTGAAAGCACGGAGCAATAAACACAATGCCGGCCCACACGGCATGTGAGTGAGTAGGCTGTGAGTTGTGTGCTGAATGGATCGGTGTGTGTGTGTGTGTTTGCGAAGGAGCCGGGCTTTGTCACAGCACTTCACACACGGAGCTTCCAGAAAAGACCATGCTTCAATATGTTTTTGTAAGGACCTCACCACCGGGGGCTCAAAGAGGACAAACTGTTCACTGTAGCTCAGTTCACATCAGGTTTAGTTCTATCTATCTTTGCGTTTTATTGTTGCGTCCCTCTGTGAGCTATAGAGAACTCATGAGAAAGTCTCTGATATATAAAACAAGCTGAACTAATAATTGTGGCGTGTAGCCTGATTTGTAGTCTGGTTTATCTCAATAACTTGCCATGAAGTTTTGTACAAACATTCATGGCCCATAGAGGATAAATCCTACTGACTTTGATGATCCCCTCTATTTTCCTCTAGCACATTTTTATCTCATCTCAGCATCTACTACAAATCTGGGATAGACATTCATGTCCCCCTCAGGATGAATTGCACTAACTTATCAGGTCAAAATTTCAATGCATCCAAAATATGATTACCAAATACTTTTGCTTTGAGATGGCTTTTAGATTAGGGCGTAACACTGGCCGTGCATACTGTATGTGTGTATTATTATTTTATTCTACTCCTTGTTTATTAATTTCTTATTTTATTTCTTTCTTATTTTTATTTATCTGTACTTTATGCTGCTGCAATGGCCATAAAATCAATAAAGACTTCTTTTATCTAACTTACTTAATTGAAGCGTATAATTTAAATATGATTCTATTCACACTTGTATTTTTAAATACCTTTTAGCTGTTCACGCTGAAATGCCAAAACAATCAAATTACCTCATCTTCCCCTTCATTTTTAGTTTTTGTTGGCATTGTAAATAACGAAATGGAACATCACTGCCATCCACAGAGAGACAGTATATTTGACTGTTTTGACAAGCTTATGCTTATTTCAAAGTCACACAGTTAAGTTGTTCCTCTTCCTATATCTTTTGGTTTCTCAGCAAATATCAAATTATTGATGTTTTAGCTGCATGCTAACCAAGGAACACAAAAACTCCTGAACTACTGCACCCACAATCAAAATCAAAACCACCATTTTATACTTGTGCAGATGCTTGACAATAGAGAGAGATCAGAAAGAAAGAACAACTTGGAGTAACGGCCTTATTCATCACAAGTGGAAATGCTGGTTTAGTGCGGATTATGAAAAATTAAAACAAAAGATGTTGTTTGCAATTAGTCCACACTGGTGTGGACATGGCCTTAGTATTAAGTGCCAGATGCTCACACTATCCAAAACACACACACGGTTTGTTTCTATTTCTCTTGGCCATACACTGACATGTAAAGCAGCTGTGCTGGCAAATGTCAGTGTAGTAACCAGAGAGGAGAACAGAACAGAACAGGACTTCAGCAATAATGCTGCAGTGGGTCTGTCTGTCTGTATGTGTATGTGTGAGAGAGAGAGAGAAAGAGAGGCAGAGCCTGCTGAGCCAGGCCTCTCATTATGTGGGATGTAATCTGAGCTTTCGGGGCCCGGGCTGGCCCTCCGACTGCACTGAATGGGGGTCGAGCACCGGCCCCCACTGTCTTTCCTGTGCTTTCACTCTGCTTAGCTCGGCAACTCTGATTATAAACCGAGAGGGTGGGGTGGGCGTTTGGGGCCGGGGAGTGGTGGTGGTTTCGGTGGATCTGGGGTGGTGAAATTTAGGGCTGGTATGGGTGTGATGGTAAGCTTCCAGTTTGTGGGTTGTCTGAGTCTGTCTCGCTGAGCTGGATAGTTAAGTGCATGGAGTTTGCAATTTGTGGCGTTATCTGCGTATACTGTACAAAAACATCTAAAGAGAATGAGAGTCTAGTGAGAGGCAGTCTTTTGCCGCCATTGGCTATAAATTAGGAAGAAATGTGAATGATCAAATATGCTGAGATTCATAGATATGTGTGTCAAATGATAAACAAGACATCCAGAACCTTACTACTGAATTTGATCTCATCATAAAAATAATGCTTTGTCAGTTTAATTATGTCACTCAATATAGGCATTTCAGACATTTAACATAACTTTACAACAGATTGTGAATATGCACTGTACAAACATATCTGCATGTGACATTGTGCTGTGTGGAAAAATCCAATTTCTGATAATCAGCTTCAGGGGGTGACTACTACAGTAACATGACCCTCACTGATATCATCTGTACATTTTAAAGGCAATTAAAGCCCAGATGCTGTAACAGTAGGACAAGATGATGCGCGTGTGTGTGTATGTGTGTGTGTGTGTGTGTGTGTGTGTTAAGGCGTGATGCTGAAGTCGGCCTACCACAGCGGAGATAACCTTGGGTCACCTCAGACTAAATGACCACTTCTGCACAATAGAGATGATTAATGTCCACCTTCAGTCTCACACACACACACACACACACACACACATCCGTGCACATGTGACGAGTCACGTGGAGCGTACATGTGCGCGCGTGTGTTGTTAGGGTGACAACCTTGTCCCATGGAGCTAATGAGGCCTAGCGACCAGCGTCCCATGGCTCGATCTGTACTTGATACTAGGGCATTAGCTAAATACAGCGTGCACACCATTCATTTCCCCCAGTACGTATTCATCATCTGACTACATATTATGCATCTTACTACAGCCATTATAACCACTATTTACACGCTGAAAAACACCATTTGAAAGAGCTGAAGAAGATGTGAGCCATTAAAAGGCGCCTTTCATGCAAATATAAAAAACACAAAAACAAAAACAAAAAAAAAGTTTCAAGAAAACAGCTTTAATTGCTGGAATACAGGAAGTAAAAAAAAACTCATAAGGTGACCCTGTTTCTCACTGGCAGAAGTGGGTCTCTCTAATATGGTACAGGGGTATGTTGTATGTGTGTGTGTGTGTGTGTGTGTGTGTGTGTGTGTGTGTATTCTTATTCTGCATATGTGTGTCTTTGTGGTTTACCCCAGGGGAGCTCTGTGCCTACCTTTATGTGCTCCTGTGTTTACGTTGTACCAGTTGTAATTGAAGGAGTGACTCAGTCTGGCGCTCTCTGGGGAGCAAATTATTAATTTGTAGCCACTTCTGCCAGACTGCAGTTTCAGTAGAAAAACAGATGCACAGAGAGACGAAAGTAAAAAAGGTTTGGGCGAAGTCTTGAGTGTATTGTATTTTCATATAAATCCTTTGACTTGGTTCACACTGAGCGATTGCTGGTTGAAAATAGGGATCCATATGCAGTTGTAGCAGCAGTGTTCCCCCCATCTTTTCAGCTCTGTTTTCATCAGTCTTTTTGTCTGCCTTGCTCTGTATTCTACCTCTGTATTAGAGTATGTGTGTCGGAGTGAGAGAGGGGTGGTAGTTGGCAACCCACACTGCTTGTGAGTCAGCTGAATCACTTACACTTGGCACAGCATGTCATTTGAGATAGATGGAGAGAGAGAGAGGCAAGAAAGCAACGAGGCTCATGACAGAGGGCACACACAGTGAATAGTGACCGAGCGGGGCAGGTGGTGAAATGTGTGTTCCCAAAATCTGATGGGTGTAGCTGGTGAAATGATTGATGTGGTAGCAGGTGCAATGTTATTGAGTCACCGACTATATTTACAAGGGAAACAAGGTTATTGGGAGAAATTAAGGTTAAAGCAACAAGCTGATCATCATGTTTACATGCATAGATAGACAGTGATCTGATTTCTCCTCCATACCAGGGCTTGTATTTTCACAGTTTATTCATTTAGAAAACCATTTTGGAAAGCATTTGAGATAGAGAGATCACAAAATGACCTGAAGTCCAAATGTGAGTGCAACCAGAGGACACTGACTTACTTGACTCATTTCAGTTTTAGTCAGACTGTGAATTTATTTATTGTGGATGATCTCCGCATTTCCACTATGATACTCTGTCAAGCACATGTGCACATACAAAAGCCTTATTAGAAATCAACGTGATCAAGAAATCCCCCAGAGTGGTGCATCCCAATCTGTGTGTGTGCTGTTAGTGCACACACAGTGGGGATTCAGACTGAAATCAGTGTTGAAACAACACAGGGGGCTGCGCTGGTGGGGGCGCGCTGTTTAAGGTACCGGTGAGACAATGAGATAGCATCCAGGAAGTTCAGCTGAAAATGACAGACGAATGCTTTTAAAGGCTTATCAGATGCCCGACAGGATTTTACAACTCGTGAAAGTCATCACAGCGGCAACTATTTTATCTTTTGTGAAAGATTGTTTGCATGCACTGACTGTGATTGTCCAATGCAGCACCTTGCCAGATGACCCTGTATTGTTTTAGTCCCCCACTGCATTGACAGACTGGCTCCATTCAAATGAGCGCTGTCAGTTTGAACGCTGCTTTAGGCTCCAACCCTATAACCCTGAGCAGAGTAAGCAGTTTAGGAAATAAATGGATGGATGGGAGCAAAGGCTCTGTGTGTTTTATCCCATTATAACTTACTGTAACACAGTTGCTCCAGATCATACAATGAGAGCAGACTTGCACAACAACAGAGATACAAAATAACTTGCAAACACCCATATACGCAGACTTTCACACACAGGGATCCATGCACGTTTTTTCCTTTCCCACTGTGTGTGTGTGTGTGTTTGTGTAAGGCCGATTGTGTCCAACAGCCCACATTCAACCTCTGAGGAGACACTGTGTGCTCACGTTTATACCCTTGGATTTCTCTCAGACCTCAGCTCAAAACTTATCCTGACCACAGAGGAACAACAGAAAGAGTAAAGCGCGAAAAGGACACACAGAGAAAGAGAGCGAGAGGGTGTGTGAGAGAGAGCGATAATAAGATAAACAAAAGGGAGAAAAGGAAGTAGAAAGACAAAAGAGAGAGAGAGAGAGAAAGTACACAAGAGAAAATGCTGTTTACGAGTGTTTGTATGTCTGTGTGTATGTGGGTGGTTGTACGTTTAAGAGCATTCCTGTGTGTGTGCACCTTTTGTCCGCCTGTTCACCGTCTAGTAGAAAAGTCAGGAGCAAGCCAAACCCTGTCCCGTATCTTTTTATACCACAGGCCTGTGTTTCACCCTCTCTGACAATAAGATCGCTGGTGATTTGTGTGTTACTATCTTTAGTGGAACATACGCTCTGCTGACCTATCAGTGGCTGGAAAAGGAGACCTGAACTGGGGAGAGGAGCTGTGAGAAGGTGGGCGTGGTGGGACTCCGGCGTGTGTCTTCATGGTGTGTGGATGGTCTCGGATGAGCCTGACCTGCTTTTTAGGAGAATGTTGTGCAATTGCCTGGCGAAATCTCCTCCAGACTCAGAGCTCGCTTTCTCAAAGATTGGCTCAGGCTTTCAGAGAGAGGAGCTCAGGTGACAACTCATATTACAAGTTTTGAGAAATAAGGTGATACACGCAGATGCTTGTTTATTTTTAGATTCCCAGAACACTTCAGAAATCCTTGTCAGAACATATTGTTATATAATACCTGACTTTACACATATTATAAGATAAAAAATACACTAAACAACAAGAAGGCGGAACATTGAGCGACACACAGGTAGTGATATGCAAAGCCTCCCTTGTGACCAACTTTTATCTGGTCTCCAGTGAAATGTGGCCCAGTTAGGTCCCCGTCCCCTCACATTAGGAACAGTGCTGTTGACTCATGTCCTTATTCTTAGCACACTGCATCAGATGTCCTCTTAGTATAGAGCGGCTGGTGCATCTATTTCCGTCCTATATGGACAAACATACTGTTAGTGGGAAGGACGGGGAAAAGAGAGTAAGGGTTGAACAGCAAAGTCAAGCCACATCGGGAGACCGAGCTCTGGCTTTCAAATGCTGTCACACTGTCAGACCTCTGGTGGAATGTGTTTACTTCCATTGTTGATGTGTAAAAGACAAGAGAGATGTGTCATTTGACAGCAGTGGGAATATAGAGAGGACGAGATGGAAGAGAGGAATTGTGTAATGTCCAGAGCTTGATGAGAACATTGATGCCACTCTCATGTCTGTATGCTTAATATAAAGCTACTGCAAACGGCCAGGTAGCATAGCTTAGCCACCAAGACTGGAAACAGGGGGAAACATATAGCCTGGTTCGCTCCAAAGATAACAAATCCACATACTAGTACCTCTAGTATGTGGAAGTTCATTAATTAACATGTCATACCTGATTTGATAAATCCACAAAAGTACTGAAATGTAAAAATGTTACGTTGTGGTTTATGGTTGGCTATGGTAGACTATTTCTTGGACAGTCCTATGAGGTTGGAAACTATCCCTTTAATGAATCTGGTTTCTAAATAACGATGACAAAATATGTATCAAAGGCTAACATACATAGGTAATCAGACAGGAAATGACTCACTATAGAGCTGCATGTACATTGTAAGAATTTAGATGACACTGTTTCCAGAGCAACTCTCAATGGGTTTTTTCCCAAAAGACACAACAGAGCACAGAAGTCAAACCTGCCTTTGACTTTCCCTTTATTGTAAAAGCTGCACTGACAGAACAGAGACCTCAGCCCAAACATCTAAGGAAAAAATAAACAACCTTCTCGGCAGAATCTGAACCAGAGAAGTCAAACCACAAAGGTCTGCTAGTCCGGTGCCTCGGCCACTTGGCCACAGCAACATCTATAATCAAGAATTATATTCTCACTGTCAAACTCTGTAACTCAATATTGACTCGGATCAATATCCCTTTGTGAGTGAGGGCCTGAGGCTCTCAAACCTCATTAGACCAAATAGATCTGCGTTTTTTCACGAAGCCTGACACGGATAACATTTGGCTGGGGATTCCCATCTGAGGGCTCTTATTGTGTGGGCTCGCTAGCAGCTGACATAAGGGTAAAACTCTGTCGTTTTCCCAAAGGCGCCTTCGGGATTTCCGACCTCTAATCTATTCTCATGAAAATAAGGTTTAGATTCCCGTGCAGTGTGCAGCATCTAATCAATCGTCTTGAAGAGTTGGTCGTTCTCTGACTGTGTTAAACTGGTCATGTGTCTGAGAAACATGACATCTGTTTTGGGGCTACACAAGGGAGCTGCCTTGGTCCATTATCATTCTCATTATATATGCTGCCACTTAGTGACATCATTAGAGAGCTTCTGTAGTTATGCGGATGACATGCAAGTGTACATGTCTGCTGAACCAAATGATGATGCAGAAATAAATCTCCGAAAAATTCCTAACTCTGTGTTACTGTTTGCCTTCAATAACACTGCATTGATCTGCTGTTGGCTTGTTGGAGGTTCGTAGCACCAGCCAAAAGAAATAAGTTTATTTTCATCTTACACGTTCTCTGTATTCTATTTTCATCTTCATTTTTATCTTGTTTTTACATTATTGAGTGGGTTTCATCCTCCACCTTATTTTACATGAATCATGGCTTTCTGTCCCTGTTTTAATCTTCATTCTATATCTTTTTTTATGTGAAGCACTTGTTTTGTTGTAAAGCACTTTGAGCTGTGTTTCTTGTATGAAAGGGGCTATACAAGTAAAGTTTATTATTATTATTGTAATTCTCTTCTGTGTCCTCATCCTACAGCCATATCATTACTACCATGAAGAAATAGAAAGAAATGTTTTGCCTGTAATCACTGGTCACATGACTGACTTGTCAACAACATATATATAATAGCTATACCAGAAAAGGTTGAACCCCCCTGCTGTGTAATAGCTGAATATGTCAACAGCTTCATCAGATGTCAACTTTAAATATCAGCCAGTCACCGAGATATCACATACTGATGGGAATAAATGGTTCCAGCTGAGTTTCAAGCATGTGACAGAGCTCTGTACAGGTCTGTTAGTGCAGCAGGAGCTGGATATCAGTGGTTGATGGTAAATGCGTCTGGTACTCATATAGCTCATATAGCTCATATAGCTATGTCCCCACCTAATACGACGCCTCTTCATTTCAAAAACAAGTAGCTTCTCTAACTCAATGATTTGCTGCAGAAGATTAAAACTGGGCAAAGAAGCTATATTAACGCCCCTGAAATATGAAGTACATTTTGTTCAACCATTTGTTTTTAAGTATATATTTCTAAGCATGGAATCACATAGTTTTGTTGGCAAACTGCTGTAATATCTACTCACTTATTCCAGTTTGAGAAGATGCACACTGTGTGTTTACACAAGCTTTTTCCTTCACTAGTGACTGGAACAGAAATGAATAACTAATCATAATCAAAATGTCTCATATAAATAAAATAAACTGGCTCGTTCAAAAAGGTGGATAAAACCTTTCAACAAATTAAAATTTGTCCTAACAACAATCATTTTCAATTACATTTCATAAACGCAGCCTTTATAATGACTGTATTTTAAACAAATCTCTTTCTGCACATGCACACATGAAATCCAGTTAAGTGGAGACGCTCTTCTGGGAAGACTCACCACTCTTGTAATTTACGAGCACTCTCTACCTTTTTCTGAGAGCTGCATGTTTCTCAAGGGAACCATCGGGAATAGGTGATGTTATCATTTTTGAGGACATAAACAGAGGGCTCATCGCCTGCTCTCGTAAAACGGTTGCTTCAGTACTACATGAGGACAGATGGTGTACATTAACACAAGTTTGGTTTTGCTTGTGATGAGTGTGCATACAGTAATAATGTAAAGAGGACTGCTTATCTTATCTTACCTCTTATCTTACTTGCCCTATGGGAGTATGTACTATTATATTGAAAGTGAACTCTGCTGATTTTACACATTAAGATCAGTTAGTCAAAGGGAGTAGTACATGTCAGTCTTCGGTGCATCTGGAGGGAATTTGTCCAACATGATATTGTCTCTTAATCTCATGGACATGCAATATTACATTGTTGAAGTGCCCCTCAGCAAAACAATAATTTTGATGGAACACTGACTTGAAATATGAATAATGCCTGCATAATGCATGCATAATGTAGCTTGAGCAATCAAGTCACACATGACCAGCTATGGGTCTTCAGCTAGGTATAAGAAGAAACAATAGCTCTGTATTCTCAGTACGGACATCATGGCAGAGGCAAAGAGACCGAAGAGGATATTGATGAAAGCTTTGAAGAGAAAAAGAGAGAAGGACTGAGCAGGAGGCCAGACAAGAGTAAATCTCCGACTGGCTTGTAGCTGTTGGCAAGAGCTAGTTGGAATAAAAAGCTGGACGACTTGCTGTTGGGCTATATCATGTCGCCAACAGCATTTTATTCGACCATTCTCAGTTCCAGGTTGTCAAACTGCAGGGACACCAAGTTGCAAAAAATACTAATACAAACAATAGCAATTAATGCATGATAGGGCTTTAAGTGTGTTTTAGGTGATATGGGAATTGATGGAGAACAGGTAGTGAAATACGTTTTGATTTGTTGTGAAAACACGTTTTGATTTGTTGACCTCATAAATTTAATATATGAATTCTTCCCTGGTTTCTCACACACAAAGCACATACACAAACAGATAGCATATAATCAGTGTCTGCAGCTTCCTGTGGAGGGGAAGGCCGAGTCTAAATGATGATCTTTATGTTGTGGTTCACTGAAAGCCTGTGGTCTCTGTGTAAGTCTGTATACGTTTCTATTTTTGTGTGTGTGTGTGTGTGCGTCAGTATGTACCCAACCATTACTGTGTCTATTGTGTGATGCTGTCAAGCCACCATGAATACAACTGGAGCTTCAATTGCAGGGTGGGAGGAAGAACCAAACAGCTTATGGCTTAGGGACAACATTATATTTTCATCTCTGGCTTGACAACAGCGTTTACATTCTCAAGTCCAGTCTGAAACTGAGACAACGGAAAGAAGATGCTATGTTACAGTGCCAGAGCTGATTTAGCTTCATGGATCAGCTATGTGAAATATGGAAATTTCCCCCCATAATATTTGTAGTGACCAGTCATCAGATGCCCAAAAAAGCTAAATTAAGCTATATCAAAACACAATGGATGCACACTGAACTCCTCCTGCAATGATATGTTAAATATAAAGGAATTTGAAAACTGGGTCTGGAGTCTGGATTTGCCACTAAACTGTGTCAGTTGAACCAACCAGGTTATCACTGTGGGTGTGGTCAAAAATGCACACATGCTGTGGGTGGCATTTCTAAAACTTGTGTGTGCACTGGCACATGCATTGTCTCTGACGCACGGTCTTTATCGCTACTGTTTGATGGCTTTTACAAAACAAGCTTGCATACTGACTTTGTGTCGGGCGTGTGGGCATTTGGATGCAAATTACAGCAACAGATCAGCAACACTGAACATTAGCGCTTTACTTCTGCGCTGATGGCTGGTTATTACCTTCACCTTTAAGAATAAAATTTTTATTTTTTATTCCCGTCAAGTGTCTGACTGAAGATTTCACCCTTGGCACCGTTCAGCAGTCGTCACTGTTGACATCAATGTTGCTATTTGTGACCTGAAACACCATCATCAGCCTTACTTCATAATTAGCACTGCTCGGTAACGGCATCATAGTCATCCAGATAACCACTGTGATCATTGTCATCTGCAACATCACCATTATCGCCGTCACTATCATTGTCGTCGTCTGCACCATTGTAACCGCAACCAGTCGTTCTGCTCATCTGCTCTGCAGATTTCCACCTCAGTGTTCTCTCCTTCCTCTCTCCTCTTTTCCCTTGAGCTACCTGTAACAGAGACCCCTGCAGGGTTATGCTAATAACAGCTTTTCTCCTCAGACAACCCAACTATTGGCTTCAATAAAGAGTGCCTTCCTGCCGGGGACTTAGCTGGCTCATCGCTGTCTCTGACTCTGCAAACTGTCACACGATGTTACAGTGCTGTGCTTTCAGCCGTCAGCCCACACGTACCTGTTTGGCTGTGGAGGACACTTATATCACTGATTCATTTTAGGAGATTGTGTGAGAGTGTGTGTGTTTTGCAGAGGTCACTTGGGACTACACCGTGCTGTTATCAAGGTAATTGGTGTTGTTCGTGCTGAATGGTGCGCGTTCAGATCTGAGGTGGAGTGTTTTGTGCAAAGGCAGATAGCAGACAGTCAGACTGCATGAGCATTTAAATATCTTGTAAAAAAAAAAAAAAATGAGGGAAAGCTTTTCTGAAAAATCTAAACAAGCTGCTTTGAAATGAAAATCAAAAAAGATATGATTATTTGCACAGGTGCCAAAAATAATAAACACACCATAACATTGCCTCATCTCCAAGATGCAACAAACAACGGATAATGTGTTAATTAAGACAGTGGAGGCGAGCTGTTCCCTTTGTTTCTGGTCCTTGATTGATCCTCCAACTGTTCCTTTAATTGGCTTATTACCGTGGTCCTGAGTCTGAAGGGTGTGTCACAGTCCACTCTCTATTTTCCTGCTCACCAAAGGAAATAGTTTATATCACAGTGGTTTTCATCATGATCAGCTTAAAGCCACCAAATGAAAATTCATCACAACCTCTAGTCAAGGGTTTCAGATGATGCATATGAAACATGCAGATGACTGTGTTATAGTCTGTGAGTTCGAAAGGATTGGATTGGATTCTAATTGGTTATTTTAGTTCCGACACATAACACCAGACTTTAAACACAGGCTTTCTATGCAAAATGCCTGCATTTCAGAGTAGAGCTGTATATACAGATTTAAAGTGCTACCGAAAGTTTATTTTATTGGAGAATTTGGACTAATGCAACATGCATACTAAGTGCTCATTGAATTAATTCAGTGCATGTGTGATGCACATTTTTTATCTTCGTCTGTCTGTATTTGATATATGATCAAATATTTTTTCTGGCAAAGCTGTACTTGTTTTTCCACCCTCCATTCAAACTCTCACTCTCCCTCTCCCTCATCTTACTCTCTCTCTCTCTCTCTTTGGCTTCCTGCAACTCTGCCCATCACTCTTCACTATTTCAGTCCCTCTTCCTATATCTCTCCCTCTGTTCTCTCATTTCTCCATCCATCCATGTCCCTGCTAACCTCTCCATCATGTCACCAATCTATTCTTTCCTTCCTACCGCTAACTTTCCATCTTTCTTTCTCTCCATCTGCTCTCTTCACCCCTCCCCTCCTCCCACCCCCCTTCATCCCATCCTTCTCAGCTAGCTGGCCGAGCTGCTGACGTCTGCAGTAGCGGTGGAGCGCAGCCAAGAACAGCCTTAAATCAAACCGATCTCTAATGAAATGCACACACACACACACACACACGCACATGTGTGAGTTGAGATGGGTGCCAGGCATACACCCTCACACGTGCATACAAAAATACTACACACACATACACAAATATTCTTCACGAGCACATGAATATAAGCACACATCCTCATGCATATACAAACACTTTCACACCAGACTTGACACAAACTTTTCACCACCTAACTTGTGTGATTGTAATTGCTGATAAAAATGAATAGATAAATAAAAACAGGAAAAACAAGGGAGCCACACTGCACGTCTGACAATTCAGTGCTTCATATTTGATGAAGGCTCCTGGTGAGAAGCAGGGATATTTTCTTTGCTGAGCTCACGCAGTGACATGTGCCCTATTTAAACTTGCCTCCTGTAACAATGTCAACTCCATTAAGCCCTCTGAGTTTTACCCTCTCAGGTAAACTTATCTCTTTCATGGCTTTGATGTTTTCTTATTTGGTTGCAGTCTCCCTTGAGAAAGCTTTTTTTGCTGGGAACATCAGATTACGCAAAATATCTTTATTCACAAATCGAATGCATCCAAATCTTGAGATTTCTGCCTGAAAATGTAGCCAGCATGTCATGACAATGTTGTTTACTTAAGGAGCCTCGTATTGGAGGGATTCGACTCACCTACTGCTTTTTCATAAAATCTGGAAACTGTCCAGTTGGTTGGCTCCGGCTTCAATACTGTACACAGAAGATAGTCCATCTGTTCCATATTACATTTTTCACTCAGACATCCCCTCCCCTGAGCCCAAAAATCTGTGTTACCTGACCCATATTTTCAAATACAACCAAAAATAAAAAAAAGACAATGCACAATTTTAGCTCAGCAATGATTTATTTAGACAAGCATGGCGGCCATGAGCGTGCAGCAACTCACTGTTTCTGTGTTGTTCCCTCTGCCAACGCCTTTTCACCTGATTTCATTCTCTGTTGAATGTTCCGACTCGCAGACACATTACAGGACACGCTTGTATGTTTGGTCAGAATGTAATGAACTACAAAGCCTGTTTAATCGGGTCTGTGCCCCTTCGAGTGAGACTTACAGATCACATTTCAGTGACGAAGTGACATGACCTGGCAGAACCCCTCTGCAGCTTCTCCACTTCCATTTCCTCCTCCTCCTCCTCCTCCTCCTCATTTGGCTTCAGCCGGCCGCCAGAAAACTCACAACACTGCCAGTAATCCTTTGCGATGGCTGACAGCACAGCAGGCACTATACCGCGCGATGGGATTGACGTTTTATAGGCCGACTGTGGACTGCTATCAGCCTAAGGGAGGGAGAAGCATGAGGGACAAAGTATAAATCAGGACTAAAATGTGGCTTCTGTAAAACTCCATAGCAACACGTAGAGAGGAGGCAGCCATCTGTAGGTTCGTGCTCTACCAAACCATCATCATCTGGAAGAGTGTGTTTGGGTCTACTAACTCTCAAAGTGCTATGCTAATGCTGCTAACATTGCAGTATGCAACAGTGCTCTTGAGTGAAACTAAGTTGAACCAAACCTGAGATTTAGTGTAAATCACCAGATAAGTGCACTTGTTTTCCTCTACCTCTGTTCCCTCCGTAATCATTTAATCCTCCTTAAGATAAAACAGTCTTTCTTTCCACTTTACTTAAGCTGCCAGTGTAGCTCAGCGCACCGCTTTGCCAGGGTATGTGGGAGAGGAAGAGAAGCGGAGACAATGCACGACCCTCCAATTATTCCCAAAGAGCTTGGTTTCTGCCTCTCTTTAGCGCTGTTATGCATCTGCACAGAAACTGCATGACAATGAGTCCTCTCTGTCGGCAAGAAGGAACTCAGTGGAACAATATACTGAAAATGATTGGAGGGCAAACACAGTGAGGTTCACTACTTGTGATGGTAAATTAACTAAAGTAATATAATAGGTTGCCTTCTGTCTGCGAGTGTTAACATGCCTAAACAGTCAGTACCAGAGGACACTGTCATTTAAAGTGTGGAGCTGGTTTTTGCTCGTCTCATGCACATGCCTTAGGACATACATGGATGTGCAAGTGCGAGATGATGCATTATGAAATCCTGCTAATGGTTTCACACTATTCCATCGATCTTCAGCAGTAATATGACAAAGCAGCATGACAGCAAAGGCAGAGAAGAGGGCGACTGCTAGAAAGCAGACATCAGGGATCAGGATTTAACAGGTTACAAAAAATAGCTTTATAAATGTTTCATGAGGAGTGAAATGCACTGAGCACGTTTGTTAGACCTCAATGATAAACACAATGCATTTTGGGTGAATAAGTCTCAAAGTAAATGGAAACTTTGTTTGCTCACAGGAAAACTCCACAGGGCATCTTTAAGGTGACACAAAAGTTGCTGACTGACATTCACTCTGAGGGATGCCTGTCTGGTTAATACAAGGGTCTTCTGTATAAAAATGCACAGTGAGATCAGGAGGTGGTGTGTGCCTAAATGCTGAGGAAGTCTTTAATTTTTATACAATTAAATCAATGGTACTCTTCTCACATGCAAATAAATGTTTAAATGTAATCAAATGTTTGCAGAGCTGTTATTCAAATTGAAAACCGAGGGCTGTTTTTGCCATTCACACAACACTCAAACGGAAACACAATGAACATGCACTGAATTTGAGAAGGAATTTGTGTATTTTTACTTTTCACAACAAAAAGTCACTTTTTTTTTTTACAATCAGAGATGTTATTTAAACACCGTTGAAGGATGAAGCTTTATGACTTATGACCAACTTGATGAACAAGTCTTTCCACCAGTGAAAAAAAAATATTTTCATTCTCATTTGTTTATTTGCAGATAAAGAGCCTTCAGATAAGATATGGGTGTTTATTTAAGTAGTCCAAGTTTTTCACCTACACAATTAGTTTTAAAGCGTGAGAATCTTTTGGTTTTTCATTGTTTTCGTTGCTCCGTCTTCCTCCCTCCTTCTTCCTCCGTCTCACCCTTTCTATCCAATCTGTGATGCTGGTCTGGTGTAGTCTTGTGTTTACAAGCTGCTGCTGCTCAGTGGGCTTTTTTCGACAAATTGTGGTCCACGCAGTTGACTCAGACACCACAATGTGCTGGGCTTGGTCCGTGTGTGTGTGTGTATGTGTGTGCAATACGGTATGAGACAGAGGGAGAGAGAGAGAGAGAGAGACATTAAGTGATAGAAATCCCCCCTCCCCTCTCAATTCTCCATCTAACCTTACTTCGGCGCTGACGTTCTTATGCAACGCCACCCACTGAGGACCCATCAGTGCCTCCCACACACACATATACACACATACAATCAGCCTACACACAAGGAGTAGCCTTAAGCATCTGTGTTCTGTGTGGGAGACGAGTGACATCATGCAGTCCACCTGTGTTGCCTGCACGAAACGTACAGCATGAATACAGCAGAGTCTGACTCAGGGATGGTGATCTACTGCTAATGATTTATATTCTGACCAAAGTGACTTCACTGATTAACACACCTCAACCTGAGAGGCTGGACAGCGTGGTCCAGTCATCAGACGGTGCATGTGGCAGGAGTGAAAATACGGCCTGCATTTAAACAGCTACTTAGTACCATTTAGATTTGAGTAATAGTCCAGCATGTTGGAGAATATGCTTATTGGCCTTCTTGCACAGACTGTACAGTAAATAAGAAAGTACAGCCGGCAGCTGGTGAGCTGAGCTTTGCATAAAGACTGGAAACAGGGGAAAAGCTAGTCTGATCTGTTCAAAGGTAACAACCACTAAAGATCACTACTTAACATATTCCTATTTTTTTCGTCAAAAAAGTGTAAAAATAAGAGTTTACATTGAGTTGATCACCAAACTATTCCTTGACCAGGTGCTGAGCTAATTGGCCGCTGGCTGTCGCCTCATATTTAAATTATAGACTTGATCGATCTTCTCCACATCAGCAAGAAAGCTAATAAGCAATTTCTCCCAAAATGTTAAACTTTTTCTTTCTTTAAGGGGAAAACAAACAGTAGAACAGAAATGCTGAACCCCCTGTGTGTTTTAAGAACACAGTAAATTGCTTTTGTCTCTGTAAAAAAATACCCAGATGGATATTACATTGGCAAGAATTGTGTTTTTGTACATACACAAATATACTGAAGCAGTCAAATGAAGTCCCTTCAATTCATATTTCATTACCTGTCAGAGGTTAATATCCACAATACATTTAATATAAAACAGTGCATGTATTTTTTTTTTTAAAAGTCCTTTAAACAAAAACAGTTTATGTGGTAAAGCCTTCAATTTAATACTCTTCAAATGGGAAATCCAGGCAATAATCTTTAGGAGTCCATGGGAAATCAGCACCATATAAAAAAATGAACAAAGCACCTCAGGCACATAAGGGAAATATATAATACTGAAGCACATGATCACAAACAAACCACGCATTCACAATCCACCTTCCAAAGTGCACATATTGGGACATGGCTGCAGTTGTATTATGCATCAGAATCAACAACTGCTCTGTAATGTAATGTGTTACTGAGCCTCTTTTTTCACAATACTGCCATTGGTCTGAGAGTATTATGTTAATCGGATCATAATGATTAGTGAAAGTGGTGATGTGTGTGTGTGTGTGTGTGGGAGAAAGACCCTGCAGCACAATGCCACGACCGAGTGCAACACAGTAATATATCTGACAACTACGGTTACACACCATGCTTGATCCCCGCATCAGAAACATACACTCATTAACATGATAATATAAACTACGTGTGTTTATGTTATCATGTGTTTGATGGAGTGTTAATGCTTCAAGTTGATGACGAGGTGAGAAGCGACTGGTTCCTCCAGAGCTCCAGTTCTCGTATGTGTCAGTGTTTATTGCCAAGAGCATAGGAATTTGCATCAGCAGTCACCCACACAGAGTGATTAATTCAGCCATTATTTCAGATGCATCCTCGGCCCAAACTGGATTCCACAGCAAGTTAACAGCCTCCAACTCCTTCGCTCTATTTATTTGTGTCATACATTATTCCGGCATGTGACAAATGATGAAGCCCTTGTAAATAGCCCTGGATGATACCTGACAGTTTGTGTTAGTTTCACAGGCTTGCATGTCTCGCACAACCACACAACAATACACAATGCAATTAATTTGATGTTGTTAGGGGCTGATTAAAGGACCGAAAATAACAATTTTGTAACAATGTGTTTGAAGCAATTAAAGAAACTGTCTTCTTTTAATTTTACTTTTTTAATACGTTTACCAAAAACAACTTTATCTTTCAGCTCCCAATTTAACTTGTCTTGTTAAGTGTGTAAATAGTTTCATCTTAAAGAGTAATCCCAAGACGTAAGACATAATATTTTTGTGACTGATCCACTATATTCAGTGTTCAAACAATATAAGAGGATTGTAAACTAACTCCTGTGGGGGTTGAAAATTATAAACAGGTCTCATATAGAGCTGATTTTGCCTCTTGAAAGTCACTTTAAAAATGATTTTTTTGATGCACCAATAACAGAGAAATAAACCTATTTGTCCGGTAATGGTCAACACACCAGAATAGAGTGGGCCGGATGGAGGAATCTCTATCATAACCACCAAGTCTGGCTTCATTAGAGTCTCTCTGTGCAGTGCTGTTGTTTGACGGGCGTGTGGTACATTCCCCAGATCATTGCACAAACTGGGCCATCCTTCTGTGTGAACGCCAGTGGAGGCTCGGTGGACACACGATCAAATAGTTTTCAGACGATCAAGTGGGTTTTTTTTATTCACCTCACACGCGGATCAAGGTCTGTTAATTTCGTCATCACAAAAAGCCCGAAGAAAATAGAAAACTCAAGGGAAGACAATGCATCAGCATTCAAAGAAATAGGAAGGGAAGTAGATTCATTTTTGAGGCGGAGGGCAGCCAAAACATCTGCTTGAGAGTGAACTTTAAGACCAGCTGCAGGCAGTGAAACGCAAGTGTTTAAACAACTGCTGATGTTGGCTCTAAAGCTGTAGATAGGACTCAGTCAAATGGAATTGAGGTCAGGATTATTTGGTTTGGACATCATTTCTAACTCAAACGTTCATAGCAATTTTACCTCTGTATGATGTTATCAGGTGCTACAGTTTGTTTGTTGCTTTCAATCTCCATTTTTTGAAGCAGGAAACACTGAAATCAATCCACCAGGGAGCACCTATCCATGGTGAGCCTCACCTTGAGGTTAATGTGTTAAGCAGTGTGAACACGGGAGCCGTGGGAAGTTAACACTCTCGGGGAGAAGAGAAATGTAAATTAAATTGACACTGTGGTTAAACAGTTATGGGCATGTGTTTTTACACTTACCAATGCACCAAAAAACACATTAGCATAACTGTCTTGCAAATGCATGTAAATAAGAACAGTTTCATTTGCATAGAGGTGCACACCCACCCCAACAGGCTATGTCAAGTTAGCACGGTCAACAGCGCTGAGAATACTTGTTCTGTTCAACTGCCTTTTCTCAAATGCAGTTTCCTACATCTACAAGAACGATTATGTAACTCTTTAAAGAAATCTTTTTCTCTTTGCTTGTATTTGTCCTAGAAATAAAGTGTTGAATTCCTGAGCAGTAAAATACATCTCTGCTTAGTTCAGTATATTCAATTGTTGTGCTGCCACAGAATTACTTGACACTATGATGTCTAATATCAACTAATGTCAGGACACTTTAGATAGATATTCTGTTTGCTGGTTTTATGAGTCGTCTCCACTTGTGCTTCATCTTGATACTTTCACTTGTGGCCACAGTGGCCGCTCAGCTAAAGTTCATGTTTCTGAAAATGTCATTGATAAATCAGCATTAATCGAAATACAACCCTAACCCTAACCCCAAACGACCAGAGAAATTGCCTCATGCTTTTGTTAAATTAGACGCAGTAATGTAGGTGCACGGCAGAGAAAGTGAGCTGAGTGTGTCCAGGCCTGCACGTGAGCATCCCAGGCAGCCTCATTACTGGGATGCTTGAAATTCCAGAGTCCTGAGTCAGTTGGGGCCATTCCAGCTGTGGAGACGTTTTCATGGTGATGTCCGAACAGGTTCACGTAGACAAAAGAGGCCCGATAATCTCGACTGCATCGCAAACAACAGACAACGCTTAGAAGCCATTACATTCTCGACTTATTACTGGCAGTCACATGTGCCATTTGCTACTCTAATTATCATGAAATTCCCAGCAGCGAATGTCTTACTTCCCTTCTCCTTTGCAGCTCTAAACACACACTCCCTATATTCTCTGGAGTTTACCTCATCCTCGCACTTCTCAAGGGCACATAACCGACATAGTAGTTCTCATTCACGATTACTGCTCTGCACCACAGCCAGGAAGAGCCACAGAGATGGCTTTATCTCGGCATGTTTTGACTTCCTGTCCCACTGATGCATATGAGTACGAGCCGTGCTTGCCAACAATCCCATCCTCACACATTTAGTACAGACGGGGGAAAAAAGCTTCCTCTGAGGGCTTGAGAATACATTACCAATAGTATGTTGGCAAAATATTCATTCCTGCACAGACGGTTACGGAAAGTAAAGGAACAAAGTGTGTGTCTCATGACCTGAAGTTAAAAGTCAGAAGCTTCATGGCCGGTCGTCACCAGGGTTTCTTTCTTTAATATGTGTAAATATTATTCATGAAAGTGTTCAAAGCTTTCTGAGGTGTAAGTCAGGTAAATCCACACTGACTCTAAGTAGACAGAAAAGGTGTGGAGAAAGCAATAGCTATTTTTTCCCGAGCAACAGAAGAGACTTTTTGTTGGTGAAGATAATATGGTTGTGGGGAAGAAAGTTTCATATGAATATGTTCTTAGTTGTGTTGTAATCCTCTCAGCTCAGAGCATGTGCAGAAGGTGCTTATGCTTTTCTGTTTTTGGATATATGTGTTTATATGCCTGAGCTTCCCCTCCAGTCTCTCCCAGCAAGCCATGCCATCTCTCTCTCCTGTCTATAAATCAGCCTCTTTTGAGCATGAAACCTCTCAGAGACAGAAAGATTTGTTGCTCCAGTGTCCTTCTTTCTCTCTCACTTGAGCACACACGTATACACACTAGGAGGTGATGAATAGCAGGTGTCCACCCCCCCACCTCCCCATACCTTCCTCTACTCCCCCACCATCACCACCGGTGCCACAGATCTGCAGATTGCACAGTACTGATTAATCTCAGCTTGACAAGCTGAGTCTGATTCATGTCGCTCGGACGCTGCCGAAAGCAGCCAAATTCCTCACAATCGCAAAGGCAAGTTGGGGGGTACAGTGTCGTAGACTCATGGATGGGTTCATGTTAAAAATATGTTCCTTTTTATCCAGAAATATCGGTGCGATCCCCAAAGCAGAGCCGTGTTCAGATAGCAAAGTGATTATTTAGAAGGCAGGAACTATCCAGGCCTCTATTTTACTCATATTTCTGAATGTAATATGCAGCACGTCATGACTTGCTATAACAGAACTTGACTGTCTTTTCCAGCAGAGAAGAAATGTGATCAGAACTAAAACAAAAACACCTGATAAGGCTGAACACGTGCACCTAGAAACACCACAAACAGCAGAGTCATGGTGGTTTACATATTAACTAGGATTATACAGTGCAACGCTGGTTAGTTTTTGATAGTTAGTTTTCTCTCCCCACCCCTTAGCTGCAAAGTATCACAGGGGCCCAGTGGCAGGTATGGGAGTGCCGTGATAGACTGCACTGGAAACCAAAGTACGTCACCCGGAGAGGTAAGGGGAGGGAGGGGAGGCCGAGGACCATGTGTTTGTTTTTGGTTTACTTATTGCAGATAAGAGCAGCTGCAGTTTAAAGGGCTGGGCATGTGAGTGTCTGCCGAGGATATCTATAGCGTACAAAGAAAACTGGACAACTCCCACAAGGCATTAGAAATTCTAAATACAGTTTACTGTGTGTGTATGTGCGGGGGAGTATGTGTCAGAAGATAGACCTGACATGCAATGTATCCATCAAGACACAAAATTCTGCATGTATCTACCAGATGCCATGAAAATTGATGCATAAAATTCATGTATTCTTGATATGCTACACTCCCTTTACTGTTGTTTCAAGTTCTTATTTGGATTCGCACTAGACAGCCGGCAGCTGCAAGGTGTAGTAGCACAGCTCGATACTTTTTCAGTGAACGTAAACTGTTTCTTCTCTGCCTACCAGCAACAGCTCACATCTTCCAAATGGGTGTGTGAGCAACTGTTTAAAGCAACTGTGTGTCAGCGCCCTTGATACTCACTTAAGCTTCAGCTGTGAGACCAGTCCACAAATCTTATCTTTCTCATTAATGTGTACTAGAGGCGAGACGTGGAAGGAGTCGAATTTCTCATGCTCGCTGCGCCCCACTAAAAGAAAGTTCTCTCTTTTTAAATGGACGTAACTGCTGCAAATAAGCACTGGGTGTGGACAGAAAACAAAACTCAAACAGATGGATTCTGTTGTGCAGAGATCCTTTACTTTCCCCTGTGAGATACAGATAAGGTGTTGGTGAAGTAATGGTCAGAGGAAAGCACAATTCCCTTCAGCTTATCATTACTCAATCAGCTCCAGCATGCTTCCAGAAATAGATGGGGTGAGGGGTAGGACTAAGGCAAGGGACTGAAAAGCCATTAACTTTTTTTTTTTTTTTTTTTTTTTTGCTGAGGAGGGTGACATTACCATAAGGCCTTGTCGGCTGGCTGGGACCACAAGCTGAGCTGAGCTCCACCTGTTTTTATGACAGACGAGGGGGGGCGAGGAGTGTGCTTGGCACCGGATTAGCATCAATAGTGGCGCTGGCAATGTTTCACTCTCACTCTTTCTTCTCTCTCGCAGTCACATTGCTCCATCCCTCTTCTCCTCTGTGCTATTCTGATCCCACTCTCAGCCTTGTCGCACTTGGATTTTCTTCCTGCTGGTATTCTTAGTACCAGATCTTTATGGCATTCACATCCACTATATCACACTTCCTCACTCTCTCCTGTGTCAGTACCCACCTTCTTTCCTCCACTGTCTTTCAGTCACACCTTGGGTTGTTGACAGCGTTGGGAAGAATCAAAACGTGAGAGTTGCATTCAATTATATATGTAAAAAAAGTAAAATGCCTGTAAAATATAAGCAAATAATATTACTACAATGCATCATGTGTATGCAGCTTGCAGGCAAAGGAGCATTCATGGCAGGTTGTTGGTGAAATACACAGCGTTAAATTCTTCGATGAATGTGCTATAAGGGCTCAACATGTTTAAAAACATAACAATGTATATTTTTTATCCAACACAAATTACATATGTATATAAAATGCATACATACAGGATATATAAACAGTCTTTATGTGTGTGAAGTGTGTATCAGACACAGTTGTACAGGCAGTAAAAATTTGTTCGAATACTTGCTATTATTAAAATGATGCCAACCTTTGTGTATGTTATGACGTATAATGACGTGAGTGAAAGACCCTTGGCAATAAGCAGCTTTGAGTCATCATGTGCCTGTTTCATCAACAGAAAACTAGCTGTTATATCTAGTCTAGTGATCAAATGTAATCAGGTTACTTTATTATGATAAATCATTGCCCCACAATTCTGAAATGATAATCAGCATTCCTGAGCAGACTACTGTATATCTGAGACATAATCTTCCCAAACAAGGCTTTGTTATATTTGCGGAAATTATGTTTGACTATAATGTTGATATAAGTCTTCATCTGTCTAATTTAAATGAGCAGAGGACTTTAATACTGAACTAGTGATGGTGATGCCCTTGGATGATTGCTGGAGGTTATAGTACACACTCCTTTTCATTTACAAGTACTCCTATTGATTCTCGCCCTGTGTAGAATAACACAAACTGGATAAAGAGCGAGTTCATGTCCATGACTCCTGTCTCCGGCTGGCTTGGAAGGTCACTGTCCTGAGCGGTGATGTACAGAAAACATCAATAAAAAACGTATATTGCGTGCAAAAAGTAATAATAATCCATCATTTTTTCAGAATGACCTGTTCCACACCCCAGTGATTTCACATGCTCTCAAACACAGTGCCACAGACCAAGATAAACAAACACCCCCACCAGACTCTGTAACACTCACAATATCAGCAACCGAGATAAACCCACACACGCAGGCTGAACTTTACACAGCCTATCAAGCCCCAAGTGTATCAGGGGACACGCAGACAGACAAGCGATGATGAGCCGGCCACAGAGGGGCCACGATGTGCCAGCAGGGTCAGGGTGATTTCAGTCAGCCAGCGCTGGCATGATACAGTCCAACAACCTCTCATCACAAGCAACAGCAGTAACACCACAAAGGTCTTCAACACTGCAAACCAAAGCACTGGTCATCAAGAAAATCCAGTTTTACTTTCATGTAGCAGAGTGAGGGTTTTTTTTTTTTCAAATCATATATTGCTTATTTAAAAAATCCACAAATTACCTTCAGCGTTAACAATTTGTCTTGGATCCTCGAACACAACACTTAAATATGTGAATGTTTTCTCCAAATTCATCTCCAAAACTTGAACTTACCATGTTGCTGTCAAATAATGCCCCTAATTAGCTGGAAATACAAAGTTTACATTATTATTTTATATGTTTACATATAGGGAAAACATATTTTTAGGTTTTTAGAATTAGAGTTTGAAACACTTCCTGCTGTTGTATATTTTTCCAGCCCTAGTATACTACAATATTCTCTCAGGATGTACATGGTAGGCTCTCATTCTGCCTTACATAAAAAGTACTACTGGTTATCCATTAACAGGCCACATCCTTGAGGACACTAGGTGAAATGTAACTGACCAGCTTAGCTTTCAGCCACACTGTTCCGAGCAGGTTTCACCACTGTTGCATGATGTATTTTATTATGAAGTTAATAAGTGACTGCTGATTCCCTGAGTCAATCTGGTTTCCCATCTACTGTACAAGGAGGTCAAAGGTCAGAGGAACAGCACCCTGGAGCTGGTAGGGGGGCTTCAGTATCTTGCATGAAAGCACTTCAGCAGATGATTTGCTGGGACTTTCACCTTAGAGGACGTCTGCCTGTCTGTCACCAAAGTCTGACGGACCAACGATGCAGAAAGACTTACTAAAACCAATTTTGTTTCCTCCCATGCCCCACTAAACTTGACGGCATCTTATAGGTATCAGATCTGTATTTTCCATCAGGCATGTTCTTCTATAAATTCTTCTACAGTTCCTGCCTGTCTGCTGTGAGGTTTACACCTTCATGATTTAATAGCCAGTTATCTAACAGCCTCGCCATGCATATGAGGCACATGCTTTAGCTCAGGCTTATCAGGCTTGACACAGTCACACTCACAGTATCCATATGTGTAATGACACTTGGCCCGAGGGCAACTGCTAGTCAGCATAGCCTGCATGTTTGAACAAATGTTGCTGAGGGCTTGTGGTGAGGTCTGTGTGCCAATATATCAGTGTTAACGACAGAGGTGTTGAGGAATGGAATATATTCAGCAATTCACCAATGTAAACCTACAATCCCTCTCTTTAAAGGATGCTTTTTTTGGCCTAACCCATTGGAAGTGAAATGTTTGCTAAGGACATACCAATGTACCAAACAGCTAAAATGGATGTGGGTGTACTTGATTCTTCTGACTTCAGGACAGAATTCTGGATGTGTCCCAAGATGTGATTAGAAAACCCTTAAATACTCTGCTATTAATAACTATAAGAACTGAACCGGCTCAACCAGAAAAACCAATGACAAACTGAACAGGTGGAATTATTTTCAAGCTTTTTAATACAAACTTAATAAACTATCAGTCCCTCTTAACATGTAAGACACTGACTCCAAATACTTTGTTATACCGTTTTGTTTTATCAAGTATTGCACAATGTAGGTACAAAATTAATATACGATTACATTTTGTCCATAATATAGCAAAAATCTTTAAACTCTTAACAGAAAATACAACTCTTATGTTTTTCAAAAAAGCAAATATTCTTAAATCCCACCACTACGGAATATTCTGTACACAATCTTTAGAATAGTCAATGTTTTTTTTTTTCTTATTTTTAAGATGGATTCATTTTATAATTTCAATAAAAAAAAAAAAAAAAAAGAAAACATAAAGTTGCTGCAGCCATCACAGATCACTGGAGTAGTAAAAAGATATAAATGCAATACCATGTCGTAGAAACAATAGATACTCTGATATTTTACAAACTCTGTACTAAATTAAATTATACAATTAGAAAAAAGACCAGGAAATCCCACTTATTTATGCCAATTTCTTGAAAAATTGGCGGTGTCCAGTTATGTTTAAATACTGAAAGAGGCCATGACTTGTGGTGGTATTTTTTTTTTTGTCTTTTTTTATATCTTAAAACAGTCACATAAAAAAAATATTTTGTGCTTGGTTGGCAAAAGAAATAACAATGATGCATGTTGAAGTTTAGGAAACCAAGCTTGGACATCTTGTACTAAAGGTATAACTCAAGGGGGCAAAGTAATTCACCCTCGGGCTCATGCTCTTAGACTCGTAACATTGATCTTACAGCTGACAAGTCACCTTTTCCTTTTATCCTTGACATTCTGTTCTTGTGTACACTTTTTTTTAATTTTTCAAAATGTATATTTGTGTTTGTTTCCCCACCCCCCATCACATTATCTCTGGTCGTTTCTGTGTGAAGTAGTAGCTTAAGTAGTACCTTAACATGTACTAGTTGGCCATAACAGGCTGGAATTGCTGGTTAGAATACTGCATGTTGTTCAAGCTGAAATTCAAGCCATCCATAAGGGACTTGTCGTTAAGGCCACCATAGGCCGCAAACACGTCAAAGGCATTGCTGTACTGCAGCGGGCTGAGGTTGAGTGAGCTGTCCCCAGGGAAGAGAGCACTCTGGCTGCCCTGGCCCTGAAGGCTGGGGAACACAAACTCCTTGGCATTGGGGGACAGGGCTGAGGGCTTCTGGTGCTGCTGCTGCACTCCAAGGCCCAACCCGTACAGAGAGTGCATGGAGGTGGAGATGGCTTTCTGTTTCAGGAGACTGTTCACATTCAGGCCCAGGTTGGTGGGAGAGGTACGTGCCACCTTGTTCCCAGCGCTGCTTCCGCCATTGTTGTTGCGTCCGCTGCTCTTCATCTTGGTGGAGCCAAACTTGGTGGCGGCGAAGGTGGCTGTTGTGAAGGTTAAAGGCTGCGTGGAGCGGGGCATAAAGGTGGGGCTGACAGCAGCCGAGTGGCCGAAAGGAGGAGAGGGTGAGCTGGAGCCCGGAGAGGCTCCGTTCACAGGCTCATTGATGGGCATGAAGACCTGCGCGTCGGGATTGAAACTGTTCTTGATCTCCTTGTCCAGATCAAGCCCCCCACTGTTAGCTCCACTTTCATTGCTGTCATCAACATACAATACTTTGACGGGCCCCTTCTCCCCAATCTGATAGGACACCTCGAAGGGGTCAATCCACACGCTGAGGTCCTGGGGCAGGTTGTTGCGGACATCCTCGATGTCCAGCCCACTCTCTTTGGCTGCCTTCTCCACCACAGGGTCCACCTTCTCCCCCACGTGGATACATCTGAATCCTGAGCCCTTGTATGGCTTGTCCGGGTACCAGTGTCCCTCATATTTCTGCTTCAGCTGCCTCTCCAGCTCCTCGCCGAAAATGTTGACCCGCCGCCTCGGCAGCTTGTTATACAGGTACGAGATGATGAAGTTGAGAGCTACTTGGATTTCAAGCTGCATAGCTAACTGCTGAAGTTTACCAGGTGCGTGAAGATTAGGTGTGTCTGACCTTGAATGTGTCCACTGGGTCTGTTTTGTTTATCCGTGGTTGGCAACACAGACGCTCTCCAGGCAGGATGGCAAAAAGCAACCAGAACTTGGACAAAACAGGTTCAAAAGCAAAAGTGCTGGTTTTGTAGAAGAGACGTCCTTCCACAGGGTGTGATAATGTTTTCCTGCAACAATTGAAAGAGGAAATACTTCTTAATCACTCATTTCAAAATGTTTACATAAAACCATAAGAAACAGGGTATCATGGTGAATATTCACAACAGACAGATCCATTCTGGCCTATTTGCCCATTTAAGGGGAGTGCAAGTAAGAGTCCTTTAACTATTAACAGTCTGTCTGAAGTACCAGCATGTTGCAGTTTGAAATGCTGTGAGCTCCTCAGCTGAAAGTCACACAACAGACAACCAAAGCAGAATTTCAACAGCAACAATCAGACAGGAGAAAATGTGCAGCCACTGCAGAAATATTAATACAGAACCCACTGATCTGGGATCAAACTACATTTGCTTGCTCATCTGGCTCTGAACTGTGCATATAGTGTTTATGTAAATGTCAGAAAGTGGGGATTGGGCACATTAACCTCGCACTACGACTCAGGAATCCTGTTACATAATAGGTTACTGGATAGGCTCCATACAGCATGAGACAGGGAAACTAATGCGAGCTTGTTGCATTTAATCAACGATAAAGTTAACTGAGGAAATGCCTGGTCAGCAATGTCTAATGGAGGATAAGTTAAGGAGGAAATGATTTAAGGTGGATTTCAGAGCTTGGGGCTGGTTTGATATGCGATTAGTCGGAGAGCTTCCTACATGAAAAACATTGTCGAAATGGGGGTATGGCTACACTCATATGTTTGGCAATTTTGCACAAGGAAGACGAAGCATTTGGATTTTAAAACATGAAATGTAAATGTCATAAAGTGTAAGAGCAAATCCACATAAACACGCTGTGCTACAATAATCGTGGCTTGAAGATCTGGGTTGAGGGATACGGACTTGACGAGGCTCTTTAAATACACATCATCGTTATCATCATTATCATTATTATTAGTTCATGCAGGAACAAAATTTGCAACATTGATCTCCTCCTTCATGAAACAGGAGATTCCTCACTGTTGCGAAATGGCTACAGGTCTCGATACATTTTATCAGTTCGTGTTGAGTTAAAAGAAATATTGTTGCGATTTCACATAACATCCGAGACTATAACGATCATAACAGCCTGAAATGACACTAATGAAAATGAGAATATACATTTAAGCACAGTATGACAGGCTGCAGTCTAAATGTACCGTCAGACGCGTTTTGAGATTTAGGGGAAAATAATGTTGTCGTATTCTTTATAATTGAGATAAGAAATAATAAAAAGATATATACACACTTTTATCGCACGCGCGCGCACATACATACACACACACACACATACACCCCTCCCTAACTTCACGGACTGACGCAGCAAATCAGCTTAAGTACGACAGCAAGCGAAAATAAAGACAATAATACAAAAACACATCACGAACAACAAACACGAGTCAGAAGAGAAATACTTACTTTTTTTGTAAAAAATAAAGATTCTCAGTAGTTCTGAAGTACCGTTAGTTAGTGCAAATAGAAAAAAAAGTATAAATACTTTCTTCACATAGAATATATTATCAACATTACAAAAAAGTATTCCAGTACATGTACATTTCGGAGGATTGGCGTTTGCTTCGGTTTCTGTTTTTGAGCTTATTTTGTGTTTTTTTTCTCTCCTCTTTCAGCAGGCTTGCAGAGCAGCTCCCGCCTCTCCGGGAGTTTTTCAACTTCGTCCGCCTCCTGATCCGGTGTTGCCTTTATTTATAGCTTTCCTCCGCCATGGACACGAGGGAGGCGGCGATGCGGCTTCAGAGGTCAAAACAATAAGAGCGCCCGCGATTGGTCCAAGCTGCGAGTCCCGCCCTCGGAGCCGTGCCGGAGTCGCGCGCTGATTGGCCGACGCGCAGTGTCGCTCGGAGACATATGATTCTGTGAAATGGGAGAGACGCCTGTGATGAGCGCTTGCGTCAGAGATAACTGAGGTCTGTGCTGACAGCAAAAGTAATTATTAAGGCAAAAAGTGTTTTATATAAAGAGAAGTCCTGCCTGTGTTTGAGTCCAGAAACACACACTTTTATAAATCTGAAAATGTTAGAATGTAGACAGATTATTTACATATAAAACCTTCTCCTCTCTGTAACATGCCAACTGGTTTAACCATCATAATATTACAAGATTAGGGCTTATTTAAAGTAAGAATTGTACACATGACAACACATTTACAGTGCCATGTTTATAGATCCCTAAAAGAAGCCATTTACACTCTTACAATCTCATTAAATTTAAACCTCTGTTTTGTCACAGGATGTTCACACACGACTTTAGTTTTTCGTGACCTGCCATGAAAACCTGCAGGAGTTATGATGGATGCATTTTGCCTGAGAGGAGATTCCCTATAGCGGAACAATACAGCTGGCAGCAGTGTGGGTGGTGCTGAACGCTATCTGGAAAACACGCGCGCTGATTGGTCCAAAACGGGGCAGGAGCCCGACGCTGAATGGTGTGTCCGTATCCAAGCTGCTGATGTAGGCTGCGCACGTCATCGCTCGGCTGAACGCATGCTGATGCCAAATTTAAAGAGCACCGGTACACACACATACACTGTAGGTGTGTGTGTGCATGATCAGAAGTCATTGTGCTACAATGTCATAACTTTATATTACATACTATATATTATTAATTATTGAACCATTAACCACAAAATCAAACGTGCTGTCTCCTAATGATTAATGCTGTTGTAACATAAGATAGTAGATAGAAAGACCGATAGATAGATCCAGAACTACAACTAGATAAAATAATAAAAACAGAGTAGAACTAGACTGAATATTAAAAAATAGGAACGACGATAGCAATAGATGATATCATGGTGGCTTGTGTCAAAGCATTTTCTTCACAGTTATTATGAACATCTGGTATATTAACTTATTCGGATTTTCTATTCTTTCCTATTCATATCTCTTGATGACATTCAGTCAGAGAGTGTTACGGAAGACTACTGGCCTGCATAGGCCTGCTGACAGACTGGACCTTTAGACATTCTTCAAGCACTTAGGTTTGCCAAGCAGAGTCATGTGCTCATCGTGAGCTGTAAAGTGTGCAAAAGGGCTCCCATAGAGAGAAAGTGCTGCGGGGATCAAATGCATGTGACGGACGATCGATCAGGCAGGGGCAAGAATAGAGGGGAGATGATATGGTTTGACATTGCCCCGTGGATTCAGATTCACAAATGTAGCGGGTGGGAGAGTGTGTTGGCTGCCAACAGCACTGTGACTTCCACAGTCCTGGCAAGGCCTTCTGGGTTGTTGACTGTAAACAGCTCAGCACAATCTAATGTCTCATGTCCTCTAGCACCGAGCCAGCTTTTTATGGAAGTTTACATACCGTGTGTGGTTCTTGTTCCTTTCTTGTAGTGTGTACATTATGTGTGTACGCTTTCTCTCCGTGTTTGCAGTTGTAACAAACAGCCGTCACCTGACAGAGCAAGGTCAGCAGCCATAATGAGGCATGTTAAGACTGCTATATTGTCTTAGGGTGTAATCCTCTAATGTATCCTCCACTCACTGCCACTTCTGTCACTTGTGCTTATGAAGAAGTGTAACACCTTAAGATCCCTAATCCCCAATCGGTCTTCAGTCAGATTCTGTGCTTTGACTCTGGGAATATGGGTAGAGTTAAATGAGTGGTTGCTCATTTTCAATGTTGTATGAAAAGCCAACTCATGAGGGCTTCACTGAACCTATACCAACCATACAGGATTTCTCTGAGAGTGGAAAAGAAGGATGTGGACCCTCCTGAGATTCACTAACCTATTTACATTCACATATCATCTCAGTACATTAAAGGTCACCTTCAGAAAAAAATGCATTGTTTTGCATAGGCAACATTCATCACAAGACCTCAGCCTAACGTAATAAAGACAAACTCGATCCCACCCTGACAACAGAGCATGAACAGAGGCCGTCCTCCTTCGCTGCTGCCCTATATGACATAAACATACAGGCTCCTGTGATAGGACCATATACACAATTACGCGCAGCAGCCGACGCGTGACACTGCATAATAGGCCACTTCCGTTCTTCTCTGAACCAGTGGGAAAAAAGCAATACGCTGCTGGGGGAAAAAATGATTGCAATAACATTTATCAGCCTTCGAGAGAAGAAAGTCACAACAGTGTTTAAAGCTTAGGAACGATTTGATGCACAGTGTTTATGTTGTGTGCGATACAGCAGTGACAAGGACGACTGACACGCAAGCAGAGGAGATTTTTCACACACTACCACTTCCATGTCTGTTTCCCTCCTCCTTTTATCCCTTTTTCGCCCCCTCACCCTCCCTCCTCCCGGCTCAGACGGAGAGCCTTTGACGTCACTGGTTGTTATTACTTAACACAACTCTGCAGAGCGCCCTGGGCTCTTCGTAATAGACAGATGCTTTGCTCTCCCTTTGAAGAGTAAATGAGGCAGCGGGTGAGACATGCAGCGACGGAGACAGAGAGAAAGGGAGAGGAATACTGTGGGTGCAGCACTATCACTGAGACTCAGTGTATTTTGTCTTTGTGCTGCCTCTGAGAAAAATTGAACGTATTTTCTCTCTAGAGCTTTTCATAGAAAATGGTCATATTTGAGGGACTTGAGTCATATTTATGTTGTGCAGTTTCCATTATATTACTGCATGAATTCATTTTCCTGAAAAGGTGAACCATAATTCCTGGAACAGTAGAAATGCATTTACAGAATTATGCATTAAAGTTACACACGGCTGGTTCTTCGAGGGTTCTTTGAAATGACGGTCTTAAAAGCTTTCTCTTTGATATCTTTGACCTAACCATCCCTGTGGACTTGCCACAGGATGAAAAGGCTAATTATCTTGGTAGGGATATAGATATTGATTAGATGGGGAAACTGGTTGACTGCAACTTATTATCTCTTATAGTATGGTAGCATGTCAACACAACACAATACCCAGAATCCATCAGCATCATTTAGCATTAGCTTTTATGGCTAAAACTGCAGCTCACCTAAACAGCTCAAGGTAGTCAGTGTGTCCTATAGTTTGCGTTCACCACACATGGACCTAATATTGAATTAGAAAAAAGAAAATGATCTTTTTGGTAACCTTCAAACGAGTCAGGACCTCATTTATTTTGTCACTGATCTGAAATGACCACGCTGGTATAAAATCTCATTAAGTGGATTTCATGAGTGACTGAGTTTTTACACCAACATTTCATGGTGTTATCAGGGAATGACAAATTGTACTTCTTCTTTCCTCCGGAGCAGTTCGTCAGCTGCGACTGCCCATTAAACATCATGCATCAGTGGCCTGCAGTGAGTCACGCAGCATGCATAGAGGATTTACATGGCACAGTATATGTAAATACAGAGGTTATGTTATCAGTTGTCACGACAGCAGCGTAAGTACTTTTTCTCCTGCACAGTCGCCTTCATAACCCACCGAGGCTGTTACATAATTCATCCAATGGCAGCCCACAGGGGCAACATCAATAGATCCATTTGCCATCTGCAGAGAGAGAAAAAACAAGGCTGAAATGCACAAGAGTGTCCTAATACTCTATAACCAACTCTAAGCTGTGTAAAATGGGTCATTATTGATCTATGGTCTGTTTCAAAAGCATGTTTATTCTAATTTTTCGCTGAGACACGCAAATGACTGATGTTATATCTGGAGAGGAAAACTTTTTAACTCTCGACTGAAAATCAAACTTTTCGTTTTTAATCACTGGTTCTCGGCTGGATGTTGGGTCATTGCGTTCAGCTTCTATACATTCTTCCCCGTCTTTTGTCCCTCTTCTCTTACTTTGACCTTGTGGCACTGCTCAGCAAAAACAATGGCAGTGTGCTTCAGCTTTAACCTCCAGGCTGAGAAACACAACCATGCAGTTTAGTGTCAGACACACACACGCACATACGCATGCACATAGAAACACACAATTGAAGGAACGGGTCAGTACAAGTCAGCTGCACTATTCTATTATCGCTCAGCACTGTATGTTCTCATTAACAGGATGTCACATGAGTTCTTTAAAAAGCTAATTCTCTTCATCCTACATTCTCTTGATTTTCTCGTTCCCTCATTACACTGCATCCTATTCGGCGCTCATAACTCCATGGTTTAAAAAAATGGAAAGAGGGAGGGAGGCAGTCAATATGATAAAAAGCTCTGTATTTGCTCTGTATGTACTCAACTGAGTGTAAATACACACACACAGACACACCTCCCCACCCCCAGGTCTCTGCACATAAACTGTTTCAAATGATGGAGCGACACCTCCCGTGCCCCAAGGACACGGAGGATCAATTTAGTAGTAAGACGTGGATAGTTAATGGAAAGATAAGAGAAAGGTGTCGAGGTGTTTTTGATTCATCTGTAGGCACATCACTCTGTGTGCCTGACATTATGTTGATCGTGTTACATTATTCATTCTGCACTCTTCTATCTCTCCAGTCATTCATGAGGTTTTAAGGCAGGTTGCTCCATGAATATGACAAAACAGGAGCCCACTGTGTGCATAGGATGTGACTGGAGGGGTGGGAGATCTCCTGTGTGGTCTTGCACATGTGCCACGTCCTCTTGATGAGTCTTAAACAGCAGGAGTGGATGTGCTCCAAGTTGGCAATAAGACAGTAAAAAATAGTAAACGAAGAGACCAGCAGACTTTCTGCAGTTAGTTTAAAAGAGTACATTGTGTTATGAATTATTGACAGTAGCTCCTGACCACAGCTGCAGTATATACAACCAAAGAATTTAAGACCTGACCTTAAATTGCTGGAGACTTGGTGCTAAATTGTAACTGTTTTTTAAAAATAAGTGACGTTTCATTTTCTGCTTTATTTCAATGTATTGCATATTTCTGAAATTGCATGAGAAATTTGTAATTTTCTATCTGGCACATTGGCATAGTTTCCAATCAGGTGAAACAACTGGATTGTGGTGCATTGGAGTTGCTTTTCATAAAATAAACTATTTATACAGTCATTTTCATGCATTATTCACCAAAAAAAGACTGATGATGTTACTTCTTAATTCTTTCAGTGTTGGGCACACATTCTTAATTTAACATGTAGTTTTTATCCTAGATGTAAAACAGCAAATTTTACAATTAGTTGGAGTTGCCTTTCAAGTGTTGTCTTGGCAGAATCTGCCTCAGCTCAGTTTCACTATTTTCTTGGTCTGTATTATTTTTACTGTATTGTAATATATCCAGTTTGTTTTTGGATTCAGTTGAGACATATTGCAGTTGAACACACCTGGCATCAGAGTGTCTCAAATGTCTCTTGAGTATCCACTTGATTGGATTTCACTCCCCTGCTCAGTATAAGCACGCACATTACATTTCTATAAACCAGAACCTGTGCTCAAAATCAAACCAAGACGGACCTTGGCTTCTCCACTACTTTCTGGCAACACCACTCCTTCAGTGTAGACAGGGCACATTTGCATTCACATTACACTACATTTGTGGCCATGTGTCCTTGGTCACCACCAAATGTGACTTGAGGAATTCAGTCCCATTGCATCCTGGTTACATTCACACCTGTGTATAGAGCTGTTTACTTGTGGTGCGACCAATCAAGACGCATTTTAGTGCTCAGCGTGACTCTTTGAGGTGTTGGGGAAGCAATAGTCTCCAGGTTGAAAGTGTGGAGTGTGGAAAAGAGGGGAAATACAGAGGCATAAAGGACAGCTGGGAGGAAATGAAGATGGAAGGGAGCGAGAGAAGACAGTTGTGCCCTGAAGGCCAGGAGTGATGTCTGAGGGCTTACAGTGAGAGAGACAGATGGGAGGAAAATGAAATGAAGAGCTGCTTTAGATGGGAAGAGGACAAATATGATATTATGGGACAAAACATACTGCAAGCAAAATAATACCATGCAAATAACTTCAAATTAATTCTGCTCATCGCTGGAAAGCAAAATCTATTTCATTTTCAAAAAGCAAAGTCAGCAAAATGGAGACCACCTACTGACAGCAGTAAAGCCCATGACAAAAACACTTCAGGCGGTTTGGAGGCGGTGGCTGCAGAGTCTGATGCACTTATCATAATTCTGATTAGAACTGACCCTGGAAAGACACAGCGTGCAATTAGGATTCACAGAGAGAAATTAAAAGTAAACAGCAGGGGCCGTCTGCCGAGAAGTGTGCCTGACAGATGAGAGGAGGGATAGAGGAGACAACAGAGGAGGAGGACGCGGGATGAAAGAAAGAAAGAGGGAGGATAATAATCCCGCTGTTGTTTTTAATAGGGGGAGGCTGCTCTGTATTCATGGCTGTGGAGGAATGCCAAACCAGAAATGCCAAATCCGTAAGTTCAGTGGTTGAGTCGTGAGGTTTTAACAAAGGGGATGATGAACTGTGCCGGCGGTTAAGGCTAAACTTATGCAGCTGAGCCCGGTGCAGTCAGTGCAGGTTAATTTGCAGTTGCATTACCTCTATAGCAAGAACTATGTATCTGTGGTCATGTCTGCCCTAAAATACTTTGTCTGGTCTGATGTTTGTTCAGCAGCACAGACACTACTGAATGATCATAGAAATATTATATGAATAATACAGGCAGCATCATGTCTCTATGATCCTCTTGCCACTCATCCCCCCCTCAAATCGTCGACTATGTATGTTCAACTCCCCCACACGCAGATACTCACACATTCATACATCTCTAAGCAGGACAAGTCTCACATTGCCTGAATATGTAGTCGCATCCCTCTGCGCTAACCACGTGCGGAGGTCTATTTCATGACACGCACGTGCATATGCTTTCGGTAATCGATTGAGATGAAGTGGTCACGCACCAGTGGAAATCTCATACACCTTCAAATGAGATTCTGCTTTTTAGATAGCTTTATAAAGCACCCACATTATCTCGAAAGTTCCGGTTGTGCTTTTTCTACGAGATTATTCAACTTGTTATCACCCATGCTGACACAAGCAGCAAATTAGATCTCGCAGTTTGCCTATAACAATCGTAATTTAAAATATCTAGCACAAATCCGTTTAATAGAAATGTGTATAAGGCTAAAGTGGCCTTCTGTCACACGGTTTGTTCACACGCCATTGCAAGTGTGTTGAATATGCAAATTTTGCCCCACCTCAGAGACGTGTTAACAAGTCCACTTCCTGAGAAAGCAGAAAATTGTATGTATGTGTGCGAATACTGCATTACTTTTATTTACATACTGTCTTTGATAATGGACACTACTGAATTATTCAACAGCTTAATCAACTGATTCAAGTCTAACTATGTAAAGATGGCATTTTTAATATGGCTGTTTATTGTATTGCATGTGGCCAAAACAAGAGTTAATTGCTGCTGATGAGAAATTACTGCCTTTTTAAACCAGGCTTTTGGAGGCTAAGAACAGTGTGAAATAAATAGATGTTTACTGACAAGATGAGCTAATATGAAAATAAGACAATGCATAATCATATTTCTTTATTAGAAGCTGCTGGAATTCATGGATTCATATTTCATACTTATTGCATTAAGTCTAAAGTATGATTATGCTAATTGCAATCCTTATCCGCAGAGATAAGACTTGTTCTGTTGGTTCATATTCCACATCTACATCCACATCATCAACACACTAAGTGATAGCCAACCCTTGATTTCCCTGTTCTTTTGGCTCTGGGCCTGTACCAGAATTACGTAGCCACAGAGATAAGATTGAGAACAGTCTGCCTTTGCTTGACCCTGATGACGTCTGGAGCAGTTGTTCTCCTCTCCCAAACTATGACATGACACAATGACCTGAGACGAGATTAGCCGCAATGCATCTCTTAATTTCGCCACAAGAAATTTAACTGCAATTCACAGAGCACTTCACACACTCATATGTAAGTTTGTGTAGAAACCTATAGTGTATCATGCATAAATCATGTTCTATCAAATTTCACTCATGGCTAAAACAAATAAATCATTTAAACTTCTTTCCTGGAAGAATTATGAATGGAAGGAGATTCTACATAATACAACTCTGTGTATATGATTCTTAACGCAGGTCTTTATCTCAGGCTGGGGACTTGCACATACTTTGCCCTGTGGTGCATCTGGGTGGAGAAGACACAATGTACCACATTCACAATCTGCTGGCCAGCGTTTCCAGACATCCTCCTCTCTCAGCTCAGCGCAGCAGTTGTGTATGCAGGTATGTGTTCATGCACGAGGTGACAGGTCTATGTTAGATCTCCTGCTGCCTTATCAGTGAGTCACACACAAACATAGTAACATGCACACACACACACACTGGTAGCAGCGCGTGACTCCCAACAGCTAATGGTTGTACCTGTTTTGGAAACAGATACGGTATCATGTAGTGGCTGATGCATACTTAAAATGAGTACAGCACATTAACCTTTCCTTTATTTAGCTGCTGTCCTGTGGAGCCAATGAGGGGAACCAATATCAGATGGCAAACTGAGTGGCCATGAATGAGAATCAGGATGCAGGCAAACAGAACTAGATTGCAATAGACAGCAGCGTTTGGGTGTGTGTGGATGGTTAAATTCTGAAGACGACACTTGAGGCAATTTATCAGACTTTGCTCTGCTCTGTCTTGAGCCACAGCAGGATTTATATAACCTTATTCACATACGCAATGGTGTCCTCCAAGACCTTTGAACACTTGATTTGATGAGTGACTTTGAATTGAAAAATCAGCGGAGCTCCCCTTAAGCATTTCACCTACATCCCCATTCTCTTACTTGTCTTCTAAAATACATTGTGTGAGTAAAATGAAAACATGCAGCTGTGCACAGACTTTGCACCAGTCCTTTCCCAAATTGCTGCTAATGCAGACTTAACAAGCCATCAATGATGAACCAAGACTGATGCCAAAAAAGCTTCAAAAATAGACCAAGCAATTCCCCTTTACCTTCCAAAGTCCTCACACTCAACTTGCCAAATAAATCCATCCATCAAACTCTTTGTTTACTAGGTTTCAAAGGTGCCCCCGAAATAAAGCTCTCATCAAACAACAAACATCGACAACGCTCTGCCAGTGATGTGTCGACAATGAGAGAGACCATGTCTTTATTTCTTTTTTTCTAATTTAATACTTGGCAGATGACAAGATGAGCTTTTCGCCACACAGCTCAGCCACCACGCACTGAGTGAATGTTGTGTTGACGTGTGTGTGATAAAAGTAGGTGAGGGGGCTGATGGTCCACAGTTCTATTGGACTTGCCCTGTGTTGTTTTTGCTTTGATTTACCCTTTTTTTTTTTAGCATTTTAACACTGGCCTGACTCTCTCTCATACCTTTATATGTTGTGACCCTCAAAAGTGTGTAATTGTGCACGAGGCATTAGACAACCAATCAGGAGAGAGGACACGAAAAGCAGACAACAAGATGAGTGAAGTCCACAAATTAGAAATTAAATATTATTGGTGGTTTGAATCTAATCCAAATCTTACGCTATCATTATCCTTGTGATTATTTTGCAGATAAAAAATTACTAGAAAAAAAGAAAAAGAGCGATATCCGTTCTGTTGAACGTCTCTCTGAAAGTTACGGAGCCACAAGATCCGACTCCCTTCAAAGAGCAGTAATTCCCGTCACTACACTCTGCCCCTCCTAAATCTTCTCACCAGCTACTAAAAGGAAGCGGCCAGCTGCTGCGCTTCACACTCAGAAGTTTGCATCAGTCATCTTTGGAGACCAGAGGTGGTGCGTGTCTCACTGAATCAGTTACAAATGCCCTTTGATCCCAAGTGAAACACTTATGGTGTCACCGTCTCTCCCCCTCGAGTGTCAACCATGTCAGTAGGACAGCCGCGCCGTGTCTCTCATCCTGACCTTTGCCCCATCGCACACAAATATACACACAAGTAAACAAATCTTATTTTGACATAATGGTGCTAGAGGAGGATATTTGGGGACAGCAACTGGTAATGGATTTGGAGGAGGTGGGAGGGACTCTCTGAGCATGTGACTAAGGTTTTGGTTTCTGATTAATTTGAGGAAAGTCACATGAATTTGTTTTGAGCAATACTGTTGTGGAACTTTTCACATGGCTGAAAACGTGCACTATATTCCAACAATATGGAGTATCTGTCCCTCTATGAAGGACAGCTTTTGGCTCCACCTTCAAGTGTTGCCATAAAGTTTAAATATGAGGAGACAATGCAGCCCAATAGCACAAAATTTAGTAGTGGGCTTATAGTGTTTACACGGCTTCCTGTATATTGCATCATATTATTTTTACCCTTTAGCTCAAGGTCACTTAATTTCTATCATATTTGGACAACTGAACGAATAATGCTGTGCACAAATTACCAAAATAACACCTCAACAGTCCCCTGGAAGGCTTGTCGCACAATTGTCAATTCACATCAGCATCCCCGCTCAGGTCAGACACATAAAAGCAACTCAAAACTACCTCTACCAGGTAAATAGGCATCCAGCTGTGAAGAGAAAATGGCTGCAATTACAGTCTGTGGGAAAGGGAGCAAAATGAATAGAATCAAGCAGGAACATCATCACAGTTATTTTGTGTGAAAGTCTCCTATTGTGCATTTGTTTTTTTTCTTTGTCTGCATGTGTCCGTCTAGAAGTGTGTCCGCATTAATGCTTCCATGTTTGCAACATCTTCAGGTACATGCATGTGTCTGTTGCTTCTGTCTAAAACGCCACTGGTCATTTTCACACACTTCAACACTTCAGTTAAAATGGCTGTACACAAAGCAAGATTGAAGATGGCACCTCCTTATCTTGTAGAGTTCTTCTTCTTGTCTTTTCGAGACGTGCTTTGAATGTGGTATAATCAGGACGAGAACTAGACAAAAGCAAAACAACTGCCCAGTCACTTGCGTTGAGATCAAGATTTTAAGTTACAAATTTGAGAGCTGGTATTCTTCCTCTGGCAACTGAGATTGATCGATTCAGAAATATTTAGGTGGCAAATCAATTACGTGACCTGTGCGATTTGAGTGAAGTGAAAAGAGAGTCCGATTTTCTTTTGTCCTGTTCAAATTATGATGATTTAAGAGAGTTATATTTCATGAAATGGCTCGAGAAAAAAACCTGAACAATTTCTGGTGCACAGATGATCAAAAATTGAAATGATTGATGTGTAATTTCGATGCGTTCAAGTTTGCCAACTTCGTCTCAAAAGCCTGTAAACGAAGGCAAGATGGATGGAAGTATTTATTCTGATTCCTCCAGCACTATATTGTATATGTCAGTAATGAAGGACTTTTGTTGTAGACAAAAATGGTGTGATGTGATTGTGAAAGGTGCTTTTGAACTGTCTCTGTGGCATTCATTCATTCATTCACGATAATGCTTGAGAGCACACTTGCCCTCCATCGCCTCACTTCCTCCTTTCCTCTGTTTCTGTCCTTCAACGATAAAACTCAATTAAAAATGACTGAGCCGACTGGAACATGCAATTCACCTCCACACGACCACGCCGCGTTATTAGCGTGTTGACGTAACACAGATCTGTTACAGCAGCCGCCCACGACGGAGAGATCCAGAGGGACAGGAGAGATGGCGGCAGGAGAAAAAAAAAACACACCTCATTTTCCTGATTGTACTGAACATCCCAGAGCTCTGAGAGCCACATTTCTGTCACTTAAATTTCACAAAGTGCCTCCTTATGTCGTCTCGAGATAGCTGTTTGCCTTCACCTCCGCACAAACAAAACTCCCATTGAGGTGGCACGCACAAGCCTCTGGTGATGTCACAGTCACCATGGTAACTATTCTCACGCCCCCCCCTTCTTTTTCACCCTCTTTGATCCTTTAAATCTCTTCAGAGCGAGAGTGACAGTCCATCTGTCTGTCGCTCTAATACATTCTCCTGCAAACACACAGGCTGCATTGTGTGGCTCTAATGTTGCCAATAATACCAGCAACACAGTGACGTAACATCCGGGGCAGGGTGGAGTTGAAAAAAGAAGAGGCCAGTGTTGGGTCAGTGCCATGTGATTGAGAGTCAGAAAAATGCCTCTATTTTCTTTCTCTCATCTTCTCCATTCTCACATCACGCACAAACAGGTGGTCACTCTGCATACTGACACCTCTTCATTTGAGATTCACTTAAGGGTCTTAAAAAAAAAAAAAACGACGACCAAAAAAGATTTTGCTGCTGTTTAGCATGCATCTGTTGATTCATGAGGTAGGGGACATCAGCCTCTGAGATGGATGAGAGGGGTTGGTGGCGGTGATTGATGAGGGTCTCAGCAGAAGTGAACACTGCAGAGAGAGAGAGAGAGAGAGGGGAGGGAAGGGAGGGGACATACACAGAGATATGAACTTATCAGCATCAGAAACCTGATGCTGATGTACATCACCGTCACCCTTCACCTCCTGCTCTGTCCGGCAGACAGAAAGGACAAGGTGGAAATGTCAAGAGGTGCATTCTAGTGTTGCACAGTTGATCTGTAGTGGCCTGAATTATTAATTATTAAACCTCAGTACAGTTTATTCCAATTAGAGGAATTGTGTTATATTTTGAGAAATATGCTTATTCACCTTCTGGCATATTTTCATGGATAAGAAGATCATCTCCTGTCTGCACATTAAATATGAAGCCACAACAACCAGCAGGTCAAGAACAGCTTGCCTGGCTCCTTCTGAAGGTAACATCCACCTACCAGCTACACCACAGCTCTTTGATTAACATGTTCTTTGTTTTGCCATTCCACGGGGATGTTATGTGGCATAGCATTTCTGGAGATATCACAGTTGTATCAATCTCATCTAACTTTCATCCAGAAAGTGATTAAGTTTATTTCTCACACTGTAAACTTATTCTGTCTTCCTTGAATAAAAAAAAAAAACCTCAAGGGGAAAAACAGGCTTAATAACAATAACCGCATTATTCCAGTAGTAGCCTTCCTATTACGCTGCATCTTAATCAGTTTTAAGTGGAGGAGGGCCGCTGTATCGAAGGATTACCATGGGCCCGGATATTGTGTAACGTCTGCATTGTTGGACAACAATGTTAATATGTTTTCTGCTGTGTCTGTCTGTAACAATGTGACATATTGTATAAGCAGATCACATGTTCCGATGTCAAATCTTCTTTAGCAAAGAAACTAGTCAGAAGTTGCACAAAATGGAAATAAGGACTTGAAAATTCTTTTTCTTTTAATGTCAGTCAGTCTTGAAAAGCTTGACAAAAAAATTCTCAGAAATATTGATGCATATTAAGAAATGATAGTTCGGTATATATTTCCACTTTAAAATGAATACATAAACATGTATCCGTATTTAAAGAAGGACGGATAAGACATACCTAGAGTACAAAAAAAACAGCTATCTATTTTCCTGCGTTTTGTTTATTTTAAACGTCAGTCAGGGCCGTGAAGCTGCTCATGTGTGTCACGTCCCACTGTTGCTGATAGTAGCGAGGACCTGCTGGCATTGATCACTCTCGCTCTCACACAGACTTATGTAAGGGCACAGGTTTATTTTTAGAGAGCGCTATCAGAGGAAACACCCACTCCTCCCCACCCCAGGCTTTGGCCCGGTTGCGCTGGTTCCATCATGTGGGAGAAGGAGAACATATGGATTACATGCTGTGTTGGCTCGAGCAGCATAAGGTGTGAGACTGAAGGGAAATATATTACAGTATATTTTCAAAGTGATATCACATTTTAACGGTGCATCCAAGAGAAGCACGTAAGAGGAATTCTGTGATTCAGGTGGAGGAAATAAATAATCGAAGTGTGTGTCAAGTGTGTGTAATATTGGAAAGAAACAAGCACTCACCATTGATCTTTGTGGTCATTTTTATATTGTCTTTCTTTTTCTTTATTGAAACCTGGGTCATGGTGACTGCAGAGCAGTCATTCAGAGGTCAGGTCTCAGTGGCCGTGGTGAAATCCTGCTCATGTGTTATGTAATGTTGACATACCCTGACCTGGTTACCACTATTGTGTCGCAACCCACAAAAGTACCCTCTGATGTAGTTACGCAATGCAATGCAATATTTATTTTTTTATAAACATAGAAAATAAAAATCGTATCAAAGTCATTAGATATAGAAAATAATTGCAGACAGGGGCCGAAAAATACAAACAGACTGACAGGGAGGGAATATGAACACACACAGAGGCAGAAAATTGAGGTGGCGGTCGGCCAGGGGTCATGTGAACAGAACTGAAAAAAACCACTTATGAAAACATGTGTTGTGTTTTGATGCATTTACACAAAGTATATTCCTCCCAAGTTCAGAAAACTGCTCAACCAATTTGTCCCTAATTGCTTTAATTCTGTTTGTCACAGCGTGATGCCTTTGGATTGAGTAACACCTGAGTGGTTTGTTAAAGAAACAAATGCATCCTTTAATACAAATACAACCACGAAACCAGCGATGAAAACAGTTTTGTTCAGTGCCGAAAACAATCCTGACATTACACATGCCCAGTTGAGTCCAGGCATGCATTCTCCCATTAGCCCCCATTCTGCAGCCTGTGTTACAGACAGAGTCTCACAGCCTTTGATCAGCCCCCTGTCAAATGCCAGACCGAATGCCAGGACTGCCCCTCCTCTTACCGCGCCGCTCAATGGTCCCCTTGTTCAGAGCTAATGCCCTAGAAGTGAGGCTTTGTGGAAGCAGCATTTAAACTTGTTCCTTTGTGCATAAACATGGATGGATGGATGTGGAGAGATGACAGAGGGGATGAAAAGTAAGAAGCAAGCAAGCCAGTGGAGGAGAGGTCACCGGTGGATAGGTCCTCGTGAGTAATCAGCTTGCATACAAAGTCTGCAGAGCACAAGCAGCAGCTATCAGAGATGGGACGAGGAACTGGAGAGTGTCTGGGGGGGGGGGCAAGTGGAAAAATCATTATCTGAGCGATGAGGGCTGTTTCAGGTCACAGTATTGCTGAAAAGGCAGCAAGAAGAAAGAAGGAAAGTGGAGATGCGTTTTTAAAAAGAGACAGTAGCAGGGCTTGTTCTGAGATTAGCATTTTATCAGTCTGCACTATCTCCGGCACAACTGTGAATGAGGGGACGAGAGCTAAAAGGGAAGGAGTGTGAGAACCTCTGATACCTTGCTCAAGGGTTTGAGATGCGAACGGGACCATGATGAGAGGAGGAGAGAGGAAAAGGCAGACATGGGAGGGGGGGCAATCGTCTTAGCATCTGTAATGCTGATGATGCCTGATATCACTGTGCCTTAGAGAATCAGTCGCGAACATTATGCTCTTTCTATTCCTGCATAGCTGCATCCTGTGTACAAGCTGCTGGATCCTATCATTATCCCGTGTGTGTGTGTGTGTGTGTGTGTGTGTTTCTGTATCCTGAACAACAGGCTTACCTTTCACCCAGATACTCTGTTTAATGATACAATACTGCAGGAATACACAAAGTTTGCATGCACAGGTAAATACACACACACACACACACACACACACACTGAATCCTAATGTCATATAATTAAGCAAAACATACATGCTGTGCACACCAGCCAATGTCTGAACATCTCAATTAAAATAGTAAAGTAATATCAGTGCTATAATTACAAGACACCGCTGTCATGACGTCCAGCTCAGGAAAGGGAATATGTAAGGCTTCAGGCTCTGATAGCCCCCGGGCTGGAAAATGAGGAGTCCATAATGACATGGCACCCTCAAGGACAATGGAGGACAAGGAATGTGGCTTACCTCCAAGTTGCCCGCACAAAAACACAAGAGCAGATACAATCAATACAAAATGGAGCTAGGAGCTAAAAATATGTGCAGCCAAGCAGCTGCGAGGTGAAATATGAGCACTGGAAATTAGAAAAGGGACGACAACAAAGGTAGCGTTTAGCGATCTGACAGCACAATCTCACATTACTGATGAACCAGGGCTCGATTTACATCTTGACATCCACATGCAGTACATGAGATCACTTGATGCACCACTGAAATAAGAAACTTGAATTTCCTTACTAATAATACTGTGTCAGGTGAACCGGTATATAGACTGTGTTATTATGAATCTGCTGCTAATGAATACTCAATTTGAAATGTCTGCTTCTGTACCAATGACTTAAAAAGTAAAGCATTACAAGAAAAGTATTAGTTCAGAACACACATTGTAATCCAGCTATTTGAGAAGAAAATCTAATGTCAGCTTTTCCAGGATTCAATAAAACAGCTTCTTCATTTGTCTAGAACCATCTCTTATAGCTCATGTGCTGTTATTACTGAAATTGAATATCATATTAGAGCCAGCAGAAATAATTTTGATCTTTAATTGCACCTTAGTCACATAGAATAATAATGTCAATTGATGTGTGCAATTGTGCATTAGACCAAAGGTTCAAATATGTTTGTAATACTTGATGCAACATGAGTGTTTGTTGTACAGATTTATTTGTCATCTTATCAATAAATTGGATTGTTGTTCAGTTGATGGGTGTAATTTCCCTTTATGACAGATTATACATAACTGGATCAAAACACGGTCAGTGACCCTGGTTGCCATCAAATTATTTATATAATTAATTAATTATAAAATAATGTAGGGTAGATCTAATGGCATAAATACATGCATTGACAGAGAGATTATACTGAACTTATTTTGCCAGACGAGAAAAAAGAGAATCATATTTGATTAATTTTGTGAAGTAGGTGCTCTCTAAAATCTTCCTTTAAAATTAAATTGATGGCAAACTCGAGCTATACTCCCTTTAAAGACACAGTCCAATCCTGCAAGTTTGACCTCAGCTTCACTCAGCCACCCTGTTTCCCATCAGCCATTCTGCCCACCGCCTTGTTCCAGCTATTGTATTCCTCCGCTCCCTCCAGTGCATCGCCTTCAGCTCCCACAGCTCATCCAGGATGCTGCAGCCCCTGTTGCCCTCGAGTGTGCAGGATGGAGTGGGCCCTCCTGCTCCTCATTCACCGGCTGCTTGTTGGCCGCTCGTACCACATTCATAAACGTGGTTGTGCAGAACTGCTGAGGGGGGGGTTCATTCTCATACGATCACTCCTGTCTGGTGAGCTATAGCCAGAAGTAATGAAAGAAAAAGCTAAAATAATAATTGAAAAAAAAAATATAATTTAAAAATAATAATGACGTGTGTGTTCTTGGTATCTTTTGTCAGTTGTGTTACTGTGAAACCTGTCATCATGAACTACTCCTGGTTCACCACTAACCCACCAGGTTTCCATCCAAATGTGGCAAATATTTGAACCAAATTCCACTAACATGGTGCAAATATTAGGAGGTGGTTTGTCAAGATAAGCAGAGAGGTGGCACTCCAGTCAGGGGCCATTAAACCACCGCAGAAGGACAACGAGACAACCTAATTAAAAGAGCTCCAGTCAAAACAATGTAGAAAACATGATGGAAATATGGCTTTAATGTTTGATCACAGTCTCCTCATCAGTCCACACAGATCTGATGTTTCCATCTGCCATTTTTTTTTTGTCTCTTCGGTGGAACAGAAGCATCAGTTTACATCAAATGTTTCATCTATATCATCATTTATGCGCTACATATCTCTCCATTGCCCTTTGTCACATGTTGCATTTACGCAACTTTTCCACTTCAGCCAAGGGTAAAAACATCATTGCGCAAAATGTGAATCAGAACAGGTGGATGGATCAGTTGATTTTAGTGAAAAAAGAAAACGCTCCAATTGCCATCTCAATTTGTGTTATAAATACCTTTTCTGTGTCTTGGTCTAGTTACGTGAAATATGAAATATTTTTTTAAAAAACAGACAGGGTCAAAGACGCTCTGCTAGACACATCACTGTCTAATGAAGGATATGCTTTTTCATCCTGGTGAAAGGAAGAGTGTCAATAACACTCGAGGTAGCCTCGGTTACAGCCACATGTCTCATGTTCCCTTGTGGAGGGTCACATCAAACAAATATGCTTCCATAGTGTTTCCATAGTGAATGGTTGGGATGAACATCACAGATGTAAAACAGTCTCTGAATAGACATCCTTCATTCTTTCAGCATCAGGCCTGAGGAGGAATAATTCATGAGGAAAGAAGGGAAAAAAACGATTCTTATTCTCTGTCTAATGTATTCATTCTTTTCACTTTTTCAGTGTCTTCGTGTTTCTCATGAGAAGAGCAAATCTGCATGTGAATATATTTCATGGCGCTGATGATTTTAGGGATGGAAGTAAAAACAGATTTGACAGTGCTGTCTGCGAAGGACAACATCCTCCCAGTGTGCTTTTGTTAAAAGAGCCGTGAAATGTCAACCTACACACCTTTCCAAAAGCTGCTTTGAGCCAGTTCAATTCATCTCCTGATATGCACACAAACACACACACACACAGCACCACACACCAAATGATGATGAAAGCAATGTTGGTTGATACCAACACTACTGTGTCCAAAGCAGGATGATACTTGGAGTCCAAATAATCTGCCCTGCGGTGTAGCATCATGGGTTCACAATGTCATTCATCCTGGAGATTATTTCATTTACCGCCTCGGCTCGGTCAGATCACTTATTACATCACAGTCCACCTTGTCTCCAAGGACACACTAACGACCCCATTAAATAAGGATGAGAAATCCTGTGGTGTGATGCTGCAGGCTCCCAAGTGTGTTTCATTACTCCATGTGTACGTGTGCGCCTCCACGAGTGTTTGCATGCGTCACGAGAAATGAAACATGGCTCCCGCTCCGGCACTTAAGTCCTTACAGATGTTATTATACTATTCTATCATGGCTTCATTAGAAAATGAATCCTCTATTTACTGAAGAGCAGCAGTGTCAACAGCATTTGCACATAGAGACAATGATCCCCTGCTGTGGCACAATGTGCCGTGACGAGGCCTGTGTCATCAAATTAAAAAAACTACAGTGTATGATCAGTGTGTAGGAAAAGTGGTCTCACAAGTCAGATTGAACTCACAGGCCTCGGAGTGATGGCAATCGTTGCGGCTGTAAATCTCAACACAGAATTGTTATTTGCTATTCAGTGCTGTTCTCACCAACACGCTGCATAAAGGTCTTGTGACAGGACAGCACGGTCACGGAAGCAGAAGGGGAGACGGTGGTCAGTGGATGTGAGCAAAACGCTGAGTCATTGTCGTCCTCCAGGAATTCCAAACATATAATCAATACCTCAGGGCACTCGAGGCATCAGACAGCACATTGCAATTGGAGGCCATTTTCTTACTTTGTTAAAGTGCCAACAAGGCACCCGAGGAGTGGCCTCAATCCTGACCCCGCCATGCCTGGCTTTCTCAAGCAGCCACTGCAGTGCACGTCTTGTTTTGGTCCATGTGACAGAGGAAAGAGGCAGAAAAAAATTATTCAGACAGGTCCATTTACTCATTTTTTTTTTTTTTTTTACAAACCATCTAACCAAGAGGTAAACTTAGAGAATGATTCGCTTTTCATTAGCACTTTCTGTCCAATGTGGCCAAATTTTTGTTTGGAGGCTATTCTGATATATTTGACTGCCGTGGCCTCGTAACAAGCTGCCATTTGTTACACACTCAAAGGAAGATTTAATCAACACGTCTGGTTACATAAACCGCAGAGATGTAGCGCAAAAAACACTGAATAGTAAATGAGGTTGTGCTTTCATAAGTCGCCAAAAAAAATCCTTTCTTCTCTCCCTGTAATGAAGACAGGCATTCACCGTCGTCAATGACACTGGCTCTTTCACTAAAATTCTGGTCATGTCGCCGTGCTCCTACAGTACTCAGAGACAAATGCATTGTAAAAAAAAAGACTCAAATCAGCCAGGACTGTGCCCACTGTGGTTTTCAATGTCGCAGAGAGATGTTGCCGTCAGACTGAAAGCAGTAGCAACAGATGTGTCAAATCAAATAGATATACAAATACAATTTTTACTGAGTTAAATCCCTCAGGTGTCATTTCTGAATTCATTTATAATCACATGGATGAGCTTATTTTATTCGCCTCCTCCAGACTTGCTGCCTTCAGTCATTTCTGACCTAAAATGTCAGCTGTGTACACTCTTGCTAGAGGGCATCACAAAGTGCTGGTCTGACTGTATACTATGCTAATAACAAGTCAGTGAGCATGCTCAGACTTTGCCTCGGCTCATTTTGGGCCCCAGCCAGCAGAGAGCTGCTTTCAATGCAGCAGCCATATGAACCCCCCCGGGGGAATCTAATATCTTATCCTTGTTATCTTTTAATGGTCAGTAATGAGAGATAACGAAGAAGATGACACGTGTTAAGGAAAGACCAAATTAACCTCACTCTTCACGCCAGCGATCTTTGCGGTCTTCATTTATAACTTTAAACTGATGCAGACACAAATCAAGGACACCTCTTTATCTGCGCCGGGTGGCATTTTAGGAAGTGACCCCGCGCCACACATCCTGTCTACTGAAATATTCTCTGTGCGGAGGACGGAGCTAAAACTCAGGCCTGCGCTGTGTTTGGATAAGAAGGAAATAACCGCTGGCCTCCGCGTTCACACAATAGAGCCTTTGAATTCGTGCAACACCTTAGACAGGGTGGGAGCTGTTTTTATTACTGAAGTTATGCAGCTTCGATTTCCATCCTCACAGCCTGATTGGGAGAACTATGAACCCCAGAGCTGTGTATATTTAGCCAGCATCCGAGAGTCAAACTTACTTTTTCGTCCTAAATAAATGATTGGCTGACACAAGTGGTCTCATTTCCATAAATTAAGGCACGGAGCTCGACAAGACTCAGTGAGTGTTTGAGCATTTTGAAGTTGTAGTCCAATTAATGTTGGGCTTCACACGGTGCTGCTGCTGGAAACTTTGAGCCCTGAGGTGGCAATCTGTATGATATCTTCTCTTATTTGTCATACACAGCCTGTCTGTCCGTGCTTCTTTTTCTCCAGCCAGACTCCAGCCTGCAGCTGCTCGGCTCCTCTCCATTTTCAGCTGATGAGTTCTTGTAATGCTTGTATCCTGACACTTGACTGGATAATCAAAGGCTTCACTAACACATTTCATTCTGTCTAAAAATGTTGGTGATAATGTGACTCCTCTGGCTGCATTTCTCCCCTACTTTTTCCCCTCAATTTGGAACGTCCAATTACCCTGTCCATATCAGCGCTAAGTCCACTGATGGCCTGAGGAGGTTGAAGTCGGTCACGTGTCTCATCCAAATACACAGGGGGTCGTCAGACAATGATTAGCTTTGCCAGATAGATGGAGACTGTCTTTCCAAGAAGGACAACGGCATCGGTCAAGTGTCCCAAAGTGACAAATGTTTATGTTCAATTGAAAAGCCCTCCAGCAGCCATAGGAATTATGATGGGAGCAAATTAAGGAGGAAGTCAGGTGACATTATTGTAAAGTGACCTTGACCTTAATGAAGAAGTCATTTTAACCCAAACCATGATGATTCCCTACGTAAACAGTATTGCTTGTGCCTAAACCTAATCAAACCTTAACTGTGGCGTTGTCAAGCCATAAGACAACAGTTTTGGACCAACAATATATTTTGTCATCCAACTTGGAGGACTTGCCAAGGAGAGCTGCATCAGGAAGGGCATCCCGTGTAAAAAAAAAAAAAAAAAGCTTATGCCAAATCAAATATGCAGATCATAAAAACACATCACATTCCATGCCATGTTGGAGCCAGCGAGATGTAAACAGAGGATCCGCTGCATAAACAGTCACTAGAGCAGCAAGAAGGACATCGGCAAATGCTTTGCACAAATGCATCTCTAAGCAAATCTTTAAAAAATATATTTTAGATCTATATGTTATTAACTCTATATTACTATATTCAATCTACATAAGTCTTAAGTTATACGTAAATTATATGTGCAACAGACCATGTCTCCATGTCCGGTCATCCGTGTCTGATTTAGACAATCAGAAAGATATGTTTGCTAAATTACAACGTAGCGCACTGAGTCATTTAAACCGTCTGGGATCAGACTGTGAAATTCAACGCAAGCAATGACCAACTTTGGAAAGGTCTCTCCTTGTTTCTCCTCAGACCACAGGCACGTCCATCATCCTCCAAAGATTTTGTTCCCCAGTTCAGTCCTTCGAGCTATTTATCATACAACAGAGCAAAAGAGCTCTTCGCCTGCTCCCTCCCATGCCTGTATCCCTGTTTTGTATCTGCTCCAGCAGAGTGTATCTAAGTATCATTGATTGATGTAGTTACTGTGTGAGGGTATGGACACTTTTGCTGAGACAACAAAGTGGAAAGTGTTAACTTTGTGGCTGAATTAAAACAAATCTGAGTACTGCCTTGGTGCAGATATACAGTTTCTATTTAAACTAATGATACTCCCTTAAAAAAAAACGTGTTGATGAAGTGTGATTGCATTGCTCAGAATTATGCAATAGTGTGAAAGGTATAAAAAAAAAAAAAAAACACATAATTTGCAAAATGTATAATGTGTAGATTGTATATTCTTAGTGTGAGCTCAGCAATCTCCGTTATTGCATGAATTGGTAATGTCACCGCTGTCACCCTCGCTCAGTGATTTACAGTTTCAGCATTAAGAGAGGTGTCAACACCAAAAACAAATGGTCCGGGAGTTAATATGCTGGCGTGCACAACACAAGAGCCATATTTTCAAGGACAAAGTGTTCTGCATGCATTAAAATCGTTTTTAATGTGAGAATATCTCTGGAAGAAGTGAACACAGTGGAAAAGTTCAGGCTTCATATGAATAATTGAAACCCTGAAGCGGTGATAAGATTGTAGCAAAGGGTGCTTTGGGTTGCCTCGGCTCTCGATAAGGGATGTGAAGGAAGACATCCCCTCGCACGTCCTGCTCATGGTTATATTATTTCTGTATTTCAACACCTTCATTTGTGCATACATGTTGGGCAAGCAGAGACACACGCAAACACACGCCCCATTTCATTTGCAGTCAAACACACACACATATACTGGGAGACTGATTATTGAGATCTCTCCTTGTCTTGATTCCAGCTGTAGTTCCTTTGGCAGTAACAAAGGTTGAAGAGTGTTAATGTTTCACTCACTCTGCCAGTCTATCTGCCAAGTCCCTAAAAATGCACCGTAGGGCCTCCAGGAGAAAAAAACTGCTTGTGTTAACACAACCTCTCTCTCTCTCTCTCTCTCTCTCTCTCTCTCCTGACATTTTCAATAACCGTCCCTCATGCACTGCAATATGTACTTTTGCCGCCTCATTTTCTCCTGCCCTTCTTTTGCTGTGTTGGTTGAAACTGTCAAAGTCTAATTCAACAACTCCTTTCACACTGTAATGCTCCACTCAAAGCTTAAAAGCATTTTTTTCCTTATAGAGACTCAGGGAGAGTGTGTTATTTTTTTCTCCTTGGGTCTGACATCACAGCATTCAACTTGTACAATGACCTACATGGTGAGACAGCGCCAGACCGAGTTCCTCTCAGGCCTGAAGCTGTTCTGTCAGCCCACCTGAGTCCAGCAGAACAATGAGAGACCTTCTGGGTCTGTTGCTGGGTAGAAGCACATCTCCACCCCTCGCTGGGATTGGTGGATGCAGTCTTTACGGCCCCACCTCTTGGAGCGCTGGTGTCTTCTCTGAGCGCAGCCGTCTGTCACAAATCCTAACAACTGCTCTGCGGACAGGTATTTGTAATCCGCTGCTGCTAAAGTTAGAGAACGCACGGTGAAGTAATCTGATCCAGCGTGTGTCAGTGTGTGACTCCACTGAACCTAAGGGCAACCCAAAGGTTTCAAAAACTAACTTTGTTTTGTATAAGTAAACAGTTCTTTTTCAGTCCTGCTCCATATCAGTGAAAGCTGATGAAACAAGGACAGATACTTATATGTGACCCTCATAATAAAAGACAACGTAGGTTGCAGTATTGTATCCCTGGTTCCACAAGCACTGGTGGAGCCCTTACAAGGACTAATAGTTCTCCTCCAATGGCATGTATTCGCACACTGAAATTTGAACGTGGTGGTCCGAGGCCCCCAGGATCACTGTCAACCACTCTTGAGGAGGGAAGAGGTGGGAATGAATAAAGCAGCCTTCTTGGCCGTGGTGCGTTTGCTGGCGTGTCCACCTCCAAGGGTGAATCATCTCCTGGCTTCAGGGAGAACGGTGGGTGTTGCATCAACAGATCCACTTCCACCTTCCTGAACTGGATCCAAATCTTCTGCATCACCTCGGGGTTAAAGCCTCCACTCATGTGTCAGGGGCCCTGAGGTCGGCGCCCCTGTTTTCCAGACCAGGTTTTCTGTCGCTCCCTCAGGGGTTAAATAGAGAGAGGCGGCAGAGTGGTTAATTTTGCCTTTCCACATCGTCTACCCTCTGCTCCCAAGTCTGATATGGATCAGATGGATAAGACTGAAAAAAAAAATCAAAACAATGATGATAGATGATGTAGTAACACACATACTCAAATACAAGTGAAAGTCTGACACTGGTATCGCGTGGAGGATGAATTTGATCACTCGCCACTCTTGCCTTCCATTACTGGTGATTAGATGACGAAGACAAATCCAGCATGGGAAATATACCAGCTGCCACCAACTAAATTGGGTTCAGCTGCTGAGATAGCTCAGTTGGTGCAGAAATGACGGGCCAATGCAGACAGTAATACTTGAATAATGAAAGAAGAATTTAAACAGGGATGGCCATGTAAACGCCATAATCCTGAATATAGCGGTGAAGAAATTCTCAGACCCTTTACTTAAGAATAAGCATTAATACCATAGTCTATAAGTATTATCAACCAAATGTACTTAAAGTATCAAAAGTATTTTTGTGCAGAAACATTATTTTGGGATATATTAATAATTATTTAGCAACTTCATTTTAACTTAATTTTATGCAAGCAGCTATAATCAGTATTTTTACTTCTAAGTATAAAGGGTCATATGATGGACCCACAGAGAATTACAAACCAAATATGCAACATTTTTGCTCAGCTCTATGTAATTTTATAGCATCTTAGCTTGTGAACACCAAAAACAGAGTTAAAAGAGAATAAATATTGGACTAACGTTCATCAGGTGACACTAGTCGAAATGAATGCTAATGTCGCTCCATGTCTTCAGGCATTGTGTTCACAGCTTTTTTCTGTTAATGCAGGTTTAAAAAAATAACTATTAAAAACAGTGAAGCCAGTGTAGGTTCTTGAAGCAAACCTTAGTGCGACTGCATCTTTGATCTTTGGAGTTTATTAGTCAAGCACTTTGAATGTTCGGAGCGTGGTCATGTGTTGATGCTGCTTTGATATTGTAAAATAACTGAGAGGAAAACAGCCACTTACGAGAGCAGACATTTAAATAAACCTTTTGACAGCATTTTTTTTTTGTGACAGTACAAAAAAGCGCAGTTGTACATCACTGATGGCTCTGCTCTCATTAGGTGTGCCAGTAAGCTCTGCCGTGACCCCCGGTGGAAAACAGGACTCTAAAGATTTTATCAGACACCAGAGTTTGGCAGCTCAAAATGTTTATTACTCGACAAAGTCTGAGATGTGGGCGGTGATTCAGGGGTGTGTGCCCCCTGCCCAGTTACCTGCCCTAATGTTCAGCATCAACAGTACAAGACTTTTTGAACCGGGGTGCACCCAAGTGTGAGATTGCATAATGTAATCCTGCCTCAAACTGCACCTCGTCCTGCTGTATGTATAGGGGGCTTTCACAGAGACTCATTTCTGTAAAAGCGGAGATGTTCCTATTGTAAATCTTTTACACGCTGGCTGCGTCCTCTTCTCAGCTTATACCATCTGGTCCCTCCATCACAATATGCAACCTCCCATCTCACCTACTCTTTCTTTCATCCTAATCCCTCGTTCTCTACCTCTAATTAGTTGGCATGAGTATCCCAGCAATCTGGGTTGTATCGCAGATGAAAATGGAGGCTGTATGTTGATGTTGTCCTGAATTCTAATCTCTCAAAATCAGGGCAGTGTTGATTCAAACTGATAATCACGTTACATCATGCAGTACATGGATGTGCATCATCTTTCTCCCCTCTACGCAAACCTGCTCCATAAATAGAAGCGTAATCACCGTCAAATCATTTCTGGAACAAATGTTTTGTTAGTTGGATAACCTCTTCTCTTTTTTTGGTGTTTTCTTCCACGAAGCAGAAGGTTTGGTTGCATTGTTGTTTACTGACTATGTTAAAAACTTGCTGCTTCAGGTTGGCCATTACAGGTTGGAATAACAGCATGTCTGAAAGCAAAGAAATCACTGAATGAAAAGTGCTATATTTGTTTGTCCTCAAGGAGATTCTTGTACCAGGAGACAGAAAACAGGCCCCAGATACGATCCAGCATTCCTTAAAACAACAAGGGCACGTTTCATCTTGAACAGCTTTTCATCCTAATAAAGCTGTTAGACGTATTTACCCGTGCGTTAACAAATTGTCAAAGTGAAAAAACAGTAATGTTGTGCATACGCTTCATCAGCTCTAACAGTGAATCGGCTCTGCAAATACTGAATCTGAAAGTCAAACATTTGAAACAAACACGCGAGGCCTGATCTGCTAAACACACAGAGAGAAGTTGTTTGGCACAAATAGTGTCACACCGGATAGAAAAAAATATTAATAATGCATGTCACTCATATTTCACACAGTGGTATGTGCATATGTTGTTGAGTGTTTAAAATGGGGAAGTGACGGTGCTCATTTTTTCTGAAGAGTTGATTGTGTAAGAGAAAGAATCAGCTTATTATGTTTTTTAAATGACTCAGCTGTAACACTCTTTAATATATTTTGTCATGTTTGCTTTAGACATTTTCATACAGATAACTCGTTTTACCATGAGGTAAATAATAGCGAGTGCCCCAGTTGGCTAAACAGGTCCGTGTAAGTGGAAGTTGTTCCCCGCTGGTACAAGTTCTGTCTCCCTCCCTTATGGGCCTGCTTCCAAGGAACACTGCATCACTTAGCCCAGTACTGGCATGGTCTTCCTCCTAAACTCACACACACACACACACACACACACACACACAGGATGAGGCTGCCAAAGGCCTGAAGCGAGGGCTGACAGTACGAAAAGAAGGAGGAGCTGCATCGCCAGGTTGTTCGCAAAGGGCAGCATCAAGAACCGAGTTGTCCACCCACTTCCCTGCATGAGAACAGGGTAAATAAACTCCCCAGGAAGACAACCTTTACAAGCACAAAGCGTGCACTTAAAGGCATTGCACGACGCTGACCAAAGTAAGCACTGTAACATGGAAGAGATGTTGAGCAAGAAGGGTTTAATGGTGCAAACAGGAGTCGGTTTCAACAGATATTGCGTGTGTGTGTGTGTGTATTTGTGCAGCCGAGCTGTCACCCTGGCTATGTGATGTCCTTCCAGAGATTGCACTTGATCCCAAACAAGAGGGGAGGAGGAGGGCAGTGGAAATTTTTCCTCTAACATTGTCAGCAAAGGTGGAGGTAGGAGTCTAGACACAACACTGCCATGTTTAATGTAAGCCTAATGCATTGAGCAATGTAATGCACCGGCTTTACATTAAACATGCACAGTAAAGCTTTTGATCTTTGGACGGCAGAGAGATAAAGCCAGCAGAATAAGCTATGACATCCCTCTCATGTTTTATTCATCGTGGTGCGTGCTGTTGCTTTATAAGATGAGACAAGGGAGAGTCTTGTAAAAGTAACTCTTAAATCATTTGAGCGCTATGAGAAAACAGCTGCCCTTTCTTTTAAAGGAAGCCCTTTAAGATGAGGCAAGAATTAAATGAGGAAAAGAGGACGAGCGCAGGAAAACATCAGGTGATTTCTCATCATCGTCCACGGCAAGCAAGGTCAAAGAGCTGGAAAAATCCACATGAGTTTCCAGGAGCAGCTCAGGGAAGGGTCACCGCTGTCTTATCGCAGGTCGGAGCAGACTGCACCGCCGTGCCCCGACCGCAGGACTACACTTTGGCTTCTCTCCTCTCCCTCCATCTCTCTTTTCCATACTCCCTCTATCACTTGACCACCTGGCATCAGGCAGCAGGCTCCCCCTCCATCTGCTCGTATTCTCAAGCTGAGAGAACGCCGAGAGACAGATGGACGGATGAAGGGGTTGGGAAAAAAAAAAGGGAGAAGGAAAAGTAAACAGTCAGGTCAGCTACGCAGCTGAGTATCTTTTATCAGCTTCAGATTAACTGAAAGCCTGACTGCAACACGATAGCACACGTGATAAAAATCGGCAATTATTAACTTCTGTTTTGTGCTGAGGGAGAAAAATAATCATGTGAGGTCCGGTTTGTGTTGCAACAGCATTGCTATTTAAGTCCAGATGAGACTGACCTGAATTTCATTTAATCGATATTATTAGAGAAGTCCTATCTCCTGCAAACATGGGAAATGTCAAAAGAACACACTGAAGCGCGCCGTCGCGGCACACTGACGTATTGATCGGCTGTGGCTTTTCATATTGATTCAAATTAAAGCACCTTTCCTATCTGACGGCCATCTGTCATTTTTTATGATTCAATCTGAGAAAGTGGCTTTTCATTTTCATATGTCGAGGTCTTGACCAGCGTGTTTGTGGCGCGTTGCTTAATGAAGTGGCCCTGATAGAGCTTGTTGATGGCACTGCGTTGCTGTAAATGAAAAGCATATGTATAAAGTGAACGCGAGGCAGGCGATCAATGTGTGTTTCTGTGTGTTTGGATAATGTTGTCGGACATATGGTGCATAATTGATGTTTGCTCGGTGAATGGGTAATGGGTGGTGCAGTACATGAGGCTGAAGTAACGACACTTTGAAAGGCACAACATGTACTGACGATTGTTTACCATAATCATTCAGCGGATGTCAGCATAGACCGTGTGTGTGTGTGTGTGTGTGTGTGTGTGTGTGAATCACCAGCAGGCAGAATGAGAATTGGAGGGTTGCTGCCCATCTCTGATGTCAGAGACACAACCTGGCAGTTTAATGTCTCAATTAATAAGTGCAGCTCAAGCGATGTGAGCAGGAACATGGTGGTTTCTTTCCCCTCGCTTTCATATTTCCCAGCAGCCATAGAAATGTAAATCAGTTTAGGTGAAAAGACACACACGGGCCGCACATGAGGGATTTAAAATTCCCGTCTTTGAATGGACTGTCAGAGGTTCGATTGTACGATGATCAAAAGATAACAAGATCTGTGGAGGAAAAGAGGATTTCAAACTTTTGTTTTTGCATAATGAATTCATTTGGTGCAGCCTATTTGGCTTCACCTATACAAGCCCCGGTGGTAGCACTGCACTTTAATTGGGTGCAGAGGGGAGAGGCCAGGTCGGGCCGTCTGAAGTAAAACATGAGCTTTCTGCTGAGGACGCACACGAGCTGGCTACAACTCAGACAACCTGGCTCGTGCAGGACTCACTGCTTCAGCCTCTCTCTGGTTGACTGTGAGATGCTTCAGAAATTTATAGAGTGACTCCTCTTGCCTCCTGCATCTTCGGTCTTTAGAGCCTCTGGAGAGTTTTTTTCATCTTTAGTTTTGCAAATCCAGACATGACTGTGCTTTGTAACGAGAACATGCTGTGCATTGGGAGTTATTGTGATGGAGACGGTGAAGAAAATCCAGAGCTAACAAAGCTAAATGCAGAGGCTTTGCAATTTTTGAATCGCTGCTCCTAATTTAAGCTTCAAATTCAAACTTGGTTTATGTTTTGTCATTCTCACCCGCATGCAGGCTAAAACCCAACAAAGTAGTCCCTTGTATATACAGTATGTTGTATGACCCAGCCCTGCAAAACTCATCCACACATAATGATTAAACCAGCGCAGTCAAAACAGAAACATTTGACAATTCTGTTTTACACATAGTCTGCAAAATCAGCACTTTGCAAAATCATGTGTGTGTTGTCTTTTTGTTTTTGTTTGTCCGTTTGCTTGTTTTCGCTTTGTGACATCTCCGGTGATATGCGGTCATCTCTGCGGTGTTGTGGGCAGCGTTTCCCAGCGATTGCTTGGCAGCAGTGTTACAACAGAGCTGTTTTCACTGAACTGACAGCAGCTCCCCAAACCCCAAACAAACAGCGTGCATTGTTTTGTTGAGCGCAATAACCCCACGATGAATAATTGAATACGATACGCTACAAAAATAAAGCAATGCTGCACAGTCTAAAAACATCTCTGCTCGGTAACACTATTCCTACCTGTTTGTTATAATTAGTGATTAAACCAAATCTTACCTCAACCGATGATGCATAAACAATCAAATAAGATCAACTTTGTGTGATACTGACATGTAGGAACTTACCAACCAGTCAACCACTCAACCTATGTCAGTTTCCTCCACATGTTGCACAAGACAGTGTGTGAAAACTAGTCATTTTCATAGTCAATAAGAGTCACACAGTCAGTCTGTTTAGATGCTGGGCAAGTTGGACTGTTTCCTCCCTTTCCTCATGTGACTGATCCAGGTGGTGATTTATACGAATTCACCTTTACCCTCCTGAGGCATTAAAGTGATTGTCACCGTGACATGATACATTATCATCACCTGCTTAAATGTGGAGACCTATTTAATGAAGATATGCACCAGAGGCATGGTTATATATGTTAACCCATAAACAAAATATGGGAGACATAAAACAGCTTAAGTGTATTGTAAAAGTAGCTTTTTTTTTTTTTTTTTGGCATCGTGAAAGCATGGCTCTAACATTAGAGCTATAACAAATGACGTGGAACACCCACTGGCTTTCCAAGTCTTTTAAATCTGTCAGTTGTCTGTATCTGTATGATGTAAACATATTACTGCAACATTATAACATTGCATCTAAATGTGACTAAACATGTTTTGTTATTTGCTTCATGTCAAAGAATGTCATTGAAGTGAAGGGGAAAATTCAATCGATGTTCACTGGTGAAATTGCAGCTATATCACTTCAATACAATGTCTCATTTACGAAATTATACATGTCTAGATTAAAGTATAATTCTATGCTGTATAAAATCATTAAGGTCTATATGTTTAGTCCCTTTCTACCATCTATAATACACTCTTAAATGCAATAGGAACCTGCAGTAAAGGCAGAGCGATGGTCTTGCTAGAGGTGAGCCACTGGACGTATATTACACTCCCTATGCTCTCTGCACTCCAACTCTGATTCATATTAGTGCCATAAAGCACGGGGTGATGGCACTTTTCGACAGCGCTGGTATAAATCCCACAGTACAGAGCTGATGAAAATAAAAAAAAAAAAAAACGCTGCTCACTCAAACAAAATCAATTCCTGAACACTCTGCTCAAAACAGGCTCATTTTTGTTTTTTTGTCTCTGAGCTGCAACAGTGGCCAAACTCTCTGATCAATTCATGTGGCTTGAACAGTGGATGGAGAGCAGAGGCAGCTATAAGGTACATGCTCCACAGTGACACACAGCCAACACGGTGACCTTCATGGTATGAAGGCGTGTCCATCCAATCTTTCAGTCTCCCCCCGGGACCGTCATAAAGCACACACAGCTCTGACACCTCAGGGTGCGAGTGTAGGTGGAGAGTTATGATGTGCTGTAAAAAAAGGAAGATCTAAACATGACTGACTGTACACTGAGCAGAGTGGTTATGCTTATGTTCTATTTCACCTCTCGTGCTCTTTAGTCTTGAACCGCTGGCGTCATCACGTCTGTGTGGGCTGAGATTTACACCGAAATGGCCACAGTCATCTGATCCTGTGGTGAAAGCACATATACAAAAAGACTCCTTTACTTTAGTACCGCCAGAGATTCTCACTTATGATCGGCATGCAAATGCATTAAAATCATATGTTGCAAATATTGGAAATAATAACGCATCCACCTCTTTTATGATGTTCATATCTTAGCACACTCAGCCTGAGTCAGATGGCATGAAATGATCAAATCTGCTGTCAAATATGCTCATATACATACAGATGTCATACATTATTAGACTCCTCAAATGTTGCCTATTTGGAAATGTGTTAAAAGAAACAAATCCCAAGTTTTGCTGAATAGCAATGAAGCACAAATGTTTTCTAGGCACAGTATTTTCCCTGATTAGTGAAATAGCCTAGTTACGGGTCAGATTCAACAGATCATTTCCCAAAGACATAATATGATTTTAAAAAAAAAAAACTGCTGCATGTTTTTACCTTCAGTGTCCTTTTACACCATGATATTTCCTCCTGGCTATTTAGGGCGCAAAGTTACTCATGAGCAGAAGGGTTTGGGCTTATTTTGGATCAGTGGTGGGTTTTCTTAAGCACCAACAAACAGGCATAATTATGGACAGAATTAAGAGTTCAGCCTGGTCATGGCATTTATTGATGCAGCGGCCAAGCTCCCCCTCATGTTTACCTTGTCAACAGAGCACACAACTGCAGACTGTCTGCAGGAAGCAAAATAAATAAACAGGGCTGCAGAAGCAAATGTTCTTTATGGTCATTAATCAACAGTCATTTCAGTGAAAATGTCAAATGCGTACAGTATTTTTCAGATGGATGGTTTTGACTTCCCAGCGTTACATTTGCAGCATTTGTCTTTCACACTTGCACGGTGTTTTACAAATTTGCTCATTGCTAATGAAATCCTCCTAACATCAACACTTATTTTCCTGTCACCGCTCAGAAGTGCAGCCCGCGAAGAGGAAAAGGCGTCCTTACAGTAGGCCTGACTGTGAAAAAGAGGACGAGAGAGAGTGTTACTCAGTCAGAGTGTGTCCCAGTCTCCTCCGGATTCCTCAAGTTCGCTTCCGTGGTGTGAATATTTGCTTTTCATGAGAGCCAAGGCAGCCTGCAGCTTTCCCTTAAAAGGTTTACAGCGTCCAAAGAGGAAATGAAAAGATGCGGAGAAAAAAAGGAAAACGAAAGAGAGGAAAGGGGGATAACAGGAAAAAGAGATTTTGGCACAAAGTAAAAAAGAGATTGGTTGAGGGAAAAAGGAATCAGAGAGGTAGGACGCTGATGGTGAGACAGAACAGATTAGGTAAAGGCAGAAGGCAAGAGAAGGAGAGACATAAAGATGATGCAGCTGTCAGAGAGAAAGCCACCACTCTCTCTGCTGTTGATTATTTCTCAAGCACCCTGGCACACTGCTAATCTGAGGACGGATGGAGCTTAGTTAGTCGTTAATAGCTCTGCTGACGCCTCCCAGTGTGTAGCGACCCAGCACATTCACAGGTCAAACTATCAGCCAACAACCGCTCCAAAACAGCATCGCCATCCTCACAAATGAACCAGGGAGGTCTTATCATATGAGCAATAATATTTCAGTGTTCTGCAAACAAGCCTGACCTGCAATCTTCTGCAGCACATTTTTATTTTCTTTATTTTTTTATTTTTTTGCACAGGAAGCATTGCATGAATGTGAATCACAGAAATGAGATGGAGACAGAGCAGAGGGAAGCCAGCAGGAAATCTACCTGCCTCCACTGTGAATTTCTTTTTTCTACTTCTCCCTTTTTTCTCTCCCCGTCATCCTCTTCCTCTCCCTGTCATTTCAATTCAGGTCATTTCTCATATCCATGCACAGCCTGACAAGAAGAAGCAGGCAGAGTTTTTGCCAAAAGGCGCCTCTTCTTAATACTTTTCACAGCATTTTCATGTTTCACAAAAATTTGCTGGACATAAATTGATAAAGCTGGAGGCACCTAATGTTGTGAGATTGGGTTGTTATGCTGCAAGAAAATTGTGTGCACTTTTGATTTCAAATCATTTCTGCGGGGTTAATGAGAATGATGCTCATTTCTGGTTGCTCTGTGACCTACCCTTCATGAATTTTAACGTTCCCTTTATGTATCAGAAATATTGACGGGGTGAGTCGATACAGACTGAAAAATTTATGGACAGCGACTGGGTAGATGGGTTTGGATGCAAGGCCCTCATATCAGGTGCAGAGTGACAGGATTCAATTGGAACATGTTTCTTAAGTTGGGAGGTGATTATTGAAGGTCAGATGCTGTTAAGACTTCGTCGATCCTGGAGGAAGTGAGCACCACAGCGTAATGATTTTTTACTATGGGTATTGATTTTCGGCACTAGTTCATCAAGAGAGATATTCAGTTTGACCTTAATTCAAGTATCATATTTTCAACTTTTAGATGAAAGAGGAAACCAAGTTCATATGATCTTTTTCAACTTTGGCAAAAAAAATAAAACATGACGTTCACTGGGATGGATCATGAGGCAACATTTCTACAAGTTGATTCTCACAGGACAGAAACATAAACCACTGGGCAAAAACAGTCAAAAATCACCGTAGTGTCCTCTGGGAAATAGTCTGTAGTAATGTAAAGTGATTTGTAGTAAATGAGCTAAAACATGCAAAAACATGGACACGGCTGCGGGAGAAATGTTTTTTCTGCAAATTCTGACAAACAAGCTGTGAAAGACAATATGACCTCGCAAAGCATATCTCAACATTGCATATACATTATTAATATACGGTACTGCTGTGTGTTTCTGTATGCAAAGGCATACTGCGGGAAATAATCACAGCAGGGCAATGTTGTCAATGCTTATCCAATCAATATTAAAGCCATGGGTCAGTGCTGGTCCTAGCCCTCGGTGTATATTTGGGCTTTAGACCCTCTGTTACACTTTGTATAAGTTCACAAGGCGAACAACTTTCTCTTTCACCCGTATCTGCCTTGTGCATACTGTACACTAAAATAACCAGTGCTCCTCATTCCCCTTGTATAAGCCTGAGCTAGCTTTGGTGGCAGAAAGCGTCAAGCTGACCTCAATCCCCTCCCACTGTGGGTCACCGTCTTGCCCGGCAGAGCAGCTCTCTGGCTGTCACACGAGGCACCAATCCGGCATATTCTCAGCCCTCGCAGCGAGCTGGTTCCCATGGCCTGGGCCGATTAGGCTTGCTATTCATACCCAAGCAAAGCCACTCTCTCAAGCTCTCCGTCTCCTCAGGCGCTCTCCTCGAGGATGTGACTGGTCAAATACTTTGGACGGCAAATCTACCTCGGCTAAGCGGCTGATTAGCACGGTTGTGTCAGACAAGTGTTTGTGTGCGACCGAGTGTGCATCCCTGTGCAAATCGTGTACAACCAGCTCTCGGCAGCATCGCACTTTGACTTTCAGCAGCATCAGTGTGACTCCTGCTGCTTCGCCGTGAGCGAGGTGTTCCTCCCCATCTCTTCAACAACCATTCCAGCTTCTGCCACCCACACATCCCGCATTTAAAATTCAGAGAGCTGAACCTTCCTCTCTCTCTTCACAGCAGCCACGTCTGAGTCTGAGCAGTTGAAAACAATCTTTTACCATGGGAATTAATTAAGACGGTCTAAATCTAGACGAGTTCTTTAAAACATACAGTGCAGAATGACAGAGACTGGCAAAGAGGCTTGGATGACGACTGGAATGTGGAAGTATGTGGGTATACACAAAGGCACAAAGAGGTAGGACAGAAAAAAGACAAGGGGGTAGATGGAGGGGAGGAGAGAAACAAATACAATCTCCTATTTGTTCCATATCTGTTGTACTTTTATCAACTGTTTGAGCCTTATTAAGCTCATCTGAAGCTCCTGGTCATCAACAGACAAGGAAAGATGCAGAAAAAGATACCTTGACAACCTCTGTTGAACCACATGTCAGCTGCGTATACAGGCAAACAAGACCAGTGATGCAAAGTAACTAAATACAGTTATTCAAGAACAAGTATGTACAAGTTGAAGTACTTGTACTTTCTTCTTCTTGTCCAATATATTTCAGAGGGAAATATTGCATTTTTTGCCAAATGTAACTAACTTATAACTAACTAATATAAATTGCTGATAATAAAACACGATAAGATAAAACTGGTTGCTCAACTTTTTGGCTTTTGACCTCTTACAAAAAACAGTGTTTAGTTGGGGCCTGTTGTAGAGTTGATGAGAGGTTAAAGAGAGATTTCCCCTCCAAACCAAAGATAAGTCTGAAAAATCAAATTTGTGTAACTTTCTTCAGTGACACTTCAGTTTTACACTGTCCTTAATTATCTAACTATGCTGTAAAGTAAAAGTGAAACCAGCTACAACAGTAAAATGCTGCTTACAGATTGTTGCATTAGTATTAACAATCTAAAATATTACAGGGGGCATTTTACTGCATAACAAGTACTTTCGCACTTTAAGTATGTTTTCCTGATAACACTTCTGTACTTCTACTTAAGTAGGATTTTGAATGCAGGACTTGTAATTGAGTATTTTGCTATATGGGTAGTTTTACTTAAGTAAAGGATTTGAGTTCTTCTCCCACCACTTTCAGGGACATTGGTCTTGAGAAAAGAGTTGTCAACCATTTGGATTTGGGCCTAAAATGCTTCATGGCCACACAGTTTTTTTTTTTTTATCCGGGTTCACGGGAAAGCTTTGCTCCATAACAAAACAAGTTTACACAACCAAGATAGTGATAAGGCTCACAGCCGTGGGAGGACAAGCACAGTGGCATAACGAGCCTGCGGCGACCGCCTCGAAACAGATCCACTCACACACAAAATGCACACACAGGTCTCAGCACATCAGTGGCCTGTGTAAAGGTCACGCCTCAGCTCTTGATTGATAATGTGATATTAACGTTGATATCGTCACGCTGGTGCACAATCAAGCTGGTATTCACCGAGACAGAGCAGAACACTGAAGCGCTGCACTGAACAAAAGAAGAAGGTGTGAGAAAAGTAAAATCACTGCTTCAGCATTGTGAGGAGCAGTCACATTCGAAGCTCAGCGCCTCCCAAAAAGGTTAGGAATGCGTAAGTGAATGGTGCCCACACTACTATAAAAGTAAAATGTCCCTCGAGGTTTGGCGTGTTCCCTACACCTCAGTGCACAAGAAGTTTCACAAACACTGGCATTTTCACAGCCAACCAGCTCCCCTTCACTAAAAGGGCATTGTGCAACACACCAGCAGGACACAGGAGGAATGGGCAAACACTCAAACTCCTACAGAAGAACAGGAGGGACAAAACACTGCGATGTCCCCACCGCAAAACAAAACAGTCACGTAGAAAGAGCCTGTGAAGGCCGGAAACATATATATGGTTATGAAAATTAGATTTTGATCAGATCATGTTAGAAATATCATAATCTGTGATAGCCTCCTATTTCCTGGACGTGAGCTCAGGGCATTTTGCACGATTTTGCTCACAAGAATTAACCAAAGAAAAATGATACAAGTATCAGTCTATCGCATTTCTAACTAAATCCAATCTCAGTTATTTCAGTCCAATTATTAAGTTTCACACTCTCAAAACGCCATCACGTGAAACTGAATCTGGCTACACCAGATCTGACGCTGCACTGTATTGATTTCCAATCTATCATCAATCTATTCCTCGCAATCCTATTATGTGAACTCTCAACCCTCGTAAAGACCAAGGTGCTATGTCACATAAAAAAATGGACGCCGGTGCGCTCGGTTCTCCCCTTCAGCTGAGATGTACCAGTTCTTCACCTCAACCTGTCATGAAAGAGACTGATGTTCCTGCAGGGCGTCCCAGAGGTCAGGTGGCCATGTTCCACCACCGCAGCCCAACCTTGGCAGATGCATTAGTAGATTTAATTCCCCTCTGCCCTGCTGTATGTCTTTTAGCTGTGTGGCTGCGTGTAGCATCCTGCTGTATTTCATATTTGTCAGAGAGAGGGAAGAGCGAGCAGAGATTAATTTAGTTTGACATGTATGAAATACAGGTTCACATCCCTGAAAGGAAGGTTTATAAATTGGAGTCTCAGTTTGAGATTGCATCTCAAAATTGCTGCTTTGAAGAGGAGCTTTGTCTTGTACGAGTTGTGTGTCAAAGGAAAAAAAAAAGTTGGAGGTGTTTCAGGAAAGTGAATGTCAAAAAACATCAATAAGAAGATATGGAAAAATATTTTCTTCCGTGTAATTGAGATATGAAGATGGGAAGGAGCAGGGAGAGAAGGTTGGATAAGAGGTGGAAGATAGAGGGAGGGGGAAAGTGGAGAGAGAGATTGGAAACACACACAGTGAAGGAGAAGATGACAAACAAAGATATGAAGATAGGCAGGCGGTGCAGGAGTACACCGTGAGTGACGACTCGAGGGCATGAGCCGACAGGTGCCAGAAACATGTCACAAGATAATTCATTTCACAAGATGAGCCAATATAACTTAACCTGATTTATTTTTAAACCCCCCCATGATAATCTCAAGGAACAGTAACATGAAGGCTTAAAAAAAAAAAAAACGTTTACATGATCGCTTACATCCGCTGTGCAAAATGTCAAATTTACTATTGTGACTTCACACAATGAATGGCGAGAGGATATTCTTGTAACACTTGTAGAAGTCCTTCACCGCCGAGCTGGTCGTGACGCAAATAACAACACAAACACATCCAGCACAAATGTGTCTGCCAGGATCTCAGCCTGCTACAACTTCATCTTGCTCGCTGGTTATCCCAAATGGAGTGGGCTGTGTGCAAGAGCATGCGTGTTTCCATAAATGTAGATGCATCTGTGATCTGTTTCCCGTTCACGTGAGTAAATGAAATTGAAACGAGGAGTGGGGAAGGACTCAAACGCAACACGCCAAAAAGGATGATCGAAGAAGTATTTAATGAAGACAAAAGAAATCTTAACTAACAAAAAACCTAAACATGAATGGAGAGTTTATCCTAAATGTGGCACACAAACTGACGGGCATCGACAAAGATCAAATGAGGAAAAGAACAATCCGGCAAGGGCTGACAGAAATGAAGTGGCTTATATAATGTCCTGATTAGTAGTTGGCTGCAGCTGGGAACACAGGTGACAAGATGAGGTGGGAGTGGCTGACAGGTCAGGTGAGGCAGAGGTGGGGTGAGTAGAAAAGTACCGGGACCTGAGGTGAGCAGCTATGGCAGGTGAATAGTGACAGACTGACAGAACGTAAACAGGTAAACTATGACAGGTAAACTAAGACATGACAAGACTATAACTGACAGAACACGGACAGAAAGCAAAGACAAAGAACTAAGACAAAACTACAACGCAGAACTAAGAAACAGAACTATAACAGACTAAGGTCAAACAGAAATGAAGACTGAACTAAGACAGAACATAACAGGACAAATAAAAGACATGAACAGGACTCAGACATGACCACAGACAGGGACTGGAACAAATAAGGCAGGGAAAGACTAAGGCTGAACCAAAACACGACAGGCAGAACTATGGCAGAACAAAATCTAAGGCTGAACAAAAACTAAGGTAAACAGGGCCTGGCTGGCAGAACTGTGACAGAAATGATGGTGCACTCTGGCCATTCTTGTGCGACTAGCTCAGTATAGCTTTGGCAAAGTTTTCAGTCCAAATGAAATGATTACATTGGCGTCTTGCAGGCCTGTGACAGCAGCAGATATTGGATGTTTTTCTTTTTTGTTCCATTTGATTTGTTTCAACAAATTATTATTATTGAAAAATGCTTCTAACACTTCACCTAGCCCAGCTTTAAATATGAAGGTATATTTATATGCATGTGTGTACGCATTCATTTCCGCTTGAGAAAAACTCGACACTGGCCATATCAACAGTCACCTTTTACCCACACATACACTTCAAATTTGTGTCCAAGTTTCTCTACGCTTCATTTGAAATTGCTTCCACCCACATCAACTGTCTATTTCTCTCTCTCTCTCTCCTTCACACACACACACACACACACACGGATATTCCCTGACACTTCATGTTGCTAATGCTGGATGGAGGTTGTCATGGGAACACATCTTTGACAGTTTTCTCGGCTCACTCGCAGCAAAAACACAGAAACTCACTCAGGAGGCAGAAGAAGAAGAAGAAGTGCAGACATCAAGAGGAGAAAAACGCAACGCGGGGCAACAAGGAGTCATCAGGAGCCATCGGTGACGGACAGGTCAATGCATCGAGATACTGTGGCTGGGTGGGATTATGTGTATATGTATTTTAGACTGATCATAGTCAGTGATCACTTACAGAGTTTGGATTTTCACATCCTTTAATTTCATTTCTCTGCATTCACAGATCCTATATGAATCAGCCGAGAAGGAGCTGAAGCCGTGGCCCCTTCAGGAGCCAGAGCTGGGAGGGGAGCTCACCTTGACCCACGAGGCTCGGCCGGGCACAGCCCAAAACAAGCACAAGGAAGTTAACCCTCGTGGACATGAACAGCATCATCTCAGCTTACAGCGAATGAACTGCAGAGTCAGTCTCTCTGCTCCCATCTGTCGGGCTGTCTGTCTCTCTCTGTCCGTCTCCCCGTCAGAGATTTATGACTCTACCCAAAGATGCTCAGTAATCACATCATGGCAGCAAAACATTTGCTTATGCATGTGTGCGGTATTAATGTATATGTGTGTGTCTGAGCAATGCAAACATGCATTTCCCTCCACATCCAAGCATACGTGCAAGAGGATGAGCACGCCTTCATTTCCAATTCCATGTGTTATTTATGGGAGCTACAATGGAGCTACCTTTGACGAGTTATTTTTCTTGTCTCACTCATCTTTTTTACAGTGCAGTTTTACAGTATGTTGATGCTTTTTCAGTGAAATATGATCCTGCCTTTGTCTTTAAAACATGTAGTCAGCATTGTTCTGGCCATTATAGTACTCTCTCTATACATAATACGATAACACTATAGAAGATATACTAAACTATGAGTCACTTTCTTCTTCATTTGGTCGCGAGGCATCTGAACTTCAAACTGTACAATCAAGTTGTGTTGAGTTCATGCAGACTAGCAGATGTAGTTCTGTGCCTAAAGCTGTCAGGTAAAGACAAACCATAACTTACAGGCGGGTGGCACAGATATAAATAAGTTAAAATAGTGGGAGACTACAGCACATCGCTGTATGTGATCTGAAGCAGCTGAATCCAGAGATGTGTTTGGGTATGAAACAATGTGCTTCACTGACAACATACCACCATATTGTGCATTAACAAATACTCAATGGTCTCTTGCTAATCAGAGTGTTTTCCAACTCCTATACAAACATTATGAATAGTGTCTTCCAGTGACCATGAACATCGTGGCCCCACTTTAGGTTCATTACACAAAACAGGACCAGTTACCAGGCAACCAGCGGAGATACCAGGAAGTTACCGGACCTGGCCGAGAAATAGTCCTCGCAAGTATCCCGTGTGTACTGTAACCCTCCATAACACGGTCAGTTATCATTTTTACACTTCAGTTTTTGTGATCAGATTATACAAACAAGACATAACATGTGCTCGTAGGCAGATGACTGTTGCCTCTGGACAGATCCAGGATATCTGGTTCCCCCTGTTTCCAGGCTTTATGATAAGCTGAGTTAGTCGGCTGCTGGCTGCCTCTTCGTACTCAGCACATGTCAGAGGTGTTTCCCAGAATATGGAACTTTTTCTTCAGCCACAGTTCGATCAACTTGACAGATGTATTGTCCATGCAGTACTGTCACAAAGAATTATGAATAACACAGAAATTATTAGGATTCAATTTAGTATCATACTATTAATAAATAAGAAAATTATTTCTTGCACTTAATATCAGTAATTTTTGCAACGCCTTTTTCTTATGTTCTTGTCTTGGCAAGTAAAGTAAAAAAAATCTATTATTATTATTATTATTGGATGAAATCTCTGATAAAAGATACTCTTCACGATGGGAAATCTAAAACACATTCTTTAACGCATTGTGTGCATACAGATATAAAACATCTAAGCTGCACACGATGACCCTTGAAAACTAATTCCACGATCACAATTATTATGATGGTATGAAGTACATTAGGCGCTGCTAAGCCCTCACTTGACGTCATAGTAACAACTAACCTCACAGCATCAGTCCTCAGGTTGGCTAAGGGACGGACATCAAGGTCTGAACACAGGATGTGTCCGTTCTCTCCTGCGTTCAGACATGAAGCCTTTTGATTGTTTAACACATGTCCCCTTACATATTATTATATTATTATTATTATTATTATAACCAAAATTTGCTCGCACATGCATTTGCATTGCATTAATGAAAACAGTCATTCATTCAAGGATTCAAGGACAGACATTGTGTTCATTGTTCTTGTAAATGAACAAATTTGCATTTTAATGAGCCGTCTCATAACTGTGAAAAAGATGATATGGAAGAATATGGACCATCTATCACATTTAATTTCTCATGTGGCCTGCAGAAACACAGGTGGGCCATATTAAGCGTGAGCGGCGAAATTGTAAAAGATGTTAAAATGAGCAGCGCTTGATTATATTCAGTAAACAGCACGGCATTTGTAAGCTATTCATGTTTGCTGCTGACGTATTCACTGGAGCCTTCATACTGTACGTACTGTAGAACTGCATTCGTACGTTCTGAATAACAAACATAATTGCAGGTATCCCGCTGAGATAATCTTTCTCTTGGCCAGTGAATTAGTTCCATAAGACAAACTGAAATCACTTATGCAGAAAATATCATTTTTAATGCATAATGCAGTTTTGGGTCAAGCCTTTCCTCGGCATGCTCGTTTTTAAAGAATGATGAACGTGGACAGGAAATCTCCAGTCGCTCAGCATTTTAATGAGCGTGAACATGATGTCAGCCACCTCAGGTTTATGGGCGTAGACGTGGTCGATACACCCCCACGGAGGAAAGCTGTTGGACTGATTTTTAACATACACCTAGCGGTTTCAACAGGGAATTTTCCTCGACATGTTTTTGTAAAGATTCAGAGGGTAACATTGGATTAACTGTTTATCTCCTTGTGCTGCCATTGTGAATTTTCCAGGGGCTTTTCTTGGTCCCATTATTTGTTATGTCATTAAGTATCTCGTTGACTGATCGGTCTAAACTTAAAACAAACGTCTGTGCATCAAATAATATTTTCTGCAGAAGTCAGCATTTTCACTTTGTCTTTCACATCAGTTTTTAGGTTCTGGAGACTTGATTGCATGTTCACCAAATTATTTCCATTTTTTTACACTAGATTTGAATACACTGCGTATTGGAGAGCATGAAACAGACTTGCTTTTTGCACTTCTTATTGATTCTTCATTACTACTGTGTATGTGACAAGTATGAACTGACTTGTATCCTCGTGAGTAAGCGGGCTGAGGCACATACAATCAAACAACCTTATTATGGGCCATTATCTATTGTGTTACAAATTTAGAAATTAGCCCCACTTAGGTTTCGTCGTATTAAATATGGCCTCCCACCCAGAGAACTGATGAACACAACAGAGCTGAGAGCTTTAGGACACAGGATAACACTTGAGTGAGATGTGGACTAATCAGTATTAATCAGCTATGCATGACTTCAAAAGCGACCTCTCCATCTGAAGGCTGTGCACTTACACCGTATTCACACACATGTGGAGAGAAGCAGGGCCGAAGAAAAAATGGCGAATGGCTACAAGACAACAAGGAAAGCATGAATATACAGCACATCAACAACACACACATACTGCACACAGAAAGATGTCAGCTGCTTTTTGATGATAGGAGATGTCAATATTTTCCCTCCAGGGGTCTTCAGATGAGTGTGACATGGGAGGGCCTCTGGGAAAGGTCAGTGCAGCTCAGAGCCCCGGTGGGGCCACGTCAGATGCAACAGTGAGGGATCAAAAGTGAGGATGTAGCCCACCAGTGAGATCTCGCAGTGGGGTATCAAGGAGGGCCGATCCTGTCGAGGTGGGGGATGAGGAGAGAGGAGAAAAAAGGGAGGCTGTGATAGAAGAGCTTGAAAGAGAAGTGGAGGAGATGGGCGTGCAAATCAAATCATAACCCGCGTTTGCTATTTACATTTCAGAGCCAATTCTTTGGGTCTAATCCGTGTCAATTTTTCAGTTCTTTTTCAGCTTCAGTGAGGATGTTGTAACTCCAGCAAGTGTGAAATTAACTCTGAAGCATCTCATCTCATCTCATCCAAAACTCAAAGACATGTGTGATTGTAGGTAATGAAGCTACTCCAACCTGTGCCCACTAACTCACACAAAGATGCAGTGAGACTGTCTGACTGAAGGGCTGAGGCGTCAGTGGACATGCATCCCTCAAGTCAGAGGGACAGACAGTACCATACATTTGAAAAAGGGAAGATGGTGGGTTGTTCAATTTAAAAATAAGCTATTATTACTATATGTGTCATACACAATTCATTCAAATTTCTTTTTAGAACATTTCAGTCCAGTAAAATTCATTTAATCTTGAGGGACGTAAAGTCTACTAGTCTCGATCACGTTGAGATGAATGAATAGATATTTGTTTTGTTCAAATGAGAACAGGCTCAGCCACAGACATGGGCCGTTACAATGTGCTATTTTCTCTCTCACGTCAGAAGATTTGTCATGACCACATAGTGAAGGTTATTAAAACTGGCGCAACACTTTCATATGTAGGATGAAATAGTTGTGGGCATCTGTGATTATTCCCCCTCATCCATACTGACTGTAAGGAGATCTCCTCCTAACATCCATAGTCCTCTTTGTGTGCAAAAATACATTCTAGTAGTTCAGCTCAAAATATATTTCTATTTAAATATTTGTGATATATGTTGTATTTTCTATATATACAGCTGAGGCTGATGGGAAGGTCATTAGTCTAATGGGTATTTAATCATAAAACAAAAGACTGGACAATTTCATATTATTGATCTGATGATGGCATTAGATGAAAATTAATGAGCAAAGTGATTACAATTCATTGACATGAACATATCAAATTTCATGACAATAGGTCCAATAATTGTTGAGACATTTTAGTTTGGAATGAAGCGGTTGATCACAAATCAAAGTTAATTTCAAGTTTTGCGGGAAAAGTAATCTTTTTTGAATCGACATTTGACATGGTTTCAAATGTACACAGTCTCCTGTATGTGCTATTAAGGCGTTAAAATTGCTTGGATTTTTTTGTGATTCATGCAGCAGACAGAGCCTAATAACCGAGATTTTCTCAGCCGTGGCTCAGCTCCCTTGTTTACATGTGTACATAAGATGGATCTGAATCGCAGAAGTAGAACGATCATCAGAAAGAGAACAGAGCGCCTGAAAGCTTAAAATGTCTCTTTGGAGAGAAAACCACTGCCAGCGCCATGAATCATCAAATTCAAAAGGGAAAAAGAGAGTAACACTTAAAACTAAATCATCTAGTTGTTGCCTGCATGTAAAAAAAACACAACAGTGACAAGGGAGAAAGAGGGAGGAGGAGAGCGATAACAGCAGCGCGTCTACGTCATCGATGAAAGAGTAACCGGACCCATGGGGCAGAGGGGATAAATAAAGGAGCGAGGAGTGTGGGTAATATTACCCACATCTCCCCTCTGCTTGTGGCCTTGCCGCCTGTCATGCTCTGCTGGGCAGTGATGTCACTCAGACGCCAGAGAGGCTCGCTCGCCCTGCCCCGACATACACAAACACACAAGGGCTATGTAAAGAGCACACATACTGCAAATACTTCATTATTAAACACACCACATATATATTTATACACACACAAAACACGCATGCACAGGATTCCTCATTGATATCGAGCTGGTCAATAATTCATTGTCAATGCTTCAACTGCCAACAACTGACTTTCACTGTTTGTTTTTCTTCTGCTGCATCTGTGGCTGCACTGTCATCCACATAGTTTCAAATGCTGTTAACAATAACCTTTTTCTAACATTCAGAGCCAAACTGCAGCGCAAACAGAAAGAGAAAGGTGGGAGAAAGAAGGTAGCAGGGAGGATGTGAGATTCAGGTTTCCTCCTATTCCACAAACAAGACTACACACTTCTGTACTTCAAAAGCTCTCCCTAAGTATAGGAAAGGAGAAGGAGAGGGTGAGAGAAGACGGGGATCTGACGGGTTTGCACCCATATATAACCTCTGCCTCACTGCTAGCCAGCACATGGTGTCACACTAAACTGCGTCCCTGCTCTCAACCCTGGTTCTGCCCCCTCAGCACTTTAGTCATTTGCTATAAATAGGCATACACACACACACACACTAAAGCCACTAGCCCATTTAGTCTGTCTACTTTTATTTTTTAGCTGAAGAGATTTAAGCCGCGATGAGGCCTCACCTGCGGGCTCGTGTTTTGTTTATGGCGTGCACACTGCGCTCGAAGAACGCTGTGGTGCTTTGCTGTGTTGGCCCAGAAAATACTTAGCCCGGCTCGTCACAGTGAAATACTGCGCACCTCCACGGGAGGCCAGAGGCACTCTCACCAGGACCGAGGGAGGCTTTTAAATCACGTGCGATCATTGATGCGCACACACAGAGTGCAAGCAGACAGGGGCAGACAGAGGGACATACTGTGTGTTATAATAGTGAGTAAGAAAACACAGTCTTTTTTAAGATAAAACATATTCTACTATATTACCAGTTCAGGACATGGTGGCTCAGTATTAGAATTAGCAGCCAAGACATATGTATATGGAAGGTTCATTTCTTCGAGGCTGAATCTTTTATAAACTCCCGCTGTTCAATCTTTCTCTACGTATTAAATAGTTTTATTGCCTTATATAGTGTTCAGGATTCAAAAGGTTCACTTTGTTGGTGGAACAGTAGAGCGACTGTGTGGTGCTGAACCTGCTGCATCCACAACAAACAGCAGAGGACTAAAGGTACACACAGCAGAAAAAGCCTCTGTTGTGGTAGATTGACTGCACATGTGTTCTCAGATACAACTGTATGTGTATTTAATAGTAGCATCAGTAGTTCTCTGTTTCGGCTGGGTCGGGTACATTTTCCCCCTTTGGGTCTTTACTCATCCCGTGTGAATTTTGGAAGAACAGGTCCATCAGGTTGGTTTTCACTGACGAAGAAATTCTCTGGCAGACATGAAGTGATTGATTTTACACTTCTGGCAGCAGCACCAGGCGTCGTTTGGAGCGAACAGAAGAGGATCCCGTGGTTAAAATGAGGAATGAGTCACGCTGGCTTAATAGACAAAACAAAAGAGCAAAAGTACCAACGCACACTCAGACGAGAAATCCGGGCAGATGTCATGGCCTTGACAGTAGTGGAGGAACCCCCGAAGCTTTGAATGCTAATGATCAAATATTTGAGTGCTTGTACTGTCTCTCTCCACAGGCCTGCAGAGACTATCATGCTTTGGAATAAGGGAATGAAGGGAAAACAACATGAAACCACTCACACAAAAAGTGTGCTGATGCAGACACATGCATACTTCTTGTTTACCAGGCCTTTCAGCTGAATTACTTGCATGAGGGAGGGGCGTCCTCGTAGTATGTAGCAGATGCATCTCTTCCCTTCTCGCCATATTTTTCACTTCGGTGTCATCTGGTGAGCATCTCCTCTTTCTCCTCTCTCTCTCTCTCTCTCTCTCTCTGTTGACTTCCTCTCTCCCTCCCCTCGCCCACCTGTTTTTCGAGACTTCTTGGATTTCTCACCTTCCTCGCTTTGCTTTCATCCAGCCTCCTTCACCACTGGCCAAGAATGACTCCAATTTTGAAGCGTCGCCCAGATAACCGCTCCACCGCTGTTGATATAACACAGGCATCCTTCAAAGTATTGCAGCTATCACATCTATGAACTGCGCCTCATGGATGCGCTTCATGAGGGTACAACAAGTTATGAAACTGTTATAGAGACGAGAAACACGTGCTGTAAAAGCAGTGACGTTGTCTCTCTTCCCTCCTCTGAAGTTCTTCTCTGGGCTCAACATCAGCATTTCGAGCACAGTTTTCAGGTCAAACACATGAACCGATTAGTCCATCTCACTGTCAATCATCATATCATCCTGGTCCCTGTCAGCAAAATGATGTTTTTGTAAATAACTCCCATTCGAGTAGTTGACCTCTGACCCCTATGAAATCTATGAAGTTAGCGATATGGTTTGATTTGAGTAAAACCTGAGCAAAAGCTCCTTTGAGTTAATCTTTGTTGTTTTACTTTTCAATTCAATTAAATTCCACTCAATTCAAAAAACCTTATTTGTCCCCGGGGGGCAATTCCAGGCAAACAAGAGCAAACACAAGTGAAGCAAGCAAAAGCAAAAACAAAGCAGTGGCAGCTTTAAAAAGGAACAGTGCCCAACAAGCCCTTTAAGCTCGTACTTCCTGTCAGTTGTAGATTTTATTATAAGCCATTCATTCTGTATACTTTACATTTATAATAAGAAATCTTGAATGCATCAAATGAATCTTCAAATAGTCAAAATGTGGAATACATATGAAAGCCACCGAGAGACTTTGTGAGGCTCATAAATGCAAGTAGTACAAAAATACTTTTTTTTACTTTTTTCCTGGAACGAAAGAATCTTCAATGTGTCTTACTCTTTGAAATTTGTCTGCTATTTCATTTTTTTAATTCGTGAAGCACTTTGAGCTGCATTTTTTTGTGTGAAAGGTGCTATTTAAATAAAGTTCACTATGATTATACATAATGTTACACAACGTGCACACTTGTTTTCCCTCTTTCTCTCTTTTTCTCCACCATCATCATCGACTAAACATTCATTTATTCACAATCTGTAGCTGGTGTTGAAAGTACTTTTTGCCCCCCATCCATTGGATACGGCTCTGGCACAGGAAGTTGGGATCAGGTCTTCTTCCTGCAGCATCCCAGCTGTAATGCAGAACAAGCCTGGCATGTTACACTCTCAAGAATCCCCTGTCTGGGCTGCAACACGCTCTGTGACGTCAGGAAGCTCTTTGTATGTGTGTGCAGGCCTCGCCGTGAGCCCACGCATGGCTTAAGAGGAGGAGGGGTGGGTGAGGTGGGACAGAGGGACGGAGGGAGAGACGGAGGTGGGAGGTGGGTTTTACGCTGTGATGTAATTTCATGGAAATTGTTATGTGTGGTGATGCTGCATCCTATAGAAGCACTGAACAGCACAGCCTCCTACTGGCTGAGGAAAAGACCACATGAACCCAACAGAAAACAGGATGCTTCTGTTGCCATTTTGCATTTAGCAGCACAGTATCCTGGTCTTGAGCATCAACAAGCCTTTGTTTTTGGAGTGAATGCAGCCACCCACACTGATACACGTCTCACTGGAGGCTGAGGACGTCATATGAATCAGGTGTATTCTGGTGTATTCACTTTTTTTTTCATTATACTAAATCCTAAAAAAAAAAATCACATACAGCGTTTATGTGAGCTTTAAGCAGGATGATGGAATAAAGAACTGACCAATAAAAGCTTGGCGTTCAACATCTTTTCTTACCAGAGATTAAAATCATATTTGAATGGGCCCACTGTGGAACTGAGTGGGCGCTAATGCCTATTTTGGAAAATACATACACAGCGCCATCTAGTGGTGATATTGGTCAATTACTTTGAAGGAGTCAGTAATGTGACTCGCTGCCTGTATATTCAATTCTAAACAGAGTATTCGTCACTCACCCTCGTCAATAGATGCAGTAAGGGATGGGTTTTAAGTTACTGAAACATTTCTGCAGACAAGCAAATGGGACATAAAGTGGCGTGTGCATGCAGTTACAGAAGATGTAACAAAGAAGCACATTGGTTGAAGACTTGTTTCTTATGCAAGTCAGTATTTGTAGGTCAATTTTTTACTTTTTAAAATCATGATTACATGTCAGCAATGCACTGTAGGACTATGTTTTTTGTCATCAACAAGAATAAGAACTCATTAAATATTTTAAGTATTAATTAAAGAGTTTAACTTTGAAAACACTGAAGTTAATCTCCTTCATCTGGACTGTGTGGTTGTGATTTGGTCAGACTGGACTGACACTGACAAAAGAATCAAACCAAGATTCATTCAAATGCTGCTGAATCCTGATTGGTGCACAGAAGTAGGTGCTTTTAAAATTAAAAATTTGACTGACATTTATAGAAATACAAAAAAATATAAAAATCTCTAAAATGAAACAACTGCGGGAATTCATTCCTAATGGCAAAAAGCTGATAGACAAAATGTGTTTACAGGGCCTTTAACATCACAAGTGGGGAAACAAAACTGCATGAACGAATTTAATAAAAATGAGACACGAGAACATACATTTCTCCATGAAACTGAGTTTAATAGATTGTTAAAAATAAGGCTATGATGCTGTTTTAGCAAACATTGACCAGGAGGAACCACCGTTATGGCATCCAGATACACCCGGCACGACGGGTAAATGTGGCCAATCTCTGGGGTTATTATTACAGATGGACACACAGTGAGCACACATCTGCAAAATCAAACACACACTGACAAATGTGTCTTGCGTTCAGACTCCTACATGTACACATGTACTGTACACACATACACACATATAGACATCCACCCCACCCAAAACGGTGGCAATAAACAGAGATTTAGCTGAAAACGTAGCAGTGGTATCTCAAAAAAACAAAAAAAAACTAAACATGCATAGCTTAGTAGATGAATGTGTTTTGTTCCACCAAGTTATTGTTTGCACACTTTGATCGCACGGTTTGTCAAAAATTTCCGACATGATTACATTAATTTCGTTTATTTAACCATTATTAACAATCACGTAAACTCGTTGGACTATAACAGCCTCCTGTTATATTTTTGCTCATGTAGAAAGTTACATTCAGAACCAAGATAGGCTCGATAACAAAGGAAATAAATACTGGAATGGCAAAAACACAATATAAAGTTACTAAATGGACTGAAGACCAGTCTTGGCCCGACTTTTCTGATATAAAAACAAATTAAAACACTGCTTAATATTTGTATCCTGCTATGGTGTTAAAGTCATCATAAAACACTCATTGCTTAATAAAAGTGTCTCACACATGATTATAAAACACATATGAAGCCAAAAATAAGAAAAATAACAATAGTTGCTTTCCAGGCCTCCAAACATATTTTCAACAACCAAACAAGGAATGATGAAGCAATCAGGAGACACTGGCTTTAGTGCTGTGTGCATTTCCATTAGAAGGTGCCACACAAAATGTTATTCTTAGTCAGATGATCCCTTATTCAAGCTTATTTCCCAATAGGATGACACATGTATACCCTCAAATTATTAAACTCACAAGACGTTAAAAGAAAATAATGAAATAGTTTCACGGTGCTTCTTCTTTCGTCCTTTGGTTACTGGGGTGTCACCTCGCTGGAAATATTTGTACATTTTTGTTCCCTTCACACAATTAGCACATAGTAGTGTAGTGTACAATACCATGGGTGTTCTTCCAAACGACTCACATGTAACATCTTAAAGTGCCAATGAGCTGAAGCAAACAGGAAGCACCACGCTGGTGGCACAGGCAGATCTTTCCCACGCAAAACAAGACGAGGGTTTTAGTTTTTAAATGTCCGAGCAGGCACACACACACACACACACACTTGGACGAGGATACAGGATTTCCCCATGCAGGCTAATGGTAACCTACAGTACGGTAAGCTGGTTCTTCTAGTTCTAGGAAACCTTTACGTACCCAAACTGCTTAGACGTTACTCATATCAGAAAACAAAAACATGTGGGGCTTGGTGTCATTCAATATTAACACGACCTTCTCAAGCAATGTTTCATCCCACAGCTTTTGCTGAGTAAAAGCACATTTAATTTACCACTGGTACGTGCAAGCTGCTTTTCTAGTAATCAGACAACACAGTGGAGTAATCAGCCTCAGAAAAACACATTCAAAAAAATTGAACCTTGTGAAATTTTGTATACATTTTGAATAGTAGGTATCGTGTTTTGACACCTGGCCCCGATGGTAAAGATAATAAAAATGCTCAACACAGGAAAGACTTCAGTGAATGCCTACACACACCTGATGCTCACACACATACAGACATGTGGTTTACAAATGTAAAAGTCTTATGTGTAGAATATAAAATATACTTCCTGCTTCTTTTTTAATGCTACAAGCGCTTTTTCCCTTTTCTTTTTCTCATCTGGAGACAAAGTCTGCACATTACCTGATCAAACTGATACCTGATCAAACTAACACCTTCAGTCACATTTCACCTGTGTGCACCAGCTTTTCCAACATGCAACCCAGCTCGAAGGGAACACTTGGACCTTGGACGGATTCTTTAAGCAAACATGAACCTCACCATATCTATTTCAAATTCATAAAGAATAAACTGTACAAAACATGGACTAAAAATAATTGTTTTCTTTTACAAAGTAGTCAACTACTCAGGCATTAAGAACAATCAGTAATATCAAATTAAAAACTTCGAGAAGGGCATGCGGGGGTTGGTGGGCGGCTCTGGCATCGACACAACAGTCTGTGATTTTTTTTTTTTTTTTTTTTTCAATCATGAGAGGTTGTGACCTGCCAGACGATGAGGTGGCTCTGCTCGGCCTTGGTAGGTGCTGATTGCTGGCTGGATGCTGGCTCTGATAAACCATCCAACTCTCCGCCTTCATCACCTGAGGAGGACGATGATGAGCCAAACACAGTGGAGACATTAGACCTTGGTTTAAGTCATTTTAATAGTGAAAAAGCTTTATTGCTTCTACTACTTCTTGGCTTCACCCAGTTGAATACATTTTGCACTACCTCTGTGCTTCATCAGTATATCAGGTATACTCACCCATTCTGAAGTCAATGTAGCCTTCGCCCCCACTCATGACCAGGTATGTTTTGGTCTCAGAGGTCGCTGTGTCAGAGGATTCAGATGCAGGATCATCAGAGCCTGAGTCTGCAGTGCCTGGAGGAGGCATCGCCTGGCCTGTGACAAAAAGTCAAATATGTTTACAAATATGAAAAACCTTTGCCATAAGTGCCATTTTCACTCCACTAATTTTCAAATTTAGTTTAGTTTACTTTATTAAATGTCAAAAAACACCCATCCCGGTTTCCTAAAGTCCAAGGTATTCATTCTTCAGACATCTTGATTTGTCTGACCAACAGTCCAAAACCGAAAGATATTTAATTTACAATGATACAAAACAGAAAAGCAGCAAATCACCTGGCACGGTGGCAAAAAACTTGACAGCATCTCGATGTCCGTGGAAACACAGCTGGGCGTGGGCCATGGAGCAGTACGGCACGAAGCTGCCTGCCATGGCACAGTCTGAACTGTCATCACCATAAACCCGGACAGCAGTGCCGGGCCGATTTGGCACTATTCCCGTCGTCTTGTTGGCTGCAGAATGAGAGAGAAATGAATTAAAGCTATTGACGCCACAAAGTGCATTTTATCTTTCTGTCTCATGTAATTTTGAATAATTCTGTCTATTTTGCTGTGTCGTATTAAAGCAGGGAAGACTTCAAAACAACTTGTGCGGGGAGGGGACTGTGAACGAGACGAAAGATGAGGTCATGGATGAGACGATCAAATCTCACTCTCTGACAGCAGGTTGAGAGCGGGAAATGTACAACAGAGTGTGAAAGTGATTTCTCATCCAGAAAACTAGACAAAGCAGGGTTGTGACTGCACGCAGTCTCTCAGACAGACAGCAGGGCAGACTGCGGGTTCATGTCAGTCTGACAACAGGGAATTCTGTCTCAATGTTTTTGAAAGCATAAACAAAGTGAGACACCCGTGCCACAAGAGAGCTCTATGCTTGTGACCACCGAGTGGAGCCTGTGGGAGAGAAGCTAAAGGTTAAACAGAGAGAGGACCCAGCTCTTCCCACATTTTCACACTCCATGACAAGAGCAGGTCACGACAAAAAGCAAGACACATAGTAAGCGTAAACATTACATTTAACAATTTATCGATTATCAAAATAGTTGGTGATTAATTTTTTTTTTTCATTGCAGCTCTACTCCAAATATAACAAAATTTGCCTACTGCCACCTCAAATGATTGGTAATTAACATATTATATTGTGTTTGTTTAATGTGGTATCAGTCTTCTCATCTAACTCTCTGTAAGAAAGCGAAGGAGTGTATTTTATTTTTCTTTAAGCTACACCCTGTCAGAGTCGACACACAGAGAACAGAGATTCATTCGTACTCAAGATCACACTGTCAAAAAATGATGAGTTTGGGGCATGTGATACCTTCAGACAGCGGGATGGAGATGATGACACCATTTCCTGTCCCCACCCACAGTCGACTGCAGGACACCATCAGAGCTGTGATTCTCACAAACGAGAAGCCCAGTTTACCCGTACCTGCAACACACACGCAGAACACACACTTGTTTGTAATTTCAATCCATGTGCAAAAGAGGAGGCTAGAGGATTTTTTTTTTTTTTAAAAGCATGCATACCCAACATCTTGCTGACGTAGGGCTCGATGTCCACGTCTTGGAGGTGCTGGTAGGTGTGGGCGTGAAACAAGCGGAGGGTTGAGTCCAGTCGGATGGACACCCAAATACCGTCTCCAACCCAGGCCAGTTGCCTCACCTGACTCTCCTTACGAGGATGAGCGTCAAAAGACTTCTGTTCAGACATGAAAGATTGGTGTTAGAATATTGTGGAAATGTTAAATGCAGGATTCTGAATTGTTATAGATAAAACAATATTACAATAAGGTTTAAAAGGTTGTAGTTGACTGGAAAAGAAACTTCATTTGAGTATATATTGACTATAGAGACAGCTGTACCTCTATCCTCATGGCTTTAGGCTGGATGACGTAGATCTTGTTCCTATAGCCGCACCACACCTTGTCATGGACTACTGTCATACAGCGGATAGAGTGGTGGGGCCGGCCCAGATCCAGCAGGTGGTAATTGGTTAAATCCCACTGACCATCTGCTTGGGAGAACGAGAGAGGGACTCAAAGAGACTTGAGAACTGATGATTTGCCAAAAACACCTTCCACGGTCTAAGCACTACAAAAAATGTTAAATAATAATAATGTTAAATATGTTCTTTGCTTCCTCAACTTACCAATGCCTCTGTGGAAAATTGCTAATGTCCCATCTGCCAAAGCGACGAGGACTCTCCCTTTAACATGTCTGTAAAAAGAGATAAGAAACTTTTTTTCACATTTTTCCCGTAAGTATAAATCACTTCACAACTGAATTTAGGGCAGACTGTATTCGTTCTGCTAAGAAGGTGATTGGCTGCAATCTGCCATCCCTCCAGGACCTGTGCGCCTCCAGGACCCTGAGGCGAGCAGGAAAGATTGTGGCCGTCCCCTCCGAAGATTCTTTTTGAGACACTCCCCTACATCAGGACCTAAAACCTCACGATGAACAGTTTCTCCCCAACTGCAGCTGGCCTCATCAGGACCCCCCACTAACATGGACTCTTAAAAAACTTGATTCTGATTCTGACTTTGTACTCACACTATGCTGAGGATGGAGTCTTTCAGCTTGATGGCATGGAGACACTTCCTCCATCGAGCCACAGATGAGTGGACATACAGACTTGAGAGGGGGAGGCAGAGAGATGAAGAAAGGCAGATCAGAGTACAATACTGGCTTATGAGAGTGGAGTGCAAACTAAATGAGAAAAACAGAGCGGGTGAAAGTATAAAGGGATATATTTGCTCAGAATGAAGATGTGTGATAAAATTATCTGACAAAAACAGAACCTTTATTGATTTAAAACTTGATTTCATAAAAATCTTCAGTTGCATATTAATAAGTAGAGTAAATGCTCACACCAGTGCAAATGTCACTTTCATCACCTCACTTTGATTTCAATCACTTAAATCATCCTCTTGGTTGTGTGAGAGCCACCCCTGATATTTTTCTGCTGTACTAATAGCACCCCCAAGTGGCTGTTGTCCTGCTCACCATCCATTCTGAGCCCCCAGCCACATGGTGGGGAGGGCGCTGCTCATCCTCAGGACTTCCCCCTCTGATGGGTCCGATTCTTCTGGCAAGGAAGTCACGCCATCCTGCCCAGAGCCCCTGGATTATAGGAGGCAGAAGGTTCACCAATGTTTCAAACGTAGCCTTCATAAAAAATTGTAACACTTTTGACAAACATATACACATTAGATTAGAATTACAACCCCGATTCCAAAAAAGTTGGGACACTGTGTAAAATGTTGATAAAAGACCCGACTATTTGAGAAGTGATAATCCAGAACATTGCATTGCTCACCTTTGTGTGTCAGCAGGAGAGGGGTCAGTGGGTCCCACCCCGAGTGGGTCGGTGAACACATGCTCTGTGTAGATTCCTGGCTGGCTCTGGTCTGCGCCCTGCTCCTCCTCTCCTTCCTCTCCTACACCAGCGTTGGCCTCAGTCGCTTCCGTTGCCTCTTCTGCCGTAGGAACGTTGTCTTCTGCTGGACTGGTCTCTCTGGACAGCTCCACTGTGGGCATCATGGATCACAGGGTTAATCAGAGGGTAAGTTAACCCACTTCCCCTCACTGACCTTAACACTGGCAACCCTGCATAAATGGTATCACCAAGCTGGTTATCAGCCAACTCTGGATTTTCCAATCCAGCTGTGAGCATGTTCACAGGAAAAGGTGCAGTTCTTAAATACAGCAAATCATATGTTACATCTTCAGGACCATGAGTGGAGTAATTAATGGGATTTAAAAGTGTGATATCTGCAGGGAAATAAAGCTGCAAAAAGTGATTTACAGCCAGGTGCAATAAGCAGTTGTAGAAACAGAAGGAATGATATCCAAATATTGAAAGTAAGGCTGAGGCTATAAATAAGTATGGGATTTATTACATAGGCCTTTTTAAATACAGTTGGCATTTTCAAGAATTTTCAGTGGTTTGGAGCCAGTTTATTATTATTTAATCTCTGCAGTGACATTTTGGTGCTCTTCTGCTACATGATAAACAAACTATTACTAAGAATAATTATGACTAAAACAGCTAAAAGTCATGAAAGGATGCTTCTGCTGCCAAAACAGAGAGGAAAACTATAAATACAAATAGTTCAAAAAAGGCCTGAGGAAAAGAAATGAACGCCTGCAGGCTGATCTGACATGAATAAAGCATCAATACTGAGCTTGTTAACTCTAAGTGGAAATATTTCCTAATAAAAAGTGACAGGTGGCATACGTTTTTATTTCTAATTACTATCTGATTCTGTGTAAAAAGAACACTCAAAGTGACATCATGTTTCACTGTCAGGAATCAGTGATATTATTTAGGCTGTTAGTGTGGTAAATTATGATGTCATGGTTTTAAATCTAGAGTTAACACATAGTTCAAAATTGTTCTATCTCTGACATAGTTATTATGGACATTAAAGTAATTCTAATGATCAATTAAAATTGTTGCTGTTGCTGTTTGTCACCTTGTTGTAAAATCAGTGTCTTTGTCCTGTAGGAATCGAAACGACATTTTTCAAGTAAGCTAACTGTTTTCATAAGTTGTAGCTAGTGGCCCCCATTGTGTCCAAGGCTGTAAAACAAATAAGGACATCTCACATATCAAGGCATTTTCTCTGCAGGGAACTACCTGAGCCAGAGATGCCGCTCTGCTCGGACGGCTGGTCAGTGAAACCTGAGCTGGCCGTCTGGGGGATGGCAGTGGTCCCCTCTGCTGCCATGGCACCATCGCTGCCTGTGGAGCCCATACTGGCCACACTGCCAGCCAGTGACACCCCATCACCTTGATTAGCCTCCAGGTCTTGGGGTACCTCCTCGCCTGCTGGATAATCTGTCTCCAACACACCTGAAAAACATCACAAACCTTAGAACCAAATTCAATGCTGATAGAATCGAAAGAAATTATGCATTCATGGATGACAAAGAGAAGGAAACCCAACCCACACAAACAAACAATCAGCCTACCTGGCACACTGGCAATGCAGACCACGTGGGTGTTGCAGGCGTAGAAGCTGTCAAGTAGGTCAGAGGGCTGACTGGCGTCCAACACCATAACCTTAGTGGAGGAGTGAGTGCTGGTGCACACCCACACCATGCTGGACATCTCGTCCTGATGGACCAGCTCCTTCTCCTGCTCCACTTTCTCCTGGTCCTTACAGACAACACAAAGTCAGGCAACAGTCTGGACGGAATTTAAACCAAAATCTGAAGAACTTTCTGAACTCACAGTGCAATTCCTGTTTAAACATTATTGTAATACAAAAAAGCACAACAGGATAACCACAGCCTCTTCCTTACATAACCTGCCCTTACCTTACTCTCTTGCTCGAGCTGGTCCAGGCTACTCTGAGAACCCTTCGTCTGCTTACTGAGCTCTGATGAGGGTACGGTCCTTCCCCCAGACAGGTTGACCCCTGCAGCACACCATAGCTTGGAGACAGAACACATTATAAATATCTCATTTTCTTCACAGTATGCTGCATGTATTTAAATATGATCTAGTTGTTGACCTTCGTACCTTCATAGAAGCATCTTTCTGATCCAGAGGTCTAAGGTATACCGGCACAGGTAAGTTCATTTTGTTCTCCACCTGTCCACCATTTGCCACCTGTCAAGGTATAAACAGCACGAATGATGACTTTTAAAACCAATTTCCACCCAAATTGAGACGAAAAAAGCAACATCATCAACACTGCCCCGAGTCAGCATCTCTCTGTAACATTCTGCACATAGGCTGACATCAGTTTGAATGAGCCATTGCAAAACATGGTCCAATGTCCAAATTTCTACTTCTTCATTATGACTAAGTCAAATCTGAACACACACATGATACACATGTACATTGATCATTATCAGTGATCCAATGAAAAACAGCTGTATTTTCTTGCAGCATGATTCCTATTCAAACCTTCATTTCATACCTTGTATTTGCTGGGCAGGCTCCAGCCGTGTGCAGTGACTCGACCATCCTCCTTCTGCATGTGGGCCTTGACCTGCCTGTACTGGGCTCTCTTCTGCTCTTTACGTGATGGTGAACTGCACTGGTCTTTTCTACAAGAAAGAGCAAAGAGGGAAAGACATGATCAGCTTACAGATACATGTAAATTAATGCAGGCCATTAGGTGAAAATAATAATCAGAATGAGTCATAAATCATCAAACCCAAATGTCTTGCATGGTAATGTTTACCTTATTTTAGAAAAAAATTAATTCATTAAAATCATTCTGAACAGAATTTCCCTGATGATGAAATACACCAAATACAAATACAGAATACATCAAACAGTGACTATGTTACTCACTCTTCATTGAGGAAGTCAAAAGTCTTGGACTTCTCTGTGGGAAACTGGGAGAAGGTGCTACTCCTCTTCACCAGGCTACCTGGGGCGTTGTATTTCACGTTGGACTGGGACTCCACCTTCTTTATAGCAGGGGCGCTGGAGGAGGAGCTAAACAGTCTGCTGAAGCTGCAGGTGGCAAAGTTACAGAAAGCCAAGAGGGGAACAGAGCAGACAGGAGTGCAGGGAAAAAGCAAGGTAGGGGGTCACCAACCAACCGGACAACCAAGGAACCACCACCAACATTTGTGACGATATAGCAGTGACGTAAGGCATGCTGGGAGTCGTGGAACAGCTGAGCACTTCCTTTCACAATTAACTGGGACTGCTAACCAAATCCTGTCTCTAGTACCAAGTATTAACAGTATATTTTGTGTGTACTTTTACACCACTACAAGGTAGCCATGTACTGAGACTAAGGTGCAATTAGGACTAAAACAATACCTAAGCAAAGTCTATCTGAAAAGTAGCATATATCCCTGAATAAATAGTTATAATTATACCATTTAGCATGCACATATAAAAGTTAAATAAACACAAAAACAGTTCAAGAAAAGCTAATAAAATATCTAATCTCTGAATCATTATTTCAAAATGTTGTTTGAATCACACTGTCCTGTACAATTTACACGTTGTATATCAACTATACAATCAATCTTTTCATGCAGAAAAGATGGAAAAATTTTGTTAACATATTTCACTCAAATCACTGCAGACTGAACACTGATGTGTCCCCAGAGATTTATGTGTTTTCATTTCCCACCACTGTGCTAAAACTGAAATCCATTAACAAATGGAATCACTAGCTTACTGGGTTTTTTGTTCAATATTTCCTTTATATCTATTCAAACGCCTGAAAAAACAAACATCTACTAAATCTGTTAAAAATTCATAATAAAAAAGCATTCTGATCTGCAGCAACAACCTGACTTAAGAGAGAACATGTACGTGTATTTAGGCTGCTGAGGGAACTCCATCCCTGTTTAGCTCCCTGCGAGCAAACGGAGCAGGAAAACATCAAAAAGGCACACAGCAGGCGGGAGACAGGAAAGCCCGGGGCACAAGGAGAGTCATGTCTGAGCAGTTTGTGATAACAACAACTGATGCACTGCACGTAGAGAAAATATCATGGATAAAGACACATCAAAGTTGGATCTGTTGTAATGGAGGAGCAGTTCTGTGTCAATGGAGGGAAAGAGAGGTTTGGCTGGGAGAAGCTTTATTAAACCATCTTTACCTAATGCTGCCAATTCAATAGAACATCCCGGAGAAGATGAGAAAAAAAATGTATTTGAATATTTGAGAGAAAATGTCAAAGGAGTCAACTCGGAATATGTGCATTGACCTCAACAGGCTGTCAAAAACTAAAGCCCTGACAGTTGTTAAAAAAGGAACAGGAAATTTGGGAGGACTTACAATTGCCAGATGCTGGATTTCTTTTTTTCTGTCAGTGTTGGATTTTCTCTCGAGGCCCTAGAGGAGAGGACGAGATGAACTCATGTTGTCTGTTTACAATTTTAAAGACACACAAGCACAGGTTGAGGATGCCCTACTGCTTCTTACATGTAAAGATGAAATCTGTTGTTATTTTGTTGACATGTCATTACTGTATTAATCTGTTTGGTAGGTGAAACACCAATAAGTTATTGTGGATGGAGATGGTCTCCGTGCTCTGCTAGTGAAGAATCTTTATCATGTCGCCTGAGTCCACCTGACAGCAGCAATACCATCAAACTTCATCACTTCAGAAAATATTAAACTCGTGTTTCATCAACACTGGATGCTGTGTTTTTGTCGCAGGAAAGTTATGGATTTCAGCCTAAAGATGAGAAAATAGCAAACATCTTTCCCTCAGAACAATCAGACAGACATGGGATTAAGTTTTAATGTGGTGAATATGTACTGTATGTCACTTCACTACTGTGTAGCAAAAAAGGGAGCTGATTAAAAAACTGAAACAATTAGTGACAGCCAATAAGATAATCCCATAATAACCTTCATGCAAACAAGAGCCTGATTATATACTCATGTAAATCTGTAGCCCTTGGTTCTGCACCTGATCATCTCTGTCCACCGCACAGCTTCCTGTAGTTCCATCAATCTCTCTTTGTACTGGTTCCTTTCCATTAGCACTCTGGCCATTTCCACCCTGGTGAAGCGCTTCCTCTGGGCTGTAGGTACATCACTCTGTGGTAGGACGCAATTAAACCCACACAAATATGCATTTATTATAATGGTAATGCGCTACATCTCGTCAGAAGCAGGACAGGCATGTTATATACTGTATGTGTATATTATACGTATGTCTGCAATCTCAGACAGTGTAGCGTAAAAGACTCACATCTTCTTCATCTTTTGTTTTCTGTTTCAATTCCTCCGCCTCAAATCGCACTCTGGAAAAGAACATTTATTACACTTGTAGGATATACAGAAAATCAATTACATTTAATAAAATCATGCTGCTGTGTTCTGTTGTTATTTTATACTTTCCAAGCACAGTAGTAAGAAACAGACAAGTGCTCCCTGCTCTGACTGTTGACTTACTTCTTGAGTTCGTCCTCCAGCTCTCTGTTCCTGTCCTCCAGCTTGGTCTTGGCCTGCAGCACAGCCTCCAGCTCTCCCTGCACCATCTCCTTCTCACAGGTCAACTCGTCCACCTTCAATATCAAGTCTTTATTCACCACATTCAGAGCGTTCCTGCAGAGACGGGAACAAGGGCATTTTAGTAGACTTGTAAAATACTCTACTGGACATTTTATTGAATGGATATCCAATATCAAAGTCACGACAGAAAAAAACATTAAGTCACTGCTTACTTTGTCTCAAGCAGTTGTGAATTCTCCTGAATGAGATTCTCAACTTCCCGGCCCATACCTGAAGAGAATTGATGATTTAAATCAGAATTTTGTTCCATAGAAAACTATTTGACAACAAGCTGCAGCAGTAACTACATAAGCACTACAGATTAAAATGCATCACTGTAAATTATTATCATTACCTTATTAAGTCAAATCCAACAAGGAACTACATAAGATGTGAAATATCTCCTAGTGAGATATTTGTTACTGTAGGTTTCACAGTACAACAAACTACCACAACACACAAACCCACAGCACAGGTCACATGACTGACAGGAGAAGGATGGATAGAGTGGGTGGGGTCTTACCAATCAAACTAAGGTCTGAGAAAACCATGCAATCCAAGTCAGGCGGAAAGAATAAGGAAGAGAGAGAAAGAAATGCGGATATAGTTTGAGACAGTGGAATGACCATAATGATGACAGAGCCAGAGCTAAACGTGTAGCTGTTGGCTCCACAAGCAAAAGACGCTGTCGGGTCTCGAAAGCCAGTTAGATACGAAAATCACAGCGGTACGGAAAGAAAACAGGAAAATACGAAGGCAAAAAAAAAAATTAAAGCTGTAAAAAGAACAGTTAGGCCAACAAAGAAAGCACCGAACTCCATCATTCATGCACCAAACTTTGTCAAAAGTCAACTGTTATCAAGCATAATGAAGAAGAAGCTGTGAGCTGCAAGGATGGTGGGTATGGCAGAAAAGTGACTGATGAATAGAGGTTGAAGGGACATTACAGGAGAATGTTTAGTTAAGGAAAGGTTTGAGGTCATACACACCAGAGTACTCCACTGGGATTATGGACAAAAGCCAGAAGATGAGATAGGGGAGAGAGAGAGGTGATGTTAACATGGGTAGATGGCTAACACTGCATATAAAAGCTGGACCAAAGCAAGTGATGTAGCACTGCAGCAAACAGCAGGAGTTGGGAGTTAGACTGAATTTAAAGCTAGAAGAAGAACAGCTGCTGGACAACCATAAAAATAGAGCTTCAGTAAAACAGCTTTACGGGTATTTTGGAGAAAACTCAGAAAAGCTGCAATTACAGATATACTGCAAGAAACATTCAGGGTTATTATTCAGTTCATTTGATTGTAATACGTTTAACTGATACAACAAAATAAACAGTCGCATAATCTTTTCAACAACACAGCATGAAATAGTGTCATGTTTGAGTCTATGACAAATAACATTTATTTGCTTAATCTTCACACAACATGCAAAACATTGGAAACTCATAAATTTCAAATATTCAAGTACCAGAGAAAAACATGTGTCAGTATGGTTTTTCACTGAAATAATCATTAAGTCAATTCATAACTGAATGGAGACATTTCATGCAGACTATTCCAACACAAAGCACAAGAAATGTATTCAGAGGATCTGAAAGGACTGCTGCAAGATTATTACATTTTACTGTTGCATTGCTCCAATGAAGATAAAAGTTTTTACTCACCCAGCAGGTCGGCCCCTTCGTCCACATCCCCTATGAGCCCAGTGCCTGCAGACGACAGCTCTTCAAACAGAGAGTCTGTATTGCGGTCAAATGCCATGTTCTCGATTCCTTTAGTTGGGGTGCTGGAAGAGTAATAACAGAAGGTGATGTAATGCTTCCTGATGAAACGTTGTTTGAAACTGGCCTAACAACATGTACTCTTTGTGCTACCTGCAGGGCCTGTATCCAATGACATCCATGTCCAGCTCAGGGGTGGACTCGATGATGTCCTGCACATCTGAGCTGTCCTCGTTTTCAGGCAAACCTGCGTAAGATAGAGCACATGCGAGAACACCAAAGAGAAGGAAGGATGCTGTATATGAGTACGTCAACATTTTTAGATTTAAGTAACAAAAGGCAGTCCACAGCATAAACACTGTACTCCAAACTCTTGTGTCACATAGTTTCATGATGGTTGACCCTACCCACTGATATGGATCTGGTCCCCGGTGCAGCCTGCACCTCTGTGCTCTTACTGTTCCCATCTTCCCTCTCCATGTCAGAGGCTGTGGTGGACATCGGTGTGGCGGACTTGGAGCCGGTGAAGTCTGACAGCTCATCCTGTAATGGAAACTTGCTTTTTTACAGCAGTATTTACAGATGGCTATTCAAAGTCAAGGCTCAGAATGACAGGTAGAGCTTAAATGAACTGGTGCCAAAATAAAAAAGGACAACAAAGAGAGCACATTGGAACCACAAAAAAAAAAAAAAAAAAAACAACAGCACAACATCACAGTTCAAGGTCTAACAGGTTAACATGGTCACACAGGCTGACATCACAAACTAGAAAGTTCACTACATACACTACGCATGCAGGGCAACAGAAGACACAAGAGTCCAATTTCTCTCAGCTGTAACATTAAGTAGAGTGAGAGCATCACAATTATCTTCAGGAGATCTAAAAGAAATACTATGAATTAACACCAACAAGAAGATGAGCAACACAAAGCTGGCACACAAACACAAAAAAGGAAGTCCACATACAGCTATACAGACTGCGGGGGGAGGATTAAACACGGCCACAATGGGAGCTGCTATTCTACCTCTAGTACACAACACAACACAAACTGACACAAGATTCCAAAACTAAAAACTGTTCAGAAGAAACCAAACAGACTGAAAGTGTAATCTACTGGACATTACATCTAATGTTACACAACTACAGTATTAGACAGAACACTATTAAAATGTAGGTTATTGTACAATGAATGATCATCATTTTTGAAGATCTGCATGAATGAAGCAAAAATAGAAAGAAGCATGTGAAATAGAAAAATAAATAATAAATAGAAAACTCATGCATTTTAACTGAAAAAAGAAGGCCAGATGCAACCACGCTGTCATTGATTTTAAAGTTAAACTCATAATTATCCAGTTCCCTTCCTGACACAGCTGAGTGCTGTGTGCACTTTTTTTTTTTTGATTTTGAAAGATCCCATTGCAGCGTTGGCACAGGACATGGTTGCATGCAGCCCTATCTAGCGCAGGTGGTCTGGTGAAGTGAGGGTCTATAAATGCACAAAGTGAGAGGCGACGCTTTTGAAAAAGATGAAACAGCATAGTGGAGGAGACTACTGAAGCCCACACACATGTAAACACAAACACTGTGCTGTCCACAGCCAATGCAGGCGTGCTGCTGCCGCTGGCACTTGCACCAGCTGTCACTCATCCAACTACCTTGCAGTCGTCTGCCAGTGAATTCCCCCAAGTAGAGTCCTGCGCACTCTTACCCTCCCTTTCCTTTGGGGGGTCGACAAAGTCCAACTGCTTGGGGGGGGGAGAGTAAGAATGAAGCTTACATGTGCAGAAGCAGTTCAGCAGAAATGCATACACTCCAACGTGTGCATGTCTGTGAAGTGGATGGAAAAGTGCTATTGTGTACGACAAAGTGTGTAGATAAAGATAGGTCTGTGTGGGTGGCGTGTGTGCATGTGGCTCATAGTGTAGACTGTAGACTAATCTTTAATCGAGTTAATTACTAACTATAGCATATAATGTACCTCTCAGATAACAATTGTGAAGCCGAAACAATTAGTTAGTAACAAGTAGTTTCCAATCTGCAGCTATTTTCATAATTTGCTCATATTTTCACTCATTATCACACAAAAATCCCCCAAAATCCAAAAGTTCCAGCTTCTCATATTCAGGGATTTGCAGGTTTTCTTTGTCTTGTGTGACAGTAAAGTGAACATGTTCGGATTTTGGACAGAAAAAATATGACACCTGATTTTATTAATGATTATACCCACAGCCAAAATATCTTTCACGTCATACTTGGACTGAGGAACTAGAGAAGTCCGAGCTAATCTCAGCACAAACTCAAAAAATATGAATCAGTTCTGAAAATTACAAATCTTTATGGTGTTATGGTCCAACTTTCAACACTATCTAAAATGCTGACAACTTTATATACTTTCTTTGAAATATTATTCCCATGTGCAGTATTGCACCAGTTACATATCTATTTTGACATGTTCAAAAGAGGACTCCACCGATTTAGCACGGCACTCCTGTGAATTTGTCGGACTGAGAACAGTTTAAAAAACAAAATCAATGGAGCAGAATCAGAGAAACAGTTTTTAATTCCACACCTTTATCCCAAGCCTATAGTGCCCATAACTCAACCTGTCCTGCTCCTCTGACCAGTAAACAGGGTCTGATGTGTAAATCGGTGTAGTTCCCCTTTAAGTGACAAAAATCAATGATTTAGAAAGCATAACTGTGTCAGTTTTAAAGGCAATGAGATGGTCTTGCTTATACTGTGGATGGAGATAAGATCATGGCTGGCATGCCGGCCTATGCAGTTGTTAACCTGCCATTCCTTTTCACTTGAAACGCCACCCCCTCCCACAAATAAATATGACGTCTTGGATTAATTGTAAGACCCTGTCTGCATATCAAAGCCTCTGGTGTTCAAAAGGCCATGGCTCAACAATAACCGTCCTGTAGCACTGATTACATAAGAACCAATCACATTCCAGCTAGCCTTTTTCTCCCTCAGTGACTGGCTGCGAGCCATACAGCGGCATCACTCCCATCATGCACCGCGCCACAGAGCTGATGTCCCAGTTTTAACAAAAACGCAGCAGTGGGATGAATTAACATTGTCACCCTCCAGGTCCTAACTGCCACAGATAAAAACATAACCCACACATCAAAAACATTTGGAAGAGCACCAGTCACTGTTTTGCATAGAAATCAGTTTAATTTTAGCTGAGAGAACATAACCATTATAATGTTCCCAGTAGTATTTAAAGCGGTTTCACAATTGAAATCCTTGAAAATAAACATCATATGATAAAGCTCAATATTCAAATTTGCACCTGGATCAAATAGAAAATTGCTGCTATGATGAATATTCATGTGATATATTTAATGATCTCCTCTGACTGCTGCACTAGGGCAACAAGCAAGTTTGCATATTCATCAATGGCTAAAGAAGGAGGATGTCTGAAAACAGAGATGGCCTTGTCAGATGCCTACTAAAATTTGCCGACATGCCCGAGCCTTATCAAAGGCTCTCTATTTTTAAGTGGATCCAAAGCCAAAACTCCTCGATCTTCTCACACTAGCAGGAGGGCTGGAAACACAGCCAGGATTAAAGCCATCATATCATTCTCCATATTTTATGCTTTTTTTTTTATTTGTTTGTGTAATGTTGACACTCATTTTGTTCAAACAGCTAGAGCTGTGGGTGTTCAGCTAGTGGTTCATATTCAGGTATCAAATAGCTTGAAGCAGGTGAAAGAAATTTAGTGGGCTGAATAAGGACGTGATCAGAGTGCACAATGTTCTTTAAGAACATCATTATTCAGACTGGATGATCAAAATTTAACATGTCACCAGATGCACAACTGACACTCTGGACCAAAGATAATGAGGAAAGGAGAAGGATACAGTCACAAAAGCCAAAAAAGAAACTCTGTCTTGTTGGGTTTTTGTGTCTGGACTTCAAAGACATGGCATTATCTGTCTTTGCTACACAGTGTGTCTGACTCATTTTCAGTCCAACCTGCCTACGTCAGTTATCAGGCTGACATCCTGTAGTCTGAACCAGACATGAGTTTATTTTCTGAAGAAAAATCATATTGGAATAAGTCATTATTTCCTACCAACTGTGAAAAAAGTGAAAAAAAGAGCCATCCACACACACATACCTTGAGGCTAGTGTTGGATCGTGGTTGTGCTGGGTCAGTGAACCTCCAGGCCTCTGTGCCCAGGGTCTCTGCCCTGGTCTGGGGGTCTGGGGTAAGCAGAGACACTCCACCAGACGATGGGAAGATCCCCAAAGAAAGAGGCCGCTCTCTCCTGAACGGGCACGTAAAAAAAACAATTTTCAATCATGTTTTCCTCAAAGGCACAATTCACAAATCTTGGCTCAGTTGGGCCCTTGTTAAGAGCTTCTTTTATTCAATTTTGAACCGATTATATTTATATAACTATGTCTTCTATTTGTTTGTGCCCCTGATAAATGTGACGATAAAATGACCTTTTTGATTGAATACAATAGCCGAACTTAAAAACAGCTAAATATTTCCCGATAATTAATTGTGAAAACACACCAAATTATCCTCACAGATCAGGCTGAAATGTCTGTCTTGACACTAATACAAAAAAAGCATCTGAAATCAAAACAAATATAGTCTGCCAAAGTCTACTGTTCAATGCAATAAACCCAAACTTCATGAATATGGTCTTATATTGTCAATGCACAGTGCTTTAATCCTCACGTGATCAACTTTGTAATAATACAACCATTTTGATCGCTCACAAATTGTAAACATGGGAATCTTTCCTGTCTCTACTATCGATCCCATGTGACATGAACACAGCATGAATACAAATGTATCAGGTCTTACCTGACTCGGCCGACCGTGCTGGACTCCGAAGTCTCACTAATCTGCTGCATTTTGATCCTCTCCACATGCTCCATGTAATTATGGATCATCTGCAGAAGACAAACCAAAGAACCAGAGAAAACTAGTCATGAATGTCGTTAATGATTACAACTCACCGTTTCATTCTTGTCTTCCTACCTTCCCCCATCCAACCTGCCCCCCTTACCTCTGTGTGTCGCTGATGGAGGGAGTTGTATTCCTTCTTGAGCTCCAGTTCACGTTCTTCTAACCTGCCAACTGAAACAGAACACGACACTGCTCAGTTTCATCTTGCAAGCAGTATCGGGACCACAAAATCCTTACTAATAAAACAAAGTCTACAAGCTATAGAATTAAGAGATTAATATTATAAAAAATAAAATATGCTTTGCTTCAGATAGTTAGATGAGAAGATGAATACCACTCTCATGTCTGTACGGTAAATACGAGGCCTGATTGAGGAGGCTTCATAATTACCATACAGACACAAGACTGGTACACATCTTCTCAATTCTCCGCCAGAAGGCCAATAATAACATTTCAAAAAATGCAAAACAATTCCATTATAACTTCTAGACCTTCATTGTATCTCATTGTAGTCCAACCTTGTACATAAAAGAGTGCACATATCCCACTTGCATAATTTGGCTCCATCAGGCAGGCACAGGGGCCGGGCAGACGGGGTAATCGCACTCAAATGGGTTTCAAATGTCGGGCCGACTTATGAAGTGACAAAAACAACTAATCCCCTATTAGTGCGTCAGGTCTAGCCTAAGCCACACAGAGAGCTACTGTGACAGACAGACATACAATAAAAAGCCTGGATACTATCAATTACAGCAGCTAAAGCTTGTGCATGTTGTGCGATGTTGTCGGACGTATGTTTGGCCAGGTTTCAATCTCTTATCGTGAGTCATCGAATTCACGGAGACATGTCATAAGTGAAAAAGGCTTTACACAGGGGAGACATTTCAGTCTGAAGTAATCCCTCCCGTGTGTTCATATTAATGGCGTGTACGTTTGGCAGATCACTGTGAGGAGAAGCTGAACGTGTGGCTGAACATTAACATGATGCCATTGATTGAATTAATTATTTATTTACCCAAAAAGCAGTTTAAACACTGAAAAAACAAATAGCTTTCTTTCTGCACCATAGAAATGCTGGGTCACACATCTCCCTGATCTGTATGGGAGCTGCGTAATCACCCATTAAAGTCAATTAAATATAGTGCCATAAATCTGCTGGGAAGCCTAGAGGGTGAGATGTCTATGTATAAATCTTCATCATCACATCGTTGGACTTTCTTTTGCTTGAAAAATGTAATCTAACATGCTAAGACCACAGACAAATAATATCCAGTAACATATAACTTTATTTAATTAGAAAAGGGCCTCATTGAAATCTCTATTACAGGAGTGCCCACATCTCAAAATCACTGGTAGGATCTCAGTCTGATGGTGCAAATGAATGGATAGAAATGAGAGTTTCAAATGGGAGTGCAGACAAACTAAACTACAAACCTAAACGCGTAAAAATTGATCTCTTCAGTTCTGCGGCCTAATTAACTCTACTCTACTCTTACTATTCGTTAGGAGTGGCAGAGAGTTGAACCCACTGACTAGTTGAGTAGTTGTTTATTCAAGGATCGCCATTTTTACAAAATGACAATTGTCCACAACAAAACAAATTCATACTTGTGTTTGTCTTGTTAGCATGTCTGCTAAAAGTGAGATATGGAAGAAATTCATGATGGTGTTTTCTTCCCCCTCACAGTTTTGTGTGAATGAATCATTCACTTGAACCAGCTGTGTTGCTTTGCCACTAGATATTCGACCAGTCATTGTGTGAATCCATGAATTTGCAAAACAGAATGTAAGAGCCAATCAGTTTCTTTTCCTTAATCCACCAATAAGATGGGCGGTAATGCACTGCCGTATTAGGAGGATGGGAATAACAGAAATCCTATAATCCCATTACTGTTGCCCCCGCAAAGAGGGAGAAAGAGAGTGTGTATGATCATGTAAGTGTGTGTGTGCAGAGAGAGAAAGTAGGCATTACAAGCCACAAGAGAGACATCAAACAAGTAAAGAAGATTATTTGAAGAGAAAAAAAATGGCGAAAGCAGAAGGGAGAACAGAATAGCGTCGTACATGAGAACAGACTGATGAAAAAAATCCTGCTGGGACATACATATATACATAACTGAGTGTTCATATCAGTGGATGGATGTTTCTTCATAACACAATGACTGTGAGAAGGATGACAAGGTGCAATAAATTATGAAATTTTGCATGCGAGTGTAAGGGGTGTGTGTATTTGTGTGTTTTGTTTTATATCCCAGTAGGGACTTTAACCTGACTGCATATCAACCCATGGAGACTTCCTATCAATGTGGGGATAAAACTGAGGCTTAGTCGAGTGTGTGTGTCTGTGTGTGCCCTTACTCTGGTCTGCGTAGTTCTTGATCTTCAGTTCCAGTTGCCGAGAGTGGGACTCCATTCTGTCAACATGGTTCTGCAGGTCCTTCTTATCCTGTTCATGAGTGTCCTCAAATTCAATGAACTTCTACTCAGGAGCAGAGACACAGAGACACAGAGACACACACACACACACACACACACACACACACAGAGCCTGGTCAATAATAGTCTGATACTATAAGACAGCAGTAAACAGTATTAGTATAATAATGTATTTGCTATTTACACAGACATAGCTGAGCTGATTGGATTAATCCATCGATTCAAATCAGCAGCTATTTAAATAACTGAACTGACCAGTAATTCAAAATATTTGAAAGAAAAGCATATTCTCTGGTTGTAGCTTCTCAAATGAGAAGATGGACTGTTGGTCAGACAAACACAACATTTAAACATGTTACCTTGGAATCTGGGAAGTTATGAAGAACCATTTCCCTTACTTTTGAATTTCATAGAATAGATTAATGGATTAAGCGATAATGAAAATAATCGTTAGTTACAGCCCTATACACACATCGTATTACATAATAAGAGATCATGTGTGCCGCTTTGACAGTATAACTTTCTATAGCATGTACTATGATGATGGACGTAAAAATACACTATGTCTGAATCCGGATTAGAAGAACAGGATCTTGACTTATTGGTTCATCCAAGAATTGCGGTTCCTCCCAGTGTCTTTCTTGGCCGATTGCTGAGCGGGAAAGTGTGTGTGAGTGTGTGTGTGTGTGTGTGTGTGTGTGTGCGTGTCAGTGTCCACATCCTGTCCAGCTGAGCAAGCCAAGGCCCTAAAGTGGCTGCCCCTTCCTCCTCTGGATGCATGAGTCTTACTATACTTTGATGTACAAAAACATTTTACTGCCTGCTGGGCAGTCTGTTGTTTTCCCCCATATGACAGAAGAAATAAAAATGTATTTCATTCAGACTTAATTACAAATTATCTCAAGATTAAATGAATCTTTTGCTTCTGTAGCATTATGTTTGCTGCATATTTGAAGTGGCCACTACAGGGTTTTCATTCAGGTTTAATCTTTCACATCATTTTTAAGCATAAACGCCTGGTTTAAGCATTTCCTAGTCTTTTATGAAAGTGAGCTGCATATTGTTGGGATTTACACTGTTGTTTGAATAAAAGAATGCATCTAAAGATGTCATATTGGAAGTTGTGACCACATTTTTGATTATTTTCTGACATTTTATGGACTGAATTAATCTGTGACTTGAGAGAATAATCTAGTAATCTATTAACTGATAATGAAAACAATCACAATGAACCAATAAGAAACTGGAGAAGGGCTGTGAATTAGTTTTAATGATCTGAACAGCTGGTTAGATGGTTCACTCATCAATATCATAAATAATTTGCATTGCTTTATAATTTTTTATATGTCTTCACTTTACATTAGAGATTGGAAGAAGCGTGGTTGCAATAATAACAGGCAGGATGCTGATATCTGTTTCATGCCTGTGTGAAACCTATAATGACTTAAAAAGCAGTAAGCGATCAATTCAGGCAGAGAAAAGTAAAAAAAAAAAAAGTCAATATATGTGAAAACTTGAGCTGTTCATCTAATGTGGAAGCAGCCTCCTAAAAAGACATGAGACACCGGGGGGGGGTGACACCAGAAATCGTCATTTAAGCCCAAAATCAAGAAAAAAGCAAGTGGGGGGCAGTCGCTTTCTGCTACTAGCTGACAAAGGATCACATGACCTGGAAATAATACTTTGCCTTTCCAACAGGCTCAGTGTACCCCGACTCACTCCCTCTCAAGGGTGTGGACAACAAGTCTTTCCGGGGACAACCCCGTCAACACTGGATTCATGTGAACATGTGCATTTACGTTTGACATAATATGCTACTATAAAAATGATGGATACACTCGTATTGTCAGTTTGCATGTGTATGAGTGCTTGTGTTCCTGGCTGTCACACTGCTTCAGTGTCACTGTGTGTGTACAGAGGGGTCTGCATGTCCACAACACACTGGGCCAGTGTCCCTGCTGTCCTGATGCCCTGAGTCAAAGGAAGCATGCAGGGACAGACGGTCTGAGTCACATCACATTGCCTCATAAGCTCAAGGCCAGGAGGCATCAGATTCACACATCTAAAGCATCACAACATCCCAGACACACACACACACATCAGGGCTTCACATTTGTTGGCAATGTCTTATCAAGTAATAAGTGACAGTGTTTTCTACAAAGTGTACCCATTTGTTTGCTACTTTCTAATCTTTGTGTAGCAGAATATGCTGACGATAAAAGGGACACTCGCACTGATTTGACTGACTGAAGTCAAAGTCGCTTCAAGCTAGAAATATACTTGCTTTTAAACAACCTGTGTCCGTTCGGAACATTGGATGAGCTCAGAAATTAACGCTACACATACGTAAGATGCTATACACACATGAAGGGGCAGTGTGGGGGTGGTGGAAGATGCACGTTGCTAGAAAGTGGAGGGTGACAGCAAGCCACTCTGCTGAACTGACTGACTCAGTGTGTGTTGTGTGGTGGACAATCGAAAATACAGCTGGTGTCTCTCATCATCAATTTCTTGCAATCACTGCATGCTTCATTTAGGAGTCTTCATTTATGGCCACTGCTCAGCCTGTGAAAACAGTTGCATTATGTCGCCATCACTTCAGACCTTTTTAATCTTTTTTTTCGCAAGTCCCCCAACTTTAAGGAAGTACACTACTGAAGTACTTCTTTAAGTAGGAGTTACCAACTTAAACCCAGAGTTTGTGGTCACTGAATAAACAGCATGAAATCCATGTGCTGTTAAGTGAAAAGGAAGTCTGATATTTTGATTTCTAAAATGTGAACAGCCTTCAGTGATGAAGCTTTGGCGAGTTCTGTCTCCAGTGTCGGAGCAATCCAAGGTCCTCATGCCACAGTGACAGGTTTGCATGTATTTAAATGTGACTGTTTTGTATAATACAGTATGTTGGGTATCTTGAATGCTTGTGCAGTGATTAGAGTTAGTGAGCGATTACATGGGCGACTAAGGTGCTTTGAACAAGGAGGGAGGGTGGAAATGATGACCTGCTGTCAGTGCAGGGTGTCGATAGCAGTGATGGATCCATTACAAAGCATCATGATCATATTGTATAGTTTGAATAAAGCTGTGGATTTTTTTCAGACATTTATTACTTCCCATGCCTTCTAGATGCCCTACTACAAACTTACAAATCTTGCAAAGCTTCTCCATCTTCTTACCCCTGTTTCTGTTTTTAACTTATATTTTAAGAGCAATGTCCCAAAATGCTGAGTCACACAACCTGCTGTTTCTTCTCTCTGGGCTCAGACGTGACTTCACTATCTGATGCAATAGGCGAGCTGGTAGATTACAGCTGTGTTTGATACAGAGATTTGTAGACAGATGCCTTTGTTGAGGCATGCTGTCAGATGAGAGATGCAGGGTTATGTGACTGCTCAGACACACAGCTAACACCAACCAGAGGGCCTGATGTTAGCCATGGCAGTGTCTTGTTTACATCCCCGTTGAGCTCCATGGCAGGACTGAGGGATGCTGATCAGCCACGTGTGCAGGTTAAACCTCTCACAGGAGATGCTGGGAGGACTGAACACCTGACCCAGCCTCCATTCCACCACTAAAAATGAAGCTGCCTCCATCCAACTCACCTCCTCTGCGTGCTTCCTCAGCGCCTTCTCCCGCTCGTACTGGGTGATGAGCTGCTCGTTGTCCTCCTTCAGCAGCTCCAGCTCCACTTCGTGCTCCTGGTTCTCGGCGAACACCGAGTCCAGGTTCTCCAGCACGGCCACCACCAGCGGCATCAGCTCCTTCACCACGTCCTCGTCGTATTTGCCGATGAGCCGCTCGAACTCGCGGTAGATGGAGTTGGCCAGGCCCGACACCCGCTCAGACATCATCGCTGATGTCCCCGGGTCGTCCTGGTACACAACCCCGTCCTCCAGCTCCATGTTTAGTCCGCTTCCTGGGTCGGCCCGCCTCAGCCCGCCACTATGAACACGGTTTTCCGCTTAATTCAAAGCAGGGTTTGGTTAAATAAACGCACACATTGAGGACGCGGCCGGACTGTTACGATGCAGGACAGGCGGATACGTGGATGTCTTCCTCCTTTTCCCCTCACTTGTCCCATGCTACCTTCAAGCGCTCGCCCAAAGCTTGTACTTCACAGCTTCACTGAAATCACGCGAATTATATATATTTTTTTATATCTTTTATTTATGATACAAATGTTAAAAATAGCACAATAATGTCGGTGTAATATATTGTTTTTAATCATTCACACACATTTCTATTAGAGAGCGCTTCATATCAGTGTTATTTGTGGTGCTTTTAAATGCGCTTAGTCTCTCGAACAAAAGCATTAGCATTGCTATTTTTTTAACTAGCAATTGGGTGCTACACCAACATAATGAAGAAGAAGCTACACAAGAAATGTGCTATATTTAGGAGTACATTCATGCTTTTACACCCAATGGCATGTACATCTCCTCGGACTGGAAGTGATAAAGAACCACAAGCTTTTCAGTCCAATTGCTCACTTTGTTGTTTTCATCCAGGTGGAGGAAAGCAACGTTTCCGACGGACCCTTAAGGCACCATAACAACAGCTGAGTTGCTGACCAGATCGCGTGATGACGTCACAGCGTGCTAACAACGTCAGATTATTCGCGCACTGATTTGTTTCAAATCCTAATAAGAGAAAAAATAACTCTATAATTCCTTAAAAATTGAATTATTTTTGAGAAATACAAAGTCTGAGGGAGCATAAAAAATAGTCTGTTAAAATACTTCGATCTCATGAGTAATTCATTTACTATCACAGACTCTTATGGGGCCATGAAGCTTTATTATACATGTCGCCTTTATTACCAACACTTCTAATTGCACTCTACCACGCCATCTGATGGTCAGACAAGAAATTACTCCTACAAAAATCTTACTTCAGTGTTTCTTGGAAAGTGTTATTGTGTTACTGCTGTATCACATAATATTTATAAACGTTGTCAATATTTGTAAAAACCACAAGATTGTGGATGATATAGAGAAGTGGAGGAGAAGGCTGGTCACTCACTTCCAAGGGATTGCATTACAATATAGTCTACCATAAGGACAAGGAGGAATTAAATGTATGACAAAATGGAATTAATGTTCATTATTTTTGTTATTTAATGTGGTTTTATCTAAACAGCAGTTCAGTAATCTGCTAATCACCAGACTACTGGGAGACTACAACACCAGAAATGACCACCTAAATAAACAAAGCATAGTTAACCATATAATGGACACAAACTAAAATGCATAGTGAGAGTGATACAAGCCTGTTCCTCTGTTTGTGTCCCTCTCATGGCCCTTTTTTTGTCAGCGCAGACAAAAGTGTAAAATGTCCCTGGTCCTGTTATGTGGACTTGCAAGTAAGTTGTAAGTTCTCTACTGTAAAACACAGAGGTGCAGCTATAATAACAATAGTGCCACTTATTGAATGATGAACATAAAGCAGCTTGTTCACTAGTTTCAGCACAACTAGCTGCTCAACACTGCAGTTTGGCTAATCTATGTACTGCAATGATCATTGCATGTACACATAAAAAATGCAAGAAATTGAAATACAAAAGAAAGAGTTAAATGCAATGAAGTTTTACAGTGCATGACAGACATGACATGGTTAAGACATGCTCAAAAATGATTCATACTTTTTTGGTGAAGCTGTCCTGAGAGTTGCATCTGCCAAAGCTCGTCCAGTCATTCTGCCTTGTAAAACAGAGTTGACAGATTTGATGAAAGTGGACTTTCCAGAACAAGCTGATCAATGTAGCCACTGACCACTGTCTCAGAGAAGAAGTGTGTGCAGTTGTGCAATTTTGGTTTTAAGACAGTAAGTTAATAAAATCCATTAACCAAAAACAACACAAACTTGTAGCCACATAATGTCACTCATCCTCATGGTATGTTCTTCCATTGTTCATTAAAAGCTAACAAATAAAGTGAACATGTAATGTAATATTTTAAGGAAAAGGCACAACCGAAGAATGTGTCATCTATTATTTGATCAATATAAGTTTAAATAATGTTCTGTGATATTTAGAGTAGCCTATCTGACCCTTAGGAGAGTTTGGGCAGGGTAATGTAACGGGGAGTGGGGAAGGACTCAATAGCAACACACTAGGAGAGCTGGGATAATTGGTAATGACTTTTATTTTAACACACAAGACACAAAAGCAGGTGAGGCAACACAAGAGAGTTTCTGAGCCACAAGGAACACAGGAAAGTAGACTTAGTGTAGTCTCTTACTGTGGGGTCATCAATGGAGAAATGCCAACAGCCACAGGGAAACAGGAAGACAAAAACCAGGTACTCAGGAGCACAACAGAAACAGAGGGCTGTGGTGGAAACCAGGTTGATCCAAAACAGACAGCAACAAAGAATGAGTCCAAAAGTTTAGCTTGAGAGTCTGTCATTAATGACAAGAAGAACAATCTGGCAAACTGAGAGTGAAGTGAAGTGGCTTATATAGAGTCCTGATTGCTGATAGAATACAGCTGGGTGCACAGGTGTGATAAGGTGGGAGTGGCTAGCAGGTCAGGTGAGGCAGAGGCGTGGTGAGTACTGGGACTTGGGATGTTAAACTATGGCAGGTGAACAGTGACAAACTATGGCAGAACAGAGACAGAAAGACTGAACTAACTAACTAACTGAGATGAGGCTGAACTAAGGCAATGCCAAACTACGACAGGGCAGAACTAGGTGGCAGACAGGAACTGTGACATGGCAGGTCTCAGATTAAGACAGGACTGTGGCTGGCAGGACTGTGACACGGAAGGCAATATTTAAACAAGGAGCACTTTTCCATATACATGTTAACTACATTATGTATTACCTGAAAGCAAACCAAATATCAGCACAATATCTAGGAGTTAAAAATTGAGACAACTGATTTGTAAATTCAGACTTGTTGCAACCAATCACCGGTAAAACCGACTCAATTGTGCTGCAACAGCAAACCTTTTATTCTTTGTGAATATCTTTAATTGTACTTCATTGAAATCACAGAAAATATACAATAAATTAGAAGTGTTAAGAAGAATTAAAGAAGTGAAAGTGAAAGCATAAAGTTTTAGGACGAAAACAGGAATCAAATTGTCACATTCAGTGAATTTACTATTTACAGTAAATCATGCCATTATGTGAGCACTGGGTAAACATCTATCACACTAATCTAGTTCAAGATGACTGCACTCTCCAGTATTTTCTCATTTTTTGTTTAATTGTTCCATCCTGAGAAACTTCCATGTCCAAAAGATTTTTTATTTGTTGTTAATATGATACAATATTATGTCATGCACACAAACACTATTGTAAATATAAGTTAGAGAGAATTCAAAGAATAGTTTCAAGAAATCAACAGAAAAGGAGGTACTGTAGGTGGGTTTCTTAAGGTTATCTGTAGGTTCCTTTTTATCACTTTGACAGTATTTTGACTATATAACTTAACCGCCGTTATAACCGCTCATGAGTTGATGTTCCTATATTGCAAAGACAGGGTTAGTATACCTAAGAGTGTCCTGATGTATATTTTGTCTTATTTACACTGATGTATTTGATGTGAGTACACAGATCCTTTCAGTTTCTTTTAGGTCATGTGATTTCAAAGAATTTCGCCCTCTCATGGTAGTCTAGTCACGTATGGTGGAGATAAGGGTGCGGTCAGATGTTTTATACATTATACTATAGCCTCTCGAAACTTTTGAAAAGCTGCTGGAAAATTCCTCCAGAATGCGACAACAAGAGCGAGGCCACAACCTGGCTTCATTACATCTAGTCCCAGTTAAAGTGTGTACTTTATTAAATGTAATATGGAGCCACACTAAATTTGTTAGCATGTTAAATCATAATACTACGCCTACACAATAATGAATTACATATACAATGACGTAATTATGCAAGATTTGCCCCAGCAGCGTGTAGGTCTACTGGTCGTTGAGGAAGTCTTCTCCAAAGTTGATCATCTGTATCAGTGCAGTCAGTATCAGCGCATCAATGTCCTCAGTTGGGCTGATTTCGGATTCGTAGTTCTTCACAAGAAAGATGCAGTTCGGTGGAAGGGCCAGCTTCGTGCTGAATTCATCAACCTATGTTGTGAAAGTAACAGCAGTTCAGTTGATCAGTAATTGCAAAGCAGTGACCAAAAGAGATATTTGTGCTGAAAACTTAATTTAAATTACATCACAAGATTACAAATCTATGAAGGCTTTGAAAAATATCGCCAGTTCAAACTCACCTTTTGCTTCAGGTACTTGCTCTTGTAGACATTTTTGATATCCTTTTTTACCTCAGGACAGGCTTTATCGACTCTGGTGAGAACAGCCATTTGGGGAATTCCTGCCAATACAGAAACCTAATCAGTATTTGAAGCATTTGTTTTGCTGGCGTTTTGATTCAGAAACAATATCATTTGGCACCATTAGTCCACACAGAGTAAAACCATTGGGATGTCTGCTCTTACCCATTTCACTGGCTGCTAGTCTGACTTCTCTCATCTTCCTCATAACATTGTCACTCATTAGAGATCCTGAGTCGGCAGGAATGACAGAAACCAGAACGTGAACTCTGTCTTCCAGAGAGGGAGATGAGTTGTAGCAGTGATCATCGTCCATTAGCTGATTTCCAGGCTTCAACTAGAAAACAATAAAATGCTCTCAAATACTGCTTTTTAATGCAATTAATTGCATCATTTTAGCAAAAAACAGATGAATATGCAATTCTTAAAACAACACAAACATCTAAAAATGTCCTTGTCATTTTATTCAGCGAGAAAATGATGGTTTCTCACCTATTATCTTCTTAGTAAAAAATGCATCCACCACAAAAGCAGAAATTCTGAAAGGACTAGTTTTGAGAAATGCACTTATTTGCACTTATTTGCAAACTCTACACTGTTTCTTCCAAAATCTGCCTTAAACAATAGTTTTCTATATTTTGAAATAGTTTGTGCATGTCCATATTCCAGTGCCTTTGTTGTTGAATGAAATATCTCAAATATATTACAGCAGTAATAATTAATATCAGTTTAAGCTTTCTTCACACTGTTCCAGACCAACAAGTCCACCAATTTTAATTACACAATACAGTGTTGACCAAACCCTCCACCCTGATGTCACACCAGGATCAACAAGACAATATCTGCTTTTCAACACTAAAACTGTTTGGATAGATTTAGGCACAAAGGAGCTTTGTTGAACAGTTATGGTAAGAAACTACCACTGACTGCTGTAAAAACAGAAAACAGTAAGCAAACAGCTCTTTCCTGTGTTACAGTCTGTTTCTACTTCTTCTTGAAGAGACTCGTGTGTGTGCGATGCAAAGGTCTAACTGTGCTAGTAATTGACTTTGATTATAGCATGAAGTGTAGTAATGTGGTAAATAATCTGAGATGGTATTTTATCCACTTCCATTAAGATATTAAACAACATAAAATTCTTAAAAAATTATGCAACATTTTTGCATTGAATCACCATCATCATTACAAATACGTAATAGTATTCGTGCCACAGTGGGGAAATATACAACAAATGTTCCACTGATCACTGTGTACAACTTCTGACAGGGTAATGCCTCGTCTGAATGAGATCAATAGTAGTCTATTAAAAGATTGTGCTGTTGTAGAAAAGCTATTAAAGCTTTTAATAGGTTTAATTAATAGGTAGGTTTTTTAACAATACAACAATATTTATCAGTATAAATCATCATTTAAAAACATCTCACATCAACAGTTGTGTAAGAAGAAAGAAGTGGTGATGGCATACCTCACGTACAGATTCTGAATTTGAGAATACTTTTTATATTGTTATCTAAGTTTCTTTTCATCACTTTGACAATATTTTGCCTATATAACTTAACCCCTGTTCCTTGGCATTGTGACGGGGAGTGTGGATGGACTCAAATGCAACACACTGGAAACTGATGGTAGGTAAGGGGCTTTATTAAAAGCAAAAGAAATCTTACTAACAAAAAACTCAGAGGGGTAGTATCCAGGATAGTAAAACACAAAACCACACACATGAAAGGGAGAGCAGATCCAAAAAGTAGCATACCAACTGACAGGCATCAAGGAAGAACAAAAGAGGAACAATCCAGCAAGGGCTGAAAGAAATGAAGTGGCTTATATAGTGTCCTGATGGTGATTAGCTGCAGCTGGGAACACAGCTGAATAAATGAGGTGGGAGTGGCTGACAGGTGAGGTGAGGCAGAGGCGGGGTGAGTAGAAAAGTACTGGGATCTGAGGTGAGCAGCTATGGCAGGTGAATAGTGACAGACTTCGACAGGCAAACTATGACAGGTAAACTAAGACATGACAAGACTATAACTGACAGAACTATGACATAGAACACAGACAGAAAACCAAGACATGGAACTAAGACAAAACTACAACACAGAACTAAGAAACAGAACTAGGACAAGACATGGCCGCAGAGACAAGGAACTAAGACCAAGACAATGAACTAAGACAAGACGGGACTACGATATGACAAGGCTATGACATGACAAGGCTACGGCGAGGCCGACAGAACTGAAAGAACTATGACATGATCAAGACAGTAGCTGACAGAACTAAGACAAGACTGAGAATTAAAACAGAGACTGAAACTAAGGCAGAGAGACTGAAACACTGGACAGAGAGGGACTGAACACTGGACAGAACTGTGGCAGGTAAGAAAGTGATATGGCTAAAAACTAAGGCTGAACAAAAACTAAAGTCTGAACAGAGGCCTGGCTGGCAGAACTGTGACATTGGCATGAATTAAAGCAGTTAATAATCATGAGTTGACGTTCCTAAATTGCAAAGGCAGGGTTAGTATACCTAACAGTGTCCTGATGTATATTTTGTCTTATTTACACTGATGTGTTTGATGTGAGTACACAGATCCTTTCAGTTTCTTTTAGGTCATGTGATTCCAAAGAATTTCCCCCTCTCACAGTCGTCTAGTCACGTACGGTGGAGATAAGGGTGCAGTCAGATGTTTTACACATTATATTATAGCCTCTCGAAACTTTTGAAAAGCTGCTGGAAAATCCCTCCAGAATGCGACAACAAGAGCGAGGCCACAACCTGGCACCATCACGCTGCTTGATGATGACTAGAGTTGCAACAACAATGTTGCAATGCAATGTTGTCTGCAAAGCTCAGGTAGACAATACACTGCCACAGTACTGCTTGAGTCAGTTTTTCCCACAATCAGGTCAGTTGAATTTTCACCTGTACGTTTAGATGGCTTTGTGGCAGAACAGGCACCAGTGCGATACATCTCTCATGAAATCTGCACCTTTATGTACAGCTGCTACAACAATTACATGCAGTATGTGAATTCTTGTGCCATTCCATTATTGAAAGCTACAGTAGGTGGGAAAACTAGTGAAAGCGTGTACTTTATTAAATGTAATATGGAGCCACACTAAATTTGTTACCATGTTACCAAAGCATAATACTACACCTACACAATGATAAAAATCACTACAAATACAATGACTTAATTATGCAAGATTTGCCCCAGTAGCATGTAGGTCTACTGGTTGTTGAGGAAGTCTTCTCCAAAGTTGATCATCTATGTGGCAGACTGATGTAAGGTTGAAAGGAAGGGTGTGTTTTATACTCTCCTTGCTTTCACTTTCTTTTTAAAGTCCCTCGGGGCCCTGAAGCTTTATTATATGTTTCACTTTTATTACCAACATCTCTAACTGCACTCCACCATGCCATCTGATGGTCAGACAAGAAATTACTCCTACAATAATCATACTTTTTATTTTAATTTCACTTTCTTTTTAAAGTCAGGCACGTGATATAAAAGAAGTGGCACATTACTTCCAGTCACTTTTTCACTTTTCCTTCATTCCCATTTCCTCCCTGTCCATCAGATGCCAGACTTTTCATCCCTCATCCAGTCACTCCCCTCTGCCCTGCAGTGCCCCCTCACCTGCCATTCCCATCACCTGACCTTCCCCATCTACCTGCTCACCTGTTTCCACATGTCCTGTCTCCACTCCCTCATCAGCCCTGCTGTCCTTGTACCAGCCCCTTTTCCCCAGTTAGTTGCCAGATTATCTTTGGTGTTTCATGCCATTGCTTTCAACCTCTGATCCCTGCTCACTATATGCTACTACTTGACCCTGAACCTTCACCTGTCACCTGAACCCTTCACCCTGAAACCTGGAGCCTGTACCTGCCATCCTGCCTACCTGCCTGTTGGCTCAATTTATCAATAAATCCCTGAACTCTCCCTGTCTGCACTTCGGTCTTTCCCCTGCTGTCTCATACTCACCTCTGTGAACGTACAGTCTTGTTGAAGCCTTGTCACACCAGATATTGACTTCTAGGTCTTGGTTGGTGGAAGTACTCTTATTTTCAGAGAACTATAACTTAACATAAGAGCAAGGGGAAAATGTGAGACAGCTGACAAAGGGATTTTATGTTGGGTTTTTTTGATTGCTGTGTTTGTTGGTTTATATCTCTTGTTTAATGAATTACAAATAAGATTAGATATACCTTTATTCGTCCCACACTGGGGATATTTAGAAATTTACAACAACAAATGTTCCACTGATCACTGCATACAACTTCTGACAGTGTAAAGCCACAGTACTGCTTAGACAGCACCAGTACAGTATACAAAAAACAAGCAAAAAACATTCACTTTACTGTAAACACCAACTTCTTTCAGTCATTGTATTTTATCTGCAACTTCATCTTTAACTGTTTCAGTAATTCAGCTATTTCAAATGTTTAACCTGTCAATTTTCAAATTTCAAGCACACTTCACTTCAACATTTCATAGTGACACATTAAAATTTATACCACATCATTATTGCAATGATTTCTGAGCCACCAAATGACTACAGAACACAAAGCCAGCACTGAATGGGTCGATAGCTGAACTCACTGTTCAAAATATGTTGATCTGTATCACAAGAATGATGTAGAGCAAGAAAAACTGCAACAGGCTCTGAGTCTTTAGTCAGTTTTTCCCACAATCAGGTTAGTTGAATTTTCACCTGTATATGTAGATGGCTTTGTGGCAGGACAGACACCAGTGCAATACATGTCTAATGAAATTAATGTCATAGAAAATAACCATGCTAGACTAGACACGTCAGCAGTTTGAAGTATGGATTAACAGATGATGTTGAATAATTGCATAAAATGTCTCCAGCTGTGCATTGTGGGAAAATAAGACACGTGTCATAATGAGGAACTCTGCACCTTTATGTACAGCTGCTACAACAATTACATGCAGTATGTGAATTCTTGTGTCATTCCATTATTGAAAGCTACAGTAGGTGGGAAAACTAGTGAAAGTGTGTACTTTATTAAATGTAATATGTAGCCACACTAAATTTGTAAGCATGCTACAGTCTAATACGACACCTACACAATGATAAAAATCACTGCAAATACAATAACTTAATTATGCAAGATTTGCCCCAGCAGCATGTAGGTCTACTGGTCGCTGAGGAAGTCTTCTCCAAAGTTGATCATCTGTCTCAGTGCAGTCAGTATCAGCGCATCAATGTCCTCAGTTGGGCTGATTTCAGATTCGTAGTTCTTCACGAGAAGGATGCAGTTCCGTTGAATGCCCAGCTTCGTGCTGAGTTCATCAACCTAAGTTGTTAATGTAACATCAGTTCAGTTGATCAGTAATTGCAAAGCAGTGACTAAAGGAGATGTTTGTGCTGAAATATTGATTTAAATTACATCACAAGATTACAAATCTATGAAGGCTTTAAAAAAAATCACCAGTTCAAACTCACCTTTTGCTTCAGGTACTTGCTCTTGTAGACATTTTTGATATCCTTTTTTACCTCAGGACAGGCTTTATCGACTCTGGTGAGAACAGCCATTTGGGGAATTCCTGCCCATACAGAAACCTAATCAGTATTTGAAGCATTTGTTTTGCTGGTGGTTTGATTCAGAAACAATATCATTTGGCACCATTAGTCCACACAGAGTAAAACCATTGGGATGTCTGCTCTTACCCATGTCACTGGCTGCTAGTCTGACGTCTCTCATCTTGCTCACAACATTGTCACTCATTAGAGATACAAAGTCGGCAGGAATGACAGAAACCAGAACGTGAACTCTGTCTTCCAGAGTGGGAGATGAGTTGTAGAAGTCATCATCGTCTCTTAGCTGAATTCCAGACTTGAACTAGAAAACAATAAAATGCTCTCAAATACTGCTTTTTCATGAACAAAGTGAAAATGCAAAATAGTAAAAACATGTTGTTGACATCTAGTACTGCTATCAAGTTTTTCTATCAGTGGTTTCCTGTTTTGTTTGTCTCATGCACACAAAGATGAACACATTGTATCACAACACATGTGATGCAATACACATTGCTGCCAGTGTTTTCACACTAATCCACTGATCTACAGGTGGCGGTAATGCACCAGAAACACAGCAATGCAAAAGCAGGAAAGAAGAAGGCTGCTCTCTGCAGTGCTGGATGTAAATAATGTAGAACTCAAACTTTCATGAACAATTGACTTTGTAAGGAAACACATTCATCACATTAAACTCCAACAATACACAGAATGCATTTTGGTGAGGGACACTGAATGTAAATATAACTTTTTTATTGACAATAACACTCCACAGGGCGCCTTAAATAATGTCAGCGTTCAAAGGATTGTACCTTGTAACCTTCTGCCACATGTCCCCTCAGGATCAGTTTGATGTCTTCCACATGAACACCACTGCCATTCTTCTCCTCAAAGCCCATGGTGTCATTGAAAATGAAAGAATAAATGTTCTCTGGACCTTTTTGGATTTTGTAGGTTTTGTACTGTAAAGCAAAAGGTGCAATTAATTGCATCATTTTAGCAAAAAACAGATAAATATGCAATTCTTAAAACAACACAAACATCTAAATATGTCCTTGTCATTTTATTCAGCAAGGGAACTTGTATTGAGAAAATGATGGTTTCTCACCAATTATCTTCTTACTAAAAAAATTATCCACCACAAAAGCAGAAATTCTGAAAGGACTAGTTTTGAGAAATGCACTTATTTGCACTTATTTGCAAACTCTACACTGTTTCTTTCAAAATCTGCCTTGAAAAATCATTTTCTATATTTTGAAATAGTTTGTGCATGTCCATATTCCAATGCCTTTGTTGTTGAATGAAATATCTCAAATATGTTACAGCAGTAATAACTAATATCAGTTTAAGCTTTGTTCACACTGTTCCAGACCAACAAGTCCACCAATTTTAATTACACAATACAGTGTTGACCAAACCCTCCACCCTGATGTCACACCAGGATCAACAAGACAATATCTGCTTTTCAACACCAAAACTGTTTGGATAGATTTAGGCACAAAGGAGCTTTGCTAGATTTTGGGAAAGGTCATGGTTTGGCTGAAATTCACTTCACTAATAACAGTTTGGTTACAGTTAGAGAATGACAACAGTTATAGTAAGAAACTACCACTGACTGCTGTAACAACAGGAAACAGTAAGCAAACAGCTCTTTCCTGTGTTACAGTCTGTTGTTTTCAGCACAGTCTCTACTTCCTCTTGAGGAGACTTTCCTGGAGAAAAGGTGGTGACAGGTAGGGGTGGCATGGAAGGGTATGTGCGATGCAAAGGTCCAACTGTGCCTTCTCATGTGCAACTGCATGCACTGTCCTGTGCTAACCCCATTAAATAGCATCCCTTCTTCCATTTCCTCAACTGCTTGCAAGACCTATAATTATGTTATTACATTGTTATTATAACAATGTTTTACACATGTGGTTTTCATCATAGCAGAAGTTGCGTTGCAGCTAATATTGGCTTTAATTATAGCATGAAGTGCAGTAATGTGGTAAATAATCCTAGATGCTATTTTATCTGCTTCCATTAAGATATTAAACTACATGAAATTCTTAAAGAATTATACAACATTTTTGAATTGAATCACCATAATCAACAGTTACTCTTACGGCTTTGGTAAAGCTGCTCCCACTGTTTGCATTTGTCAAAGCTCGACCTGTAATTCTGCCTCGTAAAACACTGTCAACAGAGTTGAAGAAGCTGGACACTCCAGCACCATGAAGCAGAATTCTGACTTGACTGACATCACTGTTTTGAGGTTGGTAAGATTTCACATACTCCAGATTTTCCTGGTTGTTCCTGTTTTTGAAGAAAAATCATTCGATTAAAATACTGTATTATTTTAATTATTGAATGCACGATTGGCAGATTATGATTGTTGCTCTGTTGTCAAACACCAATCACCCAAAACAAAACAAAGCCATTTGAGGAAAGTGTTAAGGAGCAGAACACACACCAAGTACACAATGGCACCACACAGGCTACATGCTGACTCATACTCACGTCGGCAGAGTTCTCCATGGCTGACTAAGAAGCGCTGAGTGGCAAATGGCATATGTTGATATACAGTAAGACAAAGCTGTGTTTTCAAACAACTTCACCAACATCATGCATTATTTTCTATCAAGGAAACATGAAATATGAAAGTGAAAGTGTGACAGATCGGAACTTACCATCCTCTTTAGCTATAAAGTCAGACATTTAGATGTAAACAACAAACACAACAATCAGAACACTCAAGTAAAGAACAATTCTACAAGTTTATTACTTGAGTAAATATACTTAGTTACTTTGTACCACACATTTACCCTCATATGAAATGTTAACATAACCCGGAGACTGTTATCTAGTTAACCTGTCCTAAAATATAATGACAATTATTTCCCAGGATCAAATCAAGTATATTGCAAATCTATTGTCAGGAGTTATATGACACTGTTAGCTTGCAGTGACACACAGAGCATGACACTTATATGTAAGTGAGTGTGTAATCCCAGATTCTAAACTAAAACACAAAAAACATTGTATGTCAATGTTACGTCAAAGTATTACATACATTTACTACATTTAAAAGCAAAAACAGACATTAAAGCAAATCAAATCAATAAAATTAGTGAAATATTACCCACAATAAACAAGAATAGCAATTTTTACTGCCATATCTGAGGAGAGACAAAATAGAAAGTCTGTACCTTTATCTGTGCGTCCCCATCCAAATATCCTCCATAGCCACGACATGATCTTTCCACCTGTCCCAGTCACCTCGTTCCCTCTAAGTCCATACCTTTAACTATGTGGCTCGGAGCAGACTGATGTAAGGTTGAAAGGAAGGGTGTGTTTTATACTCTCCTTGCTTTCACTTTCTTTTTAAAGTCCCTCAGGGGCCCTGAAGCTTTATTATACGTTTCACTTTTATTACCAACATCTCTAACTGCACTCCACCATGCCATCTGATGGTCAGACAAGAAATTACTCCTACAATAATCATACTTTTTATTTTAATTTCACTTTCTTTTTAAAGTCAGGCACGTGAAATAAAAGAAGTGGCACATTACTTCCAGTCACTTTTTCACTTTTCCTTCATTCCCATTTTCCTCCCTGTCCATCAGATGCCAGACTTTTCATCCCTCATCCAGTCACTCCCCTCTGCCCTGCAGTGCCCCCTCACCTGCCATTCCCATCACCTGACCTTCCCCATCTACCTGCTCACCTGTTTCCACATGTCCTGTCTCCACTCCCTCATCAGCCCTGCTGTCCTTGTACCAGCCCCTTTTCCCCAGTTAGTTGCCAGATTATCTTTGGTGCTTCATGCCATTCCTTTCAACCTCTGATCCCTGCTCACTATATGCTACTACTTGACCCTGAACCTTCACCTGCAACCTGAACCCTTCACCCTGAAACCTGGAGCCTGTACCTGCCATCCTGCCTACCTGCCTGTTGGCTCAATTTATCAATAAATCCCTGAACTCTCCCTGTCTGCACTTCGGTCTTTCCCCTGCTGTCTCATACTCACCTCTGTGAACGTACAGTCTTGTTGAAGCCTTGTCACACCAGATATTGACTTCTAGGCCTTGGTTGGTGGAAGTACTCTTATTTTCAGAGAACTATAACCTAATTTAACATAAAAACAAGGGGAAAATGTGAGATAGCTGACAAAGGGTTTTTTTTGTTGTTGTTGTTTTTGCTGTGTTTGTTGGTTTATATCCTTTGTTTAATGAATGACAAATAAGATAAGATTAGATATACCTTTATTTATCCCACAGCGGGGAAATTTACAACAAATGTTCCACTGATCACTGTATACAACTTCTGACAGTGTAATGCCTCATCTGAATAAGATCAATAGTATTAAAAGATTGTGTTGTTGTACAAAAGCTATTAAAGCCATTAATAGGTTTAATTAATAGGTAACTTTCTCAACAATACAACGATATGTATCAGTATAAATATCATTTAAAAACATCTCACATCAACAGTTGTGTAAGAAGAAAGAAGTGGTGATGGTATACCTCATGTACAGATTCTGAATTTGAGAATACTTTTTATATTGTTATCTAAGTTCCTTGTCATCACTTTGACAATATTTTGGCTATATAACTTAAACGCTGTTTCCTTGGCATGAATTAAAGCAGTGAATAATCATGAGTTGACGTTTCTAAATTGCAAAGGCAGGGTTAGTATACCTAAGAGTGTCCTGATGTATATTTTGTCTTATTTACACTGATGTGTTTGTCGTGAAAACACAGATCCTGAAACATCCTTTCAGTTTCTTTTGGGTCACATGATTTCAAAGAATCCCCCCTCTCACAGTCGTCTAGTCACATATGGTGGAGATAAGGGTGCGGTCAGATGTTTTATTATAGCCTCTCGAAACTTTTGAAAAGCTGCTGGAAAATCCCTCCAGAATGTTCAGCCCCCACACAAAACACACAAAACACAAAAATCACTGCAAATACAATGACTTAATTATGCAAGATTTGCCCCAGCAGCGTGTAGGTCTACTGGTCGTTGAGGAAGTCTTCTCCAAAGAATTATACAACATTTTTGCATTGAATCACCATAATCAACAGTTACTCTTACGGCTTTGGTAAAGCTGCTCCCACTGTTTGTATTTGTCAAAGCTCGACCTGTAATTCTGCCTCGTAAAACACTGTCAACAGAGTTGAAGAAGCTGGACTTTCCAGCACCAACTGGTCCATGAAGCAGAATTCTGACATGACTGACATCACTGTTTCGAGGTTGGTAAGATTTCACATACTCCAGATTTTCCTGGTTGTTCCTGTTTTTGAAGAAAAATCATTCGATTAAAATACTGTATTATTTTAATTATTGAATGCACGATTGGCAGATTATGATTGTTGCTCTGTTGTCAAACACCAATCACCCAAAACAAAACAAAGCCATTTGAGGAAAGTGTTAAGGAGCAGAACACACACCAAGTACACAATGGCACCACACAGGCTACATGCTGACTCATACTCACGTCGGCAGAGTTCTCCATGGCTCACTAAGAAGCGCTGAGTGGCAAATGGCATATGTTGATATACAGTAAGACAAAGCTGTGTTTTCAAACAACTTCACCAACATCATGCATTATTTTCTATCAAGGAAACATGAAATATGAAAGTGAAAGTGTGACAGATCGGAACTTACCATCCTCTTTAGCTGTAAAGTCAGACATTTAGATGTAAACAACAAACACAACAATCAGAACACTCAAGTAAAGAACAATTCTACAAGTTTATTACTTGAGTAAATATACTTAGTTACTTTGCACCACTCATTTACCCTCATATGAAATGTTAACATAACCCGGAGACTGTTATCTAGTTAATCTGTCCTCCAAAATTTTGTGTTAATGAAGCATTGTAAGATATAATGACAATTATTTCCCAGGATCAAATCAAGTATATTGCAAATCTATTGTCAGGAGTTATATGACACTGTTAGCTTGCAGTGACACACAGAGCATGACACTTATATGTAAGTGAGTGTGTAATCCCAGATTCTAAACTAAAACATAAAAAATATTGTATGTCAATGTTATGTCAAAGCATTACATACATTTACTACATTTAAATAAAGGTCAAGTCAGTGTTCACTTTCAAATTCAGTACACAGTCAAAAGAAGAGGCTCAGCTCTGCAGTGCATGAAACACATTGTTCACAAAAGTGTGTTTCTGCATCGTGTAAATGTCAAAAAGAGACAGACATTAGATCAAATCAAATCAATAAAATTAGTGAAATATTACCCACAATAAACAAGAATAGCAATTTTTACTGCCATATCTGAGGAGAGACAAAATAGAAAGTCTGTATCTTTATCGGTGCGTCCCCATCCAAATATCCACTCTAGCCACGGCATGATCTTTTCACTTGCCCCAGTCACCTCGTTCTCTCTAAGTCCATACCTTTAACTATGTGGCTCGGAGCAGACTGATGTAAGGTTGAAAGGAAGGGTGTGTTTTATACTCTCCTTGCTTTCACTTTCTTTTTAAAGCCATCTGATGGTCAGACAAGAAATTACTCCTACAGCAATCTTACTTTTTATTTTAATTTCACTTTCTTTTTAAAGTCAGGCACGTGATATAAAAGAAGTGGCACATTACTTCCAGTCACTTTCCCATTTTTCCTTCATTGCCATTTCCCTCCCTGTCCATCAAATGCCAGACTTTTCATCCCTCAATCCAGTCACTCCCCTCTGCCCTGCAGTGCCCCCTCACCTGCCATTCCCATCACCTGACCTTCCCCATCTACCTGCTCACCTGTTTCCACATGTCCTGTCTCCACTCCCTCATCAGCCCTGCTGTCCTTGTACCAGCCCCTTTTCCCCAGTTAGTTGCCAGATTATCTTTGGTGCTTCATGCCATTCCTTTCAACCTCTGATCCCTGCTCACTATATGCTACTACTTGACCCTGAACCTTCACCTGCAACCTGAACCCTTCACCCTGAAACCTGGAGCCTGTACCTGCCATCCTGCCTACCTGCCTGTTGGCTCAATTTATCAATAAATCCCTGAACTCTCCCTGTCTGCACTTCGGTCTTTCCCCTGCTGTCTCATACTCACCTCTGTGAACGTACAGTCTTGTTGAAGCCTTGTCACACCAGATATTGACTTCTAGGCCTTGGTTGGTGGAAGTACTCTTATTTTCAGAGAACTATAACCTAATTTAACATGAAAACAAGGGGAAAATGTGAGATAGCTGACAAAGGGTTTTTTTTGTTGTTGTTGTTTTTGCTGTGTTTGTTGGTTTATATCCTTTGTTTAATGAATGACAAATAAGATAAGATTAGATATACCTTTATTTATCCCACACTGGGGAAATAGAAATTTACAACAACAAATGTTCCACTGATCACTGTATACAACTTCTGACAGTGTAATGCCTCATCTGAATAAGATCAATAGTATTAAAAGATTGTGTTGTTGTACAAAAGCTATTAAAGCCATTAATAGGTTTAATTAATAGGTAACTTTCTCAACAATACAAGTGATATGTATCAGTATAAATATCATTTAAAAACATCTCACATCAACAGTTGTGTAAGAAGAAAGAAGTGGTGATGGTATACCTCATGTACAGATTCTGAATTTGAGAATACTTTTTATATTGTTATCTAAGTTCCTTGTCATCACTTTGACAATATTTTGGCTATATAACTTAAACGCTGTTTCCTTGGCATGAATTAAAGCAGTGAATAATCATGAGTTGACGTTTCTAAATTGCAAAGGCAGGGTTAGTATACCTAAGAGTGTCCTGATGTATATTTTGTCTTATTTACACTGATGTGTTTGTCGTGAAAACACAGATCCTGAAACATCCTTTCAGTTTCTTTTGGGTCACATGATTTCAAAGAATTCCCCCCTCTCACAGTCGTCTAGTCACATATGGTGGAGATAAGGGTGCGGTCAGATGTTTTATTATAGCCTCTCGAAACTTTTGAAAAGCTGCTGGAAAATCCCTCCAGAATGTTCAGCCCCCACACAAAACACACAAAACACAAAAATCACTGCAAATACAATGACTTAATTATGCAAGATTTGCCCCAGCAGCGTGTAGGTCTACTGGTCGTTGAGGAAGTCTTCTCCAAAGTTGATCATCTGTCTCAGTGCAGTCAGTATCAGCGCATCAATGTCCTCAGTTGGGCTGGTTTCAGATTCGTAGTTCTTCACGAGAAGGATGCAGTTCCGTTGAATGCCCAGCTTCGTGCTGAGTTCATCAACCTAAGTTGTCAAAGTAACATCAGTTCAGTTGATCAGTAATTGCAAAGCAGTGACTAAAGGAGATGTTTGTGCTGAAATATTGATTTAAATTACATCACAAGATTACAAATCTATGAAGGCTTTAAAAAAAATCACCAGTTCAAACTCACCTTTTGCTTCAGGTACTTGCTCTTGTAGACATTTTTGATATCCTTTTTTACCTCAGGACAGGCTTTATCGACTCTGGTGAGAACAGCCATTTGGGGAATTCCTGCCAATACAGAAACCTAATCAGTATTTGAAGCATTTGTTTTGCTGGTGTTTTGATTCAGAAACAATATCATTTGGCACCATTAGTCCACACAGAGTAAAACCATTGGGATGTCTGCTCTTACCCATGTCACTGGCTGCTAGTCTGACTTCTCTCATCTTCCTCACAACATTGTCACTCATTAGAGATACAAAGTCGGCAGGAATGACAGAAACCAGAACGTGAACTCTGTCTTGCAGAGAGGGAGATGAGTTGTAGAAGTCATCATCGTCTGTTAGCTGATTTCCAGGCTTCAACTAAAAAAAAATAAAATGCTCTCAAAATAATGCTTTTTCATGAACAAAGTGAAAATGCAAAATAGTAAAAACCAGAAAACTTAAAGGTACCCTGAGGAGTTTTTGACATCTAGTACTGCTATCAAGTTTTTCTATCAGTGGTTTCCTGTTTTGTTTGTCTCATGCACACAAAGATGAACACATTGTATCACAACACATGTGATGCAATACACATTGCTGCCAGTGTTTTCACACTAATCCACTGATCTACAGGTGGCGGTAATGCACCAGAAACACAGCAATGCAAAAGCAGGAAAGAAGAAGGCTGCTCTCTGCAGTGCTGGATGTAAATAATGCAGGACTCAAACTTTCATGAACTATTGACTTTGTAAGTGTTTCATGAGTAAGGAAACACATTCATCACATTAAACTCCAACAATACACAGAATGCATTTTGGTGAGGGACACTAAATGTAAATATAACTTTTTTATTGACAATAACACTCCACAGGGCGCCTTAAATAATGTCAGCGTTCAAAGGATTGTACCTTGTAACCTTCTGCCACACGTCCCCTCAGGATCAGTTTGATGTCTTCCACATGAACACTATCGTCATTCTTCTCCTCAAAGCCCATGGTGTCATTGAAAACGAAAGAATAAAAGTTCTCTGGACCTTTTTGGATTTTGTAGGTTTTGTACTGTAAAGCAAAAGGTGCAATCAATTGCATCATTTTAGCAAAAACCAGATAAATATGCAATTCTTAAAACAACACAAACATCTAAAAATGTCCTTGTCATTTTATTCAGCAAGGGAACTTGTTTTGAGAAAATGATGGTTTCTCAACAATTATCTTCTTACTAAAAAAATTATCCACCACAAAAGCAGAAATTCTGAAAGGACTAGTTTTGAGAAATGCACTTATTTGCACTTATTTGCAAACTCTACACTGTTTCTTTCAAAATCTGCCTTGAAAAATCATTTTCTATATTTTGAAATTGTTTGTGCATGTCCATATTCCAGTGCCTTTGTTGTTGAATGAAATATCTCAAATATGTTACAGCAGTAATAACTAATATCAGTTTAAGCTTTCTTCACACTGTTCCAGACCAACAAGTCCACCAATTTTAATTACACAATACAGTGTTGACCAAACCCTCCACCCTGATGTCACACCAGGATCAACAAGACAATATAATGCATTTCAACACTAAAACTGTTTGGATAGATTTAGGCACAAAGGAGCTTTGCTAGATTTTGGGAAAGGTCATGGTTTGGCTGAAATTCACTTCACTAATAACAGTTTGGTTACAGTTAAGGAATGACAACAGTTATAGTAAGAAACTACCACTGACTGCTGTAAAAACAGGAAACAGTAAGCAAACAGCTCTTTCCTGTGTTACAGTCTGTTGTTTTCAGCACAGTCTCTACTTCCTCTTGAGGAGACTTTCCTGGAGAAAAGGTGGTGACAGGTAGGGGTGGCATGGAAGGGTATGTGCGATGCAAAGGTCCAACTGTGCCTTCTCACGTGCAACTGCATGCACTGACCTGTGCTAACCCCGTCAAATAGCATCCCTTCTTCCATTTCCTCAACTGCTTGCAAGACCTATAATTATGTTATTACATTGTTATTATAACAATGTTTTATACATGTTGTGGTTTTCATCATAGCAGAAGTTGCGTTGCAGCTAATATTGGCTTTAATTATAGCATGAAGTGCAGTAATGTGGTAAATAATCCTAGATGCTATTTTATCCGCTTCCATTAAGATATTAAACTACATGAAATTTTTAAAGAATTATACAACATTTTTGCATTGAATCACCATAATCAACAGTTACTCTTACGGCTTTGGTAAAGCTGCTCCCACTGTTTGTATTTGTCAAAGCTCGACCTGTAATTCTGCCTCGTAAAACACTGTCAACAGAGTTGAAGAAGCTGGACGCTCCAGCACCATGAAGCAGAATTCTGACTTGACTGACATCACTGTTTTGAGGTTGGTAAGATTTCACATACTCCAGATTTTCCTGGTTGTTCCTGTTTTTGAAGAAAAATCATTCGATTAAAATACTGTATTATTTTGATTATTGAATGCACGATTGGCAGATTATGATTGTTGCTCTGTTGTCAAACACCATATCTTTATCTTTGGTGCTTCATGCCATTCCTTTCAACCTCTGATCCCTGCTCACTATATGCTACTACTTGACCCTGAACCTTCACCTGTCACCTGAACCCTTCACCCTGAAACCTGGAGCCTGTACCTGCCATCCTGCCTACCTGCCTGTTGGCTCAATTTATCAATAAATCCCTGAACTCTCCCTGTCTGCACTTCGGTCTTTCCCCTGCTGCCTCATACTCACCTCTGTGAACATACAGTCTTGTTGAAGCCTTGAAACTATAGCTTAACTTATCATTAAAACAAGGGAAAAATGTGAGACAGCTGACAAAGGTTTTTTTTTTTGTTATTGATTTTTTTTATTGGTGTTTGTTGGTTTATATCTCTTGTTTAATGAATTACAAATGTTCCACTGATCACAGTATACAACTTCTGACAGTGTAATGCCTCATCTGAATAAGATCAATAGTATTAAAAGATTGCAGTGTTGTAGAAAAGCTTTTAATAGGCTACAGATAAGCATTGAGTTACTCTCCCCCAGTCGTGATAGGTTCATATTCGCTTGTATATGTAGATGACTTTGCGGCAGGACGGACAGCGATGCTCCACGTCTTGACAGGAATCAATGCAGAACGGGATGCAACAGCAAAGAAAACACCTGTAGGAGGAGACAAAGTGAATTATAACGTCCTACTTTTGTTCCTAAGATAAAAATAGTTGCAATACATACATAAGATAGAAAATAGATGTGGAGGAAGCTTCTACTCAAAAGGTTGTTTTACCCAAAGATGGCGAGGCCACCACAGATGGCCCAGGTCATCAGGCCTGCTGTGTGCTCTATCTTGGTGATCACTGACTGCTGGCAGTGGGGACACACAGTTTGTCCTGGGACGTCATGTAGTGCAGGTGTTACTACCACGTGAGTCACTGAGGATGAGAAATGCATTATACGTGAAATAAACAATTTATCCCTTGTAGAAGCTGAGATTTTCATAATATGTGTGAGTGTTGTGGCCAGCCAGTCATTTCTGCTGTTACTCTCGATTTTCCACTTCAGGCTGTCACGACATATTTGAGGATGAAATGTACTGACTGCACTGACTCAGCAAGACCAGCAGAGGCTGCCAGTCGTACAACATTTGTAATTTGAAGAGGAGGTCGTTCCTTGTTTCTGTCTTTCTGTAGTCCTGTCCTGTACGTCCTGAGACATCCTAACATAGAGGATTTTATAGTAAAGGACAGCTCAGATCATTTTAATTGTGTTATGTCATTGACAGACCAACACTAATGCAATAAAGGCCAAAAAATGGATATCAGTGTCAATATGAGAATTACAACGCATCCTTCAAGTAAGAAGCTCACAGTTCATATGAGCTGCATTAATGCAATGTACATTTTTTTACAAGTGGAGTTCATATGAAGAAGTGAAGTTACCTCTGATCACTGTCACATGCAATATTCAAAATGTGTCTGTGTACCATAAGAACAAACAGTGAACAAAAGCTTTTTGTCATGCACAGAGGCAACAAATGGGCTATTCTTCTGATCACTTTGGTAGGAGACCGAGAACTTCACCCACTGACTGCGTCACACTACAGTTCACACTTCTCTTTTCACAAACTGTGCCGCATGTGCAGGGTGTAAATGTGTGTGCATGCACAGAGTCTGAGACATGGTACAACAATGCATGGATCTCTGTTGTGCTTTACATGGGACAACACTGGCTTGGGTCAGGTGCGTCGCCTCACCTGTTGTGGCTGGTGCAGCCTGGGCCGGAGCAAAAGAAACACCTAGCAGATGAAAAGCACAGTTTACCAAAGCAAGAAATGATGGTAGCAGATCCTTTTTCTAATGCATGTACGATATATGGGTATGCTTCTTGCACACCTATACAAAGCATGAATTAAGAACAAAGGTTTTCACATTAAAAGATGTGAAATACTGTTATTAGTTCCCAGAAGAAACAATCCCAGCCAAGGTTACAATGGCTACAATGACATCTGAAAAGTAACAGTATCATCATTTAAGTCAGGCAGACACAGACCTCCATGGTATCCAGCAGGTGGAGGTGCTCCAGGAGAGACCGTGGGCGGAGGGTACATGCCTGGCTGAGGGTATGTGCCTGGCTGAGGGTATGTGCCTGGCTGAGGGTATGTGCCTGGCTGAGGGTACATCCCTGGCTGAGGGTACATCCCTGGCTGAGGCGCTGCACCCCCATAGTTGAGAGGTGGCCCAGGGTATGGTGGAGCTGATTCCTGTGGGGGGTATCCTTTATCCATCTTCAGAAAGCTTTACTGAATTTGAGAAATGTGTAGTATTGATTTTTTTTCATTTGATCAACTAGCCTTCAAGTATACAGTCAGTCAATACATGGATCTGACCTTTACTGGAGCTATGACAAACAGCACTGTTTTATGCACACTATAATAAGTTGTGAAAGGGTTTTAGGGTTTATCTGCAAACATCTCCCTTAAAAGCATCAACCCTGTTATCCATCTTGGTTAGCTTACAGTGTGTCATGTATTGTATACAAATGACACTGCTTTTGTGGCCTGCATATTCATTTCATTTCCCCAGTGTATATGTACTGCTGTCACAACAAATACAAACAGTAAGTGAAGACCCCTGCTAATTCATTACATGGTGACGGCCAGAAAGTGTATGCTGAAGCCAAGCAAAATTTTGCATTTGTCACCATGGTGATGCAGAGTTTCATAGGTTCGGTTACCTTAGAAGTGCAGTGTGAAAAAAAAGGGGAAAAAAAGATTTTGTCAACTATAGATGGATAATAATATATATATATAATGAATAATATCGAGAAAATGTTCTAACAAAATTTAGTCACAGATTGGACTGACTTGTTGAGTTCACTTCAGATACAATGACTGAACTCATGAAGAGCAGCAGGCAGAAGTGAAGAACTGTTTAGCTTTATGTGGTGAAACCAACTTTCCATTTAGTCTCCAACCACACACTCACATCCTCTTTGCAGTTCACACAGCTGTCAGTATTCATTAGCTATTGCCAAATCAGTGTGACAGAAATGGCACTGGCTCAGTTTTAACCTAAGCAGCATGTGTGAAAGGACATGTCAAAACATAATTATTTGCTGGTTCAGGCAGGATTTGTTTTAGAGACACAGTGCTCTGATAAAACCTGTTGTACCAGCCGAAACTCACTATAAAGCTTTGTACGGCCGAAGGGAAGTGCAGATTTAGACATTAATTCTCTGTAGGTTCATCACGTGGCCTCTTTCAAACTGTCACATTGGTTTCACATTGTCATTTGACACGTTGTTATCATAAAAACATTGTTTTTAATCACTTCAAGTAAACATAACAACACCATACTGTAAACATACGAAAAGTAAAATTCCTGAACATATTATATATATCATTATGATATTAATATTGCTGATGCATTAATGAGAAAGCAGCATTTTACTGTTGTAGTTGGTCAAGATGTAGCAAATTGAAAACTATTTTATTTACTGTTTGCAGAAGTCTCACTATGACATTGCATCACATAAACTAATCAGATGTTTTGTATGTCCAGTTGTCCAATAAGTAGTAATAATGTAGTGGAGTAAAATTGACGGTCTTTACCACTGAAATGTAATGAAGCAGAAGTATTAGTAGTAGAAGTACAAGCACTTCAGAATTGTATTTATGTAAGTGTAGCTCTTGAGTAAATAGTTATGTAATGATACTTTTCGCCAGTGGGGCAAACTGAATGTAACCTGAAATAAATATCAAATTGCACTATTACTACAGTCTCATTCTTGGTCCACAGCAGCTATAAACAGTGAACAGCAGCAATTTCATGTAACAGTTATTGACTTAGTGGGAGAGTCATGGGGTAATGGAGCTGAGATTTAAAAGCATTTCCCTTTGACAGTGTTGCTCCATACCCATCCGGATTCTTAAGGGCCTCTCTCAGTGAAGCAATTGGCATAAGTTAGTTGTGTCATATTTGATTTTACAATACACGAAATCAGCATCATTGGATTAGTGCTGCAATTTGATAACATAGAAGAATGCAGCACCACAATGTATGGTGGCATATATGTTACTCAATGTGAACAGCCCCAGTCAGTCTCTCCAAGCCTTCCTGTGTCTCATCAGAAATCCACCTTAAATCCTAAGAAATTAGAGAAACACAATCCACATACACTGAGGAGGGACACAGTATTGCACTTGTGCCTCGCCCCTTCTTTGGTCTGGACAGTCTGGCTGAATAAGGATTACAACACCGTAGATGTTTGAATGCATATTTCTGACTTCTGAAAAATTCACAAAACTGATAAGCTGAACACAATGGCAACAGCAGCTGATTATATAGCTACTATAAAAAGTAGTATGTAAAAATAAGATTTACCTACTTGTGAGTTTCCATCAAAAAAAGCAGGGAGTTAAAAACCTTCTCTCCTGGAGCTGATCCTGACACAGACAAGGTACAGACCAAAGACGGATTATAAGGTCATACAGGCCACAATTAAAAAACAAACTGCCACAGAAGATCTGTGCTTCCTTTAGTGCAACATGGTGAAGAAACTGTAGCTCAGCCACTTTCAGAGGCACCCTCCCCCTTTCTCCTCCCATTTTTTCATGCGATTGGGTGGGTCTGAAGAAAATAAACAGGATATGATTCCAGTGTTTGTTCAAATGTTCAAACAACATGGAAACGAAAGTCCTGAATACAGAGCTCCACAAAAAGAGAAGGAGAGTGACGTGTGTTTGATAAGAACAGAGTGTTCTTTGTTGACCTAACATAAGCCTCACATCGTTTATCAGTCAGGAATCCTGGAAAAATCCCATGCAAGAACACACACATGCTTAAAGCAGCACTTAATGTCATGGGATCAAGATTTTTTTTTTTTTTTTTTTTTTTTAGATGTCATATTTCCATTTTTGTTTGTATGTTTTTAAGACACAGAAAATTAAGCAGCCTATCACATATCTATATTGTCATCTCTGGGTTCCTTTTCTTGTCAGCCACTCTGATTTCCTGTGGCCTCACATTTTCTCAGTCTGACTCATTTAATGAGAAGCATGTGTGGAGAAAATAAAAAAAATAAAAACCTCTGTGCTTTCCAAAAACACAACCTCTGCTGCTGTGATGGACTGGACACTGTCAATTGTCTAGTCTGGGATGTCCCATCTTCTGCAGGGTGATTCCACCTCATAGCCCAGTCTGTATCCAGAATAGTACACCTTAAATAAACACTTGCAACTCATTAAAGATTCATGTGTTGAAGCTGTAGTAATTTCTTTCTTTGCTTGTTTGTATGCGTGATTGTTTTGGCCACTTGGGAAGCAGAGGAATTTAAATTAAAAAAAAAAAAAAGCTGTCAGTCAAACACACACCAATATTTCTCATTGTGAAGTTTCTGTGACTACAGTTTTAGAAGACCCTTCACATTGCATGCAGTCATTTGAGCCACTATTAAGACAAAAAATACCCATTATCACTAACTAAGTGTGGCCTGTTTCATGTGGCCTATAATTTGAATATGAGCATTTCCCCCAGCCCTGCATACCCCCACAATTAGGTTCAGTTTTTCATGAAATGGGTCATTAAAAAGGTTTGAGGTGAACAGAGCTATGCTGAAATATACACAAGGTCAACTAATACATCATTTCTCACGAAGGGTGAGAAATGTGTGAAAACGGAGGGGGTGAGGAGGGTGTATAAATAAAACCACAAACCTGAGAAGAGGTCTGATCAAGCAGAATAAACCTACGCTTCAGTATGCAGGGCCTTTGAATGTGACCTTACGACTTGTAAGGAAGTTGTATTGTTGTTATGCAAGTCATAAAATTCTGAAGCTTTATTGAACCACCTGACTTAGAACATTCATGGTCTCGCAAAACAGTATGAATCAAAAAGAAAAAGGGCTTCATGTAGAAAGAGTGGAATAAAACAAGTTTGTAGTATTAAAATTAGGTAAAGTAAATTTAACATTTAAACAACTGAGTAATAATAATTCATGGACACAGAAGAGGAGAATATGTGCAGGATTTCTCTGGAGCTTTTCTCAGAGTTCCTGGATACATTCTTGTCTCTCCTTGCACTCTGGTGTGTTTTAAGGAAGCATACCACACTCTGTCACAGTACTAAATATTTATCAGTGTCTGTACAATGCTTCTCCAGACATTCTCTCCCACACACTGAGTGAGTGTGAAATGATCCTCCTCGAAACACATGATTTTGACACATGAAGCCCTGCTGACTGTCGGGACGGGCCTGAGGTCACAGGACTATCACAAGAACATACCACATCTGGAATGCAAAGCACTCCAGCTGTCCACACCGACCGTCACGGCCTGACACAGGAAGGTACTGCTCTGCCTTTAAATCCAGAGAAAACGATTGTCTATTTTTGGACACTAGAGGTCAGCATAAGTGCAACATTCTAATCTCTGACACTGACATTCCTCCCTATGAAGGGAGGGCAGGATGTGGGGTCAGTTTAAGGACTCTTCAGCGGGAAGAAAACCAGAATGCACAAAGGTCCACCCACGCAGCCATCTTCTCACGTCTCAGTTTGCACATCCTTGATTCCTTTCCTCGCCTCCTCTCCTTGCATCTTAGTCCCTTCCACCTGAGATGCAAGCAAAGGAGGCAATGTCAATAAATACTACATGTGGTTTTGTTATAGCCAACCACTGTGTCACATTAGCATTAGCATAACAGTGTTCATACAACATATATATTTAATTTTAATTCAATGTAACAAGAACGTACTGATGTCAATTTAACACACACATTATATACTATATATTTATATATATGCCTTTACATATTTTACTGTGCACACATGCAAATAGCAATTATTACATTTACGAGTTTCAGAGACATCATTAAAATACAGATTGTCAGCACCCGTAGATCATATCCTCACAATCCAGACAAATGTCTCTCTCAACACTATGACATGTAGAAAAGAAAGAAAGAAATCATCTAAAGAAATTCAGCCCAAATTGAGAAGATCTTCATATGAGAAAATCAACTCTCCCATTTTCATTGTCAGCATGAAAGTTAAGTTACTTAGTTGAGTTCAACGCTGAAGACATGTATTATTATTAAGCGTTTGTAAGGGCGTAGTCATTTATATGTTCTGACTTTCGAATTTCATGTGGCAAAAGATTTTCCAAAGCATTAAACAGCCATACTCCAGTCACACCCAGCACACATGCATACAATCACACAAGAATTGATCAAAAATAACTAACAGTTTAAAGGTTAAGCCGGGCTCTCCTTCCTCCAGGTTTTGCAGAGAACACTCACGTCTTTTAAAATTTTGGACAGCAGTTAATTAGGTCTCGTAGGACTTGTTCAATCTACATGTCTCCATTGCATACCTACGCAACTCACGCCAATTATTCTGCCTGAGATAAAAAACCTGGCTCTGAGCTCCCTTGATGGATTTGTTTCATACTTAGAAGTTAGAAAGCTCATTCAAAGTTTGACAAGAGGACATTTTCAAATGACTCTCAGGTGAAGTTGTTAAAGGCGCTTGTGTGTGTGTTGCCAGTGGATTTTCAATTTGGAACAAGAATTTATAGCCCTTCAGAGATAATGAGATGAAAGACAACTATTCCTTCCGAACATCTACTACTGTAGTACTGAGGCCCAATTCCTCCTGGGCCTCCTGTAACACATATACAGGTTTGAACTACTGATGGGTGGGCACACCCCTAAGTTATCAGACATGATGAATGAGCAATAGGGCGTAAGTGTGAACTCTGACTCCTGTGTCATAACATGCACTTTCTGTCAGAAATGTATGCAAATGTGGACTTTATTGACCAAGCCTTTTGCACACAACTGATAAGCAAATGGAAGTGAATAACAGAGAGCTGCCCCCTACACAAACACAGCAAATTACTCACCATTTGAACACTTGGCTACCAGCCATTTGAGGAAGAAGTTCTGATAGGGCAGCAACCAGGGAGCGGCCAGAAGTTCTCCACTGGCTTTCTGTCTTCGTCATAAACATTCAGGCAGCAGTAACGGCACGAGGGGCTGAGACTGACGAAAACCCCACTCAGAAAAATACAAGAACAAATATTAAATCATCGAGGATAGACGGGACAAGCTGGTGAACAGGTGAGAGATTATAACTGCCCAGAGTCACAGTGAAGAGACTACTGGATTACGCTCATCATGGTTACGCTGGACTTCAAGACACTGACCTTGAGGATACTGGAGGTGATTTTCACCTGCATCTCCTTCAGCCTGGTGGCATCAGTGGGCCACAGCACTCACTCCTTCTGGACCTGGTGTATGTTCACATGGTGCTTCTGCTTCTGCGTCACCTTACTCGTACTCGTCCTGGAATTAACCAGCCTCAGCACGAAGTTGCCCATCTCCTGGGATGACTTCACTACTGCTTTTGCCATGTTGGCTACCCTAATGGTGGGTGTCATTTTTACTCTGTCGTTATTTGTCTGTGTCATGTAACTGAACATGTACTGACTCTGGGAATATTAAAGTCTATATTTTGCAGAAGAAAACACTTTAATGAGGTACCAAAATAAATGACTGCACATTTTAAACTAACACAGCATGTGCGATCTGATAAAAAAGGTCATTTTTGAGAAACCACATTGCGCAATATCATTTTAGTCCCAATTCATAATTCAAACATAAACAGAGGCAGCCAAATCCACAACAAAATTCAATAATGTAATTGTTAACAAAAAGACTGGTTGTATGTCTATATTCTTGAAATTGTAAAATGTTTCAAAAGGTTCATGCGGCTTTTAGCAGTCCTATATTTTGATGAAAAAATAGAGTAACAAAAGCTGTGTTTTACAGCACAAAGGCTTCAACAGCATCTTAAATTATTAATCTTAAGCAAACCCATATTGCAGCTTTAATTATGCATGTGGGGGGATGATAATCACATTTTTATCTTTGACATCAGGCCATTGTAAATATGCATGTTTATTTACTGGTGCTAAAAGATTCATACAATATTGTTCTCAAATGTTGTCATAATCCACACTTCAGTTGTAAATGCTGAAGTGAAGAAGGCATCCTTTCACACTTACTCATGACCTGCAATACTTTATCTATTCAATGTGCAATATCCTGTATTTAGTATTTAATATTCCATATTTAATCCAATAGGTCAAGCTCTCATTTCAGGCCCATAGTGTATATACTGGTCATATATTTCATATTTCATATCCATATTTGCAGCTGTAAATAAGCCTCGTGTTAATTTGTAAATTTCTTCTTCTTAGCCTGTTTATTTGTTCTTTTTACTATTTAACTGCTGCTATCCCCTTTGCTGCTGTGATATGTGAATTTCCCCACTGTGGGACGAATAACGATTTATCTTATTTTATCTTATCTTATACAGATCCTGGCAGCATCCATCATCTATGCCAGCTTCTTCACGTGCTCTACCTGCAGTAGACAGATCGGTGCCACTGTTACTTCCTTCCTAGCCTTCGTCCTGTACGCCGTTGAGGTTGGGCTGACCCGGGCTAAACCTGGTGAGATTAGTGGATTTCTGTCCACAGTCCCAGGCCTCCTCAAGGTTCTGGAGGCCTTTGTGGCCTGCATCATCTTCATCTGCTTGGACCGCAGCCAGTACTCCCGGTTTGCAGGGCTCCAGTGGTGTGTCGCCGTCTACTCCATTTTCTTCATTTTCGCCCTCATTGTCATCATTTTTACCATCGGCCGCCTCCTGGCTCTCTTCCCCACGCCGTTTGATAAAGTCCTGACAGGCTGCAACGTGTTGGCAGTGTTGATGTACATGACAGCTGTGGTCATCTGGCCATTGTACAGCTTCCAGAACAACCCCAAGCCCAGCTATTGCTCAGGACTGGTTTACTGTCCATGGAATGATTTAGTGGTTATCAGTTTCATGACCTGTTTCAACCTTGTTGCTTACATTGTAGATACTGTTTATTCCTTTAGGCTGGTCTTCTTCGTTAGCCGGACGTAGGTTGTAAATATGCCTCCTATTTTAGCTTTTGGATCTTTGTAATAATGATACATTCACTGAGGACATGAAGTAACAGTGGCTGTGTCTACGTTTTAACCTCAGAGAGACATAATCCCTAACTCTTCTCTTTCCCTTTTTATCCCTCCACGATTTTCATTTGATTCTTATTGATAATTATTAATAAGTCCCCACTGAGGGACGAATAAAGGAATATTTTATCTTATCTTGTTCTCCTATTTTATATAGCATTTATAGGAACCTGTCAATCTCAGTTGTAAACTGCCTTTTCTTGTCAATCTTGTCACATGAAAGACAAATAAAATGTAATAAAAATGTGGGCTTATTGCACATGCTTACATCGTAATTAGTGTCAAAGTACAGTCAAGACTGAATGAATAGGTCAGAAATGCATGATATGTTTACTGGTTAAGTAATCCATTTAATAGTTACAGGGATACCCACCCTGTCCTTCACAAATGATGTTTGCACAGGTGTGTCAAAGTGTGCACATCTTGAAACACACAGCAGCAACAGGTTGCACAACTCCTCTCCCGTGGAAGAAGGGAAACACGCCTCCCATCTCTAATTTCTGTTAATAGACACTGAAAACTCATTCGCTCACATTTTAAAAACGTGCAGGATGTAGAGCTGGATTTGGAATCTGTTTTTATTATATATTTTAGAATTTTTCAATTTATGACTGTAAATTGAGGGAACTATGGGTTTTGGGGTTTTGAACTTTGGGAACAAATCAAGACATATGAAGACATCTTCTTGGACTTTGCATTGGCATTATGTTTTTCACTTTTTTTTTGATATTTCATAGTTTACGCAGTTAGCTGATTAATCACAAATAGAATCTGCAGATTTATCTATAATGAAAACAACTGTTAGTAACATGGGCTCCAATATTATTTTTAAAAGATTTATGTTTAAACAAACCTCTTGTCTGCCTCTTTTAACAATATGATATAAACAAGTAAGTGGGTCGTGATTATACGTGGTTTGCTTATCTTAATGACATCTGTAATAACCGTTAAATAAGAAATCCATAACCTTTGACCAGGCATTACTGCTCTCTACAAAAAAAAACAAGCAGTGAGCAGCAGATATTATAATGATCTTGCAAACGGAATAAAGAGAAAGAACCAGAGGAGAAAGAAAAGACGGAGAAGGATGGAGGGGAAGAGTTTTTCAACTCTTTGATGCAATGTACAAAAAAGCTGTATTCATAAAGTACCTCAATGCTACATTAGATACTCAAAAAGATAACAATGCGGTTATGCAGATTTTAAAAAGATATAAATGCTTAACATGCATCTTCTTTAGTGCCTCATATTATTCCATAAAAACCATAAAAACAACTATCCCTCCATCAAACTTTCCCTTATGTCCTACCCAGGAACAATAAATCAAGTGAACTCAAGAATAGACTACGAGCAATTTCCCGAGCAGTTCCTCAGGATGTGACCTACACCCCACAATTGTGTTGGAGCAAGGCTTGTGCTGAGGACAAGGCTTGTCCTGAGGACCAGAGTCCAGGGTGTTTGTTGTATAAAACACTCCACCAGTATCGATGGAGCGAGACAGGGGTCATAAACTGCACAGATAAGGCCGGGATGCTCTGTTTGAAGCTGCAGCACCACACTTTGAGTTTCAGTTGCAATGAACGCACCTGCTCTTGCCTACATGAATTTCTTCAACTTGGATATTTGCTGTACTAAAGGAAGCAGTGAGTAGAATCCACTGACTTTGGAAGTGAAACACACTTTTTTTTTTTTTGATCGACTGATCCTGTCCAGCCATGGCTCTTGTGGAGTTCCGGATATTCACCCAGCCCGTGGGCATCATGCGAACAATAGTGGCCATCCTCACTTGTTTGTGTTTTAGCTTGGTGGCATCAGTGGGTCATTTTCCATCTTCCTACTGGGCATGGTGCATGTTCACCTGGTGCTTCTGCTTCTTCTTCACCTTTCTCATTCTCATCCTGGAGTTCACCACTGTCAAAACCAAATTACCTTTTTCCTGGGAAGATTCCACCGCTGCCTTCGCTATGCTGGCAAGCCTAATGTGCCTTGCCACCTCCATCATCTACCCCACCTTCTTCACCTGCACCACCTGCCACCGTGAGATCGCTGCCTCTGTGGTGTCCTGGGTATGTTTTGGGATATATACAGGCGAAGTGGTCTTTACTCGCCTTCGTCCCAGTGGGGAAACCAGCGGGTTCCTCTCCACATTGCCCGGCATTATGAAGATGATTGAGGCGTTCATCGCCTGTCTTATTTTCACCTCCCTAGAGAACAGCCAGTTCAACCCCCCAGCGCGGCAGTGGTGCGTGGCCGTCTACTGCTTGTGCTTCATCTTTGCCATCGCCATAATTCTGCTCTGCCATGGACGGCTGACCTCTTTTTTTCCATTCCCCTTTGAAAGGCTAATGATCGTCTACAACGTTTTGGCAGCAGTGATGTATATAACAGCTATGGTGATCTGGCCACTGTATAGTTTCAACTCCAAGTACGCATCCAATGACAATCCAATTCGCTCTGAATGGGATAAACTGGTGGTGGTCACCTTCTTGACAGTCCTCAACTGTACTGTTTACATCATGGACACTATCTATTCTGTATGCATTGTGTTCTTCGTCAGCAACCAGTGAAGCTGCTGCTCATCAAAACTCACTGAGAAAAAAAATCTGTCCTGGGTTTGAGGTAATGTGAACACAGTGGACTTGGATTTTTATCCTGTGCCAGAGCAATCCTGTAAAGTCGGAGACTTTTCTTTATAGAGATTATTTCTTGTTTTACACATAATGCAACTTATATATATTCTGCAACTGCTGCTCTAAAATATGTGTGATTACAATAATGAAATAGAAGCAGAGTTGGTTAATGATTAAAACTGTTTAATCACTGTCATAAACATGAAAAATGGCCATGTAGAACTTTGGACCCTGACACACAAAGAGTGCTCAAACAATGCAGGTAATAATACTGAACACTTAGTAACTTAGTTTATTACATTGGGTTATGGTCAAATCATGCTTGTGAATCTATGTGTAGTTTCACCTTGATGCTTGTCATCTCTTCATTTGTGGGTGGTGCAGCTTGCTGATTAAAGGACCGGTTTAACATTTTATTTAGATAGATATCACTCTTGCCGCAAAGTTAATGCACCTGGCTAAGAAATAGTCCAGGCTCGTCAAACCAGAAAATGTTGTTTTTACACTTCATACAGACCAGGCTAGCTGTTTCCCCCCGGTTACAGTCTTTATGCTAAGCTATGCTAACCAGCTGCAGGCCTTGTACAAACATAAGAGTGGTATTGATCTTCTCACCTAGCTTTCAACAAGAGGGCCAATAACTCCAAATTAAGAATTTCCAAAATGTCAAACTATTCCTTTAATCCTAGTAGCATGAGCAACACTGTCTCAAGCTTTTTGTGATGATTTAATCGCCAGAGCAGCCAACGGAAGATGAGACAAGATGGGACAAGAAGGAACAAGAGAGAAAAAAACAAGGACAGAGGGACGGTGAGATATTATCAGACTTTGGAAGGTGTGGGAAAAGTGAACAAGAAAATCCTTTAATCATCGGGCAACTGCAGCATATGGAGTTGGATTTGTTGCAAGGTGTTATCTTTCTTTTTTCTAATTCAGCTTCTTTTCTTCCTCAGCGATGCAGTGGACAGGGGTGGAGGGATTGAAAGTGTGACGTCAGTTAATTCTTTTCTTTTTTTTTCACCCAATTGGAAACGTCAGCCAAATCTCACTTGTAATCCTACAGGCATTGTGCTACCTGGCACACCAATCTGTGTGAGTGAACTCGGTTCAAATGGAGCAACTGAGGCGTAGAAATTTTCCCTTTCTTCTCATGTCAGTTCGTCAGAAAGCCAGACCACATTTAAATCAAAAGTCAAAAGTCTTTCAAAAGCTTTCATTTGGATTACAAAAGGAAGAAAAACGCATTAAACAGGAGATGTGGCTCACATTTTCTCATCCAATTCAGGTGAAAAATTCTGGATGAAACTGTGTGAGGGCCATATGTATATTGGATATGTATTGTTGTTTTGTTTTGTTTTTTCGATTTGCATACGGTACATTATATGTACATGCATAATTTACACATATATCAACCATTGTAGTTTTGCATGCTTCCTGTGACTCATAACAATATTCAAAACCACTGGATGGAAAGAGGTGCTGTATGTTTAACAAACCAATGACGTTCCTCCAACTTCCTCCCATTTTATTACCTGAAGAGAAACTAATGCAAAACACTGGTTGACAGTGACAATCATTCACTAGCATCAGCAAAGAAATTAAACTTCTGGTTCTGCATCTAAGCATTGTTTAAACTGAATAAATAATGGTTGTTAATATAAAGATGAAAAAGAAATTTTCTTGGTAACACTTTACTCTAATGCCCCATATCATTTGCATATAAACATTTAATAAATGGTTTACAACACATTATAGTTATGAGCAGCTATAAGAAGATTAATGTGCACTATGGAAACACAACAGTGTTTTACTATGCTGTCATTCATTACCTGTTTCTACAGTAGCCGCTTTTTTGGTGCTCATGTGTTAACAAAAATATTGTAAACACTTATATATGCTTACTACTACTCATAGTGTGTTCTAAAATATTGATTTAATATTTATATATTGCTTATTGATGCTGAAGTAAAGTGTTCTCTAAATCTCTAAATATGCTGTTTATTTATTATTTGCTATATATTATCTTTCTTCTAACTTGTCGTCTTGACTGTCAACAGCTAGGATCAATAAACAATAAGAATATCGAACTTTCCTCAGTTTATTTAAATGATAAATAATGAATTTGCATGGCTAATTTTCTTCAATCAATTTAAATAAATTGATAAAGTTATCAGCGACAAACATTATGCATTGCTTTCGATTTATAACATAATGCTCCTTATTAGCAAACAGCCTAACTCATTCTAAAGTTCACCTCAGGTTTCTGTTAATCCTCCAATAATAATGTGGATGCCCTTTGAGACAGTCACTGATAAGACGCTTGGAGTTGGTTGCAGTTGTGTGGTAATTATGGTCTTTTAAAATTGCGCAGTTACAAAGTTTGACCTTCAGTTGTAGCGACCAATCAGGCCAATCAGTGTAGGTTTTTAAACACCAGAGAACAAAAAGTTACTACTTCAAATCCAATCTTGTCAAAATTGGTTGGTGCTGGTTGCTGAAAAAAAATAGTAATTAGTTACAGTTACCAGTTATCTCATTAAAAAAGTAACTAGATTAATTCCACCAATAAGTAATGTGTTACTGTGTCGAGTAACTTTTTACTCGCTGTCACTTTAAACGTCTCTTTTGAAATGCTGTCATTGTGCCTATAGCTTTCATTTTGCTCTTGTTGTGACAGACCAGATGATTAAAAATAAATGATTAAAATCCAGCCTCGGTTGCTTGGGTGGAGTAGCTTGAATTGACTTTGGATGTGCCATGTGAGTAACTATCTTTGCACAGGGATGTTGATTTACCAGGTTCAAAAGGTTACAGTTGCAGTTTAAGTTACATTTTACTGAAATATTCTTGTCTCTCGACAAAAGAGAAGTAGTGAGAATATCTCAACGTGAAGAAACTTGACCAAACATATCCATGCATGTGATCAGATCCATTTTTGAGCATAAACATGAACTCCACATCTACGCCACTGGCTTACTTTATAACACATATAGTCCCAACTCTGGTTACGTCTGAAACATTGTAAAAGTAGCTGGAAGTGAAGAGTTAGTCTTGTCAAAGGGTACAGTATTTCAAATTATAATTTACCGAGTACATAAACTGAAACCGCCCTAAAGAGCAGCTTTGCTTTTTCTCAACTTATATCCAATTACGCTATAATTACTGTATGTAAACTGTATACTACATATAAATTGCATGTAATTATATATGTATATATATATACAGTGTGTGTATGTGGGCAGTCATTCTGTGCGTAATCTCACACATTGACACAGAAACACCTCAGTTTAATGAAATACATGGCCCTGAAATCTGAGCAGTCTTTCAACATCCTTGTCCAGCCGCTTGCTGTGATCCAATGATAATTGTAAGCATAACAGTGTATGAGTCACTCGGACACACACACCTACTGCGTTTCCTTTTCTGTAGTCATTATCTTCTAATAAACTTCCCCTCTCGTTAGTGACCTTTGATTCAACTATGCAGCAATCAGAGGAGAACATTGTAAAAATGAATCACCACCTTATATTTGAAAAACCTGTGTGCGTGATAGATAGAGCATTTGGCCTTGGCAGAATAAATGCCAGACATCGTAAATCCATCTCACAATCCACACACGGATACCAGTCATCCTCTGGGGTAGATTACAAGGAGGAGCCAATTAAGAGGAGCGACGAGTCAGCAGTTGATGATTGAAAAATAAAATTGTTTTTTCAAAAATTGCGAATCACTGCAACCACATGAGGTCCTTGAACATATAGTCATACATGCGCATGAATAATATTAACCATGCAAAAGCTTTTCCACTGATAACATGAACATAACTGTCATTGTTTTGTTTCGCTTTCTTTTATTTTTAAACCCAAACACACTTTTTATAACTGGCATTAATTTGCCAGTAGTATTAAAAAAACAATATTTATTAATGTGACAACCAGTTCATGGATGGGGTTGACCATTAAAGGCTTGATCATGTTCCAGCTAAGTGAGAATAAGTTTGTACTTTTACAGGTTGGAGTTGTAGATTTTCTTCTCCTCCTCCTCTGACATCAGCCCCACATAAATTTCAAGCCAGTTTCTAGGAACTGAAAAATCCCGGCCCATGTCAAACCACCAATAATTCAATCAAGCTGACCCAGTTATCCATGTACAAAGAACATGGCCCAGGTGGTGGAGCTAATGATGCTAATAATGTGTGTGTGTGTGTGTGTGTGTGTGTGCGTGTGCGTGTGTGTGGGTTCACTTATGTCCGAATTGGGGATATACACTAGATTCAAAACCAGTTGATTCGGGACAGCCGTGCAATTGGGGACAAAAAGTGATGTCCTCAATTTGGAAAACTGTGATTTTTAGGTCAACAGTTAAGGTTAGGGTTAGGTTAAGGTCAGGTAGTCCTTCAGGTCAGTCTCCAGGAAATGAATGTAAGTCTATGTAAATTCCCCAAAAGTGGTATAAGTGAAGACTGTGTGTGTGTGTGTGTGTGTGTGTGTGTGTGTGTGTGTGTGTGTGAGGGAGGCATAGATGTGAGCCATGTTGAGTGGGTGACTGCATGTTCGGTGACGCTTTAAAATGAGGGGACAAATCATACACTTTCACTTTCATTTTCCCACTCATTTTAAATGAAACCTGCCAAGAAGAGTTTTTTACAAAGCAAGACTTTCTCCCCCAGAGTATTTTACAGGAAAGACGATATCAGACAATCTTTTCTAAACCGCTTTTTTAAGCCAGAATTACAAAATACTGAAAGCAGTTTTGAGGACAGTCTTTCACATTCTTCTCTCATTTACGCTCACCTGACGTCTGAAGAGGTTATTTCGAGCTCCTCCTCCTCCTTTTCTGCAGCCAGGGGGGTTAAATACAGGCTGACACTGTCACTCCTGAAAATACCAAATGTTGTCTAAATACTTAATAACATGCCTTTTTTTTTTTTTGAAAGTCCTTCCCTCATCCACCCAGAAACTACTTTAAAAAGTAGTGTCCTGACAAGGTATAATTATTATTGTCAAATTGATTTACTTTGGTAATAAAATACAGCCTTTCACTCTTTCCTAATGAACTCCTCAGATTTGCCCCTCAGGGGAAAGTACAAAAGGGCTTTGTTAGCAGGAATATTAAGTGCTACATTTTAATCGCATAATAAGTCAGAAACATGTAAAATTCAGCAAACATTTTAAAAGAACAGCTCTTTTATCTTGAATTGTCTCAAAATTAGTGAACAAGTTTCCAGAGGAATATTTAATCCATACTGTCTTGAAATAGTTCTACAAACACTTGAGCCCTGTGCATGGTCGTGTACTGGTTGAAAAGCTGCATGTCGAGTCCACTGCAGTCAGCAGCTCCATCTGGAGTCTGCAGATAAACAGCTGCGTCAACTGACTCAGGCACAATTCTAACACAAGTGAATCTATCCGACTTTCCTGATGTCACTTTATCATTTCTTGACACATTTTAATTGGCAATTGAAACAGAAAGTAAACATAATTAAGAAAATAACTGTCTTGTTAGTTGCCTCCATTAAGACAGTTATTTCCCTAAATAAAAGACATTAGAAACTACATTAGAAAATTTAATTAAACTGGCATTAAAGGATATTGCCATGCCTATCACTAGATTTTCAAAATAAAGCGTTCTGACCAACATTTCAAGTGACTGTTTGGTTCACTTTAGGAAGCAAAAGTACTTGGTTAGGTTTAGGAAAAGATCATGGTTTGGATTAAAATCACTACTTGCATAAAACATAAACATAATGAACATTAACTATTGGTTTCACACAGGAAGCAAACTCTGGTGTCCTTGTGAAAGTCCTTTGTTTTACCCATCCATCCACCCTGACCTCCTTCTCTTCCTAGCTCACAGACTTTGTCGTTCTTCATAGTACATTCATTCTTTGCCCCTGTCATTATTGCCCCCTGCTGGTACTGCACCTTCGTACATGTATACTTTTCAGGCAAGGCGAAGTGTGACCCTGACACATTTACATTTACATATCATGACATAAACTCATAAAGGCATTCAAAGCTGACTCACCTATCAAAATAGTGTCAACAAGGTTTTCCAAACAGCCAGCTCAACTCAAATACTGCAGATTGTGGCTGAGAAGCAGAAAGAGTTGGATAGACTGAAGTGATGCGCACAGGCGACCGTGAAGTAGCTGAATATACAGGCACAGAGATGATGATTTCATCTTCTGACCTCAACACACAACAGCAGCCGCAGAGTCGCCACTTCGGACATCATCTCTTTTTATTATTTCTATCTCCTCCCCGCCACACACAAACACACACACACACACACACACACCTTTCTGTCCGCCTCTTGATGATCAGATATTGATTCAGCTTGCTTGAGAGCTCCTGTTGGCCACCAGCACCACACACACATAAGTCACGCTGCCGTTATTGAGACAGCTCTCCCATCGATCCCTGCCGGCTTCTTGTCATCAGCCAGACAAAGTCGGTGACTGACACCACTCTGATACGATCTCAGTGCACATGCCCGCAGAGAGGAAGCTTGATACACTAGAAAGGCAGGAGGTGCTTGCAAACTGAAGTCAGAGTGACTCATCTGAGCAAAAGAGAGACAAAGAGCTCAGAGGAAGAACAGGACAATTTATCTCTTATTTTCAGTGTATTCCTGCAGAGTCCAAAAGCTGTCTGATTCTCTTACATAAACTTAAACAGGCCTGAAGTGACGTAGAAGTAGAACATTTCTTTTCCAAATATTTCAATAAAAAGCATGAACCAAGACTCTGATTTGCAGACAGTATTGGGCAACACAGCACAGTAGTTTATAAAGGAGCAATTTACTGCTCAGTCTATTTTCACTGTAAAATTTTCAGCTCATTGGCGAAAGGCGCACAAATATTTTCCCCCGACTTACAGCTAAAACTGCTTGTTTTAAAACAAAAACACAAACCTCCTGCAATTCAGCTGATGGAGTCATCCCATCCACAGCAATATTTGCTGTTTCACATTATGTCAGTGTGTGGTAAACACAGTGGGGATTAGCTCAGATGAAACTAACTTACAGGAGTAAATTAGATCGCTGCAGCAATTATAATAACAATGTGAGCACACTATTGGAAAGCAAGACAAAGGGCATTTAAAGGACCAGTATGCGGGACTTAGTGGCATCTGACAGCAAGGTTGCACATTGCAGCCCACTAAATATCCCTCCATAGATGAAGGAGAACCTACGGTAGCATAAAAACAGGAGAGGCCCTCTCTAGAGTCAGTGTTTGGCTCTGTGGAAGAGGACCTGCTTCCCATGTAAATATAAAGGGCTCTAAGCAAATGAAGGCACAACACAGCAATTCTTAGTTTACGAAAACATAATTAGGAATATTATATTCCAATATGTCCCTGAAAATCTGACAATGTAGAGACACAAGAAATTGGAAAAATAGCATGAGCTGATGTGTCTGACATGTTATAAAAGGTATTCCGCCAATTTGTGAATGGTTCGAAGAGTTTTTGTCGGTGTAGCTGTTGTAACCTTGAGGATGAGAGCTGGAAACACAGCTCAGAAAACACAGTGTAAATGAGCCATATCAGTATCCAGGCATCCCGAGCGCCACTACAGACCACTGTCCCTTCAGGGCAAGCCTTTACACACAGTTGCATGACAATGTTTACTTATACACACGAGTCTCATAAATCTTCCCATCTGGTCTGCTCAGGACTGGTCAAACAGGGCAAGACGTCATCAGCTTCCCGCTGTCCTCTCTTAACCTCCTTTGATGCTGCACGCTGATGGAAAATGCAGGAATGGAGTACGTACTGTAAACATGCACACACACTCACATGTTGGTGCATGGATTGCACACACACACACACACACATCTGCACTGCTGCACCTGCCCCCCTGTAGGCTGGCCACAAACAGACCTTAGTGGGACATTTCTTTTGTTTGTGTGGCAGCCTGTTGTTAACGCTGCACTGACCTGGATGACAACAACATGAAGTTAATGGCCCAAAATAGGCAGCTTTCCCAGACAATTACCATCAAATCTCTCCCCCGAAGCACAATCTCATCCTCCCTCCACCGTTTTTCCATCCCAGCCTAATTTCTCTCCTTCCATCTCAGGTGCCCCAGGCCACCTTCAAGGTGATTTATTCCCCAGGTCATTGCTCCATTCCCCTCCATGTCCCTCTCTGTCTCACAAGTTAGTATCACTTTACTATTGACTGAGGGGCTTAAAGAGCTATAAAAGCCTGAACTGCACAGGAGAAGAAGAGAAAAGGAAGGTCTGAAGGTGAGATTTTACACCAACAATTGGTCTTGGCTGTGATTACATCCACCCGTGGGTGGGACTTTCACATCAAAAGGCGGGGTGAGTTTTTCTACATAAATACTGGCAGTGCCCCTGTGAGTGACTCCTCATCAGCTCAAGAAGACATTTCTCATCTCTCCTCCTCCTGAGCAGACAAACCTGGAGACCCACCGCTGCTTTTTGCGCTCCTGACTATGGAAATCTGAGACAATGCCTCAAGATGAAAAGTCAAGTGTGAGGTGGTTTCTCTATCGAGCGAAGAGGGGAAAGGGCAAGAGAGCTGATTTTGACCTTAGAGAAAGTTTCCAAAATCGCATGTACACGGCAGGAGGAGAGCATCAAGCCACCGGATAGAGGAGAGGACGGAGCGCACCGGACAGGAGGAGCGCACAGGTGAGGTGAGTCCCATTCACTCATGTCAACAACCTGTTTATGAAATGACATTTAATTTAAAGTCATGCTATTTTTGAGAAAGCCATTTTTCTTAAATATATATTTTAGTCATTTATTCTCCAAGAAACAACATGAAGTTTTATTATGAGTTTGGGGGGAAAAAATGTCATGATCCTGAAAGTTTTGCTTAATAAAACTCGTCTCACACTTCTCGTGACAGACAGAAATGTCACGTCCACGCAAGCCCGAGGGGGGCTTTAATGTTTGTGTCCTCAACAGCAGGCTGCGGGCTGCGCGTCACTCCCGTGTTTGGACGCACGGTTCAGCGCGTCCGCACGTCAAAGCTTTTTATTTGTGCAACACATGTTCACAGCCTCGGGTCGCAACGTCCGAAAAACTGACTGTCAGCTATTAGAGGGTTATTATTTTAGGTCACCCTCCAAGGCACCAGGTAAGGACGTGGGGGGGGGACACTCTCGTGAGGATGCCCATGCTTCTCATCCCATCATCATCTGTGTGAATGCATGGATGAGCGAATGAATGCACAGTGTAGCATATGCATGTCTTCACAAGCCTGAAAAAAATATGATACAGGATCAGTTTGGTGCACTTGTTTTATTTTTTTTTTTTTTATCAATATACAGCTGTTGTTTTTCAGTCTACATAAAATATTTTATTTAGGTGACAATGTCCTCATTAAGATAAATGTGCATTATTTACACCATCAAACACAAAGCAAATATAGTCTGTTCTTATTACAAGGAAAAATGACCACTTATTTTAATGCAGTAAAAACAATGCAAAGATGTGAACAGCAGGATGCAGAGGGGCTTTAGGTAAAGACTGGAGTTGACCATTTTCAGCTTTAGATAAAATGTGCTGTTATCAGAATCTGTATGATGTGTATGTAGAAGAGCAAAGTCACAGCAAACATCCATACTTTCACCTCCTGTTCAATAACCCATTGTGATCAGATATCAGGTCAATATGCATGTCATCACATAGTAGTACAGAATATCGTTAAACCCCAGAATTAATATGCGTTTGTACATTGGAGGAATTTAACAAAACTAGTGAACTATTCCACAAAATCAAAAACTTTAATAACTATATATTTTTTGCCCAAATACCCACTTCAGCAGTGTTAATGTCTATTTATCACTGGAGCACTCTGGCTCTTAAGGGTGTGGGCTACTTGCCACTTGGCTCCAGGTTTTTCTTTCTGTCTCTGTCTTACAGACATCTAATTCAACACCAGTGACAGTATTGCAACCTGCGTAACTAATGTCATCTTCTTCTTCTAAAGTGCAACTTCTCATTAAGAGAAATGGCATGTTGGCCACATGCCCAGACAATTCAGTGGAAAGTTTCTCTTCTCTCCTGGTGAATGTGGGCATCATGCCCAGAGAGTGTGCTGTTGTGACTGTGTATGAGAAACCTAAACCTATCCTGATTTCTTTTTAACGTGGCTTTCTGTTAAGTACCCTATGTAATAATTGTTAATTTGTGTCTGTCTTTTCTCAAGTGAGCTGTTTCCTACTGTGATCCAAACGGACACTAGCACTTCCTCCTTCAACATGGATGGCTACAACTGGACGTCGGTATCTGAGAACATCAGCATGTCTTCCTCCCAGCCCTATCCCAGCTACACCACCTTCTACAATATCTCAGACGTGGCCGCCCCAATGCCCTTCGATGTCGTCACTGCAGTCGTCTACACGATTGTCTTCATTGTGGGTCTTCTGGGTAACACGTTGGCCATCTACGTGGTGGTTCGTTACACCAAGATGAAGACAGTAACAAACATGTACATCCTCAATTTAGCCTTGGCAGATGAAATCTACATCCTGGGAATTCCCTTCCTGGGCACTAATAGTGCGCTTTCCTACTGGCCATATGGGGATTTCTTCTGCAAGGTGTGCATGGCTGCTGATGCCATGAGCCAGTTCGCCTCCACCTTTTGCCTGACGCTGATGAGCATCGATCGCTACCTGGCTGTGGTTCACCCAATTCGCAGTACCAAATGGCGGAAGCCACAGGTGGCCAAGGTTTTAGCTGCCATAGTGTGGGTTTTGTCCTTTCTGATTGTGCTGCCGGTCACAATCTACTCACACGTGCAGGAGGATTTCAACACCTGCAACATAACCTGGCCTGAGCCACATGAGTTGTGGTCCATTGTTTTCATCCTCTACACATCCATCCTGGGCTTCTTTGGTCCTCTGGTTGTTATTTGCATCTGCTACTTGCTCATTGTCATTAAGGTAATAAGACACATAAAATTGACCTCTTATTGGTGTCTAACTCAATTTTTGAATTTCCCACTCTCATAATCTCATAAAACCTTTTGAATCACTTTCAGGTGAGGTCAGCAGGTGTGCGGGCAGGATTGACCAAGCGGCGTAAGTCGGAGCGCAAGGTGACGCGCATGGTGGTGATCATCGTGTTGGTGTTTGTGCTTTGTTGGCTGCCCTTCTTCACTACCAACATTGTCAACCTGATTCATATCATCCCCGAGAACAAAACCACTCTCTACTTCATCCTGGTCATCCTCACCTACGTCAACTCCTGTGCCAACCCAGTCCTCTATGGCTTCCTCTCTGACAACTTCAAGCAGAGCTTCCAGAAGGTGCTCTGCTTCCACAAACCAAACGGTGTCGGCTCTACAGACCAGAAGGGAGGTAGACAGAAGTTACCCAAGGAAAGCCGCAATCCTATTTTCACACCCAGAAGTCAAGCACAGAATGGACAAATGCAGAGCGCTCAGGTATGTAGAAACAATAGTCATGTGATCCATATAATTTCTGAACAAAGACATCCACCCATTTTCCTTTATCGCAACATATTACAACAGGTATAGTCAACCTGTTTTAAATTTCAGCTGCTGATGTATTGAATAGTTTATATTTCTGTGAATGGGCCTGAACGTTTGGCTTGGATTGGCAGAAGGCAATATTGTAATGTTAAAACAGAGGGAGATCATTTTAATTGCAAAATTAAAAGTCAAATTTAGCAACATGTTTTATAATCATATCATCAAATCTGCACTTGTGCCTTCAGCAGCCCCCTCTGTCCTATTGCTCGGTGCGTTATCTCCCTCCGGTCTTCTTTCATTCTGTGTGAAAATGTGGCCTCCAGATATGAAGCCCATTTTATGTAACAGACAGGAAAAAGACTGAGCCTCAGGTTATAACCTTCAAATACAACGACAAAAGTTTTCAGTTGTTAAGCTCATCGGTGACGCTGTGTCTTATCCCTGATCTCCGTGTCTGTCATGTTGTTACAGCAGCCTGTCCAGGTCGAGGTGATTGGGGAACTCGACAGAGAGCCTTTAAAGACTGTGCTGAATGGCCAGCCGTCGCTATGAGTTTTCAAGCTGCCCCATCGTAGTGTGCTGCCACATGGGGCTTTGACTCCTGGACCTTGTATTGATTGGTATTTCTTGTCTTTATTGCTGATCCTCCCTCTCCAACTGGGACATTTGTGGAGAGGACCAGAGGAGCAAAGACTACATGCAGCATTCATCGCGGAGCTTTTGTTCATGTCTTTGTAGTTTAAGTAAGGCTGCATTGTACAAAGCATTAGTGTATGTAATGTCACATCTCAGTACAATACAGACGTGAGACTTTAAATGCTGTAAATTCTCAAACGACTTTATTCAGTCTTTTATTTTGAAACAGGCATTTCTGTTTTACATTAGATCATAGCTTAGTAAGAATTTCTGATCTGCTCTTGTTTTATTTGCCGCTGATGCTTTTGCTATTGTAAACCAGACACTTCCTCTATGTTTACCTGTCACCTTGATAAATTCAGTATAATGTTCATTTCATGGCACGTGACAATGCAAGTGTTGAGTTGACAGTACAATCTAGCTTCACACCAAATGACTGGGGATTAATCATTGAGTTTATTTCTGCTGGTTAAAAAATAGTTTGACATTTTTGGAAAAACATTTATCAGCATCACACAAGAAGATTTGTATCCATCTTCTCGTCTCAACTAAATCGCAGCTAGAAAGCAAATGTGGAACTGTTCCTCTGAGAAGAAACTTTGGGAATAGATTGATGTAATTATTGCTGTGGAAAAGTACATTTTGCTGAATTTACCATGTGAGCCGTTATAGAACAGGTAATTTCACCCTGCTCAATGATTTTTTTTTTTTTCACCAGGCCTTTATTGGGTGTCAGGCTTATAGTAATTATTGTGCTTTCCTTAATTTGAAAATTTACAGTATTTAATTTGTACTACTATAACTAGAGTGAGCACTGCACTGTTGGTTACTGTAAAGCTGGTTGAAATGTTATTGATGATTTCTCTTATCTTGTTAGTTTTTATGGGCTTTTTTGTGACATATGAAATTGTTACAAAGCTGTGAAAAAGGCCTTGACATAGCCCAGCCAGGTATGGTAGCTCTTCTCTTCTTCTTCTCTTCCCTCTCACGTGTTGGAGTGGACACCATGATGACAGAAAGGAGCCTATTATACCTTATTATATCCCAACTCACTGTTTAGCTGCCGGACTACAAACTTTGATATTTGATGCCGACGTTATTTGGAAGTTGCTGGACAACACTGTAGCATCATTAGCAGTGATTGTGGTGATTGAGCTTCTTCTGAAAAATGACCCAGTAAGATGGACACATGGATACCTTACAGGAGACGACGGATTTATTTGTATTAGAAACCCTGTGAATTTTGAAATATGGAGCCTTGAGTTCATCCCCACATACATAAAACAAAAACGCTCAGTCAGTCATTCTGTTAACGACGCAATCTTGAATATTAATGAACGATCAAGTCTGCTTTGCATTAGTCCTACACAGGGCTGCTGATCCGTGCCTGCATGAAACAAAGCCGTTATGTGTACATCTATCCCCTTAACAGGCGTTTGATGTTTATCGTCGCTGTGATTTATAAATGTTATGGCAGGTTTATGTTTCAGACTGAAGCACTTTATCCTTATTTCCTGTCGAAAGAGAACAGTGGCAGCTTTACGCTTGAATGTCTCTCCACATAGTTTAGATTCATTTTGTTTGTTTGCAAATGAAGTTCAAGAGGTTTTATTGCAAAAGCAGAGGGAAGAAGGGGAAGAAGATTTTGTTTTTCTCAGGGCAGGTCATTGGAGCATATTTGGATGTTTTAAGTGATAGGACATTAGAGTAATGGCTTGCCACAAAAATAACTATTGACATAAAAATCTGAAAAGTTGTCAGCAAAGTAAAGGGAGACTTTTTATTTGTTGTTAATGGTGGTGGGGTTTTTGTTTGTTTGTTTGTTTGCTTGTTTCCCAGATTAATGATCTCAGAAGCCTTTCACTGTTTAATAAATGTAACCATATCAAAAGCACAGTGTGGAGTGCAAATTGTTTTAATCTAGATTTTTTTTTTTTATCTATCTTGGTGTTTGCCCACTTTCAACAAGTTGGAGGAAGGCTTACAGCAAACAATAACTTCTTTAATGTACATGTGAAATACAACATTATTCTTTAATCTGGCAATAAGGTCTTTAAATAAAAACATTACACAAAGGAGTTGTTTCGTGTGCAGCACACACAGCTTGATTTTAGAAAGCGCCAAGCTTTAAACTGGCTGGGCATTCAGGTTCAGGAGACACACAGTGTGCAAGGTGTGAAAATCATCCAGCTGAAAACTATGAGTAATTAGACCAAGAGGAACAAAATGGTTCGTAAAGGATTCTTGTAACTGGGGAAGATGTGGATAGATAGATACATGCAATCTCTGTAAAACCTGCTGCTTCTTTTTCACATACGCAGAAAGAGCTGGTGAAAAGGTGTATTTCATCAGGCCTGTAACCAGCTGGAGTAAATGTAAAAAGTAGTTGTTTTTTTTCTCAAATGCAGTGCATTTAATGTAAGTTGGTAATTCCACACACTCCATTGTTGTTACCTTTATATGCAAGTGTACTGTATGACGCCATATATCATTCACAGGAACCCATTCAGCATTCATTCAGTGCAACACACTATATAACACATTCTACGAAATTAAACTCATTATCACCCCTTGCACCACGTGTCTTCACTATCATCCATCATCTTCTCCCCCTGAACATTTTCTTTATGTCTTCCCTCATGTCTTTTCATAACCCTTATTGTCTGTTTACTGACAACCGGTTTTCCTGGTGGGGTGTGGGGGTAGAAACACACCCTGTGCCTTCTGCAGCTTCTGGTTATCTAGGTGTTTATGGTCATACTGCTTTTGTTCCATCAACCTCAATGTCAAGCCAAAGAAACATTATCAAACAGAGAAAATAACACTGAAACAGTTTCTTGACTAAAAGAATAAAAAAAAGTCCACTGCAGCACAAATCTGCATTAAGTCTCACGTACTGTAAATGCCTGTTAATGCTCTGGGCACTTTTTGACTTTGGTTTTTGGTCTGAAGCTCTGCAGTAGGCATATTTCATTTCACGTAATCCCAAAAGAGGGAGTACCTCCAGTTATATCCAGCCACATTAGCAGCACGGGTCTGAGGGAGACTCTCAATGGACGACTACAACCTGCAAGGCAAGGTGACCGGCAGAGACAGTACCATCACTCGGCAGAGAGACAAATGCATTAAACTTTGTCGACATTCATCTTTTGCTCTATCTCTACTGTGAAACTAGTGTAATCACAAGTCTTCTATCTTTAAAGAGTCCAAGTCAGAGAGAGATTGAAAAATAAAGGCAGCATGAGAATATTAGTTCTTCTCAATACTTCATGAAGTTGCTTCACTTTAGATATAATCAAATTCATGATTCAGATTGAATTATTTTGGGCAGCTTTTATGCGATGTCACGTTTGTGCTCTGGGCTCAGTATCATTACCAGGAAATCAGTCTGATTCATTTTAACTGGAAGATCATCTTGATATTGTGGGACACGACCTAGGATCATTGTGCTAGTGCTGCTGGGAAGACATACATCAGGCAACAGGTAAGCACACCTGGCTTTATGGACACGCACGATGTGTTTGTTGACACATTGAGAGGAGGAGTCTAAATAAACTATATGTCAGTCTGTGTAGTGACAATGACGAAAGGAATTTAAGCATTTATTTTGGTGGAGGTGAAAGAGACGCTGTGAGTGGCTGACATCTGAAAAGAACCAAGTGAATTGTAAAAGCATTCAGTGCATTCAGTTCAGAGTGTGGATACAACATCTGAGGCAAATTGTGCAAAAGAAGTAAAAAAGTGTTTTTGTAATTCTGGGTACAGTTCTGGGAAACAAAACTGAAGTTTAGGGGAAAAAATGAGCTTGAAATCAGCTTCTGACACATTACATGTAGAAGTCATTGTTTGATGAAGGAATGAATTTAACTGCAAATTGCGATGCATTAAAGCTCTATTTCACATTTTTACTTCACTTGTCATGAACTGAATAGACATTCCTACAGGTTCATGCTTTTTACTAACTGAATTAACTTAACACTTTTTCTGTACATTGTACATTGAGTCTTGTGAGTGTCAGACGTTTGATGACATGTGATGTACAGTATTTCAAAGTTTACAGTGATGCCAAAGTTTCATGTTGTGCCCTCAAAGTCTCCTAAAAACATGAACTCTTAAGGGACCGTCGCATTCAAAAGAGGAAATTGAGGCAATGCTGAAGCATAGCACATATAAAACCTTCAGGGGTTTATGAAAATGGACAAACCATGACCTGTTTCACTTGATAAGAAAATCTTCAAAATAAAAACCTTTTAATTTGTAGAAGTTTTCAATAAGCACAACACATAATTGTCATTGAACATTTACTGATGTGTAGTGACGAACAGTTAATACTGTTTCTCCTCCACCAGCCTGTGGCAACACTCGCCCCTCTTCCTCACACACACAGACATTTGGAGAAATGTGTATAATGAGCAGACAAAAGCTGAAGCAAGGTTAATTGTTATTGTGAAGGTTGTTGATGTTCTTAATGGTGACAGTAAATGGCTTTAAGGTTGGTGCAGGTACTTCCAGAAATCTATTTTCAACTAACTGATCAAGGACGAACAAAACAAAACGTGTGTGCGTTTGCACGTCCACTACAGTGAATCACCGTTATTGAGGCTAAATATATACATACATTTAGTGCTAAAGATTTTTCATTTTTATCTTTGCAATGCACCTTTTGAGATTTTTTTCAGGATGGCAGTGTCCGTGTGTCTACCACTGGTTGGTCTACCACTTTGGTCCAGACCAAAATATCTCACCATCAGTGGATTACCATGAAATGCTGTGCAGATATTCATCGTCCTCAGAGGATGAAAAATCATCAAGATGATTGCTGTAAAAATGTGGAAGAAACTAAAATATAGCAGAGTATAGACACATAAATGTTTTAGAAATAGCTTCACCTGAATAAAGACTGATCATTATGTGCAGACACTCAGGGCAGAAACACATTTCTAGCCATCAGTGAAGTCAGTAATCACTGCTTTTGAAATATCAATCATGGCGCGCAGCTCTTCTTTGTGAAGGTCAGCCTATTTGAGCAGTAACGCTTCCTGTGGCTTAAGACTATAATGTTCTTGCAGGAATACAACAAGCCAATCAGCCCAACTTGAAGCTGAAAGTGTGGAAAGTTTATCTGGCGTGTGTTTTAGCCGCAAATGTCTGCACATCGAGGACCAAGGAGCATTGAGGGGATCAGAAGGAAGAGACAGAGGAGTGGGTTGCCCTGTGTGGCTAATTAAAGCTGAGAGCTGTGGCTTTCTCCACCCCACAGTGTCTTCTCCTCCCTCTGCCTCTGTCCATTTCAATGATGCATAAGTAATTGCTCCAGTAAACTAAACCCAAGATATGTGCATGTTGCCACTCAGTATGTCATAACATACTGAAACCAAGATGTCCTACTTTGTTATTCAGCACCACTTCCATACTCTTTCTGTCTCCATATCTATTTTGGAAAGAATTGAAAAGAGTCAAAGCAATTTTTAAGATACCATCTGGAGAAAATTGCACGCTGCGCTGCAAGTCTGATATGAAAGCAGAAATATAATACCGTCGCTGTAATGTAGAGATGACTGGAGTAATTCAGTGATGATGGTGATGATGATGGTTGTAGGACTATAAGCTGTCGTTCTCTATATTTGTTCCCATAGTCCACAACACAGCATGATGCATGTTGGAGCTTGTAAGGAGACGAAGTGGCTTTTTTCTCACACAGATTTCTCCCTCAGCTACGCCCATTTGATATTTTGGGGACCCTGTGTAAAACTGAATAGAGCTCAGCGGGAGGAGAGGCGCAGTGGGGAGTGCATCAGTGTGTCAGTAGCAATTAAACTTGGATAAAAGTGTCTGTGCTTTTTCCACGCTTTTAACAAATGACGCACATGGAAAACGGACAGTTTCAAAGCACTCAGACTAAATTCAAACACGTGAGAGCTATCAGGATGTGCCAGGAGTGATCGCATCCTCTACAGATGTCAGGGATTGTCGGATGAATTGAGAGCTTCATCTCTTTTAGTTTAGTCATAGGTAATGTTTCATAAGTTGTTTACATTAATGAAAAAAATTTGGCCACATGAATAAATTGTAATTTAAGTCAATATCAGGGAACAGCAATATTTGAGCAGACATTTGTTGTGCCATATGTCTACAAAACCTGGAGATCATACATCTTGTAGTCTGTTGTGGACGTCTTGTGTGTCCTGTGTGTTTGTTGACTCGTGAAGTCATTTAGGTGAAGCTGTGACAGAGACTAAACTTGGACTTTCCCCCAGGGATCCTCCCCCGATGGCAGCGACTGTCTCCTTTAATATAAACACAGGGCCACTGAGCCAAATACCGAGCTGGTGCTCTTAAACAAGCCATACAGCATGTGTGTGTATGTGTGTGCACGTGTGGGAGTACGATGCTGACGGATGACTGACAAACCCATCCATTATCTCCAAGAGAAAAAGGTCACAGTATCATCGCAGATCCCCATCTGTTTATCTTTACATTTGCAGACATTCGCTTCATTTCACATCGAGGAGCTGTCAATCAATGAACCCCAACTCCCCCGGCCAGCTTCACCATCAACTCCCCCTAAATCACCGTAGACCAATTAGAGGAGGAGCAGTGATGAAATGGGAGATGTGAAGGGAAAACAGGAGTGGATGATCCTGTTGCAGTCCGCACTTCCTTCTTATATCTGTCTCTCTGCAGGCAGATAGAGTGCAACAGGAAATTGAGAGCTCAACATAATCAAGACTCAATAAACAGGATTAATGTGATGCTTGCTGTAATAGACATTTAATCTTTTCATCTGTATGCAGACATGTGTGTGTGTGTGTGTGTGTGTGTGTGTGGTGCATGTTGTGAGGATATAAATGTGTATACACATTCACATTATGGGGACAAAATGCAAGTCCCCATATTGTAAATCATTCAGTTTTAGTGAAGACTTGGGTTTAAGTTAGGGTTTAGGTTAAGTCTCCTGGAAATTAATGTAAGTCAATGTAATGTCATCTGAAGTGTGTGTGTGTGAGAGAGAGAGAGAGAGAGAGAGAGAGAGAGTCAGATTGTCTCATGAAAGTCTTGTAATTGATATCAATCTTGTTCTCCACAAGTATTTTTATGTTTTTAATGAGTGGCGGACGACTATGAAAGTGACTGTTGGCGTGACAGAAGAAATTCTCACAGTACTAGAAAACATCTGTCAGAATATTTGTACATGTGTATTTTTGTCCAAAACTTGGCAAGAAGACATTGTTTGGTATAAATGGTTTTGTGGAAATCAAGAAAAGAATGTGGAGGGAGGAGGGTGCGGCGCCACATCTGTAGAGAAGAACAATAACATCTGTCTTATTGTCTCTCCATTTATCTTACTCTGAACCTCACAGAGTTTCTGAATTAAGTTTCAGTTTGAGTTTCGGAGGTTTTGAGTCACTTGTGTGCAGGAATGCAGCGACCCACTGCGTCCCCATGCAGATTACAACGTGTATCTTAAAAATGCATCAAGCTGGTGATTTTATGGCTTCTGGTTAAAACTATTTTCACCATCAATTAATTTGCCACCTATTTTCTCAAGTAATTGATTTGGCCATAAAATGAGAATGAAAAATTTCCAGTTTCCCAAAGACCAAAGCGATGTCTCCACATGTCCAAAACTCAAAAATATTTTTAGCTATCATCGAGAACTAAGAAAACCAGCAAATACTCAAACCAGAGAATTGTGATATTATAAAATAAGATTTGTTTGTTCCTCAGGACATGCTCACGCCAATCTTTAAATAAAATAAACCTCCCAGCAGGAACAAAAACAACATAAAACGCAGTTGCTATCATTACGTAGTCTCTGCTAAAATTGAATTCATTAGAGGAAGAATCCTTCCTGGCCTGACTGACTGGAAATTGATGCATTAAATGGTCATCAAGATAAGACGGTCTATCAGCAAGTGGGTGAACGGGAAAAGAAAGAGTAGTGACTGAGGCCATACTCCAGAGCAGACAAACACTGATTCGCTTGTGTGTGTGCGTGTGTGTTCCCCAGAGGAGCTGATAGAGGAAATGATGTTCTGAGCCAATGGAGCCATCGTTGTGGACAGGAAGATCTGTAGGATAACACACTGGTTATAAATTTAGATTGGCTGTTTGTATTTCATTGCAGTAAAGCTGTGAGTTAGTAGAGCCTGACAATGAAGAAGGATTTACTCCACAACATATGATGCTCACCAACAAACTCAGTTACAAATATGGCTGAAATAATTTTGTCTATAATGAGCTGTTTGAACAGTTTTCTGCTCTGGAGACTATCCGAACCTGTTGGAGCTGTTCCAGCATCAAGGCAGAATAATCGCAAACAGTTAGTGTGAATTCATTCAAAATAAATACAAGAAACCAAACTGAAGCAGTCAGACACAAACAGAAATATTCACAAAATGACCATTTCATTATTCTTCAGTTGTCACTGAGACTATAAATCTAAATTCTTCTAAATTTAGTGGGAAGAACAACTGAAGTTGAAAGAATGTTGTTACAGATTATTATTGTTTATCAGCACTTTAAGGCAGGCGATTTGTAGTGATCTTACCACTGACATCAATTGTATCTGTATGGATTATATACACTCATACATTCCAAGAAATACTGTCTTTGTGAAAAGTTTTGTCCACCCTGACTTACTTATGCAATAATAGATTTTATTTTGAAAGGTTAGATCGGAAGTCAAAACTTTTTCAAAATAAAACTGCCTGGACTTTAAAGGAGTGGACAGTTGCACTAAGTGTCCATAGAATCATGTTTGCTCACTGCCCTCCAGTGGTAACAGCGAGGAACTGCAACACAGCATGAAATTAATGGCTACGTTTGTTCGCGTCATCTTTGGTAATATCAGTAAATGCGACTTATTATTTATCTAATTGTGACAAACAATAATAACGATACAATTTTAATAATCAAGTTGTTTTTTTATTATTATTTTAATAATATTCTGGTCCATCAGTTAGTTAATGGTGAGAAGCGTACAGAAAGAGTTTATTAAAGAGTCAATTAAGGTTTCAAATGAAAAAATTTTGATTGATTGATTTGACTTTGTTTAAATCCTGTCCGGAAATGAACCGGCAGGTTTTTCATGGTTTTTAAAAAAAAGTAAAAATGTATATCAGGTTTATTACAATCATACACACATGCAAGCACAACATGTTGGATAATATACTTGCTTTTGATATTAAAACAAGTTCAAAATAATGTCACTGTTGAATCTTGTTAACTCAGTGAACAAAAGTGAGAACAATTTCTTTCATAGTTCATAAACACAGCACAGTAGAGGTGTATGTTGAAATAGTGGTAATGATGTCTTGCCACGCGGGGGCAGTGCTGTACCGTTTCACATCCTCGGTGCGCGTCCTGAACGTTCGGGTTTCCTCGCAGACGCAAACAGGTAGCCGGGCTGGAGGGAGGCGCTGCTCTTGCGCACGAGCCCTCAGCGTGCGCGCACTCGTGCACATCCTCGGACCAGTTGTTGGGGATAAACGTCCAGGGCCGAGGTGAGACCTGTGGATCTGTGTGTCCTGCAGGAGCTTCAGTCATGCGGAGCAGGAGGCGCTGAAGTCGGATCAGCCTGACGCAGGACGCGCGGTGCGGAGGACTGGGTGCATCGTTTTCTTCAAGTTTTCTCCCCCTTTTTTTACACCTATTTTCCACGCTTGGATTAATTCCCTTGAAGTGCATTTGGAGGTGTTTGCGGTGTGTTTGTGTGTGCGTCTCTAACATGGGGGAAAGCGTGCGTATCCGGCTGGTATGTCTCCTCTGCCTGGAAGTTTAGCTCCTCTCTCCTCAACTCCCATCTTTGCGTTTCCATTATACCTGAAGTGAACTTAAGAGGCAGTGAGAGATGAGCAGCGAGCTGAAACCGAGGCTTTGTCTCATGGTCAAAGGGGAGAGCGGGTATGGGTTTCACCTGCATGGGGAGAAGGGGAAGAGCGGACAGTTCATCCGCAAAGTGGAGCCCGGCTCTCCCGCAGAAGCGTCCGGGCTGCGCGCAGGGGACCGGGTGGTGGCGGTGAACGGGGTCAACGTGGAGAAGGAGACGCACCACCAGGCGAGTACATGTGTATTCATGTGTATTCGTGTGTGTGCATATCTGTATTGGTAGATCAACAGGTCACAGGGGCTGGAGGGGGCATCCTGACTGCCAGGGTGCAGTTTCACCCTCCTCCTCCTCCTTCCTCATGTGCAACTTTTTAATCAGACAGTTTGCAAACCTCATGAAACCTGTTTTCACTTTTATTTTTTGCCACAGTTCCCAATCACATGATCCACTTCATGTGACTGTCCCTTTGTCTGGAAAGAAGGTAGTGACAAAGACTGTTGGATTGTTGTCCCAAACTTTCACCTCTCTCTTTCAGCAGGTTTGAATTTGAATTGTTTAAATGCCTTCAACTGTCTAAACATACATCAGTCCCTGCAGATGACATCGTTAACAAAGTGTCTCCACCTCTGTTTGCATGTGGTCTTGTTTCACTCTCTGTGTTGGCTGCAGCTCACATAGAGACAGCAGGCTCAGATGATCATTTTCCCAAACTCACACACTCAGAGCAACATCAGCACAAACCACCTCTGTGTGTATTAGGAATTCTCTCTAACCTTGTTGCAGCAGAGATGAAAACAAACCTGTTGATTATTGTGTTTGAAGCTCTGAGAGCAAGTCTGCTGCCCTGGTGCTTTTACTTTTGGTTAACACAAAGAATGACTGGATATTTTATTCCTGGTTCCTGTTGTCAGATAATGATGTTCGCCTGCATCTTAATTTTAGGACAAGGAGAAGCAATGCACTTCCACATTTGACAGACTGGAACCATCAAATGTTATTTTTGCTTGAAAACTGACTTTCTGATCTTTCTGTTCATGATACCTGGTATTTTGGTTTGGCACTGCACATCCACATGTCTAAGAAAAGGGTGAATGTGTTAAATAGTGTGGAAAAATGTTCTCGCACTGACTGGATGCTTTTAGAGAGTGGTTAACCAGAAAATGTTCTCTTTGATGTCACTGGACTATTCTTTTATAGATGCAGCCAAATTGTGAACTAAATTTATTGTACATTGACACTTATGTTCTTTTATTGCTTTTTCAAACCAAAAGACTAGAAAATTACAACCAAGTGTCTAACCGTCCCGTCCCACCCCTCAGGTGGTGCAGCGGATCAAAGCCGTGGACAACGAGACCAGGTTGCTGGTAGTGGACCATGAGACGCATGAAAGTCTACGCAGCCTGCGCCTCACAGCCACAGAGGAGATGGCCGTCCTCGGGGCCGGGCCTCCTCCTTCCTCCTCTCCCCCGGCCTCCCCCTCCCCGCCGCCGTCCTCGCTCCCATCCTCCCCCAGCAAGAAGCCGGAGAACGGCTCGGTGTCCAAGCAGCCGGTCACGCTGACCAGCCAGGTGCAGAAGCCCACCAGGAGGTCGCCATCGAAGGCCGCAAAGAAGGTAAGCTCCCCCTCCACCACAGCAGGACACAGGGGATTAAGAGTGATAACACCAACTTTGTTACCATCATCATCATCTTTGCTTTCTACTGACTGTGAGGACTGTGCACATTCTTACAAAAACATGAGTGAACAGTGTGGCAGATTTGGTTCTCTGAAATGCTTTTGTTGGTTCAACATTGGACTTAATGTGATTTGTAATGGGGGATCTATAAAGAGTATTGATCTATTCAGATGTGGGGTTCTTCTGTTTCACTAAAACTGTAACTCATTATTCTGTCGACTTATTCTAGCTCCCAGCCTCCTGGCTCATGGAAGCTGAAATCAAAGGAAATCAGTAAATAGTCATATTTGAAATGATGGAAATAGTGGGTCTTTTTGTACTTGCAAAATGACTTAAAAGGATTAATTAATTGCATTTTGGAAAATATGCTATTTGCTTTCTTGAACCACTCATGTCTGCACAGTAAAAATGAAGCTATCGCCATGTCAGCATGATATGAAGACTGGAGACAGGGGACACAGCCAGCCTGGCTGTCAGCCTGCTAACACCTCAAAACCTCATCGAAGCTGACATGTTATATCTTCATCATGGTTTAATCATTACAAAAATCGAACTGTAAAAAAGACAACTTGTGGTTTTATAGAGGGTCATGTGTGGGAATATTTCTTGGCCCGGTGCAGTCACTTCCTGGAGTCCTGTAGAACCACATCATGTCATTTTTACACATTGGTTTTTGTGCAATTTAAATAAACAGGATATAATATGTTGGAGGGGCTGGTAGGCAGATGATTTTTTAAACTTTTGTACAGAGAAATTCTAGCTGTTTGCCCTCATTTCCAGTCTGTGGAAATGGTGGGAATCAATCATCTCATCTAAATGTCGGCATGAAAAGGAAAATTTGTGTTGTCTAACTATTGTCTTGAGACCTGAGGTTCTTCTGTGTCGTTAAAGTTGAATACTTGAGCACTCCTCCTCCTCCTTAGTGGACCTACAATAACCAGCATAAAAACACAAGCTCTCTCAGACACTCAGAAAAGGCATTCTTAGAAATTTGTCAACTCCCAAACACAAGAGATAAAAATACTGAACGCATTAGCAAACAGATTGCAGGTAGTGAGTCAACTCTTTGAACAGATTCTCATCAGCTTAGACATGCTTTCACCCCAGACTTGTTTTCTGGCTGCTCTGCCAGTTTCAGATTAGATTGGTAGATGTCATGCAAGCCTCCATCCTGTTCTGCAGCCTTTTATGCATGGATGTCTGTCTATGTGTGTGCGTGTGTGTCCTGAGGGAAGAACAGCGGGCTAGATGTTGTGTTTGAGGTCAAACAGAGCAAGAGAGGTCAGAGGGGTGTGACCCGTCAGAGGTTAAGAATCTGGCAATGGGCGACTCAGTGACTCTGCAGAACAGGAAATCAACAGAAATCGTAAAAAAGTAAATGAGTAAAGACGGCTGGCTGGGAGATTTTCTGAATGCCTTTCTATCATAGATATCACATTTATTGTGAAATGATAGTCCAGAGGGAATGTTTTTTTACAGACCGTCTTCCTGTGTTTATTTACACATTCTCTTTGTCACAGTTGGTTGCATAATGCTCAGTAGTCACTTGATACATTTTGCTTTTACTTCTCTAATTCGCTGTTTGATTATTCCATGTCGGCAAACAGGATGCGTTTCCGTCTGCTCTGTCCCCCCTGGAACGCAAAGATCTGATCAGCTTTTGTTTCATATGGTCCCTAAGAGCGAGACAAGGCCGCTCAACTTCTGCTTTCTGCATTTACACAACATGTGTTTTCACTTAGGTTTGCCCTGCCAATACGCGAGCGGCACTCCAGCACTATTTCTACAAGAGCAGTGACAGGGCCAATCAGTTACAATCTTAAATGTGTGTGTGTGTCTTTGTTCAGCTCCGGCTTTTGCGACCTGTGGGGAGAAATCCCAGTGCTTGGTGGGGTCACATTGGCCGGGCTAAGGCTCAGGAAATGCTTAGAGGTCTCTTGTTTCAGACTTTAATGACTCTAATGAAAGAATGGAAAGAAGGTTTAGCAGGATGAGCCAAAAAGCATTAGCAGAGAAAAAGTAGGAAAATTGAAGGCTGCTGTTGGAACATTGATTTTAAATCATTTCATTCACACAGGGAAGTTTAATTGTCCATAAACTACCTCCTGTTCAAGGCAGAGCAGTGAAACCTTCCTCCGTGACTCGACTGGTACCTTGATAATCTGCAGAGAGTTGGATGTCTCTGTTTCCTGTCCCATCACAAAGGAAGCTTTTCCACCACAGATATGCAGACTCAGTATTAACACTGCATGCTGATACAGCATATTATGTCTGGTGTGTAGTAGTCATTCATCCATGTGGCTGGCAAGCAGCTTTGGCAATCAGCGCAGTGTAATTACCACGACAAAAGCAGAGGGGAAAACAGACTGATCAGCGATGAAACCATTAATCAGCAAGTCTTTGCTAAAGCGAACATGGATTCATTTTCCCTCCTAATTCTTTGTCTTGCTGTCTGTCTGTCTTTCGCAGCTGGAGGAGTCGACTCAGTTTACCATGAGATGTTTGGTTTTGCTCATTCTGACCCGTAGGAGAGCGAGACCGCTGAGAGCAGCAAATTTCTTCTCATACTTTTATTTTCAAGAAAAGGCAGGAGAAAAGGAAAGAGGGAGAGATGGAGAGACAGAGAGCAGAGAGCATTTAGACTGAAGGAAACTCAAGAATGAGAACAGCCAATAACAACCATGAAGATTTGTTGGAAGGAGTTTCAGGAAGTGCCCCCCCCTCAGTGCAGCAGGGGAGTGGGGAGAGCGAATGTTTGCAGGGGTAGTGGAGTCACAGAGCGAGGGGGAGAGTTGTTGCAGAGGTTTGATAGTACTTGGCAAAGCCTGTGCATGTGCCAGTATGTCAGTGATGGTGGGCGTGTAGTTGCACATCGGGTTATGTCTTTGTGAACTATATGTTTTCAGCACCTTGCCTTCTGGAGGATTGTAAAATAGCCTGTAAACATCCGACCACCGGGCTGACAGAGAACAAGATTATCTGGGTCGCACAACGCGGCTCATACTGTTTCATTTTGTCGCGCTTTCGCTTCCATATCATTTCACTTTGAGCAGATTGGATGTGATTGAATGTTACTACAGAGGTTTTCAAACTGTGAGGCATGGCTCTCCAGGGGGCCGATGAGAACAGGAGATGCTCTTCAGGCCTGGAGTGAACGGGACACTTAGATAGTTGTTTGGTCCACTTATCAACACGGTCAACAGTTGGAGCTGCAGCGGCGGCTGTGACAAAGCTTGAGGAGGCAAAACTCTTAATGTCTGGTTGCCACAATTTGCATCCAAATTTGTACTTCTTCTCTGAGTCCATCTCAGTCAAACCTGAACACATGGATATGATACAAATATTCCATAGATCAAGTGTGACTTGCACTTCCCAAAAATATCATCACTGATGCCATTTGTGAAAAAGAGACGCTTCTTATAAGTCATCATAACTCATAATTATCAGGTCTGGAGTTATAGACATATTACCTGAGAATTATCACGCTCTTAGGTTTTCTTCCACATCAAATAAATCCAGTAATAGTTGTCTGTACATCCATGGATACATTACAAATAAGTACTGCTAATAGATCATATATTTTTATTCTTGCCATGTTCAGTTGGAGGTGGAGCCCCACAGTGTCAGACTTTGCAAACCACCTACACTGCTATACAGTGAATATGAAGATTGTGTTAAAGTGTGTCAGTATTAGACACATAGAAGTGGACTCAAATGCCTCAAAGTCAGCAAAGTCTGAGAAAGTTTTTCTTTATCTTCGCCTCTCTGTCAAAGCAGCAGGAATTTTTGCAGCTACAGATTAGTGCGAGGACAGACAGCACACACTCACCACACACACGTTGACAGGCATGTACTGGACGTGGTCACAGTAGAAACATGGATGAGCATGAACCTTCTCTGCAGCTATAATCACTTGCACATTTGGCCAGTAAATTTCCCCAGTCAGGGTTTTGTGTGTTTGTCTGTGTGTTTTTCAGGTTACATGACACTGCTTGTATTTTCCTCTATGCTATGGCCACTCATCCCCCAGGTTTTTTTTTTTTGTTTGTATCTTTGCATGTACATTCTTTGGTCTACATAAAATATGCAGTGAAGATACACAGATTGTGTTTTTACCCTTTCATTGTCCATTCTCTTACTGCATTTCTAACTCAATATCACAAACTACAGACCATCCGCAAAGGCCATTTTTCTCTATTTTGTTCATTTCTTCACCGTGGTCTCCAGCACAACAGGATTATAGCTGAGTCATGTCGGGCTGTTAGAAATCCAATGTTCAGGCCTTAATAGGCCATTAATGTTGACCATGACCGACAGTAAATTGCATAACCTTATATAAGCGTGGAAGTAGGCGGAGGGGCTTGTGTATAGCCAAAAGCTCTTTTGTTGTTGTAGTTGGGCCTGAGGACTCAATGGAGTGGAGAGAAACGCCACTGTCACCGACTGTATCACTCGTTTTTTTGGCTTCTTTTGATCCACATTGAACATTCAAGTCAGGCTTCTGTACTATTAAGTCTGCCCACCAAACCCCTGAGTTTAAAGTTACATCAAATATTGTCAGCCTCACCGAGCCAGAGTTATTATCCATCAATCAACTTTCCATTTTTTATTTCCAAACATCCTTCTAATACAAGTGGAAAAATACATCATGTACTGTAGATCAGTGCACTTTCACCTTGAAAACAATTGTGTGCATAAACAATATGCATTGTGTGCACTGAGTTAATCAGTTTCATTTATGGTATATAGCCAAGTAAAATAAAGCAGTTCTACAAAAGAGACGTGGACCAACCCTCAGAGTGCAGAAAACACTTTAAAGACATCTCGCTCTCAGTCCATCTCTCTCTCTCTCTGTGACAAGATCAGAGGAAATTGTATTAAATTGAGACATGAGCTCAGTTCAGTCACTTTCTCAGTTCTGGTCTCTCAAACAATTTTCTGTTCACTTTCTGGGACAATTATGTGCTCCTCTGAACGATGATAACCAGCAGACTGCATCGAACACATTTCTCAGAAACAGTGAGTGATGCTCGAGTCTGTTCCAGGGAGAAAGGAAGACGAAAGAAGACGCTTCAGGGACAAGAACATTGTGACTCCGACTTTTGACTTGAGATGTATCACCTTACCCCAACACGCACCTGAGGTGTCAGTGCTCTCCCTCCATGCTTGTCTTTCTCCCCTTTGTACACACATGCACTTAGGCGTGTCATGTGGGTGTGTCATTAACACTAAGGCTGAAGATAAAGTGTCAGGTGTCACTTTCTCACCAGAATCTTTTTTTAACTCACTAACACAAAACACCTTTAACACACCTTTGACCCTAAGATATCGTGATGGGGATTATTTACTGTTTTCTGATGTTTTATAGACCCAACGATTCATTGTGAAAACGATCAGTAGATTAATTATAAATGAAAATAATTGTTGGTGCACACATGCTTAAATGTACACGTAGATTCAAGAATATCAACATGTTGATATGGCTACAACATGACTGTACGTTTAATTTATTAAGCCATGCTGACAGATGGATACAGAGACAGACATGTTCCTGGCTGGTTTTACAGAAGTTGCAGCATTTTGATTGAGATATTGTCTCTGGTGTTTTCCTCTCCTGCCTCCCTCTGGCCTGAATTTTCCCTCTCTGTTGGTGGTGAGGCCTCCACCACACACACAAACATATTGTGGTCTTTTGTTGTTGTTCTTTCCAGTCCCGCTGCACTCCTGGTTGGTATAACATCAGGCTTGTTGGAAGAACATGGAAAATCATTGCTGTGGCAACAGTCAGCATCAGGATTGGTGTGCTGGAAAGATACATGCGGCAAAATCTAGCAAAATAAATGATTAATGTAAAGGAGGAGAAAAAACAGAGGAGATGGAGTTTTGCTGACTCATGCATACATATAATATGAGCACAGGACACAGTGTCTTTGTTTCTCTTTGGTATGTCCATTATGAGTTTGACCTTTAATTAGGTGATTTCCAAGAGCTCATATGATGTTTTTGCTCAGTCAGACACAAATCAGTATGAAAGAGTTGCAGTAGTCCAGATGATCATCCCAGCTGCTGGCACACACACTAACATGTGAACAGCACTTTGTGTCGTAATCAACTTCACTACATCATGTGTAGGATTTGCAGAGGCCTGTTACAGATCATCTGCTCCTTGTAGAGTAGACACACACACACACACACACACACACATCTGTTAAAACAGTTAAAGAGGGAGGAGGGGTGTGTGTCTGTGGAGGTGGTCTATGTGTGTACATGTGTGTCCTTGCACGGTCAAGAATGTACTACAGCTTTGTGTGAGGTATGAAAATTCACAACATATTGTGTGTGTGTGTGTGTGTGTGTGTGTGCACTCACTCAAACAAGGGTACAAGTTTATGTGCATATTTGTGCTTGGCTATGGGAGGACACACGTGTGTCACAGGTGGTGAAACCTTAACAAACTGATTACCATCTAAACACATGCTGAGGCTAAACAAGTCAACATGTAGACGAAGTACGCAAGAGAGTTTTCACAAAATGCTCTTACAGAAAACGGTAAATACTTAAACACGTGCATCTTAAGGAGTTGTAGTATTTGAGTGAAAGAGATCTGCGTGAGAGCGCCATGGACATGGAGCAGTTTTTAAGGGTCAGAGCTTAAGGTCATGGGGTCAGGCTTGAATAAACACAAATAGCAACACTCATGGATCTGAGAGAGAGAGAGAGAGAAGAGATGTCTTTGCTGACAGTAAACAGAAGAAAAATGAGAAGTGCTGTAGCAGAAATGTAGCCTGAGAACATGCTGCGTCACACACATGTACACGTGCTACAAACATCGCTCTCCATATTGATTTTCAGCACTAAATCAGCTCACAACTGCAGTAAACTCTGTCTGATCTCTGTCTCAGTTTAACCGCCGTCTCTTCACATATGTTATAAAGATGTTGACAAGTCAAACTGCTCTCATTTCTTGTTCAGCACATTATTCTTTAAAGGTATAATACGTGACATTTCCGCATTAAAATGTCTGAAAACTAATAGACCTATCTTATATGTTTTGTCAAGTTGTGTACTTACCCCGAATGTTCTAACAATGTCCCATAATTTTATTCAAGGTAATGGTTTCATTTGGTCGCCCCTCAATGGCATCGTAGCACCTTTACACCCTTTAGTGGCTATAACTCACAGAGAAAACACCAGATAATACATTAGAGAGTGAGGAAGGAAGTTGGCTGATGTGACTAAATGTAACATGAATACAATTTTGATACATTTCTGTCTGAGTCAGGACAGATAGATTTTCATCTAACAATGACTCCCATCATCCTACACTACTTCACGACATCATCAGACTACGTGTTTGTTTTCATGGTTTTCATTTTGAGACTCCTAGCAGCAGAAATTACATACTGTGCCATTAAGCTTCCTCTTGGTTTGTGGTCTTTGGGCCCCTGCTACCAAAACAGTCATCTCTGGCCATTAATTTTTAATAATACAAAATGAGATGATGGCTCAGGTCCGGCTCCCTCCTTGTCCTGTTCCCTGACTCAGTTTCTCATTTTGCCCAGGATAATAGGAAAAAGATGTCGTCTGTCAGCTCTAATGTAGAAGCACAGGAGTCATCTGGAGGTAGTCAGCGCTTTAGCCTGTGTGTCTGTCTGCCTCTCAGACATACTGTAAGGGCCACGCAAATCCAAGTTTGGCCCTTTTTTGCTTGGACAGAATGAGGTGTTTGAGGTTGTGTCTGATGCTTTGAGGGGCCGAGAGGTAGCAGTAGTGCTGGCGTTAACGTGGCAGCGTGGAGCAATGTCAAAAAATACTCTTCAAGCGTTTCCTTTTGGCAAAAAGAAAAAGCATTTCATTTGTTTGACATTTATTTAACCTGTCAAACTTTTCCCTTTTGCATGAAGTGAATATTTTTGGCCTTTTCTTGGAATAAAAAATCCACATGAGATATCAGATAAAGTATGAAATTATATACGTTCGGTAACCGTGCATTGGTGAGAGTGAGTCAGTAAATATTTTTATCAACATCTGGAGCTAGTGTACAAGACAACCCCCCCAAAACTCCCCACCCCCACCCATGAATACCAACTGTGTTACATCAAGATGAAGGGGTCTGGATTCTCTGTGTGTGTGTGTGTGAGTGAACCAAATTCCTGGCATAAAAACATGGCCTGTAGGATGTGGAAGGGTCACAAGTGGGGAAGGAGGGTGTGTGCGTCTGGGGAATCAAGGCACCGAAAGGGTTGAATTTGTAAAGTAATGTAGGAGAGACGTGAACAACTGAGTGTATTGTGTTAACTGTGTGTGTGGGTGTGTGCGTGAGAGTCAGCACAGCTGTGCGTCTCCATGTACTATTGCAGATCTGATAATATATTCAACTGTTGCCCTTGTTAACCCAGAAGAAGTTGACCTGACTGTCGCTCTGCAGACAAAGTTTGACTCCGTTTACCAACAAAAATCATTTTTTGACTTCTACAGGAAATGTCTTTGTCGCTGTGTCATGGCTTAAGTTACAATGTTTACATAATTTGATAAAAAAAAAACAATAAGGAACATCTCCTTAACCATCTCAAGTTTCAGTCTGGCTTTCAAGCAAAGCATGTGACTAAAGGTGAATCTCCTGCTTGCTTTGATGAAGGTGTGGTTCTAATTTTAACTTGAATTAAGCTCTGCATTTGATATAGAAGATTATAGTATCATAATATCTTAGTTTGTCGTCTAAGAGATGTTGTAGGAGTTGCAGACACTGTTCTTAAGTGGTTCATCTTCTTGTTTGCCCATCTGAACTGTCCAGTACCTCAAGGCTCTGCCCTAGGTCCCCCCCCTTTTGTAGCTACATCCACATCTACGTAAAATGTTAACCTCATTGTACAGGCTTTCAGTTCTTTAGAAACAATTTGAAGGTTTTACTCATTACTTACATTTGTACCTGGAATCAACAAAAACAAAAGTCACAGTCCCCTGATACAGACTTAAATGAAACTCATCTTGTTCCCTCAGTGATTATAAATATCCACCAAAACAAATTTATATAACTTTGAAATTCAGCATTAATTGGTTGTTCTTTTCTTGACTGAATTGCTCTTATCCACAAATTGTGTCTGTAGCAATCGAGAAGCTTGACCCAAATTTTCAGCATTATTTATAGATCGGACTACTTTTGCATAGGCCTTACTGGGTCAGAACATGGGAAAACAGACCTGCCATCTTTGAATCATCTGGGACAGACATCTAAAATCCCTTTTTGAAATCATTGAAAAGCACATTTGGTCATTTCCTATAACTTTTGGATTTTAGTGCTTATCCCAACAAATAATGTCTGTTTGGGAAACATACACTTGCTCTGCTTTTCTATCTCCATTTTCTTAATCTAATTTTTTTTACCATCAGTTGTTGGATGGATGTGGGAATCAGTGGAGCGTAGGTCGGCTGCAGCCAGGCCGAGGATCGATCTATGTGCTGCCCACGCAACAGCAACATCGCCAGCAGAGAGAGAGGGAGAGAGAGAGAGAGAGAGAGAGAGAGGAGAAATTCTTCATTGCTAGACCTCATTATTACTGGTTGAGAAGTCCTTGAAAGCACTAAAGAGAGCTTTATAACTACGGTGTAGTTATCGCTCTGTGTTTATGACTTGCAAGCTCACTTTCACTCGACCTCAGCTTCGTTGTCACAGTTGTGCTGTTTCACATGTTTCTCCATAGCTGTATTCGTTTGTTATTCTCGCTCCTGCCCAATACACCCGTGTTCAGTCCCTTCACATGTTCAGGTTGCATCTGCTCACTGCTGCACTCACAGCTGTGAGCCAGCGTACATTCCCACACATCGATCCACGCGGTGTTCACACACACTTAAAAAAAAAAAAAAAAAACACACACTCAGGCGTTTGTTTCTAATGTCTCACTGGTCCTGCTGTGCTCAGTTCTCACATCAGCACCTTGGATCAGTTTGATCGCTGCCGTCCTTTTCTGTTTGTGGGAGGCGAGTAGATGCGATGGGAATTGTATAGATGCCTGAGTAAATTACCGCAACGAGAGGGAGAGGTTTAGTCCATGTGTGCATGAGGTGCAGTTAGTGTGTGTTAAAGTATGAGAGAGGATACTGTATGTGTGGCGTCGCAGCAGACAGGAATCCCCTCTAATTGATTCATTATGATTAGTAAAGTGGGACGAAGGATTTCACACACAGCTTCCTAAATCTTTGGCCTGCCAATAATAATCATTTTCATTATTGATTATTCTATTGATTTTTTTTCCACAATTAATCAAATAATTGTTAGATCTATGAAATGTCATGTAGAAAATCAGTAAATATTTCTATTTGAGATGCTTGGACCAGTTCATAAAGTGGCTTTAACAACTTTTTTAAAACTGTTTCAACTCTACACACATGTCAAATTCATACGTACATAATTTTTACACATTCAAAAACACAGAACCTCCATATTATACTCTTCGGATTCTCTGCCTCTATCACATACACTCCTCTCTCTCTCTCTCTCTCTCTCTCTCTCTCTCTCTCTCTCTCTTACTTTCCAACCAAGGGACGACTGCCACACGCTGATAACAGGGGTGTGGACACAAAAACACACACACATTACATCACCAACATCAACTGCTGTCCTATCACACACATAAAAAAACAGACACAGAGGAAAAATTAATAAAGAGTTTAATGGGAAGAAAACATCTTTTCATCATAATGATAGATTGAAATAAGAAGAGAAAATATTCACCTTTAAACGCTCACTCCCTCATCTGTGACACACACACGCACGCACGCACATAGCAGCGCATACTGTAGCTGCTGAATATATCAGCTTCGCCAGCAGCCCACACAATTTAAATTGACATTTAAATGCAAATAGGCAGAAATGTTGTATTCTGCAGCCACTTCACTACATGTGTTGGAACATGAGGCACTCAAAGATAAGAGGGGGCGCGAAGTAAGAGCGGGTGAGAAGTAAGAGTTCAAGAATTTTAGCAGAAAAAAAAGAGGAGAAATGCCATGAAATGGAGGACATGGAAGTGTGGCGCACAAAATAAATAGGAGATTAAGGAGGAACGCAGTGGAGACAGATAGTGAGAGACAGATGGAGAAAATGTATGAGAGGGGTTTAAACCACCTGTTGGTTTTGCCTTCTATCCTCTCTCTCGCTCTCTCTTTCTGTCTGTCTTTGCATAGTTTCACTAACCCGCTCATGATGTGCTCTGATCTTGAAAATGAAACAGAGAGAAGGATATGTTGAGACGCTGTTAATGTACAGGCTGAAACAGCTGATGAACACAGTCATTACGGATCCATGAAGGAAGGGAAGAGCCAGCTTCGACGCACGTTGACCGACATTGAGTATCATTTGGATCAGTGCATTTCATCCTTTTTCTTTCTGCAGTGTCCACAAGCTATTGTTGCATGAATCAGTTGTAGGAAAATTCAATCAACTTCATCCAGCAGGTTCTCATGGAAACTGAAGCTGAGCTCTCTCTCACAGAAAGGCCGCACCAGTGTGACACTTGTGTTGCCAAAGCACACATGGGAATTTCTCAAAAAGTCTCAAAAGCATTGCGATGAAAAAGTAGCTTCATTGTTGTCATAGTTAGTCTTAATTATGGTGGTTTCAGGTTTAAACTTGAATAGTCATCTGAAACTATTGATAATAGAGTACACCCAGCTCCTGCGTCACACAGACGTGCAACATGGCAACTTCTCTGTCTCTCCACTGAGATCATCTGGGTTATTTTGGCCCGATGTGTTAAATCCAATCTTAATCATTTTCACTGGTTTAACTTTGTTTAATCAAGCCAAATCATGAGCTGCTGAAAACAGTCGGACTACCAGGCTACCTATAAGCCAAGCCACTGATGATTTCACTGAACCTGCCAAAACCTCAGTCAATCCAGTGGGCCCAGTTTTTGGGTCCATAATGCCGTGTTTCCATTGCTTTCTAAACTGACTCTGTTGTGGCGTTGCCGCGAGACTCCGCCAACAGTAGCTCAACTCATTTATAAGTTAACTTGAGTTTTAATACAAACAGCACCTTTGCTGCCTCTTCTGACTTCAACATGCCACCATTCAAACCTCCTGCTCTTTAGTCCTTTCTAAATCAAGACACTGTTAACTTGTTAGTCTAAAACTCTGCTGCTTACTAAGACCTCATACGGTTCTCACCTCACCCTGGTCCTGATGCCACTTCACTGGCTGCTGATTAAATTTATGATTCATTTCATCCTCATTCATAAGGCTTTGAATAATTATAATAATAATAATTAGTAAACCACTAATGCTGTATGTCCATGCATTTGCTGTCCTGGGTCCCAGGCTGGTCGTAGTTTTGAAAGCTGCTCTATAAATGAAATTCACTGACTTACAATGAATACAGTGATGAACAAAAACAAGAATTGGCCCTAAATATGTGATCTGTGCAAAAACTTTGACGCAGCATGTTATGTAAATCCCTAGTAACACTCTCTCACTAGTTCCACACACAGCCTGTTCAGAGCCACAGCTGACCTGAGAACAGCCAGAGCCAAGAAATGCCAGCAGCACGGAGAACTTATTTGATTGAATCTGATGCAGTCTGCAGCACAGTATAACCTTAAGAAACCACAAAAATTATGTTTGCATATGTTCTTCGTATTACTGTTTTGCAGAGCAGAGAATTCAGTTTATGTAGCTGGTGGGCAAAAAAAAAAATCAGTGCACTTGTACAGTATGTTTTTACGCATTTCACTGCAGAAACCGTTTATCAAAGTTATTAGTTTTCCTCCATATTTCAATGCTGTAGTGTAGAGTTTTTTGATTTTGTACTTTGTTTTCCTGCACTTTTAACTTTCAAGGGACCAATAAGCCTTGACATCTAAATGTGTGGAGTATGATTGGTGCAATGTCCATTGCCACTTCTGTAATTTCATCAAAGCACAAAAATGCGTTTAGTGAAATATTTATTATTTTTGGCAACACCAAGGCTCATTGTTTGTAGATCACACATGTTGGGCAATTGGGAGAAAAGTAATTGTTTTGTTTAAAATATAGACTTTTTTTACAGCATGAAGTGACACTATTGACTGTTGTGGGGAGTGTCATCGTGTCGGCATCAAACCTATTGTTCTGTGCTAATATTCATACAATAAGTCACGCTGAGGGCCTTCAAATCCATCATGATCTCATCTGCGCTCAGTGACACTTCAGCCTCGAGCTACGACACCCTTTACAATGTGTTTGCACTCAAGAGTTTTGTGGCAAATTGCAGTTTCAGCCCCGCAGCTTCTCAGTCAGCCAGACATTGAGCTGCAGGCATCTTGAACAGGTGCTAGATGACAACATCAACATCCTGCCCACTTCATCAGATATTTAGGTCAGGACTGCAAAAGTTTGCAGGAGAGCTCGTAAAGTTTTCCCTCAGCGTTACAATGCAATTCCACTCTCTTGTCAGTCATATTTGTAGTTTACACAGTGAATATAAGGAAGTCAATAAAAGAAATCTGGGTCTCTTCCAGTAGAGTCATTTGTTTTCCTTCTATCTTTGATTTCTCATTCTTTGAACTTTCCAGGAAGAGAGAAATGTCGCCTCTGCCCATTTAAAGTCAACTGACATTTATCAACTGATAATTGTTAAGGGCTGCTTATCTTCAAAACAAAATCCTTGCAGCACATTCCTGTCTGAGGCAGTGAAACGAAGGCATGACGTCGGCCTTTAGAAGCATAACAAACAGCATAAAGCAGACAGTTGGGATATTTGCAACGAAACACAAAGACTCTCACTGAGACGTGCGGGTAGACTTCATGGTACTGCATTTTAGTTGATTATGAAGACACCATATTCATTCATGCTGATGATTTAAGCAGGATATGAAGATGTGACTCTGGGGCATCATGACGGTGCAGCGTGTTGAGTCATAAACTGTGACTCGTGACAAGCTCTTGATATTTACAGCGTGTCATCCCGCTGCTCTCCCAGCGTCATTTTGTCGTTAAGATGAAAATGAATAGTTTGACATTTTGGGAAATACGCTTTTTCGCTTTCTTTAATGAGAACATTGATGCCACTCACATACGGTATCTGTACGATGAATATGTAGCTGGAGCCAAAGAGGACAAGAAGCATGTAAACAGCTGGCTCTGTCCAAAGGAAAATCTGCTTAACACCACCTAATTCTAACTAAATAACACTTTATATCTTTTTGTTTGTTTCTTATTTGTTTAATCACGACAAAAACTGAAGTGTAATGTCTTTTGAATCTTGGGCCAAAATTTCTTGTTTGGGACCAGTTGCCAGAAAATCAGTGGAGACTCTAGGACGTTACTGCTCCAACACATAACTCCCTGTAAAATGATGAAAACGATGAAACAAACAAGATATAACACGTGAGCATTAGAGACGCTAGTAGATGGATTTTGTACCGTACAGGCATGAAAGTGGGATCAATCTTTGCGTTGACCTCTTGGCAAGAAAGCAAATAAGATTTATTACAATGGGGACATTTCCCAAGAAAAGTGTCAAGAAAAACTCTTCTGTTAATCCACTAAATTAAATATCAAATGTTGTGAATGCAGTGTGACAATATGCTCCATGACCTGTGCACTATATCAGTTTTCCAATCTGATCACGTTGCTCCTTTGCTCCTGCTCCTGACTTTATCTTTCCATCTTTTTTTTTTTTTTTTTTTTTCCAGGAGGCTCATTCACTGTTGTTTTTTTACACTCTCTCTCTCTCTTTCACTCATTCCTGAGTTATGATCTCAGGAAACACTTAAACAGCAGGTAACACACACACACACACACATATGCACACGCCGCAGCAGAGCAGGGGACATTGTAAACAGATCTCAGCAGGTCTCGTCCTAGTAGAACAGCGATGGACACACAAACACGCGCAGCCAGCGTTCGTATCACAGCGCCGTTACGCAATACTCCACAACACCAGTGGGAAAAACTGTTGGTTATCAAGATCTCTGGCCGGTCCCCGCGTTCTCATGTTCCCCCTGCTCTCTCTTGTGTTGCCTCTCTTCCTGTCCTCCACATGTTGTGCATCATCTCCTCCTCTCTCTGCCCTATTTCTCTTTATCTTGCAGAGTCCTTCTCTTTTCTGTTGTTCACTCCTGCCGCTTTTTATCCTATTCCCTTTCCTTCATTTTCATTTTTTTTTACAAGCTCCAAAAAAAATCCCTCTCTGCTTCTTCTCTCCAGCTGCCTGTCATTTCCCTTCCCACTCCTCTGTCGTTCTCGCCCACAGTGAACTGGCCAGATCTGCTCTTTTTCCTCTCTGGTTGAGCAACACTTGAAGCAGCCGCATGTGGGGCAGGCGCGCACGCACACACACACACACACACACACACACACACACACACACTTATACACACTAACAGTTTGAGGGTAGAGCTGTCATGGCCAGAATGGCTGACACACAACAATTTTCTTAATTTGGTAAAGCCCTTTTTAAATGATTATCATATGGGCTTTGGTAACACTTTTGAAAAGCAATAAAGGCCGTGCATCATGCCGTCACACAGACACAGCAAAGCCAGTGCACACACCATTCTTCAACAGATTTAAATCACAGTGACATCTTGAGATAAGACATGCAGCCCATGTGTTTCTCTCAGCTAAACCTCTTCTCTGACACATGAAACTGGTTATGCTGGTTCCTCTGTTGTCCTCCTGGCAACTGGTTGTCAACCATGACATCAACTAAAGTCCCGCTCGCTACTGTTGTTTGTACTTCACCGGCGTCATGCAACGTCAGCAACGTTTCCATTTATTAATTAGTTTCCGCAGGTGTCACAGATAAACTCTGGCTTTAGGCCGACAGCCACCGGGAAATGTCTCCTTGTGGACATTTCAATCATCTTGCCAGTCTAAATGCAGAGATGTAATCTGTTTCTACTGAAATGGCAGCTTGTAAATCAAGGTAGACGTGTTTGATGTGACACGGAGAGGTCAACATTGACATTACATATAATATCTATAAGCATGTAACATATGGAATAATGCAGGCATGTTTTGACACATCAGACACTAAATCCACCGAAACAACAGGTTGGTTAACTTTACTCTTGACTTTAAAGTGTTTCTAGTTGATTTGTTTTAAAGCTAAAAGTCTAAAAGAGTAATAGTAGTGATGGCTACTACATGAATTAATTAAATATACATGAAATTAATCCTCACCAGATGATGATCCATAGAATAAAAATAAAAAGTTTTTTGCTATTTAGTCCCAATATTGAAGCACAGTATTGTTTGTTAAGATGCAAAAATAAGAATATTCAATCTTAGCAACACAACACAGCATAAAGGATTATAGGAATACACTTGAATGTATTATCTGAGTTGATTGATGTTTTATTGCCGCAGAAGTCAATACTTTCACTTTTGAACAGTATAGGCTTATGGGAATTTCTACATAGCAAGCCCAGCTGGAAAACAGGCTATCGACTCCAGTAGGATTTTTCCAAGCTGAGAAATAGCAACAAACTGGGATTCAGCTTTTAGATCATGGAAGAACTCTGGTCGAGCTGTGGAAAGTCATAAAAAAGCTACATCAGGACCATGGAACAAAAACTGATGAATGCACCTAGTTTAAGTCCAGATTGGATTTTCCTTGAAAATGGTTTCACACAATGCTTTTTTGTTTGTTCAACCTGCCGTCCATCGATTGCCTATCATTTGCATTCAGTGGATGCACATATCATTGTTGTGTTTTTGGTCAATAAATAGGTCATTTATCCACAATAGTGGGTGTGTTTGCAGTACACACGTTTAACATAATTCCTAAGATGTCTCAGTCATGCTTCAGACCTTGCCACATCTGCATTTAGCAAACCCAACTCAGCAGGAAAAACTGCATACTTCTGACTCGGCGCTTAAAGGAAACTTGACCTCCTGATTTATTAGAATGGGGATATTAAGTTAACGATAATCCCCTGTGGGATGAATGCAAGTGAAAGCATTGTTGACAAAATACCCTACACACACACATACACACACTGGCCTTAAAGTTTCTTTGTAGAAAACTCAAAGACATGTATAACAGCACACACGCAAACACACACACGCATGCCTGCCCAGACACACTTCATTGTGTGTTGTGGGCCAACAGTGAGCCAATGATCCTTGGCTGTGAAAGGGTTAACAGCGGTCACGATCCATCCATCGCAGTAGGCCACCGCTCAATTATTCAACAAGCTGCGATCTAGTTTCATCAACTGCCAACACCAGTGCCAGCGGTCGCATGCAGAGCGAAATATACACACGCATCTATGTGCACAGACAGACACGCAAATTAAACACGTGAAGTGGTTTGTTTTTTTTTTCTCAGTCATGCAGCACATAGACATCACACTGGTCCGATTAAAACACAGATAGACTAGTGGCAAATTTGACTAGTGCCAAATATATGACAAAAAAAGAAAAGTCAAACTGAGTTATTTTACACTTTAGTTTCACATATCAGAAAAAACAATTGTCAATCTCAAAAGGTGCAGTTTTTGATCATAGTCATTTGTCTGAAATCAAGGGCACATGTTTTAACATTACTAAGACTTTTGAGTGGTAAATCTGCCGACATTATCATTAACTCTTTATGTGCCATGTGAAAACTAAAAGCCACGATAACTAAGAGGGCATCATTTACTGGATGCTGATTTGTGTGTGACTTGAGTTCAAATATATATATATATATATGTGATTCATGTTTCAATATATTAGGTCAGATTTAAAATGTAATTAAAATTGCGTAACCCAACCACAGAGTCAAACACAAGTCTCGTGTGTACACAGTTCTCTCCCCCACATGTACTCACAGAGACTGACAGAAACAAAGGCCGATTGTGACAGGAAGTTAAAGGAATTTATGGGATGGCACTTGTTCCTTTGACAGCACATCCTCTCAGTGGGCTACAGTCAGGACACTGAGGTCAGGACGTGTGTGTGTGTGTGTGTATGTGTGTGTGTGTTGTGTTGGACCATCCAGCTCAATAATGTTCTGCTGTGGGTGTGAAATATTCCATATTGGTTTCCTTATAGAAAAGCAGCCTGATTTATTGCTGATTTTTTTTTTTCCATGTGAACTTGTTTTGAGCAGCGCTGCGGTTTCATTTATGGAACAAAACACAGACACTGTGTTTTCCCAGGAGTTCCTACTGCTTCTTCTCCCGTTGGGACTTTCAGAAAAAACGTACAGTGTTGATAGCTGAACGCTTTCCTGATTACAAACTAGCTTTGCTGACAAAGGGGGAAATTGTTACATCTCATTTTTCTCTCTCTCTCATCAAAATATTTTTCATAAAAACCATGAAGCTTTCAGCACCCACAGTGCAAACAAACACGGCGACCGCATTTCTTTTGATGGCCTCTCGGGTCAGAAGGGTCGTGTGGTAACTCCAGTCTTTCAAACCGGGAGTCTCTGTCCTTTACACTTTCACATACTAGTCAAACATCTGTATCCATCCACCATCAGTAAACAGCAGAGGACACACGCAGAGTCACTGTGTCGCTCTCCATCACCGACACTCAGGCCTCCAGCAAACTTAAACAACTGAGCTCCTGCAGATCAAACCCACGGCACAAAAGGACCAAATCAAAAGTGTCCAAAATGCAGACTAACGTCAGAGACTCAGACTTCAGGAGATGTCACAGGCCCCAGGGGGTGATTAGTGGGGTGCGGACAGGCACTGAGAGGCAGTTGGAGGTTAGATTGGCAGACACTTGCGTCTCCCCCACATAATGACTCCCAGCTGTGCTACTCTCACTGTTTATGTTAGAGGAGTTCCACTGCGAGCTCTTTTCCTCCCCGCCGTCCCGAACTGGAAACTTCGATCATCCTGATTTTTCTGTCCCTCTCTGTTTATCTGTTTAACTGTCTGCTGTGTTTCTCTGCATACTCTAAACTTGGCTCTTTCTTTTCTTAAACTCTCTTTCTCAGTCCTGTCGCTGCATCTCATTTTCAGTCCCTCCCACGCACTCTCTCCCTCCGTGCTTGTTCCCTTTCTCCTCTCCCTCCTTCTGCCATTTTTGTTCCCTTTCTTCCAGATCCCAGGACGCTAATACATTTGATTGTAGATATATTTTTCTCTCCCTTGTAAGATCTACGCCTGCTGCCCAACCCAGGGACTTCCTCTCCAGCCAGGAAAAGGAGGATCTGGAGGATTCATGAGAGTTGTTGTTACTCTCTCTCTCTCTCTCTCTCTCTCTCTCTCTCTCTCTCTCTCTCAGGGCAAGCTGCCCAGAGAATGGAGCAGAATTCAGTGCCTGAAATTAAATTATACTTTGCCATCTGTGTTATTTTTTTTTTACAGTCGAGGGGTAGAATTGGCGACACTGTTGTGGTGACTGAGGCTCAGCCATGATTCTTATATGGAGTTAGATCAGTCTAAGTATTGCACACATAAGGATTCATAAATGTATTTCAGGATTCATACATAAATTGCATTCTTCATCAAAACCACATTTGGATGTTGTTACATTTATACACACAATCTTGAACCTGCACCTTACAAACTGCTTGTCCTTTCTGAGCTTTACTGCATTTGCCTGTGAGTTTTTTTGCAGACTCACAGTAGCTACAAGACACATCTACTACATGACGGAAATCCAAAAATACTTGGTTAGGTTTAGAAAGATCACAGGGGTTGTGTTGTGTAGTGAAGTGGAAGAAGTTGAAGTCGAGACTTCTCTGTTGTGGCATCTGTTAGCCAATCAGATGGCTCCTTCCATTTCAGCCAATCAGGTAAGCGTAGATTTGAGGGTATCATTCAATGTTATATATGCAGTATGTATGTATATTATGTAGTACAGTAACTTAGCAAGCATTCATAATTGAAACATTTAATCATGTGTGACAGGAGAGTTTATCACTTACCTGTGGAGAGCAGCTACCATGTTGAGGTTGACCTACAGGTTGATGTAACACTATGTGATCACATTAAATGATACCCGCTAATCTCAGCATATATGATTGTCGGAAATGGATAGAGTCATCTGATTGGCTGCAAATAATTTTATGTTGAAAAAAATGCATTTGTGATTAGATCCGTGACTCACAAATACAGTTCACACGTGTATTTTTGTATATGAATGTAACAACATGTTTTTGATGCAAATTTTTGAGTCCATTGAAAAATATTTCTGTGGAGAGAGTCATCTACATTTAAATCCTGAAATACATTTGTCAATCCTTCTGTGTGCATTCATTAATATTGAGACTAATGTGACTCCATATTCCTGAGCTGCATTTACAAAAATAAGTGAAAAAAAAAAAATCTGTCTTCTTTCCTCCTGTCAGAATAAATCATAAACCATCTTCTCCTCTCTACACACTCCAGTACCTTTGTCTCTCTTTCTCTCTCTCTCTATCACCCTGCCCACATACTCCATATGTATTTTTAGCAGGCACAAGCTGGACTATGATGGTAGTTTCACATATGCAGTGGAAACAATAGACTTCTCATGTTGCGTAATATGATTGCAGACCTGTCCTGTGCACGCAGCATGTGTACTGTATGTAGACTTATATTTGGTCACCTGACACCCTCTCTACCTGTCTGTTGCCTCTGCAGCTAATATGAGCTGAGGTTACAGATCTGGCCTCCATGCTACCATCCCTCTCACTGCACATTTTTTTTCCCAGTGTGTAGGTGGTAAATCAGTGTGATCACACTGTAGCGCTCCAGGCACAATTATACAGGTTCTATAAATGTCTTCATCGAGGCTGTTCGAAGTGTCAGTGATGTGCTGCAAATGGACAGCTTCAGTCCAGAGTGAAATACACTCTATAATAAAATGTGACATCTATTCCACGACTGAATGACAGCACAAAATGAAAACATGAAAAGGAGGATAATTATGTAACCAAGTATACAAGTAATGAGATTTATTCCAAAGCTATTATTTTATTTCATTCACAGTATAATACATCAGAGTGGATTTGTTAAAATTGCATTCCCTTACAATACAGTAATCATTAGTGCCTTGATTTTTTTCGTATAAAATCTACAGGCTTGAAAGGTGTTTTTTCAAATGACCAATGTGACTCATCTGTGTGTTTTAGTCGCCTGCTGCGTTAACATGCTCTGAATCTCTTTTTACATATGCTGCACCATTTAAACCTCTTTTATAGGCTTTTAAGCAACATAAATACCAATGTCTTGGTGTATATTCTGGCGACTTCCCAGCTGAGAATGATCCCATCTCTTCACAGAGGTCTTGTGTTTTTTCATTTTTTGTCGTCGTGAACTAACGGATGAACCTTTGCATTTATATTTTCATATATTTTACCTATATTCCAGTTGTATTCCTCTACTCTGTAAACTGTGTTATGTGAGGACACTGTTTCATTTGAGTCACACTGGTGATTTTTGCATTGCAGCAAAACCCTGACTTTAAGTTGAATTATGTATACAATGATTTGAGTGTTCCTGATACTGTATGTGGAGCAGTTTGTTACCAACAAACAACTTGTGCTTGAGATCCTGATGCACAACTAAAATCAGTTTTATTTTAAACTTAATTAAGAGGAACAAGTAAAAGGATTACGATTTCCACATGGCTTTACTCATTCTCTTTCTCTGTTCTTTCTCTGCCAGGAGGCTCTTGCCCAGACTGAAGCCCACACCCAGGCCCACTCCCAATCCCGGCCCCCGGTCGACCCGTCCGAGCTCGTCCCACGCCTGTGCCACCTGGTGCGATCTGAGATGGGCTACGGCTTCAACCTCCACAGCGATCGATCACGGCCCGGACAATACATCCGCTCCCTAGACCCGGGATCACCTGCAGACCACGCCGGGCTCCGGCCACAAGACAGACTGATTGAGGTAGGACGGAGGAGCGTGGATGGAGTGTCTGTGTGACATAAGAACAGGATCACCTAACAGTATAATGCAATCTGATACATTAGTCCTGCACTAAATCCTTCCTCTGGTTCCGTTTTTGTTTGCACTGTATCATCGCTGTTGTTCCTGTAATTTTGGCCAAACTGTGAATGAGTGTGAGATATAAACAATCACAAATACATTATTCAGATATGAACGGATTTTTTTTGAGCAGATCCAAACAGCCTCTGAATTTTTGCAGTAATATTTGTCCCTTAATGTCAGAGCTGTTGCAAAAGTGCATGCAAAATCTCCAAGGGAACTTACTTACTAGATTTTTGATCAATAACGTTTTAATTTTTTATCATACACAATTTAGACCAATTTTCCATTCATCTGAAAGTTTTTTACATTTTTACACAACCTCCAATTTTCAAATAAAAAGCATAAAAAGCACAGTTATGCACAGTACATTCAGACAAGACTTACTTTCTCGTTTTTTTCTGTTTGATTATTTGATGACATCAGGTGGTTAAAATGTCTGTACACATTCTGACAATAGAAAATAATTTAAAACAGAAAATGAAGCGATCCAGATGATACTCAACAACTTCTGGTGCAGGTCCAAATACAGATACAAATACAGACATTTGTCAGATACGCTATTTCTCCAGGTGGTGGAGCATTTATGTGTGAGCTTAACAAGGTGATTATTGATAAATGGCTCTTGGTTAGCCTGGTACATGTCAGAGTAATAGCATGATTGACTGGGTGTGAGAAGATCGCTACCGAGGCCTCTCGTAAGCCTTCATCTTGCCACTTTGGAGAAGTGTGGTTTTTCTGCACATTTGTAGGTGTGTTTGTACTGTGCATGCATGTTGCTGTGTGCCTACATTCACTGAGAATTTACTCCATGACACACCAACACACAGCACTGCCTACCCAAAACAACTGTGTAAGATAGAGGTTCAAAAAAGCACCTAGACTTATCATCGATTAGAATTTCTCACTATTATAAAACAAAGCTGTTCGGAGAGTCTAAGTCTGCAGATCCATTTCATGCATTCTCCCACACCTGATCGAACACAGATGTGACCCCCATCTACATACACCGTCACAGCTGTAATTAAAATGGCAGGAGTAAAACTTGTGTCTTCTGTCAGGCCCCAGTTTCTAACCAGAACAGGCCCTGGAGCCTGGACTCAATCTTCACTGTGTCATGCTGGAGAGAAAGAAGAGGCTGGTCATAGGGGAGAGGAGAGGCAGCTATAAATCAGTCTGATCACAGCGGCTGACAGGGCGAGAGACGTGGGGAGGAGGGGAGGAGGAGTGTGTGTGTATGTATGTCTCTTCTTGTAAAGCATGAAGAGAAATACAGGCGGAGGGTTGGATAAAAGAAATAAGCAGCAGAGAGCAAAGATGCAAGGACAGAAGAGAAGAGACCTACATTAAAGTTGCAGGCACATAAAAGGTCATTAATTGAAATCTCCAGAAGGGGCGAGGAAATGGGTGACAAAGTGCGTGGGTGCTCAGTCAACTTTCCCCTGCTTCAAAAAAAAATGCTGCCCTCAACATTATCATTTTCATAACAAGCAGTTTGTACACACACAACATTTACCCTTCATTCCCATGACCTTTGCCCTCACTGGCTGCACGTCAGAGTCCAGACCAGGTCAAACAGGATTCTGACAGGGTCAGATAGGAAGGTTAAACAGAGTTCATTTAGGACCCCCCCAAAATGTAAAGGCACATACTTGTGGTTTTGAATATTTTAAACAATAAAAAGTTTTTGATTCATTTCTTACTTTCTATGCAGCTATGGACTAAAACCAGCTCGCTTGAAAGTTCTGTGACGTCCAGTTGAGAGCCGGACTTGCTTTGACAATGATTGGTGCTTTCAATAAGGACTCAATGACCTGCTGACCTGTTAACATATGGCATGCTGAGAACATGTTGTGTACCTAAATCAAACACAGAAGATATTAATGCAGTAGTTTGACATTTGGGATATAGGCTCAAAACTATTCCTTTAAAGCTGAGGCTGCTGCTTTTAGAGACGGAGCGAACTACAAAATTGTTTCCACAGTGTCACCAACAGTTTAAGATTTCCATTGAAGTGAGCTGAGTGTAGGCAAATTTCCAAAAACAGTTGATAGTAATATAAACTATTGACAATACATCATTAATTGGCCAAAACATGAATAAGAATCAGTATGTTTCTATGACTGAGAGAAGGACCACCAAGCAGAGCTGCAGTTGTTCATCAAATGAAAAGTCTGAAAGAAGCAAAATGTTGTTGATTACACTTCTTGGCATTAGAAGATGCTGATGTACTGATGCTCCACTGGAACATTAGATGGCTGGTGAGAGTGTGTGGGAACATCCTGTAGCGGGTCACTGATGACAGTAACAGTCCACCACCTCACTACATCTCTCTCATGGGGACATAAAATACGGATCATATTTACGTGCACACACACAAATGAAATTGGATGGTGCTCAAGACAGCGTCCGGCCAAACTCAGTTCAGTTAAAGGAGTTTTACTCGCATGATGTACATGTGCAAATATGTGAATATAAATTACATCGTAGGAATAAAATAAGATGTCTGATAATATTGGCTTGGTTTAGAGCTGAAACATAGTTTATTGACAGAAAATCAGCAACTATTTTATAATCAATTAAAACAGAAATCCTAATCACAGCTCACTTTTTAGATGGTTAATCAAGAAAATACAAGCAGTTTTTTCTATAATAAATATAATTTTAGTTTGTTCCTAACAAACACAATATTGGCTAAATTTTTAAACTGTGACCACATTTCTTGTACTGCTTATGTTTCCATTGTAACTATTGCCTTTTTGTTTTTCACATGTGAAAAAGAAAACTTATGTTTTCTGTTTGCACAAAGCTTTGGACTGTTTTTGTTTTGCAGTTATCTTTAATATCCTGTGGGACGCTGTTAGGTAAACTTTATGAGACTCAAAGTGTTCTGGTAAATATGTGATTTAACACCAGCTTAATAACTTTATCTCAGTGTTTTAGTCTTATTTGGACCAAAAAATCTGAGGTCCTGTTGAGTTAGTTGGCTCAAGTGTGTGTGTGTGTGTGTGTGTGTGTACATGCTGATAATAGCAACCGTCTCTGACCATGCGTCAAGACAGCGCTTGTGTTATCTGTCAGCAGCTTGTTAGAGAGGTGAACAACCATGACAGATCTCTCTCTGTCTCACTCCCTCGTTGTCTCTCGCTGTCTTTTTCTCTCACCACGCCCCATTACACTGGAGGTGTATCAGCAGCTAGCGTTGTAAAGGCTATGGTGAGAGCTCGGCTTCCTGCCGATGTTTTGGCAGACGCCAGTGAATGCCTCATCAGTCTCTCTGCTCTGCCTGAGCTCATCAGTGTGTAATGGGCCTCTCAAAAACATACCATCAAAGAATATGTGCAATAGTACAATAGTGGTGTCCACACTGACTCACCTCAACAACTATTGGATGGATTGTCATGAAATTTTCTACAAACATTCATGGTCCAAAGAGGATGAATCCTGATGACTTTCTGATTGCCTGCATTTTGGACACATAAAGTATATCCATCTATATTTACCCTGTATCACCAGCAGATCACATTTCTCATTTATCCACTTCAATATCTCAGTATCTACCTGATGGATTGGCACAAAATCTTGTATAATTAATCCTAACGGTCTTGGTGATCTCCTGATTTTGCTACAGGTACACATTTGTGGTTTAAAGTGAAATGTCCCAACAACTATTGGATGAATTATCATAAAATCTGGTAAACACATTCACATCACCCACATGATGAAATGAAGTCATTTGGTGAATCCTTCACTTTTCCTCTTGTGCCATCATTAAGTCTGAATTTCACTTTGTCCAATACTTTGATCGATAACCAAATACTGCAGAACTAATTCTGTTCCCATTAGCCTCAGCTGTACTTTGTGTTTAGTGCTAATTAGCAAATGTAGCATGCAACACAGTAAACTAAGGTGCAGCAACATGCATTTAATGTAGGGACACGGACAATGAACATAGATCAAAGTGATATTGAAGAGTCTGTATCCATCATTTCAACCAAGAAATGATGTCACTATGACAGTTTTGCAAATGTTCCACTCCACAGGTGTTAAATTTCCACAAACTTATCAACCAAAATCAGTTTCAGTTGCAATTTGAGAAAACAAATGATAAATGCTTTATCTATAACGACTTGTTTAACGAGTTTCAACTAGCTTCATTTCATGTCAACATCAAAATCTCTGCGATGCTGAAGACAGAAGAATTTAAAGTGATATTCACACATGTGCAAATGCACTTGAAATTGTTTGTTTGGATCAGTCCAAAGTTAGACTGTAGCTGCTCATACACACACACACACGCACACGCACACATACACAGACACACACACACACACACACCAGTGGACTTCAGGTGACTGGACCCCCCTTGCCTTTAATGAGACACACACTGGTATTAAGAGGATCCCTGAGGCACAGTCCCGTGAGAAATGAGCTTCAGGACTGTTCCTACAGCGTGTCTTAATTAGCCCAGCGGGCAGAGAGCACAGTGTATTGTCTTGTGTGGGATGGACTGTTAATGAAGTGCTGTGAAACATGACACAACACCTGTTGTTTGGTCGAATACAAAGATGCTTGTTCTCTCCGTATCAAACTGTCTGTCTGTCTGTGCGTGACTGATGTCTGTTTTTTATGTCTGCCTGCCTGTCTGTCTTATCTGTCTGTCGTGGGTCTGTCAGGATATATCAGAGGTTTTTGATGTGAAAGAGAGGAGAGGAGCTGTTCACATTTTCCATCTGTCGATTCCACTTCATTTCCAGTGTTGTCTTCCTTCCACTCTCTCTCTTTTCATCCTGTTTTCCCTCCCTTTCTTCTCTAATAGACCCATAAAGTCTGTCTCATTGCACATCTATGCCTATTTTTACATTTATTGAATCCCATGTTCATCGTTCACAAATGAGAGCAAAAGCCAATTTTTGCACTTCTTTGCACTTCTGCTTTACTTCATCCCATCTTGTCATAAGCGGTGAATTTTAAACAAATTCCCCCTCAGGACTCTGTCACCTGAAACCAGCACAATAGCCAGAGCTCAGGAGAACCATCAATAATTGATTGTGCACCAACACAAACTTGGCGTGGTGCGAAGCTACCTGCCTCAGAGAAGCCAAGGTCTAGACAAAGCTGTTGAAACGCAGGCCTCCAAATGCATGATCATCTAGATAAGAGCCATAACAGACTATTGTGTTTTGCTACCTAGGTGTAGAGGCAAGGGCAATACTGTCACACACATGGTCGGTCACACGCACACACACTCACTGTGTCCCTCTGTTCAGCTGTTTGTGGCCCTGATGTTTTGAGTCTTTACGCGTTTTCTTTAAATGTGGTGAATCAAAACTCATGCAGCTGCATGCACCGCTGTGAAGAATCTAGAGTTCATGATTTATGGCAAGAGTTCGAGTAACATTGTTTAAAGTGGCGCAGGAGATCTAAGAGTCAAGTTGAACAGTGTGGAATAAATATGTTGTTCCACAGCTCCACCTACTGGAGGAATGAGGTAGCACAGGCTCTGCATTGTATAGCGACAATAATTGATGGGAAGTAGGTTAATTCTCTATTCAAAAAAAAGTGAAGTGACTCTACTAATCCACTGACATGGAGAGATATTTGTCAGAAAAATGTGGTTGTTTGTAACTTTGTAACTAGCCCACATGTTTTGGTATTGTTTGTGTATTGTGCTTTTTTTTTGAGAAACTGGGATGTTGAATGTCAAGTATACTGCATCTTAGTATTGATTTTCACTCTGTATATTTTGGAGATATGCCTATAGCTTTGTGAAAATTATTCAGAGAAACCTCCTACTGTTGACATCTTCACAGACTATCTATGATCCAAAGAAGACTTTTTTAAAAATGTTTGAAATTTGAATGTTACTCTCAGGAGCAGACACTGATAAATGCTCTTTTTTTTTTTTACCTTTTTTTATTAATATCTATTTTTATTTTCAATAGGGGATAAGATGTCTAATGAACTTTACCTCTGTATTTGTGTACATACTTGCACACTATTATGTCTTGTATGTCTTAACAGTAAGACAGAAACTGTTATCTGATCAGATACTATGATTACAAGCTGTTATTCAGAGCATGCAGGTCAGTGAAGTCATTTTAAACTCTGTTCAAACAGCCGTGTTCATCATAGTGTGTTGTGTACTGATGGAGCACCAGGAGCTATAACAGTCAACTTACAAAACCATTAAGAAACCCTTCCTCTTTTGCCCCTGTTCACTCCAGGTAAATGGTGTGAACATCGAGGGCATGCGGCATGCAGAGGTGGTGGCCTTCATAAAGAAAGGCGGAGAGGAGACCTGGCTGTTGGTGGTGGATCCAGACACGGACGAGCACTTCAAGAGGAGGGGGGTTGTCCCCACAGTCAGTCATCTCAGAGGTAGGACCACACTAACAAATGGTCGTGTGTAACATGTAAGGTAGGTTGTGGTCATTTCACGTTAAGTGATAGCAGGTATTTGAGTGTTCATCAAATGTGAGTAAGAGTTTAGTTAATTGTGCATTTTCAAGTGAATTTCCTTGATTGTTTATTCTGGGAAGCATCCTAGGAAATTATTTGGAAGTTATTAGGAAATTGCAAAGATCCTTAACAACTCTCTCGACTGATTCCTGAATTGATGAGGATGATTATGATGAATTGATTGACAGGATCTCATTCCTTTGAATATGAACTGCATCTAGATATTATAAAGACTATACCACAGTGTAAAACAAGCTCAGCCTTCTATGTGCATTGTTTGTTTGTTGCATAGACTACGATGGTCCGTCCATATCCAACGGCTCCCCCAACCCTCAGATCAACGGCAGCTCGACCACACAGTCCATCAGGTCCACACACTCCGACCTCAGCAGCCAGGGCAACAGCACACAGGTGGGTGTGGGCATTCATGTAAGGTGCTGTGTTTGCTCTTTGGTCCTTCACATGAAAGTACCCTCAACCTTTCTGTCTGTGTCATCTTCAATACAGCTGGCGGACGACGAGGGCGGCCGACTGATGGACCCGTTTGCTGAGATGGGCCTGAGCGCTACGGCAGCGGAAGAAAAGATGAAGATACATGCCAAAGAAAAGAAGAAGGCGCCGCAGATGGACTGGATGAAGAAGTACGAGCTGTTCAGCAACTTCTGAGACGTACCCTCCACCTCTGAGGACGCTCTAAACACCAAAGGACATCGGGACATACAAGCTTTTTGCAGCCCTACGTGTGGATGAAATTGTGTTGTTGGAGAATGTCGCTCTTACTACACAGATCGTGTTTCTTGTTAAAGAACCAAGATCCCCCATTCAACAGAAGATATTTTGTTCCTGGAATTAAATGTGACGAAAGGAAAAAGTTGTATAATGGATTTTACTTTTTAAGCCACTTCAGAGACTCTAGCCACTTTTCCTGCTTCACAGTGCTGAGTGACTGCAAAAACTACACTTTGCTAAAATCACACTATTCAGACGGAAGAGCATCTAAAAATGCTTCCTGTCTGTCAGATGGGAGTCTTGCAAAAACATTTTAACAAATTTATCCCCCATCACTTTTTCTTGACTTTAATCATCCCAATCTCCCAAGAGACTCGTCTCAAAAAAATGCAGGAGACAGTTATTTTTATATTTAAAAAGCATAAACAACTATTAAAAAATATATCCCATCATTATGGACTGCATTTTAAAGAGTTTTATGGACACTGTGACATGAATGATTGTGGACATTGTGGGAGTTTGGGCCCATCAGTCAGAGGAAGCCCAAAGTTGGCAGAAGATCACTGTGAAAGAGTTGAGACCCTCCACCTCCAGCCCACACACACGCTTGATAATGACCACAGACAAAGACAAGGATGGCTGTGTGTACCGGCTGTGTGTAATGTATCCTACATGTGTTTGTACTTTTACATAGAGTGTATTAACTGATCATCGGATCAGTTTTATTCAAAAAGAATTCATGCTCATACTTCTCATTTAGCGCTCAATCGTAGTAAGTGTACCACCACTAACCTCTTTTCCCAAAGTGTGCGTAACAAAGGGAAGCACCACTAACATTACATGTATTCATACAGAAAGTAATGGATAGTGGAACGTAGAAGGAAGAAAGATTTCTCAGGACAAAGGGCGAGATGAATGGGTTTATCATTGGAGAAGGTTTGATGTGTAGTCTACAGCAGAGGGCAAACTTACACCACAAATAAAGGCCCCATTTGGCACTTAACCAAAACAGAGCAGATGTGTAGTATCCAGGTTTTTATATGGGGGTTGTGTCAGACTGTTTCTTAGATAGAAGCGGTAACTTCCTGGAGTCTAAATATAACTCCACCTAAAGCTGCAAATTTTTCATACAGAATAAACAAACAAGATATAAGAGGTTAATGTAGGGAGGGATGTTAATTTTAGACAGAGCCAGGCTAGTTGTTCCCTCCATTTCTGCTTTATGATAAGATACTCATGAGAGCTTCATAGTTACAGACACAAGATTGATTTAGATCTTTTCATCTAACTTTCCACCAGAAAGCGTATGAGTATTTCCCAAAATGACACACTATCCCTTTAATTCAACAAGAACCAGCAAGAACCAACAAGATTAAGGCTGTTAAGTGCAGATAGCATATTTGAGGCAGACGCTGGAGCGAATGGATGTGATCAGCCACAACATGAGCAGTGTGAGCAGGTTGTGGGGCAGAGGCAGAGCAGGAGAAGCCCACAGTGAGGTCAGAGATGCTCTGGAGGATCTAGTGAAAGAGACTGTGGGAGCCATGGAGCTTATGGAGGATTATTGCACATACAGGGACAGCTGTCGTGCACATGCTCACACGCATTGGGAGCACAAAATGTGTGTGTGTGTGTGTGTGTGGAGAAGGTATACAATGCGGCAATCCAAGCAATGTTGATGTGATGCATTGCAACAAGTGGGAGTGTAAGTTGGAGAAATGGTATGTGTGTGGACATCTTGTCTTTTTTTTTGGACCCATTCACACTATTACACGTAGTCCACACTAACAGAAGTGTCTTGATTCATCTGCATCAGTCCGTGTGTGCAGTAGGGCTCACTCTTATGTTCTGACAGTCGCAGCAAAAAGAAACTCTATGTTACCATGATGTATATACAGTAAAAGCATACAGTATATATGACAGGTTGCATTTTTCAATAAAGTGTGACATTGGCATTTTTTGAATATATTAAACTGTTGTCATTTGTCATTTGACTCAACATTTTGTTTTCCATCACCGTCCTCTGCTCCACGAGCTCATCTTTACTTATTTACTGTCTCTCTCTGTGACTACAATATGTCTCGTTCGCTCCTGTTTCCTCTCTTTTTCCCTCGCCACCCCACTCTCTCCCTCTCTCTCTCTGTCCCTCTCTCTCTCCGTCTCTTGCTGAGGATTATGCCGGCGTACAGTTTCAGTTTCAGCCTGTTCTCCGAATTCTCCACCAGCCAGCTGCTGCTGTGAGTGCTCGGGCCACACAAAGGTCAAACAGAGGTCAAATGTGTGTGTGTGTGTGTGTGTGTGTGTACTTTTAAGTGTATTGTCATTGCATTGAGATGTACCATATGTGGTTGCAGTTGTGGCTGCATCTTCATCCAGTCTTTATTTATTCTTAGATAGTGGTGGAAGAAGTACTCAGATGTTTTACTTAAGTGCTGATACAACAGGGTAAAAGTACTCCATTACAACTAAAGTCCTTACTGGATATAACAGTTGTAAATAAAATGTACTTAAAGTTTCAAAAGTAATGGTGAAAATGGCCACTGATATAGATATATATTTGTCATTATTCATTAATGTTTAAACAACATTTTACTGTCGTGGCTGGTTGAGGTGGAGCTGGTTTTAATTACTCTAAAAACTTTAGTCCAGTCAAACCTACAGTAGGGAGCGGACCCCTCCAAAGTGTGACTCAATAAATCTGAGGGGTCTTGACTTTTTCTTTCTCTTTCTCTAATCTCTTTTGTAATCTTCTAAGCTGTATTTGTGGACTATTGGGTGATTTTACCTCTTTGGGCCTCAGTTACTTAAATGAAACCAGCAGGAAATGTATCTTTGGTGGAACTGCGAACAACTCATAGACATCCGAAATGTGTTTATGATCAGTGGGCCGGTCAGAGTTATCATGTTCAGTAGTTCACATGTGGCTCAGTAATGCAATCGCCACAAAGTAATACTGTATGTCCACTAGGTGGTGCAGCACCAGCATTTAGCATCCAGGAAATGAGCCAACCCGTGGTAGCGTGAGGCTGTGGGTACATCCAGTGCCCTACCTGATCTTTGTCGAAATGTAATGCCACACGTGTGCACATTATCAAGCTCCCTGGAGGTTACGGCAAGGCCGAGCAGTGACGCCAGCACTTCAAAGGACGGGCCCAGTTCAAAGCAGTCTGCAATTTCAGAGCAGTAAAAGCAAGAGAACAGAGGCAGAGAATAGAGCCACAGGTGGGCACTTTCTGTTTCGCCTGTCTCAACCAATGCAGGCATTTCTACTTACTATTGATGATAGATGATTGCTCGTCTCGCACCCTATGGTTTCTGTTCTCCTGCAGGCTTCTGCTTTAATTTAAGTTTTCTGTGCAAACAGTTTTTTTCACCTGTGCTTTGTCGGCCTTACTTTTAGTCTGTTTTTTTGTGTCTGTTCAGTCAGTGTCCCACCTCGCCACCACCATCCCACTCAAATCAGAGTGCCACCCATGAAACAGTGCCAGGGCTGCCTGGGATGCAGCGGTGCCCACAAGGAGAGAAACCAGAGACTGACAGGGAGGGAGAGAGATTGGGGAGGGGGGGCGGCGAGTGCATCCCCATGGTAACCGTGTGTTTTTGTTAGCGCTCGTGAGTCAGACAAGCAGTGACTCACAGTCAGGAGGAAACACACACACACACACACAGTCACATTCATACTCACACTCCCACTCATTCGAAGGGAAGCCAAATAAGGACAGCTACACCAACACGCACAGAGAGGGAGAGCGAGAGGGCAGGAAAAAAAGAAGAGAGAGGGGAACGAGTTTGGATAATTTGTGCTAACCCAGAAAAAGACAGAAACAAACAAAAGGGAAAAAAAAGAGTTGCGAGTGAGAAAGATGAAAGGAGCGAAGACGGAGAGCTGGGAGAGGAAAGTGCATGTGCCAAAATGGAGGGAAGCCGGAGAGCCAGAGGGCACGAGTGCGGGCACATACCCTCTCCCAAGAGCACCCTTCACATGGGTGGGGGTAGCGGAAACACACACGCAGACACACCCAGTTTGTGCACACCTTGGCTTAACTTGCTAAACCACCCATTTATTGTCTGACGCCTACACATTTAGAAAGGCCACCTGGTTTTCACACAACAAACTTTTCATTTATTTGATTTTGCAAATCTTTTAGGGGGGGGGAAAGAAGAAACTGGGGGAAAGTGAGCAGTTTAACAAAAGCTGAGCTGAGACGTGTTTAGAGGTTTTTCTTCACGTAATGGTTTTGCATTGTGAAAATTGGTAGTTTGATTATACTGCTGTTCGTCATCTTTGTCCCTTCTGACTGACGGGTTTATTTTCCCACGGCCTGTTGTTTCAGCGGAGGAGTCCTTTATGCGGTAAAGATGACTAACTTTATTTACACTGAGGGGTGATTTACATAGAGTTACAGGCCATTGCTCATCCCTCACGCTACCGTTGACCCTGACATAGTGGCTCTTTGTGCGACTGAGAGTTCCCCGCATATCTTGGACGGCAGCAGAAGGTGGACGACCACGCGGACCCCTCATCCTGCAAAGATGTATCTGTGGGTGTTTTAAGAGTATAATAAAAACTGATATACTGCATGTTCCCACAGCTCCACTTCACAAAGCTGACAACTAAATTCCACTCAGTGGCTTAATGACTCTCTCTCTCTCCCATCTTTCTCTCCATTCAGTCCAACTCATTGACCTTTAATGATGATATATTGCCAAAGCTTTGGTGCTAGTACAGTAGATAGTGACCCACTTTAGCAATACTTAAAAGTAAAATATAAACTAGTATGTAATCATTAGTATCTAAAGCAAAACTGTATGAATGTAAAACAAATTAAATATGTCTTTCTCACTTTCTTCATGTGCAACTTTCCCCTACTTTCAGTCTCTCTGTGTTCCTCTGTGATGGCTGAAGTTCAGCTCAACACAGCCAATCAGAGGCCGCTGTTGACGATCCTTCTTGTCAGTTTTATCTCTGCAGAGATAACACGCTAGAAATATCACCTGTCCTCCAACGGCTCGGAGTTCTTTCACATGTTTTTTTAATTCTTCTTTTTTGGGGGGTTTCACAACACAGGTGCACTCATTTCGACTCTAAACGAAGTTTCAGTTAAAAGCAAGGTGCTTTTCACCATAAATATCGTTTTTTTTACAGGCATGTTTCAAGACAGATCCTCCTTCGTCTGGTTTCACCCGTCCCCCCCCACACAGCAGACGAGCAGCAGGTCGAGAAAGCGTGACACGGGGGTTTTATGGGGGAGAAGGAGGAGGGTCAAAGGTCATTGCTAAGTGGGCAGGCCAGCTGGGAATGAGCGTTAGAGGCCGATGTTGGAGCCGGGAAGCTAACGAGCGAGGGCGGAATGTGGTGCAGAGCTGTAAAGGGTACAGGAATTGGGGAGAGTGTGTGCGCCTGTTAACACGCAAGTGATTAATGAGATGGAGGAAGTCACCCGGCCGTGTGTCACTCCAGATGATGTCAGCGGTTGAACGGAGGAACAGAAACACCATATGGCCAGAGATTGGCTTCCTCTCTCGTTGACCACCACAAACAAACACTGAAAATTACTGTCTCCTATGTACAGTACACTACTTTTAATCAGTTCCTCAAAATGATGAAGACAAACAAGTCCATAGACCAGTTGCACAACTGTATTTCATTCTCAAAAATTCTTCCTGGTGGTTCGTTTCTGTTTCTTCTTCCTCTTTTTTTATAGTGCCATAAACAACATTGCAACCGGCATTTGATTCATAATAAACTATTACTGCAATTGACAGAGAGGAAAGACAGAAGACACTTTGATGATATTTCTTTTTTATCTTTGCTTCTCTCTAGTTGATTCTCTCTCTCTCTCTCTCTCCCTCCTGCGCTATGAGCTCACTTCAAGAAAATCCACCTCTGTTTCTTCTGTGTTTGTGTGTCCTGAGAACTCATCTGTTCACAGTTTCACCACCAGCCAGACCCCGATAGCTGGACCGCTCTTCATCTGGCCAGCTGGCCGGCTGGGTGGTCAGCTGGTTAGTCAACAGATTGGTTGGCTGGGTGTCTGATTGTCCGCTTTGATGGAGGCATGGATGGATGGATGGATGGATGGATGGATGGATGCATGGAGGGACGACTGGCTGTCTATGTCAGCACAAATGCCAAGCTGCCCATGGGGGTTTTGGAAGGGGGCTATCAGAAAGGAGAGCGATAGAGGAAGAAGGTGGGAGCAGAAAAGAAAGGTAAAGGAGTAGGAAAAAAACAAAGAAAGGCGTCACATCACATAAAAGCCGTCTCACGAGATAATAAAGCGGCGCTGAGTGCAAGACATAAACAAGTGAGAGGGGCAGCAGTCGAGTGGACAGAAAGAAAAGCGAGCGATGAGAGGGGGGTTGTAAAGGTGGTCTTGGCCGGGTATTTTTAGCATGTGGAGTGGGAGAGGGCGGTATCTTCTCAAGGGGTTTTTCCAGAGGAGTATATTTAGAGCCAGGGTGTGTAAAAAAGACAGAGGGAGAACAGGAGGGATGTGCACTGTACACTAATGCCAGTCTGATGTAAGAGTCTGCAATAGGACCACACACATTCCTTTTATTCTCCCTGTGGCACGGCCCTCTTACTCCCTCACTTGATCATATATAAAGTATGCGTACAGTATGTGTGTAATCTGACACTCTCACACACACATATATATATATTTTTTTTTTTTTTTGCACAACTACAAATCCAACACATGCTTTAGTTTTTCCACCCTCGCACTCACAGGCCTCTCACGAACTCTAAAAACATAAAGTACACACACAGATTCTTGACCCAGTTTTGAAATGATAGCAGCTTCTCGACAGTGAACGCCCTGCAGACAGGTCGAACGTTTAAAGCGCTCGATGCCCGACAGCTTTTCAGCACATCAACTAACACCAGGCATTCCAGACACCGCAAATCAGACAGAGATTTTCCAAATGTTAAAGCAGCTAATGTGGTATAAAGTTGAAGCAAGAGAGAGCGAGAGAGAGAGAGAAAGAGAGAGGCACAGCTGAAAAAGCAATGCTAATAATAATGAGAGAAATGAGAGAACAGAGAGAGACAGAGCAGTGTGGTCTCCATATAGCTTGCTAAGGATAATAGCATGCATGCTGGCTGGAGCAGACAGAGAGAGAGAGAGAGAGAGAGAGAGGAGAGGAGAGCGAGTGCAGAGCCGCAGTGACGCCATTGTGGTTCCGCAGCACTTCCTGTCTACCGCCACAGTGTTTGTGTGTCTTGTCTCCACAGCAACTGCCAACACATAAATACCAGAGAGGTAGTAGAGAGAGAGAGAGAGAGCGAGAGAGAGAGAGAGAGAGCATAGGAAAGAGAAAATAAGGACAGGCCGGTCAAAGTCAAGTGGATCCACTCGGAGCCTCCTAGCTGGCTGGTTTGAGTTCGGTTAAGACGTGCGGGTCTTGGGTGGACTTTATGACCGTTTTGCTGGACTGGTTTCCAGTGACATGGTCCAGCATGGATGAGGTGGTGTAGAAAAGCTATGACCTCAAATGTCCCAGGATAGGGTCAGGGGTGGATGGGGAAAAGGAGGCCGGGAATCAGGGGGGGGAAAGTGCCCGAGGCTGCTAATTCAGGGTGGAGCTGAGGAGGAAGGGAGAGATGACAGATTGACAGGTTAATTCAGGAGGCCACCTATGAGCTGGCAGGTTGCTGTTTCAATCACCTCCAGCAACTCTATACAATACTTCTAATGAGGCCAACACCCCTACTTAAGATACTTGGCACCTATTTATATACAGTTTATTATAGGGAACAAGAGTAAAATTGGTGACCAAATCCCAAAATGCAGTGCAACAAATGTAGTTTACAGTAAGCTAAGAATGTGTTTAGTGTACTCTTATATGTTTAGAATAGATGATAATTATTTTAAAAAAGCAATCGAATATGATTGTTTATTCAATATTTCAGTTTTGTTGTTTCACACTTAAGAGAGACTTAATGATGATGAAGTTTTTAAAATGAAGATCAGAGATAAAAAGTTGGAATACATCTTCAGGAAAAAGCCCTGGTTGATATTGTGGATATGGGCGAAACCAAGTTATGATAAGCACCCCCACACTACTACAGCGGTAAATGTTATTATATATGGAAAGTAGACGCCAGGAGCACGCTTCATTTCTTCAGACAGGCTGGTGAAAGAAACGCTGAATGAGAGCTTGCACCATGCTGGCTGGCAAGCTTGTGGAGCAGAGGCGAGCCTGAAGGGGACATCAGGACTTTGTATGTTCATGCAGTCGACCCTGCTGAGCTGCATGAAAAATTGATTTTAAAAGAGACAATAAAGGAATCCATACTCAATAAATATTAAAAAGCATCTTAAAATCAAAAGAATGCCTGCTGAGAAAAATGAGCAGAAAGGCTGTATTTTTCTGCATTCTTTCGATTGCAGAAGGCAATAGTTGGACTTCAGGTATGATCTGCACATGGTGAAGGTGCACTGGACAGTGTTATGCAGTGTTTCTAATGCCTGGATTTGCAGTGAAAATGCAGAGGACACACGCATGTACAGCTCCTCTTGTCTGGACGAACCTTCTGTGTCCTTGGGCAAGTCATTGTCAGAGCTTCACCAGGAGCAGAGGAGCACTGTCAAACTTCTTTACATGTGAATATATGTGAGCGCAGTTCCCCCTAGAGAAATTGGTGCTGCTAATAACAGTGCGTTCTTAGCCAGCGTGTCTGGTTAAATAAGAGTAACGCTGATACCTCACAGATCAGCTGGCACCGACCGTAGCTCTTTCTCTCGTTCTCCGGCATTTCTTTCTTTCTCCAAAACCATTTTCCACTGCTAGTTGCATAATTGGTTCTGACTCACTATGACAACCAAATGGAAGTGGATTTTTTTTTTTTTTTTTTTTTTACTTCCAGACCCTGTGGCCCCGATTAGACTTGCTTACTGTCGTCTGACTCACTGTCTAAGATGGTCACTCAGCCGCACGTCCCGTGTGACCAGTTGACGCACACAGATCTAATGTCAAATCACATGCACGTACGCATGCATACAGTACACACAAGTTACATGAAGACACATTTTTACAGACTGTGTGCATGCACTGAAATCCATGCAAAAAAAAAAGCATGTACGAAGACACACACACACACACACACAGAGGTCTGTAACATCTGAAATAAACAGAGCAGAACATTGTATGGAGCATATTTCTCTATAAACTATTAACTAACGGTGACACAACTCCACCATGACTCCATAAATTCACCCACTGAGGTTCATATGCTGCAGTTCTCATTGACCTTACAGGTCAATGTTGCAATGAATGACTTTTTTTTCCACATACTGTACACAAAACTGTCTAATGTGGGTACACCTGTCGCTGTAATCTGCTGAAAGTGGACTCATCAGTCGAAACACGGACATGCACACACACACACACAGGGAACATTTACGACTCACTGTATCATTACACTTTACATAGAGCTGATAATGTTTTACAGAACCATAAAGAACAGAGTGTGACCTTAAGGGAAAGAAGGAGAACTTTCTTCAGGTCCATTTTCCAAATACTGCTTACAGCCAGCAGGAATGATTGCGGAACATTGTGCACCGGAGCTTTTTCTCATTAAACTGGCATCCGTGGAACAGTTGCAAGATATGGCCGCTTTTTTACAGTTTCATACCAAGTATATTTGGATCATATTTCACCCGGGCAGAAAGAAATGGTATTGGTCTGAACTGGGAGTTGTCTTCTTGTGATGAGTAGCTTGTGAGAGTATCTTTGTGTCGTCTCAGTCATTACAGTACGGGTGTTGCGTGTGGCTTGGCTAATTGAAATCTCTGTGGGGAGTGTGCGCGGCACGCATTGAGGTTTAGGCAACAGGATGGAGGTGGAAACGTTGAGGGGTTTTTTTTTAACAAGAGTCAAATTTATCAGACGGACGACCCAGTTAACTCTTCTTAAGACTATTCAGCTCATCTGACTGTTGCTACAGATACATACACATGCACATAAAGAGGAAGACAAGGAGGACAGAGTGGGAAAAGAGAAACGCTCTACTTGACTCCATAATAACAAAGTTCGCTCGCACCGCAAGTGATCTTTGCTAACTAATCAAAAAGTTAAGGTATTCATTACACTTCATTCAACTCTGGCTGTTTTGCAAAGTTGTAAATCCCCTATGAAGACAACATAGAAACTGAGGTCCATAAACAAAACATTATCCCGTGAAGACAAACGATGTGTCGCGGTCATGTGTCTTACTGGCATAGTCATTTCACTAAGCTCGGAGTGTATGTGTTGCTAAGAGACGCACGAGTGTGTATGTGTGTGTGTGGAATGTGTGACGTCCGCTCTCTCACAGGGGCGAGGTTGTCTGTGCGGGACTTTGCCGCTAACACACACCCAAAGGCTTCAGGGGAAGAAGGGGAAGTCATAAAGCCTGTAATAGTGCGTCTCTGAAGCTCGTGTTACTGTCTCTCTGTGTTTTGGGGGAGGTAGGGGGGGTGTTGTGTGTGTGAAGGTGGTGGTGGTGGTGGTCCTGTGTTTGACAGGTGCAGATCAAACTAAGCTTGGACACAAACACCTCACACACGCACATGAAAAGTTGCAACGACCAAGTTTCGGCTGTTTTCTTCCTATGAGGAGTCGTGAAGCCACGGTTATGACTGTGTTTTGAATCATTGATGCAATAGTGATGATTTATACTCTTTATCAGTAAATTACAGGGAGGAAGAATTTCTCCTGCTATGACAGATACATAAACACCACAAGAGCTGCATAACCTGCAACTCAAAATCACACTTCAGTTGACATAAGTTGACTTGTGCTCATCGATCTCTCTCACGCCAAAAACAGTTTCCATATTGAATTAAGTGATCTGGAAAAATCAGCCGTGCTTCGCCTCTTTATGCTTAGATTACTATAACCCTGCACTCCCGCCCCAGTTAAAGTCCTTCTCTCAGCACAAAAAAGCAGCTCAAACAAACTAAGAGACTAGACCACTTTACACCAACGTTACCACACTAACATTAACATTCAGAACGGACAAGGTTACGACTTCAACACAATTTCAGATCATCTGCTTCCTATTGACTGCACACGCATTTAGATTCAAAGCAAGATCCACAGTTTTTGTTTGACCACAGCTAAATATCTTTCAAATCTCCTCCTTAATCCTCGATTTAGAAACTTACTTTGATGTTACAACTGTCTATTATTGTTTCTGGCCTTTTTAATATGACTTTTACCTCTGTTTTATTCATTCTCTCTATTCAATTCATCGGAAAGTAAAAAATCATCATCTTGCAAATACACTTCACATGAAAGCTAAATAACAAACCTCTCAAAACAAGTTTGCAGAATAGCCCTGAAAGCATTTACCAACATCTAAACAACTGCCATTAGAAGGGTTTGAAACAGTGTCTTTATGTTAAACATGTTTGTTATCAGTATCTCATGGGAGGGATGAAACATTAAAAACATGCAACTTTTTGTAACTCTCCTACAGAACATCATCTACCTACAAAACAGTGCAATAAAGTATCTCAGTGTGTTTGTCCACCAAAACACTGCACATTTAGCTCTGTCCTCTTCCTGCCTGCTATTGACTCAAACAGCCTCTGCTCATTTATTAGCAGCTGTGCGGCCAATTATCTCCCTGCCCCCTTTCCTGTGTTCTAGCAGCAGCCTGGGCCGTGCACAGGGGAGGAGAGGGAAGGGAGGGAGGCAGAGAGGAGACGGGGAAGGGGAGGGCTCCTCTCCTCTGACATCGTCATAAAGGAATCCCCTGCACTGGGCTGGGCCCGCCCACTCTCTTACTCTCACCCTGTCTGGCTCCCAGACACACTCACGTCCACACACACTGCAGTCTGCACAGTGGAAGGAGAAACAGACCCACGAGAGAGGCGACGAGTGGGAGACACTAAGAGACACTGAGAGAGGGAGAGGGGGGGGGGGACCACAACTGTGAAGTTCAACTTCGAATGTGACACTGGAGACTGTGGGGAAAGTGACATTAAGACAGCGGAAAGGAGTAAAAACTGTTGCCTCAGGTAGGTGCAGCATCGTGTCTGCCTCTTCTCAGAAGTTGATTGTTGCCTTTTTACTGTTTTATGACTTTATGACCCCGCAAATCTGTACTTTTCTTTTACTTTTATTTTGTCTCGAACCACCGGTCTCCCACAGAGAGGCACTTCACACTCCTGCAACCTGTTGATCAGGACAGACATTCACACGGAGCGACAGTAATGTGTGCCTGCTGTTTAGATGTACTGTAATATTGGCACTGGAATATTGCCCTGATCTGAGGTCTGCCATGTGGACCGGCTCCATTACAAAGGTCAGACGTAAATAGTTCCTTTGAATGGGATGGCTTAATTTCTGTCTGTCTGTCTGTCTGTCTGTCTGTCTTTCTGCCTGCCTGTCTGTCTGTACACTGTGTTTGATTTAGGGATTATATCTCCACCCATCTGAGTGGCATACTGCATAATTGCTTTGCCTCTACCTGTTTGTCCGCCTTCCTTTCCAACTGCCTGCTTACAGTATGTATGTCATCCAGCTCCCCCATGTGTGTCATCTATCTGTCTACATGTCCATCAGTCCGCGTGTCTCTCCGCGGGGTGTTGCTGGCAGCACAGAGTGGGAACAGAGGTCATAAAAAGTTCTAGAAAAGCAGCCGAGAGACGTAATGGTAGTGGTGAAGCGAGGCCGGAGCCGCTCGAACATTCCTCTCATTGTTCAGAGGCCCTGTAAGTCTGCGAGCTCCCAAACCTCCATGAAAGGAAGGGAATCCAGCAGCTACTGTAGCTAACTCAGTTTCAGCTACAGTTCAGGGCCGGCTGTCTCTGCCTTCCTGTCCGCCGTCCTGTCTGGTTCCCCTGTGGGAGTGTTGGTACAGACCAAATTGGGCAGTGGAAGGCGAAAATGGAGCTGGAGGAGATTAACATGACGCTGAAGCACAGAGGAAATACAAGATAAGAATGAGTTGATTTAGCTCAACAGGGGGATCTGTTGCTTTGCTCTCTATGTGACGGGCTGTAACTTCAGATAACCTCCACGCTCAAAGACGTGGGAGAGAGAGGTGGGACATTTTGTTATTCTGCCTTTTGCAGTGAGGGATCGTTAGATTGGAAAGCTTCCAGGAAAGGCCGAATGGATGAATGGATGGAGGGATAGACGAAGGAAAGAGGGGAATAGAAGGAGGAGAGAAGGTGGGGATCCAGGACTCAAGCCTTGGCTTTGGTGGGGTGGGTGGGTGGGTGTGTGGGTGTGCCCGGCAGCAATCCGTAGGAATGGGCCCAGGCTCAGGAAACCGTGGCGTAGTGGAATAAAAGTGTATGTGTGCGAGTGTGTGTGTGGAGTTTCTGCATCCATTTGTGCATGTGTGGTTCAGTGGCAGCAGGGCGGCTGTACACTAAGTACAGGGCTGGTGGTGGTAAGGGTGTTTGGCAAAGAATCAGGCTGAGGATAGGGTTACACGCATTGGGCTGCAGGGAGCGGACCACGGGCTTGGGCTGGGCTCTTCACTGCTGAGGCTAGCTTTACAGCCCAAAGAGACTTTGAGCTTTTCTCTTCTTTTTTTTTCTCGATCTGGAGCTGGAAATACTTTTTTTATTCTCAGACTAATGTCCCACATGTGTTGGTGCGTTCCATTGATTCCAGGCCAGCCAATGAATGTTCCCCTTTTGATTCAGGAAAACTGCAACAGACAAGGCCAATAGTAGAGCGCAAGTCCTTGTTTGAATGTCACTGAATGTCACGGGCTCAGCAATAATTACGCCCTCACACGACACATGAAACAAATACAATCTCACATACGCACACATACCCAGACCCACACTCTGTCTGGTGGAGAGAGAGCCGGGGTGTGGTACCATGTAAGGTGTGTGGGTTCAAAGCGTTCTGCATTTTCACTACAGTTCTGAGACTATTTTGCAGATGTTATGGCTGGGGTTAGGAAACTGGCAGCGCTGAATTAGCATCCATCCACCAGATTTTAGAGGGTTAGGTCTTTGAAAGCGCAGCTACTTCACTTGAGTTTGTAATTGCTCAGATTAAAGGTTCATAAGTAAGTTGCAACAGTTTCTGCTGTGTCAGGCGTCTTTCCTCGCCTCATCTCTTCAACCTTTTGGACTCAGGTGATCTAGTTAATGCAGTTTCTTTTCCATGTTCTGTTCCTCTGTGAGCCACTCTCTGCACTTATCAGGGCAAGGTGTAATGGATACGACAGCAATTATGAAAAGCAAATGTGGCATATTTACACTTTAAGAAGGGCATTCAGATGTTATTGTAACCCTTGCGCTCCAGTGTTGACATAATGTCTTGCACCATTAAACTTAAATATATTGATTTCACATGAAGCTGTGGTTAACAAACTGCCCTCTGTAAAATTCTCTGATGCAATGGAAAGATACAAAAACGGCATATGCTTCAGTGTGATACATGATTATTAATGAAGTGCACAATGCGAGTGCAGAGCCAGCCTGTGGGTCGCCCCGCTGACTGTTTGCTCTGTGAAGCGATTCACAGCCTGGAGGTGTGAATGATGTCAGATTGGTATGTATTTGTACTATTCCTGGTTTATGAGACGGGGTGAGAACCCTGCTAAAGCACATGCCATGTTTGCCCGGCAGCCCACTGACATAACTGAGTTTGTTTATTGATAGTGAGCATATTATGTGCGGATTGTGTCTGGCCTGTGAGCATGTGTGCATTTTTTCAGCTCATCTGTGTGTGCGCGCACGCAAGGGCACAGGGACAGAGAAGATATGTGTTGAAACAACAAGGGGTTGAGATCCAGCTGTCTCAACAGAGGCTTTTCCACTTAACTGTGTGCCCTTGTGTAAACGGCAATGTCAATTCTGAACTCTGGCTGAAGGGGAAAGACGGTCTGAGAAAACAGCCAGTGGCCACGTCTACACTTGGGCCTCCATACGTCGTGTGCACGAATATAAACTCAGTCGAACACACACATTGCATAAAGCGTACACCCTAAAACCATCAAAGCACCCACATACAAGGCCATACGCCGCAAAGACCCTCTCTAAAAACATTTTGACTTTACTAGGGTACATCTGCTGGCCATCGTCACTCGGTGATACTAATTTTCCTATTCTACGTCTCCATCAGGATGCAACACGTTGGCACAATTATGAGCTGCCAATAAGCCGCGGCCCACATGGCAGAACCGTATGATTATTCTTAACCATAATAAACATCCAATTTGAGAAGAGTGTAACAACAGGATTGCCTGGCTCCACCGAAGGGCCAAATGCAAAAGTGAGACATGTTGAGATCCTCGCAGCGAGCGTTTGAGGTGAGGTGTTGGACAGCATGCGCCAACCAGAATGCCGTCATTACAGGGGAAGGGAAGGAATGAGCTCATAGACATTAACGGCTGCGGGTTCGACGGGAGGAACGCGAAAGGGGAAGAGAGAAACCGATGGAAAAGATGAAAAGGCAGAGAAAATAACACACGAGGTGAACCACTGCCAGATGAAAGGATGGCAGGATAGAGGGTTTTAGGTTGATGGAGGAGAGGAGTTAAAGAGGAGTTAGCACGCTGTCTTTGATGGGTGCTGGGACCTTAAACAACCTTCTCTCTTGAGACGGCGTTATTGTGACCATGTGGAGACAGGCTGACAAAGGAATATCATGCACATGTCTCATAAAACAAAACCGAATCTGAGGAGCCGTTTAAAACTGAAATCCGACACAAAATTTGTAGAGATTCACTTCAATGTAAAACATATAAGCTTTGTACCACAACGTGAAAATAAGACCTCTGATAGCCGGGCCCTAAAATTACGCTAATCTAGCTGGGGCCTCAAAAATGCATCTGGTATCGTAAACTGTGAGAGTGTAAAAGAGAGACATTTAAGTATAAAGAGAAAGCAGGCGCAGGGAGAAACATTGGTTTTCCAGTTTCTTCCCAGTAGCACCAAAATCACAGTGTTCTGAGGAGTTATAATCTGGTGTTATTGGTTGATTGGACCACAGACTGAGAGAAAGATTGGCCTGGAGGAAACTAGAGAGCTTCTGCACATGAAACAGGGTTTTTATTCTGTGTGAGGTAAAAAAAAAAAAAAAAAAAAGAATACAAGTTGCTTTGTTAAGTAGTATTTAAAATATTCAACTGCCTTAAAGATAGTAGTAGGGTTTGTACTATTTTGGGAAGCTCTTTCCAAACTCTCAGACCTGGCTGCAGCAGATTTGTGACAACAATGATACAGCATTAGAGAGTTCACTGTGTCCCTGGCACAGCTCACCGGCAGGCCGGCGGTGACAACAGACAGCCAGCTAAAACTTATTTAAAGTCTGGAGTTCCCCAAAAGTGTCCCACTGACTCATACCTCGTACATGGTGGAATATTCCTGTGGCCGAAAATAAAAGGACTTGAAGAGGACGGCAAAATAACTTTCAGTTTGGATCTGGGGCTTGGAATGACATTCAATTATTAAATATGTCCTGTCCAGACAGGTAAAATTCAACATAAAGGAATTCAGAATAATAAGCTCTGCTCCGGGGGGTGATGAGTGCATGTGCTTGTCCTTCTTGGCTTGAGTTGCATGTGTCAGGTATCATTTGACAGGCGGTAATAAGAAGCAATACAGTATCTTTACACAACAACAAAAAAAATTCCTGACAATTTCTGAAGAGATTTGGCAGCAGAGGAAACACGGCCCACTGCTCTCGACCCTTTTTTTTTTCCACACAGGGGGGCACAGATAAAGGGGCAGAAGTAGAACAGAGCGGGGGCAAATGTCTTTAAAGGGAGTGCCACTTGACTGGCCACTTCCTTCAAGCCTAATTCTCCATTCTGTCATTGAAAAGCTATTTTTATAAGAGGCCACGGGAAGTCTGGGAGTTGACAAGAACCATGCACATATAGCACACACAGGGCTGAGAAAGCGCAATGACTGTGACCCGTGAATGACAAAGATGTAGCACATTGGACCGGGGTGATAATTCACTCTTTTGCACAGAGCTAGAGATGTGGGATCGAGGCAACGACAAGATGGCAATATTAAGCGTTAGAGGGTACAATGATGGAGGAGGTCTATCATGGTATTTCATTATTTGTTTCTTGCATGCTTTGACATCTTCCTCTCACCGCAAACTGTCTAATCATCTCTGTTGGCCAGGGGAATTCCTGGCAGAGTGATTTTTGAGACTACAGGACTGAATCACATTGCCAGGGATTTCCAATGGCTGACACGAAGAAAGCCAGCTCTTTCTCACAAACACAGACGCACGCTAACTCGCTCACTCGCACACAGTCACACCCGTGTTCCTAATTTGCATACTCGCACACAGTCACACCCATCTCGCTCTCTGTCAGGAAGGGATGCCCGTGTAACCTGGCTGTGCAGCAGCAGGACTTAACCCACATGTGAACAGTGAGTGTCTGCCATGTTCACAGTGGTTAAGTTCTGCCGCCACAGGGCTGCAGCCTGCAGGGGGAGAGTAAAGGTCAGGGAGGGGCCGCACTGTATCAGACCGCTGCTCCTTACATCAACACCACACTTCAGACGAGCATGACAGTATCCACCACGATAAGCTGCTTCCTGCAGTTGACCTATAGAGCCATTTTATATCCTCCAAAGAGCCCAAAATATGAAACTCTTGAGATATAAAGTGTGTTTCCATCCACCTGTTTTTATGAGCACATGAAACAAACAGAAATGCCACATTTCCATTACGTTTTTGACATCATTTATGTTGGCTTAATCATTTCACCTCAGTGCACTTGACTGGAGAATAAGCAGCTGTTTGTTTTAATCCAGTTCTAGATGGAAACGGATAAATTAGCATTTTCTTTTGCAGATTTTCTGGAAACGTTAAGCATTGCACTACATTTGGATGTAAACTTGACCATAGTGTAGCTCAGTGCCAGTTAACGTGAAAACTGTGCATCAAAAAGCACCTTCTTGTTTTTTTTTATTTTGTCAAGAAAGAGGCAAAAACATGTTGCTTCTCATGCGCTAGACCGATCGATTCTTTGACTCTCTTTTTCCATGCCCATCAAACTTAAGACTCACGCCCAACCTCTTCCGCCGTGACAGCATGTGTTGAAGGCCGGGAACGTGTGCGGTTTACGGATGACTCACTTTTTGTGTTGTGAAAGCATAAGGGTGGTGCTCTGTGGCCGAGAGCAGGTATCAGTGTCTATAAGCTTCTGGTAATAACTGGTAATCTGTTGAATTGGCTGAAATTGTGCAGCTTCACTGTGTCTGTGTCTGCTAAATGTCAGCTGTCTCATTAGTGCCGACGACTGCTCCTGTTCCTGTAGGGCGAGCAATATGTCATCGCATGTCGTCATTTGTATCGCCGGCTGCCAGGGTCTCTCAGGGGGCACCGTGTGTGTCAGTGTGTGTTTACATTTATATTTTCTTTATGCTTCCACGTGTGGATTTCTGCATGAGCATCGGTGTCTATTTGTTGGACTTGTGTGTGCGTTTGTCTGACTTTCTTATGTGTGTGTCTGTCTCCCCCCACCCTTCACCCCCTGCTGGGTCGGTCTCCTGTGCCTGCTGTGCTGATAATCAGTGTGTGACGTCGGCTGGCTCAGTTCAGCAGGAACAGGGGACTGGTCTCATTTCCACACACACACACACACACACACACACACACACACACACACACACACAGCTGACTTCAATAAAGACTGTAGCCTGTTAAATATCTTAAAGTCTGGATATGTACATGAATGATTAAATACATTTATTCTGAAATGACTGATTATTTTAGTCAATGTTTATGTTAAACGCTAATTTGTCTCACTGAATTCTCAGCTGCAATTTCCACACACATTCTGTAATGAAACACTTTACTTGGATTTATGCCTGCGCTCTTATTGCATTTACGGACCATTAAAAGCTGCATTTTTCATGCAACCATATAAGCTACTTTAATCAAAAATAAATGTGAAAATTAAAAAATAATCAGACTTTGACATGCACACCTTGCTTTTAATAAAATATGTTTTTAATAAGGTCTGCTGCAATATTTACTTCAGTGTTTTTCTGTGTGTTGCTGTGATGATGAAAAGCCAAAATAACTTGCTGTTTCTTATCACTGTTGTTGGTGCCATGTTTGTAAAAAACAAATGGTTGGTTGATACTCTGTGTGGTTTCACCAATATTAAAATTAAATTTCTTTGAAAAAACAGTTTATGTGTCTTGTGTTTATTTTTCAACCATGTCTTCAATTACACAATAAATCTTAATACTGAAAAAATCTTTGTCATCTTCTTCTTGTCTTGGTTTGTTAGTTACAGTAATTCATCAGTCCCTCATTTTGGAAATTTAACACATAGCCGACATAACAGTTGACTTTTTCGTCTTTTTTTTTTGTTTGTGGCTGGAATGAAAATCTCATGACACCTGGTTTCCTATTGGTAAAAATCAATTTTCACAATGTGATGCTTTAGTTCACAGCACAATTATGCAACGTTAACTTATGAACTCTGCACAGCCGGACACTTTTTCCACTCATTGTGTGGCTGAAAGTCTGTCTCAGACGTACATTACAGAGGTTCAAAAAAACAAAACTGAGACTGAAACTTCACAGTACAGCATGACTTAAAAAAAACAATTAGGGTGAACGTTCATCACATTCAAATCTCAGAAAGAATTCAGTAAATACAAATCTAGATCTACAAAATAAAACAATTACCAAAAGTCAAATGAAAGATGCAAAATTAATTCAAATTCTATTTTGTAATTTTGTAATATTGTACATGTATTTTTCACAGTGAGCTGAAGTTGAAATAAATGCATCTGAGCTATGGGTGTCCATGTTGTGACCCTGCTAAACTCATCCCTTGATCTCTGTTTCTCATAATGTCAGGAAATGTTACGACGAAAGACTGAAAGAGCAAACACAGCACTGAACAATCATTTCCTTTAAAGAGAGCCTATAAGAGATATGAAAAAGTTGCTGTCAGTCCTTTGTCTCCTGACATTTGCTTCTTCTTTTACATTTACCCTTTGTGTACATTGGAGTGTATTAACCCTCTGGAGTCCAGATTGGTTTTAGTTTATTTTTGTCTTTGTTTAGCACCTTTTAAACTGTCCTTACAGACATGCATGGTATCTATAAACTGTAAGTCCAACTTCTCATTTTGCCAATCTAATAAAACTGCCTGGAACCTAAAATACATGAAGAATGATACAGGATTATATGAATCTATAAAAACCTGTAAAAACAAAATCTTTGGTCAAAATCACATTTTTTTTTTACTATTTACACACAAATAGAGCATAAGAATTTAAACAATAATACAATAAGCTGTGTTTTTGTATGTAAACTGATTTTATCCTACTTCTGACACATACTTTGCAAATTTCCCCACTGAGGGATGAATAAAGGTTTATCTTATCTCCTTTTAGTGTCTTTATGATCAAAAGTCTATGTGTATGTAAATCACTGAAATTATTCAGAACTTCTAGTTCTGAGAAACCCCACACTGTTTCAGAAATGTTTGCACATCCTTATTTTCATGTCATCCTGGTAACCAGTGATAACGTGGGGTGGTTGAGTTACAAAAAATCTGATTACAAATGGTGACATGGCAGTAGTCCGGATGTTTATTATAGCAACAGTGACACATGTCCTTCATCATCCAGCTGCATCAGCAGGGGAGACGGTGGTTCAACTGACGACTTCCTGTTCCTGAGAAAGCCGCGTGGGCAGGTAACAGCTACCTGTCCTTCGGTTGCTATCATCTTCTTTAACTCCTCTCCCCCACCCACCCCTCCTTCTATACATTTATGGCTCTATTGTTGTCCCTCTATATCTGGATGTTTGTCTTTGCGTCTCACTCAGCCCCTCCTGGCTCTGCAAATGTCTCTCTTCCTCCCCAGGTTGGTTTACACCCACGCACTCGCACTCCCTCACCTGCTGCTACCTCTGCAGTTTGACCAATAGGCTGCCGAGGTGGGAGCTGCCATGGCAACATAACAGGTAAACAGAGGTGGAGATAAGGAGCCACGGCGAAGCAACAGGACAGAGTACTGCCGCACACACAAGGGTGTAGCTTTGGTTACAGACAATGAAGTTTAAAAAAAAGTTATGATACGTATTTTTTATTGCAATAATGCATTTATATACATTTAAAAGAAATGATATATAAACCTCTTGGTGCACTAACCCTGCTTAAATGATTTCTTTTTGTTTAATTGTTTCTACTACAAAAAGCACTGTGCTTTATTTCTACCGCATTTATTTCAATTCCAGCATCTTTATTAGGAGAATATTAACTGTAAATATAAATCTAAATTTACATTCACCCCCAAAAATGTTTGCAGTACCTTTTTCAGGCATGAGTAGTAATTGAAGGTATTTCTATTAGGCTGCACAAAGACCTCCCAAAACACCTTGGCTATGTCTGAGTGATCACTCATTTACTACTCTATACATTGGATATTCAAGAGTTTACTCAATAGGAAGCAGCATTTTCAGATTTCAGACACTTATCAATCCTGATCATTGTGCTTCACCGCTGACAGCTGCAGTGACACACAATGGTAATTTCCACGTGTAAAATATGGAGCATTGCATTGTGGGACTGTCGGCAGAAATGAGTGTACATGTCATCTTGGGCACTGCTTTTTTTTGTTCCATTGTGGAATTTTTGAGGACTGTATAGTGGATAAATTTACGCACTCAGACACTCACATACAACAGTGGACAGTACATTTATTCACTATGTAGTAAATAGAGAGTGATTCTTGGACATAGCCCTTCACCAATAAGGTAGAGCAGACTGTATGCAGCCTGAGAGGCGAAACCCAGGTCAAAATAAGGTGAGAAATATAAGGTAATAACCAAAGACAAATGTATTTTTATCAGCACTTCTATTATCTGGATTATTGTGACTGGACACAGTTCAAGGACTTTAACTAAAAAAAATGAACCTGAAACAATAAAAGTGAGCAGGGAGGAAAATTTTGATATCAATACGCGAATGTGCACAAATCTATCTATTGTGTATTTCCCTTCTTTTCCCTCCACTCCTCACAGATCCACCCCACCCTGCAGCTGTGCGGCAGGTCAGCTCTCCTTCGTCTTTCCTTGTTTCTCCCTCCCTGTCTGGCTCTTTGGTTCTCATCATAAAAAAGTTGCCAATCTGTCCGGGAGAAGGCATAATTGCCATTAGGACTGCTGTGGCCCTGCACATCACACACAGTGTACTGATTGTTCCACGAAGGAGGAGGGGGCAAACACTGTCTGCTCTGTGCAGACGCCACACAATATTATCATAGCGTGACTACAGCTCATCCACATGCACACAGTCTGTATCTCAGACTCCCTGTAATCTTTCTATTAAGCACAGAACAAACATAAGTTTCTATAGGGCTGAAAATCCATACACCGCTGCCTTTTTTAAAAAAATCTGTCAAGCCCTGGGTAAACACACACTCACACAGTGCCACCGCCAATAGGAAATGATAGAAGGACTGAATGGAAAAGCAGTTTGTACAAAGACAGGAACGCCCAACTCGTGTGTGTGTGTGTGTGTGTGTGTGTGTGTGTGTGTGTGTGTGTGTGTGTGTGTGTGTGTGTGTGTGACAAATGGGGCTGAGGTTTTGGGAAAGTTGACCTTATCCCAGTTCCAACTCCACTTCTCCATCTCTGTTTCCAGAAAAGAAAAGGTCACCATTCTCACTAAAAAAAGACACTCTGACACTTTAAACAACTCTAGGAAAGAAATTTTTAAAAATCAGGCCTCAGTGAATATACTATATACACTTTTGTACTTCCATTACAAGGTCTGCAAATAGCACTGGGTCGTGAATACAACAGTGACTGTACGTAAAGGATATGGGAGCAGCGATTAGCCAGAGGAAATATCCACTCCCACAATAGCAAGCTGATGTACTGTGATGGGAAATGTCTTTATCACTGTTACTAGATTAGCCGGTTAATTCTGCTGACAGCAGAAAGGGAAGAAGCTGAGAGTCCCACCTACTGAGTAAGCACTAACCACACATGCATAAGTTGTGATGCTCTTCTGAGGCCCTCGGGGGGATTCGAGGGGAGGAGCTCAAGGCGACTGGACGCTCTCGCCAGACATTGTTGGAGCCCTGACGTAGCATTCAACACTCAGCTGATTGTAGGTGAGCAAGTTTGGAACCACTCGTACATGTGAATGAGATGCTTACAACCTTTCTTTTCTTCACACTGAGCTGAATTCTGTCTTTTATTAAGAACAGAAATGTCAAACCTGAATCAGAAGGTTCACAGAGGGATGTTTCAGTTGCTCACTCACAAAAAAACTGGTTGTAAAATGTAAGGTCTATAAAATTGATAAATACACTCAGTGTCCACTTTATTAGGCACAGATGTGCACTCTAATGTAATCCAATACAAATGTTCTGCCATAAAGTTTGCATTTATGAAGCCTTTTGTTCATAGATGTGTTTATTAAATCATGTTTTAGCATTGAGGTCATAGTTGGTGGTGGTTTTGCGTTGAAGTGCATTATATCGAGATGTGTTTCTAATGTTCCTTCCCTCATGTATCTACAGTAAATGGGAAGAAGAAACAGCTCTTGATATAATGTAGTCCAGTACAACACCACCACAAACTATGACCTCAACAATAAATGTAGATTTGAATTTACACATTTGCTATGATGTCACCAAAAAGTGAACATTACAAACTTTGTAATAGAGTGTCTAATAAAGTGGACACTGAGTGTATCTCTCAAAGGGCTGAAGCAGCAACACTTTTAGCAGCTACTAGTGGTTCACTTTGTAGATTTTTATAGACAGATTTCAAATGCAACTGAGGAGCTCCACACTTTATTTATTATTATATACATTATTTTTCACCATAGTTTAGCAGTAATGTCTTGTGTGCCCTGTAATGCAAAAAAAAGTTATATCTTTTATACAACAATGATCACAAACATAGTCATGTGAAATTAAGCGTCACAAAGTGTAACCCGTGTGGCCCTCTCACACAGACCTGCTGCACAAAAACTATTTGTAATAGTTCACTAAAACCCCATTTAATACAGGAAGAGATTATCCATTTACAGTTTACTAAATTACACAGGCACATCTTTCATCCTGCCACAGTGGCAGTAAGGCTTGCATAATATAAAAACCGACGACCAATAAAATTATATTTATGTGATGTGGCTCTGGATCATGCCACAAATAAACTAAAATATATCAAACCTCTTGACTAAATAACAGTGCCTCATGAGTGTGTGTCTATCCCCCCCCCGTCTCTCACACACACACATGCACACACACACACACACACACACCTAAAACCTGATGCATTGTAAACCATCTAGACCACCATGCAATAGCATGCTATTTCAGCTAGCTGAATAGACAGGAAGAAACTGTACTTGTTTAAACATGTAAATATTGTTATGGAAAGCATTAAGACAGGAAATCCCCACTGCTGACTCCCATAAAATAGATTCAATTCCTTCTTAAAGATGCCATGCCTTAACCAACAGAAATGTTCAGAAGATCAAACTTATATCTGATCTGCAGCCAGTCAAAGAAGGGATGTACCAGAGGAACAAAGCTGCTCTTTGTTTCTGACAGAGCATTTAAGGAGGCAATTACTTAATCTGTTTTCTTGCCGGCAGTCAGCTTGTCTGCGTGGAAAGCGAAGGTCTGGGACACTAACAGAGGGAAGACTATGGAGGCATCTGCATACACCTGGAAACCGAGAACAGAGCAGTGGATCACTTTTCCGTATGTTTCACACTCACTACACCAAATTGAATCCAGTTCCTGGTTTTCATATTTATGTTTTGGTGCCATGATGCCACTCTGCACCCTTCATTCAAACACTGTGCAGACACTGCCACCTTGAGGTCAAAACAAGGACCACAGCTCCTGGTGAACACTGATTTTGGGTTTTTTTTTCCAACAATGGAAAATTAATTAAAAATAAATGCAAAAAATTGATGTTTATCAGCAGTAGGTTATATTGGAAAGTAGGTCAATGCCATCAGTCAGAGAAGTTGCCAATGGGTAATTTTTAAGGTGTGCTATATGAACATCTACAGATGTATATTATAATCTCTATTTCTGGATTAAATCTGTTGCTTGCTGTAATAGTTTTCAAATCAGTCACACTGGTAAAATGCTGTCTCAGAGTCATTACATGTTTGATGAGACAAGATTTTTCAACTAAGACATCAAAAGTTAGTGTTTGATGTCAGCCAATCACCATTAAAGTACGAGGAAAATTCCACACCTGAAAACACTTGAGGTGCATTTTCCACGGGGCTGTAAAAGGCATCTGGAAAATATGTGACATAACTAAGTAAAGCAGAAGATGTCTCAAAATAACTTCTAATAAAAGGCTATCTGAGGATATAATTGTAATAAATGGAACATAATGTTGGCATTAGTCTTGGTCTGGTCACGGCTAATATTGCTGGGATAAATACCTTAACGGGTTTGGCATCTGTTCTGATTTTGCCCCAGGACACGGCTTCATCAGGTCTGGCCCCAGAGTCAGAGCCATCGAACTCCTGACCCGTGTTCACAAACACCGCATAGTCAGCTCCATTCCTCTGGAAGGAGAACGGGGAGAGAGAGGGTACGTTGGGTTTGCTTTGTTGACAGTGGTTGCACTGTATGACGGTCAACTAAGTAATGGTCATCTATAATCAAACATTTCTATCCACAACAATTACTCAATTAACGTACCTCAAAATTGCTGTTTATGAGTAAATGCAGTTACATTCTAGCACTGATGGTCAACTGAATTTTTTAAAACTTTGCAGAATTGTATACAAAAACTGATGTGAAGTTAAGTATGAGTAAATGTGACAACAAAAGTAACAAAAGTTTGTTACCATAAGATTGGCATTGGCTATATGATGTTTGACCAGCCCTCCTCCCAGGATGATCATTCCCGTCCTTTTGGCAAAAACAGCCTGGCTGTTCACCTTGCGAATATCTGAAATAAAGTCCACATTCATGACATGACCAGCAGATAACACCGTGACAGCTGTGGTGATCCTGTTCTGTGCTGCTCTTACCTTCCACTATGTCCAAAACCAAGCCAGGATTCTTATAAGAGTGGAAGTAGATCATGTCGCCCAGAGAGCCGTCTGTCAGAGCAGGACTGAACACTGGAATGTTATTCTGACACAGAATATAAAGAGAACATTTACTGACTGATGTAGAGACAAAAATACTAAATGGAGTTACTAAGGCTCGGAAGTAAACTGAAGTGAGTTATAAAGCAGAATTCAAGTTCAATCAACAGTTTCATCCTGGTTTTCTAGTGACAACCATTCATAATCCACACAAATTGCATCAAACTTTCAACATTACAAATGATATGGTTGCAAATAAACTGACTTTCGGCTTGACTTTCAATTTGCAATCTGATTTGGTGTCTTGAGTGTTTTAGTTTTTCTACTTGCTCTTGTTTCCTTGTGATATAATTTATTACTAATATAAACCAGGACATACCTTGTAAGCCCAGTAGTAGACAGACTCAGTGTTATTGATCTCCTTGCCGAGTCGATGGATCATTTTGGAGGGAGTCCAACGGGTGCCCTGAAATTAGAAAGTTCAAAAACATAAAAAATAAAAATAAAAAAAATTACATGATGTAGACAATATTGTATAAACACAAGGTCATCCGGACTGCACAACTTTGTGGTAAATGTATGCTTTTAACTTAAGACATCAGAGTAAAAAGTATGTCTATTTTATTCAATTCAATTTCGCCTGTGCTGGGTGCAACAGACAAACAATAAACGTATCACTCAGAGACACCCACCTCTGTGTTCTGCTCCAACAACATCTGGTCCAGAATGGGCATCAGCCAGTCTTCAAACTTACAGTAGTTGTCATTGGGCACCAGCAGATTCCCTATCCTACATTCAGCAAGGACAGAGGAGGAAAAGTGTAAAAAGAGGGGGGCAGGGGCTGGTAGGTGGATATTGTTAGCTAGCTCCTTGCCTCTGTTTTCAATATTTGTGCCAAGCTAAGCTAACCTTACTGGCCGCTGGCTACAGCAAGATATTTACTGTAAAGACACAAGACTGTTATAAAACTTCTCATCTAACTCTCTGCAAGACAGTCAAACTAAGGCTCAGTGAAAAATGCAGACATGGCAGACACCCTGACCTGCATCATTCTGAGGATGTGAGAGGTGTGTTGTGACCAACCTGTTGATGCCCCTCTGGCGGAGCTCCTTGCCAGGCAGGCTGAAGTCTCCCAAGTATGTGTGAGCAAGACACTTGATTAGATCCTCCTCTATGCCTCCAGCTGTGGTTACAATCACATCCACCTAACACAGAATAACAAGACAGATTCTGATAAACTACTTCTCATTTTCTCTGTCGAATTGGTTGACTGTTTAGATAATATCTGTGATGTATGTATGACCTGGATAATTATGTATGACAAGTATACAAATGTGTACCATTTTGTGCTCTGCCAGGTAGCGGATGCTCTCTCTGACTCCAGAGCTGATAAGATTGGAGGTGTAACCCAGGAATATGGTGCAGCCCAATTTACGGGAGGCTTCACCAGACTCTTTATACTCATTTCCTTCATCTGCCTCCACTGGCTCAAGGCGCTTCTCGATCTGTGGGTGCAGAGTCATTAGATAACAATTGTCGTTACAAATGATCATAGACAGGCGGATCATAGGCTACTGAATCTGTAACAATAAAATCACCCAAATCACAAAAAACAAACATATTTACTTCTACTGGTATTTAGCCATGCAGATGGTTTTTGGTTTTAACATAACTATCTCTGAGATTTCTGCCTCCTCCCCAACAAAATGGCCGATTTGATTCCAAACCAGGGCACCTTTGTTGAAAATCAATCCTCTTGCTCTGCCCACATTTCCAGAAAAAAACACTACACTGAGGTGTATGGGTTTTTCAGAGTAACAAGAACACTGTTTCTGGAAAGACAACCTTTTGTATCGTTTTCTTTTCTCCAATCAGTAAAATCCCATTCACCTCCATTGTACTGGGACAAAGGAAGAAATTTCAGAGAAGAAGAGAAGTTTGTAAGATCTCACCATTTGGTTGATCTCCTGAATGGCCAAGCCCAAACTGCTGGCCTGGAAGCCTGTGGTGAGGTAGGACTTCAGCACTGCCTGGAGATCAACTCCCTGGTTGAAGTCATAGCCTCTGATCTTTGGCATGTCCTCTGGGAGGTCACAACTGGGCTTAAGGACAGCCTCCGTCGCAACAGATGGGGCGTGGTCTGCCATCTTTTCTGCGAAAGCAAAGAGGACATGTTAGTGATCATCAAGGAGATGCCCAGTAGAGTCCTGATCAAGTAACCGTGGATGAAGTCTCTTAAGTCTGTGGTGACAGGTAGCAACTCTGCTCTCACTGACATGCACAGAAAAACCATGACTGAGCTTCCCAGCTGCTGAGCTACATGTGTCTGATGTATGAAAAAAAGTAGATCTGGTCTAACAATATTAGTCTTGGTTATAAACTAAACATTACTACATTTTAAGAAACATCCTGAACAACAGACTCTCCAGAAGGCCTCTGGGTAAAGAGCTTTGGGTAATGGTATGGATCAATAGACAGATGAGATCAGATCAGATGAGATAGGAAGTAGGAGGCAGGAACTGACCATTTCTCGACTGCAGTGTTTGCATATACAGTGGAAAATTGTTCCTCAATAGTAGTACTCATTATAGGTTGCATTTATTGTTTTACTTTATTTACATAAAATAAACCAAATGTGAAAACACACATTTATTTAATCTCTGTAGAAGATTTCCAAAGTACTTTTACAGTGGCCTTTGAGTTTTCAGTCTGCTCCCTGACCCAGTCCCCTCTTTCCTATTTACAGTGTTACAACTAGCTAGTTATCTTGCCTGGATGTATAGTTTAAACCAGACAGTCCTGGTATAGTTGAAAACTGTCTGACTAGCTTACACAGCTACTCCAATAAAAAGCTAACAACAACTTTACAGCTACACAACTAAACTCATAAAAAATAAACCAAAAACAAACATTTAAGCCCTGTTGTCTCGGTTTCGATCATTGGACACGGAATAACTTTAATGAAGTACATAAAGAGTCGAATAGATGTAGAATAACATAACGCGCAGAATCAATGTGGTCTGATGTTAGCTAGCAGACAAGCTAACTGAGCCGGTTTTATCCTATTGACCGGCTTTAATCATGATTAAACATTTAAAGACAGAGGTGAACACATACCAATTCTCTGGAGAAACGTTAGTTGATAAAGATGGTTGAGTAGTAATCAACTGTCAACAGACACAACGAAGCCGGTCATTGAAAAGTAAATTCTGTAAACAACACATGGGAACTGCTACAGACAAGCTCCACCTACGGAAAGAGCGAAGGGACAAACATGACCGAACTGTTTCAGCGCAAAACCCCTTAGAAGAGCATTCATAAGCACTTGTTAATCAGATGTGGAAGAAGGAGTCACATCCTTTGCCACAACTGGTTTACTCCATTAAAAGTCAACGTGCTGCTTTTATATAATACAGCTTACTGTTTATTATATTAATCTATATAACTGAATATATATGTTAATTTAACAGTGCTGAAGTTTTGCAAGTTCATTATATGCTTTGCAGGAAAAGTGTCTCTATTCAAAGTAAGTAGAAACTTCATCTTTCAGCTAAATGTTAGGGATAAAATTTCCATCCAAAATAATAAGTATAAATTCCAAAACAATGGAAATACACAAACACTAGTTCTTAAAAATTGTACCTAATACAGTACTTATTAGTATTAGTATATTCATACTGTTGCCATTATAATTAACATTCTTGTAGTCTCACCACACTGTCGCTTTGTGGAGTCCCTTTTCTGCACTGATTCAATTAAAATGTTTGTCGAACTTTACCAACCTGTATTAGTTCCCACTAAAACACATTACTAACTAAATTAATGAAGGCTTCAAATATCCCACCTTTCTACTATTGCATAAACAGGTGGTTTCGGCCAAGTCAGCTGCAGCTGTTGTAAAAAGTAAACACACATATTGTAGCTGAGAGGCAGAAAGCATAACCTGAAGCACAGTGCAATGCCTGAGCCAATAATCTTTTCATCAGTGGCGCCTGTGAAGTGATGTGTGATGTTTGTGACATTTCCAACACTGTGTTATATGACCTTTATATCACAGAGCCTTTGAACTGTCCCCAACAGTGAATAAAAAGCAGGGTACGGGTGAGAAAGGAAAGTCAGGGGCTTCTCTGACCAGACTCTGCTGTTCATCCTGAGCTGACTCTTTGGATCAGGCAAAATAGCTCATTTTCCTGCTGCTCCTTTTGGTGTGGGAGAGGGATACGGAGTCCAGGTAGTAGGACTTTTGCTGAGCCTTTTACTGAAGGCAATGTCAGGAAAGATGTGCAGCAGCAACAGTGTTGTTCAGGCACAAAAACTGGTGGATCAACTTCGGTTGGAGGCAAGCATGGAGAGAATCAAGGTATGTAAGAATCTGAATGTTAATTGCATGCATGTTCGTTTCACATATCAAATACCTTAACTGCACTTATAGATATTCATATTTCAGAATACTGAATGTACTGACAAGCTACATGTCTCTATTGTTAACATCCAATGTCAAGTAGTTTTTTAGATCTTTATTTCAGCATTGCAATGTCTGAAATCTTGTGAACTGCCATCCTCTCCACCTTTATCCCAGCAGATCTCCCTGACAGCAGCAGACTTGGTTCGGTACTGTCAGGACCACAGGCGCAGTGACCCTCTGCTCACCGGCATCGCTGCCTCATCCAATCCTTTCAAAGATAAGAAGACATGTGTGCTGCTTTGACAGTCCTGATCAGAGATGGCCAACACATGACAGACTGTCATATGGACTTCTTTTTGACTTTGAAACTTTGAAAGCGCAACCACAGATTTTCTATTGTCAAATGTGGACAAGATAAACATTTTAGTATGGCAATCAATTTGTTCCCATTTTTCACTCAAAGGCTTTTTAATATTGCTCCTTGACATAACTATGTAATTAATTCATGTGTCCCTTAAAAGGTTTAATCTCAGCCTCACAATAGTAAAGAATGGCATGGGTGACTCAGGTCACTTTTGAAGAATTGCTCAGATCAAATAAACAATTTTTGAAATTATGAAAGCTACTTTGTCTGATCCAGACATTCAGCACAAAGCTGTTCCATCACAACTCTCCACAGAGCAGTGAACAAATCCAGCCAATGAGATAAGATATTCCTTTATTCGCCCCTCAGTGGGGAAATTCACTATACTTTTTCACAATACTTCAGACACTAGATTATCAGGCCACTTAATGGTCTTTCATTGTGTTTTAACGGATGCATCTGTCAAGTTTTGTGCATATGATTTATAGTTCGATTTATCCAAAAAATGAAATGGTTACACATTATCAAAACTAACAAACACATACACACATATGTAGAAAAAAAAAAGACAAAAAAGATCCTGCTGATTAGTATTATTGTTGCATATTCAAATAAATAGCTTTACAAATACAATCAGTGTGTCACAGAGAGCTTGGATAATTTAAATATTGGTACAATGTCAGTTACTGCAATGGATTCGGTCAATTTGTAAGCATGTAATTACTATAAACTTGTTTCCACACTGTTCAAACATACAACAATTAAAAGAGGAGAGACAAACTTCTTCCAACGTAATGTCTTTGAAAGCTTTGACTACTGGCACAAACTGGCATAAGACAAACATCAGCAACAAACATTTCATGTGTTCACGTATATGTATTTTTTTTGTTTGTTTTTAGAAAAATCTCTCAACAGGATCAAACAAGGAATAAAAAAAAAAGGTTGAGGGCTTTTGGCTGAACCAACGCAAGTGACTTTTTATACAACATTAAGTACTTGTTGTTTACTCAGTGTATGCTGAAAGACCAGTATGGTGTCAGACGTCTTCAGGTCTTGTCCCCACCTGCTTTCAAGTATTGCCACAGTGTTTGCAGGTCTTGCTCTTTCATTTTCTGGGCCTCCAGACATCCACACACGTATCCCCTGAGGCCACAGCAAGGACTCCGGCCTCCACACTCAGCTGGCAGTTCAAGACAGAGACAGGCAGGGTGTTATTATCAAAGGAGTAAATACATAGGGAGAAAAAACATTTCAGGAATGAGAATGAGCAATTTAATTAAAAATATCTTTAAAAACATTAAAAAACCCACAGATTTTCTCTTTACTTGCATGGCTCATTAAAATTATAAGATCATCTTCAAACAGTAAACAATTTGCCTTTGTAACTATCTACATGTGGTACAAAGCACTAACCCCATTGACTCCAGCTTGGTGATGCAGTGTGCATAATGTCCTGGGAGGTGCACAAGGGATATGTACCTGCAATACACACATGAAATTATAACTTAATGCTGTTCAGTAGCAGAGTTGCTAAATACGTGAAGTAGCAAGGAGTTTGCCTCATCTTACCTTGACAGTGCGATCAGATGAGCATGTGTAAAGGCTTCCAGGGGACCTGTGAATGCCAGTGACCAGAGCTGAGTGTCCCACATCAAACTGGGACAGGGGTTTTAAGGTGCCAGCTTGCATGGAAAAGGAGTGGAGCATGCCGCTGTTGTCTCCTGCCCATACTTCACAGCCACTGTAGCTCATAGACAGCAGGTAAGAGCTCAGCTAGAAATGGAGGATGTGGTTGGAGTTAGTCTTGGTATACCAGTGCATCTGAACATATATGCACACAAACTTAAAAAACTACATGTGTCTGTGTGCTTGTATCTACCCGAAGTCTCTTCAAGCCTTTGCCTGCCCTGCGGTCATAGACAGCCACAGTGCAGTCTTTACTCCCAGAGATGATGTACTTGTCATCTGCAGCTAGGCACATTACGGCATTACCATGAAGGCGGAGGCTTTTCACCAGGGGTTCAGCGGCTGTGGACAAAATTATGATATAGCCAACCTCAGAAACCAGGTGATTTGTCTAAGTGAATAAGAATGATTTAAGAGTCACATTTATAAAATTAAACTTCAATTGTACGTTATGCACACACTGCCACTAAACTGAAATGCAAGATATTTGCTAAGCCCCCTCACCTCTGGTGTCATACATGCTGACCCTCTTGTCAAATGTACCAGCCAGCAATACATCCGTCTGACAGGACAAGCAGAGTACAGCTGCCCCGGCCCTGATCAGGCCCCTCTCTGCACCACCAGCCTGTAGGTCCCACAGCCTCACTGTGCTGTCAAAGCCCCCTGAGGCCAGCAGAGGTCCCTGAGATGCCAGACACCACACCCAGCCCCGATGGGTGCTGAAGTCAGATTGCACTCCCAATGTGTGCAGCAGCGCACCACTGGAGCCTGCCTGTAGATCCCACAGTTTAACATTCCAGTCTCTGGAACCTGTGGCACAAACTGTCCCCTCTCCCCCCACAAGGAGAACTGAGTTGACCTGGGCAATGTGGCCTGAAGGTAGGGTGATGCATTCCAGCGCTGGGGGTGGGCTAGGACTTCTGGGGGGTTGACGTTGCTCCATCTCTACCGGTCTTCCATTACCCAAATTCCTGTGGTCTGCCAAGTCCTCTCGTTGATTAACAGCCCCATCTTGCCCCTCATCAGCATCAAACGCCATCCTGTGGTCCCTTTCTTCTTCCATTAGTGCTGCTGCATCATTGTCCAGTCTTTCTTCCAATGCCTCTCTCAGTCTTGCCAGTTGGTCCCCACCTACGATGGGCTGCATTTCACCATCCTCACCTTCCATTGCCACCTCCAGGCCTTCATCAGCACCATAAGCAACCTCCTGCGCAACTATTCCCACTCCTTCTACCTCATCCTCTCTACCATCTTCCTGTCTTTCTGCAACTACTTCCTCATTCTGTCTTGCCCTTTCCTGCTGTCTCACTTGTTCCCTTTCCTCCTCATCCTCTTGGGTCTTTTTAGCCACAAGGTGCCCTTGGCCTGTCCAGCAGGTTATTAGCTGCTCCATCTCTAAGCAGGCTGAAGGCCAGTCAAAGTCCTCCCTTGGCCCCACAGGAAAGCTAGCTCGTGATCCTATTAGTCTGCGTGCCCGGAGCTGCCAAGCAGTGCTGTCCTTACCCACATTACCCAATGCATGACAGACCTAAACGAGGAGGAAAATCATCTTTGAAAAATGCTTTATGATGAAGGAAATGAATTCAAGACATTTACTAGACCTCAAAGACACAAACAATATGTTTTGATATATAACATTAAATATAACTTTTCCTTTGTTTACAATAAATCTCCAAAGGGCAACTGTAAAGTAAGAAATGCTGATCCTAGAAAACTGACAAACAACAAACAAAACTTGATTGGGGATTAATAACTCTATCATTTTTATGTGTGAAATAGGGAAAGACGTCACATAGTGATTCAGCAATCTAACGATTGAGGCATTACAAATAAGTAGCAAAATTAGACTACAACACTCTTCAAAGGAATTTTATGGTTGAGATGGGCCAAACTAACCTTTGGCAGCACAGTGATGACACACTGAGCAGGAAGGTGTGAGGCGATGTGGGTCACCATCTCCCATGGTAATGACAACAAGCCACTTCCCTCAGGAGAAGGTGAGGGACTAGCATCTGCTGAGGCTGGAGGACCAGCAGGCAGAAGACTGGAAGGAACATGGAGACCAGTGTGACTTGTTTAATAATCTCATATCCTTGTGCGACATGAACGACCAGGTAAGTGAGGGTGAAAGACAGTCTTACCTTAGGTCAGAGCTGGAAGCTTCACTGCTCGGAGGTTTCACAGGGTCAGCAGGTCCATCCTGTTCACCTGCCTCCGCTTCACACAGGTTAACCCCGACCTCAGACATCACCTTCTCTCCTCTCAGCACAACACCACTAACTCATGTACTGTAAGCCAACATTTCTTTAAACGAGCTCCATTTTGTATTGTTGACTGTATATAATAATAAAACCTAAAATATCGTGTAAATTAAACTTCGACAGAACGTTAGCTATTTCGGTGTTAGCTTAGCATCAGCGACATTAGTAACGTTAGAATTCAGTGTTGGCTGCCCATGAATACAACCCTTCTATTTTCGGTCTCACCAGATAGCTGTATCTGCCACAGATGTCGTTTAAAATATATATATTTAAAAAAACTTTTACTACAAAAACATGACTAGCTGAATGAAGTCACAGATGAAAGACAGTCGGTAAACGTTAGCTTCAAATAACGTACTGCTTACTGTATGTTATTGTAAACAAGCCCAGCCTCTGACAATGCTAGCCGCTGGTCAAAAGTCGTCGCCCGAGTCAATGTAGCAAAATGGTGACCACTGTCGCTACATTAACCAAATTAAGACTTGTAATGAATTAAGAATGTAATGCAGAAATATCAACTCCTATTTGTCAACTGTTATCAGGGGACACTTAAAAAAAACTCAAAACACCACTTCCGGCAATAATAGATGTCGTCATCAAGCTGCGCGACGAAGCAGCAACTTTTTTTTGTTCATCGCTTGTGCACATTTTTGTCAAATAAACACAGTTAAAAATCTTTTAAGGATGTTATATAGAGTGTAAAATTCCAAAATTATTTAATTGTAAATGTTATGATTTTAAATTACATTTTTGATTCACTTCAAATAATACACAGATTTGATAAACTCGATAACATAAAAACAAAGAGCACACAAAAACAAAGTAGTTACATTTTTGAAAATATATCTTTATTTTATTGCATGTTTCTTTCAATTTACTTCTGTTTGCACACAGAGAAATACAGAAATAACAACCTGTATATTAAAATCTCAGTAGACCATTGACCTTTGTAGATCATTTTTTAAAATTGTGATGATTAAATTAGCTTTAGGTAGCTTTTTGGTTTGGTGTACACAGAAGTAGTGATTCAAAATCTGCACCTTTTTTATTTATTTATTATTTTTTATTAACAACTTGAACACATTGTGCTGATATTGTGTGTATTGTGCCACTAATGTAGGACTTGAGGTCTCGATTCATTCCTTTTTCTTTCCAGTAGTCTTCTTATCAGCATGAAGAGCGAAGGTTTCAGCAACTAATAAGGGGAAAATTAGGGTAGCATCTGCAAAAACCTGAAGAGACAGAATCACAGCCTTTATATTAAATCAGATTTTTTTTTTTTTTTAAAAACCCTTGAGGGTAATCTTTTTATGTCTGTTACACATCATGCAATAACAAAGTTTGGCACACAATCTGTGTTTTGCCATACATGTAATTTTTAAAAACCGAAACGCAATGCACTCTGCATTTATGCAATAATCTGTTTGGCAAGACAATGCAGCAATTTGTTTTAGCAAATCAAAAACAGGCTTTTTGCAAGTCTCTAACACTAGTAAACATAACATTGATACTATAGAATGTAATATCCAATATAACTATGAATGATACCTTCACAGGTTTAGCATCTGTTTTGATCTTGCCCCATGTCACAGCCTCATCAGGTCTGGCCCCTGAGTCAGAGCCATCAGCTTCCTGAGCTGTGTTCACATACACCGCATATTGAGCTCCCTTCCTCTGGAAGGAGACAAATCAGTTCATCAAAACAGCAAACTGAGCAAGGGAGACAGATTGAATATCATCATATCAACATATCTTAAGATGTTTGACTGGACAGAGAACTTATTCTGACTATTCTAATTATCTATTCATTCCCTCTGCTCTTTCATTCATTTTTATCTGCAGATGTCTTGTTTTTCTATGATTCACTCTGTATCGAGTGTTTTGTCAGACTCATTGTTATTTGGAGTGCTTGAACTGTGCGCTCTCCCTCATGACTCTCAGCATATGGAGAGCTGTTTTCTCTTCTACTCTGCTCTATGCTAGACTGTTTTTGCACAGTGCAAAACGACACAGTAACCTGAACAGGACTCTTCACTTTATGAGGTAGCATCCAGCTGGACTTGGCTGGAGTGTGGTGGAAGTTAAGAAGGCAGGAAGTGTGTGATCAGCTTTCTTAAGAGAACAGAATTGATAGGAAAAATCTGACAATCTGGACACTGTAGGAGTTGACTAACTCCAGAAGATGGCAGTAATGCAACACCAAGGATGCAAGCTACCATTAAATCTCAAAGAAGACTCAGTCAGTCATTCAGTTAGTCAGCTGCAGTCCAGCCAAAAATATAAATCCACAAGCACAAAAAATATTTTTGGCTTAGGAAACATCAAAGTCAAGAATGCAAAATACTTACGCATGCATTGGCATTGCATATGTGGTGTTTGGCTACACCTCCTCCCAGGAGGATCATCCCTGTGCTGTTGGCAGCCACTGCCAAGGTGTTTATCTTTGATACATCTGGAATTGAATGTATTTTGTAAAATCAACTAACATTGCAAAGACAAATTTGTTAAGCACCACTGAAGACTGTTTTACCTTCAGTTATGTCCAGTTTCAAGCCGGGGTTGTCAGCTGAGAACAGGTACAACAGGTCTCCTATAGCACCATCTGTCAGGGCAGGGCTGAACACCGGGATGTTATTCTGAAACAGACACCAGATCACTGCTCAGAAACAGCACAATCACTTAATGGGTTATACACAACACACACTCGCTGAATTTTGAATTACTATTTTCACACTGAAGTGATAGAATCACTCTATTTCATTCTTCATACTAAGTAAAAATGTTGGTTAATTTGTACTAATTATATGTACAGATCACTAGTCTGATGTATACCAGGACTGACCTTGTAGGCCCAGTAGTAAACAGATTCAGGGTTGTTAATCTCCTTGCCCAGTCGATGGATCATCTTAGATGGAGTCCAGTGAACACCCTGAGCGAAGAAATATCACAGAAAAACAAAACCATAGTGTGACCTCCATCTCTGACTGGGCCACTTAGGAAATCAGGCAGACAGATATTTAGAATAAAGTCCACATACCTGAGTGTTCTGCTCCACCAGCATCTGCTTCAAGATTGGCCTCATCCAGTCGTCAAATTTAGCATAGTTTTCATCAGGCATCAGAAGGTTCCCAATCCTGCAGCAAAGTGACACACAAGAGAACAAAAGAATGAATGTGTCAGTGAAAGCTATTATAAAATTATGTTAACACTATTTTTTTATTTGCTGTTGCAATTTGATTGTGGATCATTGTAACCTATTCATTTCGAATATTCTTTTATCAATTAACATGTGATAAGTTATGATCCTAAGATTTTCACTAAATAAAATCCCATTTTTGATTTATAGATGGCATCTTTTTTTGAAATAGCCACTCACTGTGTATACTGTAATGATCTCTCTGTTTAGTAGTTTTCATTGGTAGTGGTAATTGGTCTCCAATTCCTCAGCAAGATAAGTACATGTGCAGCATGAAATGAGATCACAGTTACAACTATTATGACCAAGTAGCTGCTCAATGAACATTTGCTTTAGTATGAAGGCCTGATCACTCCAGAGTTTAAAACAGTGAAATCATTTCATTCCAGTAGTATCGCCACAATCAGATGATCTGTTTGAGGAGGTGAAATTAATCTGTGCAAGTGTTCCAGAGTAGAGCAGAGTTCAACTTTGAGGAACTTTTGCATCAGTGACAGCCATTGAAAGCCATCTTGACAATGATGACCTTTAAAGGGAGGGACAGTAATTTCTGCTGCACAAAAGAGCAATAGTTTGCAGACAATTCTGAATAAATTGTGTGAACTAAGAACTAAGTTAAGCTTGTTAGCTTGCAGAGTGTTAGTCTCCCTCTTTAATAACTTTTTATTGAATTAAATAGTGTACAATGAAAAACAAAATGCCAGGGATCACATCTTAAAAGCTACTTCATTTAAAATCCTTCTCTATTCTATTTTCAAACATTACACTTCTGTAAATCTGAAATGTTCTCTGACCTGTCAAGGCCTTTTTCAAACAGATCCTTGCCGGGCAGAGTAAAGTCTCCAATGTAAACCGGGCCCAAACACTTGATCAGATCCTCCTCTATACCTCCAGCTGTGGTCACCAAGACATCCACCTACACAGAAGGGAAAACAGTGAACAAAAATATTAATATTGTTATAACATAATTGTTCATCTCATCGGAGTATCTCTGTGCAGTCAAATTTCCAACAATAAAATGCACCTGTGTTCACTGTCCATAGCTTATGCCTGCACATACCATCACTCCACCGCCACCATGGGGCACTCTGTTCACAACATTAGCAAACTGCTCACCTACATGACGCCATACACAGTGTCTGCCATGTGCCTGGTACGTACTGGGGTCCATGAAGGGAACACTTCTCCAAAGAGCCAGGGAGCATTTGCTAACTCAAGTCGGTTACAACAATGAACTACAGTCAGGTTAAGACCTTGGTGAGGATGACAAGCATGCAGAGGATCTTCCCTGAGATGATGATTCTGATAGTTTGTCCAGATATTTTTTGGTTGTGCAAACCAACTGTTGCATCAGCTGTCCGGGTGGTTGGTCTCAGATGATCTTACCAGTTACAACGACATTAGAGAAGGCTTATGGTAATGAAATGAACATTGTTTTCATGGGCCAAAGCTCTGGTGGACATTCCTGCAGTGGGCATGCCAATTGCACAAGTTATAAACAAGTCTGTGCTCAAAATTAGAGAGAAATACGGCTTTTGCGTGAAGAAAAATTCCTATCTCTTTTATGTCAAAATGGGAGCGAAAACAAAAGTGTTTTTATATTTTTATTTATTTTAATATTTTTGTTCTTTGTATATTGTATTAGGGAACAAATGCAATGTGTTGCTCTCTAGTATCTGATATGATTCAAATATTTCCTGTGAGGTTGTTTCAATAATTGCAGTTTGTAGACAAGACAGCATTTTTCAACAGCACATATTTATGTATATATTAAAGTAGTTAAGGAGGATCTTACCATCCTGTGCTCCGCGAGGTAGCGGATAGTCTCCCGGACTCCGCTGCTGATCATGTTTGAGGTGTAGCCGAGGAAGATGGTGCAGCTCATCAGGCAGGGGCAGACTGATGGGTCTTCCTCAGACGTTTCATTCACCGGTTGATGACGCCTCTCAATCTGTGAATGTGAAGTGGATTATAAGGACTCACAGACACTGGAAACTAAATAAAACATATCTGTTAATAAACATATCAATAATCTGTTCATATGTACATTGCTGCCAGTAAATAAAACACAAAGGTGCTTTTAGACACTGTGCTACTTGCAGCATCAAAGGTAAAAATATATATTTTTAAATAGTCTTTAAAATTTTGAACATGCTCATTGGGGGTGTAGCACCCATCTCACCATGCTGTTGATCTGCTGGATAGCCAAGCCAAAGCTGGTAGCCTGGAAGCCTGTGTTGAGGTAGGACTGCAGCAGAGCTCGGTGGTCCACTCCCTGGTTGAAGTCATAGCCCCGGACCTTTGGTGTATCTTCTGGTACGGGGTCAGTCTTCCTGTACAGATAGCCAGCATTGTGGATATGGTTTGCCATATTGTCTGAAAAAAAAACAGGAATGTGATAAGAGTTACTACTATATTTCCCATAATACATTGGCCTTTATCATAAATTGGAAAAAAGCAGGACAGAGCAGTCCTTCATCTATCACCATCTATCTATCTACACAGACCCAATGTTCCTTCCCAACCTGGTGATAGCCTGTCTCCACAAGCAACCTGTTGTCTGTTATTTCTCTACCACCCTTCCACCTTATTGATGGCTCACTGTAAGGAGATCATGCATGAGGAGGTTGAATCTGGGCGGGTTGCGCGCCAGAGAAGTGCTGCAGGATACCTTGAGGGACATTCCTCAGAATGGCTGTGCTGGTGGGCAGAAATTCCGCTGGCAGGGACTCATGGGCAATATTTTGCTTCGCTTGATCAGCCCAATCATTTGCCTCACCTGCCAAGCTCACTACACAGTGCATAAATTACCTTGTTGTTCCAGAGCCTGGTTGCTTCCTCCCTCTACTCCTGTTCATTCTGTCTCTTCAAGAGAGTTTTTTATCCAATTCAGTGCCTTTTGCCTGTGGCCAGATCAGTTCATGTTTGCCTGCCTATTCTGGCAGTGGATTTTGTTGTTTTGTGTTTAACTGAATGAAGAAAAGACAATTGCACACAGTGCAACCTCCATGATCCCATTACAGTTAGATAACTAAATATGGAATGTGAAGGTAATTAAATTTAATTAAGTGTAATTTTGCATTTTGAGTCTAATTGTTCTTGTATACTTTTTTATTTTATTCTATTCTTATTTTATATGCTTTTAATTATTCTTTTTCTTAAATTTTCTCTATTTATCGGTTCTTATTTCTGTCCTTGTGATGCTGTGACACCTGAATTTTCCCTCTGAGGGATCAACTAAGGATTACCTTATCTTATCTTACAGATGGCGGTAGGTTGGATCCTTCTAACTGGTTGATCCACGCTTGCAGCAGCTCAGTATGTAGAAGTACCTGTCAGGAAGATGAGGCACAAAAACCTTAATGGTTAAATCTTTTGAAGTAAAGTAAATGTGCAAGTAAATTTGCTCTAGTAACCACGTTAATCACTCCTTATCACATACATATCTATACGTTTTAAGTCTATAGCTTCTGTGGGTATTGACGGAAAATAGATGGAGCCACACTAACACATCCCCTTAATTATAAGGCAGTGCTTACAAGAGCTTTACAGCGGGTCCATAAAAAATGATGACACAACATTTTGAAATATTTTTCTACACCCAGCATAGGCTGATCTAGTCTCTTTCAAGCAGAGCACATAGATTGTAATGTTACCTGTTTGCTGACAGATGGTGTCTTGAGGATGTTGTTCCGTTCTTTGGATGTTACTCCGTCATGCACCTTTCACCAAAGAATTAGTACATCTGCTCATGCAGACCTTTATGAGGAAGGCGGGGTAGCGTGAGCAGGTAGGCAGTCCCCAGCTGCCTATAGGTGACAGTCTATACTAACATTTCAGCTATTTATGTCCCAGCCAAAATTATATGCAGGTTTCTACATGTCTATATCAGGATAGCTGTGAGCTGAAGTTGTGTGACCTGGAAATAAGTCAGTGGTCATGGCTCCCTTGAACTGTGTATTTCATATTAATATTTTGATGCGGGTCCAGATACACATGCATCATTTGCATGTAGCAAGGGATCAGGGTGGCGTAAAATATACAGATGGGCCACAGCTCACTCTGTGGCTTCGGCAAAAGCTGCAGCATCAAAGTAGACTGCAGCCTTTTTTAAGTAACATTTGAGCTCCAGTATTTCAAGATTTACAGTATGCATCACACATATTTACATATGCAGTATACATTTACATTTTCAACAACCAAATCCAAATCCTTACTACCTTGTTGTGAACAGATCAAATCCAGAATCCACCCAGAGACAAGAAAAGAAACATGTCTGAACGCTGCACCGGTGTGGTTGGTAAAGCCCAACGAATCATTTATTATAATAGTAATTATATGTCTAACAATGTAAAATAGGTGAGTGTGAGAAAATAAGTGAAATTTGGAATGCAATATGTAAAATACATACAGTTTCCAACTGTGAGTGTCACTTTGTGGAAAGATAAGAAAAGAAAGACCTTAGAGGGAAACTAAGCAGTGACACCAATTCCAAATTTTGCAGTTCAGTACTGTTGACTTTCAATCCCTTCATCTATTCATCCTGGTACAAAATCCATGTCCTTTGGTGTTTCGATGCATCAGTAAAATCATCATCTTTCATGAAGGTTTATCAGACTCTGGAGTATTGGTGCACTGTTCTACTGTGCAACTACACCTGCAGAAGAAAACCTTTCGTGCCCCCTCATCACAAAATGCAGCAACAGAAGTTTTCAAAGGAACTTCTAAATAAGCCTGATGCATTTTGGAAACAAGTCATGTGGACTGACTTAAAATAGACCTTTTTGGCCACAATGAGCAAAGTTATGTTTGAAGACATGAAAAGAAAAACTCTCCAGCTGTTATGCACAGGGGTGGATCAATCATGCTTTGAGCTTGTCTTGCAGCCAGTGACGCAGGGGAACCTAAACACACCATTACATCACCAGAAAAAAGTGGTGCATGCCCAAAGTGACAGCCCAAGAATCTCACAGAACTAGAAGTCTTGAATGGATGAAGAGTTTTTACAAACTGTGATACTTGCCAAAGGGGGGTGTTACTTAGTACTGACATGCAGGGTACCCAAACTTTGGCTTCAGGCCCATTTCCTTTTTGTTGTCATAGTTTCTCAGATGTAAGATGTAAGACCAGTTTCCGTCTCACCCAGACCGTGGGAGACACTGTAACTGCAGTTGGTGAAAACATCAGTCTGGTGTTTTTCATTCACCAGTGACATGGGAGCATAGAGTCCAATCCACACTTGAAAACAAACTTGGAGAAGAGACACAAACTAATGCAGCTTCTATGTATTGTGGCTCTGACCAATCAGGAACTGCTACCAATTTAAGACCACCATTCTGTATCCATCCCTACAGATTCTGATAGTTTGCAAATCATTTAAACCCCATATTTAATTGAAAACAGTGCAAAGACAACACATCAAATGTTAAAACTGAAAAATTTTATTGTTTTATGAATAAATGCCAGCAACACATTTCAAAAAAGTTTCACGTCAGGACTGCAGGTAGGTCAGTTTAGCACCTGGACTCTTCCACTATGGAGCCACGCTGTTGTTGTACGAGCAGAATGTGGTTCAGCATTGTCTTGCTGAAATATGCAAGGTCTTCCCTGAAAAAGATGACGTCTTCTTGGCAACACATGTTGCTCCAAACCTACATATACAGTTCAGCATTAATGGTGCCTTCCCAGATGTATAAGCTATATGACATGGGTTGTACACTCAGCTTCGTATTGAAACCAGATCAGGTAAAGGGACAGGATTCCTGTGTGGAAGTGTTTCTCATACCCGAGAAGTTCTTAATTAGAGGCTAGTTGTAAAAGTAGTCCAGCTAGACATACAGGAAAGGTGGCTGGATGACCTAGCAGGACATGGCATCCAGATCAACCTGCCTCTCGAGCCTGTGCAGTCAAATGAACATTTTTCCTGAAACAACGAGTTCAACATGAGAAAGGTCTATTAAACATTTCTGAATGAAACCTTAAGAGAGACAATGAAATAGTGTTGCCGCCTCTGATGATAGATGAGAGGAGGATTGATTTCAGTCTTCTTTCTTGGCAGTTGTTGCCTTAGCATGAACAGCAAAGGTTTCTGCAACTAATAAGGGGAAGATTATGGTAGCGTCTCCAAACACCTGGAAAACACAATGAGAAGATGTGTATTAAAACCTCAAAGAACAGCGAGGAGATGAGGCACACATATAATCTCAATGAGATAATACAAATGGAGCTTGTGATTTTTTTTTTTTTACTTTACTTTGTTGCATTTGTGCACTAGTCTGTTAGGTAAGACCAATTATTTAACAAACAAGAACAGGCTTTGTGCAGATCCTAGTCTTTAGGACTCGTAAATAGAAAATAATCTTGACATTATTAGCTAATATTGCTGGGATAAATACCTTCACAGCTTTAGCATGAGCTTTGATCTTGCCCCAGGACACTGCCTCATCAGGTCTGGCCCCTGAGTCACAACCATCAAACTCCTGAGCCGTGTTCACATACACCGCATAGTCAGCTCCTACCCCCTAGAAGGAGACAAAGTAGTGATTCAAAATGACAAACTGAGCAAAGCACAACGGAGAACGTGTGTGTGTGTGTGTGTGTGTATGTGTGTATACTGGGGGGAAATGTATTTAGTATCAAACTCAAAAAACAAGAAAATAATTACCCATGCATTGGCATTGCATATGTGGTGTTTGGCTACACCTCCTCCCAGGACGATCAGCCCTGTGCTGTTGGCAGCCACTGCCAAGTTGTTTATCCTTGATACATCTGGAATTAAATATATTTTGTATGACCAACTAACATTGCAAAGACAAATCAGGTCAGCAGAGATTAAGACTCTTTTACCTTCAGTTATGTCCAGTATCAAGCCGGGGTTGTCAGCTGAGAACAAGTACAACATGTCTCCTATAGCACCATCTGTCAGAGCAGGGCTGAACACCGGGATGTTATTCTGAAATGGACATCAGTTATCTCTTATTTTAGTTTGAGCAGTTGCAGCAGATTGTGCAGTTGTGTAGTTGATCATTCACCTTGTAGGTCCAGTGGTAAATAGATTGAGGGTTGTTGATCTCCTTGCCCAGTCGATGGATCATCTTAGATGGGGTCCAGTGAACGCCCTGATGAAGAAAGATCAGAGTAAAATAAAATTACAGAAAGAGCAGAAGGCAAAAACACAGGACATCTGAACTGCCACAATGAATAGAATAGCATTAAATGGTTGGAATTTGTAGCTCTGTCCTGATGTAAAGCCTTGTTCATTAAAGAGTGATTTGAAAGGGATTTTGATTGATTGATTGATTGATTGATTGATTTTGAAAGTTTACCAAAAATGTTAGGTATCAAAACGAGTTCAAAGTAAGTATAAACATTATCATTTTATTCATTTTCAAAAATTTGTAAAAGTAGGAAAACAGGTAGGAGGATGTTCAAAACAGTTCACACACCTGGGTGTTCTGCTCCAGCAGCATCTGCTTCAAGATCGGCATCATCCATTTGTCAAATTTAGCGTAGTTCTCGTCAGGCATCAGAGTGTTTCCGTTCCTGCAGCCAAAGTAAAACACATAAAACTAATGTTGTAACTATTTTTAATCATACTCGTAGTGTGGCTCAATTTGTCTGTTTGTCTGTCAGTCATTCAGTTGGTCCACCACTTTAGTCCAAACTGAAATATCTGAAAAACTATTGGATGGATTGCCATGAAATTTAGCACAGACATTCGTGATCCCCAGAGGGTGAATTCAACTAACTTTGTCGGTCCTCTAACCTTTTCTCTATTTGGCACCATCTGCTTGGCAGTGAAGATCTGTATGAGACATACATTTTGCCAGACTGCACTAGAAAATCAAAATTGATGCTTATTTTAAAGAGGGGCTGCGTGAGACGTGCCACTCTCCTCATCTTTAAACTTTTCTTTAAGGGAGTACAAAGACACAAATGTTGTTTAGCCAAATGCAACGAAGAAGGCCCTTCTGTGTTGTATTCTTTGTTGTGTGCCTGCTGTCCACGTGCAAGTCTGCAACTGTCCGCATCAGTATTGATGTTAAAGGCATTATTTGAAACCTTCCTTTGTTCTATAGCTTTCTTAGCCAATTTGGCAATAATCTGACAAGCTCTTTCACCTGTTAAGGCCTTTTTCATACAGATCCTTGCCAGGCAAAGTAAAGTCTCCGATGTAAACCGGGCCCAAACACTTGATCAGATCCTCCTCTATACCTCCAGCTGTGGTCACCAAGACATCCACCTACACAGAGAAGGAAATATACTTTATTAGGGAACATATGTAATGCACTGTTTTTATACTGTATTGTATTCTGATGCTTTGCCCTTTGAGGTTGTTTCAATAAGTGCAGTTTGGTTTCCAAAATGGCACCTAATATCTAATAATAGACCCACAAGTGGCAAATTCTATTAAACACAGAAATGAGTGCCACCATATTGTAGTGATGTACAAATATGCCCATAATAATGTTCAAGCATTGCCTCTAGCTTGTTATAACTATTACTGATGATTTCAAGTCATCTTGCATCTAATTTTCTTATTATAATATCTATGTTAGAGCTTGTATTGCTTTAACATAACTCATGTATTTGAGGAGGGTTTTACCATTTTGTGTTGTGCAAGGTAGCGGATATTCTCCCTCACTCCACAGCTGATGAGGTTTGAGGTGTAACTAAGGAAGATGGTGCAGCTCATGAGGCAGGGGCAGGTTGACGGATGTTCCTCAAGACCTTCATTGACCTTCTTCATCGGTTGCTGACGTTTTTTTATCTGTGGATGTAGAGTGAATTGCAAAGTACAAGTTAAAAGGTTTTTTTGTACAGCGTAATCTCAAAACATCAACTCAAAGTGTTTTACGGAGTAATAAAACAGTAGATAATACATTATAACAGGCACAGGCAGGCACATGCACACACACACACAACAAATTAAAAGCTAAACAAATAAATCTTGACTTTATTCTTAGAAAAGATACTGTAGGTGCAAAACTCACATCAGCTGCAGGAAGTTTCATTATAACGAGTGATAGATGCCATTTGAGGATTTGAACAGTTCATGTTTTCAGGAGATAGTGAAATGTAAAGTTGCATATCATCTGCATAGCTATGATAACTGATCGTGTGTTTGCTGATGATAAAGCCGAGCAGCAGCATGTGAATGAACGCTTGTCAGACTCCACACATAGTCCTGCTTCAGGTCAACAGTCATTCATTCAGCTGTTGTGCAAATATACACTGCTGTCATTAAATAAAGTACAACAATGCCTGATGTCCCTTTGCTACCTGCAGCGTCAAAGGTGATAAGATGTTTGTTATAAGTCTCTAAAAATTTGAACACGCTTATTTCTCCCTGTGTAGCACCCATCTCACCATGCTGTTGATCTGCTGGATAGCCAAGCCAAAGTTGGTAGCCTGGAAGCCTGTGTTGAGGTAGGACTGCAGCAGAGCTCGGTGGTCCACTCCCTGGTTGAAGTCATAGCCCTGGACCATTGGTGTATCCTCTGGTACAGAGTCAGTCTTCCTGTAGACATCCCCACTTATTGTGTGGATGTGGTGTGCCATTTTGTCTGAGAGAATGATATCGTACACCGTTTTAAAATAAATTAATCCCGGAAGTATAAAACATCTAGAGCACTTTGTTGCAAATGAGCTGTTTCCCCTCAAAGAAATATCTGAGTTAAGCAGCCTACAGAACAACACAGCACATGTATGAGGATAACAGATAAATGCAACTCAGAAAACCAGTAGCCAGACAGGAGGTGGCCAAGAATGTCTGTTTGGAAGATTAGTCCCACCCAGTCACTCTCGGTGCTCCTCACATGAAAACACACTATATATATATATAGACTGAAATACCTTGACAACTATCGCCATGAATTTTTTGTGCAGGTATTGATGTTCACCTGACTTTTCCATCAGGTCAAATTTTGAATTGGTCCGAAACTTTTATGACCAAATACCTGCAAAACTGACAACAGTCCCATAAGACTCATGTTGTACTTTGTGTACAGTGATAATCACCAATAGTATGGTAACATGTAAAACTAAGATGGTGAGTATGATAAACATTACACCTGCATTTAGCCCACATTTTTATTCAAATCATTTGGGGTTTTTTTTTAAGTTCATCTGTTATGTTCTTCACACTGGTTTCCACATGAGCCAAGTACTGATGTATTTCAGTCTCTCACTGAAATTATGCACCTGTACTACCTGGTACCTTCAGAGGGTGTGCCATCTGGTACAACAACATTATATACAGCCAAGTGCCCCAGAGTTATGTTGTAGTGCTTGGTACTTTTCCATATGCGTTCGGCCGCATGTTAAAGCCTGTCGGAAATGCAGTGCAAAGCAACAATCTGGTGTTCATATTTCTGAACATTCAGTCATTGTTGCATAAAGCGCATGTACCCTGGGAAACTGTCAACCTATGGCCCAAGGACACGAGAGTTTGTAGGCATTGCCGCTAAAATTCTTGCACTATTTATGAAAAATGAACCAGTTTGGTTACATGGGAGCTGTTAGTTTAGCTCTTACTACGTGCTCAAGAGGTGAATGTTTAAACCGCACCTGTGGTTTAGTCTAAACCAAGATGCTGTGTCCTGTACAAATCTGTAAGATTTTGATATAGGAATGACAACTGTAAGTGTTTTACAACTTAACTGTGACAAAATAATCTTTTTATTGGCACACATACTTTCTGGACAATTTCTCAAATTTAATTGGCCCTCTTGCTCAAAATGTTAAATTCTGTCAGTGTGAAATTGTAGAAGGAAAATGTATTGTATAATTGTACAGTAGATTGTACATTTGTGTTCAAAAATATACTCAAATTGTTGTGATAATCAACAATTTGGGATCGTACACTGTATGCTCTTCCAGGGTTTGTTGTAAATTTCTTCCTTGGCAGTTTTATGATCAACTGAACTGGAAATTCAGGAATCTGCAATCAGCAGTTCAGTGGAAACTGTGCTCAATATGACAGAAGTTAGTGGACATACAGTATAAATAAAGTTGATTGAGTTACGATGAAAAAAATAAATAAAGTTTCAGGTGATCACACACAATACAAACTTTTCAGCCGACACAAGGCTTAATAGAAAAAAAATTTATTTTCCCCTAGTCACAAAAATTAAATAAAAAGGGATACATCAGATAACATCCCACCTGCACCTCAGTTGACCAAAAAAAAAAAAAAGAAAAAAAAAGAAGGTACTACATCAAATTCAATTGCCAGCCTTGATATCAGATTGAAACAAAGTCATGAATTAGTTTTCCACATTCTTCCCTCAGGTATGTACCAAGCATTGACTCTCCTTCAGTCCAACCACAATATCAAATTTGACATTATCAAATGGTCCGCTATAAAACAACGAAAACAAATTATTCTTTAAATAAAAAGAATAAAAAGGGAAAAAAAACTTTTAAAGTCCAAAACAATTTGTGCACTGAGCACAATTTTAAAAATAACAAAACAAATAAAACTAAACCAAAATAAATAAATAAAAATAAAACTGTCACATGAGGAAAAAAAAAACAAAAAAAACCAAAAACCTGTGGACAACTTGCATTTAAATTTACTTCTGTATATAGCTTAGTGTATCACAACATAATGAGGAGTGGTAAAGCCTCAATTTATCACAAATTTTTGTTTTTCAATGAGTGGCCACTTCATATCAATGCTTGCATACATCGCTAACACTTGCTCCAAAAAAAAAAAAAAAAAAAAAATCACATTGGTTAAGGAAAAACCACCTCAATTCTTATTCTATAAAATACATAATCTATTGATGTGAGCTGATATTGAGGAAAAGGTTATACTCAGGAAGGAATAGCTTTTGGTGTTTCCCATTAGTGGCAGTCTTCATTTTAGGAGATTTGAGCACCCTGGCAATCAAACTGATGTAAACTGGCAGGCAAATGTTGATATTGCAAGCGGCCACATCAACTCATGACTCAACTCTGGCATGTCTCAAACACCCAAAACATAATTTTATTTTGGGGCTGGTGCAAAGTTACATCTAATGAGTACTTGTGTACACACCTTTATAGTAAAACACCAACAGGCAAACAGCCATACACACTTTCATTACAAGCGTCCACTATGGACAATGACTAAACGATTATGCTGGATTAAGACCACCACTCTCATATAAGCTAACCAGTGTCAGGGGAAAACTATTAGGACTCAGACTCAGTGTATTCCCAGGCATATCTTACACAGTATCGACGGGTGAATATATGGCAACAACAATCACTAGTTTGATCATAAGCTGGAGAAGTACCTTATTAGTCCAGCAGCGAGTTGCATTGCCATTGACAAAGCTCTTATAAGGTAGATCCCTCCAAACGGATCTGTTATAAAATGACTAAAAAAAGGCGCAAGACTCATTGAAAAGCATGCAATGTTCATGACAAGGAGAAGCCTTGATGGTTTAAGCAGCCATCATTTACCAAAAAGCTCTGATGAAAAAGACATCCTCAAAACACGGATATGGATTGACAGGCGCACTGGGACATGGATCCAAAATACTGTAAGATGTCTCCCCCTTCTCTTAAATCCTATCCAATCCACTTTAGAAGGAGCTACATTATAAAACTAACTATGTTAAGAGGCCTCAAGTCTTACCCTAGTCATTTTACCATTGCTTAACATTATCATCATTATGCTTACTTTAGCAAGCCATTAACAGTCCTAAAATCACTTATCAAAAAAACTATATCTCAAGATCAGTATATTACTGTATGTCTTACATTTGAAACCCTAAATTTCTTACAAAAAGAAAAAAGTGCATTTATATCAGTAAGAACCAATTAATTCTTGGTGATGTCTTATCGCTCTCATTAAGTCCGTTTTGTAAATACTCTAAAAACGAAGCAGCAGCAGCAAAAAGGATTCTCAACTTGCCTACAGTATTTGAACTCTTGTTGCAGTGAGTGATTCTCCAAACAATCAGACATGAGCCGATTCCTGTATTAATCTACCTATAGATGGTCTTCACACACACACACACGGCCTCCATTAAACTATAGGGACATCAATTAGACAATATGTATGAATGGGAGGACAAAGGAACCAAGCACTGACAGCTTTAAATTATGGCAGCCTCTCCATACTGACATGTTATGTAATAAATCAAGTGAGCAACAAGACAGACATTCACTCAAACATGCGTCACTTAAGAGGTGATCATATGTCATGCAATAACTTGGTACTGCGGTGGTAAAACCTTAGAGGACAGACCTACTGCATCTTTTTTTTGGCCTCAAATGAGGGGGGAAAAAAAAGAAACCTATGATTCAAGAGGAATTCAGCAACCACGGGAAAAGGAAATTAAATTCAGCTAAATGTACATGTGAAAAGAGAATAAGACCCATGTATATGCACATCAAATGGTTTTTGCAATTTTGCCGTAAAAGGTGCAAAAAAATTTGTGTACATTTCCTGCAGTTACATAGTAAAAGCGTCTCGTGTTTTTATTTGTTTAGCCTCGAGACTGTTTAAACACATCTACATGTGCGAGTCATTCTACGGACTATGTGCATTGTGGTATTTGGGACTGTGGCACCCTATGCTGGTTCAGAAAATTCCTTTTTATGTACCTATCTGACACCCCCTCCCCTCTGTCACCTATCTTTACAGAATAATCAAATCGAGGAGGGGACGTCAAAGCCAGCCCCTATTTTTGTCCTCGCCTACCTAGGATCCCTGCGGTGCTGTTGGCGAAAGTCACTTTTGAGTGTGTTGGATTTAGTGAGGCGTTTCATCCAAGAGGTATATGTATATCCCCAGTTTACCCTCCCACACCCACCACCCTCCTCCCACCCTCCCTCCCTCACGGAGACACACAGGGCGCGGGGGGAAAGGGGGCCATCCGCTGAGTGGAGGATCAAGGCCAGTCACATCCCTCCAGCTCTTGTTTCTCCCCACAATCTGGGCAGTGCAATGAGTTCCCCAGTAACCCTCCCCTACATTAACCTGGGGAAAAGACAAAGAATGAAAAGACATTAAAATCATATTAACAACTAGTAAAAGTAGAGCTGATATCAATGGGTCAAGGGTCAAGAGGATGCAGTGGTGTGAGTGGAAAGTGCGATTCTGGATCAGAAACTTAATTTGGGAACAAGAAGTATCACTGCTCATCAATGAGCTGGGAGTTTCATCATGTCCAGAAGGGGGCTGCTGAGATGCCTGCGGGACATACCTAACAGGTTTGTCCTGTGTGGACCAGGGGCTGGTTGGGTTAGACACCGTAGCAGGCTGACAGGCGCTCCTTCAATAGAGGAGGAAACTGCTCGGAGAACTGCTGCCAGTTCTCTTCCCCGACCTGATCCTTGAAGCCATGCAAGATCTTTGACAAAAAACAGAAACCCGTCATGGAGGCCAACTATCCTCTCTACATGAATATTTAAAACGGTAGATTTTACAATGAATTTGATGCGTAGTTGCTGACTTGAAGAATTACACATTTATTTTCACACGAGACAACAAAGCAAATAACTGTTTGCTAAACCCTCGCCCCCTCAATTACTGTTGCTAAACCCGTCAAGCATTCCACTCATGAGCAGCACACCTGCAGTTGACAGTGATAACAGAGGTGCAAACTTTGTAGGAATTTTTCAAATGACGGGTCGTTGTTTTCAGACAGTGCAAAACAACAAGATTCTCATTTCTGGTAGGTGACTGTCAAACAGATTTCATGAGCTGGAGGTTAGCCAGCTAATTAAGCTAATGTTAACTGAATGAGTTGATTGAAAATGCCGTCTCTGACTAATGTGCTTGGAGGCTATAACGTTATCAAGGGTAATGATGGCTGAAAGGCAGAAAGCACAACAGAGCTGCTAACTTTATGCTAAATTCTGATAGCAGTAACAACCAGCTTCCACACAGTGGACTAGTTGTGAACAGTTGTGTTTTTTATAGGTAACCTGTAAGTTTAAAAACTAAAAGTAGCCAATGGTGTGCTCCTTGACATTGGAAGAGACATACAGTTACCACTGTAGCTAGGTGGCAAGTTATTTAGCTGGATATGCTGACAACTAAAACTTACATTACACATAAGAGCAGATAGACATAATGTTTAATCGACTCCTTAGCTCCCCTCCCCCTTGTGTTTTGGTGTGCAAAGGCTTAAAAAAAAAAAGAAAGTATTGCAAGTATTGCTCCAAGTAAAATCTGGTGCTTACAGCTCTGGCATGTGGAGCAATGCAAAACTTGACAGACCTGTAGTGCCTAGTTATGCTTCCCAAGCTATGATTGGACGATCGTGATTCAGGGGAGGGGCTTAGCAAACAATCAATTCTCAAAATCTCCTGGACACCTTGGTCGTTGAGCAACTTAAATGAGTTATGTCGAATTACCACTTATGTGGTATTGTATTGGAAAATTTCCCAGTTTTGCGTTCAGGAACAACTGCATTCCTCCCCAAACAGAAAGCTCTACCACATTTCTCAGAGTCAAAAAGCATCCACACCAAGTAATCAGATTTCGAATGTCTGATAAGTGATCATCACAGAGTGTGGTGAGCCAGTGCTATACTTGGGGAGGAACAGTTTAATGACGACTCTAGTCACCTGAAATAAGGAAATCCGTCGGATAAATGTGTTATCAGTGATATTCCTTTTGATGAGGCACTCACCTTATAAAACATATCTCTCAGGTCATCCTTGGGGTTGACCCAGGAGGCCACAGCATCACAGAAGAAAATGAAGTCCTGGACAGAGAGAACTTATTACTTCACTACACAGTGAGGTAGAGCTCCCCCAGCTCTTTAAACCCTTATAGTTTAAACAGCTTTAAAACATATCACCTCACCTGCACCACTCCCGCAGGGTTGACGCCGATCATCACACAGATTCCCCTGAAGGCTGAATCCTTCTCCTCATTATCTCTGATGTTCCTTAGCGATGTGCACCTGAGCAGACAGAGACAAAATGGTAAAATATTCATTCATCAATTCAGCTGCGGCAGGTTTCCCCTTGTATTTATGACAAGCCTAAATTAATTTTCCTCCTCACTTACTTTCACAAGTTACATTTCACAAATGTAATATATTTATTTGATTTATTTATATTTAATTGAAAATAGTGCTAAGATAACACATCAACAAGTGTTGAAACTGAAAAATCTTTGTTTAATGAAAAATATATGCTCATTTTAAATTTGATGCCAGGAACATGTTCCAAAAAAGTTGGGACAGAGACAACAAAACAAAGTGAAAAGTTGTGGGAAAAAAAACACCTGGAAGGACACCTGGATCTCCAGATGGAATGTGGAATTGGGGTTGTATTTGCAAGGAATATCTCCTGTTCTCTAAATTGAAGTTTTTTTCCTACAAGAAGGAGGGCTTCTGGAATTTGGACCAGAGCATAAAAGAGAAGGAACATGTGTTTTATGATAATCAATAAGCTGGGTATTTCATGATAATGCTCACACGAGACTCACCAGGGTCTAATGAATTGCTGCAGCTGAGGTGCCACTTCCTGGGGACAGACATAACCCAGTCTGCCAATCGTAATAGCTGCACACAGAGAGACAAAACAATTCACCTCAACTCTTGAACGTGACCATGGAAGGCTTCCCAATGTTTAAAACATGTGTGTACCTGTGTTTTCCAGCAGAGTCTTGGGTGTGTTGGGTCTGTTGATGATCTCCACCAGGTGTGGCAGAACCATGCCCACATAAGGCTGCATCTCTGCACCTACAGACACACAGTAGAGAGGGAACACACCATCAATTGCCTGAGGAAAATGGGCCACCTGCAGTGTGGATGTGTCATGGTGACATCTGTCACAATGTTCCAATTTTCAATTTGATGCCAATCGGGCATGAGCCACGGCCTGCCGCCCACTTTAAACCAGTAAGAGGAGCACAGACAAAACCTCAGTACAGAAAACGCATGTGCAATAACCAAAATTGTTTAAAATATGGCAGATCCTTAACTTGTTTGGCAATACTAAGAAACTAACTGAAAAGTTTTAGGTTCTATTTTTTAAGATTAATAATTTGATCCATTAAGGTCTTCAATTAAAAAAAAAAAATTCAAACAATTACAGAAAATGTTCCAATGACTTTACTGTTTATTTGTAGGAAAATAATGTTGAGAACGCCTCATAGCATTTACTATGAAACATGAATTTCAAACTACGACAGTATCAATGTGCATTTGCACACTGATACACACTTAACCGGCCCATAAAGACAAAAAGTTCACATACTCATGTCTTGCAGTTAATTTGGGATTGTTAAATTCAACACATTATTTATTTTATGCGCAATTTATTTCCCGCTAAAATCTACCAAAAACCTTGTGCAAATCCTTTGCAAATAAATACAAAAAAATGTTGCTGCAATAAACCACTTTTTAAGAAATCCTTCAAATAACTTTCTCTCGGTCGGGGGTAGGTAGGGCAAGAAGGAGGCAGGGCTCAACATCTCTGAAAGAAAAAGCTCATTTGATTTTGCAGTCTTTGTTCTAAAAGATACGCTCACCAGGACAATCCCTTGTTTGCTGCTTGACACTTGTGCCTGTAAGGAGACCACACAGAGTGTCACTGACTGCTGACTGGATCATGCACAACGGCTTGCCAGGCATGCATGCACGGATGCACGCGCACACACACACACGGTTTTTCACACTATGTGCAAGCATAATGAGGTTGGTTTTTGGCACTACACCATTTCATGACCAGTGTTACGACAGACAAAAGGGGAGTAGCACACTGCATGACCCACTTTCACAATCAGGCAAAGGTTGCCAAAATCCGGTGTGCATACAATCGTCTGAAAAAGATTTTTACATGTCTAAACAGCTAGAGACAACTGTCTGGCCCAGAGTGAACTGTGGAAAAAAATCTCCTGCCAAGTTCCAAGAAACACAATTAACAGCAAAGGGAAAAACAAAGGCAGTGTGGTTTGCACAGACCTGCAGATCAAGTCATGGTAATTTCTAGCGAATGCTCACGAATCAGAATTTGCCTCAAGTGGCTTTACAATCACACAGCATACATCAAAAAATCCCCAAAAACAGGGGAAAGGGGGGGCAAAAAGGAAGAAACTTCAGGAAAAGCAAAACAAAAGGGATTCTTCTCCCAGGACGGACTGACATGCAATGGATGCAAGCACTCAATTGTGCCACCTAAAGCAACAGAGGGTGTGTGATATATCTGGATCAGAAAATTTTAGGAACATAATGTATCATTTTGTGTCAATGAGCTGGGTGTTTCATCATTTCCAGATATTGGGGCACTTGTTTCAGTGAACGCAACCTTTGTTTGAAACAAAAATACAAACCAACTCACCCATTTGCATGGAGATCTCTCCAATGGCCCAGGTGGCATTGTTACACACCGAGATAAACTCTGGGTTCAGGTTGAGCCCCAGGATGGGCATGAACTCAGCTGGGGGGAGGACATGGAGAAACACTGGTTACAATACAAACAGTGACATCTAATCACACACACAAACATGTCTTTACAACCTCCTATCTGTGACAGTCCAACATCAAAGACATTGAACAATCTATGGCTACAACAGGTATCAATATCAGTCAAAGCTGATTGCTCCCTGTGCAGAGTTACTCAGCCCTCTGATAAAGTACACTCACCAATGCAGGGCTTAACATGGAGGAAACACGCCTTGGTTAGATCGCCCAGCAGAGCGAAGGAGCTTTGCCTCACTTCAGGCATAGTATCCTGAAAAAAAAAAAAACACACCTTAGTGTTATACTTGTACAGTAAATACAGTTTGTCACATACATACAAATATGTAAAGAAAGTACAAAACGCACTCCCTCATACCTGCATGCACTGGAAAAGCAGGGTCATGATGTTAGAGCGGGCAACTAGCTGTTCCACATGACCCCCCAAACCCTCAGCCAGGCCGCTCAGCAGATCCAAGGCCACTATCATAAAATCCTTGTCAGGTGCCTCATACTGGTCTGGATGCTGGTTGTACATCTTTAGACAGGACAAACAAGTGTCAAAATATTTTCTTTACCTCTAAAGAAGGACCATTAAATGTACAACATATTTATTATGTGTATGTATGTATGTATGCGTGTGTGTGTGTGTGTGTTTGCATTCTCACCATAGCCTGAGCTAGTGTCTTCTGGACTAGTGTGACACAGCGCTGATAAACAGGCTCACAGTAAGGCAGGAACCCACTCTGCAAGGCTGTGGCTACTGATGACAGACACTGGAACAAACGAAAAGATGACTTGTAGAAACACAGTTTACAGTTTGTTGGATGTCTGCCCAATAAAAAACATAAAAGCAGTCAAACCACAAATAATGGCCAAAGGAACAGTAAAAACTGGTTTGCACAAGGGTTAGGTGAGCCGCGATGGTGTTAACCAATAGCGAAGCCTGTTAGAGGACTATGTACAAACGCATGTAAACGTGAATGTGCGCACTCAATTGTGCCACCTAGAGCAGCATGAGGTGAGTGATATCTGGATCAGAAAATATTAGGAACAAAATGTATCATTTTGTGTCAATGAGCTGGGTGTTTCATCATATCCAGATACTGGGCACTTGTTTTCAGTAAACGCAACCATTTACAAGTGGTGTGAACATGTAGTGTTTCAGCAAAATGTAACTTCTCACCTCTAGTAGTGGGAAGAGATCCTTATCTTCATCCTTCAGCTCGTTCCACTTGGCAATAAGGGGGGGCATCAACTTCTGTATGTACTCCTGAGAAACAATATAAATTCATATGATCAGGGTTTCCCCTCGCTTTGTAAACACAAAACAAAGTTCTATCTGTTCAATAGGAAGCTAGATCCAGCAGCCAGTTAGCTTAGCATAAAGACTGGCAACAAGGGGAAACGGCTAGTTTGTACAATAACAAAAAAGAATCTCCACGTCTCAAATTCACTCTTCCAACTCTCAGCAAGAAAGCAGATTACCAACGAAAAACATAGGTCTAAATTTCACAGTCACTTACAGGCTGATTGAGGTGGTGACCCACTGAGTCTGCCAGAGTTCCTATGGCATCATAGAGAATGAGCAGATTCTTGTGCTGGTACTTCCCAAAGGCAAACACCAGAGTGTCCAGGATAAAGCTCAAATAGGGCACCAGCTCTGTGCACGCCTCCTCCTCCAGGGTGGCAAATGCACTAGGAAGAAAAAAAAAAAGATGGAGTACATCAGGACGCGTATAGTTCTGACATTCAAGGAATGATACATGCACGATGTGGATCAGAAACAATATGGGAACAAAGTGTATCATTGCTAATCAATGAGCTGGGATTTTCATCATATCCACACATGATGGAGAGGAGAAGTGTAAAGCTGCTCACCTGCATGCAGCCTCCTGCACCTTCTTGTTGCCGTCCAAGATGCGTTTAAGAAGCTCCGTCATAAGGGGTTTGAGGTAGGAGTCAGGGGGCTGGGAGACCACCCAATGTGCATAGCGACTCAGGGTCCAGCAGGCAATGGAGCGCACCAGGGCCTTTTTGTCACACAGACACTGGATAAGATGGGGGATCAGCTCTGGCAGGTAGGGCACCATGCCCTGCATGCAGCCTGAGGCATAGAGAGAGGAGCCAATAAGAACATTACATGGGGAATTGATAAGTGAAAAAGTAGTATGTGTTCCTTGTCTCTCCAGCTGTCACTATCCAATAAAGAAGGTGGGAATTGAGAGAAATATCCCACTGTTGTACAACAGCGTAGCACAGAGCCGTGCAAATCTGGATCAGAAAATATAGGAACTATGGGTATCATTGTAAATCAATGAGCTGGGTGTTTCATCATTTCCAGATGCAAAGTGGACTTAGCAGTCCAGTTAATTCTGAGCAAAGTGAATATGAACGTGGTCTAAATGTTCTCCCACATCTAATAACATAGACATACAGGAGGCCCACAGCTGATTCAGTGGCTGTCCAACACTTAGCTGAGTGATGCTATGCATGTGTGCTGAGCATACAATGCAATACAATATCAGCGACTGGAAAAACTACAAAAAAGGCGCTAGTATACATGATGAGCACTGCTGGTCAGATGGCTGAGTGAACGTCTGTAGATAAGCTTTAGAAAAACTAACATTTGCTAAATTTAAACCAATCAGGCTATGCTAGATTTTTAAGTGGGTCAGTGGAATATGTGGTGGTCACTCCAGATGACTCATTATAGCCTCTCAGCAGTGTCTAGCAACAGCAGCTGTGCTGAGCCTCTGGCTTCATCCTAGTCTGCTTATTCCTAGTGACGTTTCAGTAACAAGGATTAGTTACAGCTCACTTGTAGCATTTCCAATAACTGCAGTTTCTGTAAGAACTCTTGTCCCATCAGTCTTACCCTCAGCTATTGCCCCCAACACCAGGATGCCAGACTCCTTGATGACCCAGTCGGGGTGGAAGAGCAGGCCTTTCAGGAGCGGCAGGAGGTGGGGCAGCAGCTCGTCACGGAACACGTTGGCCAGCACATCCAGTGCTGCAGCCGAACATTTTCCTACATCAACAAAGAAAGGCCCAATTAGATCTCTTAAATCCCTCCACCTGCTGGTCATTTGTTTTACAGGTGACCTGACAGCAGAAGGTGTTTTTCTTAAAACTACTTCTGTCATCAAAGTTTCCCAAACAAAGTTAGTCTAGTGTTTTTGTAAGAGTTTTAAACCGATGCTACATTTTAGGAGTTTAATAAAGACAAATCTGTTATACCAACATTCTACTTTTATTCAAATGAATTTGCAAGCTGCAGAGACAGGCCTGAAATATGATATGCAAAGGACACGAGGTGGATTTAGACAAAAAGCCTGACAAAATGTACAATAGCCTGCAAAGTCACCAGAATGCCCATTTACACATTTTGGCAAGACCCTGAAACTGCATTTGTAAATCACTTACGCAGGTTCCAGTCAGACAGAGTGTCATCATCATCGTCGTCATCTTCTTCGATGTCCTCGCCCTCCTCGCCCTCCCCGCCTTCATGCTGCAAGGTGACAGTGCGCGACTTGTGGAAACGGGGCTTGATGTCCTGATCACTATCTGGAACTGCCTCGTCCTCCTCAACATCACCCTGGACAGACACACACATTTTACTTAAGCTGCATCATCATATGTATTTTTTATAAAGGCACGTTTCTAGAGATATTGTAAAACAGACCAAAGAGAGAGCTCACCTTTAATAGTATGATGTCTATCTCTGAATACTTCATCCCATTTACCAAGATAGGTATCAGTCTATATTAAGGGGGAAAGAAGGAGGAGACTTGCTAGGTGAAACAGTCAACAAATCTGATGTACAAGTTGATAAGGAGTCATTTCTGTATTAAATCAATGAACTGGGTAGAGTGAAGACATAACAAATGTTTAACTTTTATTGTGAAAACTGATTCACAGTGTAGAAAAAAAACAGGCATATATATTGACAAAGGCTGATGCTGATAATTTATGTCATTTTGCATTATCAACACAGAACACACATTATACAATTATACATTATTCAATTAAGATGCTACTCACTGCACCAGGTGTCCAGACAGCATCTCCTTACAGATGGGTTGCTCCGCTAAAGTCAGCCAAAACTCACAGGCCTCCAGAGCCACGTTCTCATCAGGGTCCTGGGTTCTCTGCAGCATGTACTGTAGGAGAGGGGGAAAAAATGTGTTTGAGACTGAAGTGTGAGCTGACACAGTAACAAAAAATGGAGAGAGAGGGAAAAAAACACCACTATTGTGCAACAGTGTTGCAAAGAGCCAAATCTGGATCAGAAAATATAGGAACTATGGGTATCATTGTAAATCAATGAGCTGGGTGTTTCATCATTTCCAGATGCAAGATGGACTCAAATGTCCACTGAATTGTGAGTGATATACGAACATGGTCTAAATGTTTTCTCACATACAGGAGGCCCACAGCTGATTGAGCCATTGCCCGACAGTTACCTGGATGATGCTGTGCATGTGGGGGATGAGGCGGTCAATGCGGACCTCCAGTAACATGACCAGGGCTCGGCACACATTCTTTCGAACCTCAGAGTCCTCATCTGCTGCCAGCGCAAACAGGCTCTAGTAGGGGAGAGGAGAAATAAGAAAGAAATGATTTGTAAGAGAGGTTAAAAAAACAGGATTGGGACAAATAAGAAAATGAGCTGACAGAGTCCAATTTAAAAACATGAGAATGACAACTTTCTCTGGTCTGCTATTCAAACACAAAGCTCACCTCTATGAAGGTGTCAATGTTGTCCATTAGAGCCTGGGCTCTGCCAATGATGAACTGATTCACACAGGCTATGGCATGGGATCTGCAGGGATGACAGAAGGTGGATTTGTGTTAAAAAAAAAAAATAAGCATGTGATTTGGATCTATACAGGGGGAAACTGAGTGTGACAAGTTAATATCTGGATCAGACAGTATGAATACCAACACCTTCACAGTCAGTCAGATGTTATTATGCATCACGTCCAGGTGCTAATGACAGACAACAATCAGAAATGAGTCACTTTCTCTCCTGTACCTAATCTTGGGGCTGCAGTGCTTGAAGAACTGAAGGAATTTAGGAATCATAATGTTGAGGGGTCTGTTCAGAGCATCACTGTCCAGCAGCTCCGACGAGTCCTCACAGATCTTCTGCAGTGCTCCAAACGAGCCCTGAGACACGGACATACACAGAGAGGCTGTCAAATCAAAACGCAAACATACAGGGACACAGAGAAGAGAATGAGACTGCATCAGAAATACAACTAAAGCAAAAGTACTGAATGTACGGCGCAGACTTCGCTTTTCAGCTGAATATTTGGAGAAATGATTTTACTGTCAAATGCAAAACCTCTTGGTCTATAGATCTTTGTCATGATGGATATTTCTTATGTCAAAAATTTAAATTTTATTTGTCATAACTATTAGTTAAAAAATAGATTGTGCTATGCCCTTTTACATTAATATTATAAAAACATTATTATTCGGAGTTTTGCTTTTTCTTTCTGCACACCCCTTGTGCACCCACACAGGCGTTTTCAGGAGGAATGAACAAACTATGCATGACTGACATCTCCCGCATTCTCCTGTTAGCTTTGCCGCACCTGCCGGGGTGGGACAAATTAAACCTTTATCATTTTCATCTGTACTTGAAGTTTGGAGACCTCGTGTTATTCTCAGCATAATTATGTCCACGTTCACACCTGTGTAGGTGTGTAGGGCTTTAAAGAAAAGTGACAGCCTTGCTTTTTGTAGCATTAAAGGAAAAAAAGAACAAGGATAGAGCAGGGTAAGTGCAGACCTCGCAGGTGTTGTAGTCCTCTGAGTTGAGCAAATTGCAGAGCTGGGGCAGCAGCTCAGGCCATGTTTGTAGCTCTCCCTTGGAGGCGATAGTAGTGATCAGGATGCCTAGAGGACCAAAAGCGATAACACACTTCAGATAGTGATTTATAATTAACAGGACCATAAGCGGTGGCGTTTGCAGCAGCTCTGGATCAGACAGTATGAATACAAATACCTTCACTGGCACTCAGGTGACTTTATGCATCATCTCCAAAAGGTAACAGACAGTGGCCACACGTTGATACAACCCCTACAAAACACACAAACTCACCAATTGTTGCACGGATAAGCGGTGAGGGGTCGCCAATGTTGTTGAGACATTCCTGCTTGATGAAGTCGGCAACAGCTTGGGGAAAGTTCTGGTAGTGGGCCTTAACATTGTTCTTCAGTATCAGACCACTCAGAGAGCGAGTCGGCTCATCTGAGTAGATAAAGTGAAAAGAAGGTACAAAAAGGTTTAGGGACAAACAACGAATAAACAAGTAATGTTAGTGTGGATTTTAATTTTTAAAACACTATTCAAATGTGTCCTGACAACCAGTATAGATGCTCCAATCCAACCCTTTCCTGCCCAGACACAAATTCTACCTAAACTCAGTATTGGGAAATACCAAAGGATCAAATGTATAGCAGTGCTTTTGTTCATCAATTTAAAATCTGTATGGCTCCCTGTGTGGAACTGATCATGGGATCATTCTTAAATAAAGCAATGTCAGCCTGTAACTATACATCACTCCATGACTATAAACAAAGATATTGATTCCTCATATATTTTATGATGTTGTTCTGGACAGTTTATAAAGTAGCACTGTCACAATCTTGTAACAGAGGGGTAAAGTACACATGACAATATTGTTTTGCTTATCTCAATTCTTCATCGTTACTCACCTTCAGTTTTGAGTCGTGTGAGGACAAAGATGAGATAGTTGTTGAAGTCAGGGAACTGGTTGAGTTGTTCAAGTTTCTAGCATGGCAGTCAAGGACCATTTCACTTGGAGCTTCCAAATTGAGCAACTGACCCTTGATCTGTAGGCTAAGTAATCTGCTTGACAATTGTACAGTGGTCAAAAAAATAAAGAATGACATGTCCCTCTATGTGGAATCACCTGTGTTTTCCACATACAATATTTTGAGTGAGGCACCCAAATAGATTTTCCATTAATCAAAAATATGTTTAATGATTATTAGTAATTAATAATTATGTGCATATATACAGTTAAAGGTGTGAAAAGATTTAAAAGTCTGCAATAAATATGCATTTGTGTGCAATTTTCTACTTGGGGGAGATATACTTCCCCAGCCTTGCAGCTGACTCAAGTGTCAGATATCGAAGCTTGCTACTGGCACTTGAACAACTGCACAACCCCTCCACTCTGGGAAACTACAGGAAAATCCCCAACTTTGAAACTTGATAACAGGGCAGTAGTACCAATAAAGTTCTACAGGTTAGAATTCATTTGCATTCTGTACTTGCATACAATCATGCATGTTGTTAGAGAGGCACAATTAAAATTAAAATTATAAATATATATATATATATATATCATTTTCTAGCTTTACTATGCACACCCTCCACTTCCACTGCAGCAGGATACTTGTTGGACAGCTCTCTGTGTGACTGTGTTGGGTGACTGTGAGTCTTTGAGCAGTTGGAGGACCTGCTGAAGTCCCTGCTCATCTGGCTGCCACTCCATCCTGAAACACACACACAAAATGAATCAACATAATGTGTTTTCCAGTGTATTCTTAGAATTTGCATTGATTAACATGTAGAACTAAGGACAAATGAGCAAGAAAGTGGCCTCTGGATCAGACAGTATGAATACAAACACCATCACTAGAAGTCAGATGTTTCTAATGCATCATCTCCAAAGTCCACATGTATAATATATGCTTAAGAAAAGACACAATTTACGTACAGAGGACAATATGAGCTGAATTGAGTGCAGTAAAATCTACATTATGAAGATTTCTAATGCAAATGACAAAACCTTTTAACTAACCTTTTTTACTTCTATACCACTAGACTTTACACCAAAGTATTGCTTTAAAGCATGCTTTGTATGATAGGATGTTAGGTAAAGTCTAAAATATCTTTGGTAAACATAATTTGATGATCCTACAGTGAGTCTTTTTTAGACCAGTCACTGCACTATACTACTAAAAGGGCTCCTGCTTAATAATCTCTAACATTTGCAGACACCACTTCCTGTTATTTTATTATCTAATAGTTGAGGAGGAAGAAAGGGAATTAGCCAAAGGCTACATATAGGAAGTTGACGGTGCACATGGTGCAGGCTCAAGGTGGACAGGGGGCCCACAAGAGTTGAGGGGTAATTTGAGGGGCAGATAAACACCCAGCAGCGGAATCACAACATCCCAACACCTACAATTGTAATTGGAAATCGGCTTGCTGCACAAAAACGAGGACATTAGACAACACGACCAGCTAAAATCTCTGTGACCCGGCTTAACCGCTCCAAGTTAATCCTACCCCCACCCCCACGCCACCCGGTCCGCCTCACAGAAATGCTGTGTGTCTCGGGATTTCTCGGTCAAAAACAACACCGTTTTTACAGCGTGTTGGCCTGAGACCGGAGATTTAAGTAACCGGAAGGGTCGTATTCATCCGTGGTTGGTCGCAGTGTGAGAAAAGTTGTCAGGGAACAAGTTAGCCATGTAGCGGGGCCGCCTTTCCCGGCTCCAAGCTAGCAGTCCGGCTGCTTTACCATAACTGGTTACATTTCACTACACTGGTTAGTTTACTTCCATAACAACGTTAATTATCGATTAACTTATCGGCTAGTTATGCACCATTTGAAATCTATATCTACAGTCAACCTGATGCTACCTAAAGTTGCCCTTCTTGCTCAGGCCTGCTCGGCAGGGCAGAGCAGGTTGGGTGGTCGCAATGTGCCCGGCATTAAAATAGTCAAATACCGCCATCTGCGATCCAAAGCTAGGCCTGTACCGACTCATTCTCTTAGAAAAGGCTAACATCCGAATGGATATAAGAAGCGTCGCTGTTATCACAAAGCTAGTAGCCAATATTGGGTACAAACTTGGTGAACACGTTTTGCAAGCTGGCGTTAGCCGCTAAGCCCTCAGCTCGGAGCAGTGTTTGACTGACAAGGCTAATGCTAACGGCTAATGCTACATAACGGACACTTGCTTTCATATTCGCCTTTTCAGAAGACCTTACCCGATAAGGCGATCTGATCGATGTGATATGGTGTCTAAAACGTTTGTCAAAGTACACACGTACCAATACTATACGTACAATATTGACTTGAAAGTTGAATTATCAGTACTAGGCCGCTCTTCTCCCGTGCTTCGTAGCGGTTCTTCTTGTTCAAATGAGCACGCCGACTGAAATTGACCTATGGCGGCTTCCGTTCAGTACACATTTCGCTAACTACGCGAGATTACAGGAACCCCGTTGCTTTTTTTCTCGTCACACTTTTAAGTTATTGGTTTACTATTAACTACATACAATAAAAATGGGAATGCAAAAAAAACCCCAAATGAATAAGAATGGTAAGGATGTATGTGGGTGGGTTTTCATTGTTTTCTGATCATACGCAAAGTACATTATTATTTTTATTTAAATTAAAGAAAATGAAACGTTTCCCAAAAAATAATAAAATCAATTCTAAAAGTTCATTTTTTATTTTTGTGGAAATTGCTTATTAGATTAGAAGGTGTGATCATTATTAATGGGTGTTTGCAGATGTAAGCAGATTTGTAAGAGTTTATCTTCATCATTAAGTATCTTCACTGACACTGTTGTGTTGTTCTGAATGTGTAACATGCTGTAGGATAAGGCAATATTTGTAATGTATTGTGACTTTATGTGTTTTATTCTTAGGTGTAACACTTAAATATTATGACTGTGTGATGGCTGTTCTGAGACCTGTGCTGTTACACACTGTACCATATCCCACCAGAATGGCTGTGTTGTCATTTAAGTGAAGTGAATTGAATAAATTAAATCTGCAGCCAGACTCTTATTAAAAATGTTTATTCAGTCACGTATCTCATACGTAGGAGTTGTCCGTATCTCAAATACATGTACGTTTACATTCAGTGGCTTCAAAATAGCAGGAGTTCTTCCTGCTTTGTAGTTTTTAGGGACATTTCTGATTTACAGATATACACATTCAAAAGCTTATCTGGGAGTTAATCTATACAAACTATATGCTTCAGTCAACAGTCAACAGAGTATTTTGTTTCCTCGGATGAATATGAGCAGATACTGTCACTGTCAGTTGCAAATAATCCTTGGGTACAGGATAAAAAAAAAAAAAGTTAACGGGAGCGGGAACCAACCAATAGGACAAAAAAAAACATAGGACAGGCGCCGCCATTTTGTAGTTTTCTTTCAATAAGCCTACACTGTAACGCAAGTCAAAAGAACTACACGGCCGAGAAGCCAACAGTGCTTCCGGCCACTGCTTTCCGCCGGAATTCAAAGAACACCAATGGAGGGAGCAAACACCTGTGGTAAAAATTGTTTTGCAACGCAAAGTCAGAAAAAAACTCTCTACGGTCAGGAGTATGAGGAGGTCAACACCACCTTGGCAGCACTCACAGAAACAGCAGGGACAGAGAGTGAGAGGCCATGTGGAGAAAGAGGGTGAATAACACTAGCATCAACAGAGCACTCGCAGAGCAATTCTAAATGTTAACTAATTAGTTTCTGGGCAGTGTTTTCTTGCAAATGGACAAATATTCAAATGTGTTGAAGAGTGGGGAAAGTAGACTGATATGGCAGTTGTATTTTTATTTAATATTTGCATCACATGCACTTTTTTTCTTTTTCCAAAGCTCAGGTACAGTATGTGAATTGTGAAGGTAATGCCTTTATGCACTTTTGTTCGTTGAGGACAGTTCTCTTGCTTGGTGCAGTTTTTTTTTGTTTGTTTAACCATTTTAAAACATAAAAGTAATGTCACTGTTTAAAGGAAACAATTGCTCAATAAATTAGTAAAATGCAACTTTATATGTTATGTTTGGGTTTATTCAACTAAGGTGCGGTGTGACCCATGTACTGTTTTCTTGTTTTGTTGTTTTTTTTATACTGTAACTGACCTCCAAAAGAGCTAGAAACAGGGACTTAGCAGCTGGTCCTCCATAGAAAAACTATAGGGACCACAGGCCATGTATTATTTATGTTTTGTGCCCTTTCGTGAAGTTTTTTTGTTTGGATTAAGGCAATAAATGCCTCCCTATATTACCCCAGATGAACTGTTCCTGTTGCCATATCTTTTGAAATAAAACTGCAGAACACAAAGTAATCTTAAAAAGAATGGGGAGAAGATCAAATCAAATTCAATGTATTGCCTGAAGAATAAATGAAGAAAAAAAATGGGAGCGGCACAGGAGCGGGAGTCATTCTGAATGGGAGTGGGAGTCATTTTACCAGGAGTGGAATGGGACAGGAATTTTTTTTTACTCTGGCCGGGATTGGGATGGGACAAGATTTTTTTCTGTGTGAATTTTTTTCTGAGTGAAAATCCACTCCTGTGTCACCCTCTAATTGGAACACTAGTCTGTATCAATGTGTGGACTATAAAGAAATTACAATCCACTGTAAGTTGTCAGTTTGTCCGTGCATTTGTGTTATATTCTCAGAACAAGACTCAACATAAGACAAAAATAGGGGAGTGCACCTGAGTTGTAACGGAAATAGGAAAAGTGAATGCCATATGGTGAAACAAACAATAATCAAATGTAACCAAAACAAATAACAAAATAAACAAATGCAAAGAGTGGAACACAGGGTAAAAAGAGGGACAGGCTGACTGTCATTTGCCTTAGTAGACAATTTTCTCCAATGACCTTAGTCTAATCTCCAGGGTCCTGCAGAGAGAAGCTACAGAAGCCTTCAGAGGCTCATCATCTGAAATATTTCTGCACATTAAAAAAAATTACAACAATTATCTGAGAATGTCCATGAGTCAACATGGAGACATCATAAAACCCCCAGTATTTCCAAAGCAGAGGGCATGAAGTGCTTTTCGTAACCTGTCGTGCCCTGTTCTTCTTCTGATGAGCTCCAACAATCCTTCCTATCCTCCTCCTCCTCCCTGTCCCTCTCCTCATCCGAGTCAACCATTTTACTGTACGCCTCTCTTCCATATTTGTGATCTGTCCTAGGACACTCCTCTGTGACAGCATCCACTCTCTGATCATCCTGGCAGTCAAACTGTGAGCTCTCTTCTCCGACCACTGGCCTAGTTAATCCATCAGCAGCTGAGGTTTTCTCCAGGGCCAACTTCGAAACCCAAGGCTGGATTTCCACAACCTCCAACAGGGAGATCTTAGGATGTGGTTCATAGATGGGAAGGCAGATCCAAGCCATGGGGTCATTAATCTAAAGGGGATCACACACACTCAGTTTTTTGCATTTTGATAATACACAGTAACAAACTAGGACAGAACTACTACTACAGAGCATACAGTTGTAAACAGGATAGGCAGTTACTTGTGGAACTGCAAATTAATGCCACTAATCAGGATAAACAATCAGTGTAAACCCTGTTGTGACATAAGGCCGCAGTTCACAGAAGACAAAGAAGTCCCATCATTTGGTCAGTCTCTCACCTGGTGCTCCATCTCTTTGAGAATGCGGCTATTGCGAGGATCTGGCACTTTGTCACAGTAACACGGAGACACCAGTGGACATGCTTTGTTTCCTCCTCGACAAGAACTGGCAGAAACAAAAGAATAAAAAGCATAAGAAACCATCACAATCTTGAAGATCAATAAAGAAATGTGTACTTATTCTTAGCTTTAATGTTAACATCAACATTTTATGAGACAACAAATTGGTGGGTTTTTTTTTTAATATCCCGTATTACTCTATGCACATACTTTTAGCACCCCAGTACTGAATAATCTTTTTTTTTTTTTTTGCTGTGACAGTTTATTTCTGGTGTTATTAAAGATTAGTTGAGAATCAATAACACCAAATTATTTACAGACAAAAAGGAAAACACTAGTAATGTACCATTCCAACAGATTAGACAGACAGAGGAGAATAGAGCTTCAGAAATACAACATAAGTTAAAGACGAGTTGTTTAAGACAAATATCTCACCTGACGAAAACAAGAAGAATGCACACTACAACCGCACACATTCCTAACAGGACTGGGGTGTATGCTGAAAGAGAGAGAAATGGGATCAGAGAGATTAATGAATTTATCTCAGTTTCACTTACAGCTCATTGCACTGAACAAGAAAAGAATTAAGATGTCACACAATACCAAAATATTCATGGTGCTTTGTTTTGAACCTCATGGTGATATTTTCTCCAGGCCCAGCTGCAGTAACGGCTCTTATCCACACCTCATAGTCCTGTCCTGGACTGAGATCCGGCAACTGAAAAGTCTTATTTTCGTGCTGTGGGGACGCACTCACATTGTACACTAGGAGAGACAATGTGTGGAGAGAGGTTACACAACCTTTACATAAACTGTAGTATTACTTTTGCCTGCTAAATACTGGAAAAAAAAACAGAAATATTATTTCTTAAATTCACAGCATATACCATATTTCATGGCAGTCCATCCACGAGTTGAGACATTTCACTCAAAGCCACAAATCTGAACCTAATGTTGGATCACCAAAGTCATTAGGATACATCTTCTGGGAACCATGAATGTCTGGGCCAAATTTAGTGCCAATCCATGTTGAGATATTTCACAGGATAAATGAAAATGTTGACCTACTAGTGCTGTTCTAAAGAAAAGGAAACAGGATCATCAAAGTCAGTTGGATTTATCCTCTGGAAACTACAAATGTCTGTACAATATTTCTTGGCAATCCATCTGCTAGTTGTTGAGAAGCATTAAAGTGGTGGACCAACCAATATTTCCTTCCATAGGGCTGAGCCACTAGTGTGATTAAAAAGATCAAATGACATATATATCTGATCCATTGTTATGACACAAGCAAAAATCCTTTGAGCTTCCTAGGCTTCCTTCACTAATTACTACAACTGTAAATAGTGTAGATATTTACCATTTTGTCCGTCTACTCCTATTTGGTAGTAAAGAATCACTCCATTCTGCTTTGTGAGGGGAAGAGGCTCCCACAGCAGGGTCACATGACTGTCAGCAATGGAAAGCACTTCAAATGATGGCACTTTGGAGGGCGCTAAGAAGTGATTGAGAAAGGGACATGAGGAATACAAGTTTATCTTCCATGTAATATGAGGAGATATGAGGTCAAAATTAGCTAAAAGAAGTTAAAGGAAAAAAGAATAAATACTTACTTCCTTGTAAAGAATATTTAATAACTGACATAAGGTGATGGGTTTCGTTGCTATTTGATACTGTGAACAGTGACACTTGGTAGGGTGTGTACTTTTCAAATTGACCTATAGGTGGAGACACACATCAGAGTAAAACAGCCAGCAAAAGTCCAACCAAAGTATAAGTCCTTGACATTTTTAAAAATGCAGTATTCAAGTTGAAAATTCAATCAGTGAAAATCATTGAGTGGTGATTTCTTCAAATGAATGTTCAAATGAACATTTTCTGGGGCTACTAAATTAGATGTTTGAAATAATTAAGCAATATTGTTGTATACAAATAATCTCTTCGAATTACCTCTGGAACTGCTTTAAAGTATCCAAATCAAACCGACCTTTAAAAATTGCTGTTGTTTTGTTTTTGGTCACTTTGACCCAATCAAATCCCTGGCCAGGGGGGCATCCTGCTTGTTTGTATTGCACAACATATTCCTTCAGGTTGTCAGAGAGCTGAGAGGGCAGATCCCAGGACACAGTGAGGTTCTCTTCATTCATCTTGAGGTCAAAAGTTTGCTCATTTTTCTCTGTACCTTAACGAGAGATAAATGCTGTGTTAGTTCTGCTGAGCCACAGGGAAAGCAGAAATACAAATGAAGGAATTAGATCATTGGATCATACAAATATATAATATACATTTTCTAGCTGGAATAGTCACTTGAAAACAGCAACCACAACCTTAAAGGGATGGTTTGAATTCTTTGAATTGGGGTTGTATGAGGTACTTATCCATAGTCCATATTTTCTTGTATTTGTTGTCTCTACCATAAACTGCTGAAAGTCTGACCAAAACAGCTGCGGCACAGTTGCACTTAAGTGTAGGAATACAGAAGTTCTACAGTTTAGAAAATGTAGTGCCAAAGAAAAGTGCTGTCCTATAACAATGTAAGCGGTGAAAATACTTAAAGAAACCAAACTAACCCATTAACTATAACTTTTAACTTATGCTCTTCTCTGTACTTTAAGACTGGGCAATTGATACCTTGTACTGGCATAGCGAGGTAAGACGGCATTGTGGCTCCATGAGCATTGTAGGCTAATACACTGACTGATGAAGAATCCTTTAGAGAGGAACGGATTTGGCAGTGCATCTCATCACATACTAACTGGTCTCTTGGCTCAGTTGTGGACACATTCACCAACACTGCATTGCCGTTATTGTAAAACAGTCTGACTTCATATCCCAAAATGAGACCGCAAGCCTGAGATGTAGGAAGCCTCTGAATGGGACGAGGACAAGGAGAAGATAGCAAGGGGTGAGTTGCATAAAGTGAGATTCTGGTTCATTATTTCAACCACAGAATAATGATGGTGTGTAATTTGCATTACATACCTTCCAAGTCAGAACACAGTCAAGGATTGTAGGGGATATTCCACAATCCCACCATACATTCAGCTTTCCAACAGGGGCTGAACGAGAGAGTCAAACTATTCCTTTAATGCTTTTTAACTCAACAGTTAAAAACAGCATTCAAAAATAGCTTTAGCAGCCTTTTCAAAGGTCTTTGCAATGCTAAACTTGAAGACCACATCATGAATGATGACTCACTGGTCTCTGTGCCTTGCATTTTGTAAACTGCACTCCAGTCACTCATCAAGCCTGTGTCACAGGAACAGCGAACTTGAAATTCATAGGCTGTGCAGGGCTGGGGACTGTCAACTGTATAGCTGGCATGGAATCCGCCCTCGTCCTGTGCAAAAAGGGAAAAAAACGAGCCTTAGCGTGTATTCGGTTGATAAATTTTTGGTCAATTAGTAATTTCCAGTTCTTGAATGATTATCTATCTAGTTTTTTCATGGCATTTAAATCATTTATCAGCACTCTCCCCTCACCCTCACACACTGCATTACACAGTGTGGACTATGTTGAGAGGAAGAAAAGAGAAGAAGTGGAAGACAAAACCTAAATGAAAGATACCTTAAACCAGTCTTGGTCTGCCTCAGTTCGATGTCGGACATCACAGTGTCCCATAGAGAGGCCTAGGCGACCACAGGGGAAATCCCAGGAAATCTCAAATGGGTCGGGTGATGTGACTTTAGGAGGGGGCAGCTTGACTAGAAACAGAGACAGACACCCAAAAAGTATTTGTTATGAAAAATCACTTACATCAAAATCAACAATATAAAGATAAATAGCAAGTCAGTACCAATTTCTTCCATTGAAACAGGCCGATTATTTTGATTGTAGTTGTCAGAAAGGCGTTGAATACTACTATTATTATTTTGTTCTTGTCATTGTCTGTGGTGCCTGACTCACTGATATCTGCTGTATTAAACACAGCCTCTGAAGATTTGACAGAACCATGTTGGTTCTTCGCCTGGACCCAAACACGAAGTTCATCATGGTTGGAAAAGTGTTCACGATGAATATATCCACTAAAACTGGTCAAACTGATCACATGTTCCTCCCTGGAAGATAAGACAAGAGGAGTAAAACAAATTCAGAAGACTTCTCCCAAAGTTAGCAGATTATTGTCATCAAAACTTTAAAGTTGTCAGATGCTTACTCGCTTTCTGCTGACTCCCAGTGCAGGCTGTAGTTAGTGGGGATCTGAGGTTCCTGCCTTGGATCCCAAGTACAATGGATATCTACCCAACATGCTTTTTCATCACATGGACTATAGCACTGAAGAAGAGAGGGAGGAACTGGAGGACCTGGAGAAACTAATTAGAGAGAATAAGAGAGAAAAATGAGACACTATCTCATAATAATAACAGTTTCAATTTAACATTATAATCCTCATGAAGGTAGGATTTATTGCAGAGCTCTTGATTTCGGCTGTGCTAGTTTTAGGTTGGTGTACTGAATAAAGTGGCAATGTAGCATTCTGCCCTATAACCATGACATCTGAGGACCATATAGGTTTGGACTTTTAAAAAACACCAGTTGGCACTTTGTATGAAGAGCTCTTTTAAAGTCAAGACAAAGAGACGAAATAACATAATCCTTTATAGATCCCCCAGAAGGGAAATTTGGGTGTCACAGCAGAGCATAAGGACCGAAATAACTACAGATACAGATGTCCAAAACAATACATGCACCTCCATTAAATAAGCAGTGATGTTATGGCAGTGACACATATTGCACTGAAATCTCTGATCCAAAATATCATGACCATGAGTCACAACAAGGAAAGGTACTGGCCCACTGCTGCTAACTTCCAGGATATTTTGAGTCACAAAACTAATTACCAAAGAAATGAAGTGCAAAAATAAAAATAGTTGCATGTAAGTGGCCTGAAGAAAACAAAATAAACACTACACTTTGCTGGAAAAAATCTATAATATCTCTCCAAGCCCATGATTCAGAATGATCCTACAAGGCCAGTCAAACAGGGAACTGAAAAAAAAACTGTAGTACTGTAGTTCCAGTGCTGATTTACTGTCAATCTTAAGCAATTTACTTGTGCAAATTAGATGTGAATTTTTATTAATATTTGTGCATGTTTTATTTGGACAACTTCAACTGTCATAATAGCAGAGAGACAAAGAGAGATTGAAAAAGAAGCAGAAAGTAATAGATAGAAAACTGAGTTTAACCACAAGAAAAATACAAACAGTCCTATTAACTCATGTGCATCCGCCCATCCTCAAACACACACACAGAGAGAGAGAGCGAGAGCTTTTTTTCTATTCATCACAAGACTGTCACCTTTACCACTTCTCGTAAACCCACACATTTTTAGCGGTGATCAATCTGATGCCTGCACACAGCATTTTGCAGGAAACCCTTAACGTTAACAGGAAATGTGCCTTTTCATCAGTCTGGGACCATGTAACTGCAACCTTCCTTTGTCATCACTTCCTCTTCAATACAGACAACACTGAATCATATTGAAACACACAGTTTAAAAAAAGCAATATTTCCCTCAGAATGCAGGGGAGTAAAGGTATTAAGTAGAATGCAATTAAAAAAACACAAGAAAAGTATAAAGAGAAAGAATTGAACTCATACATTGTTTGAGAAAGTAGTTAAAGACGCCTACCTGTTGGAGCAATACAATTTGGCAGGTTGACCAGCAAGATGGACAGAAGCCACCTGGCCTTAAGTGTGGCCATCACATTTGGACCCAGGCCTCTAGTGCCTGGAGGAAACACACATATACACACGTTACACACACATAGACACTGAAATGTATCACAGTCAAGGAAGCTATAGTTTGTAACAGCTATATTCCTCAAATCCAAACTTTGTTGGTATTTTAGACCCATTAACATTTTAAAGGTAGTGAGCTATAACAATCACCAACATGTGGAGCCACTGCAGACAGCCTACATGCCACACACACACATTCCTGTCATATATAAAAATGTAAATTGTCTTATAAAGCAGTAGTATATAGATTATACATGAAGACACTGAGATAACATTACAAATAATTTACTCCGAAAAAGTGAAAGTAGCCAATTCCGGAGATCGTATCTTAATCGTTCTCTGTCATTATAACAAGTTTAGTTTAGTTCTGTTTAGTTCTTCAATACTAGCAAACTAATAATAGTAATTAACTATGAATTATTTACCTCGTTAGGAGACACACTGAGATTCCTGTCGTGCATATTTTAGGGATATAAAACGCGGCAGATAAAGATAGTTTGTTGTGAAGTTGAAATTCTTCGTCCACGATACGATTCGTGTTTTTTCCAGGATAACGAAACCATGGACCGCCCTACTCCGCCTGTGATTGGCTTCTTATCCTAATTCTAACCAATCGCACTCCCCAAGTGAAGGCAATGAGTAAGAGCCAATCAGAGTCAGAGTACGGCGAGCATGACTTCGCCATCCTGTAAACCGGGTAACTTGTCCTCTTTCGGAACTGGCAGTGACGTCAGTACATATGCGCACACACACACACACACACACACACAGCAGTAGTGTTACAGTATTTCACACAACTCTCTCACGCTTCCTGCTCTCTGGCTGATGCAGTTCTAATGTGAAAAAAATGTGTTTATGACATTTAGTACCTTCACACAGAAACTTACACTTACTGCCACATTTCCACTTTTTATTATAATTACAATTTTTGTGATTAAAAAAGATGCCCATATAATAGAACAGATACGACTTAGCAGTGATTCTCATGACTCTTTAAAGAAAAAAGTGTCCAGTTGGGGTCTCTTGTCTTATTTCAGATGTCACATGAGTTGTTAGCTGGTTGTTAGCAGTTCTGCCAAATAGTTATTTTCCATCTAAACTTCTCAGATGGTCTTTTGAGTAATTGGTTCATCCCTAAAGAGGTTAAATTATCCATTATTTCATAATAACGAAAGTAAAAGTCGAGGAAAAAAATATTTTTTTTTCAAAAAACATGCAAATGTTTTTTTTTCTATCTGCCACATTAATCATCTCACAACCCTTCAGATTTATCTTGTGACCATTTGTAGGGACCCGACCCGCACGAAGGGAACCACTGGACAGAAACACTGTACATAAAGACATTAAAACTAGCTCCAGAATCTTATAATGTCATATATAACAATATCAGCTATGGTAGTTACTGCAAGGATCATTTTTACATAAAAACCTTTACTTTTGATGTTTTAAGTACATTTTGCTGATAATACCTCTGTACTTTTACCCGATTTTAAATGCTGGACTTGTACTTGTACTAGGATTTGAGTATTTTCACATTAATGTATTGGTACTTTTACTTAACTAAAGGATCTGAATACTTCTTTCATCACTGAATGTGTCACTGTCTCAGAGTATGTTTTTATGGGAGAATGGGGATCCATGAAATGCAAAATAGTATTAAGCATTGGCAGCAGAGAAAAGAGAAGATTTCAACATGTGCTTAGAAAGGCAATGACATGATTCTTTTAACACATTTTTTTATTATGGGTCTGAACCTTTAGCTCATTTAGTGCTCTGTGTGCAATGAAACAAATGCAAAATACAAACAATATACTTATAATTAGGCATTGTTACTTATTTTGCAGTTGTTGCAGTTCATTCAAAAAAAAGAAAAAGCGATATTTTATTATAGTATCAGCTTGGTTCAAGATTGAATCAGGCTGTTCATTACAAATACTAGAATACATTTAACAGAAATATATATAAACATTTTGAACACATGGCAGCCCTTCCATACACTTCATAAATACGTAAAAAAAAAACACCAACAACAATTCAAATGATTCATATAATGGCTTAACTGAAAGACACTGCATATAAAATGACCTAATATTGATGAGAAGTGGAAAAACCGTGAGTGTGTGTATATTCGTGTGTCTGTTTGTGTACTTATGTATGCAATATATGTCTGCCGGTGTATTCACTCAGATGGTAAAGATTGACTCTCAGCAAAGGGAGCTGATCTCACTCTTGCTGCAGCCCCACTTGCAGCAGGCGTTGGACAGGCCCACCACCACGTCCCGGCCCTTGCGGTCAGCCTTGCGAAGGGCTTCCAGGATCTCCTCAGTGATGAAAGACCGAGCCGGCCTGCTGAACATTCCCTCCTGGTTGTCTCTAGGCGTGAAGCTCAGATCTCTGTTCCTTTGAAGGCGACTCTCTACCACAGAGTTGTGACTCAAGCCCTCTGAGGAGTCCTCCTGACGGGAGCTGAATGGGTCCTCTGAAACATCTGATGCAGTCAAGTGGGCAAATGAAACATTAGAGAATAGTAATGCCTTCTCTTACAACCAGATATGAATAGTTTGTCACTGTCCATGATCTGTATTGTCATCAAAAATAGAATTGCTGAAGATGGCACAACATTAGGACATTTCTGGGGAAAATGCTAAATTTATCTGGTGTAGCATAAAGTTCTTTCAGAGTCAAAGGCTCAAAATATACATTACTTATGAACATTTCAAGTAAGTTGCTTAGCATAATACATCTAATGACAATGTAAATAAGAACTGTAGCTCTCTGATTCCAGCATAGATTGTCCAAACTCTAACACTGACTAAGCCAACTATGACACACACACACAATTGGCATTCAATTGAAATGTATTCTCTGTCTATCTGCACTTAAAAGTACATATGATTTCCTTCTCCTTGCATTGAAGTTATCATTGGCATATGCTTTTCAGCACAATTGCTTCTAATTACATAATAGCAGAAGACAGTAAAGACAGAAGCTTCATCATGGTGTTACAATTAATTCACAGGGATCCAGAAAATCACAAATTATCATAACATTAAAAATTGGGGAAAAAGTTAATACCGCATATTGAATGAACATATCACCAGATTAAATCACATTACCAGATTAAACCGTGAACAGTGATTGTAAAGACATCACAGAAGTGATGGTGTCAATGTAGCATCTTCAGCCCTCACCTGCACTCCTGATTGACCGTCTCCATCGTGAGCCTCCACAAGTGAAGATGACTGCCCGGATGAACTCACGGCCACATAGCTTCACCCCATATGTTGGGTCATCCATGGGCTGAACCCCAGCCACTAGCAGACACACAGCCAGCACCACACCTTTCCACATACTAGGAAATAAGGCTAAATAGAAGTAGTTAAAATGAGAGGAGATCCTTTACTTTGAGCAGCACTTAGCTTTCTGACTCCCTGTTTGCAAGAGCAGTGACTTTCTGGGTGACCCAGGCGTGGTTTATAAAGGGGTTTGGATCCCTGCAAGGGAGACATGCATATTGCGCATGCAGGCCTCTGAGCTCAGACCAGATTTGAAAGAGAGATACAGTCAGAGACCTTTATGGAGACAAAAAGCGGATCAAAGGTGGCATAATTAATGAATATGTATGAATATATATGAGCTAATTGTGTTTCAGCATGAGAAGCACTTTTGTCACCTTTAATGTCCCATAATATCATGACCTCATCAGATCTCACTTACATTTAATATGTAAAACATTTCATGATCGTGGTCCATGAATGTGAATACGAGGAGCATAAAATAATAATAATATCTTTATTTATATGGCACAAAAGCAAAAACATGAGACTATTTGACATATGCTATGCTTTGTGAATAACATAGAGATACATAATACAGAGATCAATATCTTAAGTCCTAAAAGAAGAGGTTCATTTAATGGTAATTCTGTTCAAAAGTAAAAAATTATAAAACATATTGTGAACTGACATCATCTGAACACATGACATTAACCTTTCAGGCCTTATGGCACATGTTTCCATGAATTCTCCTGATAAGATTTCATTCTTGCTGACACCAATAAAGGGATATATATTAAGCCATTGTAATCAGTTTTGGCATTTTTAATCCACACCAGACTCTGTATTACTTCCAAATGTATCTTTTCCCCTTTCCCTTGAAAATTGCTTAGTCTGTCATCTCTTTGCCAAAAGGGGAACTGCGAGAAAAGAGACAGAACCAGTGACATTTTCAAAGTCAGATAACATAGAAGTCTTATTATGAGTCAGACAAAAATAAAACACATTTTTATCTATATCATAGTCAAAGGTCACTCATTTAGGAGATTACAATGGGAATGATGAATTTGTAATTAATGTGACGATAACAAGCAAACAAAATGGCATTTTAGGAGGGTGACATTCCTGACATCCCTGACATTCATTAAAACAGTATCACAGAAGAGACCTGTGGAGGTCACTGGAGCAATATAAAAATGCAATGCCCCATACTTTTTAGAAATGTGTGGTGTATTAACAATGCACACTACATAGATTAGATTAATCAATAATAGTCATTAGTTGCGGTCTAACAAAAAATAGTTAAAAATGAGCTCCATCTTAACCAACTACAACAGTAAAATACTGCTTTTACATTATTGCGTGAGTAATAATAATCTAATGATAGGTTTATAATAGTATAACAGTCACAGAGGACACTTTCCTGCACTGTGTACTTTGACTTTTGGTAAATGGATGTCAAATAGGCTTGCATTTATAGAATGCTTTTCTAGTCTTACCGACCACTTAAAGTGCTTTAAAACACAAGCTAGAATTTACCCTTTCACACACACAATCGTACACTGGTGCCAGAGGCTACTATGCAAGGTGCCACCTGCTCATCATGACCATTCATGAACACTTAGACATAGATAGCAGTACCTGGCCCCTGCAGGCATCTAGACTGCAAGGGCCAATCTACATGTCAAACCAATAGACTTTCTGATTAGTGGACGGCTACTCTACCTCCTGGGTCACAGCTGCCGACTTCCTTTAATACATTTTCCTGTGACCGTTTCAATGCTGGACTTTTACTAGTAGGTCTAAGCATTGCTACTTTTAAGTAAAAGTAAAAGCTTTGAATACTTCCACCACTGCAAATGGATACTAGACAGGGCTACTATGACCCTATCAAATCACTATCTGCAGCATTTTGACAAGCATTGAGATGAACCTATGACTTTCACTGGCATTTGTATAAATGTGATGCCTTTGACAGACAGGGATGCTCCACAAATGGGCGTGGAAGGCTGTGTAGTAAAAATGAGCTGTGCCTGTCACTTTAAGACAATTTGTCAGAATTCAGCCAATCAGAGTCGGGGAGGGGGGAGGGGAGGGAGCGGGTGGGTAGCAACAGTTGCCCTGGTGAGGACGAAGCGCCATAGCCACGGTAGCCCTGGCGACAAGAGCCCAGCAACGAGAATCAACAACAACAACAAGTGAATCCGCCATCAAAATCAAAGAAGAGATTTTTCCGATAGGTGGGAAACACACACGTGGAACCACAGGTGAAGAGCTTTACATATAGGAACTATTTATGTCCAATTAGGCTTCAACTGAACTGTGCTGTTGCTCTTTTCCCTTGTTGTTTCAGTAGCCATAACAGGCAGCTGCCTTCCCGTGTTAGCCGAGCTTAGCCTGCAAGCTAGCCGTCCGTACTGATAATCAGTCGAGTCCGTCTCTTGAATGGGGCAGTTTGTGGCCGCTGCTCGTTCCCAGTGGCAGTGAATTGTGCCTGCCGTGACGACGCAGCCACAGACGCGTACTCAAGAAGGAGGCCGTTGTTATGGCGATGTCAAATGCAAAAAGGTACAAAATGGCGGTTGTTGTAGAGACCAGTTAGCTTGCTGCTCGTGTTACCCTACTAGCATCAGCGCTGTCACGACAGGCGTGCGATCGTGACTGCTTGAAGCTAACGGAACGAGTTGTCCGTAACGGTTGCTCGTATTTCTAAACGCTATATTTGCGATAATTCTATGGCTGTTTAACCAATTATGTGTTTTTCAGAAGCCGCTGTTGTGGCGGATTCTGTTTCCCCCTCGGTAGGTGTTTCCCCTTGCCTTAAACTGCACCCAACCTTATCTCTTAACCCCAACCAGTCGTCCTCTGAGATGCTAACCTGACCTCAGCCTTACCCTAACATCTCATCTGTGCTACATGTAACCATAACCTAGGTCCTAGCTCCAGCTGCGGAGGTGGCACTTCAGGAAACACAAATCTAACCGGGGGGGGCAGAAACTCCTTGAGTACATAACGTGAACCCCTCAAAAGGGAGTCTAAATTAGGTTGGGTTATTAAAAGTGCAACTATTTTAAGGTTTGGAACCATTACAGCCAACTGAAGTGTCGTTCTGCCGTTAATGGAAAGTTGAAGAAGCTGGAGCAGGTGGCGGACATTTAACATGTAATGGGCGTGGTAAAGGAGGGCGGTTTGCAGGTGCTTCGTGGGTCCCGGTTCAGATTAATATGGTTGATTTGTTGAATTGCTACATGAGCCACTAAATATATTTGTAATAAGGTTTCTTGTTAACCACTAACCTGAGGAAAAACCCACATGTGGGTGAAAATACAGATGTAGATCATAATAAACCCTTTCATCTGTCCTGTATTTTTCAGTCAGTTAAACATAGATTAACAGATGCACAAAATTTATAAGTTTGTACTTGGATATTGTATGTCACACATTGTATATGTAATCTCCTGGTAATTGAGTGTGACAGAAATCATAACAGCAGCTTGCATTGCAGTGTAAATGCAGTGTGGTCAGGGATTTCCCTAACTTGTGCTACAGGCATAACTGAATACGTGAATGGCCGTAGCGTGTGAATCACATTACAGGTAATAAAACACCGAAATGCTTCTTCCCGGCAATGCTCATCCCCCACATCTCCACATTATCTGCACCACCAACAGGTCAGCCACAGTAGTACTTTCAGAAACAGCACCTCTTATTCATTAATTTGCATCAAGGCAACAAACGAGAATGTAGAAATATTCCTGAAGTCTCCAGGATGTGAACTGTTGACCCGAGACTAATGTTATTAGGAAAAATAATGGTCAGATCAGCATCTGATGTTGATTACTATTTCCAACTAACAATTGAAAGTAGTAATCAACAATGCTGCATAAGAGATCATGCAACAAACGCCACTTGCCTCAAGTCTAAGTGTTTCCCATGTCATTTTACAAGTTGGACTCTCTTTTCCAATATATTAATGAATTACTCCTCTATACTAGTGACACATTTTTTCCATATTGCTTTGTTGTTTTTTGTACAGCGATTAACACACAAGTAATTTTTTACTAGGGACTGTGATTCATTGCATTTTGTTCTGCTATATCCTCCAAACTTGGGAAATGCATCCCTTTTACCTTCATAAATCTGACTAAATCACTATCCCCTGCCTTGTCTATAGCTGAATGATTATACAGTAGCTTGAAAGATCAATTTACATTAGGCTATTCTAACCAAATAGAACCTGGAAACAAACAGTTCCAGGATGACTCCAGGATTGAACAGTTCAGATCATCCCTAATATTCAGTAGAAATGTCTAACCAGTAACTTGTTTCTTTTTCCTAGGGTGATTCCCAGCTCTTGTAATGGCCACCTCAGGCTACGTAGGTGAGATCCAGCCAGCAGCCCAACCCCAGGGAACTGGCGTTACCGTCACACCAGGGCAAACTGACGCCAGCTCCACCCCTCCAACTGCCCCTCAGTTTCTGGCTGAGATTCAGACTACGGTGGTCACTCCCACTGTTGTCACACCCACAGGCCAAACTACTCCCACTGATCAAGCCACCTCCATCACCACTCAGAAGCCTGCAGCTGGTAGTCAAGCTCAGTCCACAGCACCGGCCCCGCCAGCTCAGACACAGTATGTGACTGCAGAGATCCAAGGTTCCCCCACACAGTCTGGAAATGCTCAAAGCACTCCTCAGTACATCGTTGTCACAGTCACAGGTAAGGACTGAACATGACACACCATTACGTCATTGGCACTAATGTATAATGCAATTATGCATGTTGTTGTACAATTGGAGTGGACAAGTGGTACCCTAATAAAATGGCTGCATGTCAACGACTTCATCAAAGTGAAATAATGAATGTGTTTACATTCCCCCTTTATCCTTCAGAGGGCTCCCTTCACTCAAGTGACAGTGTGTCGGACTCCAGCCCCCCTCCAGCTGTGGTGCAGACAGGAGTTCCCACACAAGTTGTTCAGCAGGTACAGACGGCTCAACAGGTAAAACACTCACACACACACACAAACAAAACATGAAATTAATGTTTCCTTGACCCTTAAAGCTAAATAGTATCTTCATCTCAGCAGAGGTCCGTGGTGCAGGCCACCTCTCAGATAGCCAAGACTGAGCCAGGAACCCAGCTCAGTGTCACCAGTCTACAGCCTGTTCATATCAGCCCGGAGGTAAACCAAACACACACAGTAACACAGTTCATCATTGGTGGTCAAATATGATGTCTGACAATCACTGTCACTGACTAACACACATTTGTGAAAAGCAAACAAACATACAGGTCATCATAGCTTCTATCATAAAAGGAAATCACATGTGACATCCAAAACTTTACCACTTCCTCACCTTTTGGCTTAGTATTATCATCTAATCACATCTTTGGTCGAACCTGCCTCTGCTGGCTTCCAGTTCCTCCCCAGCAACGAGGTGACAGCGTTAGTCAGGGATAACAGTCTGGAAGAATGCCAGCTGCTTCATGAGATAGGACAGCCAGAGTACCTGGCCTTTCCATCAGGAGACCACATACAAGAATGCTGCGGCAAGCCCCTCTATCTCCCCATGGACTTCCTTCAGTCTTACCAATCACAGTACTTGCTCTCTATGTATGCGGGGAATGAGATAGGAGCCCACCCCGCAGTCACAAGCTCAGGCCCTGATCGGCCACCACTGCAGGCTACAACTGCCAGTTTTCAAGTAGGTCAGGGACACAAGGGAGACTACTGCTGTAGAGTTAAGGGAACAGAGATCTGTGTAGCTAATAAACGTATAGATGTTATAACTGCAAAAGAAACGATACATGAAAGATGTCCACATTCGATATGGTTTAATTGGCGGGCAAGGATTTATTGGATTTTTGTGTGTATGTATGTGTTTATGTGTCCCCACTCCTTAGGTCCAGCAGCAGCAGCTCACCCCAGTGCCAGTGCAACATGTGTACACCAATCAAGTGCAGTATGTGGAAGGAGCGGACACTAACTACACCACCAGCACCATGTTAGAATAAAGCTGTGTTCATCTTTTTCTAACACATGTCCAGATGGAACTTTTGAGAGTTTTATTTCTTCAACAGTTTGCTTTGTTTCTAACACATCTTTTCATGTCTTTCACCCAGACGATCCAGCACCTTCCCTTATACTGAGACACCCTTGTATACCCAGACTACAGCTGGCCAGTATTATGAAGGACAGCCAACCTCAGGCTCACAGGCCTCTACCCCTGGCACACCTCTAACCGTCTCAGTGACTGCTGGCACAACAGGGGGTGTGTCCATGTTTGTGGCCCAGCCCACCACTGCAGCAGGGGGAGGGGCCACAGTGGTCACCACAGGTGGCACCACCAATGGAGCAGGTGAAGGGGCAGGCACCAACGGTGGCGCAGCAGGCAGTTATGTGATCCAGGGGGGTTACATGCTGGGCAGCAGCAGCGGAGGTGCAGCTGGCACCACTCAGAACTACTCACACACTGCCCGTGCCTCTCCAGCCACTGTGAGTATTACAGAGGGCGAGGAGAGTAGCGTGCCGTCGGCAGACAAGAAGGTATGCAGAGGCGCCAAGCGCAGGAATTTCTTCTCGTTTTTGTTCTCATCCACACAACCCTTTGATGGCGCACACTGATGACGTCATAGTTTTGTCGAGTGGAAAGCACAATTAAAAATGTGGAGATTTGTATTGGGAACAGAAAATGTTAATACTTTTAGTATTGATCACAATAAAACTTTTAACTTTTTAACTGTGATTTCCTCCTCAAAAAAAGAAACCCAAACCATGACCTCATCATTTTCATATCATTACAGTGCATGTGACAAGGGGCATTTTTAATTTGCCTGAAATGCCCCAACACTATATTGTCCATCCCAAATTCATCATATTGAACCCCATATGATAATGGCAACCAACCTATGTTTGGCAAACATCCCATATTCCAGGTCATTAATTCATTGCATACCAAAAGTTGTATGCCACGGCACGCAAACAAATGTATTTGTGTTTTCATTCCCAAATGATTGACAAACTGTAAATGTGAATGGATTTGTTTGTGTTTGTATAATTTATTGATTACAAAAATGTCTGTGCATGTACTGCATACTGAGCTGAAAACTGGGTAATATGTTTGCAAATAAACATGCATATATTTGTGTGCACATATGTTAAGGTGTGTTTTTCGGTTTGCATCTACTGGCTTTGCTAACTGCTCCAGCTATTTTGTTGTTTTCATTGCCTGTGTGTCAGGTACAGTGGTTGCTGGACAACTATGAGACAGCTGAAGGAGTGAGTCTGCCACGTTCCACCCTCTACTGCCACTATCTGCTGCACTGCCAGGAGCAGAAACTGGAGCCTGTTAATGCTGCTTCCTTCGGGAAACTTATTAGATCTGTGTTCATGGGGCTACGCACAAGACGCCTGGGCACACGGTAAGACAGGTCATCACACACCCAAACTCAGGTATAAAAGACATGATAGACTATACACACACAACCCATTTATACCCCTTTCATACACAGCTTCCCTGTATGTATTTTTCTGTCAAATGTGCTGACAGAAAATAATTAGATGGAAAATGTTAGATGTTAACATGGTATCACTGAGAAACCAGGCACAGAAAGGAGAGAGAAAGAGACAGGGAAAGAGGAGTGCACCTTCTCCCACAATCTCCCTACTGCAGTGATGCACGTCAGCATCACAGACATTCTCTTTATGGTCACTGCATGATCCATATGCTTATAGATTTCAATTAGTGGACACATATGCAAAGCTTCCTACAGGAGATCTATAATCTATAAAGCTCTGGGGAGCATTGCAAAATGTTCGCCTAGTGTAGGAAAACGTGTGGGTAGAGATGAAGACAGACAGCATGTGTGTGGGTGAGTGAGTTTGACAAAGGAAGGGAGGGTGAACAAGTGAGACTGACTTTTTAGAAATGTTTGGTAATATGGGTTTAGTTAAACAACACTGTATGTTTAGTTATTGTATTTTATGAAATGAAAGGTTCATATTTAAAAATAGTCTGTGTGACACTATTGTATGTATGTAGCTTTAGAGGAGTTACTATGGATTTATACAGACAACATAAACCTTCTCTCATATCCTATTGTTTTTTCCTGCTATAGATATACTGTCAGCACAGGTCTAATTTGATGTAAAAACGTATATCTGTTCCTGACAGGGGTAATTCTAAATACCACTACTACGGGCTGAGGATAAAGGCAGGCTCTTCTCTTCTCCGTCTGATGGAAGACCAGCAACATCTGGCCATGAGGCAGCAGCCCTTCTCACAGAAACAGAGGTACACACATAAACGTTCTTACACACATTCACAAATCTATTGTCTTATCATCACATCACTGTAACCATTTCTCTTAAATATCTATTTTCAAACTTCCCCTCTGAATATATTTTCTTTATACACTTGTATCACTGACTCCTATTTTCCGTGTCTGTCACACTATATATTATATTTTAAATCCTATCACATTTCCAGACGTCTGCTATATGTGATAAGACAAAACTGCTCTATCATTTCACTTTATTATTCATCATCTTTATGTAGATCTGAATGTGTCATCTATGTTGTCTCATGCACTTTATCCCTATCAGGTTGAAGCCTGTGCATAAAGTAGAGGGGATGACCAATGGCACAGCAGCAGGAGCAGGCCAGCAGCAGCAACAGCAGCAGGGGTCAGGGCAGGTGGACATCAGCACCCAGGTTCAGCAGTACCAGCAGTTCCTAGGTGAGTTCAGTGTTTACCTAGAGGTATAAAAGTGATGCTTAAGGATTTACCTAAAAGAGGATTTCTATTATATTGTGTATTATGAAAAAAGCAATATACATACAACATATAATACAATATTATCTACAGTAAATACTGATTACTGTCTGCATTTAGTGTGATTTCTCTTTGAGTATCCGGTGTTCTTGTGTCCTGTGTTCTAGATGCATCCAGAGCTCTCCCAGAGTTCCCAGACATCGACCTCCAGGGGAAGTCTCTGCCAGAGGGCATTGAGCTGGAGCACATAAAGAGCTTTCAGCTGCTGTACAGAGAACACTGTGAGGTAACTGACCATGGTAATGCTAAAGTCATATTGTTAGATGACTGAGGGAAAATATGGTTTTAAAAGCACTCAACCAACGTTAAAAGTAAGGCCCATTAATACATGATGTCATTGTTTTCCTCACCTTATGTCAGTCCTATAAATCTTCTGATAATCTGTATGTTCTCAGTCATTCATGTGTAAGACGTTCTCTCTGTGTTCTGTCAGGCTATACTAGATGTGATGGTCAACCTGCAGTTTACCTTGGTGGAAACTCTGTGGAAGACCTTCTGGAGGTTCAGCCAGAGTCAGGCTGGAGATGCCACGTTGGCTGTGTGAGTAGTCAAGACTTATAGGCAAACATTCATAATTCTGTTTTTGTCTAGTAAGAAACATCCTTTTGCAGTAGCAGTGCCAATTTTACATAAAAACGCAGGTAATTAAAAGTGTATGTCTGTTGGCAGTCATGACGAGTCAGAGAAGCGTCTCCCTAAATCCTGCCTGGTGTTGCTGTGCAAGTATGACCCAGTGCTGCGCTGGAGCCGCGACTGTGACAACAGCCTGTACCAGGGTCTGGTGGAGATCCTCATCCCTGATGTCCTCAGGCCCATCCCCAGTAAGCCTCTACAAGAAGTATGCTAATGTAGTAAAACACCATACTGTCAAATACAGTACATAACAAAATATCATATAACAATATTTTTATCTCAAAAGTGATCACATGGAAAAGAATTAAATGCAAACATTTTTTTTCATATTTTACTTTTTAGACTGAAAATTGAAAATGTCAATTTACTTTACTTTTTCTAAAAAATAATAAGAGTTGACATTAAATAATATTTGTAAATACTTATAGTATATATCTGTATAGATGAAGAGCTATTCTTTAACCCCAGTCCCAACTGGAACTATTTAAAATGAACCTCTGACAGAGCAAGTCCTGAAATTTCACAGACACAAACAATTCTACATTTCTATAATTTTTTTCTTGGTTGAAACACTTGACTGATGGACTCATGGCTTGGTAGTAGGAGAGCACACCGTTTTTCCTTACTGTGTGCCTGTTGCTCTGCTGTGGAAACTTTGTTACTTTCTGTTTCAGATTTAGTCAGATGTTGACCTTAGTTTCTTTGAACACTGCTGTGGCAAAGGAGGGATCTTTCAAGAATGCCTTGAATTCTTGCCCTGGGGATGAATAAAGTTTTTTGAATTGAATTGAATTTCCTTTCATCGTGCTGCACTGCAGCTACAGAAATATTTTTATGTCCTAGATCTTGACCAAGAAATCTGTTTCTCCAGCAGAAATACACTGCTAAGGTATCCTGTTTTCTTGCTGCCCCCAGGTGCCTTAACTCAAGCCATCCGCAACTTTGCCAAGAGCCTGGAGAGCTGGCTAACTAATGCCATGATGAACATCCCTGAGGAAATGGTCCGCATCAAGGTACACTCCCCTTTTGCTGGCTTGCAGTTGTTGGAACAACCTGTTTTCCGAGCCATGGAGCAAGCTGTTTTTTTGGCCTGCAGGATCAGCCATTACAAAACCATACTTTTGTTGAGACTGATTTTAAGCTTAGAAATTGTTAGCTGTGATACTTTGAACTTGCAAACTGTGCAAAACTGAAACCCATTTTCTGTGTGGGCGTTTTCCTTGTTGTCACTGTGTGAACATGAGCTAAAGCTGATTTTACATAAAACACAGTTCTATTATTTGCCAGCTCTGTGGTGCAGCTTTTGTGAAAATAAATGCAGCAACACTTCTAGGTCAATCATGCAAATCATTATGAGTAGAAAATAGCCTATTCTGAACATTTATTTCTCATGGAAACAGTCTCAATTGTAAGTCATTGTGAATGAACCACTTCACTGGGATTTTTGATCTTGACAGTGTTATGTGCTGAAGTGAAGATACAAGGTTGATTAGATATTTATGTTGGTAAGCCTTGAAAATCTCTTTTGTCCTTGTGCTCTCTCAGGTAACATCAGCCAATGCATTTGCCCAGACACTGCGTCGCTACACCAGTCTGAACCACCTTGCTCAGGCTGCCCGTGCTGTCCTCCAGAACACCGCCCAGATTAACCAGATGCTCTCCGACCTCAACCGTGTCGACTTTGCTAACGTCCAGGTTGGTTTAGTCTGCTGTGCGCTGGCAGTATTTGTGCTACCTCACATGAATTTCAGTGTTTGTAGTTTTATCTCACATTGGTTTTAGTGTTGTTCATATGCAACTCTTTCTGCTGTAGCTTGTGGTTTTAATGAGGTTTCATGTGTAAGTTATTCAGGTGCTGTGACAGTCATTCTCTCTGTTTTGCAACTTTCCTGTCCAGGAAATAGAAACCAAGCCCTCTTGCTTTTTCTCAGAAAGCCATTATCTTTTCTTTTCTCCAGTGAATGTACGGCAGACGGTTGGACACAGAACCATGAACCTGATAGTGATTTAATGTCTTGCTTTGAGACAGTTTGACAGACAATATATTTATTCGCACATGGACTTGAAGGAGAGTCTTCTGTCCGAAGTCTGGTCTAACTAAACATTAGTCGCCCTGCTTCCCCCTAATGGCACAACTAATGCCTTTTACTGACACGTTGCCCTCATTCTGTCCACCTTTTGCAGGAGCAAGCCTCTTGGGTGTGCCGGTGTGAAGACCGTGTTGTCCAGCGGCTTGAGCAGGACTTCAAGCTGACCCTCCAACAGCAGAACTCCCTGGAGCAGTGGGCTGCGTGGCTGGATGGTGTGGTCTCCCAGGTCCTAAAGCCCTACCAGCAGAGCTCTGCCTTCCCTAAGGCTGCCAAGCTCTTCCTGCTCAAGTGGTCCTTTTACAGGTGTGATGGAAAACATTTGTACATTTTCATTTCCATTCTGCTTTGTTGTCTTTTTTGATGTTCTGACCTACAAGCCTTTGTTACACAGTAAATGAGCACATTCTATGCTCTCACAGTCACTAGTAGTAAATCAATTATGTATGAACTGTTATGGCTGGTATGAATTTGTTACCTTGAGATATCACTGTGATAAAACCCTGACCAGAGAGTATTCACAGCTGCTCATGGCAGATAATCAGCTATATAAGTAGCAGCTACTAGAACGGACCTGTTTTTTGTAAATATACACTTTTATATTCTGAGGGATTCTAAAGGGTTTTGAAACTGAGGACAGTAATTGTGCATGTTACCTACTAGATGTGCAAGTTACCCATGCCATGGGCACTAGCACACTCCCACAATTTACAGATGCTTGCTTTTGAACTTTGTGCCAGTAACAATCTGGATGGCCCTTTTCCTCTTTAGCCCCACACAACCTCCATGACTTCCAACAACAATTTGACATGTGGACTCATCAGACCACAGCGCACTTTTCCTGTTTGGCTTAGTTTATCTAAAGATGAGCTTGGGCCCAGAGAAGTTGGCAGCTTTTCTGGATGTTGTTGATATATGGCTTTCATTTTGCTTGGCAGAGTCTTAACTTGCATTTGTAGTGGTAGCGACAAACTGTATTTGAACTGTATCCGATGACAGATGTTATAGAACAGGCTGCAAAATTTATTTCTATTGATGGAAATAATGAAATTGATGCGAAAATGTTTTTAGTGGATTGACTTTGAGAAGTGAGGTCTCCCTGAGAGAAATCAACACTGAGCTGACTCATACTTAGAACTTCGTAATAGTGGAAACACTAAAAAATACTTCCTCTTTGTAGTTAGAGTACTGATAAAATGAAATGACACGTGTGACATTGGTTAAATTCTGTCCACGTGTGCTCTCCAGTTCCATGGTGATCAGAGACCTGACCCTGAGGAGTGCAGCCAGTTTTGGTTCCTTTCACCTGATCCGCCTGCTGTACGATGAGTACATGTACTACCTGATAGAGCACAGAGTGGCCCAGGCTAAAGGAGAGACCCCCATTGCTGTCATGGGAGAGGTATCAACACACACACACACAAATTAACTAAATAATGCCAGCCATACATACAGTACTAACACATTCCCCATCTTGCCATTAGTTTGCCAGTTTAGGCCGGGGTCTCAGCCAGCTGGATCCTGACAAAGGTAATTACACTGTGTTTCAACTGTGTCTCAGAACTACAGTCATTTTTCAAGCATTATTTGTAACAAACTCATTCACCCATATCTATCTCAGAAGAGGAAGAGGAAGAAGAGGAGGAGAGCGATGAAGAAGGACAGGAGCTGTCTCTTCCCTCAGATGGAGCCGGGCTGGGAGAGGAGTCTCTGGAGCCGCCTGCTAAGCTGGCCAGAACAGACCAGAGAGTCCTCTTTACAACTGGATCAGCTGACAACTAATCACAGTGTGTGAGTGTCACTACTAGACGTGGGTTGATTAGCTTGATTATACACACACACACACAGATGTACAAAGAATACTTATTTATACACTTGACACATGTATATAGATCTTGTAAATGCGTGTGCACACTCTCGCTGCATACTGTTAACTGTCCCACTTGTTGACGCACACACAATCAAAACACACACACACACACACACACACACACTCGGTCAGTACTGCTGCTGCCTGGATGGCACAACCACCTGTTGACACCATTGATTCAATACACAATCACTGGAACTGCAACAGGATGTGGCTTCAAAAACACAGACTCTCTGCAAAGAGAAACACAAAGCATTTTAACTCTCAATTGTGTTGATCTGTAAAAATGAACTAAAGCCAGGCATGTTTTTTTTGTCTTTCTCATTGCATTGCAACCTGTAGCCTCGCTGTCTCCTTGCTGAGAAACTTCTGCTCACCTAGGCCCTCCTAAAACTGTCACTGCCGTATCAAAGTGGTCTTGAAATTACTGTGATGTGTGTGTGTGCATATGGGTAACTACATGAGGGTGCAAAGGGGACCTTCAACAGTAAATGGTTGGAATTTAGTTGTTACTCATTCAGTAAATACTGTGGGGAAGCCGTGTCGTTCAGAAGACAGAGACATTTGTGAAATACAGCAGGCGGTTGGGATTTTTTGGTGGGTTTGTCTTGTTTGTGTGTGTGTTTTCTGTATGAGCACTGTGGTCACACCGCTCTGCTGTTACTTCTGGAGGCTGACTGCTTTTCCATACATGTGCGTCTGAATGTGTGATTGTGAGTCACGCCAAGTGTGGACTGTTTCTTCTGTAGATATTTTCTAAGGCATTCAGGTTTTGATTTGGGAGACGTGTGTAGATTTCCGGTTTGATTTGATTTGCCTGTAAAGAAAAATGTTCTTGTGTTCTTGGAGTGCCTGTCGCAGCTGCTACACACACTTGTAAAGATAAAGCTACGGCTGTGGAACTGGGGCTCCCATTAGTTGCTGCAAAAAAATCCTCTCTCTTTTATTGAACATCTGGTTCCACCAGAGAGGTACTTTGTCTGTATGTGTCATATTTTTATGTTCAAAGTGCTCCAATCCTGTCCATCCAATACGTTCCTTTGTGGCCTCATTTTCCTTTGACATATCATTTTCTTGCCTTATTTCAATATATTTTTCCATATGTGTGCCAAACCTGTTTGCTTTTATCCCAGATCCCATTGTTTTTAAACTCTTTCCATGTTTGAAGGAGGACTGTGCCTGAGTAAGAAAGGTGATATACTTATATTCTACTGTATATTTATCCACTATTTTGAATTTTGTTGTCACTAAGTGAACCTCTTGTGCAGTGTATGGTGCTGTGTTGTCACACATTGTAAGCAACCTTTGTGTGCATTATTGATTTGTGATTGTACGTTCAGTTATCAATCCTATATCATATCTTATGACTTTTCCACAACAGGCTAAGGCCCTGCCTCTTTGCACATATTGACTATTGTCGTTAAAGCTCCGACAAAGTTATCTGAAATATTTTTCATTTTCTTTGAAGTATTAGGTGTGTTTTTAATGGTGGGGGTGCAGGTGTTGGATTTCGTGTGAACATCTCATACCACTTGGCGTGTTTGAGAGAATCTGGTGAGAGGTGAGAGATCTGATAACTCTTTTCTGCACAGTCCTCCACCGACACTCATTTCCCTCCACTGTGCTTTCATCTCACTGCGTTTCCGCCCTCCTGCCAATGGCTTTGTTTTGCTTCAAACATCCATATTCTTAAACACTGTTTGTCACAATTGGTTGTTGTAAACATGTCATTTTTGGATTTTTGAAAACAAAGTCTTTAAATAACTGCATAGATGCACTTGTTTTCAACAGGCATCTGCAGCCTCAAACCAGCACACCATCCTTTATATGGAGTCTAATGCTACCACAGCTGAGTACATATCACTCCAGTCTTTTAATGATCTACAGCATATAGAATGGCCATTGTTTACCCAGTGAGAAAAATGTTTAGTCATTTTTATAGTGCATTGTTTCTTGTACAAAACAAATTGAGAAAAAAGATGTTCAGTGGCAGTGTTTTATGAATTTGGTCTGCTGTAAGTATGACTGTGCCTTTGGAGGTGGTAGAATGCAATTCAGATGTTTTTAATTTTAAAGATATAAATTAAAGAATTTTTAAAATTGCACTTGTTTCCTCTTGTACATTTAATTTACTTGAAGTTTAACAAAGGTGTGCACTTTGAACACAAAGTACAGTAGGTCACGTCTCAGTATTTCTGATCTCTGTGGCCAACAGATAAGACATGGTGGCTGTCTGACATGTAGCCACAGTCTTATCAAATTTTACACTTTAGTTTGATAGCACACTGACTTCCTAAGTCTCATACAGATACTGAACTCACACACTTCTCAGTTACCACTTTTGATGCAATCTTCATTGTATGACGGTAAAACAGAAACCACAGATGCATTCAGTCTATTTTATGAGGTTTCAGAGGTTTGTAGTTATCTTGAAGCAACTGGTAAAAACATGGCTTAAGTTGTTGGGCCACCATGAGCTGTCAAGATGTCATGATCAATTAAGACTCACAAAATCATTGTCAGAGTTTTGATTTAACTTATGTGTAAATTCAGTTATTCATTTTAAAGGAGATCTTAAAAAATATTTTTGTCAACTGGGTTTAATCTTTGGTATACTGTCTTATTAATCTGAGGAAGACTAAGAGTGACATCTGGTGGTGATTTACCTTAACTGTGCTTGTGTTCTATCGTGGGCTGTTTTATGTACATACTGTTTGTAAAAGAAGATAACAAAATGTTCAACACACATTTGAAAGTAATTGACATTGTCCCTTTTTAATTCAAAGTATTGCTGCTGGTGGTCATCTATTAACAATATCAACACTGCTGCCAAAGGCAGGCTCACAGCTGCCATTCAGAATGCAAGAATCATACCTGATACGTCTCTGTAAGTCAAAACCAACAGCCTTATATTGCTGAATATATGTACACATACAATATATCTTAGAGTGGGACACATTGGAAGACTAAATTTTAATTCTGTTACACACAAACAATGGCTGTGGGAAGATCAACAGATTCTTGTTGGCATCCATAAAAATCAAGATATATTAAGTAAAAAGCAATCACATGCAACCTTGGGATGAAACAAAATCACAGCATGGTTCAAATGGATAGTTTGGATGTAGACTCACATTACATGTTCTTATTGTAGTATTACCTGCAGCTATATGAACTATAGAGGGTGACTGAATTGCCACATGAAAGTCACACTTTTAAGTGACAAAAACAGTTATGCAGTTCCCTCAAGGTAACTGGCCACAAGCAATGTGTGTTGGTTTTAAAAGGTCTGACAATAACTTTTGACATTTCCGAGCAATGGGAGATAACTCAGATTGTTCACTAGCGAGCCAATTTTTTGAAAAAGGCATCTTTTTAATTCTTGTTTGGCCTTCTGTCCACTGTAAGCCGGCGCGTTCCTAGCCCGAAAAACAAAAGCTACCAGGTCATGAGTCAAAAGAGGTGCTTGAACAACATATGGGTGTGTGACAAAAATGCTAAATAAACCGAAGCAAGGAGAAAAGTCTTACATCACGACATCATAAACAAAACATACTGCTCGATGGAGTGATCCTCACACTGATGGGTATTCATGGCAGGGCTGTTTATTGGAAGCCACTTGTATCCACAGCCAAAACAAAGATGCACAACGTGGCGTAAGGTGCATAAATCCTGTAATGTATGAGCCATTAAAAAAAGTTGTCTTTCAACCCTCAAGGACTCCAGGACTTAGTCTAATACCCGTCATAGCCTCCTGAATTTAACAGTTTTAACACAAACCTTTGAACACTTCTGTGAATATCTGGGTGCAAAACCAGACTTCCACCTCCATCTCTAATCTCATCTTGCATCTTGGACAATACTTTCACATCATTACACAAGTGCCTTACTTTGAAATGTTTTATCACCTACCTCTAGCAGTTTTCAACAGTTATGTATTATCCCACATGCATGAATGAACACCATAGAGTTCCTTTTGTACTGTATGGCCCTGTTTACACCTAGTATTAACGTGCGTCTTCAGTCAGATCTCACTTCCACTCTATATGCAAACAAAAGTACATCAGTTCTGTTTATAAAGACCAAATGTGTTGTTTTTAACCCGTTGCCCAAGAGCAGAAGCCAACACACTGGGACAAATGGACACGAGGTTATTGACACAAAGAAATAACTTAACATATAACCTTTACCAAATTTACAAGAAGGCCCAAATAAACTTAACACCTCACAAAATTGCGCTTTTATCTTAAGAAAGTCTGGTTACTTTCTCCACAGGTGACAAAGTAGTAGCCTATATTAGTTACTGTTTATTGTATTTGTAAAAGTTTCTTCTTTCATAAATTTAGTGTAAATGGTGAAATTTGTTGAAATCAATCAATCAGTGATCAAACACTTACAGTACCTGCTACATGTTGGCAGCTTGGAGTAGCCGGTACAAAAACAAAAACTTAATATAATACATTTAATGTTGATATTACAAGAAGGCATGAATGATTAAGAATTTTTGCGTCTCTTCTCACTCAACAGCTATCAAAATTGCGAAATTTTGAACATCTGCTGCGTATCTTGGCAGGTAAGAAAGCCCAAGCAGGTAATTTGCATTACAGTGAACCAAATGGAAATCAGACAGCATGTTTCATGTGTACTTATGCAGAGCATGTCAGTTGAGTAGTCTGCCCTTCACTGTGGCCCAGGACACATTTGGGTACACTCTGCTAAATGACTACGGAAGACGCATGTTAACGCCAGGTGTAAACAGGGCCTATGTGAACACATTCATAAGCAAAAGAAAAACAATCCAAATGTACACAAGTTGAAACACCATGCAAACCTCAGCAGAGGGAAATGTGACAATTTAATTAAAAAAAAAACACTGAGCAAATCAAACGAGCTTTAAAAATGATTTCTCTGATATATTACCTGTACCAGATACACAATATGCTTATAGTCCTAATAGCTCTGTGCAATTCAGTAAATATAACACAGGGGTATGAAGCTAAGTACTTTAAAAATTAAAGTCTTAAGAAGTGAATAAAAGGAAGATGAGATAGATTTATTGGCAACTCAGTCTCCTCTGCAATGAGGTAAGCGCTTCAAGGCTTCCACGTTCATAACGGCATATATAAATGTATGCAGAGGCATTGAGAAGCTGTGTACCTGTCATGACGAGATTATCAGTCTTCTCCCTCCCCTCAGCAGCAAAGCACTAGAACGTTTGTTCAGTTCACATTTTTATTAAAAAGTATCCAGGTGGTGTTTGGTGGTGAGGAAGGGTTTTTTTCCCATCACAAGAAATTAAAAAAAAATCTTAACAGGCTAGATTCTGGCCTGAAGTTCAGGGTCGTCTTCTTCATCCCGTCTTCCTGATTCTTTCCGGCATCAGAGACCTTCTGACATGAACTCTCACTGCGTCTGAAATACAAATGGTTAAAAGAAAACCACACCAGGATCAACTTCTTAACTTAAATTATAAAGTCACTACTTTCAGATAGATCAAATGGAAAACTCTGTGTCAACATGATGAAAACTTCCCTGTACCAACCTGTCCTTGCTGCGGAGTGGCTGGCTGGCCGGGGGCCTGTCCTGTCTGTCCATAGTATGCAGCCTGCTGCCTGTAGTACTCCGCCCAGGCTGCACTGTAGTCCGGCTGGCCCCCTGTTGTGGATGCTGCTCCCCCTGCTGCTGCTGGGGCTGCAGCTGCTGTCCCAGGGACAGAGCCTCCTGCCTGGGCTGGAGGTGACAAAAAAAGAGGCATGACCCAGCTCAACCCCACATTCACGTTGACTATAAGACCAGCAATAGTTCACATTTCAGTGTGTCCCAAATCCATACTACATATTAATTCTAATCAGGTTTTCAGTATGAAGTTGTTTTTTGTTGTTTCAGGTGAAGTATGTTCAAACCAGATAGAATGCTTACTACATTTGGTTGATTATTGAGTGTGATGTTGATGCATATTTTTCACTCAGAATGCAATAGAAAAGAGCTGAAGTTGAATTGAAAGTGTTTTGATTTTTCTGAACAGCAACTGCTAAAACAGTATACTATGGTGATTAAATGTAGTATATTGTGTAGAATTGTCTTTGGCATTCTCACCCATCTTCTTGTAGTACTCCTCCCAGGCCTTGGTGTAGTCCGGCTGGCCCCCCGGTGTCTGTGCGGGTTGGGTCTGGTCCCCTGACGTTTGGGCACCTCCAGCTGGGTTAGCAGGGTACTGGGCTGGCACAGCCCCCGACGGCTGCTGGTAGTACTGAGCGTAGTAGGCTGCCCAGGCCGCGTTGGGGTCATTGGCTGCTGCCTTGCCTAAAAAAGATGCAGGGTGGAGGGGGTGAGGTCCTCATAGGGTGAGGGTGAGCCCCTGCTACTGGCCTGGAGACCGGGCTTGGAGACCAGGGGGGAAACAGAGACAGGGTTAGCCAGAGCTGCTTAAGGTAAAGACATGTGCATCTCATCACAACATTTCCATCAGTACTCCTGTTGACGTTTCCAGATTTAGGAAAAAATGTCATCACTCATCTGAAATCACTGGGATGGTATACAGTAAACCTATAGCCTGGGATGAAAGTACTGAGGTAGACTGAAGTATGAGTTTATAAAGAGAGCAAACATGCTAAAGTGAGCAAAAATAAGCATTGATCTTTGAAAACCAGGAGAGGCAGTGAAGTCACAGGTGACTCACTGGGGTCATGGGGTGCCTGGGGCTGCCACTGCTGGTAGGTGTTGCTCCAGCCCTGAGGAGTGTACTGGTGAGGACCTGGAGGGCCACCACTGAGGAGGGAAGAAATGTGGAGAAAGTTATTCATAAGAAAAACCTTGCAGGATCACCACCCCAACATGACTGAGAAATGATGCTACCATAAAGCTACACAAACAGTAGCACATTAGTTGTAGCTACTCACTGTGGTGGCCCAGGAGCCCCGGGGGGTCCGGGGTTGTATGGGTTGGGGTTGTAGGGACCCATTGGACCAGCAGGACCTGGTCCACCTGGTCCACCTGGCCCTGGGCCCACAGGACACAGCGGACCCTGAAACACATGACATAATCACACATCAAATGGATGTACAAAGAAAAGCATCAAATTCTCACATATGAGGAACTGGAACTGACGTTTTGCATATTTGTTAAGAAAAGATGACCAAAGTGATTTTTTGATTATCAAAATAGCTGCCAATTTATTTTCTGTTCATCAACTAAATGATTGATGCAGCTCTAGATTTAAGCCGGTTAATTGGCTGTAGTACAATTGCACAATGTAGTGGTATTTCTAAGACAATCTCATCCAGGATACAATAAATTAAATATATCCTTTAAGAAAATCAACTGGAGATGTGATTGTGTTCAGCTTCTGCATTTTGGTTTTCCTGCATATAACTACAAACAAGAAAGGTGGGTACCTCAATCTTCTCTTCGATGAGCTGCTTGGCGTGGTCAATCTGCTGCGGTGACCCCCGAATGATAAACAGCTTGAAGTTGGGGTCTCCATTGGGGGGCGGCTGTCTAGAGATTTCCACAAAGGCCCCCGTCTGCTGGTTGATGGACTTGACATTCTCTCCTCCCCGGCCAATCACAAGCCCACACTTGTGAGCAGGAATAGAGAAGGTCATTTCCCCTCCAGGGGGCCCCCAACCGCCTTGTCCACCACCTCGGCCCCTGTTGCCTGCAGGCATGCCCGGAGGACCTGGGGGACCCTGTGGACGGGAGAAAGTCTCAGTACTACTAATGCTTTATATGTGTGTACATGTTTATATTGGATGGCAGACTGTCACTGCTCAGGTTTTAAGATTTAGGTTCAGGATATCTCTGTTTGTTTAAATGAAGGCCAACATTATGAAGCGTAAAAGCTGCAAATCTGCCTCAAACCAACTGATTAATATGATCCTTTACTGTGTTTATGAGTTTACGAGTGAACAAGAGCATGTTTGAGAATGTGACAGTTCACGCATGTGAAAAAGAGTGATCCATACCCCCTGTCCCTCCTCCCTGACCCTGATGCTCTGCAGCAGGTCATTGATGATCTGGGCAGCATGCTCGCAGCGGTCAGGGGGACCACTGATGTGGGCAATCTTATCTGGACCAGTCCCATCATCTGCAAGAAAGATTTTAATCTGATTTAAGCAATATTTTTGACATTAACATCCTTGTAGTGTGGAATCAAAACCCAATTGTTTAAATCAAGACCTCACAAGCCAGGCTATCTGCTCCTAGTGGTCAAAAATCACTCAGCTCAACAAACTGAAAAAGTCCTGTCTTCTGACTTGCCGCCTCTGCACACAACAAACTCTTTTCAAAAGGCACATACATTCCCGACCTGACCTGTGCTGTTCATGCAAAATAAAGTCAACAAATGTAGAAAATGTAGAAATGCACCCAGTCCTACCTTGTTTAAACTGTATCCTAACTCCAGCATCATTCTGGATTTTCTTGATCATCTCTCCATTGCGGCCAATGACCACACCAACCGAGTGTCGTGGGACCGGGATCTGAGTTGGGAAAAACAGTATTTTTGTAAACTTGGATTTGGTTAGAAGACAGCTGTTCCCACTTCTAATTCTGCAGCCACACACAAACTCACATCCATGCCTCCTCCCATGCGGGAGCCAAAGTCATTTCTTTCACTGAAGCCGCCGTGGTCTCTCTCCCTCAAGATCTCCTGGACCATCTCCTGGGCTTGCTGAAAACGAAAACATGGTGGTTACAGTACATGGCAGTTCAGCACCACACATCTATCTTGACGTTGATGAGATTATTTCATAAATGTACCTGCACTTTGTAGGGATCTCCGATAATGCGTAGGGGCTTGTCAATGTTGGGTCCCTGAGAGGCATCCTGGATCAGGATCATCTTCACCCCTGCACGCTCCTGGAATATCACACAATTAGATGTTATGCTCATGTGTGTCTTCATGATTGACACTAAATCTCTGGCTCTACTTATGAACTTTTTCATTTCAAAAACTAAAGATAACCAATCTGAAAACACGTTTTTTTTAAAAGTTTGAGTTCAGTAAAACTATCGTGCCCACCTCTGAGTACACATACATCAAGATGATTACAGTGTCTAAAAATTCAGAAGCAAAAGCCATGTGGTGTACCTGTAGCTGTTTGATGGTCTCTCCTCCTTTGCCAATGACAAGGCCAGCCTTGCCAGCTGGGATCATCATCTCATGCACCGTGCCGTTCTGCCCGTTGGTGGACTCATGATAAGAAGAAGGGGGTGTGCCCCTTCCTCGTGACACTATCTCATCCAACAGCATCTTGGCTTTCCTAGCCGGGGAAAAGCTGACCAGTTACTCCACATCCATTTTAGAAAAACGTGTCATCAAGCTGATATAATGGCAATGAAGCGAAACTGACTTAATATTATATCATGTAGTATTTTGAAAATTAAGGAATAGGTCATTTTGGAAATTTCCCCACTGTGGGACTAATAAAGGAATTAAAATTAAAATGAAGGAATTCAAACTAAATGAAATTAAAATTTTAAGTACATAACCCATTTAAAAATGACATTACTCAAAGGGGGTCCAAAAGTACATCATCATTTAAAAAATGTTTGATTAGGCCAAACACACATTCTTTTCAAAAACTGATTGGAGGACACAAGTACCCAGAGCAAGCTACTTCATCAAAAGTGACCATTTCTGATGCTTCCACATAAAAACAGCAATGAGCCTATTTGTATGAAGTCTGAAACTTACTGTATGGAGTCGAGGGAACCTGTGAGAGAGACGCTCCTCTCTGGAAGGCCTCCGCTGTCTGGACACACACATAGAGTACATATGTAAATAACGTCAACACCAAAAGGAAAATAAAATTGTAAACTATAATTAAAATGAAAAACTGGGGATAACCATTAAGGCTCACTCCACAGAAGGGCACTCAGTACCTGGAGCTATCTGAACCTTGCAACCTGACTCCTGTTGAATCTTATTGATCTGTTCACCTCCGCGGCCAATAACTGGGGACAAAGAGAGAGCAAACTGTGCGTTGTTGGCAAGTCACACTTGCAATAGTGCCATCTATTTGCATCTTATATGAAAGAAAGAGAGTGGCATAAATATGTGCTAAAAGAGAGACAGGGTGACTCACTCAGTCCCACCATGCTGTCTGGTACACTGTACTCCTCTGTGGTGGAGGTGGGTCTGACACCATCAGCAAGCGAGGATGACAAAGAGAAAAAAAGAAGCAACAAATCAGGCAATATTAGACTTTCTAATTGCATTTTTGCTACAATCTCATACATATGCAAAGGCCCCATAAATCTACATAATACACAATAAACTGAAAGCTATGGGATCTCACCTTTGTTGTGCAAGAGCAGCTAGCTGTGCACCAATAGCTGAGATGAGACATCAACAGAAAGAGAGAAAGAGAGGGTGAGAAAACAGAGCAAGGGAGAGGTTTTGGATTACTGATGGACTGTGAGACATAGACAGAGGAGGGGATGTGTGGACATACAAGGGTAAAGGGACAGACTACTGAAACAGGAACACTGTATGACTCAAAGTCTATATTAAATACTGTCAACTGTGACTTATTAACATCACAAAGCAAAAAGTAAGCAGAGCATAAAATAGCCAGATGAACTCACACAGAGCTTTGGCTGAATCCAAGTCACTCTGTGCAGCCAGCTTCTTGCTCTCCGGTTCATCTGTCAGGTGAGTAAACGACAGATATCTACTGTAATAGTGTGTATGAGGCGTCTGTGAGGACTGAATACCTTCTGCATTTAAAGCCATCATCAAGTACGCAATACAGAGGTAGTTAATGTTTACATTTATTCACTTGGCAGACAATTTTGTCCAAAGTGATGTACGAATGAGGTACAATCCGAGCCACAGTAGATGAAGGAGCGGCAGTCACCATACCTGCATCCTCCAGCTGTCGTTTCTGTGCAGTAAATGGAAAGCCATCTGATGCAGTGTTGTTGTTCAGGGGAGGTCCAGCATCACCTCCAATCTTAGCTGCAATCTGAAACACAAAGGTAAAATTCACCATGACAGTTGAACAAACACAACACTGATTGCCCTAAAATGTGCCCACATATCATAAACTCATATACACTATGTATTGAACTGAGCATCTTACAACAGACTGTACAGTCTTTGGCAACTTGACTGTGCATTATAGTATATTAATGTCATTGTCCAGTGTGCATTAAGCACATATTTAAGTTGGCACTATGGTCCTATATTTAGTCTTTATTTTCATTTTTTGTTTTAGTTTCTTACATTTTATATTTTATTTAGTCTAAATTATCAACCATGTTTTGTTTTTGTGAAGTTGCTTCTGTAACACTGCATTTTCTCTTTGACAATAATAAAGTGATCCATATCTATCTATCTATCTGTCCTGGGAGATCCACTACTATAATATGGATATCACATAACTGGATACAGTGGCTATTAAATAGGATTTTGAATATTATAAGACAGGGTTAGGATGAAGGTTAAGTTTTTGATGGCCAGTGTGATGCCCATAACAATGGTCCATCATACCTACATTAACACTTTTATCAACCACCACCAGTTAGTTTAAACTAATTAAACTAATACTGTCTTACCCATAACTCTTCATTGATTTAGACTGAAATGATTACAACCTTACCCATTTCTCTTTTCTATAATGTTATAATGCCCAGTTCACAGTGTAGGTTTGCAATCGTAGTATCTTAGCTGGCTAACAATCAGTGACATGACGTAACTCGCTTATCTGCACTATAACGAACATCAGCTAACCCAGAAATCTATGTGAATTCAAACTATTAACCCTCGTCTTATGTATCAAACTGTGTTAGCAGTGTTAGCCCTCAGGCTAACTGTTTAGCTAGCCCTCCCTCCAAACATGCTCCAGCCTGTCTCATCCCTCACCTGCCGGGCCCGCTGCACCGCGTCCGCAAACGCATCTTTTTTGATGCCCCCTGCTCCGTTCCCGAGGGCTGCCTGTCCGCCGAGAGGGGCCCCGGAGCCGGGTGGCGGCACCGCATTGTACTCCGACATGTTGACCTGCAGACAGGCGAGGGACAGGGAGCAGAGACCGCAGAGCTGCGCAGGAGTGGGAAGGAAAGTCAAGAAACTGACGGAGCAGGGAAAGCGCCGGAGACACGACGGCGGCCGGGAAGGTTCATTCGCGTTCCACTTACTCTGTGTAATCAGATTTAAATATACATGTTAGATAAATTACACCACTGTTGCAATTAATTAGCATTTGCCATAACTAGCAACGCTATTTTTTTTATTTTCTAGACGTTTTTCTGTTTAACAGAATTTCCTTTCAAACAGGTGATATTTAGTGTAATATATTAATACAATGCTGAAACTTGGCTTTTGATCCACTTAGTGTTATGAAAGGGTTATTGTAGTGGAAATGTTTGACACCTACCTTCAGATTTGTAAAACCTCTTTTATATTTTTGACACCATGCAAATATCGATTTCACTATGTTTTCTAATTCCAGAAAAAAAACTATACTTAGACTCGACAAATCTGACCATAAATAAATAAATGCATGAGCATAAAGAGTCTGGAGACAGTTTTTAGATTCATCAGTTATATATACAATACCAGTCAAAAGTTTGGACACACCTTCTCATTCAGTTGTTTTTCTTTATATTAATTATTTACTACATTGTAGATTAATATTGAAGACATCAAAACTATGAAGGAACACATATGGAATTATGTATTAATGCAGAATTTAATGTCTCTGCATTTAGTTTTCCCAAAGTCTATAGTGGACTTGAGTGTCTTCATATTAATTACAGTACTCTTCTCAACATAATTGTGAGAGATCATCTTTGCAAAACTCCATAAACAGTGGAACAACACAGTACATCTGATGATGGAGATATATCTTGATATTGATATTTATTAGATATTTTTAAGAACACATGTCATGTTTATTTATAGTATAAACCAAAACTGCAGGGCCATACCTGCAGGCTTGACTTGTTTAAATGGCAAATTAGTGCTACAATATCACTCAATATTATTCCTACATACAATTAAATGATTCTGTATAGATATAACATGTTAGGATTGTTAGGTTAACATAGAAGCATGACTATTTATTTTCATTTTATGTCTGACATTATTTTACCGTATTCTCAATATGTCAAACACAGGCCTGGACAAGCACATGTTTTCTTTGTTCATCTGAGCAAGTACTCTACTGATTCCACTTCAAAGTGTTTATGACACGCACAATACAATAAACAGTCAAAAATAGAATCTGCACACACACGATTACATAACATTCAATGATTTAACGTAGATCTCAGCTTATAACAGTTTCTAATTTCACTTGAACATAACATGAACAGTATTTATGCCTGGAAAAAGATCAAGAAATTATCTGTTCAGACATCAAAAACTAATATCACTGGATATAGATCCATATTCTTGACAGTATCCAACAGTGATTAGAAAACAGTGTTTGGCTGTTGTATACTTTGTCATTGTAGGTACCTTCGTTTCCAGCCTGCTTGTGTGTTACATCTGTTTTGCTTAAAAAGAGTGCCTGCGTTGGGTTTCTACAGTGTCTGTAGAGACCCTGGCGCAGAGAACAGTGTCTAACTTCCTTTTGCTTTTTTCTGGGAAAAATCGACTTGTTGATTGATGATTGTCATCTGTCAGAGGGCTTCTGTCCAACTTCTCCACATAACTGGCTGAGGCACTCATGCTGTCAACCCCGGAGGTGAAATCAGAGCTCCCAACTCTTCTGATGAGCCATTCAGACACTTTGGCATGTGCTCTTTGATAACAAAATGTGCCAACTTCTGAGGGAACATCTCCACTCACTGTAAACAGAAGTTGAGTGGTGTTATTCATAACAGCAATACACATACATCATGTAACATTTTGAATTAACGATTAGTTATGTTTCCCTTGATTATTGAAATAATAAAAGTAGCATAACTCACGGCTTGGAATGAAGGCTCCATCAATGCTAGATGTAATCTTCATAGATGGTTCGGTGGCCTCCTGTGGTTCTTGTGCTATAGCTCTCAACATCCGGTCTATTAGCTCCTGCTCCCTCATGTTCCACTTCTCTTCTGTCAACATTAACTGTTTTGCTTGCAACTTCTGCTTTTTGTCTTCAGCTGTGATGTAGTAGCCCTTGTTTCGTGTTATCATGTCAATTATTTTGTGGAAGAGCTGTACGACTTGAAAACTACCATAAAAACGATCGCATCTGACAACATGGTATCTGTTGCCACACTTTTCTACAAGCCACCTCAAGTCATCGCCTTCTGCAATGATGTACTCCTCAATGGATCTCTCAATGAGCCAGTCTGCCCAGGTGAACAGCACCATGCAATGTCTCCAGACTATCTCACCAAATGGCATCAAGAGCTCGGACACTGCTTTGCGATCTTCCTCTGAAAAGGATTTGGAAATGGGTATAACAAGGAGAAAAGCGTGGGGGCCCGGAGCACACATGGAGATGCTGTTCAGAACTTCACTTTTGAGCCAGTTGGGTGCCATCGTATCTGTCAACCAGCCTGGTGTCTCAACAACTGAGATATTCATTCTAGCGACATTTTTTTCATGCTTCACAGACGTTGTGGTTCCTCCCTGATGTTGGAATTCCTACACAGAAGTAACAAAACCAAAAACAAAAAATTACAGCAATCATAAAAGACTTGTCCTCCCAAAACCTGTTTCTGGAATATTTCAGTTTGGACAGTATACTAGGTTACCTTCTTCATCCAAGCTGTGCCAAATAACTCATCAAACAGCATCATGTTCCCTGCCATACTCTTCCCCGACTCTTTTCTGCCAACAAGTATGATCCTCATGTCAGCTATATACTGCTTCTTGGCTGGAAAAACATAACCTTCATCATAAAATAGTAATAACAACCAAATTTATTATATATGGCATGATACTGTTTTGATTACCTCTAAACAACGCTTTCAGTATTCTTGCTTGTCTTTGAGTCCTCTGACTAAACCCTTTAGCCAGCTTGTCTTCAATCTTTTTAATTGTGTCTATCTCCATCACGCGGCTCAGATCGACTTCATAATGAGGATCTTGGTTTCCTGCCCACATCTCTTCGATCTTCTCGAGGAGGTCCGTTACCTGTGTCTCATCAGCACAGTTTGTGTTGTCCAGAACATGATACATGTTCCCACACTTCTCCACAAGCCACTGCAGACCTTCCTCACTCTCTATGTGCTCTTCCACCGTTTTCACTCCCAGCCAGTCACCTCTAGTGAACAGAACGATCGTGTGCTTCCAGACATCGTCAGTGAACAGACTCATGTGCTCCTGGACTGCTCTTTGGTATGATGCGTTGAATGCGGATGCCAAGGCGACCACCAGCAGCACAGCGTGGGGCCCTGGTGGGCACTGATACATGCTGTTCTCTATTTCACGTTTATCCATCTCACAGGTGTCCTGAAGGGTTTGGTTGTAGAGCCAGCCTGGAGAATCTACCACCATGAGCTGCCTGCCTGCCACCATGCCATGGCCAATTTCACAGTATTCTGTGGTTCTTCTGTGCTCAACAGCAAATGCTTTGTCTCTCAGGATGGTGTTGCCTGCTGAGCTCTTGGCTGACCACTGTGCCCCAACCATCACTATTCTTAAATGTGTTGGGGGGTTTTGCCACCTATACAGAAAGTGAAACCAAATAAATATTAATGTTTGCATTTTAAGGTCTCCCTCTAAACAACTCACAAGACAACACACTGAAAATGTGAAATGACCCAACTGTGAAATTGGCTAATTAAACAGAAGAACAGGATACACCCTGTCACTACAGGTATAATTTGTGTTGTGATGTTAACTGTATTAAAAGTGGAGAAAAGTTGTTTTCTTGCTAAAGCCAAAATTAAGGACATACAAGACAAAAGTCTGGCCCTCAACTGTTGCATCTCATTTACTATGAAGCTGAAGATTGAGAGCTGGTATTCTTCATTGGGCCATACATTGTGCTGTGTGATTTGGGTGAAGTGGGAACAGAGTCCTACTTTTTTTCTTTTTTTCTGCTCTGTACAAATTAGGATGATTCAAGAGAGTTAATTTGTAATGAATGATGATTGTGAAATGTTTTGGTGTACAAATGATCAAAAATTGGAATGGTTGTTTAATTTGTATGTGTTTAACTTAGCAAACTTTATCTCAAAAGCCTGAAAAAGAAGGCAAGTTGGGCTATTTAATTAGTATTTATTTTGATTTCACCAGTATTACATAGTAAATGTTTTTGTCAGTGATTTTGATATTTTGTCATAGAAAATGAAAGAAACAAGCACTGTGATTAAATGTATGTATGTAAATGTAAGTAGTTTTTATTAGAGAAATGTGTGACTCACCTTCAATCAGTGCTTTGAGTTTCCTTCTCTTTGTCTGCACTTCAGCAAACCTCTTCGATGCTCTTTCAACAATGGCTTCCATCTTCTCTCTCAGAGCATTCGCATCAGCACTATTAATAGAATAGTGGCTACCAGCATTTTCTGCAGTCATTGCATCTATTTTCTTGAAAAGCTTTATGACTTGAGTGCTATCCTGCCTGTCGCTGATAATGAGGACATGCTTTCGGTTTCCACATTGTTCAAGAACCCTCTGCAGTTCTGGCCACGTACTGATATTGTGTTCTAAATGGTTATCGGTACACGGATCATGTGAAGTAAAAAGCACTATAGTGTGATGAAACACGCCTTCCTGGAAAAGTTGCAGGTGCTCCTGTAGTGATGACTTGAAGATCCGAGGAAACATCATATCAACAGGAATGACTAGAAGAAAGGCATGAGGCCCCGGGGGACACAGATGGACACTGTTCCCGATCTCTAGTTGATCCAGCTCTGGGGTGTTTCCTCGTGGATAGTGCCACCACCATGCTGGAGTATCAACCACAGTAACATGTCTGCCGTGTACCTCCCGCTGCTTCATAACACTTTGAGCAGTTCTTCTGTTGGTCTCAAAAATGCTTTTACCCAGTATGATGTTGCCAGTCGCACTCTTATTACTGGGCTTACCGGTTAATTCTCTCCCACCTATCACACAATCCTCAACTCTGGAGAGTTGTGACTTTGTCCTGTAAAAGAGATACAATATTCTTTACATAAGTGTGATATATAAAACTAGAAATGTGCCCTTTCTGTACAAGCTACCAATTGATTGATTTGTAAATCAGCAGGGCAAGAACAGTTCAGTAATTTAATCACTAACAAGCATGTGTGCCTGTATAGTTTTAGTTAGGTGTACCTAATAAACTGGAGACTGCTTGTATGAATAAAACAACAATGTCACTACAAAAGTATATCCACTAATACAAAGAATTTCTATTGTCAGGAAATGCTGTTGTGATTAACTCTAGCTTGAAGCCTCACAAATCAGTGACTTGACAATCTTTTTCACAGACTTACAGCAACATGTAAATACTGTTAACTCAAGGAGAAATAGAACAGTGGAACATGGTATCCTGTGAATTTTAACTCAGATCAGACGAAATACATAATATTTATTTATTTTGTTGTCCTCATTAAATAAATTAACAAATACATGAAATAATCACTTCATTCTATTCACAGCAGTGCCCTGCCTAAGCAATTGCACAAGATGTTGCAGGATAATGACTAAGGTTTGTGAACAGCAATCAACTTACCAGAGGTGGAAAGAGTGTGTTCATTACCCACTGTTTCCATTGATACCGTTGACTTTTCTTCTTCCATCAGGCAAATCTGTTGATTATACGAAATAAACTTACTTAAAAGGCCAAATCAACAGCAGTCTGTAGCAACATCAGACTAACATCAGCTTTTACGTTGGGAGCAAGGTCTGGAATGAAAGTGGTATGAACAGGACAGGCAACTTTCATAGCACATGATACCCCGACAAACCACTCTTTTTTTCACATAGTCAAGAACATACCTCATATGTTGTTTGCAATATTGTGTATAGGGTGTGGCATGTTACCTTGGACTTTTTTTTTTTATATATAGAAAGAGAAATACAGATATGGCCCTATTAAACTGTTGTTATCTCTTATTTGACAGGAATAAATAACATTAAAACACACAAATTCATTGCATCTACTGGCTGATTATAGGTTTCCAAACATTTTTTGGAACCCGAAACTTTTGAGTAATACAAATAGTTACCACACTGTTTCCTTACCAGGTTAATGTGTCAGTTTGGTGGTGCAAGGTTTGATAAAACTATTACTACACAATTCCCTCACATCCATCAACATCAGAGATTGACAGCAGTTATTTCTCCAGTTACTGATACTGACTGGGGTTACTGCTGACTGTCAGTCACAAACAGTCTTATTAGGTCAAAAGTTATCCAGTTAGGCAGTGCAAAAGAATGAGGAAACTTTCAGACAGCTACACTTTCAGAGCTGTTGCCTGCAGTTTCTATATGTTCTGTATAGGTACAAAAAATCTATCTATGTGAAACAACTATCAATTCAATTTTTACACAGTTGTATTAAAACTCACATGCGGTGATTAGAAGCAGGAAACAATTAACAATTACTAAGAACATTCATTTTAAGTTACATTTATCGTAACATATATTGCTCATCTTTCAATTTCATGTATTAAATATATAACGACGAAATAGGTTATTTTATATTTACTATATTTTCACTAGTAAAATCTGTGAAAACCTAATATTGGCCAGTAGAGGTCGCTGTCACTTTTTTTGCTCTCCATGAATTGCGGCACCACATGCATGTTTGTCATCGACGGATGACGTCAGCGGATCCGGAAGCATTTCCTTTCCTGTGATTGGTGGAATCCAGTCGTGCCAAAGGTCACGTATATTTGGCGCTCTTCGTTCATGGCGGTCTGGCGCGTTTTTGAAAGCGCAACACAGGTCAAGAAACATGTATTTTGAACTCCCACTCAGAGAAAATTGGAAAATGTCCGCGTAGCGTTGTTGACTTTCGTTCATGTATCCGTGACTGACCTGTGGAAAATGTTCGGACCAGTTTTTGGAGCTGTGAAGAGCGGAGCTGCAGTGAGAGTAGCATCAAGCGAAGTCTGCTAGCTTTAACTTAGCTTGTTGTTTTACAGTGATATTTATATGTCTGGTGACAACAATGTCCGCCTCGCACAATGAACTGGGCCTCTGCTGTTCATTAACACACACGGGGAAGTGAATAAGAAAGAGCAAGAAGACAGTCTCTGAAGTTGCAGCAACTTGTCGGTTCAGCATTATTGGTGAGTGTTGTCTTTGTTTTTCTGGTTGCCAGTCTGTCATATGGGACAACAAGTGGAAGAACTACTGGGCGCCATGTCAGGAATAATTCATGTTATTGCTGTACCTGAACCATATAGCAAATTATATAAATATCCTGTACAAGCATTTTTATAATGACTTTGCTTCACCAGAACTCTTAACTTCCTGCAGTTACAGTTACAGTATTATTGCTGTCCTCAGTAACGTATGTTGTACTGGGCTGTTTAATGTTTACAGTTTTATTATGGGGTTATTAATGGGTTTTAAATTCTGCACTACATTTGTTTGTTTAAAAGAGTCAAAGACATTGAATGTTGTGTGTTTTAACGTTTAACTAATTGTTAACATAAACACAAAGTTGTTGAAAACACTTAAACTTAGGCTAAAGTGATTATTTGCTAGTTGTTGGATTCTAATCTTGAAAGAGCATTGTGCTGTTTATCCTGTCATCCATAAGATAATTGTTATGGGACTTTTGTGTTTATTCAATAATTCTGGTAAGAGGGATGTGAAAGATAGGGAGAGGATAGTGAACGTGATGAAGTCTTCCAGCTGGAATTGATCCAAGGCTTACACCACTGAACCACCACTTAATATTTCAGTGATTAATTGTTCTATCAGACCTCCGTGTGTGTAACAGTGTTTTCTTTTGCTTTAGGTCTCTTCAAAAATATGGCTGGCGTTGTGGCTATGGCATCTGTCATTGAGGACTTCGACACCCAGGTATTCAATGACACTGATTGGGGCTGTTGATAGCATGTTGTAACTGTTACAAGTTTTTTTTTTTTTTTTTTTTTAATCTTATGGATTCTCATACTCTCATCACTCTTTTACAGCCTTGCAAGAAATCTCGCAAAGATGGTGGGAGTCCTGTTGTCAAGACAATCACAAACTATTTCTCTCCTGTGCCCAAACCTGTGGAGAAACCCTTTTCTCCACCCCGCTCCAATAACATTTTGGACTATTTTAGCCGGAAGGCTCCATCCTCTAAAGAAAAGACCAGCTCACCAGAACAGTCAAAAGAGAACAGTCAGACGCCTCAGCTTGCAGAGAAACGCACCAGCCCAGAGGCAGCAGTGAAACAGCCATCACAGAAACGGAGTAGAAAAGCCAGCAAAGCTGCAAGGACACTTGTGGAGGCTGAAACTGTTAGCTCCACAGAAGAGGAGAATTGCCTGATTGTAGAAGAACCACATGATAACAGAGATTCAGCAGCAGAAGCAATCAGCAGCTGTGGTGTTCTTGGCAGTGATACAGCAGCCCTGCTGGTTCAACTTAGTGCTGATGCTTGTATCACCACAGGGAAATCAGAAATGCATACCACTAACACTGTCAGTGAAAAAGATGACTATCATGAAGATAGTTCCAAATGTGGGATTAATGTTAAACCGTATCCAGAACTGAACATTATTGAATTATCTCCAATTGTACCTTCAAAAGATAAAGCAAAACAGGTCAAAACTGTTGCACAAAGGAAGAAGCAGCAACAGAAGGCAAAGCATTCAGAAGAGGAAGAAATGGAGACCTCCTTGTGTAATGTTAGTATGGAGGTCAATGTGGATGAGGCCTCTCAGTTAAACAGCAGTACAGTCACTATCTCCTTTGAGGAATTTGTACGGAGTCAGAGCCAGGACAGAGGTGAAGATGACATAGAAGATGAACAGGACAAAGAAGATGAAAGTAAAATCACAACAGAGGCAGAAGAAATGGACACTGACCAGTTTAACATCCCTAAAGCTGAAGACAATGTAGGTTCTGGGGAGCTGCCTCTACGAGTCTCACCCCGAACTGTCACTGTCCAGGCTGAAGTGCATGTAGTCTCGCCCAAACAGGAAGCCAAGGCGGTTAGAAAGTTAGCCTCTATCTTTAATAGAAGAAAAGGGGCGATAAGTCCTGTAGAGGTAATATCGTCTCCTCACGTAGATGCTGGACACCAACTTCCTTCAACCTCTCTGACTGTCAAGCGGAAATCCAATGTGGTTCTTCAAGAGGAAGATCTAGAGCTGGCTGTGCTTGAAAGTGAATCAACACCCAAGTGCAGTGAGACAGAGAGGAAACAGTTCATGGCTGCCTTTAAACAGCCCAGTCTGGATGGGTCCAAACCCAAGCCTGTTAAGAGCCAGGGCAAGCAGAAGCAACCTGGAGAGAAGGTTTCGGATGATGCAGACAAAGTTGCTGAAGAGGATACTGTTATTCCATCCTCCATTGAGCAAGTCCCTGCTGCCTCTCAGAAAAACACAGTAGCTAATAAGAAACCAGCAAGAAAAGGCAGAAAGAAAGCCAAAGAAGAAAAGGAGGCCGTCACTGTCCCACCTGCTGCTCCTGTGGAAGAAACGGTGGCCACTGCAATTGCTGAGGTTGACGATGAAAAAGAGGAGCCTCCCATCACCTCAACTCCCTCCATCCCAGTGGTGAGGAGGTCCAAAAGAGAGGCTGTAGTGAGGCAAGCACCTGATGCCACCCAAACAACTCCTACCAGAAAAAATAGGAAACACAATGAGTCAAAGGATGCTGCTGCTGCTTTACCTAGTGTCAGCTCTGCAAAGATGTCCACCACAAAGACATGCAAGTCCAAACACGGAGTCTTTGTAGCAGAGATGGTGTGCCCACCTGATGCCAAACAAAGTCCAATCAGGTGACACATGTATAGTTATGATTTAATATACTATTACACATTTTGAATGCATATATACGCCTGTTTATTATGTACGTCTAGTTTAACTGTTTTAGAAAGGCATTGATTCTACTTTATGATCATTTTTAGAGAATGTAGTTTTTAGTGCTGTTGATGTTTTTCATGTTCTAAAATTCAATGCTTTCTTTTTCACTAGGATTAAATTTACAAGAGTCTGTAAAAATGTTTCCATGAATGAAGGTGAAGCTGAAGCTGAAGGTGGAAGTGGCATAAACAGTTCTTCTGCTACTAAAGTAAGTATGATATATTTTACTTTATTTTATTTTTGGAATGAGGAAGAATTGTTGTACTGACTTCACAAGAAGCATATTTAAACATTATTGTATTTATGAACTGAGAATGATGATATACTCATTCATACTCTCACTTTCATATCTTTTTCAGACATCAAATGACTCTAAAAAAAGGAAGCAGGCAAAGAAGCTGGTAGAGAAAGCCAGGGTGATCCAGCAGAGTAAAAACACTGCTGTTATGGAGAAGGGCACCTTAAGGCGTTCCTCGCGAGCTCAGACCTGCACCAAAAAGAGCTACTGTGAAGCTGAGGTACAAAAAAAAAATCACAATTTTCACAATGTTTAAGGGATAGTTTTTACATTAAGTGGTCGAGTTGCTGAAAGACCATTATGTTTATTGTATGAACATGAGCTCAGTTGGGAGTCCTGCAGTCTGTTTATTCTGGATTGTCGTCCAAAAATGGACCCAAAACATTTTAAGCAACAAAATAGAACGATTTACCTGTTAAGAATAAAATAAAGCGTATTTTTTTAATCCATCCTCAAAGGCCTAGCAGCTTAATATGGCATGATGTAGAATAAATGTTTCATTCTCATTTGGGATTGGTAAGAGATTTATGAATAATCCAGTTGCAGATCAGTATTTATGAAGTGCTGTAAAGGCCTACAAAAGTAAATGTCCACCACAGGAAGCAATTGAAGGATTGTCAGGGCTATGACCCTTGTTTAGGTTTTGAAATTGATAAAATCTGAACCCCTAAGACATAAACAATAGGGACCTCTACATTGGGTTACCATCACAATACAACACAAAAATTAAAACCTATTTTTTGTATTCACTCTTTTTTTTTTCTTGTTTTGTCAGGATTCTGTCATCTGCCTGGAGGAGGACCAGCCTGCCACTCCTCAGACGGCACCGGAAAAGAGTAAAACCCAGAAGTCTTTACGCAGTCTAAATGATGTCCTAGGAAAACCTCTTAGCAAAGAGACCAAGGCTCTCCCAGGTAGTCTCTTACACTCTAAATCACCATTTACTTTTTAGCAGTTTGTTGAAATCTCATCTAATGATGCTGTGTTTTCTTTCTCACAGGCTCCAAAGTGGCCCCACTGGACCAAGAGAAGACTGCTCGGAAGGTGTCGACGGTGATTTCCATCTTTGATGAGAGCAGCTGTGAGGGCTCTGAGAACTCCCAGGATGATGAGCAGTTCAGGGCACGCAGAGAGTTCTTGAAGAGTGGTCTGCCCGAGTCCTTTAGGAAACAGATAGCGAAGACCGCTGCCACCAAGGAAGCATACTCTCTCTCCTGTTCCTCCTTTCAACCAGTTCTACACATAAAACAACCAACCAACGGTAGGATGTTCCTTCATAGAACTATATATTTATGAACTACATGTACTCAAGTATTGTACTTGAGTACAATTTTGAGGTACTTGTACCTTACTGCCTATTTTTATTTTCTCATACTTAATAATTTAACTCCACTACAATCCAGACAAATTTTTACTTTTTACTCCACTACATCTGTTTGATAACTTGAGTTACGACTTTGCAGATTCAGATTAATTCAAAATATAATCAACAAATTAATTAGGATCTGTTATTACAGATTAAAAGCTGCCAGTAGTTCTACAACATGAAATTGATGTACACATCAAAACATTGATGATTATAATTCAATTATATTACATCAATATACATTATTATAGTACTTTATATATTTTATTATAGTACTAGAGTGCTTTTACTTTTGGTACAAGTGAATTTGGATTATTTTGATTATCACAGATAAATCAAGAAGGACAAGAGACTAATAAAACTTGTTTTTGTTGTGTATTGACAGATTGCCCTCTTTGGAGTCTGCCATGGCCTAAGTCTTCTTTACTGTGTCATCTGAAAGAGCTTTCGTGTCGAACATCCAACCCACTTCCATCTGTTAGTGGCTCCCTTTGTGTAAAGACAGAACCAGCCCATAGAGCCTATAAAGGACAGGTATGTTGAAATGACTTTAATGGCCTTATTCTTTTAGCACCTGTCCCTAAGTGTCAACTCAGGGTCAACTTAGACCAAGCCACATTGGCTTGTTGGGGATTTAGTTACATGTTTAGCAGGATCAATATTTCAGAACACATTTGTCTAGTTTATAGCTGCTACCTGTCTGCCAGTAAAGCTGTGATGTATTTAAAAAGGCTTCGAAAAAAAGCCTGCATTAAAACCCACACTGAATTGCTTATTTCTGTCCAATTTGTTTGCATTTTGGTGCATTTTGTGGTTGGTAGTGTAATTTTTATTATATCTATTATACCTTGTATAAATGACAAAAAAAAAAAAACAGATGTTGCCGAAGTGTTACAGTGGGTTTTAATAGCAGACTCAATATTTATTAATAAATACTTTTCCTTTAGAAGGGTTTAGCCTGGAGGCCTGAGCTCTCTGACAGTGTTCGTCAGCTTCTAATGGAGGAGGTCAGCACCTCCAACCCTCTGTTCCCTGTTCAGAAGTTCATCACTCACTTCATAAAGAGACGCACTGACCACCAGCAGCAGTGCACAACCTCAGGTTGGTCTGATTACACTGAAAGTAGATATGTTATATTGCAAATTATCAGGTTGCAGTAACAATTTATTTTAGGTTGTTATTAATCTTGATTTCCTTATTAATTTTAAATTGTATTCAGTATTTACCCTGTTTTTTTTACTAGTATCTACTAGAAGAAAATGTGCACAAGCCCTTATGAATTTTTAAGTTATAAAATCTGCCTTAAAAGCACAAATAGTGGGGCAGTACTTTAATCAGTTATAATTTAAAATTAACTGCAGCCAAAATAGAGACTGAATTAGAGCATAAAATCGAAATTATTCTCAACATCCATTGCATGTTGCTTACTAGAACCAGAGGCTGTACCCAGAGTCACAAGCACCACATTGCCAGCGGAACCAGTTGGAGGGAAGAGAAAGAGGATGGATGATGAAGGGGAAATGACAGTGAAGGTGGCTAAGAAGCAACGAGCCAATTCTTCAGGAGAGAAAATTGCCACAGCTGAGCTTGAGCCAACAAAAAGGGGGGGCCGTACGAGACGAGCTCAGAGATCCAGATTAGAGGAGGAGGTGAATGAGAAAGCCAAGCCTTCAGTCAAAGCTGCTCCCATCTCGTCTAAAGATGACTCTGTGGTAGTGCTTGATGACTTGCTTTTGGGAGAAGACACTGGAAAAGGTAACAAATTGTGTGGTCTGAATCACCCAATTTTTAATTATACATTTCTCTATGAACTTTAGGATCAATAAACTTCATCCAAGTAGCAAATTGGCATAATAACATCAGATGTTTTTTTAAAGGTGTCCTCCAGTATTTGCGGTTGCTGTTGTTTGGTCCTGTGGTGAAGTGTGGGCAAACTTTAAAAAGTAAAGGTGTGAAGTAAAGTACTAAAAATAGAGCTACCGTCATTGACTCACAGCACACAACAATGTGTAATTATGTTAAAAGCCACCTGTGAGAAGAAAACATACCTACCAAACTGGCATGACAGCTGTCCTCTAAGATCCTCAGTGGTATGCTAGTACTAGTTCATTTGTGTCCTCATCATTAACATGTTTGCTGAATTCATCCAATTTATGTCTGGAAATGTCTTTCGCTCTTGTCTGTTTCATGGCATAGCAATATTTAAAACCTTACTCTTTGTCTTTGTTCTGCAGATGTGAAGGAGGATGTGTTATGGACAGACAAATATCAGCCCCAGCACTCCAGTGACATCATAGGCAACACTGCCTCAGTGAAGAGGCTGCACAGGTGAGAAACACAAACTGCTTTCATTTCATTACACCTGTATAAAAAGCCTTTATCTACTTAATACTATGTATTTAAAATGTATCAGTGCATTATGCAAATTTGCACATATGGGCTTGCACATACCACCATTGACATTGTATCAGGAACATGGTGGCGAATGTTTCATGTTTCTTTTTATTTATTTATGCATTTTTTTGTACAGCTGGCTAAAGGAATGGAAACTCCGTGCAGACCGAGAGGAGAGAAAAAAGCAGAAAGATAAGAAACAAGACGACGGCAGCAATGGTTAGAGAAAAATACTGATCTTCATTTTTCTCTTTATAACAACTACTGTTAGCTTTGTGCTTGTTTGTTTTGATTGCATGATTGCTCTTTGTGTCCAGACTCAGACTGGGACTGCGGAGAAGAGGATTCCCAGGATGGAGAGGACATGTTGTGTAATACGATGCTCATCACAGGACCCACTGGAATTGGAAAGACAGCTGCAGTCTATGCTTGTGCCCAGGAGTTGGGCTTCAAGGTACAAAAGCTTTGGGATATGTGACCATGACAACTGTGGAGGATTTAGCATCTTCATTTCCTAACTTCTCTCTGGTCTCCAAAGGTTTTTGAGGTGAATGCTTCATCTCAGCGGAGTGGTCGTCTAATTCTGTCCCAGCTGAAGGAAGCCACTCAGTCGCACCAGGTGGACAGTCAGGGGGTCAACGCCCACAAACCCACCTACTTCAACAGCTACGGCACAAGCAGCAGCGCTGGTACTCTCAGGCCTGGATCCTCTCCCAGTATGTACAAAGCTGACATTAATAGCAGTGTTTCTGATGAGTTGCTGGCTTGTGAGAGGGTTTTATGCTGATTTTGTGTGTGGTTGGATTTGTATACAGTAGGAATATTACAAGATGAGCACAGACTGTTGATAATTGTTAATTTCTTCATCTTCCAGGAAAGGTTAACTCTCCTCGCAGGGTGGTTTCCTCTCCCAGGAAACATCCACAGTCTCCAAGAGGTGCTAAAAGAGGAGGCCTGGCTCCTATTTCTTTAACTAATTTCTTCAAAATGGGGGGACCCACCAACAAGGAGACGCCTAACACTAAGAAGAATGAACAAACAAGTAAATCCACCTTCAATGTGTCAATTGTTTACCTGTATGATGATGTAACCTCCATGAAAAGTTTTTATCAGGGCTTTAATAGTAAGTATTTTTGCTATTTTTTGTTTCTTTCCCTCATCTCTTTAAAAAGCTGCTTCCAAGAAGGTCACAAAAGCAAGTGAGAGTGCCGGTAAGCATAAAGACCCTGCAGTCAAATCGCCAACAGCCACCAACACTAAAGAGAAAAACAATGAAGAGCAGAGCAAGAAGACCGCCACCTCGCTTATCCTGTTTGAAGAAGTGGATGTTATTTTTGAAGATGACTATGGGTTTCTAGCTGCCATCAAGACATTTATGACCACTACCAAGAGGCCAGTCATTCTCACTACCAGCGGTGAGTCAAAGGATGGAGCTCAAACGCAATGTGTTACTGTTTGGCCTATGTTGATCATCTTTGCTTAAACTCTGTGTCTGGTCTTTTGAGTTTAGATCAAATCTTGTATGTTTTGTAGATCCTGCATTCAGCACCATGTTTGATGGCAACTTTGAAGAAATCCTTTTCAAAACACCCTCAGTGGTGAGTGGACGATTTCAGAATATAAATAAATTTCACTTAGATCTTATTGACTGAATGAGTTGTGGCTTGATCTGATGTGATAATAATGTGAAAGAGATCAGTTAGATTTTGTCCGTCTCTCCCTGCTACAGGTGGATGTGGGCAGCTTCCTGCGGCTGTTGTGTCTGGCAGAGGACATGAGGACAGACCTTTTGGATGTCAGCTCTTTGCTCAGACTCAACGGCTGTGACATCAGGCAGAGTTTACTGCAGCTGCAGTTCTGGACTCGCAGCGGAGGAGGTGGCTATGTAACCAGACCATTGATGCACACCGGCAAAAATGGTAAGGAAATAAGCTGGAGGAAATGAAAAGCTGGAATAGTAATGTTGACTTTGCTTTATTTACGTGTTTTATGTTTTGTCGATGTCCGTAACTTTAATCAGTTGAGAAGCATTTTAAATTAAACAATTTCTGTCTGCTGTTCACCTGGAGAACGTTTTCATGCCTTCGTTTTATCCTGGTTTACTGTAACTCTCCATAATCTGCACTTAATCAAAAAGCAGCTGCTCAGCTTTTAACTGGAACCACAAGAAGAGGACGTGTTGCCCCAATTTTATTGTCCCTTCTCTGGCTTCACATTTATCACCACAAAAAAAGTCTTAAATGCACAAATGCATTATATCTCTGACCTGCTAAGACTATATATACCACTGTTATAATTTTTATAATCCCAAGACAATATTATATTTATTATTTTATGTTATTATCTGATTGTACTTTTTACTATATTTTTTATCTCTTGTCTTTTTTCATTTCTTAGAATGCTTTGTAACTATTATTATTATTCTTATAACCTAAAAAGTATTTTTCCCCTCATTATTTAAAAAGCTGAACCAAAGCCAGAGACTGATGAGGCAGCCGACATGTCTGTGTGTGCAGTGACTGTCCCACCCACTTTCCCTCCCTGTGACACTGGCTGCACTGAAAGTATGCTGGGCCTGCTGAATGTTGAACCTGAGAGAAACATTTGGGAGCTGCTCAGGGTAAGCTCTTCTTTTACCACATACATTTACAATTTGTGTGGTTTTCCTTTTTCTTTGCTGATTCATATTATACTTGATTTAAGATATTGACGGGGTATGTGTTGTCCACAGAGCCGAAGTCCAGCAGAGGAGGCATTATGCTGGGATCTGCTGACAAACAGCAGGCGACAAGGAGTGGACCTTCTCTATTCCAACATGGAGACACTCTTATCTCTACCACTTACACAGTTGACTACCTCCACCTACAAACCGCAGCAGCCTGTTTCTGTATTACAAGACCATCCTTCTGTTAATACAAAAGAAGAGCCGTCCACCTGCTCTCAGTTTGACATGCAGCCTCCCCATGCCAGGTTATTGCACGTGGCAGAGTCAGCGGATTGCTCGGACGATGGCAGTCCAGTTAAAATGTCCAACAGAATGAAGAAGACCAAGAGGCAGCACCGTCTACCTCACCAGGATGGATTGCACTCTGACTCGGATTCAGAAGACAGTTTCCTATCTCTCTGCAAGCCACAGAGCGCTCCTCAGGCAAAGGAGGAAGTTAGGGAAACTTTAGTTTCAGAGACGGTGAAGAGGAAGCCACTGACTCCCGAGGAGCGGCTAAAAGGTGTCCCAGTCTCCCAGTGTCTCGAATCAATAGCTGACTTTTTGGACAACATGTCCTACATGGACTCCTCCTTGCTTGCTCATCCAGAAAGGGGTGACAATCACAGAAGAACGTTGCCAGTTGGTGCATTGGTGAAAGATGGGATGACAGATGAGTTGAGGATTGAGATTAACAGAGGGAGCTGGGTTAGAGGACAACACTCCTTGGAGATCCCGGCTGCTGTGGAGGCTCTGAGCTTCCAGAAGTGTCGGGCCTCAGTAGTGGAGGCCTGGGACAAAACCCAACAACTAGAAGGGGAGCTGGGTAAGGCGGCTGAGGCAGAACTTACTCTCCCTGTGGCCGCTCATCGTGACAGTTACAGCTTCACTCAGGATGGCCCCTGTCAACCACAGTGAGTTTTACTAGTCTTTCTTTACACAATGTTCTACCTTATTGTCAACTTTTGTGCAATACAAACTTACTGCACTGTGACCCAGGCAGCATGATATTGATCATGTAATGAATGAATTATAACTCTAAACCTGTTCAAAGATAGGTAATGAGTCTTGATATGTTCCAGGCTGGTCCAGTGGAGGAGAGAAGTGATGGAGAGTCTAATGTCCAGAGGAGTGTTTGGTAGTCTGACCAACAGATCAGCAGCTGCTCTGGACTACTTGCCAGCCCTCCGCACCATCTGCAGATCAGAGCAGCTAAAGGAGCAGGGCAAGATTAAACGAAGGTGAGCAAATAGGTGACTATAGTTATCATCAGGTCTTGCTTTAAACTGTGGACAGGATGTGGTTGAGTGCCTCTTAACAAAAGTCTGAAAGTGTCTAAAGTGTCAAGTCTGAAATTGGTCCGCAGAAATCTCTGAGCTGTTTCTTTCCCTTCCTCCAGGTTCCTGCACTACCTAGATGCGATCCACATGGGTCTTGACAAGAGCACTCAACAGCACCTTGCTGAAGACTTCCCCTAAACCACAGAGAAGATCAGACATGTCCTCATCATCACACAGTGGCCTTAAACAAATATTGCCCTTGGAGTGGTCACACCTTTAAGGTCCATAAGTTTTGGCTATTAGATTGGAAAAAGGAACGCATTTACAGGTTGTGTTGTAGCACAAGGACGAATAGTTGGGCAACAGCATAAATCAGTGTTGCCTTTTGTCTCTTGATGATCCTAACCTCAACATGAGATAATGTTGCTCGCTGGTTAGAGGTGTCTGCATGAAGGACTCTTGTGAATAACACATTTCCTCAAGATGGAAATGGCTGAATCAATGAATTCATAAAAGGCATTCTCACCTGAGGGGGGCGCACAGCTAAATGACCTCAAATGTGCTCTGATTCAGCACATCTTTTGGTGCTTTCAAAAAATGCACTAAAGATTACAACTTTATATTATTTTTGTAATATTAAACTGTGTTAGCGTGTTTTTTTTGTACAGTAGTGTTTTATATTTTGAAGCCTCATTTATCAATTTGCTTTGCATTTTGCAAAGTGTTTTTATCAAGTAGAAATTGTTTTTGAGGAGCAAGTATGTATCATTAATGATTTGGAAGAGATTAACATGTAAAATAGATTTTGCTTCTGTATTTGTAAAGGCTGCGTGTAAATTGTCTCCACACAAAGTACTGTTGATGCACCTGGGATATTTCTGTTTAGATTAATAACAGGCAGACAGCTTTTAACATAAAGTTAAAAGTCACTCTCACATTCTTCACAATGACTTTTTTAAAAATTTGATCTAGTTTTTTTTTTTTTTTTCAACCTCAGATATGTACACATTGTTCACAGTGGGTTTTGTTTTGACCAAATAAAGGTTTATCACAACCAAATAAATGAAGTCTCACCATTTATGATGCTTCATTTCCAGCCTAAAGAGCGCAGGGTCCATCCTGACTTGACCTCTGTGTGATTGACAGATGTTTTGCAGAACAGGAAATGGTTGTTTTGAGTGCATGATACTTAAATACTTGCCACACTGGTTTCAGGTGAGTTCATCAAAGGCATGAATGAATGTCTCGTCGGTGTTTATATTTGGAAGAAGAGCCTAGTGACACAAACAACAGCTGATTGTTTCCCAGAGGGAGGGAGGTCCTTCATCTACTTTCTGTTGTGGCAGCCAAAACTTCACTGTCACAAGTTCCAGGTTTTCTCAGTCGCGTGTCGCCACATGTTGAAGCTATGTGACCACCATGTTTAGCCTCGACAGCGGGATTCGTCGTAGTGTGAGAAAAGACCCCGATTTTGTGTAGAAATGGCGAATCGTGAGCGAAACAAAAAGATCCTGCTGGAGCTGGTGAAGCTGGCGGAGAACAGGCGATGCGCTGACTGCGGCGCGCCCGGTAAGCAAAGTATTAAAGTCAGTCTCTGGTGTCACAGTTGCAAACCCGCGTCTACAGGTTTGCATATGTTTTGTTTTACTCTACTGCATCATTGATAGTGTTGAGGATAACAGGATAACAGATTGACTTTCTCTACTTAAATTGATTGTCATCTATAAGGCTTATCAGTGCATTATATAAACTTGTGTGATAAAAACCTAAATCCAGTTTTGCTTTGTTTTCAAAGTAGGTCACTGTAACAAAATGTAGTTTTATGGCAATCTATACTCTCCTGGTGCATGTCGATATTATTTTTTATTATTATTCAAATAACCTACATTTAAAACCTGAGACTTATAATATTCCAGCATAGGAAAACAGTGTGCCAGGGGCATACATTTTTTGTAAGCCGGGGTTAAATAGGGGCTGCCCCTAGCAGGAAAAGCTGGCCCTGAGTGCAAAGTGTTGCATTCAAATCACACCACCTCTGCACACCTCAGATCCAGAGTGGGCAGCCTGCAAGCTGGGTGTGTTTGTGTGTCTGAACTGCTCTAGCACCCATCGCAGCCTGTCCAGCCGGGTCAAATCTATAAAACTGGACTTCTGGGAAGATGAGCTGGTGGAGGTATGGACATCCTTGTGATGTTAGTATTGCTGTGATAACATAGTTCTTCAGATGGAAGGATGAAATTTGAATGAATGAACTGTGTCCATGTGTAATCTTTATGTGTGTCTGTTTGGGTCCCGGGAAGTTAATGAAATCCAAAGGCAATGCAAGCGCACAAGCTTTGTATGAGAAAGCTGTTCCAAGATACTACTATCGGCCCCATGAAAATGACTGTGCGTAAGTATTTTTCCGGGAAGTTGATATTCTTCAGAAAACTATCTTTGTGACTGGCTCATGTCTTCATTATGGAATATTTCTTATCACAATCACAGACTGCTGACAGGGCAGTACCACAAAAATAGAGAGAAGTGCAACTGCACTGATTGTAGAAGTGAAATATGAATGAGCTTTTTGCTGCTAAATCAAAGCTTAATGAATCATGTTCTTGTAGAGACCCTTTAGCTTATGTTGATTAGTTGCTGGAGTTTTGCCTGTCTAAGATTATTTTTTGTTTGCCCTTGAACCATAGGCTCTTAAGAGATCAGTGGATTCGGGCTAAATACGAAAGGATGGAATTCACAGGAGAAACCAAGTATCCTCCCATTTCATATACTACAGGTGATGTTTTCTAACACACATGTCTACTGTAGAATATACACCTATATTTGTCTGTTGGTGTAAAACTGAGGAACAATTTAGTTCCTCATACACATGCAGAACTGTGCAAGAAAAACCTGTTCTTTGCAACACCAAAGAGTCAGGAAGTGAAAACTGGCAGGATTGTCACTCTGCAAAACACTTATCCATGTAACCAAAGCATGTTTATTTTGAGTAAGACCTGTGTTTCTTGAAGCACCTGTCACTCAGTGGATTTCTTGAATTGAATCCAGGTTTCTATGAAGGGATGCTGTGGAAGAAAGGGAAAGAGAACACACAGTTTTTGCAGAGGAAATTTGTACTGTCAGAGAGGGAATTTACCCTGACGTACTACAACAAGGAAGATGTGAGTTGCCTGCAGCGCTGACACAGTTGAACTCCACTGACGTGAAAGAACAATGATTCTTTTTTGACCTTGTAAATGTAGAGTTGATATTAATATTTCCTTTACGGCTTTTGAGATACTTCAGTATGCCCCAAAGTGGTGGACTGACTGACTGACATTGCCATCCCTAAAACAGCAGCGTGCTAATTAAATCCAATTGTTGTATCCTTTGTACCAACTCAGAAGTTCATATCTATATATTTGTGATCTAGGAATCCAAAGGCCCTAAAGCTGTGATCTCCATCAAGGACCTAAACGCCACTTTTCAACCAGAGAAGATTGGTCATCCTCACGGGCTGCAGATCACCTACCAAGATGACGATCACACTAGGAACCTCTATGTTTATCACGAGAGTAGTGAGGTGGGACCATCAAAGTATAAATAACAGTAACCAGCAGGTGTTATACTGATCATAACTGTCATACAGTAGCTTTGGGAGTTTGGAGAAGCTTATGGTCTCTCTGGTTTCTCTACTGTAGGAAATAGTCACATGGTACAACGCCATTCGTGCTGCTCGCTATGCATACCTGAAGACGGCATACCCAACGGGAAGTGATGAAGAAGTAGGCATCAAACTTTCTCAAAACCAAATAAACTGACAGAATATTTGGTGATAGTCATCTTTCAGTAACTCCTATACGTTGATGCACTTTAACATGCACTCACACAGCACTCGCTTTCAGCAGAGTCAGCAGCAATAAGAACAGAAACTTGACTGTGCTTTTATGTTTTAAAGCTTAACGTGTATGTGCATTTGTCTGTTTGTCAGCTCATACCTAAAATAACACGAAGCTACCTCAAAGAGGGATACATGGAAAAGACAGGGCCATTGGTAAGTTATTAAAGAACAAAACGTGAAACATACACACATTTTCTTACGTAATATTTATTTGTCCACAACTGCTGCTTTGACTTTCACCAGTAGAGTTACAGTCGTTTAGCAGCAGTACATTTGAGACTGTGTTTCTGTTCCTCTTACATACACAACCACAAATATTCAAACACACTTGAATGAAAATTTTGTAAGAGTTGATTGGTGTGATTGGAGTTGGGGAAATGTTCAAATGTATAGTGCAGTTTTTCTTGTAAAGTGTTTACATTAAACCTGTTTTTTTTTAACAGCAAAAAGAGGCATTCAAAAAGAGGTGGTTTATTTTGGACTCTCAAAGCAGGAAGTTGTTCTACTTCAAAGGCCAGTTGGTGAGGACAAAACCTCTTTTCACTCTAACCCAACGCTGTGTGTTGCTGTAATGTTTGTCAAGCCCTTTAACCACCATTATGTTTGAATGATGATGTGTTGTCATTACTGTGAGCGCAGGATGCAGAGGAGTTAGGGGCCATTTTTATCGGCACAGAGAGCAAAGGTTACGCTGTGAGGGAGTGTGTCCCAACGAATGCTCGGGGAAACAAGTGGAAGTGTGGTGTTATGGTGGAGACGCCCGAGCGACAGTTTGTCTTCATGTGCGAGCAGGAGAAGGAGCAGAGAGAGTGGCTGAACGTCCTCAGACAGGTCCTGTTCAGGCCCATGGCACCGCAGGATTATACCAGTAAGCAAGGCTCGAATGTACTGCAAACATGTCATTTTACAGTAGAAGTGTTTTCTAGTATTCACTCACAACCACATATTGGCCATTAGTCACGTATGTGTTCATACTTACACAAACCTGCACACAGCACCACATAAAGTTGTCATACTCAACCACTGCATTATGCGTTCTCATTTCAGTTGAGGCCAAAATCAGGCATAAAAGATGAACTACAGGGAGGTGTGTCAACGGGATGATGGGCAGCATTTGAAAACACAAGTGACAGAACTTCTGCAGCATTACTGCAGCACAACAGATGAACACTGACCTACTGTCACAACACTGTATCAGTACTGAATGTTCACCATGCCATCTTTGTGTTGTAGTAAAGTATCTTGAAACATGACTCTGACTCTGTGCCACACTGTGGATTTTCCATCCACTTTCCTCAGACTTCATAAAGTGTTGTGTCATCATGTGAAATCATTCTTATGACCAAACATACACCCCTGTCACTAGAGCAGTGTTATATTATAATAAAAGATAGGTTACAATCACATATGATAAGGCTGTAGTTGTTGTGTCTCTTGATTTTTAATACATTTCCTAATGAATAAGCATACAATTTTACATCTGGTTGTGAATATGTTTCATGACACTATGCCAAAAACAAAAAAAATAAATTCCTTTTTTTTAAATGAGGCATGGTTCAATTCATAGAATGCATGTGAAGTATATGCTGACTGCAACTTAAATTGCTTAAATAAATAAATAAATGCTTTTTGCAGATATGACATTGTTTTCCATGCTCACCCAGCATTTGGAAATGGAATTTTGTCATACAAAATTAATAAATAATATTTTTTCTTTTAGAGTATTACACTTCTGAATAATTTGTTTTTAAAAAAGTTTAATTGTTGTTAATAGCAACGGGGACATGAAAAGAGACGTGAAATAAATGCAGTTCCTCTCTTTGGCGCCAGAGGGCAACATAACGCGTTTGCAAATTTCATATGAGATTTGTCCTTTGCGGCTTGCTGTCGTTGCCGGGTGCTGGAGGTCGGGCATGCCCATGAAACATCCACTACGAAATACTATGCAATCGCCGAAAAGACAGCGATTAACCTGAAATTACAAAGAAATGTGCCACAGACTACTTTTTAAATTTCATTCCTGCTGAGCCGCTGAGTCGCGAGCTGAGAAGAAGCGCGTAGAAAACACGAAGGAGCGCAGAAAACTGTCCGTCCGTTTTGTCCTACAAAGGCGCCGAGAGTTTGACAGCGGCAGGACTCCAGTGCGCAGGCCTGACGTTAGCTGAACTGCCGGAGGAGGACGGCATCCAAAGGACTACATGAGACAGTAAAGACAGTCCATTGTGTAGAGGGAAGCAAGCTACAACATGAGGAAGGACGTGAGGATACTACTTGTAGGGGAACGTAAGTAGCAGGTGTCTTTAATCCCCAGGCGGTTGAATGCTGTGTTAGCTAACATGCTAGTGAGGGAGCTAGAGGCTAAAGCTAACAGATGCACTCAGTGAATCTAACAGGATGCCAGGTAATGTGATTATATGTGCAGTGAGGGGCTAGCTGGTTTATTCCACACCGTAAAAGAGTCAGACAGTGACTGTAAGTGATCCAAAATGTATGAGAAGAATATATATCCATGGCTTTGGTTTGTAGCTCATCTATCTGATAGCCAATGAAGTATCACATGGTGCATGATAGCTGCCTTACAGGTATTTCCATGTACTGCCATGTCTTGATAATCAGCACACCACTTCTCATAACTAGCCATAATCTGAGGACGAGGTTGTGGCTGAGTTTGAATAGTACAACATAACACATTCACCCAGGTGTAAATGTCTAAATGGTTCCCCAGAAAAGCTTAATATGAGAAGAGATTTTATAAAGGAGGTCTTTATTGCAAGCCCTGTTGTATTGGACTTGATTGGATTGTACCAGAATGCTTGATATAAACTAGAAACTGTCACAAAAATCAACAGAAGGCTAAAGACTAGTGCAAAAAATCATTGTAAAGAGATTTTTTTCTGCAGTATAAGACAAGTATAACTGGAATTAGGTCTGAAACAAATGTATTATTTTCTTGATAAGTATTTGGTCTTAAAATAGAAATGGAAAAGTCTAAGGTGATGTCTTCAAATTGTTTGCTATGCCCAACGAACAGTAATATGTTCGCTATCACATTAGACAAAAAAAAGCAGCAAACCTTCACAATTGAGATACTTGAAGTGATTATTTGATTATCAAAGTAGTTGCTGATACATTTCCTGTTGATCAACTGTTTCAGCTCTAGTTGGCACAGGGATGGCACTATATATTAAGCAGAATTATGGGTGTACAGTTTGTGATCACAATATCTTGAACTTCTCCGGGACCCTGGAATGAGGGTAGAGATTAAGTCAAAAAGTCATCATGTCCCCTCCTTCCTTAACTGTTTCACCTGGTCTGTTTGTTCTCTTTAAAGCGTGTGTTGCTGGTACTATTTATATTTCAGTTGTGGCTATGCAGGATGGCCTACATTGCCACATTAGGCGAGTTGGTACTGACTGTTCCTGAGAAGTGCAGCCAAAATGCTACGTGCCCACTTCAGTGTCGTGATGTCCAGTAGAATCCAGTTTGTGGGGTTACACAGATAGACAAGTCAAGACGCTGAGGGGGCAGAGGAGCTGCAAATAAGGATTACTTTCATTAATTAATGATGTCATGACACTTTCCCTGATTGGGCCTTTAAATTTTATTAAATACAACCCCAATTCCAAAAAAGTAGGGATGCTGTGTAAAACAAAAGTTAAACAGAATGTGATACATTGCTGATCCTTTTTGACATATACTCAACATTGCTCTGTGCTGGAATTTTGTGAAAGCTTGTTTGATAACTGTGGCACTTGACTGCAGCTCTTAACCCTCTTCAGCTGATCTTATCTGTGCTCTGTCACTTAGTACATTACTCAGACCATGCGGTAAAAATGGTAGCGAGGTCACATGTTAATGACCCATTGTCAGTGAAAGAGGCTTGTGATGCCAGATTGTAATAAATATGCTTTTCCTTTGCCCATACAGCCAAGGTGGGGAAGACATCGCTGATAATGTCTTTGGTCAGTGAGGAGTTTCCTGACGAGGTATGTATCAACAGAAAATCAGAAGATGGATATGATAGAAATCATCCTGGTAGCTGTTAACAGTATGTATGTAACTGTATATTGAGGTGGGACTGTAGACTTGGCTGACTTTTGTTTGGATATGTCACAGTCATGAGGATAAATAGGTAAAAATACAAAACATGTGACATTTACTGAGGCGTTCTTGTTGTCACAAGTTTTGATCATTGTCCTTTGGCATCTAGGTTCCTCTCCGAGCTGAGGAGATCACCATCCCAGCTGATGTCACCCCAGAGAGGGTGCCCACACACATTGTAGACTACTCAGGTAAACCCTACCCCTTACTACGCACACACTCACACCACACTGTCTGCAAGATCGATATCATGACCGCACAAGGAATTTCTGAAAATGACGATTTGGTAACTGTAAGGCTTGATAATGTTTAAAATGCTGTACTGATGTTTCCTTTTGGCACCTTTAGAGGCTGAACAGTCAGATGAGCAGCTGTACCAAGAAATATCAAAGGTTGGTTTGACATTCTTACTCTCGTTTAGTCTTGTAATGACTGTACCGTTTTTCCGATGTGCATCACAAGCTAATATTGCTGTTTCTCTTTGCAGGCAAATGTTATCTGCATAGTTTACTCAGTCAACAATAAAAAGTCCATTGAAAAGGTGAGCATGATTTCTCCCTGTGCTCAGCACAGTTCATCAAATACATAACTGTAGTATGTCTGGAATTTGAAACAGAATGCTGCATATGCTAATCATCTTAATCTGTGAGAATTAATTTGTACTTGTAATGAATGTCTGCCCAGCTATAGTGTTTGATGTTGTGCTTTACTCCCCAAGGTGACAAGCCACTGGATCCCCCTCATAAATGACAGGACAGACAAGGATAGCAGGTGTGTTCATATGACCTTTTATAGATCTGTGTTTGTTTATATGTGTCTGTCTTCCCTGTCGGTCGCATCAGCCAGGCTGGTGGTGCTGCATCTACAACCTTTTTAAGCTTTTCATGTTAAATTATATAATGTGCAGCTGCTGATCTGGCTTTCACTTTTTCCTGGGAGAATATGCTAGTGGAGTAGACTGCTAGCATATTCTCACCAGTGAGTAGGTTCTGATTGTAAGTAGTATGTATGTAGTATGAGAACATAATGTAGGGCTGCAACTGTTTCATCAGTAAACCATTTTCTCAATCGATAGTCAGTTTACCATGATGTAAAACAAATAACTAGCAAATCCTTACATTGGACCAGATAATTTAGACATTTTTACCTAAAATGGCTTAAATGAAATACGATCAAAATATTTTCCAATAAATTTTCTGTCAATCCACTAATCAATTAATCACCTTATTGTTTAAGCTCTGTAATATAAGTAATGAAAGGATTTATTGCAGGGTACCATTGATCCTTGTGGGGAACAAGTCTGACCTGGTAGAACACAGCAGCATGGAGACCATCCTGCCAATTATGAATCAATACCAGGATATTGAGACCTGTGTTGAGGTAAGAGATCAATATACACACACACACACACATACACCCATATAAACCTTTTGGATCCATTAAGACAGGGCTGCTTGGAGGTCCCAAATGTCAAAGTAAACTTTGATGAAGCACTTGAGAGCAATGAATTGGCAAATGAAATTTAAAATCTAATACAGGCAGGGACACTTCAGAGTGAGACTGGCTGTCTAGCAGATCGGCCCCCAGCTGCTATTTGGCTGCAGTCCAGCTCCTGACTCCACTTACACTCTGACTGAGTCATTAATAGATTTATGTTGGTGAACCTCATGCTTCAAGGCCAAGACCTGCTGACTGACGGACTGAGAGTGTGTTGAGAGGCTCTGTTTGCATTACTGTTGAATTCAAATTTCCCTCTGTGGCATGAAGCCGCTCAGTCACGTCCTCCTCAGGTGGATTAGTTACATGGTTTAAATATGGAGATGGGGAGGACGTGAGAGAAGACACATACAGCGTAGATCCAGTTGGAGTACAGTCACACAGCTGACGTTGGACTCGTATGAAAGGCACGTGAACCAATGTTTTACTACTGGCTCAGTGTTTGACCAGGCCCAGAGTTGGTTGTACACTATATGGCCAAAAGTCAGTGGACCCTCCTTTGTGGCTATAACAACTGCCACTCTTCAAAAAAATGTCAGTGGGAATTTGTGCCTATTCAACTAAAAGTATTTGTGAGATTATTCAAAAATGTGTTGATGAGTTTGATATGTCCTGAGAATTTGGCTCGAGAGTTGTCCTTGCTCGGGACACTGACACACACACACACACACATGCTTTCTTTTTCCTCAGTGCTCTGCCAAAAACCTAAAGAACATCTCTGAGCTCTTCTACTACGCCCAGAAGGCTGTTCTCCACCCAACAGGACCCCTGTACTGCCCAGAGGAGAAGGAGGTGAGGTCTATTCAGTAGCTGCAGATACAGTAGACATTTTTACTTGTCATAGTAAGAATAGTAGTACATTTTCTTTGTCAGTGTCATAAAATTCAGTGTCCCTACTATCAGTAATATTGAATCAAACATGGCAGGCTGCTAGCTCAGTTCTTGATTAGTGTCTTGATTACAATCGCTCTCTAACGTGAAGTAGGTTCATATGTGTGTGAAAGAAAATGCAAATGACTAAAAGAAAAAAAAGAAAATGAAGACTAGATGTGGCTTGTTTCAGGCTTCCTTTGAGTCAGTGGCTAGCTGAAACAGAAGACCCATGAGCAGTGAGCAGACACGTATTGGGAGAGAAAAAGTTAGATCAGTGAACCACTAATGTTACAGTAGCTGCCACAATGATTACTAGTTATGGAAATCTTTCTGCATTACATACAAGTACATGTAACCACCTAAATGATGACGTTTCTTCTGTTTTACAGTTGAAGCCCTCTTGCATTAAGGCTTTAACCAGAATCTTTAAAGTGTCTGACCTGGACAATGACGGCATCCTTAATGACAATGAGCTCAACTTCTTCCAGGTAATGTTTCCCACTTAATGGTGTCACTGTCAACATCATTTTCATGAGCATGTAAGAATTAAAAGTTGTAAAAGTTTTCATCACTATCACAACTTGGAGAACCTGATTAATGTCGGACCTCATTTATCTGTGTAGTAAAATGTAAGGGGAAAATGGTTAGACTGGTTCAGGGTGGCAGGTTTAAACATGAACCACTCCTAAAAAACTAATGGCACACATCAATGAATCGCTTGTTGTGTATGTCTGTAGAGAACGTGTTTCAATACACCACTAGCGCCTCAGGCCTTAGAGGATGTAAAGAATGTGGTCAGGAGGAACATGACCGATGGAGTCAAGGACAACGGACTCACACTCAAAGGTCAGACACTCTCCTGTTTTCGTATTCCTTCTCTTTCCTCCTACCTCCTCTTCATGATTGATCCTTCCTCATTTCCCCTCAGCAATCCTTCTTTTTTGCTTTTCTTTTTAATTTCTTTATAAAAATTGCTGAACGCTGACCCCATCTACCCCCCCTTTATTACAGGCTTCCTGTTCCTGCACACCCTCTTCATACAGCGAGGTCGACATGAGACCACCTGGACTGTGCTTAGGAGGTTTGGCTACGACGATGACCTGGAGCTAACACAGGAATACCTGTTCCCCTTGTAAGTGCAGACTCAAAGGCTGTTTTTATTTTTGAAGGTGCATTGAAGACAGAAAGGAGGCAGATGTCTGAGCAGAACTTTCATCTTGCTAAATCAGCAGGGTATTCTGATACAAGTGTTGAATAGTGTTCTCTGGGGCTAATTAGATTTAAAAGCATTGGAAACAAAGACATTTAGTTTCAGTTTTTTCGAAACTGGCCAAATTGCTGCAATGAATTTTTTTTGTTAATGGCTGAAGGTTTTGTGAATAAAATGTTTAAGGGAGATTGTTTCTTCCTTAGCACTTTTGAAGGCAGCATCAGAAATTTGTGACTCGTTAAAAGTTCCAGAGCTTTCTGTTAAATTATTGTTTCTGTCTGTCCCTGTATTGCAGGATAAAGATCCCCCCAGACTGCACCACAGAGCTTAACCACAACGCTTACCTCTTCCTCCAGAGTGTCTTTGACAAACATGACAAAGTGAGTGATTAGAAATGTTGAAGATTGAGAAGTGAATTTTGCTATCTTTTATATTTCTTTATTGTCTGTAATAATAAATTTGTATATTTTTTACATCACAGTTCTGTGCTCAATTACTTCAATCAAACAATCTTTATGCATTTTACCTGTTAACCTTTTTTTTTTATTTCCAAAATTGTGTCATGATCCAGGACAGAGACTGTGCACTCTCACCAGACGAGGTGAAGGACTTGTTCAAAGTGTTTCCCTACATGCCCTGGGGCCCGGATGTCAACAACACGGTTTGCACTAACGACCAGGGGTGGATCACATACCAAGGATACCTCTCTCAGTGGACGTGAGTGTGGCACATACTATATGCACACAGACGCACTCTCATGCCTATTTTAGTTTTGCACAACCTGATTACATTCACACACTAGTGTAGGACATCATTATGCAGAATACACAGATCATTTTACAAAATCATGCTCATATGAATCTCTGATACCATCCGACTCATCATGACTTATGTTTCCTGTAGGTTAACAACATATCTAGACGTACAGCGTAGTTTGGAGTACTTAGGTTACCTGGGCTACTCTATCATCTATGAACAAGAGTCCCAAGCTGCTGCCATTACAGGTAAGAGAACATCATTCAATTGCAGATTAACAAAAAAGGCAGTAAATAGTAATAGACACATTTCTGTTTAGAATACAGGTACTGTACCACTGATCAGTACCCACATTGTTTGCCTTTCGTTAAAAGTTTAATACAAAAGAAATGCATGAATATTACTGCATGTTGCCATTGTTCAAATGTGTATGTAAAAATATGCATTCCCTGTTTTTTTCAGTGACACGTAACAAGCGCATTGATCTGCAGAAGAAACAGACCCAGCGCAGCGTCTTCCGCTGCAACGTCTTGGGGGCACGGGGCAGTGGAAAGAGCGGCTTCCTCCAAGCTTTCCTGGGCAAGAACCTGCAGGTCAGTGGAACTGTAGCTGGAAATCTCCGTTTAAACCAGTATTTTTAGCAGTATGTCTTGCTGGACACACACTCAGTTTTTCAAGTAGTCTAATGAATGAAAATAATTATTATTTAAATAGTGTTTATGGATGTCTTTTATTTACCTTGATTGTTATTCACCACAGCGACAGAGGCGAATTAGAGAAGACCACAAGTCTTTCTACGCCATCAGCACGACCTATGTTTATGGTCAGGAGAAGTACCTGCTGGTAAGAACCATGTACTCATCATCTGCTTTTTGGATTACTGTTATATAATCTGGGTGTGTTACACTTCACTGTGTATCAACATTAATCCCTCCATCTGCGCACTCTGCTCTCTCGATTGCTCTCTCCCTCTATCGCTCTCTCTCTTTGTCTCTCTCTCTCTCTCTCTCTCTCTTTGTCTCTCTCTGTTCCCTGTATTGTATGTATTGACCAGCTCCATGAGGTGATGCCAGATTTTGACTTCCTGTCAGAGGCGGACCTAGCCTGTGATGTGGTGTGCCTGGTGTATGACATCAACAATCCACGCTCTTTTGAATACTGCGCCAAAGTGTACAAGGTATGTTTCAGAAGATGGAAAAATGCTCATCAGATGCACTGAGGCTTTATATATACACGGTCTAACTGGTAACATTGAACGGTTGTTTTTGGCAGCAATACTTCATAGACAGCAAGACGCCATGCGTGGTGATTGCTGCCAAGTCGGACCTGCACGAAGTACGGCAGCACTACAGCCTCTCACCACAGGAGTTCTGCCGTAAGCACAAGCTCCACCCACCCCAGCCGTTCACGTGCAACACGACCGACGCACTCAACAAAGACATCTACACTAGACTCACCACCATGGCCATGTATCCGTGAGTATTAAACCTCTGTGTGGTCTCATCCAGTTAATCCTGTACACCTCTGCGAGTCCTCAAACTGTACACCATCTTTTCCTGTGTGTGCCTATCCACTTTTACCTCCCTCCTGGATGGATGTGTCAGACAGTGACCTTTTACCCTCATTATTCAAAGTTTACTGCATGGGGAAATGAATGAAAGCCACCGTCTGTATGCTATGTAACATGTAAACTTTGGACTCCTCCAGCCATTCAGTCAGTAGATGAGGACTTTCGTTTCCTGAGCTCACTAAGTAGTACTCAAAACAAATTAAATACTCGTTTGGGGTCTCCCTTGTAAGTGTGTGTTTGTGTGTGTGTGTCTTAGTTTCTCAAAGCTTTCTGATCGGATTAGATTAATTAGCCATCAATGGGACATGCCCATTAAATCTCACTTTACAGACCAGAAATCCTATTGTTGATTTTTGAAACCATTTGATCTGTTGTACCAGATCATGCGTAGTAAGGCTTTGCTCCATAGGAAAGTGCTTACTGAGAGGCGAGCTTCTGAGTCCAGTGACTGCCAAGAGTTAACAAGGAGTAACTAAATGTATTGATTGAGGATTAATTCTGGCTCAATGATGATTCAGATCAAAACTAATAGTCAAACTTTTAGGTTTTTAAATCTAAAAAATCTTGTCCAGTCCAGCTCCTGCAGCAGAGCTGAAATACTGTGTTTTCACTGTTTAGTCCTGTTAAATCGAACTCTATTTTGTTTTGTCCCTTGGTGCAGTTTGTTTGGGTGGGTGCAAACACAGTAATCGCACTTGGGTGCAAACAAAAACAACCACACCGAGACCCTTTAGAAGAGGTGGTCTCGGTCCGGTCCCAAACGAACTGTGGAGTGTTTTGTTTGCAAATGAGCGAATGTAAGAGTTGGTAGAAACTAGTTGGAGAATTATTCAAAGTAAAATTTGGACTAATACAACAACAGCCACTGGACCCCCTTAAGGACCTTCTTCGTGTCTTTCTGCTCTTGCTCTGGTCCCAGACATATCTGACCAGTGACTTCAGTGAATGTTCTCATGTGGCTTGTAGAGCAAACAAACTGTAGGTGTGAATTTTTCATTTTTTGTGACTGTTCCCTTCCTTTCTTTGTAGTTTTCCTCTCCTTTTAGACTTCATTCAGACTTCATAGTTTATTATGGATGTTTCCTTGTCAATCCTTTTGTTTACTTTGAGTTGTATTCTCTTTACTCAGGTCTTTTGATATAGCCTTGTGGTTAAACAAAGTTGATGTTTTTATCCTGGCTTTGGCCTCCCCCTCGCTCTCTGTGTGTTTTTGTTTTGTGCGTGTTGTCTTTGTATGGTGGTGAATACACGCATTTTTGTGTGTCTTTCCGCAGCCACGCCCGTCTCCGCTGCATGTGTGCCTGCAACAGGTGCACCTATTGCCTGTGTCAGAACCTCCTCAAGTCGGAGCTGCTGCGCAGTATTAAGGCCCAACTCCGCAGGGTCGTTTTCAACAGGTTCATACGTGGAATAAGCTCTAGTGTTTTAACATAGACTCATTCCTCCTCTCTGTGTTTTCCATTCACGAGTTGAACTAGGTTGGACTCCATGATGGGTCACAGAGAGGCTCCTTTTTCACCCAAGCTCTCTAACACTGGTGATGGTGACAGCTCCTCTGCTTTCCTTCAGTGCTCACCAGCGGTCGGGTTTACTCTGCATATCCACTGCAGGGAAAAGGGAAGAATAAATGTGATTAAACGTGATGGCAGTGATACCTGGTGTATAAATAGTATGATCTTACATTTATAATGGTGGATCATGCAAAAATTATTTGGTGATTGCTTTCGGGAAATTCTCCTTTTGCTTACCACTATTTTGCAACACAGATGTCACCTGTAGGGATTAACTGTCATGCTCAGCTGTACCTCAGCAAGGTGATACTTGTTGACAAGTGGCGATCTTTGGTTGTACAGTTCAATGTTTCTCTAACCAAAAAAATCGACCAAGATGAATATGGATGTAGCCTCAGTCCCTCAGTAAAAGTTGCTCTCAACAGCTTTGTGAATTTGTCTTCAGAGCAAAGTCTTAGGAACATTTAGCACCATGTAAGAAGACTCCTAGTGGTTAGATAAGACATTTGGTGAATACAGCCACATGTTACTTAGCTGAAGAATTTCATGTTACTTAAATCAAAAGTGAGATGAGATTTTATTCACGTCACTTTGTCATATACCTAAAACCCATCAGTCATGTCAGCTGTCTTGGTCTCTGCTCCAGCTCCAGCCAGCCCACCTGGTCTCTGTCCAGTTTGACACAGAGAAATGTGACCATGCTGTGCCAGCTAACACACACGCTACTAGCCAGGCAGGTGACAGTGTGTCTGAAACCGTGTGAAAAATGCATGATTTGCTTGTGCAGTGCAAACGTTACTCATAATATTGACTCCTATACGTAACATGAACATGTTGTAAAATTAGATACAGATGCTGTGAATCGGAAACATTTCCATTTCCTTCAGAGGCATAGATACATTTTTGTATTTTGCCCTGGATAGCCCTGCATAGTTCTGACTATATTTATATTTGTTAAACTTGTTTTATGTAGTGTCATAAAGTTATAAATGATTATATTACACCAGATTAATGTTGTTCAGGCAGTTAATCATGCTGACAAAATATCAAGTTCAGTTATGGAGCACTTGAGAAATTAAAAAGTTTAAAGTTTAGTTAAACTTTAAGTTTAGGTGTGAATTTTGACAATTAAGTGTTAAAAACTTACTTATGACGCTTTTTCCCTCCTGTCCTCCTGTCCTGCAGTGGATATGCAAACTGTAAATCTTGACTTACAAGCATGTAATTTGCATAGAAAATGAGAAACACGACCATTCTGTTTGGTTTGTGCTTCAAACTGAAAACCTCATCGAAGTCTGCATGTCTGCATGTTTGCTATGTGATTTGCTATGTGACTATCACATATCCAGTATTACAATTGCTTCTGTCTGTTAATTTCTTATGGCATCAACCTTCATCAATTATCAAGGAATGTTTTATTGATTATCTATGATGTTTTCAGTCTCGCTTTGTCTACATTTCCATTTTTAACTCTGAAGACTACACCTACAGGAGATGCTTTATTTTGAAAATCAGAGGTGTTACTTTAATTGCATCCCTTCTTTACACAGTAAAATAAAAGCACATGTTCTCCTGTGGGTTGAGACTTCATACATTTAACAGGCTGATGTTTAAAATTGAAATATGTTTGTCTGATGTTTAAATTGATTGTATTGTATTGTACAAATCACCCTGTCATTTCATCCTGTTTTTCCTATCCTGTATTTCCTGTCTTTGTGTTTTTCCCTCCACTCTATAGGTGCTCATACTCATGTTTTTGGCTGCCCCTATTCCTCTTCCTCTTGCACGTTTTCACCCTCTGCTGATTTGCCTGCGGTTATGTTGCATGGCTCACCTGTTCTTTCCCTCACTGGGTAACCAAAGGCATGCCTTAGCAAAATATTGCCATCTACTGGCAGCTGGGACTAGGATTCTCATCTGTCCATCAGTACAGTAAAGAGAGCTTGGTGTTTTGAATAAGATGGGTGAGGTTTATTGAACCACAACGCAGGGTTTGGCTGTTTATGGTGTTGGATTGGGCAGAAGTGTGTTGCGTGTTTGCTTAATATGGCAAATTAGGGATTTTTTTTTAGCCCAACAGTGGCATAAAATGCAGGGCTTCTGGTTGGGTGTACATGGACCCAGGCAAAGCTACATACTGTAGTGTTGTATCCTGCACTAACCCTTTGTGTTGATGCCTGTTTAATCTCTGGGAGTTATTACAATTAAACTTACACTATTAATAGCATGACACTTATAGGCAAGCCCTGGCAGTGCAAGGGGCCGACACACCACATTGAATGCCTAATGCGTTTCCTGAGAAGTGGGTTGGTTGGCTGGGATGGATTATGTTGTAGATGTTTCCAAAGAAAGTGGATCTAGAAGAAAATGACGTCTTCTGACATTTATTTTAACTCTTATTTTTGCCTTTTCAAAATGGCTCAACAATTTCAGTCTGGCTGCCATGTGGTGTGTGTGTATGTAGTTTTATTTTTTTTTTGTCATTGCTTGAAGTGTGTGGTGACCTTTGATGAGGTATGCAGTCATGGTTGAGCTTGAGCCTTAAGGGTTTGGATGGTGATTGAAGTTTTCGGGCCAGGTAGAGCTGGGTGACACAAAGTTAAATTTCACCTGCCCAAAAGAAGCTTTATTAATATGGCAAAGAAGCTGAATTAAATAAATGTCAGTCAACCAAAATCCTAATCATATATAGCCTAAGAGCACAATAGAAATTTTATTTTGATATTGTCTCACTGTTGTTGAAGATATACTGCAGTACAGAAGCAAGTACAGGCATTCATGGATCATTTCAAATGTCAGATTATTTTGATTAAAAAAAATTAAATCATCTGTTAACAAAATGTATGCTTTATTATAATAATAGATAATTCTAATAATAGATTATTTGCTTAAGCAATAAAATACTACTACTAATAAAATATTTGTCTAAAAGTTTTTTAGACAAATCTTTACAAAATTCTGTTTTCAACAGTTCAGCAGTTTATTAACAGCTAATGAAAATAGTCATTATTTGCAGCCCTTGTCAGTATTATATGAAGTGTCTCCCAGCTCTACCTGCTGTATCTGAGTGTGTGCGTGTTGGTGTGTGGAAGGCTACGGGGCTGGGTGGAGGCTGTGGGGGGCTACCTGCTGTCAGAGGAGGATTTCAGCCTGACACAGCAGGTTTCAGCCGTCTCCAACGTGGAGGGGTCCATCTTTATGGAGGCCTCTGCAGAGCAGCTAACTCCCCCAGAAAGGTAAAGGCAGAAGATCCACAGAGAGACGGATGTTATATTTTAATCATGGATGAGGCGAGTCTGTGTTTGATGAGTTCAACTATCCTCTATTCAACAACAACATAGTTACACCTCTTACTCAAGTTCTGGTGGAGAATTTTGAGGAGAAGATCGATCTCACTCTTGTTTTTGTCTGTTACAACTTTTTGGAGCCTCAACTGGTTGAGTGGTATTCCTGTCTCTTGTCTTTGTGCCGAGCTAAGCTAATCGACTGTTGGCCTATATTTTTTTGAAACCACTCTGCTGTGTCCTTCATTGTTTCTTTTTTCATTGCTTGCTTTCATTGCAGTCTGCATAGTTCCCCATAGTTTGTTTCTTGTCAGATCAGCTGGACCTGTGATTGGTAGGGCAGGTGTTAACCCAATTTTAATAATCTATTAGTTCTAGTTTTCTGCTCCCTAGCGCAAATCAGAGCAGCTCTATCTCATAGTGTAACACCTCCTTTTTTTTTTTTCCAACAAACTGCTTTTATTGTCTGGTCCTTTTTCCCCCCCAAACCAAAACCAAACCAAATGTCAAGAGAAGGCATGTGTTCCTGTTTCAAGCTGTTCTCACAAGGCACTGATTTTCATTATTTGTGGTCCTGATTCAGGGAGTTTCCACTGGAGAGAGCACATGACTTTGTCTCGTCATTTGGCAAAATCTTCCTGCTAACAATATAGAAAGAAAAACTGTGCCACAGCACTCATTGTGTTAGATGCTACTCCCTCTCCCCCCCTCACCTGTTCTCTCTCTTGCTTCCTCTCGCAGGCACATGGCTCAGGCCGACCTGAAGAACTCCACCTTCTGGCTGAGAGCGAGTGTCGGTGCCACAGTGTGTGCCGTGCTGGGCTTCGCCATGTACAGAGCACTTCTCAAACAGCGGTGATCAGACAGCATGAGACGACAACTCCCTCCCCCCCGGTTTTTCTGTTGACTCTGCCCCTTCCCTCCTACCTTAAAGACTCATAAAGACTGGCTGACCAACCAACCCAGGGCCATGGCCTCAGCCCCCAGTCCACCTCATCCCCTTTGCACAACACGAGCAAGAAACAAATGAGCAAAGTCGTAGATACATTTTATATGCATTTAAAAACAAAGGTGTGGTTTAGTTTGGGGTTTTTTTTGTTAATGTTGTGGGGAAAGGGGCAGGTTCATTCTGAAATATCACTTGTCCATCAGTCAATTTGTAAATGCTGACATTCTGTGATCTGTCGGTCTGGTCTAGTCCAAGTCAGACACTGCTAGTCGCTGGACATTTTCAGCTGATCCAGTCCTTTTTTTTCTCAGGTCAGTATTATTAGTAAGATAGTTGGAGACCAGAGAAAGTCAGCCATATAAAGAAACACCACAAAGGGACTTGAATCTGTTTATAGATGTGTATATGCAGTATATTATGTATGTATTCCTCAAGAATTTTAGGATTGGACCCATAGACAGCATCACAAGCCAGAAGCAACACCTACAGGAAGGTGTTAGTGCTACATCTAACACTAGAAAGGTCATGGACGTCATGCACTTGTTTATTTTGTGTGTTAATTTATTAACCTGTTTCTTCGTTTTCTTGTCTGTTTTGAGTGCACTGCATGAAACAGATGGAGGGATTTACATTTTCCATGTATTTTTGTATTTAGTATTATCAAAGCTGTCCTCATGGTGTATCATGACTTTCTGCTTCGGTTTTTAATTTTCTGGTTTTCAGATAGAGCTTTGTCCCTCATTATATTTTTATGAAATTAGAGGCACCATAGAGCAAGAGATTATGCTATTAACAGCAGCCATTCAGCGCACCTCTCCCACCTTAAAACTACAAAAGTGTTTCTTCTCATTCTCTTTTTCCAGCATTTACAATAAAGTAAAGTTAAAATATCTGGCACGGCTGTTTATGCGTGTTATTGGGTGAAATGACAGCTAATTTAACAGCCACCTAGAAAATACAATGGTTTTAAATATCTGTAATAAATGACATTTACACCCACTGACGTCACTGTGTTTGTCTGTCCTTGTTAAGAGCAGCGGTAGAATTGCTCGGTTTTGAAATGAGTGTAAGATCAACTGAACAACTGGGACTTTTGTGAAGCCAGTGAATAGAGAAGTGAGTAAGTGATGCGGCTGTGAACGATACTGCTGTCAGCCCTTGTGAGGAGGAAGTCGCTGCACATACACAGGTAAATGCATTTTAAACAACTGGCAGCCACAGTGTAAAATTAGCACGGAGGGCCAACATGTCTGTTGATGGGACTAAAGTATTGTTTGAGGGCTTCCTGCAGAAAAGAAAAGATACAATAGTAAGTTACAGACTATCTTTGTTTTTAATGTGGGTATATGTATATGAAGATGACTGGTTTCTACTTTGTTTTCTGTCTATAGAAAATAAGGTGGGTGACCTATTGGTTCAGGCTTCAAAATACAACCTTGTTCTTCTACACAAAGAGGAATGGCAGCGCTGTGAGTAAACATTTACTGTGTTTTAAAGTTGTTTAAATTCCACACTAGTGAATTACATTCAGGCTCAATCTTGTCAATGTTCTGCTTATAACCACATTTCTGAAGCCCCAAATAATTGAAGGGTATAGTACTAAATTTGATGAAATTGACATTGCTAGTTTCTTTTTATTTTCTTCTCAATTAATTTTTGTGATGACTTTGCTCTCTTTACAGTTACACCTGAGAGGAAATTACTACATTTACTCAGTAAGTACTCCACCGTTTATTATTGCTGATATATGAGAAATTGCTTCGCAGTTGTGGAAGGAAGAACTTTCACTCAGTCACTGCACTTAATTATATACTTGTGGTGATTGTACTTATACTTTCTCTATTTGGCTGTTGCTAGTTGCTCAGATTCAGATTCAGATACTCTGGCTTAAGTAAAATTTTGAATAAATGATTTTTAACAGAGTATTTACCACTGTGGTATTGTTATATAAAAGTTATATAGAAGATCTGATTACTTCACTACTGTTTCTTTGTTTTTAGGTAGGAACATAAGATTGATTGAAGTATCTGTCTTTCTATCTGTCCGCCACTTGGCCAGGTGCAGTCAGTGCGAGAGGTCCAGACAGCTGAGAGCAAGCGCTTCATGTTTGAGATCATCATGACCAATGGAAAGAGAAAATTGTTGGTGAGTCACCTTTGTAGTTTGACTTCTGTATTCTCATTTAAGATCTGTAGGTTGTGAGTGTGGCAGGACTGTGCCTCCAAACCACTCGTGTGTGTGTGTGTGTGTGTGTAGGCAGCAGAGACAGCAGCTCTCAGACAGGAGTGGGTAGGACACCTATGGCAAGCCATGCATCTTTCTACTTCTGGGCTTTCAAACTCCACAAGTGCTTAGTAAGTAAGAAGAGGACTTTTCCCTCAGATCTGAATTAAAACTAAAATAGTCCATGTTTAGTCGACTGGATTTTAATTTGTGTCATGCATTTGGGTGATTTTCTTGTTTAAATCGAAATAGAACAGCAGCTCATAGTCACCATTAGGCCAGAGACTGACCATTTCTCTTCTCCTCAGCCTTGAAGTGCGTGATCAGCGAGATAGAGCAAACAGCAGCACACCCATCTGCTTACGCAGCGACGGTGCAATGGAGTCGCCACCTGCTCGGCCCCTCTCCGCCCCCACAGGCCTCATCCACCATGAGATCAGGAGCGTCGCCTCCCCCATCTACCTGCCTGAGGAGCTGAACACTGAGGAGGCCACGTACCAAACCACACTGTCAGCATGTAACTACCAGCATCCCAATGGTAAACCTTAAATTGAGTTGATTTGTTAATTGAGTTTTACTTTCAGCTACATGATGCTAACTCCTCTCTTTTTCAGGTGACAGTCTCAACAGTCCTCAATGGTCCAATGGGTTGAGTGACGCAGGGGGACGAGAAGGAGACTACGACGTTTTGCCAATCAGAGAAAGTATGATCTTAAATATACTTTAACTTTACCATCTATCATAACAAAACACAGTGTGTTGATGGTTAAATATCTAAACCCCATCTTGTGTTATGTCTCTTCAGAGAAATGTGAGATTAAAGTTTCAACAGAGACGGACGAGGGTGTGTATGACTTTCCTATCTCTTACAGGAGGGCTGCTGCACATTCAGGTGAGATTACATATTGATTTTCCAGCGGCAAGCTTTTAAATAGTTGGCTAAACCAAAATAATAAAAAAATTTTGTTGTTTGATATTTTCCAGAACCCATAGAGAGCATCTATGATGTACCAAGCTCTCTTTTGAGGATGACATCTGATCACACTTCCTGCTAAATCCTGCTTCATGTTCACCTTGTCAACATGTCTTGGTCGACTCACTTGTTCTTATAAGACAGCCACAGCTGCTTAAATATACACACAATGGGTTATGTAACAAAAACCATATGTGCAACAGCTGCAAACTTTTTGTCATCTGCGTGTCTCAAGCTTTCAGCTCAGAGGAGCAGCCGGAGGACGACCTCTACTCGAGGATATGAGGTCCAGTTTGAGGACACGTGATAGACTGGAGTGTAGCAGCAGCCTCCTCTGCTTCTTTCTACAGAAGACCATTGCTGCCCAATATCTGTAGCTTTGTGCTTCTTTGACAGGCTTGAGCAAAGTGTAAATAAGAGTAAATAATGTTACGTAATGTTTGTCACGTTTGTGAAACTTTTGTATGCTAGAAAACGTACAACCTCAACAAAGAAGTTCAGCTATATTTATTTCAGCTCCTTCTACAGAAGATCGAGAACCACACAGACACTTATAACCATAGAGAACACGCTGTACAGAAATATCTACACATCACGCACTTTGGGTCAGTCACATTATGGTTTACAATTGCAAAATAATTCATTTAAATGTCACCTGCTTCACAGTTTGAAAGTATACACCGCAAACACATTGATATTGCTGTATTACACACTTTGGACTGATAAGAATGAGAATGGTTCTAGCTTGGTTTGAAAACCCTTTATGGGTTTAATAGAATATAAAAACTTGTTGCAAGTGCAAAATGAAAGGAAAATAAAACTAACATGCTAACATTTACTATGAGCACTTTTATATATCATCTATATTTTTATTCTGCATTTTAATTTCTTACGTTTTCTGTGGTTATTGCAGAACCTTTTAAACTAAACAAATGATTAGTCTATGTAGTGAGTGACTGGTCATACAGTGCCTGTTTTTTTTCTAGTCTTTAGCTGGTGATGGCTGGGAAGAGTTGTAAACAGAAAATGATTTCCAAAAGTCACGTTATATCTATAACACAGCATTCCCAGAGAAGAATTAAACAGACATACGTATATACAGTAGCAGTATTCATTAGACAAAAATAATATAGTAGTGCAGGTATTGGGTTGAAATATAAGCAAAATAAGGCCTATGTAACAAGCAATGCATAAAAGTGATTTGTGCATTTCTTCTCAAAAGAAAACTAGTACAATCAAATATAATACAAAACAAAGAATATTTGTACATCACATGAGCAATTAATAATTCTACTCCATTGAGTAGAAACTTTAGTTTGGATAAGTTCTATGTTGTGATCATTGTCAGTTAGCAAAACACTAGTCATAATATTTGGTTCATAGTATTGTTACACACACAAAAATTGCAAAAGGAAAAGTTTGGGAAGGTACCACTCTGCAACAAGATCTAAACTGATCTGCACAATTCACAGCTTTCATTTGAATTCACCTGTCAACTCATTTTACTATCATCTCAAATTAACAAATGACCTTAATTGTTAAGATCAGAGCAGTGATGTTACAGAGTCAATCAACAATTTTTAGCTCCCAAAAAAGACACATTTGTTGAGATAAGCTGAGTGTAAGTTGTCTTTTACAGTACATATTCCAGATCTGATCACCACTCTTCTAGCTGAGAAGCAGCAGTAGTGCCAGTGGAGGAAAACTATATTTTATAACTTATATTTAAATTCTGAATATGCCATTCAGAAGTTGGTCTATTTATAATTTCCCCACTGCTAAATTTTTATCAGGCAATGTTTAACACAGGATGTAGTGCTAGATTTAGAAAAGTTATCTGGTTTGTGGCTGGAAGAGCAAACTGTTTTACCAGCTATAGAGAAAGTATCCAGGCTCCACAACTTTTAGTTGGATGTTGTAATGGAATCAGGCCTGGGCCTGGGATTGTTCCTTGAGGAACTCCTCCAGGACGGTAATGATACTGCAGGCTTCAGGCAGGTCGCTGTGCTCCGCCCTGGCATTCTGCAGCAACACATCCCCATTTCCGCAGCCCTGTAAGAACTGGCAGCAGCGAAACAGGGCATAGTGACTCATTTCTGCCTGCCGCACAAAACGTTTCAGGCTGTTCATGTCCTGGATGGCCTGTGGTGTGAAAGTGGTGGTTGATAGAGAGGAAGAAACAAGTTATAAAGGGGAAGAAATCAGGATGAAGGAAAGAGGCAGCAGGAACAAAATGTTATACTAAGTATCTGCCAAGAGGAACTGAGAGCTATTGTCCAAAGTTTCTCAATCTTGTGGGCTAGTAGGATTTGTTTCATAAGTTTGCAACAAAAATATACAGATTTGAAGCATGCATGTAGTTTTATTATAGCATTTCATCATAACTGTTTCATTTTTCTATTAACAAAAACTTATGTCATTACAGCATAATTCTAGATGCCACAGTTGTATCTAAATTATTTATACATATATATATATTAAAGTATGCTATACTCAAATTTACATGACAACTAAAAACTGCAACTGCTGGGGTCATGGAAATCATCTCAGGACCTGAAAACAGGATCCAGTCCCCCAAAAGACTTAGGAAACTGTTGTCATCTGTCTGTGTGTTTTCTCACCTTAAGTTTGAAGTTCTCCAGAATCTGTCTGAGCAGGAAAGGATTACAACGCTCTGCAGCGTTTAGAAATGCCTGAATCCAGTCATCACAGAAACGATTACTGACTGGCCGAGAAAAAAAAATCTTTATCAGACTTTTAGACTTAGACACTGCAGAGATACAAAATCATTTTTCCTCATCAAGTATACGTCACATAGCATGACTTACCAGTGTTAGAGAGTGTGGGTGGGCTGGTGGAGCAGTCTATGATCAGGTCAGAGTGTGTGTCCTCTGAGATAGCCTTACACAGAGAAGCTGTTGTAGTGTCTTGTTGGGACAGACCCTGCAAACTGGCTGCTTTGATGAACCTGATACAGAATACAACAGACATTAACAGCTGTACTACATGGAAATTAACAACAGGCGGATCTGCTACTTTTCTGTTTAGCAGTCTCAGGATTTAAAGTGTTGTTATGGGGGCTGTCACAGAACTCACCTGGACACATCAGCCTTTGTCCTCTCATCTGAATTACTGACCTGCACATGTGTGTGACTCAGAGCCTGCAATACAGAAAATATAATGGCAGACAAGCTTTGGAGAAAAGTTGTTTTGTGTGCACACAAAATTTGAGGGGTGAGAAAATTTTTCAAATGGGATTGTAGTATTTCAGTGTATTGGGTAAATAAGCAACAGTTTACCCAAAAGCACAGTGATTCTTACTTTTACCCAGGTTGCTGTCTATGCATTCAGACAGTATTGGTGTAATTTACTGAGGCTTGAACTCTAGTGCTAGGGCTCAAACCAGTCAAATAGAATTCTAAATATGGCACGCTTGCTAACAATACTCTTCAGACTGCATTGTAAAGGGTTTTTTTTTTTTTGACAAATCTGAGTGTGTAGATTTCCTCTCATTATTTAATACATCTTAGTTCTAGTACCTCTGACAAGCCTTCTTTTTTGGTGAGCTGTTATTTTTATTGGACATACTCTATAGCTGAAAACTGACTTACAGCATGCAGCAAGAAGCTGATGTTGCTCTGGACCAGCTGCACCACCCGATGAATGTGCATCACAGACTCCTCATACCACCGGCTCAAATAGGGACGCACCTCTGTCTCAAGGTTCTGCAGCTGCACACAGACATATCAACATTGCATTAATAATGTAATGACACATATATAAAACTTCATCACACTGTTATTGCATTCTCATACCTCTGGAGCTTGCAGGCTGCTATGCAGGCCTTGGACATATTTATCAAGCTCTAATCTAAAAGTGTATTGGGTCAAGGAATTGGAACTATTGCCTGTTTCTCTGTACAAAGTTACAATGATGGGGAAAACAATACAACAATGCAGGAAAGACATTTTGTAATGGCAAGGAAGACACTATGCAAAAGCAACTGCATGCAAAGGATATAGGTTCAGTCCTTTTTCAGAGCCGCCCATAAAGCAGATTACATATCCATTTCCATCAGCATCAGGCTGCTCAGGAGATCTTTCCTGCTCCAGGAGACAGCAGTAGCAGCCGACTGCCTGCTCTGGGATACTGTGAAGAGTAAAGAATCAATGCATTTATGCCAATGAACTTAGTTATTTGTCCACCTCTGAACCTTCATTTCCTCAAAAATTAATTTAATTACTGTGATGGAGTCAAACAAGCAGCATTCACTATGATATCATTTATAATATAAGAATGAAGCATTTGTTGCATCACTCCAAGCACGAAATCAAACATGATCTTGGGTTGTTTTGTCATTAAGCCTGGATGTTATATTCAGTTAGTATGTAGGATTACTGATGCAAAATGATGTGAAGAAATATGTCAAATGATTACCTGAGTTCGACAGTGGCAATGTTGCCCATGCCTCCCAGGAGGGCTCCTTTGCTCAGCCTCCTTGAAATATAGGTTCGCAGCTCAGGTTCAGCCTCCGATGGCAGGCTGCTGTCAATTAGTGTTAGGCTGTGGGAAAGGCAGAAAGTCAGTATGGATACAAGCAGCCACTGGAGGCAATGAGGAATTTGGAAGCCACTCAGGTCAATGGAGAACAGATGGAAAAAGCTGATGAATATTAGCCACAACCAACACAACACACAACTGAGTCACATAGCTGCAAATGTGCTGCCCCCCTGGGTGTCAAAAAACAAATAGTCACTGGCAGAATGTATTTTGCCATTTTGCGTCAACAGTGTCCAGACACTCAGAAGAATTTCATTCACTTTTTGTCAACTTCACTTGACACATGGAAGTGTAGACCCATTTAGATTGGGAGAGATCTAATGGCCATGTAACTCAGCAGCACAGCGATGACCAATCAGAACGAATGAAAACAGCATTGATTCCATGTTGATTGGATTTCCAGTGACAGCCCGTGGATACACCAATGCACAACAGTGAAAGCCAAAGAGAAACGACCACGGAAAGCAAGGAGAAGGTAGGTGGATGACTCCTTTGTTACCTAAAGTCATCCTGACTGGTTGTGGAGTCTGCTCGTCTCTGGTTCCATGCCACATTTTCCCCAGAAGCCTCAGATCTAAGACAATTGACAGTTCACTCATCACCTGGTTAGTTTTTAATACATAAATCTAGTTTAACCTGCATGAGAGTCAATGTCAGCAGGTTCAGGAACAAGAAACTGCAAAAACCAGAGTGCTTTAAGATAAGAATCATCAGACTGAAGAACAATTAAAACAGTGGTAGAGAAAGAAACACTCATTACACACCAAGGACCTGGTTGTATTCAGGGGAAAAAGAATAGTAATTGTGTGATGTCCTGTGTGATGTACTGTGAACAATAAAAATGAATAGAAAATACATTAAAATCACATTATAAAGTAATGCTTTCATAATTATATTAATACTGCTAACACATGTAACATTACACCGTGGACTGGACGCAAATTTCCGCATCTCATGGCAACACCAGCTGTTTCAAACAGAAATTGTAGCAAGTAATATCGACCATTACCTTGTGCCCTGATAAAGATAGATGGTGTAGTAGCAGTTCAACTGAATTTTCTGGCTGTATCCAGCAATATCTTCGCTGTCAAAGTCATCTCTCTCTTCCACGTCAATTGAATCCTGGAAGGACGAGGTTTGTGAGGTAAACATGATCCTACTGCTGCAAGGAGCAAGCTAGCAGCCGGCTAAAATGGCAGATAACGGGGTCGTGCTTCTGTTGTTTAGCTGTGCTTTGTTGGTGGATAAGTATTATTGACCTTGTGATCTCTAGCGGGTATTAAAATTGTAAAAGCGCATATGCAACACCTGCAGTAATGTAAAAGGTAGCCCGTTCTCGTTTATATGCCTTGTGCGCATGCGCCTGGCTTGTCTGCGTACGTTCTGAACAATGTCCGACTATAACATTAACTTCTGATATAGGTTCCTGGGACAAACGCCACAGAAGGTAAACACTTGGGCTGAAGCTTAATTATTTTTTTTAATTACGATGTTTTCGTAGATAAATGGCTTCGCAAGTAACATATCAGTCGTATTCCTCTAAATTCAAGTGCTTTAATCTGCAGTGCTATTATTTGTGGATCTATGTGGACGTTGCGATTATAAACTTGAAAAAAATTAGGCATTGCACGGGAATATGTGGAGTTTCATTTAGCAGTGGTAAAAACAAACATATTTAAGGATTAGATGAACAAGTGAATGGTTCAATGTGAGGTATTTTTTTTTATTAAACAAACAAATAAACAATAGTTTTGATCACCAGGGGGCGACTGAGGCCGCAGAGTCTTGTGAGCTGCTGGAGACCCGACGCCATCTTTGATTGCTTCATTTCCGCTCTGGTTGGTATGTTAGCTGTTTTATTTCACTGGATTAGCAGGCAGTGAACAAACAGTGCATAAATCATGGGAAGAAAGAAGAAAAAGCAAATGAAGCCTTGGTGCTGGTATCCTTTTCCACATCTTACCTTTAGTTTTATAACGTTTTCTTGCTCTTTGTGTCTTTGATAGATTGCGTTATCCTCTGTTTACCCAGCTAACGTCAACTGAGCTTCTCATAATAATAAGAGTGAAGCGTTAATGCTAAAATGCTCACAATATGTAGCTAGCATGACAGATTTTGAACTCACTGCGTTTCTTAAATTTAATGACCAGCTCTGAAGAAAATGCTATGATAGGACATTAAAATCTGGCTTTCTATATCCTGTGCTCTGTCGTTCTTATGTGCAAAGTGTTTTTGAGTATGCAAAGTTTCCTAAACTGTAATCGCAGGTACTGCAACAGAGATTTTGATGATGAAAAGATTCTCATTCAGCATCAGAAGGCCAAACATTTCAAGTGCCACATCTGTCATAAAAAGCTATACACTGGCCCGGGGCTGGCAATCCACTGTATGCAGGTGAGGAAGCCATAATGTCAACAGTCTTGAAAAACAAACAAAATCACTCGTTTCTATACTTAAATGATCTCACTTTATCACTCCTATCATAGGTACACAAAGAGACCATTGATGGAGTTCCTAATGCAATACCTGGCAGAACAGATATTGAGCTGGAAATATATGGCATGGAGGGTATTCCTGAAAAAGACATGGAAGAGAGAAGAAGAGTGCTAGAACAAAAGAACCAAGGTATTGGCACCAAAGTACCTTATTGTTCTGTCATGTTGCTGAGCTATAGAGACTTATTATGCTCATCCCTATTCAGAGACTCAAAAGAAAAAGCAGAACCAAGATGACTCTGATGAGTATGATGAGGATGATGAGCCTGGTCCCTCCTTCCAGCCGCCTGTTGCCGGTCAACCCCAGGCAGGCTACATCCCCCCTATGACCCAGCCTGGCATGCCTCCTGGCTCTGGTGCTCCAGGGATACCACCGGGCAGTTACTCAGGTGGGAAACAGTGACTTTTATTTGAACTGCAGTCAGCCAACATTTGAACTAATTATAAATAACACTGTATTAGTATTATAAATATTATAAATATTCTTCCCTTTAAAATTAACCCATGCTCACTTACTGTATTTTTCCTAAAATGTTAATAATAATATGCTTTAGAAAAATGTTTAATTTCAGGTATCGTTTGCTATGTTAAGATAGAAATATTGATGTCAATAGAAGCATAATATATATGACATAAGCTATTTTGTTTTGTGGTAGCACACTTCAGTTTGTAAAAATTAGTCTATTGGTTATAGGAATTCCACCAATGATGCCTGGTGTGCCACCAATGATGCCAGGAATGCCCCCCGTACTGCCAGGAATGCCTCCTGGGTAAATATTTAGGATTATTAATCAAGTCATTTTATATTAATCCCATCTTCTTTATATTATTTAAAACATGGATATTTTTCCTTGCATATTTAGGATGATACCAATGGGTGGGATGATGCCTCCAGGCCCAGGAATGCCTCCAATGATGCCAGGTGTGCCACCAGGTAATGCCCTGCCAGTGTATGCCTTCAGAAAGCACTCCCTTCCACATTATTGCCTTGATGTGAATTATTCATTTGAAATGATTTTTTTTTAAATGAAAGTTTGTGAATATGTTGTAACATTGCTGTGGTGATGCCATACTTGTTCCATTATATAATGAATTTCTTCTCCTGGTGTCAGGCATGCCTCCTCCTGTGGGCCACCGTCCAGGCATCACACACATGGCTCAGGTCCCCCCTGCTGCAAACGTGCTGACTAGGCCTGCTGTTCCTGCTGCCACTGCCCCCTCAGCCCAGCCTGATGTCACAAAGCCTCTTTTCCCCATTGCTGGACAGGTAAAGTCTTTATGACACCATCTACCACTTTTCATTTCCCTCAGTACTCTCATGGGGCAGAACATTACCTTCTCCTGTGGAATAAGGGATTTTTGAGTGGCTCTCTGTCTCTCACTGGCTGTTAATAAGGAGACTTGACCCAGCAATCCCTTTAACTGAAGAATTTATTTACCTCTTTATCTTTACTCTTTTCCTGTGCTGCAGATGGGCAATCGTGTTGCAAGCACAAGTACAAGTGCAGGCTCATCAAGTGCAGACTCTCAGTCCGCCTCCCCTAAAGCTCTGTTCCCTATCACATCACAAGTACGCAGCTGTTTGCCTGCTCTACTCTGACAACTTGCAGCTTTACAATTGGCATGCACACAATTGAGTATAGTTTGCCTGTGGTGTGGTGGTGGCAGATTAATTATATTTTATTTGCCAGTGCTATTTAAGCAAGAGATTGTAATGAGACATGGGTAGAAAATACCTGAAAAATGTTTTTTCATTTCCAGCAACAAGCCTTTGTTTGCTTTTTGTTTTTCTACAAATCTGCATTTATGAAATACTGCTCAAAAATTTGCTTAATCACCTCAACAAAATTAAAAGATGGAGAGTTATGCAGATTTGTAAAGTGAGCTTCTTAGTTCTGAACTGCTGTAAGGCAATGTAGCACAGCATGCTCTTTTGGATTTGTTTTCTTGCAGGCTTGACGAAATAGGCTTTAGGCTCTTGTCATACTTAAATGGTTACTCTCCCTTGTATGTAGCAACAGTGGTGTTAACATGTCATAGAAATAACCAAAACCCTGTTTATAGACTTGGCGTTAATATGCCATTATGCAGTGGAAATATGAAATTGGCAGTCCCCCCTCACTTTAAGGGTTTCAGTATTCACTAAAATCTCTCTAAACACAATCTGCGTTATGCGAGAGATGTTGATAAGAACATGGACATGGTCATCTAGGTTGCTTTAGATTATTACTGTGCATTCATAGTAATTGACTTTACAAGCAGCAGTGAGTGATGAAGACCTTTTGCTCAGGGTTTCACCTCTCAGGCTGCATAGAAGCCACTGCACTGAAGGTGATGATGGTATACCTGTAGTCATTACTTAGGGCAGGAATTTCACATCTTTGAATCCAACAAATGAAGAGACTTACTTTATTATATTTTAAAATCTCAGCACATAAAATTAAAACTAGCTTGCATATCACTTGCATGAACTGATCCTGTAAAGAAAGTGAAAGAGGAGATGCAAGCATTAAGAGAGAGATGAATCCAGAGACAGTCCACACCAATCCATCTTAAGTCTGTGTACAAACAAAAATATTACTGCCAAGCTTTAAATGGGCTAAATATGAACTTTAATATTGGGAGTAACCTTAAAGTATGACAAAAAGTGTCTCCCATTACAAAATATAAATGCCTTTTAGCAGAGTCTCTCTAATGTGTTTTCATCTCTCCCCTTCAGAGTCAGCAGCCAGTGTCAGGGTCCCCCCACCCTCCCCCTCTACCTCCTCTGATCCCTCAAAGCCCACATTCCCGGCCTACACTCAGGCCACCGTGGCTGTGGCCAGCCCCAATGCTGGCAGCAGTACAGTCTCCAAACCCCCCTCTACTGTGACCAGTAAGCCTGCCACCCTCACCACCTCCAGTGCAACCAGTAAGTTGATCCACCCTGATGAGGATATCTCACTGGTGAGTAGTCCAGCTGCAGTGCTCTTTCTTTATAGTTTTTACAGTGAGTAGCATTTTGAGGAAGTTTGTTAATTATAGAATGGTCAATAAATGGATTTTTTTAAATAAATGATTTGTTAATATCTTATTTCTTCAGCTTGAGCTACAGTTTCAGTCTCAAATTATTCTTGCTTGTTTGCTTTCTGTGTACTGTAGGAAGAGTTGCGTGCTCAGTTGCCCAGGTACCAGCGCAGTATTCCCCGCCAAGGCCAGACCACCGCTGCAGCCCCGTCGGTGGGTCCCGTGGCTGGCCTGATGGCTCCTCAGCAGCCCGGCATGAGGCATCCCATACCTGGTATACACTGCCTGCCTCTAGCTGAGAGCATTTTCCATTTTACACATTTTGTTGGTTAATTATGTTGGTTAACGGGAGCTGTTTATTCTTAGCTGTTGTTGGGTACAAAACTCCAGGATGACAACCTCTCAAAGCATCATTATTATGAGTCATTATTTAAGCGTTTCTTGATAAATGCTTGAACTTACCGTGAAATAATGAATGACACTACATTTTTAGTCATGCTAGTGGCATGCTAGCATGGCATTTGGTCATTCCCTGACTTTTCCTCTACTGCCATCATCAGGGCAAATTTTCATCTCGTCCAATACTTTTGTCGATGACCATATACCTGCAGATCTAACGACACTGCCATCAGTGTCAGCTGTACTATAATGCCAAACATTATTCCTGCTTAGCATGTTGGCGTTGTCACTGTTAAAATGTCAGCATGCTGCTCTTAACATTAAGCTCAAAACACCACTGTGCCTAATGTTGCATTCATGTCATATCAGAGTTACAAGTTTACATTTGAGAATACAGGAGAATTTCACGTTTTCGACTTGTAAATAGTGTTCATGTCAACATCCAAATTGTAATTATGACTTGGAAACAAAGGTGCCTTTGTTGGAAGTGCCTGAAAATCAAACTAATACGGCCTCACATCAGCCAAAATCTGTCAATTAATGTAATTAAACCTAAATTTAATAATAGTGTTATATTGTCAATGCACAGTGCTTAAATCCTGACATGACTAACTCTAATTATACAACTGTCTTGATGATGTGAACGCTCGTCAGTTGTTAACATGGGAATCTTTCCAATCTCTGGCATCTGTCCCATATGACATGAATGCGTTGCCAGTCCAGCCTCACAGAGCCGCTGGCATGGCTGTGTACTCTTAGTAGCAAAAACCTTATGGCTTCTACTGTATAACAAGACTGATTTTTGAATAAAAAGCCAACCAAACAATGTTGTTGCAGGCCAGTATGGTGGTCCACCCCAGGGGATGCCAGGCTACGTGCCAGGAGGGATGCCACCATACGGACAGGCCCCTCCTGTGGTTCCCCCAGGGTACCAGGGAGCCCCTCCACGGCCACCCATGGGTATGAGACCCCCTGTCATGTCACCTGGCGGCCGCTACTGAAGCCTGCCTTCCTCTCTTCAATAGGTTTGGACACTCAACCCTTTTCTAATGTCCTCAGCTGCTAGACAAACCAGTATTGGTATGCTAGTACGACGACGTACTGTTTATTCTACTACTGAGCTATGAGGAAGAGACACTGAATAAACAGCAAACAAAAGAGCTATAAAAGCATCACAGAGCGCATGGGAAATATTTACACTGTACCTAACCAAGACTATGAAATGTTGTTTCAAACTATCTCTGTTCTGTGGCTTTTTTTCCTTCTCATATTTCATTTAGGTGTATAGAAGTGTAGTAGATATGGTTCGTAGTGTTGTGAAGGCGCTGGAGTTACATGGGCAGTACCCACCCTTTATCAAGGCAAGTTTTATGTAAATACATTTCTGTTCTAAGCTAAACAGTGAGGCCTTCACAGCACATAGTGCTGTTGGACTTTGTGTCCCCAACTTTGTTTGGTGAGGGCTTCAAATAACTGTTTATACATTCATTCTGTTTTATGTTCATAGTTTTAATGAGGAAGTACTTCCTCAACCTTAAATAGATGAAGCACTAAATGAAGTGGTATATGTATTGTTGTATAACTGTATTGTAATAAAATGTGGCAAAAATGTAAGACTCTTCTTTGCGGGACGTTGGTGGGAAAAGAGACGTCACACAGGTTTGTACTCCAGTTAAAAACTACATGGTGATTGTGCTTTTGTCTTGAAGATGAACAATATCCACAGAAATGTGTGATGTGTAATTTTTTGTTGAGTTGAAATTGAAAATGTTGGTAAATGTTTTCTTTTTGCTATAAGCAGTATATTGACTTCTTTTAAACTGATGCTCTGTACATGGCACTGGCAGGCTGGCCTTTGACGCACTGAGTGCATTGTACAGCTGCATAACTTCCGGGTCGCTGATGGCTGTAGTGCTAAAACCCAGATTTCTCTTCTCCCTGTAGCGATGCCATGGGGGACTGGCTGAGGCCCTGTCTCAGTGTAGCCCTGTTTCAGCCTGAGGCAAGTCTCACCATTTTCTGTCTTCTCATTCATTACCAGGGGCCCTCACAGCTTACACGCTGTTGGATCTCAATGTCCCCAAACTTGCAGCAAGTTTGGTGAAGGCCCTTGTTTGTGTTGTTGCGTTTAGGCACCATTTTGTTCAGGCATGTTAGCTCATGTGAATTTATATTCTTTGTTAAGCTCTTATGTGCCATTGAACCTGTATCCTCCATTCTTGATTGGTGAGAGCATCAGGAAGCTCTGTTTTCATTTAATGACTTTGTACTGAAAGTATACAGCTATTAAATGAAACTATATTCCTTTAGACGCTTTTATTATCAAGTAGTCCTACAGTCCACAGCAATTTACTGTCTGAAATACTGATGGCTTGGTCAAAAGTCAAATCATTTGTTAAAAGTTCCACATACAGACACTATTGATAGTCTACAGCCATATATACATTAAATGTTTGTTGGGAGGTTTGTGATGAACAAATGACTTTTCATATGCTTGTAAAATGGTTTTACCACTTAATCCTGTTTGTTTCATCAGCTTTCCTCACTTGATCATTTGAATTTAACTACTTACATGAAGGAGAAACTCTACCAGTAACAGGTTAGTTAAAGCTGTAAGTACCACTGCTGTAATTTTAATTTCCGTTGACCTGTGTTTTGTGTGCACACATAATGAGATCTTAATGCCTGTCACCTAAAGACCTTTTTGAAAAATGTAAAACGAGCCCACAACAATTCTTAAGCAATTTACACTCATGGCAGCCAATCATTCAGTATGATCTCAAGAAATAACTAATAAATCATAGTATTTGAGTGTGCAAGGCATTTCTTTCCTCTAGTTCTAATATGATAATCTCAACCTAGTTTTTGGTGCGAATAACCTTGATTTTAAAGTAATGATTCAATGCTTTACATGAGCAATACAGGCAGAGTCTTCAGTGGTAAGTATTGGCTCATTATCGCTTCTGTTAAATATGCTAATCCAATTAACATTGACCCATTTTTTGTTTAAAGTCTCTGCTGTTTAAGAGAATATTGAACCAAAATAATTGGGTTTATTAAATATACAAAAAGGCCAATAAAGCTTTTACCTGAAGAAGACAATTTTATGAAGAGATTCTACAAATTTTCTTCTGCTTGTTGTCATTCAATAACTTGTCTGAGAATACGGTGGAGTGTTGGAGGAAATATTTTTCTGCTTTTAAGTTGAGTCTTAATTATAAATATGTTTTAGAATCTGTCCCTCAAATTACTCTGCAGGATTGTATTTGTGATTTCTGAATGTTTGTAAAGTCTGAATGTTGTTTTTCCGACTGTCTTTCCTTGAATAAACTAGTTCATAAACTCTGATATGTCTTTGTAATGTTTACCACCATGTACTCATTGCATTATGATGTATTTGGAAACACTAACCAGCTACTTCTTGATGTAAAAATAAACTTTGTATATCGCCTTTCATACAAGAAATGCAGCTCAAAGTGCTAAAATTAAGTATATAAATACATTTAGAGGGATAATGCTATGATCATAATTCAAGGGACATGAGATACTTGTAAGACTTGTGAAGTTGACTTCAATCTGACACATAACAGTATGTCATCTCATTATGATTTGGTCTTCATCTTTAAGTTAGTCACTGAGAAATGAAACAGACTTTCTACTCACCAGTACATTGACCTCCATTTCTAAGCACATATCCCATCTCTCTATTCTACATTTATTTCCAGTCTTTTGTGAGTTAATGCTGTTGGTAAACAAGGCTTAAATTCCTATGGTTGCCTGTCAAATGTGATGAAAAACCTAATACGTCTTCACTTTCATTTTGGATATTGAAAATTTTACAAGTGTTGAATATGAGTGAATATCACTGCCATCCAGTGGCCACAGCGAGGAAGTGCAACACAACGTCAAATAGCAAACTGTGTTTACATCCGTCTACAGTTATTAATATTTCATACACATGGTGTCAGTATTACTAACATCAATGACATCAGTGTTGGTGACACGGTGTTGTTTTAATACTTTTTTGCCGTCAGACGCTAAAAGTAACAAACTGCACCAGTAGTTGAAACTGTCGCTATACGTGCTTTATACTGTAATCATGAGTATAGGCTGCCCTCCGGTGGCCAAAGCGCGCAACTACATCTTGTTCGTAGTAACACTTATTTTTAATGTTTTAACCGGAAGCATAGTGATAGGTCTTTTTGAAACACATAAAATAAGCCCACAACAGTCCTTAAGTAATTTACACTCACGGCCGCCAATTATTCAATATGATCCTGAGGAATAACTTATAAATCAATGTCTCGCTTGAAGCTACTGGAGTGTCAAATATAAAACAACTCTTTTTTAATAATACTACAAATATTGGTGTTGCTGTTATTTGCAATTACCGCATTAGTAATTAACCGAGTAGTTATGAATATTATAAAACTGACACCGATATATAAGAAATATTTTGTGTGTGTGTTGCAGTTCCTGGCTGTGACCACTAGAGGGAACACAAACTCATCTCCACTGACATAAATAGGTTATCTTTAGTGTCACCATGTCAAGAAAATTAAATGACATAATTTAAACACTGACTGTTTATTATCCAGATTTTTGTTCTTTGCCTACTTGCCGGGGAAAACCATCAAAGGGCCAAGAGTTACAGAGCCACAAGCCACAGTATCTGAAACATAATCAAAATGTTAATAGGACATTTTCTTGGGACATTTGCACAGAAATAAAACAGGTTTACAGTAGTTATGAAACTCTAGTTAGCGTCTACAGCTTACCTTCAGGGATCACGGGTCTCAAATTTGGCTTATTGGTTGCTTTGGGATAACCTTTGTAACAGGAACTGTCACAACATCGACACATGTCATCATTGCCATCCACATTTTTCCATCTGATGAGAAAAGTAAATAGAATTATTTCTAAAAAGCTGGACAGGTTGACTCTCCGCAGTTTCTCCATATTAGCTCTTACACTTCAAGTATTAAGAGAAATACTGAATAATTTGGGTATATAAAAATCAAATTACTTAATTTTGTAACAAATATTATGACTAATTAAACAGATTAGGTTTTTCTGACTGGACAGTCTTATCTTCAGTAAACCAGACTCAGTGAGGAGCCACAAAAGAAAATTAATCACCTTGAATAGACATAATTGCAGGCCTTGTTGATGGGGCTACTCTTCCACATTTCAGAGGTAGCTTTCAGCTGACAAGTGATAAATATCTAAATAAGGAGGAGACCACTGAAATGTCATTATACAACCTCTGAGCATTTCTAAACATTTTAAATCATGCAGGTTATAAGTGACTCACTGAGTTCCTCGAATCCTGGTGAAACAGAAAAACATTAAGCTGCAGCTGGAGCGAATCAGCTCTCGTTCTGGGCTGGAACTGAGTGTTTGATCCTCCCCCTTTTGCATCAATGAGGCACCTGACAAATCTCATTTACTGTGGATCTTGATATTCATACTCTCTCAAAAATGAAGTCAATCATACTGTATACTGAGCTCCACTTACCCATGGTTTTCAATGAAGTAGTATCTTGGGACTGATGTTGAGTCAGGTGACAGAGTGGCAACACAGCTGTCGATGAAGAGTCGTCTTTGTCCTGAATCAGGACCAGTGTAAGATGCCTCGAGGCGCAGGAGGTCTCCGAGGTAGAAGACAGTGGAGAACGTCTCACTTGTCCAGTCATCTACATGTAGACAAACATCACTGCTTACACACTTATCAAGAAAAACCATTAGAGCACAACTAAGTCCACACATACCTGTCATCAGCTTTAGAGAGAAAGCAGGATGCCCCGTCGAATACTTTGCAGAAGCAGAGTGGGTCAGGGCCAGCTGCTGAGCACTACTGCTCACAAAGTGTGTCCTGGACCAGAAAGGTAACATGTCAGCCATTAAGAAGATGTTTAAAACAGCACAAACATCCTCACCATACAAGACAATCCCTCTAAAATCTCACCTTTTATAGTGACAGGAAACAGGAACTTCAGCATGGCTCATCCTTGTAATGCCATGATAAGTGGCAGCTGGTGAGATCACAAGCTTGTTTGAGTAAATCACAGAGTCCTCAGAGACCTACAGATGAATATAACGACACATTAAAGTCAAAATGTTCGCTCAAAAGACCACAGATAAATCCATCATTGTGACAGGATCAAGCATCAACAACTCACTGTTAACTTGGTGCCACAGTCTTGCAGTCCAGCTTCAATGGTGTATTCAGTGTCACCAGCAGCTACAACTCGGCACTGACTGCTCTGTGAGTGCTCAGCTTCTCCCAAAAACAGCTCTCCAGGAGACACAAGGCGTCCATTTCTGTACAGGTCAGCATTTACCACAATGATCATGGATGTTTCTGTGCATTGCACATGGACAGTGGATCTGTCGTTGAGTTCTGGTCCGCTGATGTTTTCTGCATCAGTTCTTAATGGCACAGATTTAAATTCCCTTCCTTCAGCATCGACAATGGGTCCATCTTTTAAAGATCGAATGGCTTCTGCAGCACCAAAAGCAAATGACAGCAGCAGAGCCAGAGAGGCTGCGTGACCTACAATCACCATTGTGCTCTTTTCTCATAACAACTGGAGACTTAGGAGGCTCCAAATTATACAGTATTTTGAATAAGATGCAGGAGATTGAAATACCGGAGATAATCCTCCCAGTAGCTCAAACACTTCCCAGTTCAGACCAATCAAATCACATGGAAATGACAGCTGGAAGCAATTACTCATTAACTGAGGTGGGAAAATGAGTAAAAGCTGCAGTCACACTGAGATACATGCATGTGATCGACCCACAGACATTATCCTGTATGTGCACAGAATTTACACTGATGCTGTGGATCATCTCTGTACATGTTTTTATTGATTTTTAAGACAGTAGTGGCAGCAAGAAAACCTTCATATATTTTCAGGGTTAAGGGTGTAGACACTATTATAACATGTGGTGTAGAAAATGAAAACTAAGTTAAACAAATACAAATCAGGTAATTGGTGTATACAGAGGTGAGAGACACAGTCTTCCAAGCTACCTTTTAATCTACTGAGCACAGACACATAGCTATCTCGATTTACAATTACAGCCTTTGAAATCTGGCTCAAAATAATTCTGGAGGCTGTGATCATACCCGACGGAAAATGTACACTTTGATATATTTGGTGTTTGAGATCTGCCTGCTTAAAAGATGAGTCAAATGGTTTGCTGAACCAAGCCAACAACTCAGTACTTCTTCCTTAACTTTGAACCACAACAGTCTCACTAATATCCCATATAGTTTAGGAAAGTTCCCAAATCCACTCTGAACTTCCTCTGCAGTGTGTTACTTTTGCAAGTTATTTTTCTAATATACATTCCTAGATATGGAAAATTAGTCTGAATTACAAAGTTGGAAACACTAGTGGATCTGTGCTGTAGATACTTGTTTTTTGTTATTAATAAAAATGGGGTGGTTTGGACTCAATGACCAATCAAAATGTTAAAATCCAGTCTCGAAATCACAGTCAGGAACAACATTATCAGGACGTTTCTCTAATGAGACAAATATGCTAATGAAGTACATTCAAGTGGATGGCATGAATACTAAATATGGCACATGTAGGTGGAAATAAACTGTTGGAACACAGCTGAAAAAAAGTAAATTTTCAGCAGTGGCGAGATGCCTCCAGAAAAAGGTTGGGGTTCAACAATGACACAGTTGTGTCCAAAATTCATACTCTATAGTACACAGTGTATATACTATTTTAGCAGTTAGTATACAAAAGTAAACACTATAATTTTAACAGGAAAAGATGTGCGAGACAAAGTTTACTTTCCAAACTACGAATAGAAAAAACACTTGTTTGATGCTTAAGAGTTGATATTTGATATAAGATTTCTTTGGAATTTCTCATTTCCTTTGTGCATTGCGTTGTTGGAAAACAGTGAAAACACTTCATATTGAAAACCTGCTAAATGTCAGTATGTAGTATAATTCAAAACATGACATGTGTTCTGCATCGACTGCAACATCAAGTATATACTGCAGACTTCTGCACATACAGCCATCGAAGACAGGTGCATCATGTTCAATGTACAGTCAAATCAAAAAGCGAACTAGTTTAGTTTTGTTTATTATCGTTTTGGGTCAATTGAAACTGAAAGGTCAGATTCTGTAGCATTTGTATTTGACATTGTTGTCACATCCACTGTGAACTGAGGCGTGGGCCTGACGTCACCGAGAGCCTCTGTGCCGTTATTGTCCAGCGCTGCCGCCTCTGATTTCAAGGTGGCCACAGGAGCTTCCTTCTCTACAGGTTCAGCAGCTTTACTCTCTGCATCTCCATCTGTAATTAGAGAAGTGCTTTTTAAAACTCACACATTGATAAGGACAATTTTAAAATGCCATTTCACACTTTACCTTTTAGATCCGTTTCATTTTTGACATCTTTGTTCTGCTCAGGAGCTAAAGTCTGAACCTCCACCTGCTCTGGTGTAGATGTTGGATCAGGAAGTAGCCCCTTCTCCAGATCTAGGATGAAAACACAATTTAACGTCAAGATCTCTTTGCAGAACCATTTTAAAGTCAACTGTGAGCAGAAAATTCATTATGGTCAAAGTCTTCATTATAGGGTTTAAATGAGCAAATACAATAGTCTTGTACTTATGATTTAGAGTTGAACTCTTACCAACTCTTCTGTTGTTTATTCCACTTCTCCACTGGCTGCCGTACAGTGCAGGTCTGCTGATTTTATTGAGAATGGGAGGAAGCTCTTCTACAGGTAGAGGCCCACTTTTCTGTCTGCCTGGCAAGACCAGCATTGGACCCACTCTTGCCTCCTGTTCCCACGCTTAAATAGACAAGCATGATAAATCTTTACAGAGTGTAAAACCATATGTGAAGCCTGACATCTAATGGTGAAAAACTGAATTGTTCATCAAAATTGAAAAATCAAAATTGATTATACTAAACCCTACCTTTACTGGTCTTCAGTCCGCTCCTCCAGAAGGTTTCAGGTTCATCCGGCTTCCCAAACCCACGAGGACCAAACTTGTTTGAGCTGCTGGGCTGACTGTGGGTTTGGCCAACTTCATTTTGGCTTTGACAATGCCCGCATAAGTAGTCATTACCATCAGCTGACCTCCATCTGAAAACAATTGTAATTTCTCAGCACACATTTCTGGTTTCCTTATTTTGTTTGAGTGTAATTCAACACATTTCATACTGCATAGAACTTGCCTTCCATTTACAAAAGTGCACGCCTTATTTGGTGCCTCTGCATCATGTACCGGTACAGCAGTCAGGTGACATGTGATGTAGAGCTGTAAGAAAGGAAAAAGCAAGTGTGGAATAAAAAAAAAAAAAAAAAAAAATGTACATGTGCAATTATGACTTAAGCCAATTCAAAGCGTGCCTCACCTCTCCTCTGTCCTCATTATGAAACCTAAAGGCATCAATGACCAAGTGGAGCTTATCATCCCGTGTCCTGGATAAGAAGTGGGAATCTGAATCTGGAAGCTGGGAGTCAACCAAGCACCTATGAAGGAGAAATAAAGTCACTACTATACATTTACCAAATAAAAAAGTAGCATTGCAACTCGACCGCCAAAATGCTTTAGTCAAAACGGAGTTGAGACCAAAATACTACTATAATACTCTTGTAGTAAATTAATGTAATGTAGTGGAATTTACATAATTTGTAGTTATGCTCCTCTAACATTACATTTAAATATTGATTTTTATATTAAATGATTAAGTCATAAACAAGAGAGGCAACAAAGAAACACATTGTGGATAAGTTTACCCTGCTCCCTTCAGATTATCAAGCAGTGAAAGTTCTGTAAATGTCTTTTAGGTTTTGCATAAAGACTGATAATAACCAGCCCCAAAAAGACATACATTTAGGTTTTACAACCCGTGTTACAGTGTGGCTAAGTGCCTGCAAACTTCAAACCAGTCACCCAAGTGACATCACTTTAGGTATTTTCAGACTTCACATGACTTCCTCTGGAGCCACAAAAGGCTTGACATAACTTTACATATGCCACAATTACTCTGAATATCTGTTCATATATAAATTCAATCTAATATCAAGTTGCAGCCTTCAGGCGTTTCAAGTGCTCACCCATTTTCCACAAAGACATATCTGGGAACAGAGTATATGTCTGGGTAAAGTGTGGCCACACAGCTGTTCACAAATACTCTGAGCCCCATGTGATGTCCAACTCTGACGGAGGCTTCGATGCCGATGGGCTCGCCGAGGTAAAACACGTTAGAGCTTCTTTCATAAAGCCAGTCCTCTGCACACACACAAAAATCAAAACAGCAGTAAGCACAGGTAATGGTAAACAAAATGAGAAGTGAACAAAACCCACTTGTCATAATTTTCAAGTCAAACTCCAAGGTTTCCACTGCAGCCTGGGTAGACATGAATGGGATCCAGGTAGGCGTGAGTGAAGAACTGGACAAACTGTACTTCCTGAGAAACAGAAAACAAGCATTTTAGAAAGCGAGGAGCTTTTAAAAGACGAGCTTTTAAAAGGCAGACAGACCTTTCATAATGACACTCAATGGGAATTACAGCCTCGTCCATTCGAATCAATCCATCTGGAGAGGCCACAGGAGAGTATATGAGGAGGTTCGTGTAGACCAGAGAGTCTTCAGTCATCTGTGGACAGTAGATAGGTTTACATCTAAAAAGATATTTTAATGTTTAACAAGTGTCTGAATTGCAATAAATGGACTATTACCCAGTGTTTGGTGCCGCAGTCGACTAGTCCAACAACGATCCTGTACTCGTCTCTTGAAGACGCCGTTGCTCTGCAGAAATCATTGTGCTCCACTCCGAGCCGTATCTCATCACCATCAACAGGAGCTCCAACTCCAAACAGGTCAGCATTGATAATAATCTCCAATGAGTCCGGATGACAGGTCACACTGACAGTATTGATCTGCTCTCGTTCTTCAGCCGGACCCGTTTGTTGCTGGTGCGCGGTGTGTTTGGTGATCTGAGGTAAAGCATGTTGTGTGTGATGCTCGGGTGGAAAAGCAAAAGATGATCTAACACAGATTCCTGACAACAAGAGCCCAACAAGGAGGTTAGCACCAAAATACAAGGTCTCCATAGATGTAACTCAAAACGGCAAATTTGTCCAGAATGCAACAGCTCCTGTGTGACCCACCAGGCGACAAAACCAATCTGAGAGGTGAAGCATTTCAGTCTTCATGAGGACAATTAGATTCATTGCAGCAGCAGTGCACACCTGAGTCTAATCATCCACTCATCAGCTTACAAGTAGTTCCACACCCACTGAGACTCGAGACAGAAGTCTGATCTATGTGACAGTGAGCAGGATTTCACCAGATATGGATGTTTAACAAGTCACACATAGCATAATGTTACAGTGAATCAAATCAAATCAGTTTGGAAAATGTATAACAAAAATAGACTGTATGTTTTTCACAAGCAATTTGAGAAAAACAAAACAAACATGTTTTCTTATTCTTTTGTATTTTTTGAATAAACTCATATCTGGTTTTGTTCCTGTGAACCACAATAAAATATATCAGTGTTTCTTTTACTGTATAAAATTACATTCACATCTAAAATTCAATAAAGTATGTTTGTGTGTCTCAATCTGTCTTAATTAAGAATAACATGAAAATGTTTTAAACATTAATAATGTGGACAACCCTTCGACTTATATTCAGCCTGACTGACAAACTTGCTTATGAACAGGAGTTATTGTCTTTCACTTTTCTCTCTTTCTTCCTCTTTTTCTCTTTAAATTAAACACATTTACTAAAACATTTTCACTTCTGTATTTCTTTCATTTTCTTTCTATATTTATTGCCAGTCAGTGCCTTTATCTACAGACGTGTGCATGTTCAGATAACAAGCCAAACCACTTCCGCTGGAAACCAACCCACTGGGCATTGTGATTTATGCAAAATCACTGAATATGAGCAACCAGTAACAAACCCTCTGTTGCTGCTCGTGCCCTCCTGACTGTCTCTGAAATGCACTTGCAGACTGATCTTGTGCACAAAGACATATCCGCTGATACAGAATGAAACCGATAATCTTCCTCGATAATATCATAACCTGCTTGTTGAAAGCAGTTGGAAGAGTTACAGCTCAAATCCTTTGCATAATTCTGTTCATTATCAGGCTGTGTGGTTTACATTATTTGGAAATACTATGGTAAGGCCTTTAAGGAGAGTTTAATTTTGTTAAGGTGTGTTCATTCAGTTGTGGAGGCTTTAAAGTCTGATGCTTCACATCCTGAGTGAAATATTAAAAAACGTACGCAGTCTCAGCGTGTATGAGATCAACTGCTGTATTTAACTGTCGTTCTTGCTTTGAGGTCCTCTTCCTGCTCTGTGGTGAAGAACAATAAATACAGAGAGGTCACAAGAGACTGAAGGAAATAGGAGGAGTACAGTATGACTTAACTTTGGTATATCTTTGTGCTTTTACAACAAAAAAAAAAGGGCCATGAAGACGAGCTTAGCATGCTTTCTCATTTTCATTCAGCTCTTTGAAGGTAAGAGAAATTCACACTTTACAATCTTTATTTTTTTTCCTCTAACATAATGTGTAATTTGTTCTTGTTCACTGAGAGGTATATAGGACCACAGTGGTGTGTCTTTGGTTTCTGTACTAAATGCCAACATCAGCACACTAACATCCTCACAATGATTGTGCTAATATGTTTAACAGGAATAATGTTAACCACGGAAAGCCTGCTGTCATTTTCTAATTAGCACTAAACATTCTTGCATTTAAATTTCGAGGTTGCATTTAAATTCTTCACTAAACAGTCATTCATTCTCATTATTGAGCCATAAGACAAAGTGTTGCACAAATTTTCACTTGATGCAGATTAGTTGCCTCACAGCTAGAGGAGTTGTGGCTTTGAACCCACCGGCCGGCTGGGATCTTTCTGTGTGTTCTCCCTGTGCCTGCATGGGTTTCCTCTGGGTGCTGATTTCCTCAACTCAGTCTAACGTTCGACTGGGTGTGTACCCACTGTAACCCAGCTTAATCCTCTGTGGACCATGGATATCTGTGCAAAATTTCATTACAATCCTTCCAATAATTGTCGAGAATTTCTCAGTTAAAATCTATCTATCTATCTATCTACTGACCACATGACTAAAAATGACCATTGCTGCAAACTGCATATTTTCACAAGAACTTGAGCCTCATTTTTTTTCTCCTTCAGCCTACACTGAGTTGATCTTTATGCAGCTGACAGAGAGCCAGTCACTGGAGCTCCACTGTTCCCCTCAGCAGGAGCGCGGCAGCCCGACGGGCCTCCACCTTTACCACCGCGGCGCCCGCAGCCAGACGACCCTGCTGTCGATGGCTGAGGGCGGCGAACTCAGGGTCGGGCCGGAGCACAGGGGGCGTCTGCAGCTGCGTGGAGGACTGGACTCTCCGCAGGTCAACGTGACCATATCCCATTTACAGCCCGGTGACACAGGGCTCTACCTGTGGGAGCTGAGCTACAGAGAGGGAAACAGCTCGGACCAGATCATCCTCAGTGCTCACAAGGTTTTCTTGTTGGTTGAAGGGACAGGTATGTGGTCCACACCTCTCAGTTCACTATTAACACTTTGCTGCGGTTAAATCCTTGTACCTCTGTTTGGACTTTAAAGTGTGTTGGTGTGTTTGTGGTGCAGGGGGATCGTGCCAGTGCTCCACCAGTTACCCTCCGCTGCTCTTGACCATCTTTACAGCAGCAATGTTTCTTCTGATCACACTCAGCTGGCTGGCTGTGGACAAATGTGTGGGTATTTACATTTCAACTATTTTACTCAGCAGAGATGCAGATTTAACTCTATGGATCATTTCTGAGGTCTGTTATGTTGTGAAGTAAGGCCCTAACTTTCCAGGCACCAGCTTCTATAAATCAAAATGACAATGACAGTTATACAAGGGAGTCACATTAAGTTGAATATCAATTAATGTGTCAGCTTTAATATAGGCCTGACAAACTGACATCTGTTTTAGTGAGTTTTCAAGGCAACTAAGGCCTGATAATTACTGCTGGGATTGTTGGTGCATGAGTCACAAAATCTGTGACATTATGTAAAGTGGTGAAGGGAAAATTCTTCAAAACAAAAAGAAAAACCTAGAAGGAAAAGGGAGTCAGTAATCATATGTGCATCACCAGTAGTGACAGACATACAGTGTGTTATCTGCTCCAACAACCAGGCAACAACCAAGCTTCAAAAATGACCATCAAGGTCAATCAAAAAATGAGTTACAAGAGATGATAAATGATTAGATGATGATATTTTTCTGTTCTGAAGGAAAAAAATCTTATGTGGCATTACTCTGTTAAACATTCACAAACATTGACTGAAAGTTAGTCTGCAACAATTTTGATAATCAATTAATCATTTCACTAAACAAAGATGCCAAAAATCATCTGGTCTCAGCTTCTCAAATACAAACACTTTATAGTAGTCTTATTTTTTAATGAGTGTAAACTGAATATCTTTTGGTGTTGGGAGTGTTGGTTGGACAAAACAAAGCTTTTAAGGTGTGGAACTGTGATGGACATTTTATAGACTGAAGGATTAATTGGGACAACAATCTCAAAATTAAATGACCACCACTAAAATTAAAGTAATAATATAATATATACTTGAGATTGAGGCTTTGAGGATGAACATACAAAGAATAAACATTAAGTGCAGAGGCTTGTTAATATTCCTCATAGAACATGAACTGATTAATGTTATGTGTTATAGGTGAAGACAAGGCATCGCCACAGATCACAACCTCCTGTTCCTATCTATGAGGAAATGACGAGGAAACAGCAAAGCACCGGAACCCCCCAAAATAACCACGAGGCCGACTCGCACCTGGAGGAAGTCAACTTCCCAGTGTATGCCAACCCCAACATCCGACAACCACAGGACAACTACTACGCCTGTCCCAGACTGCTCGCCCTCAAAGCCTGACATGACCTCTGTCATCGGACTAATGGTGCAGCAGCTATGTAGAGGAAATGACACCAGATACCGCAGATGGTCCAGGAAATAAGAAGATCTCAGTTTGGTGGAACAAAGGCAGAGAGACAAACACCAAATAAACAAATGGCACATTCTTAACAGCCAAGAAAAAAAGCTATTTTATTAATATTTGAAAGAAGCTCCATAGTTCATGAAAACATTTGTTTCGGTGCATGTCATTTAACAATCACATTCTATGAGGAGAAAGAGATATACAGAGAGAAAAAAATAAAACATTACAAGCCACTGACTTTTCATTAAATCTCAGTACAGACATTTTTACTTAATATTTTAAAAAAAAGGCAAAAAAAAAAAAAAAAAAGCAGCCCTAATCCCATATCCCCCAGCCCACCCCTCCAAGAAAAAGGTAACAACTGAGAACAAAAAAAAAAAAAAAAACAACCCTTGAGGGTGACAGGCTAGAATCCCACAGTGCTAAAGAGTGAGACGTTCATTGGTTTTAGGAATACACAGCATGGCGATGTAGCGCTAGGTCAATCTGAATCAGGGGAAGGAAGCTGGAGGCGGGGGGCTCGACATCAATCACCTCACCACCCACCTCCACCCTCTCAAAAAAAAAAAAAAAAAAAAAAAAAAAATTAAATTAAAAAAAATAAAAACACATTGGATCCCAAAAACCCCTGCAATAGACCAGCCACATAGAAGTAGGCCATAAAATCCCCATCTTCCACCCCCCAAACACTTGTGCATAGTTTCATGATCCTTTACAACCAGCTCATGTTTTACAAACATCCTCCAAAATGTGAAAAATGTTCCACAAAAGTCTGATTTATCTATCAATAATACCCGCTGTGGGAGAATGAGAGAGAGAGAGAAAGAGAAAGAGGAAAGAAAGAGTAATGCACAATGTTCCTGATTCAGTCAGGACGGGACCTCATTAAGAAAACACAATAAAGATTCAAACATACAGCATTTTGCATGTTATTCACGGTCATTTTTTTAACAATCAAAATCATTGACCATTTTTTTTTTGTTTTTAAATGTAAAGCAATTTTAATATATAGATTTATATATAAAGCACTCCATTTTCATTTAAAGTCCATTATTTGGTTATTATGTAACTGCTACGGATTTAGAAACAAAGGTATTTTCTCTTCTTCTGAAATCCATAACTTTCAGTGCTTAGAATTGTTTCTTTTAAATCATCCTTTTTTTTTTTTTAACTCATCATAAAAATGTACATTAAAATGGCGTGGAGTTGGTACTCTGGAACCCTGGCCTTCCTGAGACAAGATCCACTTTTTCGTGTGTGTGCAAGATAGTGAGCAATTATGTCTTTTTTTTTTTTTTTTTTTTTTTTTTTATATAAAGGAAAAATATATATAATCAACATAAAACATACAGGCTTCAGATAGTCCATGAAACCAACATTAACACAGAACAAAGAAGGTTAAACAGAACAAGACAACACTGTTCAATCCCAGAGTTCTGAAAGTAGCACAATAAATCTTCATTCTGTGAAGTGTTGTGTTGCACTTTTTTTTTTTTTTTTAAAAATGGAAGCATTTGTCCTTTTTTTTTCTTTTTCCAACATTCCCATGGTTTACTTCTTTTGAGTTGCTGATTTTTTTTCTGAACTCCAGAAAAAAAAAAACAAAGTGTTTGTAAACTGTCAGTGGCCTTGCAGGAAAACAAATGAACGACATGAGTGAATTGAACATAAGTGAAAACAGAACGAAAGCTAACAAACCAAAAAGGTAGGCACCTCTGAAATGAGCCCTAGAAGCCAAGGCTCAGTCTGATGTCTTGTCCTTCACTCTCTCCGTTGCTCAGATTTGGGAGAGCTGAAGTCCTTCTACCCCAATCTATGGCCACAGGTCTGCAAAATACTTTTTTTGCTGCATTTTTTTTATACATATGTGATTTTTTTTTTTCAGTTTTCTTGTTTTTTTTTAGGTTTACAGTTTGAAAAATGGTGCAATACTCAATTATGATCCATACTTTCTTGGATTATTCCACAATGAAAGCCACTAAGGTAGATAAACATTACATTTTAAAAACACACTTATTTTAGTCCTTGAGTAAACATTTACACATGAACTGTCCCCGTCTCCCCTCAGTACTTGTATCATGTTGTTCGTTTAGCTGGATGAGGGGTGAGGCCGACACTCAGTGCAACGCTAGAGGCTAGTAACAATTAACATCAGAATATATTTTTGACAAGCAAAAAGAAAAAAACAAAACAAATCAACAACAAAAGTATACTGAATTGAAAAGAATCACAAGGCGGAAATTCCTCCGCTGTAATCACGAGCTCTCATACATATTTTCACCTCACACACTAAACAGTCATTCACACAACATACAGTACAAGCAGCCTTGTGCAAACACTCAAATACAACAGATGTAAATTTGCCTTTATATCGATCTTTGTTTTCAACAACACTCGTATTTCAAATTTAATTCACTCTGAACCGATGCTATCAAAAATCTCTGAAGTGTATGAATGAGACAAAAAACCACTACAAAAAGTGTTCACATTACATTATTGGCGCTTCTTTTGATTCAAGTATTTGTTTTCATTATTTTGTATTACTCTGATATGTTTATGATCTTGTCTTCTGGGAAATATAATGTCGAGGAGGAGACACAGGATAAGGGCTGAAGGCAGGGCAGGGAGGGGGCTTAGGCTAAGTGGAAAACAGAGAGATCTAGCCATATACACACATACACCCATTATGTACTCTAGGTTGTATATTGTATATGAACTAGCATGTGCATATTCAACCCAGGCCTTTGTTTTTTTTTAAAGAGAGATTTGCTAATTCAACTCTTTTTGGGGCCCCTGCCCCACACCCTTGTCTGATCCATGATTGAGAAGCATTTTGCTCGAGCTCCAGTTGCCTTTGAGTCTGTGTGACTTAAAAAAAGGGAGAGCATCTGATTTCCAACACTAGACAGGTAGATAAGAGTGCCGGCGAGGGTTGTGGGAGGGGCCGGGGCTCTCAGTGCTGGTGCTGCGCCAAGAAATCCAGGGCACATCTGAGACCCGTCCTCCGTCCCTGTCACCCGTCCACCCAACTCTATTCGACTCCCCGCTTCAACGCCAGTTCCTTGATTCAAGTCCAGTGTGGAGTAAATGCATTTTTTCAGGAACAAACACGCAAACAGACAACACAGGCAATAGTGATTGTTTTGCTGAATGATGCAAGTCTAAAGCGACTCTGGAAGAGGGCAAATCCCGAAAGTTTTAAGACTTGGTACCAAACTTGAGGTGTGTCCCTATTTCTGCTGATACGCTGGGTCCCTGCTTGGACCCCAAAGCCAGATGTGCAGAAATGACCTGTTATATATTGGCTGGCGCGACCTTCATGTTGGAGGTCCGGAACGGACCACCTGGATACAGCTTCCCCACATATGGCCCAGAGGATGAGCCCAGATGGGGTGAGAAGGCGGCAGCTTGCAGAGAAACAGAACACAGGCATCTCAGCCTCGGAGTGCACAGCTGAAACAGACTTTTGTAGTTTCTAGTTTTTGCGAAAAAACCTTGATGATAAAGAAAAAGATGTTTTTGGTTTTTAAAGAGATGTACCCGATGTGACCCATAAACAGTGCACAGACACATACAGGGACCACCCCACTCCCACCCCCCTCCACCTCCTGCAGCCTGGTTCTCCACTAAGTTTCCAGTCCCCTGTTGGTGAAAGACCAGCACAACTCATCTGTCCTGCCCTTCTACTCCTCAAGCCTCCTACAGCTGGAGCTTGTGGTGTACGCCCCTGCAGCAATAAAAGAAACTTAAGTCTCATCACACTAAAGATAAATTAGGATATGGCAAGGTGGAAGTAGATATTTGTAGATCAGTTGGCACAAGACTGAAGAAGTGACTCTTTTTGCCAACCACTCGTGCCTCCAGCAGGTCATTTAGTGTCATCTAGTAGCTCTGTCTACACAGTGGGAGACTAAACCCTTGAGAGAGGCTCTGTCAGTGTCCCTTTCATTTCGTCCAGGGTTTTGTTTTTTTACGGGAAGCTGCCTGGTAGTAAAGGTTGAAAGATAAGTGAAGATTGGCTGATGTGGAGGATGGCTGTGATTTTCTAGATGGCTGTGAACGAACACCTCCTTGTCTTTGCATAGAAATGGAAGGCTGTTATCAGTTGAGGTGGTTCTAAGTGTAACTGAGTGCTCCCAGAGTTAAACATAAAGCACCAGTGTGAGTGAGGCTCGTCAACACTAAAGGATGTGTGTGTTATGAGACAACATAGAGTGGAGGTGGGTGCTCCAGGATGGACAGAGGAAGTTGGCTCACTATCCTGGAGAACCTTTGACTACACAACCTTTCCCCGCTTGATTTGACTCTTCAAATCCCCTGTGTGACTCCAACAACCCCACATAAAGAACTCCCCACCAGCCTTTTCTACTGAGATCTGCAGTGTTTCATATGGCCTTGCTGCACGGCTGAGGCGTACCTCTGAAATACACACTGCTTCTGCCTCGGAGGCAGTGGGAGGGGCAGGAGAGAAGCTGAACACTGCATAAAGACCAATATTAAAAAGCCATGAAATCATCATCAGAAAACAATCATTATCTATATCATCAATGCAGCAACAGCAACAATATCAGCAAACTTAATGACAACAATAAAATAAAAATGCACACTGGCAATCCATATGTGAACCAAAGAAAAAAACAACACATCAAATGCCTCCATCTCTGGCTAAAGTGATCCTTGCAGGAGAGAGAGACAGAGAGAGAGAGAGTGGAGTTGGAGGTTGCTGAGGACAGACTCTGGCGCAGCAGTAGTAGTAAATTTAATACAGGTGGGCCAGTTCTGAAAGAGCTGCTCTTGGCCTGGAGGCCGGGGGGGAAGAAGAGGAGGGAAGCCAGTCTGTAGGGATCCGCAGGGAGGCAGCGAGCGAGCGGGAGGGTGGGGTGAGGGCTGCAGCAGAGCACTGCACTCTGCAGCAGGCAGGCACTCAGTGGCCACACTATCACACAGGTTGGCAGGGCCTCCAATAGAAAGAAGACAAAAAAAAGGACGAAAAAATGGCGATCCTCCCTGCTGGACCCAGTAGAACATAAACACGTTGACCGTTTCCAGACACCAAGGCTAAAGATTTCAAAGTATGCAATGTAACAGTGATATTTACTTTGATAAAGAGGGTGAGGATGAGTGCTTTGGGGTCTTTCCCTGCTGCACCCATCGTCAGTTGAGTTAGTTCTTTCTTTGTATTTCCCTTCACTTTGCTACCATGTTTGACATCCTTCCTGGTCCCGCTGACTTGAGGGAAGAAGGATTGAAAAAACAAAACAAAACAAAAAACATCTTCACATCCATGTTAAGTTAAAAAATAAGTATATAGAGAAGCCACTAAGCAGATTGCTTTTTTGTCCTTGTTTTTTCAGTTTTTATTTGCCAGTGTTGCTTCTCCTTTCTTCTATTCGTTGGCATTAAGGGTATAACGAGCTGCGACGCTCTTGCTAAGTGCTATGATAGACCACCTATTCACAAATCTTTGCTTCATACTTTTCTACCTACGCAAATTTGGGCAAAAAGAAAAAAAAAAGGTCATCTGGTCTTCTGGGTAAAAAGGAAAACAGGCTCCTCTCATTTTGGTTTGATGCCTTCTCCCCAAGCACACACACACACGCACACTCAAACACACAAACACACACACACCTGTCTCTCCTCCTCCCCCAAAACTAGTCAATGGCATAAGTGTGGAGAGTAAGCTGGCTGAAGAAGTGCTTTGTGTTTATGTCCTTGTATCTTGGACAGAAGGTGGTTGAAGACCAGCTCGCTACTCTCCTGAGCTCACACACTCTTGGGGGGGAGATGAAGGGTAGTAGTGGCAGTTTTAGGGTGTGGGAGGGGGGGGGGGTTACAGGGCAGAAAGAGCTTTTGCAGTTCAATCATTCCTTATAGTCTCCTCTCTTTCTGTGAGAGGTTATGGTAGGGTGTTTGGACGGTAGAGTCTGTGGCTTATATTGCACGTCACTTGAAATGGTGTTTTTGCAGGTGGAGCAGGGGTGGGGGTCATTGACTACACGCCGGTGGGAAACATTTACGACTTGAGGTTTTCCACAACATCAGTGAGAGGGTCCGAGACTGAGACCAAACTGCGAGTTCTCCCGCAGATGAGTTGAGGTGCATTGAAGTATTTGTCTTTACAGTTCCATAGTAATAGCAGTGGTTCATTTTGTCATCCATCACGTCTATAACTGTACATGCGACGACCCCCGAAACGCTCCCCCCACCAGGTAAGATTGACAGACACATTTGAATAATATCAGTTCTTAGCTTTGTTTGCAATGGTTTAAGAAGAAAAATAAAAACCGAAACCACTACAAAAATAAATGGCTTGAACACGGCGAACAGAGTTGCATCATTCCCTTTGAGCGTTGGGTGGGGAACTCAATCTGCTTGCAAAAATGCACTGAAGTTGTGAGCTGTGGTTGCTTATGTTAAGCCGCAGCAGCATGTACTCTCCACTCAGGTTTCACTGGCTCAGAAATAAGGGTGTGCAAGTGTCCGTATGCTTCTTCACCAAGTACAGTGAGTGAGGATAGCAGGGCAGGAAAGAGGTTAAGGCTAATATTAGTGCTGAGAGAAACAAATGTTGAGTCTGGACCAGCTGAAAGTTCGACACCCACTCTGATTGAAGGGTTTTACTTTGGGAATGATGCCTTTCAATGGATCTCTGAGGTGCAGTATGATTGCCTCAAAAGGCGGAGAGGGATTACGCAAGTTTAAAGATGGCAGCTCGTCATTGTGTCAGTTTGACTAAAGTACACGTTTCACACGGCGAGTTCTCAAGAGTTCATGTCTGTAAAAAGTTCTCTTTCTTTGTTGAATGAAAGACTTCTTCCTGTGTCTCCAAAAGTAAGAGCTGAACACTGTGACCAAAATCTCTCACTGAGATTCACAAAAGAACTGCAACTGAAATGTCATTAAAAACCAAAAGGAGTAGAGGAGGTTGGCGAGGGTGAGCAGCGAGGATGTAGCCTCGTCCTCCTCTCCTTTTCACCGTTACACCCACACTGATTATCTCCACAATGATTTGCAAGGTTTTTGCTCCTGTTGGTGTCTGTCAAGCCTGGGCTCTTCGTCCTACATGGACTCCCCGCTCAGCAAGTCCCCAGGCAGCAGTGTATTGATTGGAGTGGGACTCCCCATGACCCGTCCCTCCTCTCCACCCGGGGGTCCCCACAGGCTGGAATACTGCTGCACGCCACCCCACAGCAACTCTCCGCCCGACTTTGCTCCGCCCGTTCCCAGGCCGCTGCTACTGCTGCTGCTGCCGCCGTTGTTGTTGTTCCAGTGGGGTGAGTGACCGATGGGATGGGAGGCTCCGGACCCAGTCCCACCCATCCTTGCCTGATTGGTGCCTGGAGTGGCCTGCCAGCTGGTTGTTCCGCCAAGCAACTGGCCCTGTGCAAAGAAGCGGTTCACTTCCTCTTCCCCGGCAAACTCCGCCAGGATGGTGGTGTTCCCGAGCACGCACCTGGATGGGAGATGAGAGGAAAAACACAGATGAGTACTGGTTGAAACTACTTATAAATCAACTGAGCCAAACACCCTGTTCATTAGGAGACGTACATGTGCAGGGACTTCTGAGCCTTGGCAGCTTCATCCTTGGAGCTGTAGCGCACCACAGCGTTGCCCTGTGTCAGGTTGAGGTGGAATGTGATGAGGGGGCCGTGCTGCATGCACAGTGTACGCAGAGTCGAACCGTCAATCTGGGAGACAAACACACCCACAGAAGGCCATTAGAGGAGAGACAGAGTTGATTCTCGGTGAGGCCTAAATGCTTAAAGGCTAAGAGAAAGCAGCTGATTGTAAAGTGCTACCTGTGGAGTGAGGTTCCTCAGAACCAGCCAACTACTGGTCCTGGTGGAGCTGTCTGTACTCCACGTGGTACCTGCTGTGTAAAAGAGAGACATTTGTTAGCAAGAAGTTTATGCTTAGCAAGCTCCTCTGAAACCAAAATCAGTTCAGTTCAGATACTAACGCAGAATGGGTGGTGTCGATATCTACTGTGAGAACACCCAGTGTCAGTTGACACTTCAACCGCAACAAGATTTTCTTAAGTCGTTGCCAATCCTGCCTGCTCCATATGTTCAAAATTGGCCTGTGGTTGTACGCCACATCAAAGTACTGCTTGCTCTTCTTCTACACTCACACTGCAAACTTCACATCCATTCACACTAACATACTGGCTCCATAATCTGATCTTTAGACATCTCACATGCCATGACAAACTTCAAGAAATATCTTGATGATCTTGATTTCCATTGTTCAGTAATATCACTACTGCAGATGGAAGCAATCAAGGAGGGCTCTCTAAATATTTTACTATAAGACTACCTGTGGTGTAAGAGCTGCTCCAGCCTTGGGCCAGACCCAGGGAGTTGCCCCCCCAGGTGGAGGAAGGCTTGGTGTTGGTGAGGCCAGGTGGGGGGCGCGAAGGGGCCGTGTTGCTGCTCCGGGGGCCCTGGGGGACCTTCCACAGCTCGTGGGACAGAGAGGCCTGGCTGTGGGAAATGGGGCCCGGAGACCAAGTAGATTTCATCTCTGACAGTTTACCTGGATGGAAAAGAGTGAGGGAAAGGTTGGCCTGCAGAACCAAGTGACCGAAAGACAGCTGCTCCCATAGGAGGGAGTCCTGCAGAGCAAAATGATTGGACTAAAATGTTCTCTCATATTTGCCCAAAGGACAACACTTCCCATGCCACACACAAGGAGAAAGGAGATACACTAGATACACTAACACCACAGGGGAAATATGCATTCCATGAGAGACAAAGCTGACAGGGAGAGAGCTCAAATGAGGGTCATATTTAATCATGAGCTGTGACTTGAAATGATGGGAGACGTGGTTCTCCAGTGAGTGTTTGAGGCTCTGGTTGTTACAGTAACAGGACACAGAGGATAATGTTGATTTGCAGTGATTCAGTCACTGCAATCTAGGGGGAGGACATTATGGATAAACCATGTACCTGCATTGTCCGTCTCCGGGGATGAGAGACTGAATGAGCTAGTGTAGGCACTGACTGGCCAATCAGTGGAGGGAGGCAGAGCCTCGTTCTGAGATGAAGTGGGAGAGGAGCCTAAGCCGATGCCATCAAACAAACAAATAGACAGACACAAACAAATAAGGAAAAAATAGCAGAGACAGAAAATGGAGTAAAGGAAAAATGCACTACAAATGATGATAGTAAGCTCATTAAGAAGAGAAGAGGATAAACTGGCAAATGACAATGATTGTAGAGGCAGTTTGAAGTAGGAAAATGAAGAACAAAAGAATAAGAAGCAGGCTCTCTGGTGGCAGCAGCTGCATGACACTGTCAGACCATTTTAGCTGGCTGACAGCACATGTGGACACAGCTTGTTTCATAAAATTCTGCTCAGAGTCCCCATGTTCCACTACACTGTGACGTGGCGCTTGACTTTATTAAGACACTCATTCAGCCCTTGCTCTGAAATGCCCTGACCCCGCTCTCACCTCCACTCCTGTCCCGCAGCAGGTAGCGGTTGACATCTTGGATGTTGGTGTTGATGGTGGGCCCGCTGGGGACACTGCCAGGGGTCACGTTAGGGTCGGTCTCAGGGTCGATATTTTGGAGACCCTTCCAGGGCACACCGGGGCAGAACTCTGACGATCAAAATTAAAATGTTACAAATGTTTTTTATTTACCATAGCGTAGTATTAAATATTACCCAGTAATAATCTAAAACCTGTAATTTACTGACATCTACCAACCAGCTGGTAACTAGGCATCAGTTTCTGGCTTCTGACGTTTATCTAAATGGTAACTATACTTTAACTGTTTGTAAATGGAGTTATAATAATCCTGTGTACCCAATACTTCAGTAATGGGAAAGTGATGAAAGTGATATTTCACAACCAAACATTTTGCCAGGATCCTGATTTGCTGCATTCACTTTACAAATCATGCTGTAAGATTTGTGTTATTTTATTACTTTCAGTTTTCCTGACAAAGTAAATCAAAATTAGCAATATGGCAAACTAGACTAAACAAATTAGTCGACCGTGATCTACATGTGGCTCCCAAAGGCAAACTGACAAACCATCAACAGTGAGTACTTCAAGTGTTCCCTAACCTGGTGGCCAGTTGATATTGGTCCCATTGGCCATCTTATCACTGCTGCTCTTGCCCTGCCCCCAGCTGTCTGGGGGGACCAGGGGGCTGGTAGGAGACTCTGAGCTGGACATCAGGTTGTAGGGGCTGTAAGAGTCCTCCAGCTGATGGGGCTTACCAGGAGGGCCCAGGTTGGCACCTGACACAAGTGAAATTAAAAGCATAGGATTTTTTTCCAACCAAGTAAACAATGAAAGATTTGTTCATTTTACCTTTCATTTAGTGGTTTAATTATATTCAAATTATATTAGAATACATTTTTAAAATCATTCTGTTCTGAATTTCTAACATCTTTCTTACATTTACTATCATGTTTGTCACATAGTTAGTAATTATACACAGAAAAGGAATACTGTACTGTTGTTGGGGTTTTTTTTAAGGAAAATTATCAGTCATCATAAATACAAGCTTTGTAATACAAACATGCTTCCAGAAATGAAACAAACTGTTCTCTAGTGGGGATTTTTAATTACCCAGAATTCCTTTTCTTTTCTTACCATGCTTGCCCAGGTTGGGCTCTAGAGGAGAGGAGTTTCCAGAGAGGCTTTCAATGGAGTGGGGATGTGTCCACTGCGACAGGCGTGATTGAGGCTGGGGGGGTTCCTTCATAGACAGACTTCCCACCTCCATGCAGTTTACATTCATGTTTGGATTCAGTCCAGCTGAGGACAGACATACATGTTACTACACAAGTCCACAAGCATTATTTATTTGCTATTAAAAGAGAAAGGTTGATGCCACTCACAGAGAGAGTAGGGGCTGTAGGTGTTGGGGGATGACTGCGGCTCTTTGGTCTGCAGGTCAGGGAGGCCTGGAGCCTGGGGGTGACCTGGAAATGAATCCAGGCTAGATTTGGCCCCGCCAGGGTGCAGGCCTGAGTGGGAGGGGGGCGGCTGCTGTTGCTGCTGCTTCATCAGCAGAGCCTGGGCCAGCTGACGCTGATGCTGTTGGATCTGCTGCTGCATGTTATTGATTGTACGTGCAACCTGGAATCACATCGCAATGGAGGCATAATTAGTGTCTATAATATACAGGTTATATGTATACCAAGGGAAATAAACATTGGCCTGTACTGATTTTAATTTAACTTCAAACAGCTTTAGTAGTGTAAAATAATGTCAGTAAAATTTAAGATTTTAATCTTAAATCTGAGGGTTAAGAGGGTAAACTTACTTGCTGCTCTTGTTGTCGAATGGGGCCAGAAACGTTGCGCTGCGCCTGCAACATCTGCTGCTGAATTTGTAAACGCTGGTATGCCTGTGTAGCAGGTATAAGCATGGTTTCAATATCAAAAGACGTCAATGTGTCTGGAAATTCAGTTATCAGTTGGGTATTCAACAGTACCCAAAATAATAACAATGGCATTTAATAAAATGGCTTAATCTACATGTACTATAAACATAAAAGTGCAATTTTACAGTCCAATTAAAAATGCTCCTAATGCATTTGGTCTTTGAAGGTTTGGGATCATAGATATTTGCCATGTGCACTCTACAGCAGGCAATTATATCTAATGTGTCTAATAAAAGTGAAAGCAGAGAAGGCAGAAATGAGACTCACCAGCTGCAGCTGGTAAAGTTGATTCAGAAGGGTCATATGTTGAGGGTTTATTGGTGAGGTTAAAAGTGCAGGATTCAGACCAATATTTTTTGCTGCAAACTGTAAGAGCTGTGCTTGAACCTGCAAGCAAAGTATCAACACATTAAAAAACAAAGTGAAAATGCAAAATTAAATTGGAAAATAGAGCATATGTTAGTGTTTGCATACACTGTGTATGTGAACATGAAGTCAAAGTATAACATATACAGTATTAGGTCTGAATAGCAAAAACAACCTAGTCCGTTACTGATATACATGAGTTCAAAGTGGTCTGAACTGATACATAATAAATGAGAGACTCATAATACTTATGATTGCATACATTAAAACATTTTGCCTCCTACTGTGTTTGTGTAGTAAATGAGAAATGAGGCCATGTGAGTGTGTGTGCGCGTGTGCTTGCGTGTACCTGAGGGGAGAGAAACTGAGGCACTTGAGCACGTAGACTAGGCTGAGAGGAACTGAGAGGCGGCACTGGCGGCTGAGGAGGCGGCTGCGGCTGCTGCATGGCCCGGGCTTGTGCTGCTCCACCACCGCCAAACATTCCACTCTGCATCTGCTGGACAAAGAAGAGTCAAAAGACAGACGGTCAACCTCTGCCTCAGTCAAACACAATAGGCCATCATTGAAATTCAACATTATTTTATGTACGGTAAATTTATATTGAAATGAGTGAATTACCTTATCCATGAAGGGTAAGCGGGGGTCTGCCGAGGGGTCTTTGGAAAGAAGCGGAGGCCGAGGGCAGCTCATGGGCTTGTTGATGAGCCCGTTGTTGTAGTCATGGCCGGTTATCCCCATCCCCCGCTTGTCCAGCTCTGTCTTCTTCTCCAGCAGGGCACTCATGGCCTGATCCAGGTTCATGTTGTTGCTCTTCAGAGCCTCCTCTGCTGGATCCCTCTGGAGAATAGTCCAGAAAGCATCAGTAATCCAGAAATAGAAAAAAATCAATGCCAAAATGTTTCAACCTTCCCTTTCATGACTAATGTTACAAATACGACATCATTTAAGCTGAGAGCTGATCTGGGTTCTTGATTATTTTCTTGATGAATCATTTGGTGTATAAAATGGAGTAAACCTTTTAAAATATTCACATTTAAGATGCTGCAAATTCTACACATTGAGGCTTTACATTGTAACAACGATCATTGATCAAAAAGTTTAAAAAAAGTAACAGTAGTGCAGCAGTTTCGTGTCACTACAACTCACAGGGAAGCCCATGTCTGTCAGCTGTTTGATGAGACGATTCATGATCCAGGCATCTTCCTGCTTCCCTGGGACCTTTCCCTGGGAGAGATGATGACAGAAAATCATTATTATGACATTAACATCATATTTTACAATGAAAATGTAATATCAAATTGTTTCAGATGGTCTAAAGGACAAGACATGTTATGAGTCGTGTTTCACACCTTCTGTGGGACCTTTTTGGATGCATTGCCCCAAGAGTTGCAGGAGGAGTTGCTCTCCTGGGAGGCAGTGCTGTTCCACATGTCTCCCTCCTCAGCATCCCACTGACCCCCTGACAAGTTCAGCTCTTCACCTCCACCTCCCCATCCGTCTTGCATAGGTTTGGGGGCTGGAAAACACACAACAAAGAGGATGTAAACCAAACAGCGTTGGGGACATAGAACGTGACACATGCTTTATTTGATAACTTCATGATGTTAGCCTTTACATTAACTTACCCCCCCCCAGAATTTTTTTTTTAAATAAATTAGCGTATATAACAACATACTTATAATGAAAACCCGAGTTTGTGTTTAGTTAGACAATTCTTACATAAGCTAGGACATATTTTTCTTCACCTTCTGCATGTTATGAAACTTGAATGCCTAAAAACAGCAACATAACCTTGTTTTCAAAATCCAAAATTCATGAGTGAGAAAATCGTTAAGACCTTACATCAACTGAAAACGTAACATGTTGCATATTACTACAGTAAGTAATCTAACTCTCAAAATACAAGACAGCCACTAGGGGTCAGTGTGGATTTCTTGGTAAAATTTCCAGTGCTCTTGCTTCCCTTGTACCATGTTGATGTCCTTGATTTGACTCATCAGGAGAGAATCACTGAACTTTTTTTTAAGTAGTGGAGCACACACACGTGGTATCATTATTCCTCACAGATATACACACAAAATATTAATGCATAAAACCATGCAGGGTTAAACTATTCACCAGGTTTGCAAGATGCAGATGTCATCGTCGGGTTGCTCCTGCCATAGCTGTCTGGGTTGCTGTCTCCCCAGCCTCCACAGCTCCCGGTAGGTTTGCCCCAGGCAGATGTACCATTGTCCACGCTGACCGGAGACGGCGCAGGTTCCCCCCATGAACTCTCTGATTTTGTGTGGGAGCTGGGTATCTCTCCCCAACCTGGAGGACACACAAGGACAAAGACCTGTTAATAAAAACACTTCACTGCACAAATACCAACATCTAAAATACAGTTATATTACTATCAGCATTTTGCATCATTTGACTCTGTTTCTAGATCTTCTCATAAGAAGGCAGAAACATATATCATGAAAACCTAAAACAATTTATTATATATTATAATTTATTAATTAAATCAATATATAATTACTTGTTAATTCAGTGCGCAATAACAGAGTTTGCAATGATCATGCTCTCTTGAATGCAAAATGCTGAATTAGTGGCTTAATCATCTTCACACACACCTCATGTGAGAGCCCTCGTCACAGCTCTTTCGTCATTGTTCTTTGCTGAATGGCTATCGACACACAAACTTGTAGACACTCGGGCTATCTCACATCTGATTGGTTAATGACTGGTTTATATATCTTAAGTTTATAAATCTAACTCAAAAGAATAACACGTATGTGTATGAAGCATATTCCACATGTTGAAGATTAGGTTCAAATTTAAATTCTGATCATTTTAATAACTATGTGGTTGCAATGCATATAACTGACCTACAAACATATCACTCGCATTCTCCTTTCTTGTTTGTTTCTTATTTGTTGATCAAAACTGAAACTCTGGTAAACACAATCACCGCATCTATCCTGTTTTGGAGTGTGAAGTGCCACTTGTGCAGGATGGCACAAACCTGGGCTTGGCTTAGCAGGATGGTTGACAGAGGGAGAAGATGCCCATTTAAGATTTGGCGCAGCCCGGTCCCTCTTGGCATGAGAGACACGGTGCTGTCTCTGGGCCTGTGGCAGTGCCAGGCTCAGCTTAGCTCTCTCTCCAGGGAGAGGTCAAGTCCTAAAGGCTGCTCCAAGATCATAGTTAACATTCAACCTTCTAGTTTGACTGGTTGAGGCCCTACACCATTCTAAAACATGGCATACTGGGACAACAGAAGCTTAATAATAACCCCCCCCCCCCACTTTCTGCCCCTGAATGAATAGCAGTAGTATGTAATAACAGCATGTAATAGGAATAGTAATAATAATAGTATGTACAGTATTCCCTCTTTGTTTTAACCCACTATATACTCAACAGCCATTAGGCCATCAAAAGTGCTGCTTTCAGGCTTTATTGGAAAGCAAATGAATCCAATGTGGAGTCAACATGCAGGGTTAAGTGAGTGACAGCAGGGGGCGTCTGACCCCTCTCAGCTCCTAGGGGCTTGCTCCACCTCCTCCCTTCAACTACTGACAGATGGTGGCTTCCATATAATCACACACTTCCGATCCGTCTCAAACAGTTTGTGGTGAATCGCTATTTTCACGAGACACTTTGTAAACAGCATTCTTGTGCTTCCTTTGGGTACCCATGAGAGGTTGCCAGGGTTACCAGCACAGACGTGTCCGGTGTTGTGAAATATGAGGAGCCTCATGGAGGGACAGGGGGGACGGGGCTGGCACTGCTGAACTCATTTGGATAGTCAATTAGATGTAAATCCGAAGAGGGCAAACTAGGTCAAGATTTTACCTTTAAGTGGATCAACAGATTGGAGCTTAACAGTGCACTGTGCTAACTAACCAACAGCCAACTCATGTTTCACACCTTTGCTTGAACAGTAAAAAAGAAGAGAGACACTAGGAAAAATATGAACTTACATTACATTTTGAATATCTGAAATCAAATCACCTTTAAAGTCTGAATGCTGACAATATAGTTTATATACATATATTATAAGACAATGAATTTGACCAACTTGACTAAACAGAAGACGTGTGGGCTACAAAAACTCAGAGCATTATGTTGTCTTACCTTGAGATATCAGGGGACTCCTGTTGTGAGATGGCCCAGACTGGTGTTGGACAACAGGATCCATGGGCCCACTGGTGGGCCCGGTGGTGGGCCCTGGGTTTTGGGTGTTTTGGGTGTGGTTCTGTAAAGGTGCAGGCGGCCCGTGATAGGGGTGATTGTGAGAGGGGGGATGGTTGTTGGTGGGGCCTGGGGGGTTATTGCCTCCAGTGGTAACTTTAGCCTGGGACATTCCTGGATTGTTCCTGTCCCATAGGTTGACTGCCTTGTTGTAGGTGCCAGGGTCACCCCAAGCTGAGGTCCCATCATCTATCTCCATCTTACGTCGGATTGAAGGTGGGGAGGGCTCTTCCCAGCCTGTGGGCTCAGCTGAGGAGGACTCCTGCTTACTGCCAGCCCAGCCTCCACCCTGCTTCACTGTGCCTGAGCCACCCCAAGAGCCTATGTTCCCTCCTCCACTACTACCACTGGGCCCATCCTGAGGCTTGCCCCCCCAACCTTGGGGAGGACCACTGGGACGCTGGCAAACTGGCTCGCCCCAGCTACTATTTCCTCCACCCCCAGATATTCCAGGTCCTGAAGAAGGCATTCCCCAGCCTCGTGGTTTTTCCTTCCAGCCTCCTGCTTCTCCCTCCCACCCAGGGTTGGTGGGACTCTTTTTGCTCTCTTCTGGTTCTCTCCAGTCCCCTGCATTATTGCTCCCTCCACTATTGCCCCAGCTGTGGGATGCTTTGGATTGCTCTCCCCAGCCCTGGGATGTTGCCTTGAGGTGAGAATCATCCCAACCTGTTGACTTCTCCTCTCCCCAGGACTGACCCCCATTCTTGGGTATACTGGTGGTGGCGCCTCCTGTTGGAGGGTTCCCCCAGCCACCAGGGCCACCTGTGGGCTTAATGTTGTTGGGTGGCTCTCCCCAACCAGAGCTAGGCTGGTTGGTAGCAGCTATGCTTCCACCCCAACCTGAACCTCCCTGAGAACCAGGCACATCATTTTTGCTCCCAGGGTCAGTCCTCTGAGAGGGGCCCATGTTAGTGTTGGAGGGCCCCTGGGTGTCGCTTGGAGTGGTCGGGCCAGAGCCCCATGATTCAGTGCCTGCATCATTCTTGCGTTTAGTATCGTCCATGTCCCAGGAGGTGTGCTGGCGAACAGGGGTCTGTCCCCAACCAGTGTTACACAATACCCTGGGGTCCAGATCCTGGGCAGGCAGCAGAGGAGCTGGATTATCTCTGGATGAGTGGTCTCTGTGCCGGGGATGACCTTCCATGCTGTCACTGCTCCCTTCACTGGCACCAGCTGTGCTCACAGCTCTGCTCCAAGGGCTAGCCTGTGGATCCTGGGGAGGAGAGCTGGGGGCATCCCAGCCTCCCTGGGCCTCTTCAGTGTGCTGCTTCCCCCAGCCTCCACCAGACTGGTCGCCCCATGCTCCAGAGTTTCCTGCTCCACCTCCTCCATGGCCCCAGCCAGAGTCCCAGCCAGGTGTCTCCTTTGATGAAGGTGCCTTTGAGTCACCACTGTTACCCCATACTGAGCTACCATCTTCTCCATTGACCTGTGGGCCCCCTGCTGGGGGCTGGCCCATGGAACCAATGCCTACAGGTGCACTACCCCAGCCAGGCAAGTTGCGGATAGGGCTGGGGGGTTCCTGCTTATTAGTGTGATTTGGTCCATCAGTTTTAAGGTTCTGAGGTTCTGAACTGAAAGACACATTCGTGGACGGGGAGGGGTGTGGCTCTGACGTGTCAGAGGGCATTATGCTACCCCAGGCGCTGCCAATCCCCGAGGAGTTGCTGTTAGTGTTGGCTCCGGTACAGGTGCTGGTCTGGGCTGGTGGGGGGCCAGGTGGATTACAGAGGTTGGGTGTAGATTGAGGAGGTGAAATGGTGTTGGCTCCCCCTGAGCTGCCTCCCCCTGTGCCTCCCCCATCATGCCCCAACATGGGCCAGGCAGAAGGGTTGGCATTAGGGTTTAGGTTCAAGTTAAAGTTGGTTGTGGAGGGTGATGAAGCAGAGCCCCAGCCCCTGCTCCCTCCTCCCCCCACTGGGCTGTCACTCTTCCCTTCACTCCCCACTGAGGACTGAGGGGGGCAATGGGAAGGTCCAGGCCCAGAGCCCCAGCTGCGATTGGTGGCAACCTGGCTAGAGAGCATGCTGGTTCCAGTATGATTAGCAGGGCCGGGCCCACTGTTGGCCTTGCTGCTAAGGTGGTTGGCAGGGAAGTGGCCTGTCTGGCTATTGGCCCCTGTGGCCATACTCACTGTACTACAACTACTACTTCTACTACTGCTGCTGCTGCTGCTGGTCAGGTGACCAGGGTCAGTGTCCAAAGGGCATCCTCCTGGAGGGGCCTGGCTCTGGCTGAGTGTAATAGAAGGCCAAGCCTCTGTGTCCTTCTGGTCAATGATCAGTTGATCCCAGCCACTGAGATTGGAGCAAGATGCAGCACTTGTGGCACTCCTGTTGGCTGGCAGATGTCCCCAGAGGGGATTATCATACTGGGCTCCCTGGCCGCTCTGTGGGGGCAGTTCTGCATGAGAGAAAAGAAAAACAACAGGACATGATGAGAGAGGTATAAGTTATGTACGTCATCACACCCACATATGCTTAGTAAGGTTAAAATACCATGGCAACATGTAAGGTGTCTACTTATGTGTACATAGACTAGCTGCTTTATTAATGAAAGGAAATACTGCCCACACTGAAATGCAAACATGGAGAGGAGAATGACTAATATGATAGGAGAGGGAGCTGTACGTAGAAAACAAACACAAAATGTATGCATTCCATTTGAACATTATATGTTTTCATAGATGACACAGTGTATGTTTCCAAATATGCAATGAGCTAAGACAGGACCAATGCTCTTCATGATGTAAGATAAGAAGGGAAGATATACTGAGGACTTGTCCCACCTGCTTGATTGTTTTTTTGTTTTTGAATTTAAAAAAACAAACAAAAAAACTGTATCTGAATTCTCAAAATCAACTGTGCTGAAACTGGAGGAACTGAGACATCCCTGAAGCTATTTTACAGTCATCATTGTAGATACAGTATTGTTCAAAATGTGAAGGGGATTGAAGTCGAACAGCTTGTGCTATTAAGGACTTTGAAAATACTACATCAAATCAAATTTTAACATTAAAAATGAAAATTTAACCGTTAGATTTCACTGTGGTTGCAAGCAACATTAGTAATACTAATAAAAGTCTCCAAATTTAGGGGTTATCATAAATAAATAGGTTGTAAATGAACCAAGTGGAAACCACATGCAAAATGTTCTTGCTCAAGTCATTAAATAATGCATGCTTTTGTATAACAGGTCACCCCAAAAAGGAGCGTCACATTTGGAAACCACTTTAGAGGATATAATCTATGAGAGGGGGCTGTGCAGCTGAGTCACCCTTAACGTCTGACCTCCTAACCACCGCATGTATGACCTCTGCTTGACATGAAGCACAAATATTCTGCACTAGCCAGAGGACAGCCTGTCTCCTCCACAACATGTCAGTCTCCATCTGCCTGCACAACTGCTCTGACAACACTAAGTAACGCTTTGGCTAATTTTCTCTTAGATCCCTGTGGAGTGAGTTGAGCAAGCTCCCTGGAGTTCCAGTATGCATATGAATCGTGTTGGTGCAAACTAAGCCCAGTTGCAGATCATGATTGCTGCATCAACCTGCTGCCACCTCAGTGCCTCATTTCTGACGTCCCTCATGCTGCAGCGGCTTGTTGTTTACATATGCCTTCACATGCATGCTTAGTTTGTATGCACAGATTGACTTTGCCACAACTACATGAGGGAAATGACAGCATTTGTGTACCACCCCCTGTTTTCAAGCTTACTTCAATGCTTGCAACTAAAGGAGAGAGAGGAGGCAGTGAGAGAGTAGGAGGGAAAAAAGAGGGCACTGTGTTTCTGACACAGAGCGCTGTCGTTCTGTAGCGTCACTCTACTGAAAAGTGCAGGACCGCCATTTTCTCAGTCCTGAACTACAGCCAAAAAGGCTCTGAGCTACCGTCTGTATCTCCAACGTCGCTGCTGTAATAGCATGCATGTCTCACTCACAATAACACAGCACATAAGACCTCAGCACTGCATGCTCGCAATGCACTGCCGCTGCAGCTTTAATGTTTAAAAGTGCTCATCCACAGTGTGTAATACAAGCCACCAAAACAACGCAGAAGAGGCAGAGAAGAGAGAAAAACAGGGAGACCGCAGAGGAAAGAAGGGGAGATGTGAAATGCAGTAGTGAAATACCTGTGGAGAGGTGCCTCCCAACCATCCTGTAAAGAGCTAGGTTTTGTGCGACGCAGCGACCATCCTTGTCTCAATATGTCTGCTCGGCTCGCCAAGCTTCTGAGGCTCGTTATTGAACTGCTGCCAAGAAGTTGCACAGCTCTTGCGCGGCATGAGACAACCCCCCCTCCCCTCCCTTCCTTCCTCACCCCTCATGCTCTGTCCCTCCCACCAACACTGCTTTGGCTGGGTCTCTCCTCTTCTATCTATTGCCTCCCTCTGGCTTTATTTATATCGTGCTCTATTCCTATCCTGATGGAGGATATTCTCCCTCTCTGGAAAAGCACTGAAAGAAGGCTGGTTGGGGGAGGGAATGGGAGCGTTGGAGAGATTGGAGGCAGTATTGGTGTGTGTGGGGGCTTGGTTAACAGCTGAATGATAAAGCCGGGAGACTTTCATTATGCACTCACGAGGCATGCAGTAAAACAAAACAAAAGGGGGACTCCTCTAACCTCCCCCCACCCTCACATCTTTCAACCTTTCAAAACTGTCACTAAATATTTAGCCAAGACCACTCCATTTGCAATTAACACTGCTGCCCACAATGGAAAGCCTCTTGAATAGCAGTGGCAGGCAAGAGAGAGCAACAGAAACCCCACAAAGGCTGGCTGTACCCCCAGTGCTGGAATGACAATTTTCTCACACATGCATGCGCAGGGTTGGGAACCAAAATTTAGTTCCAAATTAGATCTGAATCCAAAATGCAAAGAATCAGGTACCCATAAATAAACGTAAATTTAGATTCTGCTTATTGGTTCCTAAGAGCGAGTGGCAGTGACTAGAGGAGCTCCGAGGAAAGCGAGACAGAAAAAGAATGTGAGAAATGTAGTGACAGAGATTTAATGGTGAAAATTGAATTTCAAGTTACAATGCTGTACAAAATAGTGTGCTGAAGAGGCAAGGAATTATTATAGTTTAGAGTTGTTTATTTTATTTATTTGAGTTAATTTGTGGGGACATGGTCCTGTGATTTCGATTAGGTGAAGTCACAAAAATAAGGGAGGAAATAGTTATTGATCATTCATATTAAAATACAATATCAACAAAATAAAGGGTTCAACTATATTAATCTATGGAATTAATTTGCTAACACATATGCATGTGTTTATCTATGAACAGGGATATCGTCAGGTCACAAATGATTGCAAATTTCTGTTTTTGTCAAAATCTATGACTTCTAGCTGTGAATGCATGATTGTAAATGGCAGCACCAAGCTTTGGACAGAAGTCTACTACTTTATGGGGGTCCTTTCTGGGAACAGGGCAAGAGCATGAAATTAACAAAGGCATTGGATCTCGTCAAAGTGCATGATTAGGGACCGATGAGCTATGGGGGGGAAGAGGTTGCATACAGAGATGAAGTTCAGTTCATGAAGGAAGACATGCATTAGATTTAATAGAAGGCATGGAGACAGGATAGCAAGGGCTGGGAGCTCAGCAAAAGAAAAAACGAGGGGCAGCAGTCCCCTGGATCAAGGCTGGTATTGTTTACAAATGATCCCGGTGCCCACGCAACAACACAATAAGTCAATGTTTGGTAGAGAACAGAGTCCCTTTATGGCTAAGGTTCAGCCCACTGTGCCTCTCCACTGTGAGGACCTAACATGCGGTGAGGTCATGCCGTGCTACTGCATGGCCACTCACTCCTTTGTGTGTTAACATACACACAGTGCAGACAGGACATCTACTGTGTGGATGCATACATGCTGGCAAACAGAAAAACATATACACTACTTCCTGAATGCTCAAATCAGCAGGCAAACGCTTTCCTTCAGCCTCGTAACACTTCTCATTTTACATAACAGGTGGATGCGAATGTACGACATGCAGGTGTAGTAAAATGTGTGTCTGTGCGCGGGCATGTATGTGTTTCTATGCTAGAGAGAAAGGGGTAAAGAGGGATCATGTGGCATGAAAATACAAAGACAGAGAGGACAGAAAATGAAGGACAGAGATGGATGTTGAGAGATGGAAGGAGGAAGTAATCTAGGAGGGCTGTGTGGGCCTCAGCTGGACTGATCCTGGCTTAATGAAGTCCCCGAGGGGCAGAGAGACGGGATAGTACAGAGCTGACAATGCACGCTGCCAGCCAGACGAACGAGCTCTCTGACAGACAAACACACACACACACACACAAGAGCATGCACCTCACAGGAATGAGCTACCTCTGTGTTTAATGATCACAATCCCAATTGTTTTTGATTTGGTGCAGCACAGAACTGTATAAGCAGAAGCATGAAAAAGCAAGGATCACATCAATGGCTGCAGCACTAAAACTGTTCTTACTTGGATGACTATCTGTGAATCTGTAATGGTGAATTTGGCCTTGCAACTGTTTTCCTTCAGGCAGCTCAGAAAGTGAATATTGCTTAGAAGTTACATTGAGCCAGTTGTTTTTAACTTAGCATTACAGTGGACTGTAGGAAATATAACAGTAGTTTTTTAAACTTTCTGACATTGAATTGCCATAACCATTAAAAGATTAATTGTGAAAATATTAAGTGGATTACTTTATCAAATAATCATTACTAGCTAGCCAAGACGTGTTTGCATTTTAGCAACAGTTTACTATAATATATTTTTACATAATGCATATGTTAGTGCAACTGAAAGTATCTAAGAAATGAATGTATCTTCGACTGACAATCTTAGGCACTGAATCAGAATATTGAATAATGAAATAATTATTAGGTTGCGCAACGCCTCATGTGAAACATGTGTTTGCAAAACAGCTGGAATAATATGAAGAATTATTCCAGCGGGCCACTAGCTGGCAAACAAAAAAAGTTACTACCACTACTATTGTGTCTAGGATACTTTATGGAACCAGCTGATTTTTATGTGACAAAGATTTAAGGGTCTGAGAGTGAGGCTGGGTCAGGGCAGCATTGCAAAAGCAGCCAGCATTTCCTGTGTGATGCAATATGACAAAGCAGGGTAGCTGCCATAAGTCGTACATCGAACCGGGAGAGTTCCTGTAGGCCCAGCACGCTCATAAAACTCAACAGCTTTTTGCTACTGCTGCTGTTGGGAATATGCTGAAGTGGCACAGATAGTTTGTTGGATGTTGGCTAAATTGTATTCTTCCTGGAACAAACAACAGCTGCTTAATGACAGGGACCGTACAGAAATATATGCAAGAATTTCTGTTTCGTATGAATGCTTTCTTTGCTGCTGCTTTGCTGTTAATGCTATGTTATTATCTCAAGGGAAAAGACTAACAGAGGGACAAAACATGTCTTTTAAAAAGTACACATCTAAGACATCTGGTCGTCATGTTTGCCTGCGAGTATCCCCTTTCTCCTCCTCCTCTAAAGGATAAACCAGGTCAAGGGCTTTCTCCAGCATGCCAGTCTTAAAATAGCTTGCTCTCTCACGCCTCCTCTACATGAAAGGGCCCTGGGATATGGATTGTTAGCCAAGCACAAGCAATATTGGGAGAGGGCTATAATAATGGGAAGACTGACAGACATACATAGTATGTACAGCCTGACTAATCCTCGCTGCCCTGGGGCAAATGAGGGTATGTGTGAGCTGTGGTGTTGGTTTGGCGGAGGTGGAGGAGGTGAACACATGTGCATCAGAGAATGAGCTCGACTGAGAGCGAGAAAGGAGCAAGGGTATAGAGCATGAGAGACGAGATAGGAAAAAGAAAGAAAGAGCGAGCGCTGAACATTTGTGGTTAACTGAGAGCTGATGTTTAATCACATCACAAGACGTCCCAGTCCTCTTTGAGGGGATTCCCAAGGCTCTTTTACAGCAACATCAGCAGACTTAAAGAGCACATCAAGTCTAGCATGCATACACTCTCTCTGTTCTGCACTAGACAAGCTATTAGCAAATTAGCTGCACTGTTCTTTCACTTGACGAGGCCTGTTTACATTAAGATGTTTTTTGTTGGTGTCCGACACTGTTGTGCTTAGCGAGTACAATGCCTACGGGTATATAAAACCTTGATTGTTACTTTATGGGCTTTAACAAGGGTGTGTTAGACAAATGAAAAAGTGAGCAGCTATAAATCTTAAGCGCTATAGCCAACACATTATAGGACAACAAGCTAATTCTTTGATTAGTTAACAGTCAAACAAAAGAAGTCAGAGACAGAGCTGCTGTGTGTATTACTGCCAGATACAGACTAATAAATACACTTAATTGGAAAGAAAAGGGGATTTCCATATGTCATTTAAAAAAATACCCTCAACAAAGTTAACTTTTACCTTTATTAAGGGTTTCTATATGTGCTGATATGAAATCCGAAACTCATGAGCACCAACCGTTAAAACAAACCGATGGTTGCTGCTGTTTGCCTTTACAGCAGAATAAAGCTGTAGTTGAGCAGGAACACACACAGCTAAGACTGCAGAGGAAGAGACTGTTTGCGTTTACATACAGGCACATGCATACACAAATGGACGCAAAGACCACGTTTTTAAATCGGCCCTACTTTTCAAGAGAGCCGACATGTGACCGGGTAATGAAAGACGGGGTGAGGCGAGGGGGGAGTCAGCGGATGGAGAGAAGAGGGAGAGGGGAGGGGAATGAATGCAGCTAGTGTGCTTCTACTGTTAGCTATCAGCAAGAAATGAAAGCAGGGAGGGAGACGATCAGCATGATGGAGGTGGGTTTACCTGTGGCGCTCTGCATGTGTGTAAATGACATTGCCGCATATTTTGCAAACCAGAAATTGTGAGGTTTTTAAACAGAGACGGTTGAAGGTTGAAGAGAAGCGTGAAGAATCGTAAAGTGAGATCGAGCGGAGGGTCATGTGCAAAACTTGTGCAGCGTGCATATGTGTAGAGGTATATACAAAAACCTCCCACCGGACTCCTAGCTGTCAGTCAGTCTGGAAGGTCCTCCTATTTGTCTGTCTTAATGTAATCAATCAGTTCAAAGACACACAGAGAGCAAAAGCAGAGCAGAGCAGGCCTGCCAGAGAGGGGCGGAGAGAAGCTGCAGCTTTTACCGTAAGCCATGAGTCACTTCAGCCCACATTGCTGGACCTCGGCCATGCTCGCTCTCTCCTTCTTTCTTTCTTTCCTTCTCACTCAGTCTTTCTATCAGCGCCAGGTCAGGCCCACTGAGGCGCCCAGCCAACTAGCTCGCTCCATATGGCTCCTCCTCCAAAAACAGGAACTACTGTGGGGCTGGTCAGCAACACTCAACTAAGAGTGGGAGGACGATGATGAGAGGGAGGAGGAGAAAGACAGGAGGACAGGATAAACATGTCATTGCCATGGAGACAGAACTGCATTCAAACAGCATCGGAGGGGTTGGATGACGCTCAGACGCACACTTGTGGCAAAATTTGTTTTCCTTTGCAGACAATGAAAAGTGCCATGTGTCCTAAAAAATTTTTTCAACATCATCATCTTCAAAGAGCAGATGATATTTTATTAAGACAGACCACTTGGAAATACATGAGAACCTGGTTTACTGTGACACGCAGGGCCTCAGGAAGAAAAATACACACACACATACAGAGATAGCCAGCTGTGTTTACTCTCCATCCTCTACCCCTGTATTCCTCTATCCCCATTTCTAATTCCCAGCCAGGCAGAGACAGAGTGAAAATAAACAACAGCCAGCAGCACCTGTGATGCAAGTGCCTTTGCACTGCTCTACAGGTACACTGCGCTCAATCACAGTGCCTTTGCAAAAAACAAGCGTAAATATAGCCGGTGTCATTTAAGAATGCAAATGCCGGTATATGCAAAAGACAACCACGCACGATAAGTTAAACAACTGTCAGGATGAGTTGTAAATAAAAATGGCAACATTACGTATGAGTATATATAAAAAAATGGAAGGGGGTCGCAGTGCTTGATTAACTGCCTGAACAATCTCATTCTCAGACAATGAATTGGACTTCTGGCATGCCTGTGATAAAATATAGTGAGCTTGTTTTATAGTACTGAAGTAGTATTTTACATGTTGTGGCTAAAACTGTAGACCTCAGTGAGACTGCAGTGATAAACTGAAATTTGTAGATTTTTTTGCAGGGGTGTCCTGCTTACTTTTAGCGTGAGTCAATTGTGAATTGATCTGTATAGTGTAAGCATAGAGGTTGCAGGTTGTGGCCATGCAGAAACTTGTAGTGTGCGTTAACACCATGGACAAGACTAATAAAAATGCACAGTGTCTGGCCTGCTTACAACTATCCTATTTGCTACTGAATTTCACTCACCACTCTGAGTAAAGGTAAAGTTGCATAACTAATCCATTTCAGGGCATAGACATACTGGACACAGTGAAAGTGATTCACAACAACCTTCTGTTCTACAGCAACCCCCACTGCTACATATAAGACACAGTGACTGGCCAACAGAGGCTCTAGGCTGACCTGTAGGCAGGCTGGCTGTGGAGGAAGAGGAGCAGGAGGGAGAGGAGTGTATGGCTACTGCTGCTGCAGGTTCAGTAGTGGCGGGACGTCCCGTGGTGGTGAGAGGCAGGGTCCCGGAGGGCAGAGGCTGGCCCCTCTTCAACAGCTGCTTGTGCTCCTGCTGGCGGAAGCGCGGGGGCACCTCTCTGGGCGGGTAGCGCTGCTGGAGGAGAGTCTGAGGCTGCTGTGCTGTCTGCGGCTGACCTCCGGAGGGGGCGCGCTTGCCATTGCCACTGCTCGGGGGTACAGACGGGACGGCACTGGGGTTGACGGGGGGAAGAGGAGGGGTAGGGTCGAGCTTGGCAGAGTCTGGCACTGTGGAGGTGGGGACAGGTAACAAAAGAGCAGAAATGCAGGGATGAGGGAGGTAAAGGAGCATTAGGCAAAGCAGAATTGTTGAGCTTGTGCCAAAACAATTACTGACTCATTAGTTGATGACTTGCACTTTTAATGATTGTTTAATTGCATTTGTCATTATATTTGATTTGACAAAACAATAGATTACTGTTAGCTGCTGCGCTATGTACCCTAAATATATATATAGCACAATCACCAGTACAAGTCTTTTCTGGAAAGCCGCTGTGGCTGAGCACTTCCTCCACTGCCTCTTTTTAAAGCAATGGTCACTTTTGAATGAGGACCATGATGTTAAATTCAGAAAGGCAAATGAGGAGGTGTCTATAAATGCACAAGATTCAGCATCTCTACTGGCTGCCTGAAGCTTGACTCCAGGCAGTGGTCAGTCTAAACACATGACTGCTTTTTGGAGAACCAGAGGACTGTAATAATCTCAGGGTGGTACTGTAATAAACCTTCAGTTTTAGGAATGGCCAAGACACACAACTCTCACAGTCTGCCATGGTGCCTGGTCACAGATTAGAAGTGATGAGGAGGTCAAGCACCAGATAATGGACTTGGATCTGCCTGCTGCACTATTGTGGGCTCTTGTCTCCATCAGGACAGCGCTGTAAAGAGTGCTAAGCCCCATCAACATAAGCTATTCATGGTTTGTGGCAGGTTATGGCCCCTGAAATGATCACCTCTCAGTGCTCTACCAAAGCTGTTAGTTATTAACTGCTCGTACAGCTGCCGAAGATAAGTGCTCATGTCCTTCTCGCTTTAGTTATCCCTCACAACAGAATGCGATTCTCTCTCTGACTCTCTCTCACACACACATACACATACACACTTTGGCCCAGCAGTAATTTCCCATGGTCTGAGTCCAGGTTCAGGTTCTGCATCTTATCTTTTCGCAACATTAAATTCAACTAGCAAAACTTAAGAGAGGCACTAGTAATCATAATAGTTTTCTGTGCTTGTCTTTCTTAAACCTGCATTAATTGATTTTTTGGCCACTTGGGGGCAGTGGAAACAAGTTGTTAACACCTCACTGACATATCATTGCTTTTCAAGTTGATATGTAGGTCTTGCTACCGAACATTTGGAGAGGGATTGTGCCTCGGTCCTGAAGTCAATTCATCCATTTTTTCCACTGTTAAAGGGATTTTATGGTCACCAACTGTGTCTGCTGCTGTTTGGTGCTGAGCAGGTTGTGTACAAGGGGGTTTTTAGAGCTTTTCGATGAAAACGATGTAGAGAACCAAAACAGTAAAGTTAAGGACCAGCCAGCTAAACAATGAGCTGAAATGCACTATAAAGCTAGGGAAGCAGATTTGAGTGATAATTCTCTGGAGGTTCATCGCCACAAGCCTTGCCTCTCACATTACACATAATCATCTGTTAAATTATTACAAAAATAAAACAACTATAACTTGTATTTTTCCACTTCATTTCCTTTGTAAACAAGGCAAAAAAGAAGAAGCTGCAAAGTGTAAAGACCTCAGCAGGCTAATATACTGTAGCTGAATGTAGAAGTGCAAGGTCAGAGGTCACCACTAAGCCAAACAGGATGATCACCTCAGGTTCACAGAGCTGCTGCTGGGTGAGATGCATTATGGGACACAAAGCACACTGGATAATCGCCTCAGTACATTTTATTACATAATAGAATAAGCTGGTAAACTAGAATGTAAACAGGTTGCAAAAAATGTGTTTAAAACCTACACATACTGTACAAGAACAAACCCAAACATCAGCTGACTGGACTTCATGTCCACTCGGTCAAAATGGTATTTGACTTCTTGCTGGTAATAAAACACAGTGGGGACGGAGGGGGAAAAAAAAGCAGCAACCGAAAGAAAAAAGAAAATCTTTGTGTGGCCTAAATGAGTTATAAAGAGCAGTGCTTTGCCATTGGCTGCCATCCCGAGTGTGTGCAGTGAAGCAATGAATAACTCGCACACATGCGGCCAGACCGACACACACAAAAACAAAGAGTTATGTAATGCTGAGGCCCACACTGAGGGGAGAGGACAGGATGGTGTCGTAGAATATACATTCACACAGCCTTGTAAACACTGTCAGACACGTTCTCTTACATTTAACAAGCGACTGCTGTTTCCTCCTCAGTTTCTGTATATGTTTATGTCTGTCATGCATGTGTGTCGGGTAAGGGGTAAGGGGTAAGGGGTAGGGGGTAGAGGGTGGGGGGTTTCCGATGTAATTTTTGCCCCCAGTACTGCAGCCGCTCTGATGGGCTACAACCACCGTCTGCACGGTCTGATCCAGTTTCACCCGTGTCTGTCTGCGTGTCTCCCTCTCGCTGCAGCTCAGGAATCACGGGGGGAAGCTCTAGAGCTTGAGCTCGCCTCTCATCGGATTTCTCTACATCTGCTCCATTTCCTCTCCGTTCTTGTGCTTTATCCCTCCCCACCTTCCTGTGCTCTCCTCTCCCCCTCTCGCCTTTATTCACTGCGATCTACTATGAGCCTCTTGCCATTATTACTGTATTAGGGGCGGCAGATGGACACAATAATTCCCGACCAATTCTCCCCGCTGATTTTAAGGTGAGGTGATTTCCCATCAAAAACAGAGGACATCGTGGTTGTGCCACAATGTGTAATAACGGTTATGAAGGCGATCGTTATACAGTTGGGACTCTCTGGTGTGTGACGTAGATTCTTCTGGAAGCTGGGGGAAGGGGGAAGCTGGCTGGCTGCTCTGTCAGCCAATCAGAGGGAAGAGACAAGGAGGGAGCGGGAGGGAGGGCGAAAGAGAGAGCTGACGTACGGGAGGAAGGGAAGGAGGTAGAGCAGGGAGGGTAAGTGATGAAGAGAATGCTGTGTGTGTGTGACAGTCTCCACCCCCTGTGAGCTTGAGTCTCACTGCCTGAAACCAGCTTGGGTCTAAATCCGCTTACAATTAGAACACCATTTGCCTATAGTATGCCACACTGCACCGGATTCTTCCTTTCAAAAGAATGACACAAGTCCTGCATATTTAGGGACATCCAAGTGACAGATGCATTAAAGCAAAATGTTCTAATAATTGCAATTATGCTGATGATGAAAATCATAGGGGGGATCAGGAGACAAAAACAAACAAACCTCTGGCATCAACAAGGTGTGGCTTATTAAGAACGAGTCTCACAAGGCAGCGCTTTGCATAAAAAGTGAAATAGAGTAAAAAGAGATCAGAGCCACTTGCTGACAGCCTATTTGCAAAAACACAGTCCTCAGCTGTGTGGGTGCACGGGAGAATTCCCAGTTCATCAAAGATGCACATCAAACCGTGGCCTTGGGGCTGTGTGTGCTTTCACGCAGAGGAAGACATCCCATTTTCCACTTTTAAAGGGGTCTTAATTTTCTGAGAGAATGATAGCACGCTTTTCCTGACTGTTAAAGACCTAGAGGTTGGGGGAGAGGTTGTCTGGGAAGATATCAGAGAGCTGAGGGTAGGTGGAAGAGAAGAAGAGGGTGGAAGGCATTGATGCTCCCCTTCTGTTTCCCTCTTGGGTAAAAAAAGAAAAACAGGCCACATGACCTTGAAGAGAAAGGATCCTTTCTGTGTGTGAGTGTTATGAGTAGAGGTCCCTTGATAGCAATGGCCCAGGACTTGCAGCAGAAACCTATAGTTATATAAGTAGACTGGCTCATACACGTACCATTTAAAGTACCTGTGATACTTAGTTCAGTTAGGTTAGTCATGATGCCTTGTAATGACCAATTTCATGTAAATCAAATACATGAATTTCAGCAGCAAAAGCATTTCAACTTTTTCAAAAATGTATTATTGTGCAGAGTGCATGCCACTGAACAACTGACACTGGCACAGCTTCAAATATGAACCTGAGTAAAAGTTCTTGGGAAATGGATCACTGCCTGTCAGCGCACTTGTACCTTGCGGTGTAATAATAGCACCATGCTGACTCTGCTTTCCATTCATCGGCGTGGATCGCCTTGCTCTTGGGTGGAGTGTACACAGATAGGTATACAAAAGTTGTGTTTGTGAGTGATTATAAGCTTTCCATAGCTGAGCCTTTAATCGGCCAAGTTAATGCCTGAATGAAGCCTTTACAAAGCTTTTACTACCTAAAGAACATCTTGTTGCTCTAAACAGGGTTGCGGCTGCTCAGTGTCCAGTAGGATGCTGCCTCCACTCTGACAGGCTGGTTCACTGGCTTCAGCTACTGTCACTCTATCGATCAAGAAATAGTCTATTGTTTTATAGACATGGCCTTTTGTATAAACAGTGTGACAGAATAAAGTTCAACAAAGAAATGAAATCTGGAGGACTCTGGATGGTGCAGATTTTGTAACACACAAAAAAAGAAAACACATACATTAGCACAAAAATGTGTCCTTTTTCTTAAAGCTTTTTCAAATCCTCCATGAGGCATGCCATCTCTTTAGCGTGCTGTATTTCAAGTGCATCGCATCTCTGGTGTTGCTGCCAAAGTGTCATACTACACTACTCTAATTGAAGCAAAAAAAGGAAACATGGAAATTACTAGATCCTTATCTGATGTCTATTAAAGAGGCGGCAGCGGAAAGAGTATCAAGACGTGTGTATCATGAGTGAGGAAGGGAGGCATGTCTTTAGGGTTCTCCATCTCTTTCCTCCTGTGGGCTTTAAAATGTGAGCAGTGAGCCTCACAAGAGAGAAGATTAAAGGGCTTAATTAGAAGTGAATAAATATGACACTGTATTTAAGAGGGAAAACCCTCCCTCGCTGCATCACTTTCAACACAGACAAAAATGCTATTTGAAAGCAGTTAATATCTGTCAGCACAGCGTGAAGAACACAAGGCTATATAGGTCAGAGCACCAATCAAACAGCAGCTCGATATCTGAATGGTGCAACATAATCACACACCTGGGTGGTATGATATTGTCTAAGTCAACAACAGGTACTATCACCAGCAACAATCACGCTCATCAGTGTTTCTAGTCTATTCTCAACATGCAGAAATGTCACCATAGGAGCCGGGTGACAGATTAGAGGAAGGTTGCCTGCTGCTCTAGAAGACAGGTGGAGGACAGAGACAGACAGCTTCTCTGGACTCACTCCCCTGTCCCTGGCCTTTTGTGCCAACAGCTGCAGGCAGACCAGATTCCACTGTCTGTTATGATTTAGAGGAAGTGATGTGTGAAAGAGAGTGGAACGTCCTGTCCTCCTGACCTGGGCTGCACATTCTGGGCAAATACAATTCACTGAATGATTGAGAATGCAATATTGGCTTCATACAGAAACTGGATGAGACTGCAATTTTAGGATAAATGTCACACGCACACCTTACCATACGACACACTAATTATTAAATATTATAATATCCCTCCAGTAGAATACAGACTTGTATAATCAATGCCAAGCCGCAGTGAAGCTGTTCTGGTGGCACATGGTGACTCAACACATAAGAAACTTAATGTTGGTTTTTCCTTTAATTTGTCACCTGTCTGTATAAACATATGACCCACTAATAGATTGTCCATATTCAGAGGCATCAGGTCCACCCAAAAGTTGTGTTAAAGATGATTTAAAGGACTGAAGGGAAAATAAATTTAATGACAATAAGCTCTTCTGCACAATTTATAGTGTAACACTCCACTATAGTAGAATCCAGTTGTTATCTCTGTTGCTCTTTAAAATGTGGTTCATCATCACCACCAGAGCTCTGCTCCCTGGGATAAGACGCGTCGAGGAGGCGGTGACGATGACAAGAGGCACAGTGGTATAAATTCCCCCCTGATCACACCGCAATTTATGACTCTCCAACACAAAGCGCTGGGCGTAATTAAGCGAATGCGAAACGGCAAATTAATCTGTTATGAAATTACTGCCGCGACACTACTTTATAATAATGTTATCTTTTATTGCACTATGTAAATGTGTGCCTTGATGTGTATGTATGTTGTGCCCTATCTTTGATAGGGATATAAATGCACGGCATGAAAAGAAACACAATAGCTTATTAACCCTTACAAATTAACTCTAGTACAGCTTGTTGATGGCAGAAGGCCTCTCCTGTGGTACACAGCAGCTATCATGGGGCCAATACTTATTACTATTAATGTTCGACTCTACTGTGACATAGTGGTGACAAACAGCATCACCACCACAGACAAGAGTTAGCAGACGTACTGAACTCATGATGGTGAAACATTGCACTGACGGTCATGGAAAAAAAAGGCAGTGACACTTCTTCAAACCACTGAACAAAAGCTACAACAACCAACCTTTATTGGAGCACGGCTGAACTAAACATCCCACATCCTAGCTGAGAGTTTGTGCTCTCAAGGAGGGGCGAAAAGGGTAAGGGAAAGTGGTGCGCTGGATTTATAACACAAGACAAAATGAAGGCATCATTAGGAAACGGAATGTGACACAATAATCATTTTGTCTTGATTATCTTGTTTTCATAATAGTCACTAACTGTAACTATAACTGTAATTGAAAATAAAAATCAATTAATTGATCAGCCCCAGCATTAAGTTAATGACAGTTAACTCATTGATTGGACAGTTTTGGCGAATGTCATCCTGCATCACCAGGGCTACATGGACCAACTGTGGACCGAGACTCTTTTCACCAGAGGTCAACAGACAGCTTTCACACCAACCCAAACAATCGTACTAACCAGGCAAACGCACCAGAGATTGTTTTAACTCTATCAACAAGGCAAACAAGTTAAAGTGTGATGGCAGCTTTATAGGTATTTTGGTATTTGGAGTCGAACATGCTATGTTTGCTACTTAAATTCAGTGCATTCTCAGTGAGGCAGAGGGCCGGTGTAGTATTTGTGAGTAGCAGTGTATAACTATGAGTAAAACCACATGTTTGTATTTGCACAAGTACACAATGTACATATGCTGCTGGTGTTTGCTGTCACATAAGGGGATTGGTAGAGAGAGAGAGAGAGAGAGAGAGAGAGAGAGAGAGAGAGAGAGAGAGAGAGAGAGAGAGTGGCTGTGTGTGTCAGAGAAGTGAGCCAGTCGAAGTATCCTACAAAGGGCCCCCTCAGCTGTGCCGGCAAACAGGAAACTGCTGTGCATTCTCACAGTTTCACATGGCTCCGTCTGTTTCTTTTGCTCCCGCACGCCTTTTTCTAGCCCTCTCAAATCAACCAAAGGCACCAGGTTTCAGCAGCCGCCTCCCTACACTTTGCACAAATTTAACCACAACAACTCATCTCTTTCCTTACAGCCCACCTTCTTCTGCTCCCTTTTCCCTCCTGCTGGTCCCAGGGTGGGCCTCTCTGCTAGACCAGACAGGAGGCGGTGTAGTGTTACAATGGTGTTCCCGCAGATCTCCTGTGTATAGATGCCTGTTTATTCAGCCTCCTCACTGTCCCTGTTCTCCTAATTAGTTCCCAGTGCACCCTGCATTGGTATCAGAGACAATGTGCCTCTCTTTGTTGATTAGTCAATTAATCAATTTTTGTCAATTTTTTTTGTTTTAATGGTCTTTTTATGGTGAATAAGCCATTCAAAACAGTCACATCTCTGGGATCACAATATTTATAAATACTTGAAATAAACTATGATTTGAAATGAGCTCTATATTTTAAGCGATCCTTATCTGTGGTGAAACAATAATACTGACATTTTCCCAATCAAATCAACCAACTGGGTTGAATAAATTCTATGACTAATCCTCAGGTATGATTTGAACAGTAACACAGAAATACTCAGTCCTAATACAATACATATGAGCACATTGGAGTACACAAATATGTAGCACATGCTAAAAAGTCAAACGTGACATTAAAGGGGGTGACGATCACAGTAAAATGAGGTCATGGCATGTTGCTGTTATGAGCAGCAGCCAAGAAAATAATTGTGCACATCACAGCCTAGTCTGAAGATGGGGAGGAAAAAAGCAGAGTATATAGGTCCATTTGTGGATGCTTCAAACAACACAAAGTAGATAAGTGACAAAGAGAATACTAACACAGCTAACCCAGATTACATTCATTAGTGCAGCAAACTGCGAGGGGCTGAGGGTGACTCAGACGAGAGGAATAAGGGGTGGGAGGGGGCACCCCTGTGACATTACAGTTTCATTAACTCATCCTTCAGGGATAGAGCGGGAGGTCAAGGCACTGACCCTTGGAGATAAGGAGTTCACAGTTGTATGCACCCACCAGAGGAGAACACATGTCAACTCACTCCATTATACTAAGCTAAACAAAATCCACCACGAAACTCACACAAACACATTTGTCTGAACACAGCTTAAGGCACAAAAACACAAAGATACTCACACTGTAATTAGGTGTGCATTCTCCTGCTGCCAATACGGCCAAAGTCTACCAGAAGTTCTAATCAGATTTCGCCCTGCCCATCCCTTGAGAGACATTAAGTCCCTCTCCCATCTGCCTGCTCATCTCGACCAGGAGATCTGCCCCTGGCCTGACTGTCCAACATTGCCTACCCGCCTCGCTCTGGTCATTAAGAGCAATGGCTTGACAAAGCGAAGAGTGGGTCTGCAGCTGCCACAGAGCAGGAGTTTAAAATGTGCAAGTTGAGCACACTCTTCCCTACAGAAGTCGCCTTTCAGTCAACTTTATCCACCTCCATTTTCACCTTTTTGTTTTGTGGTTCTTTCGCTGTTTTTTCTCTTCTGAGATTTCTCCTCACCTCTACCCTCCTAGGTAAGCCCGAGGAGCCCACAGGGAGGCCCGAGGAGCAGCTGCACCATCCCCGCGCTCCTTATTAGTCTTGTACGGGCACCTGGCCTCCATTTTGGTTCAGGCAGAAGGACCACCCAATATTTTCAGTCAGGTGTTTTACAATAATGAAAACTAATGCTTCATATACAAACTGCAGCGAATAGAAGGCAAATTGGGGCTCTGGAGCAAAAAAGAAATCTTGCACATGACTTGCACAGGACATGCAATTTATCACACCAGCGCAGTAAGTCTCCATACTGTTTGAAAATATCATGTCACAAACTTATTGCAAGGTTCATCGGAGATAACTTTGCCTGCTCTGACAAATTTTGTGTTGCGCATGTGCAGCACGTTGTAATGCAAGAAGGCAACTGAAGATTCACCACAGTGGGGAAAAAAACTATATGTAATAAAAAAACAAAAAAAAAACAAAACAAAAACTTTTTCAGAATACAGTGAATAGACAAGTTTAATACAAGAAGCCACAACTCACCTTTGGTTATCTGTTCTGTGGCCTAAAAAAAAGAGGAAAAAGAAAATATTAGTAACAGAAAGAAGAGTCTGAATAAATGATAAAGAAGCAATGAGCAGCTCCCACACACAAGTGAAAATTGTGGGCCTAAATGTTAATGCTGCATCAACATCTGAGCCGCATTGGCTGGCTCGCCAGCTGCACTACAGTGCCGGAGCAACTAGCCAGGGCAATCGGAACAAAATGTTCAGGGGCTGGTTTTGCTCATCTATTGAAATGCTAAGAGGTTCATGTTCATTCCTATTGCTCGACGGGGTGAAAGGGTTCATTGGGCTTGTAGTGAGAGAGGCAGTAAAATAGATAGCACAAATGCTACTATCATACATTAAGAAACACACGCAAACATACTTTTGCTGGCATTGACAAAAGGGTCAGAGATGTTTAAAGTGTATTAGTGAGAGTGGCAGGCTAACCTGTTAAGCCAACACTGAAAACAGATGACCCACTGAAGGAAAAAGTGAGGAGGAGGAGGAGGGGTAGATGTGAGGGCTGCAGGGTAAAAGAGGAGGATGACAACTACATAAAGTTCTGGGTTAATGTTTGTGGGGACAGCTGCGTTTGGTTGTGCACCATGTAACATTTAAAATAGTACAGAATGGCTGAGGAAAAAGGAAGTGGAAGTATTTTACAACATTCGCTTTCATTGCTGGGTGATGCTGGCCATGCTTGAACCAGCACTGAACTGGGACTTACAGTATCTTACCATATTGGTTTTGATTGAACGGCAGCAGAGGAAACTAAAGCTAATAATGAGTGTATGGTTGTGTTAAATGAGAGGGCCTGCCACAAGCTTACCTTTTTCTGAGCAGCGTCTTTCTTTTTCTTCTCTTCTTGCTTTTTCTTTTTCTTATCTTCCATCAAATGGTTCTCTTCTCGTGTTTTTTGCTTCTTTTCACAGCTTCAAAAAAGAAAAAGAGAGAGAGATGGACATGGTTTATATTCCAAGCACCAACTGAGGAGAAAGCCACTGTGCCTCAACAGGTGAACACCTGCGAATGTGATTTCTTTACATTTACCTAGCTGTATTGTTTGTCGCTCTCCAAGGTAAAATCAGTGTTGTCTGTGGCTGCTGTTGTAACACACAAGAACATGTGCTTAGTAGTACATACAACCACCAGACAGAAGAGTGTAGGTTTGTTTTGCATTTCACTCTTAAGCAGCATATTTCTTAACTGTGGTGTTTTGAACTGTGCGTGCGTGTTTAGTTTGGTGGTCTTTAGGGTTGGCTCTGGAAACTATTAAGTAGGCCTTGTAGGTCTAATATAGTGGGGGTCGATGAGACGAGGCCCCCCATCTTTAGTCCACATACCCAGCCAGGGGAACAGATCCCAACTAATGTACAGACGGACGACAGAGAAACAATACATATGTTGGGTTGCAGACAACTTAAATTGCGCCTTTCATCTGTCTCTACACCTACCTGGTCATAACCTACACCTTCTCGACCTAGTCCTGAGAGCAAAGGTGTTCACAACAGACACTTTAGCATGAAAACCACCTGACAAAGCCCCATTGTTTTATGTGCAATTGCATCCAGCTGAGAGCTACTCTATATCTACCCTAATCCCCTGCACAGAAAAACAAATAAATAAAAGCTTGATGCCGGGATTTTTAAAGTCTGAGAGAACCAGTCTGGAAAAATACATAAATTGGAATCAAGTTCCTTGAACCTGAAACGTGAAATTGTACATGAAACCACCAGCCTTTTCTCTTGCCATGCCTATGCTGCTGCAGGCGACAGCGGTGTGCGCCATTGCCTGGCAACAAGCGCTCCCCGAGGCCCCGGTGAGCAGTCAGGTGGAGACAGACAGCGCCCTTAAGCAGTGCACTGAAATCAGTTTGGTTGTGGAGGTTCAATAATGGAACTGGAACAATGAGAGGAAAGATAAAGTTTGACAAGTATCGCAAAAAAATTAGCCAAAAATCTGGGCTCATTATTAAGCAACTGAGTCAGGGCTTGGAGCATGTCATCAGAGTGTGGGTTCAATCAAGAGAGGGCTTTGAACAGTCAAAAACAAGCACACACAACAATGTCTTTTTTCTCTGTCCCAACTTATCTTTCTTGACCTTGATGGCAAATAAGTTTAACCAAAAATGTGAGAGACCATTTATAAAACGTTAGAAAACGACAACCACAGTGGTAAGTGAATTCAGCTGAACTTACACTTGGTTATAACTAAGTTATAATGTAAAATTGTTTTTTTAAGTGACACTGGAGTTGTGTGTTGGCTTTCAAATATTGTAGGATGACAACAACCTTTTCTTCCCTTACATGCAGAAAAAAAGGAAAGTAAGAAAGCAGAAACGCCTCCTAGCAATTATAAACTCACCAGGCTGCTATGGAGTCTTATCAGTCTCACTATTAAAGTATTTCTGATATATATCGTTTTAAATAAATGTAACAGAAATCACAAATATATGTATTTAAAAGTTCTTAATCAAAATCATATTTGGATGTTGTTATGTGTATATACAAACTGTTGAACCCTCATTTACAAACTGCTTGTCATGTGTGAACTTCACTGTATTTGTGTGTGGGTGTTTTGAGACTCCCCTGCCTGAAATACATTTGTGAATCCTTCTGTGTGCATTCATTAATTTTGCTACTCATCTGACCCCACAGGCTGCCACCTAAATACCTCTGAAATCAACCTTCTCAATGCAGTGATGCATTCGGCTGTGTTGGCCGAGAGATTCACTGGTCCTCATCTAGATGATTAATACAAACTGTCACATGAGTTTCAGTATACTGAACACAGTAATTTACTATTGTTATACTTTAGTATTTTGTTTTGTTGCAGTTTTATTGTTTTCTACAAGAATGAAAGGAGCTACTATTAATGGTACTGAAATGTTGAGCATGGAGAATAAAGTACAAAGGGTTGTGACCAGTTTAAGAATTGAAATTAGTCAACATGTACAGTGCAGTTTCGTCAGTCTTTGTAAAATAAGTGAAAATGTCAGACGACATTAATGTGTTGTTATTAGACCCTGTGAGTAATAATCTTACAGGTATAATGTTAATGCTTGTAACCGTCATGGTGCATGGTCACTGTATATTATTATGCATGCTGTGTAGGGCACCACATTTGCAACCTGACTGAAAGTGTACAAAAACGTGAGCTACATTCTTAAAAAAAAACATCAGGAAGCCAGTCTTGTATTATGGTATACCAATACTGTGGACTGTGCAGGTTAGTGTTTCCAAGCTGATCTTGCAAAGTATGCAGCAATGCTTTGTGAACTTGATGACAGCAGCTGCTGCCACCGTCTCCCAGAGGCCCCGGTCTCCTGTGCTCTCAGACTGAGCGGCTAGCAAACAGGTGACAAAAGGTCACCTAGCGGAAGCCTCCCATTCACTGCAAAGATCAGACCACACAGTATTTCTTTATCTGTTCTTTTACACTGCCATCACATGTGCAAAAAGTGGTACATAGCCCGGTAAGCCAGTAACTAGAAACTAGAGCACTGTAATTATTACATTTCTCAGAGGGGAAAGCTGTGCATTCTGCTTTCTCTGAACATTATCTTACTCTTTAAGTCGAAAGTCTATCTTTGTATCATTTCGAATGGCCAATGGACGAGCAATGTGCAAATCCCACAGTGAAAGAAAGACATAAACAACTAAATAAATAATTAGGTAACCCAGAAACCTGACTGGTGCATCCCTAAATGACAATGTTGAGGATCAACTGCACCCAGCCACGACAACAAATGTTTAAATATATATTTGTGTAGATACTTTAGATGTGATTTAGTTAGTGTCAAACAGCACCATGGCTGTTATCAATTAACTGAAAATCAACTGAAGTTAAGTTCAACAACAAATGCCATTAATCCCAGCATGCTGCAAAAGATCATAAAAATCTTTGTGAGTCATCTACCACTGCTAACAGATCCAAATAGGCAAAAAACAACAACAATCAACCAAAGTAGCAAACAGACAAAAAAAACCAACCTGTGACTAGTTATTTCAGCACAGTTAAATGAGTTGAACTGATTATTTAGTCCAGAAGGTTTTCACTTTAATGACTGATGTGTTTTTGCATTGCATTTTTTAAACTACTAAGAAAAAATATCGACAGTAACAAATTAGCTATATATTACTTTTAGACATCATCACTCACAAGCACACTGGGCCTTCTGGCTAACTCAGCACATGCCTCCAATGTTTGCAGGAGCTGAAAACTGAATCCAGCCAATCCTGCAACACTCCAGGCCTGGTGAAAGCCAGATTGCGTGTCTGAGATTAAGCTGTTGGCATTTGCTTCAACACAAAAACACACCACCTCCATACACCTATCTACCAATTCACATCATTAACACTTTTTTAACCTCCTAGAAGCTGTATATGGAACCTGCTGGTGCAGCTGCCATGCTAAATATAGCTGGTGCTGCTCCTTTCAAAGGCATCAGTGGGGCTTGTGTCATGTAGGATCAGAGGATAAGAGAGATGCTCCAGTTAATGTGAGCTGCTGTCGGCCTCCAACCCGGATGAAAAGAGTGAGCACCGAGCAAAGTGTCAAAATGATTTCAGTTTAAGAAACATTTGGTCCCTGAGCAGGACAGAGAGAGTCTCTCTCAATGAGAGCTGCTGTATCATCTCCAAACATCTGCATGGCTCGGACTGATGTGCGTCCCTTGGACTCAGAGTGGTGACTGATGGCAAGATGGGGACGATGCAGTAATGATACCTCCTGCTTGTTTGGATCCTGCAGACCTTCTGGTAATATAATCATACTATGTGAACAGGCATAAGACAAAACTTTAATTACATCACTATTTAAAGATACGGAATCCCCCATATATTACTAATGATGTTTTTGAAAATAAAGTCAATTCCAAGAAGCCCTTTTATAAGCTATAAATAAATAAAATCACGCGGAGGAGGCTACAAAAATGCAGTTTTCATTTGATGTTTACTCACAGTAGCAGGCTGAGCTACATCATGAGCAGCCGTTTGTGGCGGGGAAACACAGCTCGTGTCGATATGAAGGACGTAGGTCAATGAGCTCAGCTCTGTTGTGGAATTACACCGTCCTGTCAGAACAACAGGATTAGAGCTTGGTGTCCCTCTTAAAACCAGACACTCACTCTACTGACAAAGGAAGGCGAAAAGAAGAAAAAAAAAAACACACAGACTGGGGAGAGACCAAGGACAGCCTAATAAAAGCAGGTGTAAAATTTGCAGAAAATTGAGTGGAGATGGAGAGGAAGGAGAGTCAATGTGTGCAAGGTGAATTGTGGATATGCAAATGCTGAGCTGCCCCACATTGGAGCTATGAAGATGAGGGGGCTACGACTGATGGGGCTGGTTTGTGTGTATGTGTGAGAGATGGGGGAAGGGGTGCTAGACGGCAGTCGCTGGGCACAGAGCCAGGAATGCCATCGCTGCAAGCCAAACAAGAGCACGGCGAACCCTTGGGGAGAGCACTCGCTAGCAACCACAGCAGCAGCAGCCGCTGCCGCCGCTGCTACGGCAGAACGTGCAGCCCCCTCTGCTCTTCTGCGCAAACGCACTTTAGGGCAACGCAGCTTTTTCAACTCACTCTGAAAAATATGTGATATGCCACAGCGTTGGGCAGGTTTTCAAATGCACAATGAAAAACATCACAAAAAGCAAAAGGTTAGTCAGTACTACCTTTCAAATTGTGTGAGGGTTTAGAAACTGCTGGGTAAGCACTGACAAAGTCCTTGTGCTCTGCAAAGAGGATTGCACTCTCTAAAGTACTTCAAGCTATTCTCAGTGTGGTCATGTTAATGCTTTCTGACCCGGCCTGACGACAAGGAAAAGAGAAACTTATGCTGCACTCCTGGCACTCTGAACAGGCCCTAAAATAACTTGTATGGACACACTCCAAAAGAACTGCCTCCAGTCCCAATGTCAGCTGCCTGCTCCCAAAGTAATGGGAACGAGCCCGGTTGACAATTTATTGGTCCAATAGATCAAAGAACATCCCTAACAAATGTCCTGTTAAACTCCTATCATGTAGCTTTTCTCGCTGTTTCCACATTTATCTTTAGAAATTGAAGAAAAAAAAAATCAAGCCTCTGTGAGAAGTATTAGCCTGTGATATTTATTTCTCTAAAGGACAATTATGGAAAATGCTTTACAGAAGCGTTTATCTAAAAATACCCAAGTGAAAAATTCATCAAGTGAATTAGAATTTGTTGAATACTGAAAATGATAGATGCATTGCCGACATTCCTAAAAACAATAATCTGTACAGAAATATAGCAACTACCTATCCAGCACTCAAAAACCAACAGAGGATGAATGGAACCAGCATTCAAGCAAACTGGCCTTTAAAGAAAACACTTTAAAAGAGAAACTTGTTTCTTTGACAGCATTAAACTGCTTTTCACAGAGTGCAAGCTCATCATTTCCACTGAGGACTCCAGCTAAGCATCTGATCAGTGACACCAAACAAGCTGCCAAACTAAATGACATAATCTGGCAAAATGCCCCTCAGCCCTCAAGTCCAGTGCTGGGCAAAAAGGCATCGAGATTTTTGAACTGAAAGTGAGGCTATGACCTAAGCCTTATAGTAATCACAGTATTTAGTGGCCTGTTTTTGTTATCAAGCCCCCTTTGGCGCCTCTCTGTGAATACACACTGCCTCTTTCAGAGGATTGGGTGCTGACTGGGGCCCCTGACCCGGCAGGGACAGAAAAGACCCCCCACCCCCTTCCCTTTTCCACCTCCATCTCTTCATCCTTTGCCAGGCCCAGGCCCAAATTAGGGACTCTAACACATTAGTAAAAGCAGCGGGCCTCAAAGCTTACGTCAGCCTGCCCTCTACATGCATCAGGGTGCTGGCATTCCCAGTCTGTACACACTGCCTTCTCCATCAGGACTGTGTGTCACTCTGTGGTGAAGGGAACACAGAATGCAATCTGGGATGCATCCTATCTCAAGGTTTACACTCTCTAATGCAAACCGTGGACTGACTAGTTAGATTCCCAACAGCCACAGTTTATACATTATTAAGCAGTCCAGCTACAATTGCATCCATCCCAAGGTTATGTCAAAAGCAAAGAAATGCATAATTAAGACAGAGGTTTTGTTTAGGATTTGCATTTGTTGCATGAAAAGTAGCCATTCCAGCATTTATTCGAAAGTGAAGGTAGCAGCTATTCAATGAGTAAATGGCTGGATGAGGATGTAGATGCTGGCAAAGCAGCCGTATGTGGACATGAGCACAGTGATTAACCTCGGCTTGCTAATGCGTTTACTGCCATCAGGTGATGCATGTTAGATCCTCTCTGCAGCATGAAGCATGTTTAGTGAGAATGAGCTGCATCAGTATCCGTGCCAGCTCTCCTGCACACCAATGCAACGGCGAGCCTTCAAACCGATGCCTGCACAATACGACAAGTCAACAAGCAACAACACGGGGTGCCCTTGAATCATTTGAACCGAGGAGCCGCGGTGGTGCTAAGCCCAAGTTAGCATTGATAAAAGAAAACCTACAAACATGCTAATGCTAGCAAACCCGTGCACCAGCTAAAAATAAGAACCCATATAAAGAGCAGCAAAGAAAACGCTGATGTCAAAGTGGGCTGAGCTGAAAATATTTTCACTCCCATCCCCGGCTGCCATATTTAACTTCTAAATCCCGCATATTTCCGCAACTGGAAAGCGACAAGGCGCGAATATGTCGTGCTAAAAGCGGATTAATGTATCCTACCATGAAGCGTTCAGGAGGTTCTCGTCGGCGGCGGAGCCTCTGCAGCCATTTTGTAGTAACTGACCGGAGCAGCAGTTCGAGTCGGTTGAATCGGTGGTTAACGGGGGGGAGGAGGAGGTGGGGGAGGAGCCTCACCTGGCCACGTGACCTTCAATAACAAAACAAACGGATCCCACTTCCGCATGCTCCACCTCCCGGCGTTCCCATGACAACCGCAGCCCCCCTTCCATCACTGATGCAGCTGTTGGTGGTTCCTGCCTCCACCTTTATTACAATATATGCAGCGAAATAATAAAGAAAACAAGCAAACTACAGATGGAGGGTGAACGATCGTTTGGGGATAAATATAAAAAACATTTCAGCCTGTTAATGCAACGTGGAGCCCGTGTTCTGTTTTTACACCAACAGAGGGCACACTTTCCGATATAAAGTGCTTCACTCCTGTTAGAGTGTATTTTTATTTTGGTCTCACTTTATAGGTGCAGTTGTTGTAAGTAATTAAGTACATTTACTCAAGTACTTTACCTGAGTATAATTCTGAAGTGTGCTTTACTTTATACTTCTACTCCACTACATTTAAGTATGTGACAGCTTTAATTATAGTTACATTTGAGATTAAAACAAAGACACAAACAAACAAAAAAAAAAGTATTTTTAAATTTTTGGCTTGTGGCCCCTCACAAATAAACAATGTCTGTTTGGGGGTCCTTCACATATTTCAGATGTCGATGAGTTGGTTGAGAGAAATTCCTCCACTTAATTTCTCAAGTGGTTTCATTTCAGTAATTGTTCGTGGCCCAAAGAGATTAAAGTACCAAATATTCACAAAAAAGATAAGATTAGAGAAAAGTATAAACATTGATTGTAACTTTATATTCATATTTTCAATTTTGTATATCTATCATCTCTCAGCCCTCCAGATGCAAGGGGCTCAAGCCCTTGGTTGGGAACCACTGGTCTACTATTACCTAACTTAATATAAAATAGATATAACTAGCTCCAAGTCAACCAGTTACAACAATAATGTGCTGCTTAAGAACTGGTGCATCAGTATTATTAAAATAATATCATATACAGTAATATACAATTTTTCTGCAGAGCAAGTAGTTTTGCGTTTTGTCTCTTAAGTATATTTTGCTGATAATAATTGTATACTTGAATGGAGGACTTTGTAGTGGAGTATTTTAACAATATTGTGTTGCTACTTTTACTTTAAGTAAAGGATTGGATTACTGCTTCCTCCATGAGGTTTCATCCCTTAACCCACTTAATCCTTTTAGGGTCATGGTTAACTGGTGGTTATCCCAGCCAGCAGGCACGTAGACACCTTGGACATGCCAACAGTACATCAGTGCCTGGAGGAATGGAGCAGATGGGAGAAACCCAAGTGACGTATGATGAGGACATAGTGGTAGAGAAGAGACAAACGTGTGATTTTTGGTAACACAAACAAAACTGACTTGACATGCCATGAGAACAAACTCAGCACAGAAAAAGCCATTGAATGAACTGGGTTTCTGCCAGCTGTGAGACAGACATACAACATATACAATATTTGTTGTCACGTGATAACATAACATAATTTCTGTGTTACGGGGTATTTTAGTAATATTGTCATCCTGATAGTCTCTACTATAAGTTTATTCTGTACACACAACAGCTAGTGCATGCCCAGGAACAGAGGGTCCATTGAAGCCCTTTGTGGCAAATTTATGATTTGTAATATTGGGCTATATAAATAAAATTGACTTGAGAGAAAGGAAAAAGGTAGTTGAAAGCAGTGACATTTGTGCATATTTACATGGATTCCAAACAGGCAACCTCTGTGTAGCTGGTTGTAAAGCTTTATTACACCCACCATATTTGAGGTAGATAACACATCACAGTGATAAACACAAACAAATACAGTAATGGCAAGCTTCTGCTCCCTTTCAAGCATTCGTGCATGGATTGATGCATCAAACAGCCTTAATAGAGTAGATGTATTTTCAACATGCTGGTGGTCACTTCCACCAGTCAATATCTCGGTCACTTCAGAGTGAGAGATTCCCTCTGTGCATGGCTCAGTGGAAACCTTATCTCTACCATCGAACTGAGGAGATACAAATAGGATTGGAGTGGCTGCCAGGCCAATATGTCACCACTCAACGAGCCAGATCTGGAGCTGAAAAAACATCCTTGTCTGTATCTCATTATGAGACACTGATGTCCACTCTAAATGAGACTCTAGTGGCATCTGATGGGGAAATGATTCTTGAAACATCGCGTGGTGAACACCCACAAGAAATAACTATGAATTTGATTACAAGGCAGGGTGATCAACACCGTGTGCTCGCAATTACACAACCATCTGTACTCTGTGTCGCAGGCATATGGATTATAGTGTCAGCCACATCTGGATAATCGCAGAGATATGCATTATGGTGACAGTGGCAAAACACAATTATTCAGTCTACAAGATGATGGAGTGCAGGGGGAGAATTGTGTGGAGAGGAGAGGAGGGGAGGCACTAATCATGCACCATGGTGATGAATCTTCTGTGTGTCATGATATAAATAATCTCTTGTCTGAATCCTTTTCAAACTCTCTGTGTGTGCATGATATTTCCACCGTGTACCTCTGACCACAGGCTGATACCCACACTATTCTATTCATAATGGTTAAACGATCTATTCAACTATGTTATGATCCTGCATGTTTTACTGAGGCTCTTATCCAACATGACTTGCTGTATAGTGAAAGCTCAGAAATGGTTTGAGTGCCTTGCTCAAGCTTTAGTTAGGAGATACTGCAGCTGTAGAGACTGAGCCGTAATTTAATTTTTTGCCTGTCTGTAAATTCAGCTTGTTGTGTGATTCACTGTGCTATATATATATATATATATATATATATATATACTGACATTGTCTCTATACAGTATGGTGCTGCTGAGCTTTACATGCTACACTGAAAACAATTTCCTCTTAGGTTAGTTTATATGTAATTATGCTTTAGTTCACTCAATTTGTATCTATTTACTAGTTAACTAGTTTAACTCCAAAGGAAAAACATGCAAATGCTTTAGCAATACAGATGCTGGTGTGGCTGAATGGTATATAGTCTACCTTCATTTAAATATAATTGGTGCCAGGATGAATTAAAATATCACATAATCTGTTCATCTGTAACACCCCTGATATTGTTCAGTATCAGTTCCTGGTAGCGAATGTCAGCGAGGTAGGATGTGAATGGTGATCAGCGATACTGACATTTGGCAACCATGGGCATGTTCACAAACTGACTGTTAGAAGGTTATGGAAGAAAGCAGGTCTGATTCAAAAAAATCTACTAAAAATGTGTGTTCATGTGTAATACATTATGTGGTAAGTTCACACAAGAAAATCCACCCATGCTGTCTCTACTGTGGATGTTAACAGCATTGATCAGCGCATGCAGCCAGTCAATGTGAAACTGAGAAATTCAATTATGACCCTGCTCAGCTGACCTGTCTGGCAGAGGGTAAAGGGTCAGATTGTCACCATTTCAACCTGCCCCTGTGGGAAATCCAGAGGGGTCAATCAAAGTGTCATTTCATACCAAGGAGGAGGCAGGTCTGCGAGCGTCCATGGGAGCAGAGAGGCATTTTGTATTGATTCAGCATTACTGAGTTGGAAACACACCTTATGACATACACACAGAGGTGGATACACATGCTGTCTTAATAGGCTCATGCTTGTTGAAGATTACACATGTGTAAGAGTAACTTAAGCTGAGATACTACTCTGTACTTTTACTCCAGTACAATTATTAGGCTATATTGTACCTTTCCTTCCGATTGTACTTGTACTTTACAGATTACGATTTTACATACAAAACATGATAATTTTCTGAAATATGATGGAGTGTTCCAGATTAAACCACCCAACAGTACTTTATATATAGAATATCTAAAATTAGCTCAACTTCGAGCAACCACAACAGTAAAATTCTAATCAAATGTTAATGCATCAGTTAAAACAATCCAATAATGTAACATATAATAGTATGATTATATTATATATAATATAATAATATAATTATTATATATTGTAAATTTCCCCACTGTGGGACGAATAAAGGTTTATCTTATCTTGTCTTATGATATTAACACAGGCATTTTTTCTAAATTAAGTGCTTTTACTTTTGATACTTTAAGTGCATTTTGCTAATAATGCATTTACTTTTAACAAAGTATTTCTATATTGCAGTATCGCTATTTCATTGCTATTTTAGTTGCATTAAGGATCTGAACACTTCTACGTCTGAAGGGCACTTTAATGAGAGCAAGGAAGTGTTAATAAAACAGTAATGTGAAAGCAAAGCTGGACAGTATGTGATGCACACAGTTATGTTCCATTACCAAACAGTCTTAAGTTCTAAGCATGTACCAAAATATACCAGGTATGTATCATCAGTTTGCAGATGAAGACAACATTTCTACAGAGAAAACATCTTCTCCTCCTCTGCCTGTATTGATGCATTATTCCTAAATTAGAGCAGTCACCTAAAAACAACCGGAGGCTGCATGACTCCAAGCCAAATCTGATGTGTGTGGTGAGGCAGCAGGTGACAGTGTAGTTGCCTGGAGCATGTCCATTAGACTGAGTAAATGGTGACATTGTTGATGTCAGTGTCAGTCTTCTGCAAACTGGAGTCCATCAGCATGGGTCTGATGTGATACAGGACCACTTTCCAGAGTATTAACAGTATTTATTTATTATTTATTGTTGAGAAACAGGTTTAACTTACACAGCATTTTATGTATTTCTATTTGTACCTTGGCACAGCAGATTTTTCTCCCCATAGTCCAAGCAAGGTGTGTGAGGGAGAGGCAGGGCAGGGAGGTGATGCAGCTGTATTTTCTCAGAAAAGCTGGGAAAATGGAGGATGTTGGAATAAGAGCTGAGGCCATGGATGAATCGAAAGTGATGATAATTCACAATGTTTAACGGCCAGACATTAAAGTATGAAAATTTTCACACCTTAAAGACAGAATCATTTATTTGTTTCATATATAGCTATATATAATTTACAAAGACAAGCAACAATTGTAAGCACTGCATCCACCAAACCTCACTCAGACAAACAAAAACAGAGCTATTGATAGACTGAAGGTCTCTCTGTCAGCTTGGCGGTCATTTCAATGCTTCTGTCACTGACGTTTAAGTTCCTCATGAGAAAAGACTAAATTAGCTGGAGTGATACATCATCATACTTCACCTCACAGATTGTGCAGTAATAGAAAGGGAGATAAGTGATGGTGCTTTGCTGCTAATCAGACGTGAGCTGTGTGGGTGGGCATTAGCCCCCCATACAGACTGTGTTGCATTTGCAGAGCAGCGCTAATCAGATTTATGGCATGCATAAACATAATTGTGTGCCTTTATGGATTCAATTGAACAATTAAGCTCCGGCAAACATTAATTTGCCTTCTCAGTGCTGTTTTTTTAAGCTTTCTGCTCCCACTCTCCTTCTAATTCTCTGTGTCATGTCTAAAAGATCCCCCTCATTTTCCTCTCATGAACATAACATCTTCTTATGTATACTCAGTTAAGCACATATGTACAAACACATCCATCTCTCCCAAAGAGAGAAGGCATTGAGAGGATGCAGTGTAACAGCATTATTCCATGAAAGCTTGTCCGCTTGTCATCATTCAAAGTCAGCACAAGCCATTACTGACCGCACCTGCCAAGGTCACTCTGCTGTTTGGGGTGGGGGGGTGGAGAGTGGTGAATGTGCCACAGTGCTAAAAGTGTCACCCCACCACAACTATGATTGTTTCTATTTTCAGTTGAGATGAGATTAAAGTCCTTGGGGGGAGAGATATCAATCTGTTGTAACATAATGAGTCTTTTCTAGCGAGCAAATAGACACTTGGGCCAACAATGGCCTTGGTCGATATTTGTCTGCCACTCATAATTATATGCACTGAAAGCAGGAGAAACACAGAGCAACAAAGAGAGCTTAGATATGGAGCGATAGAGAGCTACAAAGGAAGACCAGTCTTTTACTAGAAACAAATATTGTGAAGATGTAAAAAACATCATATCATAAACAATTTCAATTTTAAACATCACATAGAATACAAAATCTCTGCAAGCTGAATATTTTAATACAGTAAGTAAAAACAATGACATATACATTGCATATCTTCAGCTAGTACTTTAATACTATCAGCAACACTATTGGGTGGAATAATACTGTAATAGTAATAGCAGCACACACACACACACACACACACACACACACGCCACCCTCTTCTCCCCACAGCATCCATGTGTCAGAGTGATGAATGTCTCCTTCCTGTGAGTGACCTCCAAGGTCAGCAGTAGTGGGGCAAATGCAGCCTAGCTGCCTCATTTCCCCAGCAGCTACAGCAAGGTAACAGCTCAAGCATAATTCACCATCGCTTGGCCGCAGCTCTAATCACAAATGTAATCAAACTGGCTGGGGTGCTACAGGCTCCGCAGACCTGGGCTGGACTAGAACAGGGTGGGGTGGGATGAAAGGAGGATTTGTCTGATTGTTTTTAAAGCTGGAGCACGCAGTCTGTGTACACATGCACAAGTGTCTGATGCAACACATTCATGTTAATCTGCAAAAGCCTTTATTACACCACATCATGATACAAAGGAGTGCACTTCCATTACTGTCAAGTCTGCCGTGTGCCGAGGTGACAGACAACTCAACAGACTACTGGCATATACGTGCATATGGAAACATACTGGACACTCTCCATGCTACACACACACACACACACACACACACACACACACAAACACACACACACAATTACACTTAAGAGAAAAAGAGAGGACTGAAATAAAAATGCAATAGAAATGAACTGAGTGAGGAATTTACCAGTCACGCAAACATAGTGTAGGATTAAAAAGCAAAACTCCATATGCCTCGTGCCAAAAGAACCATTTGCTCAGTTCCATCATGTATGCCACCTCTGCCTTGGGATGTGCCTGTAAATTATACATAAGTATGTCATTACGCACAGAAGCCAATGACTGAGGCCTAATGAATATGGGCAGCTTTGCCGTCTGCAGCATCCCCTCACTGGAGAGATCCTATCTAGGCCACAGCATCAATCTTCCTGTCAGCACCGCTGCAACCACTATCTCTACGTCGCCATCATAAACAGATATATTATTCATGAATTAGCATTATTGTCCACTTAATTATTCAGCAGGTCTTAATCGTCCAGCAGATAATCTATTCCAGGTCGTGGGAAATTAGATAAGGAAAGATAATGTTGTTTCAAGGGTCTCACCATCTTGAGGCGAGTGTGGAGTGTTTTCCGCTTGAGTGGTCATGAATTTATGAGAGTTGGAGAGTGTGTAGGAAGGATGTATTGGGAGAATTCTTTCCCTTATTGATAAAAAAAAAAATGGTGTGAAAGGAGGGATAAAGTAGATGAGACAAAGAACTAAACAAGCCTCATGTCTATTTAGATTAATGAGACAATAAGTTGGGACTGTACAAGGATGATGAATTACAATTAGCACCCTGAGGATGGTGAACTCCTAAGTAGTAATGAGAACATTAATTTCAGAAATCTTCTGTCAGTGATGGTAAAGACTGGCCTTAAGGTAAAAACAAGGTAAACACATGCTAATGAAATAACATAATGGTCATTGTACTGCATATATGCAAATTAAAAAACAAATTCTTCTTCATGTTTTTTTTACCCAAAACATCATAGTATCTCAATGTGCTTCTCTTTCATAGTACCTGCTGCTGTCCTCCACCTCTGGCTATGCTCTCTCCTCCTGTCACCTCATCTCCCCTTCCTGCAACCATCTACCTTCCCCTCTCTTCCCCTCCTTGTTTTCTAGTCCAAGCACATACACCACAGAGGGCGATGAATCATTCATAGCAGCACATAATGCCCTCGGCCCTCTCCCCAGAGAGAGAGCGAGACAGACAGAAAGACACTGAGACAAGCAGAGACAGACGAGAGAGAGAGAGAGAGAGAGAGGAGGGCTGTAATAGAGAAGCTGGAAATGAAATGGGTTAAGATGCAAGGCAATACAGCAGGATGTATCAAATAGATGGAATAGATTTAAAGCATGATATGGGAGGTTGGTTAAGATGTTTGAATTTAATAAGGGCTGATGTTCTGATATGGACAATTTTCATAAGGCTGACATCATTTTATGTGGTTAATACCTCAAGTCAAAGCGCATTTCCTTTTTGTAAAATGAGGTGTCGATGTGCTTGCATGCATGTAGTACTCAGGCAAAACATTTGGTACGAAGCTGTTTGAACAGTGAAGCCTTGTTGGAGTCAAAGCTGATGAGGTTGAAGACCAAGATGAATACAATGTTTTTCAAGGAAACCTACACTAAATCTTTAATAGGTGAATTTTTACAAACTAATGCTGTGCAGACAAACTTTGCTCAAACACAGAGAACTTAGCAAAATCCCATTGTTTCCAAAACCAAGACCTGAGGTTTGACCATTCATGTCAGTTTGGTCAAGTTTGCTTTTGTGCTGCCACTGTACCACTCAGACTGGCAGGGCTCTAAGTTTTATCCATTACGTTACACTGTCTAATTCAACAAAATTTATTTATCTATTTCAACCATTTATCCAGCTCTGACTTCCAGACTTGCTTGCTCACTAATTTTCACCCACTCTCTGTTGCAGCACACAATCAGGTAGTACAGTTGACTTATGATGTGGATACATTCAGAGTTCAATCATATTGTAATTTCTATTTTTTATTACTACTCTACAATCTTCCCATGAGGCCCCTGGCAACTGCTGAAGAACTTACCGGGGTGCAAGTCCCTCTGGTTCACTGAGAATCACTGATGTAGAAGATGAAAGTTTTTTGAGTGTTTTAAAGAGAATTTTAAAAGGATATTGGAAAACCCTAAATAATACTATTGGCCAGAACACTTTATGCTTTTGAAACCTACTGAACTGGCAATAAATAAAATGAAAGGCGAGGGTAAAATGATTTTTAAATGGCCAAAATGATAAATAGCAGTAACAGTAAACATGACAATATTGGTCTTGAACCACAGAGAGACCACAGAAATCATTGCTGGCATGCAACAGCCCTGTGTGTACAGCAGCATCTGTGAAAATGCAGCCTAAGGACATCTATTGCTCTAACTCTGTTCAACAGGCCTCTAAATCATACAGCTAGTAATACACTTATTGTCCCCTGAGACCACCTCATGTGGTGCAGCAGAGGGATTGAAACGACACACAAAGACTCAGCGACAGAAGCGAACACACGGTCAAAGGGAGCGGTCTTGATTTCTTTTTGAGAGCAAATGTGTCCTTGTGTCTGTGATATTATCAGCAGCGGGAGAGTTGAGCTGGAAGGTTGAGAGGCAGACAGGGGAGGCTCGCTTAGATAAAGCATGTTAAAGTCTCCATTTTTTTTCCATCGCCTCCGTATGGATTTTCCATTTCCCCCGTGTGAAAACGGCTCCGCTCTTCTCTCCCTCTCCTCACGCTCTCTACATTCTTTTCTCCACCTTTCCTCTCTCACCCTCGCATACCGTCTGTATCAAAGCCGTAAGAATAAAATGGCCTGTTTGGCTTGCACTACTACATCACAGCTACACCAGCTCATTTCCCTTGGGGGAGATTAATCAGTGAAATCAGCTGCTGCAGTGTTTAGTTGCAACACTCTTGGGTCATAATGGGACACTGTTAAAAACCACTAAAGATCCATTTCGGAAAGCACAAAATGCTCCAAATCTGCAAAATTAAAAGAACCTTTTAAGAAGACATGTCGCATTTGATGAATGAATGCACTGGCACGATAGAAGTGAGACAATGAGCAGTTAGGTATGTTGTTTATCATATAAGCCCTCATTATTAAAGAACTATATGTATCTGCTGATCTGTCAAATGAGGCTGAGATAGACGTCTGCAGGTTTGTTTGGCCGTTTAATTAACGGGAAAACCCAGCTGCCTGTGTGACTGGTATAGTCAGACGAGTGCTGGAAAGTACCAGAGAGTTACAAGGAAAAAGCAAAGTATTTCCCTTATTAGCTGCAGCTATGAATGGCGAGATGTTTGTCTGTCGGTCTGTACAGGCAGCGGCGAGCATGCTAGTGCTTGCGTGAGTGTTCAATACAGAAAGGATATGAGATTGCGTGATGACAGCCTGTGTTGCATAATGCACAGCAATCACACAACCATATTTGCAATTATTTCTGTCATGGCCCTTTACATGTCAAGTGGTGGACATCGTGCTTACACTGATGAACAACATAACAACTTGAGAGACAGAGAGAGAGAGAAAGAGAGAGAGAGGCATCTTGGTAGATCATATCCTCCTGTGAGAATGACAGAAAAAAAGTGAAATCCACACTGACAAATGCAGCCATTACACCACAAAAGGCCACATCATGACAAGCCTCGCATATGAGAGAAGTAACAAGTGCTGTTAAGTCCATTATCCCCCACACTCTGCAACTCACAAAGGCTTATTTTTCCATCTCAAGTGTTTTCCTGTTAATGCATCCACTCACCAAGGCCTCACCTCTTCCTCTCCTGTCTTCCACTCTCTCATATACAAATGCCTTTAATGTCTTCATTGGGAGTGTGAGGGCACTGAGTGTGTGTGTATTTGTGTAGTCCTCCCACTGTTATCTTGACAAGCTCTCGAGCTTCTAATTGCTCCACTACAGCCGGAGGTGCCGTGACAGACCCTCTAAACTCTCACCCTGTTTTCACTCTTTTCAATGAAGATGGGAAAGAGAGAAGCGGAGACGGCGACAGACGGCTGAAAAGAGGGAGGTAAAGAGTGAGAATGAGGAGACAGATGCAATGTGAGAGAGACAGTAATGAGTGTTACATATGTAGGAGAATCTGGGAGAAGAACAAGCAAAATGTGAGGATAGAGGAAAAAAAGACAGGGTGGCATTGAAAAACATGCAAAAAAAGAAAATCAGTCTTCATCGCTTTGATTTCAAATACCTGAGACATTGTACTATTATTCATCGCCTTGAAAGAAAATTTCAAATCCACTTAATTTATCGTTTGAGCGTGCTATGTAAAATTATCCCATGAACAGCACAAAGGAGGAGAAAAGTCATTATCACCTGGAGGACGCGACGAATATGAGCAAATTGATTGCTCGCTCGGCTTGTGTAATTCCTCGCGCTCATGCAGTTAAAGATATTTGATGGATTAGCACTTTTATTGAAGGGTAAATTAAAAAGAAATACTTTAGTTGACCCCTGTAAGGTAGCTGTATCCAGGTGTGACATCTATTGGTAAAATGTGCGTCTTTCCACCCAGAAGCTTGCTGGCTCATAATTACAAGCCTAAATAGAATTAGATATTATTAGAGGGTCTTGACTATTTACCTTATTAAATGGCCAGCGAGAGAATCCCCTGTGCTCCCTTGTTAGCTTTTAGGAGCAGGAAGCCGGCTAGACGGCTTGGCCCAAGGGGCTTCAGCTAACTCACTCAGCTAAGACCCCCACCACTGGTTGCCATAGAAATAACAGGAAGGAGGTGCAGAACCTGCCAAATGGAAAATGTCAATTACTGTAGATATGTAGATATAGGCATGGGGTATCCAGGTGGGGGCTGGCAGGGAGAGGACAGCCTGAATAGACACTGGTGTGCCCACCTTCATCTAAATACAATCTGGACACAGTTCGCATCTGTCTCTATCGCTGTCCCCTGCCATTGACATATACATAGTCAGTGAATTAATGCATCCTTCTTTTCTTTGTTGTTCCACAGTGGTGATCAGGTGCTGAGTGTGAATGTGAGAGGTGTCAGAGAAGTGGGGGGTTTCTCAGGCAGCAGCGAGGAGTTAACTCCCCCCTATAATCCACGTATTGATCCCTCTACTCGGCCCGAGCCACGATCAATACAGGCAATAAAACCAAACCCAGCAGCCTCTCTGGGGAACTGTGACAAACCCTCAGGCGAGATGTGTGTGCACATACTGTACATCTCTCTGTGTGTCAGCAGCCGACTGTGTGAGGTGATGGTGTGTGTGGGTCCCAACACAAATCAGTCAAGTGGACAGTCCTCGGTGGCTGTCAAGCACGCTTCCCTCTCGGGACACTCTGAACATTCAACACGACAAAACAGTGCTGCATAAATGATCGCGCAGCTGCTGAGGCTCCAACCAGAGAGAGGTTGTAGCACAGCATATGCTATCACTGCTCATGCACACACATTGTGCATAAATGTGTGATTGCACAGATGCATTTACACTCCAAAAGTGACACGTATAGACACAGACAGAGTAAGACACACTGCCACCCACAGGTGAGTCACACATTGACCAGTGGCAACATCCACAGTGTCATCTTTCTGACGTTGGGCCACAAAAACACACGCAGTCATTTCATATCCTACATTCGCTTCTACTCACGGTGAATGTTAAAACTCCTGCAAAATTCAACAGTCTGCTATAAACTGGACAAGCAAACACACACAGAGATCATGTGCTTTTGCATACACACAATAAACAGATGAAGTCATGCATGCAGCAATTTTAAAAAATCTGGTAAAACATCCTCAATAGGCCGTACATTAGGGCTTAGTTGCAGTCACACACACACACACACACACACACACATACACGCCTCACATAGCACTGAGCACGGAAAGCCAATTTTCCTAACCCTGAATAAAAATGTGAATTAACTCTGAAATTACAGCAGGGCGGATGTTTATAATTCACTATACATCACAGGGTTTGTTATTGTTACAACCCCCATCGCCTCTGTAATCATCATTACTTTTATTGTGGCTGTTAGCGTAGCATCATTAGCATACTGTATTGCAGTGGATGAGGGGAGACCTGAGGTGGATTGCGATGCTCATAATATTGTCATCGTGGGCCAAAACTATTGTTACACTGGCAACACAATTATGCAATTTTGCATCTTTTAATATCTGTTGGAAATTACACGGTTGCGGCTTCAATCAAATTCATGAGGTGTGTGAGGTGCAATGGCAGAGTATTTTATATTTATGGAAATCAGCCCATGAAAATCACATTTCTGTGATTAGACATCTCCCAGGCCGTAGTTAATACCATTAGCAGCAAATATTATGCATCATTTGTATGTGGAATCCTATAAAGTGAGTTTTTCTAGGGATGGTTTTGCAATAAACAAAAATAAATGCGCACAAGACTTTAGCTGACGCTTGTAAACAGAGAATGAAATTTGACCTGATGGTGGGCTCCTGGCCCTCCACTCTGATCCTCAGCAGAAGCAACTGCAGCAGAGAGAGAGGGAGAGAAAAACAGAGGGAGGGAGAGGAAGGTGATCACAAAGAAGGATGAGGAGAAGAGTCAAACAGCAGGATGACAACTGAAAGATAGCAGAGGAGAGAAAAATACATGTGCGAAAAACGAACTTAAAATTCAGACAGATGGGCAGACAGACTGAGCCACAGAAGCTGTAATATTAAAGAGTAGCAGAGTGTTGAGCCAGGCAGACGAACCAAGCCTGTGATAACTTGACAAATCCCAGTGCTTGTGCTCTTGAGAGGATTGTGCTTCATTAACAGATAAAGACTGGAGGAGACAGAGGAGAAGAAAGGAGGGGGGGTGAGGGGAGACGAGTCCGCTCTTTGTTCCTCAGCCTTTACTCATTTCACTGCTATCTGCTTCGGGGAGCTTTATTTGATGACATGACCTTTAAGTTGCAGGAACATGAATTGACAATGAGCACAAGTTTCTAACAGTATGTTGATGTGTCTTTCATCTCCTACTAGGATGCTGTCTTATCACATCTCCTCTTGCAGTGGCAAGGATAAATAAAGGTGTGTGTGTGTGTGTGTGTGTGTGTGTGTGCGTGTGTGTGTTTGAGGGAGTATATGCCGTGTACACAAACTGTTGCATCCAAACTGCGTACTGCTAAATTAAAACAAGCGTCCGAGTGGCAAAAACAAATATTCAGTCACCTCAACCACTTTCAAGAAGACAATAAAATCCACTTGACCATGTCGAAAGGAATAGTTCCTAATTTTGCAAAATAGAATTTACTTGCTCATAACCTTCCATTAAATGCAAAATTATCATTTTTACACTTTGATTTTTGTAAGAATTAAACAAGATATAGTACATTAATTAGTGAGCTGTCAGTGATGTGACAGTGGTATCACCTTTCTCATCGAATTCTAAGCAAGAAAGTGAATAAACTTCTTTTCCACAATGTCAAACTATTCCTTTAAGACAGGAAACTAAAACAGTAGGAGTACATGAGTCAATACGGGGCCCTTCTCACCTCGTCAAACCCAGACTCCCCTGGGAATCCCTGGAGAGGTCAGAGGTCAGGGCTTCAGACAGACCAGCCCAGACACGACCCCTGACATTCTAACCTTCACAACAGCTGATCAATAACCATAACGGCTCCAGAGGTTCATTCCTAAAATGTATTACCGTGCATTCTAATCAGTTCTAGTTCACAACTTATTGCATTATCTTAAGGCCTGGACTCAAAAGGAAAATGTCAGGGCTTCTCTTGTGTTTACATCTTTACATACTGAGTCGTCGCTGTTAGATGTCAGGTGCCAAATTTGTTTGATTGATCTCTTTAAAGAGTGAAACCTGGTTGTGGCTTTTTAGCAAAGAAATAAAAGATACATGCAAACTTCATATGTGCAGTTATATAGAGTGTTTTTATTAATACAGAGTGAAAAAATAGGGAGAGTGTGAAGGGGATGATGAACAAGGGTGTTATTTATAAACCGCAGATCAATAACCATTACAATTTTAATTTCGTTGCAACAGGGGTTAGTGTATGTGTGTAAAAGGGCGAGAGGGGGGGAGAGGAGAAGGGAGGGAGAAGGAGAGAATATCTGGACCATTATTCCCTTTATATTTGCAACACACACACACACACACACACACACACACACGTCGTGCTTGTGTTAATTTGCAGCGCTGCACAGCTCTTCACGCCGGTGATGAATGAAAGGCTGAGGTCTTTCTATTAAATCAGCTCTCTCTCAGGTGATTGAATTGAAGAGTTCCTAAGAGAGATTTAGATTGATATCACGCCTCTGCTATTAGACGGGCTGGAGCAAAACACGCCGCCTGTACTCGAGACAGCACACGCTCGTTCCTTCCAAGCAACTTATTCTCTTTTTACCCTTTTTATCTCCGGAAGCCCTCAAAGATTCTCCGTTTTCATATTCTCATCTATTTTCTCTCCGCAAGTTGGAAAGGTTTCGTTAGCATGGTGGTGGTGGTAAAGCAGTCCTATTTTTACCACTGTAATTGTGTACTTTGTGACATTTAACCATGAGCAAATTGCTTTTTAAATGCTGATTTTAATTTACAATAATTACATTTTTAGCCACGCCTGCAGCTTTGCTCTTTGGTTTGTCCATACACCACTTTGTTCAAGACTGAAACACAACTATTCAATGGATTTACCATGAATTTTTGTACAGACATTCATCATCCTAATGAATCCTAATGACATTGGTGATCCCCTGACTTCTCCTCTAGCACCACCACGACATTGTAAAAGTAAAATGTCTCCACAGCTACTGGATAGATTGGCATGAAATTCTGTACACACGTTCATTTCAGAAGATTAACTGTACTAACTTTGCTGAATTTTTGTCTAGTGCCACCATGAGGTCAAAATTTTATTTCATCCAATACTTCTACCTCAGCTGTACTTTGCTTCGTCTTGTTAAGAATGTTGATGTCTCAGTAATACAAAGAACAGAAAGCCTTATTGTTGACTTTGATTGACTTCCAGAGGTCATGTCTTATTTCCGTCGGGCGGAAGGACTTGCCCATGAGCTCCCCTTGTATCTGCCTCCATCAACAAAACCTATTTACGGAGCGTATGCTGCACCACTAAGCCTCCAATCAGTACTGCCATGATCCTCTGTGCTCTGCCTCACCCCTAATGCACTGAGGCCTGGGCGGGCAGTGAGTTAATTGCCGTCTCGTTTGGCACCACGACAGAGACTGCATGCTAAATAGAGCAGTTTCCCTGGTAACCCACATTAAATACAATGTCTGACAGGTAACAAATGTTTGATGGTTGATTGTGTTAGTTGGGTGAAATGCCATTGTGTGGGATGTCAGTTTCCCCAGCGAGCTCTGAAATGCCTCGGAAAACACCGAGCAGTCGAAGCTCTGAAACCTGATATTGACTGAGGAAGCTGTGGTTTGGTCACAGCTCCGCCTGTAGACAGAAAGTAATCACAGTGAGTTATACTTCATCTCTGGCTCTCTCATTCTCTCCCTGATCAAACATTAACTCCACGGGGAGTGATAGACACACACTGAGCACACCTGTGCTCCTCACCACACAGTCGCAGCAGTGCGTTTGTGTGTGCGTGTGCATGAAAGGATGCTGAACTCCATCTTCCAGCCTCTGCAATCAAGGGAGCGAGTGAAACACACACTCAACAGTGATGGAGCACAGAAACACAAAGCAAACACAAACGAAAAGTCCATCCACCAATCAAAAACAACAAAGTCACAAGCACACGGTTCAGTGACATGTTGCTGGGAATGAATCTGTGCCCGGCTGAGTCCAGGCAGAGGCTGGGGACGGAGAGGGGATTATAAGCGAATGGCCTATTCTTCTCTCCGCAGCCAGACAGCCAGCCGGCTAGCCGAGATGAACTCCATTCACCATTCCTATCTCGTAGCTGCAGCCCCGCAGGCTCATCCATCTCCATTTCCCACTCCCTGTCGTCGTGTCTGCAGCACCAGCTCAGCCTTAATCAATCTAATTACCAACCGCAGAATGGACCCCAGACCCATCTACCTGTCTACTAAAGCTTCCAGACCCTCTCAGTGCCTTTGCTGTAAACATCCCCCTCCCCGGGAGAGCTTGATTAAAAAAAGCACCCTGATTATTTGATGGTTTACAGTGCAAATGAGTGGAAATAGAGGGGGAATACAAAAGCAAGATTTCACAAACAAGAGCAGGAAAGTGGAAATTCATATGTTTTTGTGATATGTATATCTGCACATTTTCGTTATACAAATGATGACAAAATTTTAAAAAGTCACATTTTCTATTCACATTAACTTCAATTAAATTGTATTTTACATTGTTTTAGTTAGTTTGTTGGTAATATTTTCCCTTTTTGTTGCCTTTATGTAATGAATTACTCCTTACATATTATTTCTTGTGAAGTGCTTTCTAATACTTTCTAATTCTATCCAGTGATCTACATTATTACATGACATGTTTTTGGATTAGTGAAGTGCTATTGTAGACATACATACACCATATATATTAAAAATATGGTGTAAAAACAAATATAAATGTTTTTCTGCAAAATTTCATCATGTATCTGACATTTATATATAAACAAACAATTACTGCAATTCAATGTTAAATGAAACCAAATGAAACTAAATATTAACATTGATTGAAAATACAAAGTTCTTCTTTAATTTACAGTAAGGGAGTGAAAATGAACTTGCATGCACTCGCCTACAACTTACTGATTGTTACAAAGGAGTCAAATCACATTCCTACCAGGCCTTTATAATATAAAGTGTGACCAAGCGAGGAGAGAAAATTAGTCTGTGATTTCTCTCTCTCGCTCTCTCTCCCCCTCTGACAATGGCGAGCTAATTAAACTCCTGGCATTTCATATTCATGACTAATTAGCTAAACGAGATGGCAGCTCCAAAGTGGGCTGCTCTTAATTAAGCCAGAGAATTTGAGTTACACCTTGGTGTGGAGGTGTGTGTCTCTATGTACATTTAGAGTGTGTGTATGTGTGTGTGTGTTTGTGTGTCTGTGTGCTAGCATCTAGGCAATATTAATCTTGTCTTGTGCCCTGGCATTTTCCAAGTAGCCGGCCCTGTCTCAGCGGAGGGTAAAGGTCATTTGATGCTGCCTGTATATACTGTACAGTACACGCCATCCGTGTTGTTCCATAATGTCTGCAGTCCCAGTTAATGCCTCTAATTATAAAGGTGTTATTATAAAGTAACTTACTTTACATAACAGCTTAAGGGATAAACTGCAGGAAACTTTTGCATCTATAGCAGTTACCATTGCTGTCCTACAGTAGCATCGTGAAACAACTTTATGAAATACAATGAATACAGTCATACAATTGGATTTAAAAGTGTGTATTGCCTAGTATCATTATAGTAGTGCAGCATCTTAAAATGGAATTTCTTCCCAGCTCATTACTGATGTCTGGACACAGGTCACAGTGGGATTTTTTGCTGAACTACTTTTGCATTCCCTCGCAGTACTTTCTGCATACTCCCTGATCCGTGTGAACAGTTAGTGTGTTGAGCGAGTTGGGGTAAAAGTCATAAGCTATGCAATCAAATTGTCTGTCTCTTAATTCAGCACACAATTCTCTCCAAAATGTAATTATCAAAAGTCTATGAAATACTCTCTCTCACTACTCTCACACAAGAGAGTTGGTGTCGATGCCATGTTGTGTCTTTATCTGTGGACTGGCATTAGCTCCGCTCACATCCTGTTTGCTTTCCAACAAGAGATTAGCAAGATATCCCAGCAGGATCTCTGGTGTGTAACAGAGATTAGACATCAGTATTGTCAGGGATGAGGTCGGTAAGAGAAGCACTGTAAGTAAGGTTAAAGCAAAATTTTGGCTTATTCGCTTGCTGGCCGGATAGATGAGATCGATACCACTCTCCTGTCTGTCTGTTGAATATAAAAGACATCTAGCAGCCAGTTAACTGAGCACAAAGACAGGAAAGTAGTCTGACACTAATAGTACCATCCACCTTGCAGCATCTCTAAAAACATATCTTGTTTGTTTAACCCGTGCAAAAACTACAGCGTGAAAATGACAATTCGCCGTTTTACAGTTTATGTTTATGGGTTATGTAACTTCCTGAAATCTCAGCTGGTTGCCTAGAAACTGCTCAATAAAATAGACACAAAACCTCCAGTAAAATTGTCATTTTTGTAGTTTTTTGTCACACGTTTCTGATCTTTTTTTTTCCTGTGGGACATAATCACAGGGTTGATTGTTGTTTTTTCTGTCATTCTAAGCCTGGTCCTCTGTGCCTGTGTCACTGTATTAATTTGGTGTATTAGGGTTTATGTGCTTGTATCCCTGCGGCACGGTCCAACGTGGCCATTAAATCTGAAGAGAAAGCCTCTATTTTGTCAGCTCCACAACAGGATAAACACCTCCCTCAGGCCTCAGTCTGCTCCTTCACAGCACAGCTTAGACACTGTTCAACCACCAGCTCCCATTTAGTCATATCATATCTTTTAGGTTGACTGCTGAGGCTGGATAGAATGAGATGCAAATTTTTATGTGTGATTCTGTGCAAGATCTGTGGTGTAAGAAGCAGAGATGTCGAGAAGAGGAGAAAGGTGACTGAAGGATAAGAAGAGAAAGGACAGGTACGTATAACTTTTCTCTCCCGTGTTCGGATTCTCGTAATCTCAGCCAGAAAATCCTCTTTCATTCTTTACAAGATTCCCAAATCCTGGATAAATCCACAGCAAGACATTAGTGCGCTGCAAACCCCTCTCTGACTTTACAGAGATTTGCATCCTTCAAAGCTCTGAAAGCCTGACTGCTTTCATGTGGTCCTGTTGGACTGATGCTGAACTACACTCCTGTGAAAACGGCACCAGCTCATTAATTCTCTGTGCATCAGAGCTACGATCAAATGACACAGGGACTAAAAACCATGAGGTGGTTTTGTTTTGCATATTTTAATTCATTACAAATCATTCATACGCAACATTACAGGTGATCATTTTTCAAAGCATATCATGACGTTTAAGACTGATTTTTCATGCCACCACTGTTTTCAGGTCACGAACCCGTGGTAAAAAAAAATGAATGGGAGACTTACTAGATAACTAGAAAGCCAATAAGCGTATTTCCCAAAAATCATCTCACAACGCCGACATATTTAAGTCAGAGTTTCATGGCATGCATGAGGAAATCTTTGGTCTATTCTCTTTATCCATTTCATTTCATTTGCACATACTATGAGTGTTACTAGTAATATATAAATGACAGAAGACTTAGAAGATGACACAACTCACAAATGCAGCTTTTCTTTGTACTTGTATAATAAAAATAAATGGAGCATATGCCTCGTGTCTGTCTTGTTACCTTTGTCATGCCTCTGAACACTAAAAACTATTCAACACAGCAATCTAATTAAAAGCGAGAGAAAGACAATTTATGTGGGTGTCACGTTCTCAGAAACATTTCCAACTAAGAGGCGTGCTTTTAGCCGCAGAGGATGTAGATTTGCATCCACTGAATAAAGGAAACGAAGCCCTTTGCTTTCGTTCTTTGTGTCACAGTATCTCTGCAACAGTCTTTAAAGCATAATGCAGCCTCCTCTTGTGTCTCTTTGAACCCAAGTGTCCACCTAATGAATGAAACCATCCATCCTGTGTGAGTGTAAACCCGCCATGACGTCACCTACTAGTTTGTGGACTATTGTTTTAAAGCCTTGAGTTTGGCATCATGGCCATTTGGAATTTGGAACCTCTATCACGATTGGCATACTCTGCTTTATTATCTATTTTCCTCTAAATGGACCATTATTCACCAAATGATCATCATGTTGCATTAACAAAGACTTGAAAGTAGCAATTGAGACCATTAACTCATTAGGAAAAGTATTTACTGAGGTAATAAAAAAGCACCAAGTAGGGTCATTTTCTCATAAGCTTACATACAATCGGACATCTTTTTGCAACCAGTGGAGTCGTGCCCTGATGGCCATCAGAAAAAAAAAATGCAGGTTTAAGGCTTTTACACATTAGCTTCACTTTTCAGACCTGGAAGCTCCGTCTACTATTTAAAGTGTCTGTCGTCCACTTTAATGAATGGAACCTGAGCAGGAGAGCTGTAAATAGCCGAAATGAAAACCACACACTTCCTTAATAAAGCAACCTCAGTCTGTCATTTGGAGTTTTACAGGGATTATAGGGACAGTGTTTCCCCCTTCTCCCTGTCTTTCTTTGTCATTAGCTCGGCTATAAAAGCCTTACTAAGCAGAAAAAAAGGAAAAACAAAGGCATGTTTGCGTTTTAAAACTGTGATATGAGTGATGGAAAGGAGTCGGTGTTTTCAGTAGCTGACACTGTTGAGATGGGTTGTCTCGTTGACAGGAATAAAATAGTGTAAATATGCACAACCCACATACCACACACACACACACACACACACACACACACACACAGAGAGAGAGCGAGCTTCGAGTCAAATCAAATTTCATGTGGGAGTATACTCTATAATATTATTACAGCACAAAACTAGACTACTTGTGTGTTGGTGTGAATGTGTGTATATATGTGTGTCTTGCATGTGTTTGTGTTTGAGTGAAGGATACCATCTGTCTAATGCTATTGGCTGCTGAGGCTGGCAGGCTCTAATCCACTTGTTTCTGCACTGTGTAGATTAGCACCAGGTTAATGGATAGGCTGCCAACGTGGGCATGCATACATACATACACACACATGCACACACTGACATTAATACAACAGACTTTTTGGCAACGACTAAGACAATCAAGGTCCAATAAAAGATGTAGTTTTATAGAGAAGGGCACCTTGAACATCCTGGAGGAGACAAACAACACACAAACAATGGCAATACAAAGAGACACAACAGTCTAATCAGTGCATGGAGATAAAATGTGAAAAATATGGAGGAGAGAGTGCTGAAATCATCTTGTACAAACGGCCTTGTCGTCTCCATTGTGCATTATCTCTAATCCTCCATGTAGGTGTGTGTGTGCATGAGCAGAAGAGTGAAAGACACCTGAAAGTCTGATGTCGGAAAGTCTGGCAAATTAACCCTGCAGTAATAAACACACGCTGCTTTACATATATGTGCGGAATATTTGACTTCATCAGGGTCTGATTATACTTTTTTTTTTGCTCCTCTTTCACTTCCCGCCAGATGGTGAGAAAGACGAGGCCTCGAGGAACAGAAAAGCTCAGTGACGATCAAATGTTCTGTCACATTATGTCAACAGCGTTTCTTATCCTTGTATCGTAGCAGTGCGCAACCTGGCATTTCAATCCCACGGAGAGGATAGTCAGAAGTGAAGAAAAACATCCTTTTGCAACTTTGTGAACACTTCCATTTGAAGCTGCTGAATTTTTATAATAATAATAAAAATAATCTTTATTTATGTTGAAGGGCGTAAGCAGTTTGCTCCTTTGCTAATGACTCCACATTATTTCAGAGAGTTATAATAATAATATATTTTTTCAAGTTGTCTCCTGAGCAAACATATTCCTGGACACATTTCACACTGATGACAGGTTATCAGTTACATCCACAACATGTGCCTGAGCGTCGACCTCACCGCAGCCGTGTCAGCACTTTCCTGATGTTTCGAGTCACAATGTGGGAAGACAAACAACATGAATTCATAAACCCCTCCGACCACAGCTACGGAATCTGTTTCTACACGTTGTGGATTGTTTTTCTTCAGCCTTTTCCGACAACACAGGAGCAAAGTTGTGAGGAATGGATACATTTACAACAGCTTCTATATCAGATTGTAGGCGAACGTCAACAGCTCTTTCCTGCTCAAGTGGATTTGGAGAAGTTTACACTGCAACAACTAACCAAGTCTTTATCTGAGATAGCATTTGACAAACATATGAGTTAGTCTTCATCCTGGAAGCTTTTTCTGCTGTAGCTTTAAAAGCGAAACACACCGTTTGAAAATACCAACAATAAAACATATATCTTCCATCTAGTTATTCTAAATATAATATGCTTTTATTTATTTCACCGTCTTCTTCGTGGATCATCAATGGATCTAACTTTTTGCCTGGGATATGCAGCATTATATAAAAATGTAACCACAAATATTTAACACCTTTAACAGTTTTTTTTAATTTCTAATAAGTCTGCTTGAAATGCTAAAAAGTCATCCAGTCTCTTGAGAGGTAAATATGCCATGGTTGACATTGTAAACAGGCAGTCACTGGCGGCCTCATGGTTTGGCCACAGGACCTCTCATTAACACGCTGTTGATTTTTTTAAAACTAAAGCGCTCGTGTTGTTTCTGCCACATCTGCAGACACGCACGCAAACTCACACACACTCAGTACCTTTCCTCTTATTGTCTGCACAACATCGGGTATCTAAATATATCTCCCCTGATATGACAGTCATCGATCAATAGCAGGCTCTCCACCCACCTCTCACAGAGGAATGCAGCCAACACAGAAATGCTTTTGTCGTCAACTGTACAGTGGGAGGAAACCTCACGGCTGCGTTGGGGAACTAAGACAAAAAAAATACAACATACATCAGGCCTAACAATATTGAATATATCAGAGCGGAGACAGAGACGGGAACAAAGTGGAGACAGAGGTGCTGGGAGATGAAGTGAAGGCGGAGGATCAGTGGAGCAGCGCAGAGTGAATTTACAGAGGGACTTTATGCCAACATTTCTCCTCTAATAAAGAGCACGTTCTCCCTCTGCCTCTCACTGCAGGCTTACAGACACTGGCTTTATTGGTTCATATCTGACTGACTGACTGCTGCAGCCACAGGGGAAGCGTTTGTGTGTGTGTGTGTGTGTGTGTGTGTGTGTGTGTGTGTGTGTGTGTGTGTGTGTGTGTAGTGGGTGGTCAGCATTCACACAATATTAAACCCTCGCTATATCAAACCTTTCATACAAGTTGATGGAGTGGGAGCAAAAGCCCTGAGGACAGATGTGCACACGGCAATAAAGCAGTTTACTTTTTCAGTTAATCTTCTGGCATCTTCGGCATAATAGGGACCGAGGAGGTGAAACTGGCTTCGTTTAAGATTTGGGCTTAAGGAATTTCTCCTTTAGTTTCCCAACTGAGTTCCTGCTGTGAGATTTGTTTAATGAGGCGGGTGTTGGAGGCTTTGCGAGGGGTTTATCATGTCAGTCAACTTGGCTGTTATGATTGACAACCAATAGGGAAATAAAAGGAAACACACACACACACCTACCTGTGCTGTGCTGTGTGTGTCCTCAGTGTCTCTGTAGATGCCTGACGGCAGTTCCATAACCTGGGTGACAAAAAGATGGACAGACAATCAACCGAGACTTGATGTTTAAATTCTGGGTCAGCTCCTGGATTGTGGTCAGTTTTGAGGTCAATAGGTGGAAAATAAACGAGGGTGCTTCTCTGATCCCAGTTTCCATGTGTGTCCATTTGCCTCTGTTTCTCAAATTATCGACTGAATTGAGACATTTTATCGTGATGCATTTTTCAGCCCTGCTCCAGTCAGTGTTTTCTGTTTGCCAAGCTTCCTGCCTCCCTGATCTACCTTTTCCAATTATCAGCAGCAGAGCAGAGGAAGAGCTGTTCCAGTGTAGTTGAAGTATTTGTACCTCTGTAAGTGTGTGTGTGTATATGCATGCATGTCCATTCAAGCATCCGCCACCTCCCTCCTCCGTATCACCACTGAAACTCATGTGCAACCATGGGGAAAATTAATTTCTTATGACGTGAATCTCCTCTCCAACCTGCTTTCTACCTCCCTTGTCCAGTTACAACTTCCATCTTTACCACATGTACATACAAACAACTCTTTCTCCATACTCCAACAAACCTTTCCATTTTCTGCTCTGGCTTGTATCATTTCCAACCTCCCATTACTATTCACCTGCAGTCTCACCCGGCCACATACATCAAACTGGCTTTAAAACCCTCGTTTCCAGCGAGCGGCCTGGCTTTATTCGCCCCATCTCTGATGAAATTTGCAGGCTGTCAGGAGACTTGAGCAGGGTAGTCAAACACCAATCTAGCAAGCGTGTCCTTTCTACAGGAGCACATTTAAGATTTACCCCAGGAGCAGACACACTGATTGGATCTCCTGGTGTGTGGTAAGTCCAGTATGCAGATGATATACACAAAGACACCCACACATATAAACTGCAGATGAGCTCACCGTAGACAAACTGGACCATTTCTTGCTGCATTCAATCCTACAAATCTCTTCTAGTGTTTAAATCTAGCATGAAACAATATAGCTTTCTCAATCACATCAGTTTGTTTCAATCGCGATGATGCAGTCATGGTTCGAAGTTGCCACCTACCTACATCTTATGCACCACTTTCAAAACTGAAATCAATTGTTTTTGTGTTGTAAAAATGCTTCACTATTAAATTTACTGTGACTCTGAGCTGACTCCTTTCCCCTTTTTTTAGCAACTATAAACCTTTTACACCTTTCAAATCTACAGCCTCTCTGCTTTAGTGCTCTAAAGTGCATGTTAGGTGGAGTTTAAAGCTGACTTTCACCTCGACTACGCTGTGGTCGAAATAAAACATGATTCAGTGTGTGACCAGACATTGTGATAAAGTATTGATCGGGAGTCCTCTTTAGGAAAAGCCAGTGCACTGACTCTCCATCGACACAATTATGGGAAGTATTGAGTTTCTCACTTCACTACAGGGACTTTGTCTTCCTCTGTTAACAGAAAGAAAATTCTCTAAAGACACACACACACACACTGTCTCCACCTCATCCCTTCTCTATCCAACTGAATCCTTGTCGATCTCTTTTTCCAGTTCTCACCTCCTTGTGCTGTGTCCATTTTTCTGTCCCCTCCTCTCTCCTCTTCTTTTATTTCTTCACATCCAATCCTGCCTCTTTTTCCTCTCTTCATCCCAAATTCACTCCCATCCATCTACTCTGCTGGTTGGCTCTTGGAGGTGTGCCATGGCCAGATCTCACCCAGCAATCCTCCACCTTCACACATCTTCCCATATTCTTTAGTTGCAGAAATTGCTCATATTGAACGTATCTATGTGGAGAGTGTTTGGGCTGCCACCATGACACCATACTAACTTCTGAAGCCAATATGTTGCAGTTGCATTTGCCATGTGATGTCTTGAAACCTGCACATGTGCTGCATGTCTATCCCTCTGTAAACACTATTGATACAGAATTTCATTTCATTGCTCCAGTTGTTTCCCATACAAGCATCTTTTGATTAGAAAAAAACAAGTCTTGTCTGTGTGGCTCAGTGAGTTGACCATGACATTAAACCTCAGTGGATTAAAGTGTCCACCCGCATGCCAAGTCGAGGGCAGCAGAGGAGCTGAAGACCAAAATTTCACAAAGCCCACAGACTCCAGACAGGAAAACATTATATACAGTCTATGCATAAGCATGCACAGTTACAGGTACGCATATACATGCATTCACACGCTCGGTCGCATTCATTTCCATAACAGCAGCATAATCGTTGACACACATCTCCGACTAGTTTAATTACTCACAGTAATTAGCCAGAGGCTGGAGCTACCAACGATGCTCTTCTCTCTCTGTCTCACTTCTCCCTTCCTCTGTCTGGATCGTTCTCTCTCAAGTGCTTTCTAGCAGTGTGTATGTCAACCAGCATGGCAGTGTTGTATATAGAGCAGCACACTCCTGCATTCTTACATTATGACCAGCAGTGACTGGCATCACTTGGATCGCTTCAAGAGTTTATTCCCACCATAAAGTGACCCTTTGAACCCCATTTGTCCCCTTTTTTAAAACCCCTCTCATCCCCAAAACCACCCAGCCGTGATTTCTTTGTTTTTCAAATCCTCACCCACACAATGTTTTGGGATTTTTTTTTCCCACCAAACCCGCATCACATCGATCTAAGCAAATCCACATACTCCCTCTCTGTTCAGTTGGCTAATTGAATTTGCAGCTGACTTTTAATTAAGAGCAGGGCTGATTTGCATAAAGTCGGAGCATTTGCATATGGTCGACAGCCCCTCCCCCCTACATGTCTAAGTGCCTGGCACAGAGCCAAGAGCAGGGGTGGAAACTGACAGTGGAGAGAGAAATAAGGCGGGAGGAAGGGACGAATGGAGGAGGAGAAGGTGAGGTGTCTGCCAACAAAGGAGAAGAGAAACAGCAGATGGGGAGAAGGAGGAGACAAATGGGGGCAAACAACAACTCATGCCATGAGATGAGGGAGTAAGCGAGGTAGACATACACAGTTACACACAGGCACACAAAAAGCAAATGAATGCACAATGTGATCACCCACGCGCATGCATGCACACACACACACACACACGGCATCACACTGGCACGCATATCTCCACAGATTTTGCAATCAAGTAAGCTAATTAATAAATCAAAGAGGGAAAAAGGCACGATGCATGCTAAATAGTTATACTCGTGTTACAAACAGGTGTTAATTGGTGGCACGTCGGCTCTATGCAGATGAGCTGGGCGGACTCGATAACAAGATATGGCGATGAGGTGCAGTTCAATGCATTTGTAGACTAACACCTGGGCAGCTTCATATAGAGGGATGCTGCAAGAGTGCATGCAACTCATACGGAGTACATGCACTCGTGTTAGTGTCTGTCTGGTGAAGACCACATATTAAAGACATATAAAACTCAGCTTCTAGTTTAGCATTAGATATGGCAGTTCACTTCACCTCCTCTAGTACACTGATACACTACTGTAACCCCATCTTGCATATTCATGCTGTCACACATTAACCAGGATGAGTGTTCGTCGTAATGCTTCCTGTCCAGTGGGCTTGCTCTGCTCTGATAGGTCCCATCCATCACACTGTGCCAGTTCTGACCAATTATTTTGCCCCTATATATTAATACGCGTCCCATATTACCAGAGAATGGTCTCCTCCTATCTAGCAATTCTGTGCAAGGGTATGTGAATTACTTGAATCTGCGGTGCAATCTGGCAGCAAAGTGGCAAAGCTGTTAAGGTTTCACCAAGCATTAAAACAGCTGGCACGGAGCATGTACACAAGTTGATATACTCAGTGTGTAAAACTTAATATGCAATGAAGCCGACATACAGTGTTCCAACAATCTGCATAACATAAAAACCTGAAATACAAGTACACCTCTACATGTGTCTGTACACGCAAACACACACATCCCCTAAGTGAACATTATGCTACCCAACACAGGTTCTTTCCCTGTCTGAGTAGCCCGACTTCATTAGTATCCAGAAAGAATGCAGCTCATTAATGAATGTCATTAAGGCAGGCGGTGAAGCGCTGGGTGGCTGCCAACAGGACGACTGCTGGGTGGCATGCAGGGAGGGGACGAGCGGCGGCCAGCACCAGTACAGATGCAGCTGCTTCTCCCCCGGTCGTTCCCAGGGGAGATTGAGAGAGTTGGAGAAAAGGAGTATGAGAATGTGGGGGTCTCAACTTATGAGTTGAGAGTACGGGTTTTCTAGAGGGTCGGGGGCCGTGGGTGTTGCTGGCGCGTGCCATCTTAATGCTGCGCAAGATGGGGGGGACGACAGACGCCATTTTGGAGGAGCGATGCAGCAAATCGCCATTTTGAAGTACTCTGCATGGGGAAAATGGGAATTAATAAAAAAGGAATCTCATAATGTAAACATCTGAGCCATCAAGAGGCTGATTGATAACTGATTGTCAGGTCACATGTGTGAGCTGTGAGAGTTTGACCCCTGATCAGCAACTGGCTCTCTTCATTTCACAAACCAACACTAACAGACCAAGAGTATTTAGCTTTGTCTTTTTATTCCAAGTATGAGATGAAACCACTGTCACCTTGTTTTGCATCTCATACCAACACTGGTCAGTGCTGTAGATTTCCAGCACACACAGAGTGGATTTGACAAAATGTCAAAATCCTAATAATGTTACAGTTTGTGGTTTTGAGCTTCATCTTAAATAATGGGGCAATGGGAGTGAAGCTTTTGCCTTGTTCCTCTGCATAAGTCATTCAACCACTCAACAAATCTCAAACTTTAAAGCCACTAACATTAGTGATTTCACACTTGCCTACGATCACTGACTGCTGTGATAAGTAACGAGGGAACTATTTTGTCACAGAAAAATATGCACAACCAAGGTATCAACTAGGAGCTAAGACATGCACCTCCAGTTTGGACTTGACAATTTTATATTTCTATTTAGTCACCCTCAGGTTAATACAATAAACAGGACAATCCTTACAATTGTGGTTTTTACTCGCCTCGAGTTTGTTAGCTCTGTCCATAAACCTACATTCTGCTGCTCCGGTACCTCAAGGCGCTGACGTCTGCACATTGTCACGCCGGCCCGAGACCTCGTCTGGAGCTCAGGACTCGTCTTCTCCCGTCTCTCTTACTAAGGAAGAAAACACTCACTTATGCATTCAAGTAATTAGTGCTAATCAGCCATGCACTGACCTAGCAGGCGGCCATATTGATTTCAGAGGCTAATCAAGGAAAAGCTTAATGACATGGCAATTAAAGTGCTACAGTATATGAATTACACCTGCGATTAAATACTATGGGGATCCAGTGCAGTGGAAAATGATCTAAAGCGTGGTCTTCAGGAGTCTATACAGTCAGAGGATATGACCTGATGAATTCACACAGTCTTGTTGTTCATCTTAAGCTCCTCTGCAGGCTGGGTCTGTAAAATTTATTGATGGGGTAAAAAAAATTGTGTAAACATTAGTTTAAAAGGAAAATGTTCAATAATACAAAATCAGAGAAAATATATATTTACAACTTTAATCTTTATTTCTTTAAAATAAGATAAAGGAAAATTTGTTATTATCAATAATACAAGTACAAAAAATGCATCAGAACACAGAAGAATATACAGGACAGAGCATGACAGTGACAGCTTAGGTAATTATATATGGTTCAAACAGATAAAGATCCTTGGTATATTATGGAAAACAGAAGTAAAAGTGGGCTGGTCAATAGAAGATTTCTTTTCCAGATAAACATGGGAAAAGGATTGAAAAATGTCTCAACTTGGCACCAACAAACCTGCTCTCTTTCCAGTTTCAGCCAACATGCTAGCAAACATTCTCCAATAAATAAGGCACTGTGATGGGCCCAAAAGCAGGAAAAGTGTGTGTATGTGTGTGTGTGTGTGTGTGCAGGTGTGTGTGCATGTGTGTTGTGTGAATAATCTGAATAAGTGGACCACAATTGATGACAAACTTTCACATTTTATATCGTGCATAAATACTTATTCATCTTAAATCACTCTTAAGATATTTCTATTAATAAACAATGACATTTATTACTGGGAATTTAAAAAGACGTCAAGGACCTGACATCCATATACAACATGACACGAACATGGACAGTTAAAGCAAAACACAGCTTGTGACAAAAAAAGATACACTCAAACATATGATGTGCTATTTGATAACCTTTTTTTGTTTAACTATGGGGGGAAAGCTGAATGCCTCACGCAGACAGACAGACAGACTGGTATGACTGTATGTGTGTCACATGTTGGAACAGTGCTGCCCAGCACCCTGCCAACATGCTTGTCAATGACAGGTTATGTAGCGATCAAGTGCAATAATGAATATCATCACTTCCCACATATGTTGACACAGCTGTGTGCATAAAGACAGAAAACTGTGCTTCTGTTACGGCATGAATTCTTATAAGCACCGCGAAAAAACATCAAACTTGAAAAAGGCAAAAATGGACGAGATTAACATGTTACTGATTAAGGCAATTCTGACACTGACAGATATTATGCATCAGTCCGTTCTGTTTGGCAGATGCCTAATGTTTGGCACCACATGTAAAAACCACAAAGGTTAACTGTAAGATCTGGAAGCAGGTAAAAAAAAAAATCAAGCTGCAGCACATTACAAAGAATCAAACTTCTCTTCACTCTCTTTGTCAGCGAAAGTGAGAGGATAGTGTTTGTTAATGAGGCAATAAACTGACATGAACAGTCCATTCGGCTGCTGGAAGTCATTGAAAATAAAGTCCCTCTGGCAGGCTTTTAAGTTTCTATCCCACCTGTGAGAAGGAGACGGATGGAGTGGAGGGCTGGAGCGGTGGGAAGACTGTCAATGAAGGTCAAAGTCTCATAGCAAATGAATTACACCCAGTTGCGGTCTGCAGTGAGGCAGGTGGCGTCTACATCTCGTGGGCGGCAAGATGATGTTCTGGGATACCGTTGGCATGAGCCACCACCGTGTTATTCTCATTGAGGCGCCTCACACGGTACATTTCATAGTGGATGCTGCTGGTGATGTCCTTAATGTTCTGCATATGGGTCCTGAAAGAGACATGTACACACCTATAAGAAAAACCTTCACACCTTACAATAATCCCTAAAGTCTGCCTCTTATCAGTGCTGCATGTTTGACCACCACTGGGCAGAATGATGAATATACAGAGTTTGAAAAATGAAGATGGTTATCAGTGAGAAATGTTTCCCTTTCACCAGCTGAATGTGAAATCACCTCCTGTTACTAGTTTGGAAGCCACTTGTAACTTGCAGAGGTGTGACATGGAAAGTTGAAACCTCCCCTGCACATACACTGAGAATGGACATTCTCAATGAAGCAGGACATCTTGTGTCCAGAAGCTAAATTTTAAAATGAAATATATTTGCAAATTCATCCAGGGGGAGAAGGAACAGATGTAATTTTTAAGAATTCTTCACTTAGAAATGAATCTATTCTGCGGAAAAAAATACCAGATGAGAATTAACATAAAACCAGAGCATTTTCATATGTCAAAACATGTTTAAAACACACAGTAATACAGTGATACAAGGCCACATGAGCCTCAAAATTCCCTCACCTGATGAGGAGATCCCGTAAATAGGCAAACTCACAGTGGGCTATGTTCTCAACTAAAGGAGAGAGAGAGAGGTTATGAATAATCAGTAACAATCAAAGTGAGCGAAAGCTGGAGACTGTGGGAGTGACTGGTGAAAAAAAAGCATCAAAACAGACAGTATGGCAGCTGGGAGCTGTTTTGTTGCTAAAAATGTTGCCTAAACAGTCCACTAGGTGGAGTCAGTGAACTCAGTGTGAAGTCCTTGTAGACACAGATACTGTATGTCGTCTCAACACTCAGATGTCCTGACATCTCTGTTGCTAACTTCATCTGCAGTATAGAGAGTCCTTCTGAAGAGATAAGACACTATCTGCTCAAAGAAATCCTGCCAGACGTCTGTGTGTGTGTGTGTGTGTGTGTGTGTGTGTGTGTGTCTGCATGGCACACTCTGCAGGAAATGAAACTTCCTTAATGAGACACTTGATAGAGGGGTCATGCCTCCTGTCTGGAGTGGATAACATAATTAAATATTGAAAGACAAATCCTGCAGTAAGAATGGATGTTAACGAAACAGAACGCTGCAATCGTACACTATTGGCCAACTGATAAAGCTGAAAAAGCAAAACAAAAAAGAAGATGACAACTATTAATTACGTTTTTTCACTAGGTTTTATACATTGTAACTACACCCATAAAGGTTTCCCCTCCTCAACATACTTTATTTCCTATGTGAGCATCCACAGTGTATCCTTTGTGCTACAAAGGGGGATGTGTGGGTTGGGGGAACCAAGTAAACAAATCAGGCCTCTTCAGACAGAGTGTCTGCTGGAGGCCTGAGCCAGCTGCATGGCACACGACACCAGTCTGAAAACTGAATGGAGCATTGTTTTATTGACTAATGGACTCAGCGGGAACTTTACCCATCTCCCCTTTGTCCTTTCTTCTCCACAAAACCGCTTCCAGGTTAGCTATGTGCATTCTGACAGATTGTGTCCTGAAGGTGTCTCTCAAAACAAATTTAAATAGAAGAACAAAACAAAGGGACAAAACAGGGGCTGAAATGGGAGGAAAGAAGGTGAGAGACAAATGTACCTTCAATGGTTCCCCACTTGGTTTTCCTCCCCAGTAGCCTCCTGCCATTGACCTGGTACTCCTGGTCGCTGCCCACCACAGCAAATGGGATCATCTCCTGCTCACAGGTCACAGACAATGGAGTCAGAAATTATTCAAGTTAAGTACATTACAAATGACTCTGCGTGGATTAAGGATGACAGCGCTCTGTGGAGAGGCATGTCTGAGCATAAATGACTCCTGCCACATACAGTACATCTGTTAGGGTCAGTGCTTTGAAATGCTCCCCTCACCCTGATCTTCTCGTTGATCATTCTGTCCTCAGCATCCTCATCAAATTCTTTCTGAGGGTACACGTCAATCCCGTTGGCTCGCAGCTCTTCCCTGATCTGGTGAGAGCATGTTCAAACAGAAAGAGAAACAAAGCAAACTTTTAGCCCACTACAGTTTGGAAAGGATACAAGCTAAGGCCTTTAATTGCAGGAGTAATTAGTCAGACTTGCTAGATGCAGTGTTGAGAGACATCAAACAAATGTACCTAAATCTGCACAGTTGAACAGATTAAGGTGGTATTAACGCTAATCTGCCTTCTAATCTACTCCAAAAGTTTGGGATTAGTCGTTAATTGCACTCTGCGCACAAACAAAACAGAAAACCTCATAAGATGGATGCCTATGCATAAACCTGTGCACACACCAAGTTCACCATGTACATATACAAACACACACGTAAACAAGCATGCACACATAAACCAGAGGGAGTTCAGCCTCCCTGCAGCTAATGAGAGGAGGGGAAATCCTGAGCTCCTTGAAGAAGCTGCCAATAAAAACACACAAATGAACGGCTGCAGCTTTATTAACTGTGTAGAGGAAGTGTGGAAAGTAAAGGGTGAAGAGCGAGAAAGAAAGACAGCAATGCTCTTGAGCTCTTGCCATGTTTTCTGACTATCCAGAGAGCGAGAGGAGAGAGTACAAGGAAGAACCACCAAAGAAAACCACAGGAACTTATCCGATCTCCAGTTACTGCGCCACAAACACGAAAAAATGCAAGCATGGGGACTGAGAAAAAAAGAGGATGTTTCAGGGTTATAGGTGTGGATCTAATGGGAGAAAGGGAGAAAACTGAGAGATAAGATGACAGAAACAAAAAACATAAGAGGAAGAAAGCTGTTACCTTCTTTTTGAAGAAGTCCCTCTCCTCCAGGGTGAGTGTATCTGCCTTGGCAATGACAGGGACAATGTTGACCACCTTACTGAGACGTCTCATGAATTCTACATCGAGAGGCCGCAGACTGTCAAGAAAAGAGACGAGAGAAGCAAACAGATGTAAAAACCTGTGAATGTGAAACTGAATTAATGTGTAACACAAAACTCTTCCACCAGAGGGCAGATGGTCCTAACGACTGTCCCAGATGGAGGAACTACTGTACCTACCAACATACGCTATTTACACTTGCAAGTAAGGCAGCCATGACCTAATCATACTATACAAGTGTGTGAACAGCTGCTTGATGAGGTTGAAAGGACTTGTGTTTGAGGAGTCCAGGCTTTTCCCGCAGTTTGACAAGAGCATCTGCATGTGGTTACTACAGTGGATTCTGTCCTGGCTAACAACACTTCGACAAAGACCGGCCATTGTCAACAAGGAGTCTCGTGCGCTCATGCAACTGCACATTGAAAAAGACAAAAGCGCATAATTGATTGCATACTCCCAGACACCCACGCAGACTCTCTGTCTCTCTCGTCCTTCCTGCCTCTCTCCCATTAGACTTTTTAAGGCAAACCCCGAGCAGCTGCTGGCCAGCCCATGTGACATCTGCAGTGTTGGATCAACATGAAACGTTGCTGGATGGGGCACAGAGACAGGGGGCCATTTCACACCAGCCCCCTGCCTGAGTAAAGACAGGCCATGACACAAAAGCGCAGCACTTGAATGGTGCTCGACGGTCAACTGTGTCTTTGTGTGTGCGCGCTCCACTGAGGCAGACAATCCACAGCTGCTCAACCTTTTCCCAAGCCTGGCCACTGCACTCGACTAGAGTTACACAAATGCGATAGTCATAAAATATACGGTGAATCCATCGCTTGATGGACACATGGGACTGTATTTACCCTCCCCCCTAATTTCTTCTGCTAGTATACCCCGAACAGTGAGAGGCTGAACTAGCACAGTGTGGAGAGGAACGGCAGTTTATGCAGTTCGATCAGAGCCAGATGTGTGTATCTGTAAGAGATCCAGGAAGGGAAACTTGGGACATTGTGCTGCTTCAGGGCCTGGCGAGAGCGGCCCATCTTTCCAGTGTGTGTGTGTGTGTGTGTGTGTGTGTGTGTGTGTGTGTGTGTGTGTGCGTGCATGCGTGCGTGTGTATGGTGGGCTTGTGTTCTTGGATATGTTGCATTGTGCTGAGCGGAAATGTGTGGGGATGTGTGTGTTCAATATGAAGGGTAAGAAAGCAGAGAGATGTTTCACATTACTTCACACAGAAAATAAAAATCTGTATCAATATGTGATTTGTTAGCACATGCTCAACAGACTGTTACTGCAAGTAAAAGTGACAGTTGTTGCTCCAGTTGATGTAATTTAACTGTATTGTCACCTAAAGGCAAATCAGGACAAGTCAACAGTTGTAATTAAATGACTTGATTGATAACCAAAGATCAACATTTGTTTTACATTTTGTTCTTCAGGGAAATTTCTTTTCTTTTCTTCGACATATCCATGAACATGTTACATGAACATTCCCTTTACGTGCCCTAACGGATGCACAGAAACCAGACCTCGAAAAACCTGCGTTTTAAAATCTCACATCTAAAATGCCATCTGCGTGTGAACAAGAGGCCAAAACTCAGAGGGAAATGTTCATTTTGCAAAATGTCCGTATGCGTGTGGACAAGGCCTCGGTCTGCTGCTGGTAGTGGCTTCATCTTTCCTGTACAAACACGAGTGATTTCAATTTTCTCATCTAACTCTTGGCGAGATAGTGAATGAGTTCCAAAATGATAGCAGCACTGATATCATTTTAGTGTTGTTGTGTCTGTCACTGACAAATAAGAAGAGATAATAAATACTCAGCTTAGCTCTGTGTGCATGGGTTTTACTTGTGCAGCTCAACTTAGCACACTTTTATTTTTCACATGTCTATATTTATCCATGTTTGAACGTGTCCTTACCAGTGTCCGGTCGGGGGGATGAAGTATATGCAGCAGTGGACTCTGGAGTCTGGAATCCTTTTCTTCCTGTTGATGTTGATCTCCTCCTGCAGGTACGCCTCGTACTGGTCGTTAATGAACTTCATGATGGGCTGCCAGCTAGATCATGGCAGGGATGGATTGAGGGAACGATGAGGGAGGAGTGGAAAGGGAAGAGACGGACAGATATAAGAGGAAGGGAGGAAACAACACAGCAGGAGAAAAGGAAGAGAAGAGGTGATGCAGAGTGACAGAACAGGAACAGGAAATGTAATGACAACATGAAAAGTAAGGAGAAAGGGAGGGTTATAATCTAGTTAGACACAATTTAAATCTCACTGTTTATATAGTCAGTGAAGTGACGATAGGATTGTAGCATACCAGTTCTCATTGTTGATCTGGTCTCCAAAGCCTGGTGTGTCAATGACTGTCAGCTTCATTCTCACTCCTTTCTCCTCAATGTCTGCATACAAAGAAACACACACAGCACACTGTAAAGTATAAAGAGAGTAATAAGGATGAAAAGTAAAGAGCAAGAAGGACAAGGTACTGTAAATGTTTGGCGTGACTAGACAAGCAGTATGTAAGACTTTGCTATGGCTGACACAGAGAAAAATGTAAATAGATAAGGGAAGAGAAGAAAAACAAAGTATAAGATGGGTGATTTTTGGCTGACAGACCAACAGACAACAGATGGACAGAAAAGAGAAGAGGCACAGATAAGAGTCGAGGGGTTCAACAGTTGCGTACCATGACTGATGGACTTTATTTCGATTGTTTTGGGAATCTTCTCCTGGGCCGTGGCCAGCACTGACTTACGGCTGACTTTAGACTTGAACAGCGTGTTCATCAGAGTAGACTTTCCTAAGCCACTCTGTCCTATAAGCAAAAACACAGACAGTGAGAGAGAGACACACACACGCGTCCTGAGTTTTCCATGATAGTTTAAAACTCAGGACGACTCCAGGCTGTCGGTCGTTGGACTGAGGCAGTGACAAGCTGCAGGTGTCTGTCTGCACAAACACTGCCAGCAAAGCCATCAGTACACATGACCAGAACCCAAACACACCATCAATAAGACAGATTGGACCTGCTGGTGAAGCACTTTTTTCTAAAACAGTCAGGAGGCTTGGATATAGAAGCCTCTGTACATATTACCTTGAGTTTCTAAATCTGGGTGACACAGAGTCAAAATGAGAAAAATGGATGTTAATGTCAAATAATGGAGTGCAAATATAAACACTTATACTTCCTTTGCCATTTACACACTTTTATTTTTTTTACATGAATGGTTGCTGTTTTTTTGTAAGGATGCGATAATACAATGTGTCTTGAAGTCCTGTTGCAGTTCAGACAAAATGTTCTCAAACTAGATAAGATGGACTGAGAGAGACTTCAGTGTAGAAGCTGATGAACCAGCAAGACTCCCTGTCTGTGAGTCATTATTAACTGTCTGGCCCCTGCACATCAGTGAAAATTCACAGTTCAACTTCAGGTTAAGTCAACATCGAGACCTTTACTGATTTATGGAGATGTACACTCAAAAATAAAAACTCTTCCTTATAACAAATTTTCCTTATAAAAAGCATTTTTCTTCCCTCTTTTGCACCCAATTCCACCCAGTAATAAAAAAAGGGACTCTACCTGCCTCAAGTACATTGCTTTTATTATATCCTTATCAAATCTCTGAAGAACTCCCTTGAACATGATGATGTCAACCCAATTATCCAATTTTCAAAAGTGTCACTCCTTCCTACAATGTTCTCTTTTTTTAAGTGGTGGAATATAATTTCACCTGAATGCAAAAACCACATGGAAACCAACTTTACATAACTCAACCTTAACCCTGAGGCTGCTTCTTGAACAAGCTCTTTTATTTGAGGATGAAACACAGACCAACTGGCGCGACATCATCCAGAGGAGACACACAGTAGGGAGGTGGCGTGGGTTTTATGATGGTGTCTACGGTTGAGCTGTGAGGGTGTGTGTGCGTGCGTGTGTGTGTGTGTGTGTGTGTGTGTGTGTAGTTAGCTCCTATTTTAAAGGTGTCTGATCACGATGACGAGGGCTCAGTGAGAGTTTTAAGTCCTGCTTATTAAAATAATGTTGAGGCCTCCATTTTCTGTCAAAAGCACTGCACTGGCACTTTAGCTAGAACATACAGTACTTACCCACAACCATGATGTTGAGTTCAAAACCCTGCTTCATGGCCTTCCTCCTCATCTGCTCCAGAATGGCGTCAATGCCCACGTAACTAAAGTCCACCACAGGGCCACCAGCCTTCTCCCCATACATACCACCCACCACTGGGGACACCATCACATCCGACACCACTGCCTCAGACATGGCACTGCTGCTGTAGCTGGGAATCACCTCTGGTCCTGATTTGAACGAGAAAGAGAGAGAAGGTTAGAGGGAATGAAGTGAGGATTAAGGGTATGAAGGGAAAGGAGGTGGAGAGAAGTATCAGAAACATGTCTGATGAATGCTGATGAATATGAAAAACTGGAAACGTAAGTAAGACGAGGAAGTGAAGAGAGGTGCATAGCAGAGTTTGATTATCGGAAAACATCCACGATACAAGAAGAACCTGAATCTGACATCATTAAAATATTCCATTTAAACAAAGAAAAAAAATCTGCCTACCAGCACCTCTACATCTCACTCATAAACAGGCTATATGTCATTTGTTTAATCCATGCTCAAACCGAAGTGCAGGAACAACAATTGGCCGTTTTATGGGTGGTTATGTGCTGGACTATTTCTTGGCTACAGGCAAGCAGAAGAGGTTGTTACTGGTCCCAGCCAAGAAATGGTCTGGCACATACACCCACCCCCTACAATAAAACTGCAAAATGATGCTTTCAGACTTCTTTTGCGCAGATTAAACAAACAAGATATAATGTGTTAATAATCAGTGAGCTTTAGACAGGCTGCTAGGTGGATTTTGTCAGCTTTAAACAGAGCCAGGCCAGCCCCTATTTCCAATCTTAATGTTCAGCTAAACTAACCTGCTGTCTTATATCTAACGGACAGATACAAGAATGGTATCAATCTTCTCATCTAACTCAGCTAAAGGCAAATAAGCGCATTTCCCAAAATGATTCCCAAAACCATTCATTTGAACATCAGCAACTTCTTGATCCATGAAAATCACAACGAACAGGAAAAAAAACCTTGGAAAATTGTCAACTCATCAGTACTTTGGTTTGCACCTGCTGGAGAACTGGAACCGAAGAGGCTGATAAACCTGTTTCATTGTTTTAGCCTATTTTTTAAAATCAAACAACACACCTATGAAAAACATCTCCTGACTTTGAAACAGTGGGGAGGATGGCTGGTCTCATGCCAACACAGACGTTTGACTCAACGGAAAACTATAAGAAAATATACTCTGTAATAGTAAAGTACTTTGCACTTGGCAGGAGGTTATCCCTGCAGTTTGTTTTGATAATGATTAGCTTAATGTCTTTCTGTGGAATGCCTATGGATGTGTGTCCAATCACAAGATAAATATTCAACATTTAATATGTTCGCCGAGGTCTGCTAACAGACACGAATGTGCATGCAGAAAGCGGCTGTAGCTCTGTTTAACAATGTGTTAAGTCAGTGTAGGCGAAGAATTTACAGTGTGTATGTTGGTGTCTGCATGTACAGTAGTTCATGTAGCTGCTACCCCTTCACAAGGCCTCCGCTTTCCTCGCTCTCCACGGTGCACTGTTACTGTCCTGTTAATGTGAGAGTGGAAAAGAGGCTGAAACCTGATCCACTCAACCAGGTAGCCTCGGTCACACACACACACACACACACACACACACACACACACACACACACACAGAGTACATGCTTGTCACTTGTGCACACTCCCTTTGATCACATAGCTGACCTATTGGCACACACATGTACAAGCACATGAGCACACACACAATCTATTGGACAAATTTGACTCCACAACACTTGGCATGCCACGAGCAGAAGGAGTCCAGACAACGAGCCAGCTCCTATCACTCGGTGCACCGCACACTTCAACCTGGCACTGCATTGATTAATGGAAGAAATTCAGTGAAGAATAACACTGCTGTGGAAACTCAACACAAGTTGGTATTCAGCGTTGAGTCTTACTTTTATAATGTGCTCCATTGTGTGTGTGTGTGTGTGCATGTGTCATGGAGACCCACCTATGGAAGCAGCTCTTCTGGCCTCCTTCACCACTTCCCCATCCTGTTCCAGCAGTCAGTCAGCAACTTACTGTGACTTACTGCCCTCCACCTCTCCTCCGCACCTCCTGCATTCCCATTACTTTGCTCATGTCTTTTTCTCCCAACCTCACCCTTTCCTCTCTCCACACACGCCGATTCTGTCTTATCTCTCTTGTCGTCAGCTTCCCCTCTCCGCTCCTCCTCTTAGTTTACTATCGTCTCTCCTGTTTGACCCACCGTCCCTGCTCATCTGGCTTTTATCTTGAGCATTACATTTGCTGTTCCTTTTCTTAATTCTCCTGAAGTCACCTTTGTTGATTACCCTTATCTCCACCCCACACAACCTTTTCTTTTTATCTGCTGCCTGACACTGTCTGTCACTGTCCATGTCAATCCCTCGCTCTGCTTCAGCAGCTACAGTATGTGCTGTAAGCAAAGATATTGCCAGGGGCTAGCACACCTTGACAGACAAAGGCTGCGACAGCTGAGCCTCACCTGAGGCAGGATACCAGCAAAGCATCAAAGGGAATGGACATAAAATGAATGGGGTTAACAGACACTTGAGTAGCAGCCTCAGTGTGCTCAAATATCATCTCACAGCAGCTACACCTGCAAAATGCTGAAGCAAAATAACCCTCGTCCTTGTTCTCTTGTAAAACAACAGGTAATCTGAGCAAACTGAATGGTCGTAATGTCAAGACATTTTTCAGAGCTCAAACAATGAATTCATTAATGGATATATTAACTGACTATTGTTTTTATAATCAATTGGTTTTTGTCTAGGAAAAAAGCCAAACAAAGTTCCAGCTTTTCAATTCTGAAGATTTGCTGCATTTTTCTTTGACAGTGAACCTAATCTCTTTGGAAATTCAAACTGTTTTTTTTTTTGGCAAAACAACAGCTAAAGACAACATTATGATGAACACTGCTCATTATTTCCTGATATTTTACAAAGTAATTGATTGATTAATCAAAAAATAATCTGTTGATTGATTGATGACAATAAAAGTTTGTTGCAGCCCTACATATCTTTGACACCTAGATGCAGTCTCAGCACAATCCATATGATAACTCTCCAATTCTTATTTTGTGATCTGTATGGGTTTAAAAGGGGAAAATGGTGTTAATGGATTTTAACTGGATTCAGTGATAAAATACACAGTGAAATGTGCCCCGGGGAGTTTTTTGGTCATGACCAAGTTTAAGTGGCTCTGTGATCTGGCCCATAACGTCTGGTCATTATTTCAGTCTTGAAAGTTTTATGTGTACAAATCAATACAGTTCTTGTATTTGATATGAGGTCTTGTCCTGAAATAATCGCCCCGTTTCCTTGTTTGAGTGCAAGGCACTGAGAACAAAGCTACCAACATCTATAGTGTTAACAAGCTGTCTGTTCCGTTTAACAAATAGTAAACACACACTCATCTCCTACTGAGGGTGGAAAAATACTAAAGCCACCAAAAGACAGAGTGAAGGGGAGCGAGAGAGAAAGAGCGGCCGAGCCGTCGATCTGTCTGTGTATCCTGCATCTTAACTAGCTGGTTTCCCAGACAGAGGCAGCGAGACTCTTCAGAGCATCGTTAACTGTCGTTCATGAATGCTCACCGCCCCTTTTGCCCAAGTCAAAGTAGAGTCAAATACTGTAAACGACTTGGCAAACATACAACACACACGAAAAGAACACAAGGTCCTGGACTATTACTGTGGGAAACTCAGCTCTTCCTAACAATAAAAATAAATCACTTTCATTACAGGTAGTAAACAGTTTCAGTCCTGTGTCATCAATTTCAGTAAATTACAAAATCACACAATGTTCGATGTTGATCTAAGAATGTCAAACTGTAAGTGAAGCGTACTGTGCCAATTCTGTTGTTTTGAGAACGAATAAAAGCAGACCAGTGAAGTACTCCGGAGTAATCTATTGTAAATCATCTAGATAAACCGACCATTTATCAAGACAGAGTTATTCACCTCTTCCATGATTTTCTGCCAAAGTGCTGCAGACCTATAATGTTTCTCAGCCAGTAAACACAGGTGTCAGGAGACAGCCGCTTGGAGCGTGACCCTATAAATGCTAAAAGACATTTGACCTCGAAGTGAAAAATGTCTGGCTGGTGGACATTACCTCAACCCTACCACACACAGGCCAGTCAAAACACTGGCCTGACTGAGAAACTACAGGTTCATGGCAGATCAAAAAAAGGGATGAGAACACACCACGTATTGTAACAGAATACGTTTGGTGGATGTTCTCACATGAATGATCTGGTTTTGGTATAAACGTGGCAGGCAATGCTTTGTGGCTCCAATATTTCAGCAGCAGTTTATCAAATATTATGCTTAAATTCCCACAGTGTTTGAGATGACTGCCAGATGAGGCCTTCGAACTCACATAATTGCAAGCAAGACTGACCTTAAACGTTCCAAACTGTGGATACATGTCCACCTCAATAGAATAAAAGAAAACAACTGCGAAATGCAATATCTGCAGGAGGGTACAACAAAGGTGGGAACAAGTTCTCATATATGTTTGTTGCTTGTGCAATCAACTTCTTACTATGATGGATGAACACAAAATTCACTGTTCTCACTAGCTTAGAGGAGGCTCTGAAGGGAAAGGGGGACATCGTGTATTTCTACGCACCAATCACATATTTGAATCAATATGTGATGACAGTTGTGGGGTTGTTTACTTCTGTTGTCATCACTGTCAGTCAAATCCAATCAAACGACACCCACGCAGTCCTGATGGAGCAGATTAGCTCCATTTTTGAGTCTTAAAACTCTTACTAAATAACTGAGGATACTTAGTTCAAAACTTACATTTTAATTGTTAGCTCATTTAGTCATGAGTCTTGCATGTTGCTGGGAAATACTCAGGAAGAAACCATGAGGCTATAAATCACTTCACAATCTCCTAAGCATCAACGATGTCTACCATGCATCATTGATTTAGCAGTGAATTATCCCTCAGTTCTACTTTCTAAAAGGTTTTCCCCTGTATCAGGTCCAGCTATGGGATGGCATGGATAATGTATTTCCTTTGAGTCTGTAAGAGAGCGAAATTAATTTTAGAAATTGGAAAGCAGAGAATGACTCATTGGACTTGCTGTGATCCTGTTTTCAATTACAGGCACTAAAGATTTTTTTCTTGCTTCCAGCAGTATCGCATTACTTTGTTTTTTGTAAATATGGCCAGCAGTCTGCTATACCACAAAGCATTTTGAAGGGGAGAAAGGAGGAAAGACGAGAGCAAGGAGGAGAAAGGAGCACGAAGTTGCAAGAAAAGAAGAGGCAGAAGAAGGCAAGAGTGTCGGGATAAGCATGAGATAAAGAAACAGAAAGGAAGGGGACTATTGAGCCGAGGGAGGTAAAAAAGATAAGGTCGGGAAAAAGAGGACAGAGGAAGAGTGAGGAATGAAGGGGGAGGGGAGGAAAAAGTTAAAAACTGAGTGGAGAAAAGCGTATGTGATTTATTTCACTTTTGAGCCAGTCCTCACTAACGACACACAGGCCCACCAAACAGGGATTTGATTTGATACAGTCGAAACCAAATAAACATGTCCCTGTTCTGTTGCCTCTTCAAAGGCACTGAAACTATGAGGAACTATGAAGAACACTGTGACTGTGTCATCTATGTTTAGTGGAGATGTGGTAAAAACCACTGAGCCTTGCCTCAGCTGTCCAGGGTGTTGATCTTGACAGCGTGGCGAGCAGGTCAGAGGTCACGTTCCCAGTTTAGGTTGGAAAAGAATTGCGCTGAGGTTAGTCCCCGTTTGACAAACCAGTGGTTTGACCTTCTGTACAAACTGACCTGAATCACAAGAGAGGAATCCAAAGAAAGAAAAGGACTCGAGACTTGGACCAAGAGATACTGAAAAGAGTGATTCACTCACTGAACACTTAAAGCTTTGATTCTACAAACTGTTTCTCTTTATTTAGACACTTTTAGGACTGTGTGATAGAGTATGTGGAAAGCCTATTTTCTACTATTTTATTGAGCCATGATGTAAAGTAATGTTTTCTTTGCCAGTAGAGAAAATTATACAGTCAGTAAATGCTCTCAAAAAGGATGAGTCATCCAGAGGAGTCTTGTTTTTACCAATTATTAATGAGTGGGCTACATTTTGAAAATAATGATACACAATTAAATTGTTGTAGCTTGTCTTACATACTACTAATCAACTACCATGCCGGATTTCTGATGAGCAAGAAAACACAATAGACATAACATGATAATAGGAATAAATAGGAACGACAATGCAATGGATTAACTAAACAAAGTTGTCCAAATCTAAACAGACAGTGACAGATACTGGAAAAAGTATTTTTGTTATTGTAATATTTATTTTTGCAAATAACTTAGCCCTTAGCAAATGGTAAGAATGAATTGCAGTTTCTGGCCACAAACTTTAACAACAGTACTTGTGAGCTCTGAAGTATAAGAGTTTATATTATAATAGTACAGGAACAATCACTTTGAAAGTGACGTTTCAGTGGTTGAATGTAAGACAGCTCCACCTCTATGCACAACTCCTCTAAGTGGGGAGGCAGCTTGAAAGCATGGATTTTATGTCAAGTCATTTCACTTCTTGTCTGAAACTCCATGTCAAACACACATTAGTGTACTGATCCACTAAATGGGTCTTTGCATCTTTGCTCTCGTTTAAAATCTTTTTATGGGCCCTCTTTAAAAACATCTGCTCCTCTTGTCCCCTATTTACATTCCTGGACAGGACAAAGGAGGTTTGCAGTCCAGTCTAATCTTAACATGGCTACATTTGTTTTGCTGGTGACCCAGATGCTTCTTCAGCAGTGTGTGGGCTGCTGCAAATCTTATTCAATGTGATAAAAATCAAAGAGGTTCTGTGAGGCCCTTCCAATGATTCTCCAGCTTGTTTTTTTTTACAGTAGATTTTCCAAAAAGGGTGGAGATTGTAGAAACAACTGAGAAATGTGTCAAAAAAGGACAGTGATAGAGGAAGTGCATGCAGCCAGTAACATTTAACCATGCAGCCCTCCAGCACAGAATCAATTAGATACCCCAGACCACATGGGTTTGGGACAGACCCAGGAGAGGGACATAAGCACGCATATACACACACCCAAACACTCTTTCCCACCCTCTGACAGTGAATCCGTTAATAAAAAGGGGGAATTGCAGTGGTGGCAGTGCAAATATGGTCTGTTGTGTTATTAAAGTCAGAGTGTTTGTGCAGCGAGGCCCGGTTCCCAGAGTCCTCATCGTTCAGCTCTCTGGAGAAATGTGCCCTTTGACCCCTGCAGGGTCCAAACCGCTCATCGTGTCACCTGGTACTGGACACTGTGTGTGTGTGTATCTGTCTGTGTGTCAGATAAGTGTATACCCTCCTCTATTTATTACATATGTGATGTATGTCTTGTCTGCACTATACAGTATTTTGTATGCATGTTTGTAAAGGTACGTGTGATAACGACCTGTCGCTACCTCACAGATACAAACCAGTGCTACGGTATTCATACAGTCTTGGCACTTTGAGTCTACAAGGCCCAAGTTGCATCCATGTTCAGCAGCTAGTGTTACTTTGCAGAGAGTTGAAAAATGTTTGTAAATTGCAGTAATGACAGTAGAAGCCCACAGGTTTGTCTAGACTGCCAGAGGAATGTGCTCAGTCTCTGCAATGCAGTGGTGCACAAGAGAGCCGTTGTCTTTCTAGGCACTTCAACTGCACTCTGACACCAAGCAGCTCACAAGAAAAAGGTCCTTCAATTGCAACGAAGTGCATTTTGACAGGTTTAATCCATATATTATAAAATTGTAAAATGCTTAACCTTATGGACTAACTCACCAATCCATGGCTCACTTATTCAATTGCTAACTGAACATCTACATTTAAGGAAAGCAATTTTGCTGCAACATTACATTCCTCACATAAGTGCCACTGCAATTTACTAAATTTTTAAGCCTCACAAAACAATATTCCAGCCCAAAGCAAATGCAAAACATTAACCTGAGAGTGTTACACAAAAGCTAAACAAAACAGGAAGTTCCCAATTTTATGAGGTAATTTTCTGAATAATAAGTAAGCTAGCCATTGCCTACTAACTGCACAGTGACAGGAGTTGTTAAAGTCATTAACAAGGCTGTGGTAGCCAGCCAGTGTAGTTCCTTATCTTAGTGTGGGGGTCAAAGTGTATCACTGAAATGGTTGGCTGACAGCAAGCATGGGTCCTCAGTGCCAGGGGGCTCAGGGATCTGACCTCTGTCCTCAGACATACCTCACATCAGAGACAACAGTCAGAAGAAGTCAAACTCACATGAAACACGATTTTCACATGCAAAACATATTTCCACGTCTCACAATCTTTTTTAAACAACTCAGTAACGCGAAAAGGCCCTTTGTTGTTCCTTAAGTCAGTGTGAGCTCAGGGATGCTCTTACCCATACTGTCTGTCAAATCTGTGGTACTTAAACGCTTAGTTGATTTTAACTAATTAAAAAGTGCATTCACTTATTCTAAGAGGTCAACTCTCTTTCAGTGTTGAGAGCAGAGGGCTTAAGGTCTTCAGGGTCACTAATAAAATGTTGCTGCGTATGTGTGAATGTGCACAAACACACGTCCATCATTCTATCAACAACTTGAACAGTGGGAATCCTTCGGCTCTCTGACACACTCCACACACTTAATGTGTGTGTGTGTAATAGTCTGTCACACTGGCCCTCTTCAAGCCTCAGGAGCAGTATTTATGGACTGTGACTGACCCACATTCAAAGCTCAGGAGTACAACAACAGACCACTGACTATTACAATTTGCTATGTCCCAAAATGAGTTTAACATGATTTTTAACACCGACAGTTGACCAAGTGTGATTCCCTTTTTATGTTTTTCTTCAATTCTACCATTTGACTGCATGAAATCCAGGTTATATATGAGTGTTACCCTTAAAATAGTTTGCTTTGTTAATACATTATAGAATAGTGATTTACAGCTGATCTATACTTGACAGATGAGGGACAGTAAAGATTCAGTTTTTTTCTAGAACGCCAACAAAATGAAAAGATTTTGTTTCTGTATGCCAGAGGTTATAAAAGTACAGCGATAACTAATACACAACTTGTTATGCCTCACATTTTACAATCCTTCCTTATTGAAGAGGAAATGCACACGTCCATGCACTTCCACACACTAGAAAACTCACACTTGTTATTCTCAGAATGCACAGCATGTCAAGCTACAGAGATGAAACCTTATCAAGTTTAAATTACAGAGCTCCGGTTACATTCATGAAATATTTTGCATTACAAAGCCATGATGCTGAATTCCACAACAGACATATAATCTTTCTGCCCTGACTTATTGGCTGACTCACAATATACACAGACACACAAGATACAGAAGGTAACGGTGACCTTTTCAGCGTCCCATCAAACACTGGTGAAAGGCCACTGTCTGTTCTCGCCTGGCAATGCACAGGGGCCACAACAGAGCTCCTTTCAACAGCTCTGCGAGTGTGTGCGTGTCAAAGTGTGTGCGTGCATGCTTGTGAGGCAAAACAGAGGCGGGTGACTCTCTGAAAAGGTGAAGGGCAGTTGCTGTTTTCCATCAGATTGGTATCATCGGAGAGCAATGCCTTGTATTCCCTCAGGTCAACCCTAGAGAGCAAAGCCTGGATGATGACAATGCTCAGGCTCAGCTTTGTTCCAACTGCTGCCACATCAGCCAGTTCACCAAGGGCTCACACCATCACTTTCTCACTTATGCACAAACACACAAGCAGGCATGAAACAGAACAAAAAAGAGAATGTCCTTCGATTTCGGTCAAAATTTGATACGTACTTCCCACTCAAACGTAATAAGGACATCTTTCCACTGATTACCATTAGCTTCACTGTACTTTCCAAAGCAGAAACTAAACTAAATGATTCCTGTCCGCACTTTGTGGAGCCTACTAACCACGTGTTGAACTAACCTTTCACTTTGCTGCACACACACGCACACACCTGGGTACTCGCTACATGATCTGGTAATAGATCACAGTGGACAATGTCAGGCGGGTGGAAACATGGGAAAAAAAGAAAAGAAAAGTGAATTTAAATAGCATAGAGGCTTAAACATGATGGAACATCCCTTTGTGTAATCATGTATATATATGTGTGTACACGTGTGTGTGTGTGTTATGCAAGGACAGATTGATTACACAGCTTGCCACAAAGCAGACTCACACAACACTTAGAGGATGAAAGACAGAGGGAATGCAAAACCTGAACAATAGTAATTATGCACAAGCACGTACAAACGCGCGCACGCGCGCACACACGTAAAAGGAAATCATGCTAAAACTCAGAGAAAAAACTTTAACTGAAACTGAAAAGCTTTATCTGTAAAACGTGAACTCAAAAGCCATTATCCTTTGCAGCCAACATTTTAAGACAGCGACCATGCATAGCAGCATATTAAGCTTGACACTGAATTGCTAAAAACAACAGTAACACTTAGACACATACAAACAGCTGGGCTCCTGAGTCGAGTACGGAAGGCTTGAGATATTTATCAAGTATGTGGAAACAACAGATGATCAAATCTCTTCTTCCAGGGAAGAGGAGAAGCATGGAAAAAACAACACAACGAAGGAAAAACATTTACTCCGTCTATTGCCAACTTCTTTAATGCACACATCACACATACACACAGACGCGCGCACACACTCTCCCGTTATGCAAAACACTCACCGTGTGTGAAGTGTGTGTATGTGTGTATGAGTCGTCCCCTGCCAAAGTGCAGCGCTCCAGTGAGAGGCCAAACTCTGCTGTGGCTCTGGAAGCTCCCTGCCTGCCCCTCCCACCCATGCTTGTCATGTGACTCCACACACAAGGGAATAAGACACGCCCACTTCCCTCAGATAAGCCACCCCCCTCCAACCCTTCCAACCTGTATGCACAAAAAAGCAAACTTTAACAGAGATCACGCAGGACTATGAAAAAGTAGAGCTGAATCATAGAGTATGGGGAAAAAATAAATGAGTTTTGAGATGAGATGAGAGAAAAAGGCAGTAACTGTGTGTGCGTGTATCTACTCTTCTCTCCTGAGCTCCTGTGATAATTTACAACCCTAATTACCTGACCTGACCGTCTCATCTGCTCCTCAGGCTCTACATTCATCGCATCTCACTCATTCCTCTCACACAGACCTGAGACACATCACACCAAACTAATGGGATTCCCTTTGTCATCATATCGCTCAGATCAACTTTTAGCTGTCAAAATACTAATAAACAGTTTGGTGCTTAACAGCTTTGTGGTATCGGTATCATCCATGTATCAGGGCTGCACCGTTTTGGAAAATACTCGCTGTATTATGCAACATTCTCATGTGCTGCAGAATGAGCAGAGGACATGGAGACATTTGTTGTTTCTCAAAAGGGGAAAATGTTAAAAAAAGCTGGGGGTTGAGGTATTGCATAATTCCACTGAAGAGAAATGTTTTGGCAATCACGAACAACCCAACAATTACATCCTCACAAACACATTTCCAATCAACAAACATTACTTGCACGATGTAAAATTTATTTTTATTATCACTGTAAAGCGATTATCGATTATAGAGTTGGCACAGCAAAGTTGTAGGATGCAGAGCAGAAAATACAGTTTCTTAAAATTAATATATAACATTTTAGAGAAGATAACAGTCACATGATAATAAAACTCAAAAGTTCCTCAATAGTTCCAGATTTTTTGTTATAGTGAGAAAGGCAGCCTTCACTCATTTTTTAAAACCTGAGAGCCAACCAATTACTTTGGCTGATTACTGTTCTTATGGGGCATGTATATTTGTGTGATTAAAGAGAAGAGGAAACAGATGTCTCCAGCCTCACAGGAAGTATAATTATACACCAGTGCAGGGGTTTGAGTGCAACCTTACAGCCACATGAGCAGACACACATGCGCACACACACACACACTGGGAAGCACCTGCATTCCTCCAGATGAAGAGTCGTGTTTCTGGAAAAAAAACAGGCACAACAGGCTGGAAAGATGGACTTGTTTCATTTCATTCATTACACAGATTCAGCTGCCAAGACAAAACCTTTTCCCCGCACACGCTGGCACCTCAGTATTGAATGCCTGCTGCACCCAGTGCAGTATTTTCCCATGTCAGCATCGTCAGGGCCTTCAAAATTCTGCACTATACCAACACACAGTATGTCAACACAGAGGACACAAATGAAACAACACACTTACACACAAACACAGATGACCTTGTAAATGTGATCAAAACCAGGTCTCACCAAATAAGGAGTTAAAACAAACTCTTGTTATACTTACTTTTACAATGTGGGAAATGGCACATTTTCCCCAAACTAAGGGCCCCCTTGTCTTAAAACAGGTCAGTCTTCGCCTTCTCCCTTTTCATCTCCCTCTCTGTGAAACTCCACTTTATCGCCCCAATAAAAACCCGGTGTTTCAACTGGAGATGCTAAGATGTAAAACTGACAGGAGTTACCAGTGTGTTTAGAAGCTAATAGAGTGCGTCTGCTGGTCTCGGCTAGTTGAACTTTTTATCACCTCAGCTCTATTTTGTGTACTTAACATATTCCACTAAGCCCTTTCTCACTGTGTTCTTTGCAAAGCTGTCCCGTGGATGTTGCAGACATGACAACTGGAGGACATTCGACAAGCGCTGTTGTAACGCCTTCCATATATTGCTGCATTACACTTTAGATAAGTGTGGTGAACTGACAGAGACAAAAAAAAAACAGTCTATCTCAAATAAGCAGAGGCAAACCAATGCAGTATGTTCTTTGACTTCAGTGCAAAATAACATGCAACACAGAAATGCAGTGTGTCATAGCATACATGCACTGTTGTTTAAAAAGACAAATGAATGGGCGAAACCGCTTATTGCAAACAATCAATCACCTGCCAAGTCAACGATCTAAACAGAAACTTTTCCCCTTGCCTCTTTCCTGCATTACTGCCTCTCTTTTACTCTTTCAGGTTCACTATTAACTCAAGCTCTCTTTTGCATCAAACCCTTAAATCAACTTTTCTCTGACCTCCCCAGAGTTCAGAGTGTAAGTGTTACTGTAGCTCAGTCTGGGTCAACTCTAAAAAACTATGTTCTGCAAGCTGACAACTGACTTTACAGATGTTAATAATAAGTTTTTAAAAAAAAGGTGTTTTGTAAGATAAAAAACAGATTTCCATTCTTTCCCTTTCAAGCGTTGTCTTAAAAGACTCCTGAACTAACCCTGCTTGCATGCAGATTGAGCCAACCATCATTTGTTTGATCTGACATAACTTGGCATGCTCCTTTCGTACAGGGTTGCTGCCCTGCTGGGGACATGGCCTCTCAGATAAAAAGGTCTTCATTTCGAGGAGACGGGGGATGGAGTGACAGAAAGCCAATGGCAGGCGCTGATGTTTCTAGGCTGTGCTGAGCCAAGATGGTGTCATGTATTGGCAGGCGGAGTACAGGGCTGCCTGGCTGACCCCTGACAGCGCTCCGCAGCTGTCCAAGGTCTTTTATAACACAGAAACATGATGGATAGAAGAAGCATGACTCACTGGGTGCAATATATTAAATGCATCACTGTCTGGTGTTTTGCTTTTGCAGAAAGTGTGCAGCGTGAAGTGTATGGTATGTATGAACATTTAAGTGCGAATATAATAATAATATAATTGTATCAAAGGGAACACGAGGAGACATTTTGCACCCTGCAAAATCATCAAGATGGTCAAATCCTGGTTCATATCTGCCATGCAACATAATGGCAAAACAATACATTTTACTTATTTATCAGTATCTGTAGCTGCACTGGTGAACAGTACAAGTTGAAGTTTCCGAGAAATACTGTACAGAAAATTAGGAGAGGACTGTTATACAGCATCATTTGTATGATACGTTTATGCTGCCCATGTGAAAGTTGTGGGTGGTGACCACAAAGAAACTAAATGTTTCCTTTGTGTGTTTTTTGAATCTCCTTCTGTCTTTCCCAAAGGGAATACCAAAGCCTCCATACAGGATATCAAGTGATCTGTCTCTGTGTGTATGCATCTGTGTGTGTGTGTGTGTGTGTGTGTGTGTGTGTTATTGGAGGTGTCACATGAATTCACTTCTCTGGGAAAAGTGGAAGTACTTCCTTGGTTTAGATGATTTATAGTAAACTAAAAACAAACATTGCAACCAGCCTCACAACAGCTTCCTACACTGAACCGTGCCATGTGCTGTATTTATACAAACACAGAGTGAGACAGCTGACCTGCTGCTTGATGTCTAAAAGTAAACTGTAATAGGCTTTAAAAGCAGCACTGGCACAAAGCTTTTACAAGCTCCAGGACCGATCCCCTCCAGGTGATTGACACCAACTACCTGTGTGACAGCATCTCCTGCTGGCTGTAGGTAGAGTTGCAGGCAGCTGAACAGGGCTATAAAAACAACTAGTTACACAACTTTTCCTTGTTCTACAGACAATCATAGGAGAGGCAAAGAGAGCGTTTTCCAACTCTTAAAAAGAGATGAAAATATCACTCTTCATTGATGGTGTACTTGTGACCCAGTGGTATAAAAACGCCACATTCTTGGTTCAAATCCAGCTGGAGATCTTTTGATGCAGGTCAGCTGTGTCTCGCAACCCATAATTTATGGCACACTCTACTGTGCATTGTCTAAAAAAGGCAAAATACCAAATTGAATACAGACGGAAAAAGCTCTATTAACAGACTTCCTATAACCACCAGCAATGGTTACGTCAGTTTCGTTTACAGAAAAACGGTAACTACCCACTCTCACAAAAACACAGTGATCAGAGACCTGATCGTAGCAGCACGAACGCAGGTGAGCTCTCATTTTCTGCGGATTTAATTTTGGGTTTACTATGACACTTTCACATTATTGGTGAAGAATTTCACTCAAGTCTTCTTTAGAAGAGTTTAGAGTGTTTTCTCCTCTTGATGTTATTTCTTCAACAAGAAAACACAATAAGGAAACACTGTGCTTCGAAACACAAAGAGGGAATTTCATATTGAAAGGAGTAACTTTGGAAGATATTCACTTGCTTTCATAACTCAGGCTGCTGAAGCCTCATATTAACTTCAGATAATCTTTGGAATACATTTTTGCACCGAACAAGGATCTTGTGCCCCATCGCAAGTAACAAACACATGCATGAATAAGGCGGGCAATAACTTTTCACTTTTTTCTATACAGAATGATGAAGATGTCAGGAAGAATCACAAGTTGCTGTGCAGTTCTGTTTCTTGCTCTGACCTCTGTGTCAGCTGTACAAAGGCTAAATTCAATCGATGATTTGAAGAAAATCAACTTTGGCCCATCTGTGCCCAAGCACAGTCTTGTGCTGCTCCACTGGTTTGCCAACACAGTCCACATCGACAATAACAATGTCATATGGCTGACCTTTGACCCCAACAATGGAGATTATGGATCACATCATTACGGCAACTATGAGGGACTGTTGGACCCGCTGCCTCGAGGAAATGTCAGATACCGGTACTACACTGTTGGAAATCTCTATCAAGAAACGTCGGAAGAACTTCCATCATATGTTGTCAATCCCCCGATGGAGTATGAGGGTGAAAACAGGGACAGGATCATAATGAGAGTCCGGGAGCAGAACACACGACAGGGAGCTCGGCAGAGGATAGACCAAGTTTATATCACACAGCATTATGACACTCCTGAACATCAGGGGACACCTTACGATCCAGATCATACCTACCAGATCACCATCAACCTCTTAAGACAGATCAGAGAGTTTACTGTGAGAGACTACCAAAGGCCACTGTTGTATCTAAGGAATCGCTTTCAAAGTAACGCTGATGATTTCTACATCAGAAACAAATGGGGTGACCTGGCTTGCCTTGGACTGCTCTTGTTTATTGTAATCGAGGAAAAGCAACGCAACAACAGACCAGAAAACAATGACAGACCAAAAAACAATGACAGACCAGAAAACAGACAAAATCAGGTCAGATCAGGTGATAATATAGGGACAATGTGCTGTCTTGTTATTATTATATTAATTATTGCTGCACTAGTTTGGATGAGTAGATGAGAAGAAATGAGGGACAGCAATGATCTGCGATATTGTCTAAACCAAGTGTGATGGTGGTGCTTTTCAACCAGGGAACAGTGAATCAGGCAGTGACGTACAGAGCCAAGACAGTGACTTTAGATTTTTGTGCTGAAAACAAAACCTGAACTGAAAAAGTAAACGTAGTATTGAAACACGTGCATTCGGAAAAAGGTATGACATTGAAAAATAAAACACAGGCATTAAAAAAAAAAAATCCAATCCTCCAATACAGAATGAATATGCGCAATCTTACTAACTTATATTAATTTTATATTTTTGGCATTCAGATGTGTTTTCATCATTTGTGTCTTCATGTCAGTCTTTTTTGCTGACTTTTTTTTTTTTACATTGACAGTTTCTGTACAGTGTCTGTGGTTTTCAGTTTCATTTCTCTGTCACTGTTTTGGCGGGCTGAGGAGGGGTTTGAGGGGAGGGGGCATGGAGAGTGTGATTTCCATATTATCTGCATGTCCTGGCTCCACACTTAAGACACATCAGTACCCTTGGGCAATGGACAAAATGGACAAACGCTCTCTTCTCCTGTTATCTGCTTTGCTTTCATGTGTAGTGTATTGTTTATTACATTAGCTTTTTTGTAAATGTTCAGTTAAGAGTGAGATATAAGCTCAGTATAACATGCCCATCTCAAACTGTGTGCTATGAAAAGCTGAAGGTCTTCAGGGTTTCAGTCTTACCTCGTCAGTCACTCAACTTTATTCAGACAGCAGGATCAGAGCAAAAAAAACTATCAGTTATCATCTTCCTCACCAGGAGGAAGAGGAGGTGATCTGTGACTTAAGGCGGTGTAATGTTACTGAAAACCTGCAGACTTTGACCAGCACGGTACCGTTTGAGACATCTTTGCATACCTTTAGCTTTACCTGAATGGAAAAAAAATACAAAAACATCAAAAAAGATCAAATGTAAAGAATATAAATTGCTCTGATGGATAAATGAAACAAATGAAAGGCTCTGTGGTCTGATAAGGAGAGCTATCACTGATAATGTATTACTTTTAAAAAACAGGAGAGTTCTTCAATATATATTTTTTTAATATTCTTTCTGTAGTGTTGAAAATTGTGTTTATTAAACTACAATGTCTCAGTGAGATCAGTGTCAGTGTTTTATTTTAAGCTAAGAAAAACTGGATGAGCACAATCTAGATGTGCATAATCATGAAGACATGTTTAACTAGTCCTCATCCTACAATCACAGGATAGTCACTGATTAATTAAGCATACTACTGATATCTGGTGCTATCAGTTACTAAAAACAAATTAGCATTGGTCCAACACTGTTTTTACTGCTCGTATTTTGTCAACTGTTAAACTTGCATTTTGTGATGCAGTAATAATCGTAAATGTCTTGAAAAGAGTCTTAAAAAGTTTCAGCTATTTTGCACCAGAATTTGTTCCAGGGCTCTGAAAAAAGAATGAAATTATCACTCTTGATGGATGAGAAAATATCAGATAAACCAGTGATAACCTTTAAAAAAAACTGGGCATCCTGGTGATCCAGTGGTCTTAATCCATCACATCCTTGGTTCAAATCCAGCTGGAGGTGTTTTGTTGCAGGTCAGCCTTGTCTCTCAACCCATCATTTGTATGGGTATTTTGTATTAATACATTTTTGAGGCTGATATCAGCATTAAAGAGAACAAAAAACAAAAGTCTGACAATAATTTACATGCCAATATTTCATACCACTTTCAGGCAATGATCCCCCAAATTTGATAATAAAGAGCTGTGACACATACACTACTCACAAAAAGTTAGGGATATTCGGCTTTTGGGTAAAATTTCAGGATGAACCTAAACTGCATTATAACCTTTACAGGTGAAATTAATGTGACCTTCTGTAAACTTTTGAATGCACATGTCCAAATGTTCAATGTTTCAGTACTTTTTGCACAAGTTGTTGTTCTCTAACAAGGAGCTTAACGGCAAAATTCACAACAGGTGTTTGATCCATGAATCGACCAATAAATTCCCTGGTTCAATTAGAATTGGTATTTAAACAGTCCTCCTCATCATGCTGTTCACATTTTGACATCGTGAGACCAAGACGACACCTAACAATTGATCAACATTACCTCGCTATTGTGAAGCTTCAAAGAGGATGTTCTCAGACGGAAGTGGCCACTGAGCTTATAGTGTCACAGAAAGTCATCAGCAGCAGACAATAAGTTGGTTTGTGAACAGCATGAGATGTCGTTGTCAAGCTGTAATTGATGCTCAAAGCCACATAACATGAAGTTATGGAGACATTGACAGTTTTTGTTGTGGTATACCCACCACTGTTGTTGGCTTTAGTTTCAATAAATTATTTGAGATGAGGAAATCACCAGTGCATGCCTCTACTTAAATACCCTACTTTGATGATATATCACTGTGTGTGAACATTTTTACATTTTCCATAAATTTCACCCGAAAGCCAAATATCCCTAACTTTTTGTGAGTAGTGTATGTAAGGGAAGGAAATTTTACAGTAGAAGAATAAACTCTGCTATTTAATAAGACAGTAATGGTACACATGATAGTAAATATTGAATAGTGGCCCTAACTGAAAATTACAACCAGCCACCAGTACTTTCAGTTTCATTTACACGGAAATGACAACTGAGTTACGCCTGCACTCACACATACACAGAGAGCAGATTGAACAGATCAGAAGCCTGACGGCAGCAGACTAACCGAGGTAAGCTCTTGAATTTTCTGACTGCTAGTTTTTGATTCACCCTGACACTATTTTCACATGATTGGTTTGAAAAAAAAAAAAAAGATTAACTTTAGAAGATGATTTGATTAACTCAACATCATACTAACTTCAGATAAACATTTAAACATTTTTGCATTGAACAAGGACTGGGTACTTTGTCCCCCCATCTCTTACATCAGAAGCTTCACGTGTGTTTACAATTTTTAATTTTATTATTATTATATATTTTATATGTTGCTCTACTCTGTTCACAAGACATGTATTGCATGTCTGCCCATCCTGGTCAGAGTTTCTCATTTTCCAAATTAAGGGGCTAAGAATAGAGGGTGTCACATATTGTAAAGACTGTGAAGCCAAACAAATTTGGGATTTGAGATATTGGGCTCTATAGAAAAGACTGATTTGATAAAACCCATTTCACTGTTCATATGGCCACCTTACTATTGTTTTAAAGAAAATTGTCAACTTCTCCTTTAGGTGTTAGAATGACCCATTCATCAAAATACCAGATATTTTAAAACAGATTTATCAAATCATGAAAATAACCATTGGATGCATCTCTCATAAGAAACATACTGTATATGTATTGAGAATGTACAGTAAGAATGAATAATGCGGGCAATAACTTTTCACTTTTTTCTATACAGAATGATGAAGATGTCAGGAAAAATCACAAGTTGCTGTGCAGTTCTGTTTCTTGCTCTGACCTCTGTGTCAGCTGTACAAAGGCTAAATTCAATCAGTGATTTGAAGAAAATCAACTTTGGCCCATCTGTGCCCAAGCACAGTCTTATGTTGCTCCACTGGTTTGCCAACACAGTCCACATCGACAATAACAATGTCATAGGGCTGACCTTTGATCCCAACAATGGAGATTATGGATCACATCATTACGGCAACTATGAGGGACTGTTGGACCCGCTGCCTCGAGGAAATGTCAGATACCGGTACTACACTGTTGGAAATCTCAATCAAGACACGTCGGAAGAACTTCCATCGTATGTTGTCAATCCCCCGATGGAGTATGATGGAGAAAACAGGGACAGGATCATAATGAGAGTCCGGGAGCAGAACACAGGACAGGGAGCTTGGCAGAGGATAGACCAAGTTTATATCACACAGCATTATGACACTTCTGAACATCAGGGGACACCTTACGATCCAGATCATACCTACCAGATCACCATCAACCTCTTAAGACAGATCAGAGAGTTTACTGTGAGAGATCACCAAAGGCCACTGTTGCATCTCAGACACCGCTATAGAAGTAACGCTGATGATTTCTACATCAGAAACAAATGGGGTGACCTGGCTTGCCTTGGACTGCTCTTGTTTATTGTAATCGAGGAAAAGCACATCTTGAACCAAAGAAACTACAGACCAGAAAAACAGAACCAACCAAAGAACAACAGCAAACCACAAAACAACGACAGATGGGAATTCAACAGCAGACCAGAAACCAACAGCAGAGAAAGTGACTGCTGTCAATGTTCTTCGGAGATGTGCTGTTTGTTAATACTAATTTTAGTTGCAGTAATTGTGTTTTTCTACATTTATTTTGCAAGTAAATGAGAAGAAATGAGGGAGAGCAAGTGGACTAGTGTGCCAGCCCACAGCAGGAGAGTGACTTTAGATTTTTGCACAGGAAACAAAACCTAAACTGAAAAATGGAACATGGGGCTTGAAACACTTGAATTAAAATTGCATTGCACTGAAAAATGTTCCACTAAAACTTCTTTTACAGAATGAGTACAACACTCATTTTTTGACCACAGTCAAAAATATCAAAGGAAACTATCCATGAATTAAGGTGGTGTGAAGTTTGTTTGGAGTATAAACCTGCAAACTTTGACCAACAGTTGTGGGTTGTGTTTCTGCTGACTCATCCTGTGTTGATAGAGAAGAAGACAATGTAAATTGCTCTGATGGAAAAATGAACAGGTAAATGAAAGGCTCTGTGGTCTGATAAGGACAGCCATCACTGATAATGTATTAGCTTTAAAATACAACAGTCTACCTCAATTATGTTTTTTATATTCTTTCTGTAGTGTTGAAATTTGTGTTTATTAAACTACAATGTGTCAGTGAGATCAGTGTCAGTGTTCTTATTTTAAGTTAAGAAAAACTGGAAGAGCACAATTTAGATGTGCATAATCACGAAAACACGTTTAACTAGTCCTCATCCTACAGAAGAATAAACTCTAGCATTTAAGAAAACAGTAATAATACATATGATAGTAAATATTGAGCAATGACCTTCACTGGAAATTACAATGACACTACAATGAAAATTTGTATTAAGAAAAGTAGTAAAAAAGATGGAGCCTATTAAACATGTATGATGTATAATAATATTGCAGGCACAACTAAAAATCTCTGTGTTCTTCACCCTGCAGTCCAAAGGAAACACTGTCAAACTGCAGACTATTTTCCGTCCTAAACCTGCTCATAAAATTCTCAGGTCACTCACAGAATTATTCTCTGTACACAATCATTTCACCAAAAACTGCAAGTAAAAGTAACCAGCTTCTTGCATTTTTACAGGCACGTGACTGGTAAAACCTAACAAAACACCGAAAGGGACTACTGCATTTCTTTTCATGAACACAGAATGAAATGTGAATAAATCATCAACAGACATGTGTTACCAAACTTCCTGTAGCCACAAGTGATCCCTGCTTTGCTAGTTTCATTTACAGGGAAATGGAAACTGAGTTATGCCTGCACTCACACATACACAGGAGCAGATTGAACAGATTAGAAGCCTGACGGCAGCAGACTAACCGAGGTAAGCTCTTGTATTTTCTGACTGCTAGTTTTTGATTCACCCTGACACTATTTTCATATGATTGGTTCATTTAAAAAAGATTAACTTTGAAAGATACTTGTTTTGATTATCTCAGCCTCAGACCAACTTCAGATAAACTCTGGAGTACCTTTTTGCATTGAACGAGGACGTGGTACTTTCCCCCCTCAGAAGCTTCACGTGTGTTTACAAGTTTTAATTTTATTATATTGATTGCACTGTAAATACTGTCGTTTTAATATGTTGGTCTACTCTGTACACAAGACATGTACTGCATGTCTGCCCATCCTGGTCAGAGTTTCTCATTTTCCAAATTAAGGGGCTAAGAATAGAAGGTGTCACATATTGTAAAGACTGTGAAGCCAAACAAATTTGGGATTTGAGATATTGGGCTCTATAGAAAAGACTGATTTGACAAAACCCGTTTCACTGTTCATATGGCCACCTTACTAGTGTTTTAAAGAAAATTGTCAACTTCTCCTTTAGGTGTTAGAAAGACCCAGTCATCAAAATACCAGATATTATGAAACAGATTTATCAAATCATGAAAATAACCATTGGATGCATCTCTCATAAGAAACATACTGTATATGTATTGAGAATGTACAGTAAGAATGAATAATGCGGGCAATAACTTTTCACTTTTTTTTATACAGAATGATGAAGATGTCAGGAAGAATCACAAGTTGCTGTGCAGTTCTGTTTCTTGCTCTGACCTCTGTGTCAGCTGTACAAAAGCTAAATTCAATCAGTGATTTGAAGAAAATCAACTTTGGCCCATCTGTGCCCAAGCACAGTCTTATGTTGCTCCACTGGTTTGCCAACACAGTCCACATTGACAATAATGATGCAATAGGGCTGACCTTTGATCCCAACAATGGAGATTATGGCTCACATCATTACGGCAACTATGAGGGACTGTTGGACCCGCTGCCTCGAGGAAATGTCAGATACCGGTACTACACTGTTGGAAATCTCTATCAAGAAACGTCGGAAGAACTTCCATCGTATGTTGTCAATCCCCCGATGGAGTATGATGGAGAAAACAGGGACAGGATCATAATGAGAGTCCAGGAGCAGAACACAGGACAGGGAGCTCGGCAGAGGATAGACCAAGTTTATATCACACAGCATTATGACACTTCTGAACATCAGGGGACACCTTACGATCCAGATCATACCTACCAGATCACCATCAACCTCTTAAGACAGATCAGAGAGTTTACTGTGAGAGACTACCAAAGGCCACTGTTGTATCTAAGGAACCGCTATAGAAGTAACGCTGATGATTTCTACATCAGAAACAAATGGGGTGACCTGGCTTGCCTTGGACTGCTCTTGTTTATTGTAATCGAGGAAAAGCACATCTTGAACCAACGAAACAACAGACCAGAAAAACAGAATCAACCAAAAAACAAAGACAGACCAAAAAACAACAGACCAGAAAACAACGACAGACCAAAAAACAACGACAGACCAAAAATCACGACAGACCAAAAATCAACAGACCAAAAATCAACAGCAGACAGGAATTCAACAACAGACGGGAATTCAACAACAGACGAGAAATCAACAACAGACGAGAAATCAACAGCAGACCACAACAACACAACAGACAAAGTAATAGCTGTCGCTGTTCTGTGGTGATATGCTGTTTGTTAATACTAATTTTAGTTGCAGTAATTGTTTTTTTGTGCATTTATTTTGCAAGCAAATGAGAAGAAATGAGGGAAAGCAAGTGGACTAGCGTGGCAGGGTTACGGGTCAATGTGCAGCAGAACAGTGACTTTAGATTTTTGCATAGAAAGCAAAACCTAAACGAAAAAGGAAACATGGTGCATGAAACACTTTTCACTGAAAAAACACAGTTGACCAGAGAAAAAAATATCAAAGGAAATTAAAGGGCACTGCATAAGATATGTACTGTAAATAACTCAACAACATCATTTGGATGGACTTGCTTACCTGCAAAAAAAAAAAAAAAAATCACAAAAGACAAAAAACATGACAACTGTTTTAAATTGTATGACAACAAAAAGAACATTTAAGGGATTGTGTTTCTGCTGATTCATCCTGTGTTGATGTGTTGATGTGTTGAAGACAACATAAATTGCTCTGATGGATAAATGAACAGATAAATGAAAGGCTCTGTGGTCTGATAAGGACAGCCCTGATAATAGCACTGATAATGGATTAACTTGAAAATACAAGAATGTACCTCAATTATGTTTTTCATATTCTTTCTGAAATGCTAAAATAAAATTGTAGTTTACAAAACTACAAAGTCTCAGTTACATGAGTGATAGTGTTTTTACTTTAAGTTAACCAAAACCGGATGAGCACAATTTAGATGTGTCAAATCTTGAAGACAACTTTAACTAGTCCTCATCCTACACACAATCACAGGAGAGTCACTGACAGAGCTAAGCATACTACTGATATCTGGTGCTATCAGTTTCTAAAAACTACTATGTATTGGTCCAACATTGTATTTTACTGCTTATATGTTAGCTATAGTTGTATATTCTTTCTTTAGTGTTGAAATTTTTGTTCATTAAATTATAATGTGTCAGTCAGACCCATGTCAGTGTCAGTTTTAGATTAATGAAACTGGATGGACACTAGTTAGATGTACTTAATCACGAAGACAGGTGAGTGTCTGTGTTTCTTAACAGCATGTATGCTTCATGCAAAAACACACACCCACACACAGATTAACAATTTATCAGCCCATTTCCATCCCTTGTGACATGCACAAGTCCTTGTTTCTAGCCAAGTCCCAGGCAGGCCTATCAAAAGGCCTTTCTGTTTGTGTGAAAGAGATGAATAGTGTTTTAATGTGGTGAAACTAGGATAGCACTCAGCAGGCCAGCACAAGACCCAGCAGATCATAAGATAATGAGTCATCACTGAAAACTGTTGCAGATTCAGCTTTAAGAAAATAAGAATCAAACGTTCCCCTCAAGAGTGTTGGAGTCCAGAGCCAATTGTTAATGACAAACTGCTGTTTGAAAAAAAAAAAAAGTCTAAAAGCTGACACTGATCATTTATGCACTATTTCTTCAACAAGTTGTGTATACATGTTTTGTTTGATAACCAGATGAATGAGGAGGAATTCTAGTCTACAGAAAACATTTTATTCCTGCCACAAAATAAAATCAATCAAATATATAGTGAGGGACACTTGCTTTTGTTTTCATGTTGACAGATTTACTTGCAAGACACTCAAACTCATCAATCTGTATACTGTGCTGTGAACAAAGTTTCTTTTCATCCAGAAATATAATAATATCTTCAAACAGTCAAAAGCTTAAAGATGTTTAATCAGCAAATCCTTACATTGCAATAGCTGGAACCAGAGATGGCATTTGTAGTTAATTATTTATTACAAAAATTGTAGCTGATTAACTTTCTGACTATGTGACATGACAAATTCTTCTTTTTATGTTCTTGTTTGCATCACTTCACAGCTCAACAACGGGATGGTGTTTTGATAAACTCTCTTCTTCACATTGTAGCCTAGTAGTTGCTGAATTAAATTTGCAAGAATGTACATATTTGCAAGTACCTTCTAAGGCACTTAACATCTATTTTGGATCAGTAAAACAGACAGAATTACTTAGATTACTACCTTGGTCTTGCAAGTGCTGTGTGTGGTCCACTCCCACCTCATCTTCACAGGTGTAATCAAGGCAACAGCTTTTCAATGCAGTCACTTTATTGTCAATGAAGGGAGTATAAATTACTTACTGGTATGGCACTACAATATCAATCCATGTCCATGCACTAACATGATATTAATCCATTCATTGTCTCTGATTAATTATATCAATACACATAAACGAGCCCAAGCAGCACATATGTGTCCCAATGAGCCAGCAGCTTATTAAACAAAAGTGAATAGAAGTAACATATAAATAGCATATTTTAGGTACTTTCAATGCTTAATACTCATGTGAGACCACTTTATAAAGTATTCAGCGTAATATGCAAACTGGCTCCAGTGTCTTTAAATACAGGCCTTGTTCTACAAATAATTCCAATATAAAAAAGATCTGATCTGAATTATTGTGCATGTTGTGATACAGTAGTTAGCTTTTTTTTCACCATGTTCAGTCCGACACAGAGATAAAGCAAAACACTACACGGGGCTGCATTTGTGTGTTTGGCTACAGGTAGTGGTAAGAAGATTAAATATGAACCATGAAGTTCAGTTTCAAGGGCTATTCATCAACAAGACACTGCACAATAAACATCAGCAATAATTTGCTCTGGGGTCTTCATGCTTGCAGTGTAAAGAGTAGAAACAGCACAAATGCTACATGATTCACACACTACAAGGTATTCTACCAGGATAATGTTAAACTGCACTCCAGCAAAAGTAGAACATCAAATGATACTTCTCAAGGCAGCCATCCTTATTCAATGTCAGCCAAGTTTTTGCGTGCAAAATGAGCGTCTTTTCCCAGATATTAAATTGACTCTGTAATATGTATCATCGCTGCCAAGACAAAATAAATCAAGGTCGGGGCATGGGACAGGAAATTAAGATGAGCCTTGTACAGAATGAATGAATGTGTGTGTCTGTAAACATGAGATCACATGAAACACCACAAGACTGGATACAGCTGCTCATCATTATAGCCAACAAATCAACCGAAGCGGAGCATGTCATTACAGCACCTTGTACTTTACAGCCACCACAAAAACAACCATCGCTTATCAGCATGTTCATCAGTCACTCTCCCCTGGGCGAGACATTCTTAGCCTTGTCATCTGTGTGAGGATGAATGTATACATTGAATACATGTATGCACACGAGCACAGACGCACAAACGCACCAAGATCCCAGAGGCAGGTAGATCCCAGTTAAGTATCACATGAGCCCTCAAGCTATAATCTAATGGGCCACACAAAAACTCTCCGCCAACATCCCACCGGATACAGTGCTGACACAAGCTGCAACACAAGTAAACAACAAAGATATAAACTGAAAACAAAATCCCAGTTTTCCCGTCTAAAAAACACAAAATATTTATGTGAAAATAACTACTTAAAAAAAGAATTTGTCTGAATCTGTGCTGTGTGTACTTGAGGAAATGGAAAGTAAATTGTAGTTTTGGGCATGTCGTCAAAGCACTGTGGTCTGTCAGTTTAGTTTTACTCCCAAATGACTGGAGGTTAAAGTGGGCTTTTCTCATTTTGTTTTCTCCCCGTCAACAGACTTTACAGGAAATCACACTCTTTTTCACATGCTTTACGTCTCTCTCCATTTCTCTCCCTCTCCCCTCTCTCTCTCTCCTATCTGCTCCTCATTCCTTCCTAAGCTTCTTTCTAACAGGCCCTTCCTCCCTCCACATGCACCGCTGAGCAGGAAGGTGGTAATCTGACCCAAATGTGGCAGAAGTTGAGACTTAATCCTCTCACTTTTCCTTCTGCTGACACAAGGCCACATTTCAGATATTTAGCATGCATATTTGCTGACTGATTCACCAACACTGTGGCACCTAAGAAACTATAGGAAAGAAAGGCATATAGAGGCAGAAATGAATTTAAATCCCTAGCTTTGTGCAAAGGAAGTGCAGTGAATAGAGAGACACACAGCAAGGCAACACACAGCATAAAAAGTGGAAATTGGAGGCTTTCTATTTTTATGTTTTATGACCTCCAGATTTGGAATATATCACCTCCCAGCCGCCTACGCCTGGATACTACTCAACCAGTGAGAGGAACCCATGAGCACAGCTGTCTCCAGATAACAGTGCTACACATACACACACACACACACACACACACACACACACACACACACACACACACACACACACAGTATAATGTAGGATAAGAGTTAAGGAAGGAAGCCGCACAAATAACCTACAAGAAAAGTGGAGATTTCAAAGCTATTGCACACAAACCAGCATAAACAGACGCACATATTTTCCCACCATTATAAGAACCAGTTCCAAGCTGGAACTCTAGCTAACCTATGCTCCATAACTTCCAGCTTTGCACATGCTGCAATTCATGACACTCCATGGTAGAAAAGAATCAGATGAAACACACACACTCACACACACAAGACACAGTTTGTCCTGAGGGTGGCGCTAAAAGAAAAGTCATGGTCATAAAACTTAAATATTACGTTACCCAGTGATGATAATAAATATCCACAGCATATTTCATATATATATTTATTTGTTACACCGGAGCTAAGACTGTCCAGATCGTGGCACTATAACAAATGTCAGGGAGTGACCAGAACAATCAGGATCACTTTGTTGGAAATAGAAGTATCCATACTAAATGTCATGGCAGTAAATAAGTAAATAAAAAGCAAATAAAAATTCCACCATCAACTCAAGCCTTTATTGTGGGTTGACTGGAATAACCACATAACATTCAAGGGCCTTGTTCTCTTGACCTGGTCTGTCTGAAAGGTTAGTCCTTACCACAGTTATGGGGCATTTCTTGATGTTTCACCTCAGTCAAACCAAAAACGTATGGCACAAATTACTACAAAAACATCTGATACTCGGTTTGAGCTTGGCATCATCTCCGTACCACATGTTTGGGAGATTAGTCAGCAGTAGCTGAAAAGTAAAAACTAACTCTGTATTGTCTCAACAAGGATAGATTTTGCATTCATTTATATCACGCTATTAAAACAATATAAAAACAATGTAGTAGTGAGGTATAACTTCTTGTGTTACAAAAGTCCTGCCAACAATGAACAGACACACACAAAGGTCAAATTCATCAGTGGCTACTAAACTCATCTTGTAACTGGCTTCTTGACAATAACTGATTAAATTAATCAATGAAATAAAACTCCACTTCAGAAACAAGTAAATGCATCTCCTGCATAATCAATACACACAAAAAATTTACAGTGATCTGAATCAGTGGCTGATTCAACTTCAAGTGAGCTGGTCTTCTCAGCTGCTTGCCTGTATGAGATCTCTTTTAACTGCTGTCCTGGGAGCAGCCCTGTGATTCTCATCATCACCCTTCCTGACCTACATTCACAGTTAGTCTAGACTGACAAGCTCACAAGGACTCAAGCTTGTGCTCTACCACAGTTGGTATTATTACTTCTCGGCTCTGGTGGAATAAAAAGAGCAGAAAGCCTGAATAAATGCAAAATAAAGTCAGTAAAGGTTTGAATTTCTGTCACACTGAATTACAGAGCTCAGTTGCATAATCAAATTCAACATGAATTTCATAGTGCTCATTGTGTGGGTGTGACTAGACTGTGGTTTCAGAAAAAGGAGAAATAGCGCATGTGAATCAAGGTAGAAATACATTTATATGCGATTCAGGACTCTGTGCGCATGAAGACAAATCGTTAAGTGCCTCAACGTGAGTATATGAGTTTGTTGCAAGATAAGGTGAAAACGAAATGGTTATAAACAGAAAAGAGAAATTGAGGAGCAACATGGAAAAGCAATAATCAGATGATTTCATCACAGCGTAACTGCTTCCTAACTGAGGCAAATCGCTGGATTTAGAAAGATAGTCTATGTTGAAACCGGATACAACCAAAATGAGGACAGTCAAGTGGCACTTAAATCAAAAACAGATTGTATGAGAACACAGGCTAAAATGCCTCTTTTACCCTGGATAAGAGTTAGTTTAGAAACTGCTGAACTGAGCAGGTACTCACTGTCTGCTGGTCGGGCTGTGGGCGGCTCTGAGACAGGTGACTGCACCCTCTCCACCCTCGGCTCTGCCAGGGAAGGCAGGGGAGCACTAGGAGCAGGAGGCGGGTGGCTGTTGTTCTCCACTGCACTGCCTGGCACAAAACCGTCCTGCTGTCTGAAGACTGGCAACTCTGGCCTCCTGGAGACCCCCTCAACTGGGCTGGGGACTGGGGACGGGGGCTCTGCTCTTCTCTGAGGGGGCTCAGGGATTCTTGAGACGGGGGCTGAGGACAGATGGGTGTCCATCCTCCTGGGAGGGGCGGGGGGCTCGCTGGGCCGTGTCATGCTGAGCTCTGCCCGCCTGTTTGTGGAGCTGGAGATGGAGTTGGAGGAGCTGTCCAGGGGAGTACTCCGACTGCTCAGGCTGACCTCGGGCCGTTTGAGGCCGAAGCGGGCGATGCCAGCACTGGGTGAGTTGTCGATCTGCTTAGAGGAGACCTCAATGGAGATTTCTGTGCGGCGGGAAGAGGCTGTGTCAGGGTTACGACCCCCTGATAACTCAATGCGCCTCATGCCGGTCTTTGGGGAGCGAGGATTGGAGGACTCGGAGGGGGAAGATCTGGAAGAGGAGTAGTCGGAGTTGCGGGAGCTCAGGTCGTAGCTCCGCTGGCTGGATGTGGAGGAGGTGGATGAGCGGAGGGGGTTGGTGGTCCGACGAGACAGGGGAGAAGGGTGTGTGGGCGAATCCGTCTCCTCCACTTCAAACGACCGTTTCAGCGCTGGAAAACACAGAACATTTGAGGTTAGCCACGAAACTGAAGAATCTTCTATCCCATCCAGATACTTGTGCTGGCTTGAATTGCAGCACCAGCATCTGTATGAATGTATTCATTTTTAAAGCATCTTATGATTATTATGCAAGACAACAAGAGAGGAAACAACAAATCAGATAACAGAAGGGCCTATATATATATTTTCTCACATGACTTTTTCTTTGAAGAAATAAAGCAGCAACATTCAGTGGTGCCATTTTACAGAAACATTATTTTGGATTAGAAAGTCATTGATACTCCAACTCATACCAACACCAGTTTTTTTTTTGTTTTTACAGGATTTGATTTAACAAAGTAAAAAAAAAAATGATTTGTTGACAAATTCTTTGTTGTAGACAGCAAACATACAATGCAACTAAAGATAAGAAGCAGTCAGCAACACAGACAGTATCAATAATGAACAAAATGAACAAATAATGCCGACTAAACTGACAGGACAGGCCTGAACACCTGCACACAAACATGTTTCACCGTTTCATCGAACATGCTAATCTTACCGGATTTGACACGCTTCACATAACTCGACAACATGATGCAGGCGATGAAAATATTCCTTTATTCCCACAAAGTAGCTTTTAATAATATGCATCTAACTCTGAGCGACTAAAAGGACTGCGTTCAATCTTCAGGCGAAAGGTTTGATGAAACTACACCGACTTCTTCTCCTTCTTCTCCAAGTTACCTGCACACGCACACCTGACGTGACCACTACGCGCCTCGCGAGCGCTTTAGCTGATCACGTGACCTCTTCAGTCCGATTATTATATTTTCATTAAACAGGAAGCAAAGCAGGCATAATTGTTTTGATTAAGAAACTATGAGAAGATTTGTAAAGTTCTATCAAAATGTACTGAAAAGACAATATAACATGATGGTTTTGTTTTTGTAATATTTTAATTACAAGTAAATGAAAATATGTGGCTGGTTTAATAGTAAATGTTTTTAATAGCAAATATATCTATATATAGTTATTTAGTTTTTTCTTACTATTTCACTTTGTGGTTAGTTATGTTGCTGATATTCAGGGACTACTCTTGAAAAGTAAAAGAAAAAAATCATTCAGTTTAAAATAGATTTAAAAAAATATTACTCTTATTAAATATTTTTTAAATATTATTATCATTGCTTTAAAGATGTAGCATCTACCAATTCATTTCATAGTAAGTGTAAGTAAAATCACATTCAGCATTCTTCATACCCAATTACTCCCCCACTAGCCTTTTGTTTGAGTCATTACAGGTGTTTGATAAATGCTTTTTGTTAAACTCCATGTCAGATGTGAGGGTGGCACCTGGCTCGCCTCAGCTTGGCCCACAGCTACAAACCCTGCAGCAACACGGCCTCTGGCCCAGACAAACACTGGAGCCTGAAGCAGGTTTCTGGCCTGATTCACGGCCGACGGGCCAAGCAGCAGCATGGACCCTGTTCCTGGAACTCAGTGTTTTCACATCTTTAATATGTTTCAGCAGGATTTTGTGTCTGATATCCTATTCTGGTTATATGGATATTCTGGTTTCACTGAGTGTCTAAATTTCCTTTGTAAAACTTTGAGTATAAATGTAGAAAACATTGGGTCAGACCTTGTTAGCTTCAATTGCTGTTAATGTTTCTCACCTTCAGTGTGATTATTGAAATTGCAGGACAGCAGTTAATGACAAGTTTGAATTACAGGTCAGCAATTCCACCATAATCTGAATTGAATAATAAATACTGTATATCACATGTTTCATTTATACTATTGCACTTTTCTCTTTTGTATGTTAGGCCTGATGTAATGTGTCCTCAAATGTTTTTGAGATGCTTTCCTCAGTTCCTCAGTAAATCCTCTGCAATACAGTAGACTAGCTGATTCATTGATAAGTCGATTGAAAGAAACTAAATCTTTTTTTTTTCAAGCAAAAGTGTCAAACATTCAAACATTCTCATTCTTTGTCATTTATGATAATAAATGAAGGTTTTGGACTGTTAGTTGAACCAAACAAGCAACTTGAAGATGTCACTTGGAACTCTGGGAAATTGAGATGAGCATTTTCCACATTTTTTGACATTTTATGGACAAAACAATTAATTGATTATTCTTGAAAAATATCAGCAGATTAACTGATTATGAAAATAAATGTTATTTGCAGCCCAAGAACACAGAAAACCATCAACACAAATTCCTGTGTGCTAACTATAAAGAGACAATAGCCAAAACATTGTGACTTAGATTCAATTTCTGAATGTATGTGCATGTAGTATGAATCACAGATCACTTCATCTGTTCCTGACAAAAACCTTTTTTCGTTGCTCACATGGAAAAATCAAATTTTATTTGAGTAAACTGGAAATTTTCCTGGAAGGCGGGGTTGTCTGTGCACTCTGTTCTTCTTCAAGTATTAGAAATAAGCACCAGCATGACACACTAGTCACAGCGAAGTTACACATTTCATTGGATGTGAAGGCTTGAAACATCTTAAGACAAGGATGAGAATTTCTTGCCAGTAAGAACAGGAAATGATCCACTAATGGAGCAGCTGCTTTACTGTACATATCCCTCGATCCAGCCTTTAATGAACATTACTTTCACTGTTGATGGATGGTGATGCTCAGTTTTTGCTTTTACTGTCACAGTAAAAAAAAACAAAAAACATATCCAACGTGCCACAGACCACTTAAAACTGTGTTTGACTGTGATTTTGATATAATGACCTGTTTGCCTACAATTGTGCTAACTGTGTGGTGACAGTGGATACAGTGGAGACAGAGGCCCTGCCACTTATGTTTCTCCCTCTCTCCCTCTGTATGTGTGTGTGTGTTTAAACACAGCTGTAGGGTAAGGCAAACACAGCCCGGTCTGCACTGCCAAACTCTCTGAATCTGTTGATGTCATAGCACACTGCATGCTGGGATCTGTGTGTGTGTGAATGAAGGTAGATAAGGAGATCACACATTAATATCTCTCTCTTTCTGTATTTATATAAAGAGAATGACACAGTTACTTTGCCTCTGTAATGCATGCCACTGTCCTGTATGCCTTTGTGTGACTATGTACAGTAGTGGATTTATGTTCTAATATGTTTAATGCTTTTGTTTGTATGTGTGTGATATCTCCAAGCTGCTGTATGCTGCTGTTGCTCTGAGGCGATAGCAGTGATCACAGCCCTCTCAGCCAAGTCAAGATAATACGAATGAGCACCAATGTAAACCAAATGTCAGCCTCCTTCCCTTCTCTCTGGCTCACCCCATCTGCTCCCTCTCCCTCTCTTTATCTCTCATTTAACCTGGAACTGAAACAAAATCTGCTTTGAAGATTCCTGAACTCCATTAATTTTGGCCTCCGTTCGATATATATCGTGAACTTGCCTGCGGGGCCGAACTGCCAAATAAGGAAGGAATCGCAGCCAAGCGTGACATTTTTCAACGAACACACATTAAAACATTGGTTAAACTGCCAGAAAATCATATGATGATGCTTCTCTGTTGTCCAGTGTAGCATGTAGCTTTCCTGGATGAGCAGCACATGGACATTCTCTCTGTCTCTCTGAGCGTGACAGCAGATGGATGGGATGGGTCAACAAGACGTAGTGCTGCCTTTTGTCTTCAGTTGATGAGGGAAACTGAGGATCACGACAGTATAATCAGGGATTAAACTAAACTCCATAAATGCCATCATAAATCAGGTATTAGCCATACATTCATATTATAAAAGGTAAGTTCTCGATTTTCTCGAAATCAAACCCTGTTGTTGTTACTATTTATGGCTGGCATTTTTTAGCAATGACCATTCAATATAATTTGCGATTACTTCTCTATATGGTTCTTGTAGCCAAGTCCATCATTCTGTTGGCTCAAATTGCCTTCACATGTGTGGGGGATTCCCACACATGAGGCATGTGTGTAAAACAGCGTTACAGTTTGTAATTTTCATTTCATCACAATCAGCCTCACTGTTTACTGTTCACTCTCCCACAGCTTTATCAGAGCTCTGGTAAGTTACTGCTAATGCAAACACAACTTTTGCTACCTCATATTAAAAGCATTCAAACACAGGATGTGTTTTTTGTCTTTTATTGTGAAGCAGTCACACCAATCGTTTTGGTCATTTTTTTTACTTTGTCAGTGGGTTTTTAATTTTACCTACAAGTTTGTTTGGCTGCACCGTAAACGCAAACGCCAACTGCTCTTCTGTTAAAGTAGCTGCTCAACGAGTGACTACAGTATCAAACCTGAAAACAATCCAAAACCACAGCTAAGTGGCAGTTGTCTTATAATAACAGTTTTAATTCAGAAAATCCTACCATTTTCCCTTGGTACGTTTCTCACCATCACCATGAAGCAGTTTTGTCCTACAAGACAAGGTGGGTCTCTTAGAAGATTTAGAGATTTAGAAGATTTAGAGATTGCTAAAATTGCCCTCCATAAGATTAAAGAGCAATTAGTGTTGCATCAGCTGGGTCATGAACTGGAATGACAAGTTCTTAAAATGTGTCAGGGTCAAATGTTTTATTTCGCCCTTTTATAAATCAAAGTAATTAAAAAGCAATGAAAAATGAATACGCGTAAGCAAACACATATTCTATTAAACCAACTTTAAACTGGGATCATGAAGGTGCTGTATCTATAATCTTCAATACTTATTTATCCTTACCTGGTGATTAAATCTTTAACCTTATCACATCATTTAAAACTTGTGATGGGTTGGTGAGAGCCATTCAGGCTGGTAAAGAGAGGCCCGACTGTGCTCACATCCACTCCTCCACAGCCTACCCCGACATTTTCACCCACCACAGAAATCTACTCTACTGTGGAATTTCCTCTCACTGGACCAGTGAATGCCCTTAACATGCAGACACACAGAGAGAAAGAGGGAAAGAGACTGGCAGCTTTTCGGTGCCATTGCTTGAAATAGGAATCAACGTAAGGCAGTTTACTTGTTCACACCTGGTTCATAAACTACTTAACATCTCACCATTATAGATGTTTTATAATTTGAGAGGGAAGCACAAGGGGCTTTTGCAAGAGGACAGACCTCTTTGAAGGAGCTGTAAGTATGAATGTGTGTGTGTGTTCTCTCTGCTGAGCGGAAAGCAAAGTGGTCCCGGTCAATGATCTGTGTCAGTTTGTGAGGGTGAAGTCACAGCTGAGGTCATCAACCTCATGGACAACAAGATCCTGTCTTCTTTCTCTCTCAGCTCGTTGCCGTCATCAGCTGAGGCCATGACAGAGTGAGTGACACTCAGTATCCCTCAATGGTGACACGGCAAATACAAAAACTTGCTCTTCCTACTTTCATTCACAAATTATATGAATATACTTCAGTACAGTGGAGGTGGCTTGGACAAAATGGTGTCTCATTCTATGAATAAAATGGCCCATGTTGTCTGCGGTGCTCTAATCATTTAACAAGCATATGATGTTTGCATACACACGTTTCACACATTCAAGTGCATCATCGTCAAATTTAATCAGATAATAGGTTTATATGGGAGCACTGGGGTTTGTCAGCATAATGATGCATAGTGTGAAAGATTCTTGGTCAAATATTCATGCACTTATATATTAGATTATAAGAGTACAAAAAAGCAGTCATTTAAAATAAATAGGCTTTTTGTCATATGCAGCACTTTGTAGGTATTTTTGACAAATCCTCATTTTTCCACATAATGAGGGCAAAAACTACAGTTGTAGATAATCATACAGTAGCCTGACTCAAACATTACCCAGCTACAATTCAAGTAAGACTATGTATTTTAATGCTCAACAGTTATAACACAGCAGGACGGTCGCACAAGTAGAGAAGAGTTATTGAGCCAAGTGGACTGATTCAGTAACCCAATCAAAGGTTTGCTAACATTAGTCACCATCATCCACTAGTCACACCAGACCAAGTAAGGCTGCAGAAGCAAAAACACCCGAGTGTACTGCATCAATAAGGAGTGTTTTATTGCTTCTAAATTCAACTTCTCATTTGTAAGAGGAAGACTGTTATTTTTCCTTTCAAACATTACACACTCTCGCTTTAATATTCGCTGTCATGAGTTCTAGTTCATCAAAAAGTAAATTAAACGTGCAAAGAGTTTTTTGGAGGATTTATCTGAGTCAAATTAATTAATTATGAGATGGACACAGTGAAAAGGGCGTTGTGATAGTCACCATTTTAACACGAGTAAAGGTGGTGTCCAACTTCAAACTTACAGAGAAAAGAGCATCTTGACTGCAGAATGACATGTGATTCTTGCCCTTTCAAAAGTAGTTTAACTCAATAGCTTATAATATGTAATGTCGTAAAAGTGGAGTTATTAGATTACATGACATGACAAAGCTACTCTGTGAAACAAGTACTTAAAATGCTTTACTTTCCAACCATGATTCTTAAAGACTTGTTGGCTCACAGGACTGACACCCAGGCTGCATCGGTGCCATGCTGTACTCCCTGAGCCACGCAGGGCCATACATCACGGTCCACAGTGGTGACACCAAGGTATTACCACACACTCAGCCCAGCCAGGGGCAACACACCCCATCGACAATCACAACAGTAAGCCATTATGTCGGGGGTGTCTGAAAGCATGACTTCGAGCCACATGGTGACTTTTTTGTCTCCTTTTTCTGAATGCCACTTATCTCTCTGCTCTGCTGCACTGTGTAAGCCAGTGGTTTGCAGACCTAAAGGCACGGTGAGAGAGAGGCACAGGGATTCACCATAAATACCACAAGCAAACTGGTGTTGACAGAGGAGCAGCTCCGGACAAGTGTGGATGCGTTCCTAATGGCTATGTGTTTGTGAGAGACAGGAGACAGATAGTCAGATAGACAGACGGGTTGGGGGAGAGGTGTCGGCCTGTCAACCCCCACGCACCCTCCTCGCATCCACCAGGAGCCAGGCCAAGGGGAGAGGGGCCGAGGATGGACGAGCTGCTGAGAGAGGGAAAAGGGGAAGCACAGCCTGTAGGATGGGGAGGGAGGAGAGGGATGACAGGGGGAATCTGTCGGCCAGGGGCAGAGGGATGAAAAGGAAGAGAGGAACGGAGGGGGGGAGGTGTGCCAGGTGTTCCCCTCACAGCCGTATGGTCAGTTGCTGTCTCCTGAGTATGTACGCACACACTCATACGGCCTCTCTATCATGCAGGTTAGAGGCTAAATCAGTTGCACACTTTCTTCTGAACGCACGGTGCCTCTTTCTGACCCATCTCAGATTCAGATACATGCATGACAGCCATAACAAACACATTCACGCATCTCAACAGAGGTAGAAGATCAGTAAAAAGCAACACTTTTAACACGATCTCCCTTTAAAAACACCACAGCTCACCGCGGATGTCAACGAGCCCTTCGCACTCTCTGTTCTTCCAGATCTGCTCGGCTTCAATCAGACATGTGGAAACTATCTATAGTGTCCTCATGGCAGGGTTAAAGAGCGCCTCACTCCTCAGAGTGACAAGAAGAAGAAAAGCAGTGGAACAGCAGAGCTCAAAAGTGGAAAAAAAAAAACTAACCTTCAAAGTCTGATATGATCCCTTCCAAGTGAGCGTTGACAGTGGAATCAGACATTTTGGGGAGCAAGTGTGTATGTGTGGGTGTGTATAATGCAAGAGAGAGGGAGCAGGGTTCCCTTTCCCCAGCAAGGAAAAGTCTTCCTGGGGGCGCAGTCCAGCTTTTAAACAAATCCCAAATTAGGAGCCCGTAGAAGAGAGAGGAGGGGAGGGAAAAAAACACAAGAGTTGAGCAGCTCACTGATCCAAACCCTCTCCCTATCTCTCCTCTCCTTCTTAAAGCAGCAACTTATTTTTCTCTTCTCCTCCTTCTCAACTTCCAGAGCTTGGAATGAGCGAGCGATGACACCCCACCCCCCTCCCGCTCTCCCTCCCTCCCTCTCTCCCTCCCTCTTTCCAGCTCACTGTCCCCCCCACCTCCCCTCCATTTCTCCTTCCCTCCAGTCCTCCCTCCCCTTCTGCAGCCGTCCTCTCAGACTGCTTCCTTTCTGTGAAAGCTCTCATTCTTGACTGGGCTGGTCAAATTATACGCATGCAACATTCAAGCACACTTCCTGTAGCCTCCATCACATGACTAATGCACTGTGAGCAACTGATGACACACGCTGAGATTTTTGCAAGCCTTACATCAGCATCCTATGAGCGGCTAAATCAATGCACTCATTGGAAAAAGACACATCTCCATTTGGGAGTGTAGATGGGGGGAGAAGTTACAGTAGGTGGATAAAGAGTGGAGACAGAATCATACAATGGACTAATATGGTCAGGACAGGCTCACACGGGCGGTCAGTAGATCGTCTGACATGCTCGGCCGCTCTGGAGGCAGACATCAATAAATAAGTAGCCTAATGACTTAATGACCATGTGAATGAGGCTCTGTGTGTGGGGGCGGAGGGGGAAGGGTGGACAGGGGCGTTGGTCACAGGCCACAGGTCTTCACTAAAGTTAACCATTTAGTGAGCAGACAGCAAGCACTAACAGTAGTAGTAGTAGTAGTAGTGTGTGTGTGTGTGTGTTAGGAGACTCTTCTCTAAAAAGCTCACAACTCTCTTTTCAAACTGCAAAGATTTACTGCTTCCAAAATAAGAGAGAGACACCAGCACCTGAGGCAAAAATGAGAAAAGAGATGGAGTGAAAAATGCATTTGGGGAGATGATAGAAAGTAGAGAGATATGGAAAATGATTTGGATTTAAACTGTAATAAATTATTCAGGGAAAAAAAAATCCCCAATAGCTGCTGTTCCATGTGTGATTTATCATAATAAATCATAATAGTGTGTTGGACTGCATGTCTGGCAAGTTTACCGCCAATTTGCTGCTTACACTGGAATCAAAGTTTGCGTTTTCTGTTGATTTAGGCGTGTTTACCGATCCTAAACACAGATGTGCGCGAGTGCACAGGCACACACTAACACACAGATTTAAAAACAAATATGAGGCTTTACTGTACCAAATCCTGCAATCTGAGGTTAATCTTACACCACATTCCCCCACTATTCAACCATGCAAAGTATGGGACCCACAGAATGCATGAGAAAACTTTCGAATCATCAAATTTTTTGGCTAACATGAAAACTGGACCTGTGCCTGGAATTTTTAAAATTCAGCACAGGTGAAAACTAAGGACACACAACTTTTAGCTTGATCGTTTGACAGAGCAAAGTACAGCATCCATGAAGACAGCAGAGTTTTAATGTGTGGCTCCAAAGTTTTAACATGGTCTAAATAACCTTCCCAGATTTTCAAACATCAATATAGAATAAAACTTCAAGTGTCTCCATGAAGTTTGAACCCACACAATATGACACTGTGTCACTTTCTCCAGCAGGGGTCAGCGTTGCTCCTATAAATAAAACACGCTGCTGTAGGTAATAGTGGTAGCAGTGTCACTGGCACACAGTAATGTGATCTGGATACAGATAAAGATGGAGACATGAGGAGAATCCTGCTCCGGACACACCCTTCAGCCCACACAGTTTCTCCTGCCCAACACATGTGCGTCAGATTCCTCCACTCCCTGGCACACACTCATATTCAGACACACACCGAGCTGCATGCGAACACACACACACTCACACAGAGGCAACAAATATGTGCGTGGCAGCTGCATGCACACATACGAACATGCAACACACAACATGCACTCAGCTCAGCACCGAACCCTTTCACCGAAACATACACACACAAAGAAACACACTTCCTTCCACTGCATATCCTTGCAAGCCCCAGCAAGCCCAGACAGAGCTAATCCAATCTGCTATAACAACTGTCACACTGGGGGAGGACTTGAATGTTTTTCACCCTGGTCTGTAAAGAACTTCATACATATCATAGCAGTCATAGTGATGCAGTATGCAATGCACTGCTGTGAATGCAGGTTTAATCTGCCACGAGCAGAGCATATGCCTTGGAAACTGTGTAACTGTAAAAGTTTATAGCTACATGTCGATGCCATATATCAGCTCTGATATCTTTAGCTAATTATGGTATGAATTCCACAACGCTGACTCTTCTCTCTGCTAAACTTTATTGCTGCGTCATGGTCTTCTAGGGAGGAGGGACTGCCTCTAAAAATCTAAATTCTTCCATGTCATCGCTGATAATGAACAGTGAGATGTACAAGTAATGCAGTAGATGCCATACAGTTACGATATGCAATATTATCCTGAGAATTAATTCATTAAGAGGATATACAGATGCTATCTAAGATTTTCTGATTCTGCTTCTAAAATTAGTTTTGACAGTTGTCTTTAACTGTTTTGCTTTAAAAAGTGATGATACCTACCATCTGTTAAATCCAGATAATGAATCTCTTGGGGCCTCAGACTTCCTGTACATTCATTTATTGTAATGCGTTTGAATAGGCAGCTGCTGGTGTTGTATTGCACTGAAGAATAGAGATGAAGCAGCCGCCTGCTGCTGAAAGAAACCAAGACCACCAGCACCACTCCGAAGTGGCTCCTGCCCTCATGAGAGGAGCGGAGTGGGAGGAGAAGAGGATAACTTCTATAAACGGATGCCAGGCCGGCGTGGCAGTTGCGAGGGCAATGCCAGGGCAACAGCAAGTCGTGAATGTCAGCGGTCGATCTGTAAATGCACAGACACACACGCGCAAAGACACCAATGGTCCACAGGCCTCGGCGCCAGCCCGCCCCCTCCACTGTGGACTGACGTCCTGCAGTCTCTGGACGATCCAAGAAATGTTTCAGTGGTACCTAAAACCACACTGGATAGTGGGATGCAAGGATACATGTGGATTGAAAAGTACTTCTTCAACTCTGATTCCAAAAAAAGTTGGGATGTTGTGTAAAAGATAAATAAAACATAGTGCAATCATTTGCTAATGTAGTCAATTGAAAACAGGTGAAAGTATCATGACTGGGTATGAAAGGGGAATCCTCAAAAGGCTCAGTCGTTCACAAACAAGGATGAGGCCAGGTTCACCACTTTGTCAAACACATGTGAAACTTTGTAAAACCGTTGTCGGTCAACACAGTTAATTTCCAAATGATTGCTTTCTGTTTTTATATAGCTCTTACTCAGTGTCCCAACTGTTTTGGAATCAGGGTTGTAGGTCCAATGCAAAAACATGTAATGGTTGAAATACCAGATTTTAACTTAACACTAAAATCTAACCACTTGATTCACTGGAAAAGTGTGTCTGCAGTTGAATTAAGAGAATCAGTTTCATCACCAGTTAAGTGGCAGATGGAAAAGGGGAAAATCCTGGAGGAGACTTAGTCAATAATTGTGTCAATACTAATCTATCACTATTAAAACACTTACATAGATGAGAAGTTTATGAAAATCTGTGTTCAGGAGGTGATTTAAAATACTGACTTGATGTAGAGTCTTTGACGTATTGTTTAGTAACATTATATGTATCTGCTGAAAGTTAAGTGTGTAAGCCTGTTTCTATATTGTGAATAATGATCAGTCTTTCATCAGGTCGTGTCGGCTTTAGACAGTCGTTGTTATTTCAAACATTACCAGTATCAGCAACAGAGGAAACCCCAGCTTCCTGCTGAGTTCATCCTAAAACAACAAAAGCTTTGTTGGCCCCGGTGCAGACGACTCACCCATGAGTCAGGCCATATCAAATAAGCCATCTGGAAGAGGTAAAACCTGTGTGTGTTGTGTGCTGGCGAGTGCGTGCATCGCATGCATTGATTGCGTGTGTTCATGTGTACATGTGTGTATATTTTGGACATGACTGGCTGGTTACCGCAGCTTTGTTTACATGGAAACCCCCATAATACACAGCTTTACCTGGCTCGGGACTTCAGAGGGGGAGAGGAGGAGGAGGAGGATAGATGGACAAGACAAGAAGGAGAGGAGGGGAAAGGAGGGAAAAGGTGTGCCAGAGAAAGAAAGATAGAGAGTGAGATGAGAAGTGACACTGAACCCCCCACAGCTTTAATGGAAACAAGGAAGCAGGAAGATTTCTCCCTGCTGTGTGTGAGAAAGAAAGAGACAGAGAAAGAGAGCGGCATGACTAATGGAATCAGCAGCGCTGGTAGCGTAAACATAACCAGAAAAGTGCTTGGCTTTCAGGACAGTACTGTGCTTTCAGCTAATTGTGGGAATAAATGACAAGAGAAAGCATTGAGGATTGCTGACAGTCCAATGTGTTAAAAAATGAAAAGAAAACTTGCACACACAATGTAAGAGCCTGCATTACAGACATGTGCTGCAGTGGGTCAGACAGTTTCATAATATTACAGACACACAGATGAAAACCCCTTGCACGGCCCCAGAGCCCACATGGTGAAGCAGCTTTCCTCTAAAGTATATGCACAGCTGTAGTGACAGCAGCTGCCCTTAACCAAATGTTAAACAGCAGCACCCAGCCAGGCTCTGCTAACTTTAATCAAACACAGCACCTGTTGGAAACACGGCTCGACTGCACTGCATCTACACACACACTCACTGGTACTACCCTTCAACTGCTTTCGCTCAGTGGTTTTCTTTGCAGCGAGGGGTGCCTGTGTGTGTGTCAGTGAGTGTATCGACTGTCTGCACACATGCTGCTGCCTGCATGTGTGTGTGTGTGTGTGTGTGTGTTCCCTCACGCATGGGATGGAATGGCTTGGTAAATAGAGGGAGCAGCTGTCCTCCATCATAGATGACTCTCAGTAGGCCTCTCTCTCTCCCACCTCCGCCCTCGGCTCCATCGTTCCACCGGGTAATAACACTGTTTAGTGCGCAACAAGTCAGCATTGTGATCACTGCTCCAATCACATGTGTTCTGCTCAGAGCACCAATCATGTTGCACCAGGAGGCAACATGGCCGACAATCTCCTTTAATAAGGTTTCTTCCTAAATCTATAGCAGGCTGTGACTAAGAAATCAACACTTAAAGCAACCAAAAACAGCACCTGTTGCCTAGTGTGAGTGTTCACAACTGAGAGAGCTTGACATAAAAAGAGTATTTTGGATTGCTCGACCCAGCATCTCCACCTGGTGGGGGAAGCATATACTACATATCAAACAGACAACTTGCAGCTTCAACATGACTGACATCCTTCACTGAATTCATTAAAAGGTTTGAAGGTCAGCTAAGCCAGCTGAGGCTGCTCTACAGGTCATGAACCTGAGCTGACTGCAGCTGCGTCACACAGACTCTCATCAAGCATCATCAACTGACCTCGCTCTGACTCGAACGAATGGGACACAATCTCTGTCTGATGGAAAGTTTCCGCTGGGAGCGTCATCGCTGTTGATTCATGTGAGAAGAAAACACAGGAAACAAAGGGGGAGCACCGCAAATCTACATCAACACCAGTGAGGGAGGAAAGTCAGCGAGGAACTGAATTGAACTGATTTGCCAGAGGCAGGTGAGAGCTGATAACATGGGACAGTTTAAAATATTATTATATACGAGCCAGTAGAAGCCAACAGATCACAAATAATGGATGGGATTCACACACACACACACACACACACACACACACACAGAGCACACAGCCTTTAGAGATACACACTCAGACATATTCCTCCTATTTGTGTTCACACTTGCAGCAACATCCCACTGACCCAAAAGCACGGTGTGTATGTGAATGTGTGTATGAATGCATAAATACTCCAGTAAACATTCACTCAAAACAGAAACATGCACCAAGAATGTCCTGCTGAAGCCGTTACAGCTCCCTGGAGGAAGCACCTGGAGACAAGGGGCCACACCGAGACACAGAGAGAGAGAGAGAGAGAGAGCGAGAGGAGGGAGGGTGATACCTCCATCACACACACACATACACACACACACACACACACTTGTCAATGGTCTCACCTACATCCAGATTTCACAAACTGTGTAGGTGCTACAAGCTACGCTAGGTCACAGATACACACAACCATGCACACACACACACACACGCTGCTGCAGCCACTTCACCATTTCCACTCCAGCTACGTTTTTTTTTCATGCCTTTTTAACAACACTCACACTAACACTCATAAAAATACCATTTAGAAGCAGACAGCATAGCCTCACTAATGACTTTAGCATAATGTACAACACACACACTCACACACACACAGAAACTCTTATCAATTCAATATGTATATTGTCGACAGCATCCAACGGGGGAAACATCAGACGGGTGTTATTTGCAGAGTCGACTTACTCTTTGCTAGTGGACTGAAGCAGGGCTTTCTCTATCCTGTTAGCTAAAGGAGGGACTGACTGATGGCCGAAGTGGGATCAGAGCCACAAGGGACAAGAGTAGTACTGTTCAAACAGAGCTCTTTCCTGTTTTCACACCAAAGAAGAATGGGAGAATGCAGATGGAGAAAGAGAGAGAGAGAGAAATGTCTAAGAAATAAGTGCTGCTTCTGTGTCACTTACAGAATCAGCCTTGCAGAAAGTTTTTTTTCATCCAACGAATCACTTTCATGCAGTGAACGTGAAAAGGGAACATGTGTAAAGACAGGGATTGGAAAAGAGGTGGTGACTGGGCGACAACCTGCAAAGACAAAAAGATTTAACTGGAAACAATGGGACTGAGTGGGTGGAGGTGGTGGCCACAAACAAGAGACATAAAAGCCTGCAAAGATAACAGGCGCAGCACAGATAAAGACAGATAAACCAAAACAGGTCCTGCTAAGCTGCTACACAAACCCTGCAGAGCTCCTAGCTCCAGCTCCAAACCCCAAAGAAAACATGCAGTCAGCAAACAGGACAGAATGAGAGAGTGGAAAATACCATAGAGGGGGAAAATAGAGGCAGGCTCTTACAGAATAGACACTCGATCACAGTGAAAAAGCTGATTGAAGAACCTTAAACTACACTTTGTTCTCCATTCAGAATAGAAGCGTGAACTCATGTGGGCTGTCAGTTTCCAGAGAGTTTGTCTTACCTGAGAATTTGTCCCCCTCCATAACCAGATCACTCCCTCCACAGCCACATGTAGTGTCTGCTCTTTGACTCCACTCACTCACTCTCTCTCTCTCTCTCTCTCTCTCTCTCTCCCCCTCTCTCTCTTTTTTTGGACTTCCCTTTCTCTCTCCCTCCCTCCCTCTGTTCCTCTTCCTCCTCTTCTTACTCTCTCTTTCCTTTTGGGCTCTCTGCTCTCCCTCCCTCTCCCCAGTTTGATTCCTTCAGTGTGTCTTGCTAATGAATTCAGAATTACGACATCCCCATGTGCTGATCATATGTTGCGCTCGCTGCTCTCTCCTTCTCGCTCTTGTTGCCCTCTCTTTCCTCTGATGAGACCAAAGGACTGTAGCAGCATTGTATCTTGAAAATAGAAACCATTAGCTACGCCATGTGACATGGACAGACTAAAATAACCCGCTGGACTTGAAAACTCTTCCGTCAGCTAACTTAAAAGTGTTCCTGGTGTGTGTGTGTGTGTGTGTGTGTGTGTGTGTGTTTATGTGTGTGTGGGTGTGTGTGTGCACTGTGGCCTTGATTCATTTGATACTAACAGCAATCTTGCCAAGCTGGATTGAAAGACATTCCCTGAAATATGTCTAGACTTCCTCATGATGAATTGGATGCAGCTCTGCCTTTGTAAACGTGTGGAAGGACTGTAGCCTGTTGAAATAATACTGACATGCAAAAAACAATATCTTGTGCCTGTGTTAGTTGGTTAGAAAATGACAGCAAGAGCAAATATTCAAGACTGAGAAAGAAATAGGACTAGTGAGTGTGTGAGTGTGTGTTGCACGACCCGTCTCGTGTTCAGGAAACTCAGACGACCTCTGACCTTGGTACGTCTCTCACACTGCGCCGGGGGTCAGAGGTCACATGGCAAGCGTCTGAGCTCTGATAGAGAGATCAAACACACTCAGACATGTCAGTCCGACGTCTTGTGCAACGCACATCGCTCCAGTGAACTCTAGTCTTGCTTGTTGACCTGTGTGTACCATGTGTTTGTGCATTCATGTTGGCATTTAGTGTGTGTTTGTGTGTTTATATATCTGTCTCGAATCATATCTTCATTACTTCTTTCATTAAAGCAAGCTGCCTAATTTTGATGCATTTTGGTGTTGAAATAAGGAAGACAAGGAAAAATAATATGAGCATTAGTGACCCCAAATGGCCAAAATATGTAACTCTGATGGGCTGCAAAAATGTAAGTACAGCAGTCCATGTTAATTGAATCAATAGCAATAATGTTAATAGTATTTAATCACTGTTTGATAAAACAAGACGATGCTATTTCACCTTGTAGACATACACACCTCAGATAGTGATCAGCATGAATTCTCTGTGTGTGTCCAACACAGCAGGATCTGCTGACTGCCAGATGGGAATTAACTGCTCATAGATAAACAATAGGGACAGTGTTGGATAGACCTGTGTGTGTTTGTGTGTGTGTGTGTGTATATGAGTGGAGGTTACAGTAAAGCATCCTCCCAAACGCCCGCCTGCTGGCTCGTAAATCTGCACCGTTGGCAGATGTTTTGTGTGGGGCATCTCCCTCCAAATGCCAATGAGCACACACACACACACACACACACACACACACACGCACACACACACACATGCCCTGTGGCGACAGCATCAACGTCAGGGAGGTCTGCTGACAAGCAGGGCCTTATCCTCAGCCTTAAGCACTTCCCAACAATCTACGTGTGTGTATATCCACTCATGCATTTATGCATCTGTGTATATGTGTCTTTCTGTCTGTCAGCATGCTTTTGTGTGTGTCTGTGTGTATACGTACATGTGAATCAACTCACTTCTTGCCTGTCTGTCACAGACAGTAAAAGCAGCTCGAGAACTCAAATGCTCTGATGCTGAAAAAACAGCCTGACAAAAATGAAACCAGAATATGTTAAATAAACGATGCGCTTGTGTGGAGCATATTTTGGATTTTGCGTACACTCAGTAAAATAATGTGCTCTTACAATTTTCTCCAGGTGTTTACACAGATTCTAAGCACTTGAGAACATGAGAGGGTGCATGTCTGAAAAGGACACACCCAAATTCAGCTGTTTGGTTCAAAATTTATTTTACAGCTGTTTCTATAGACTGGACTGGGTAGTAGAAAGTATTCAAGCTCAATCTAACATTAAATTCCTCTTGTGTCCTCAAAACGTCAATGACACTCGATGCTGTCCTCATTTGCTCCCAACTTTTCTTCTTGTTTTGTATTTGCTCCTTTGTCTTTAATGACCTTCCACAGTAGCATACATTGACACAAACATGCAACCAGACTCTGCAGATACTCATCTGCGTGGACAGACATATGCGCAGAAACACACACAACCATCATACACTATCAGAATGTGTTTGATGTCTCATCGCCTGTCCGCTGTCTGTGTGATGAATACACATCCTGTGGCGTGTTTCACAAAAGGAAATATATTTGTGAGTCCTCTTGAATGCTCAGTATTTTAGTTCAAGGTGTCCAAATGAACACAAAAGCAAATGCGAGCGTGTACGTTACAAGTCACAGCATGCGTGATGATGATGAAACGAGTCATTGCTCGACACACGGCCCCTCACATGGTGAGTGTGTGTCTTCACATATAATCTGTGTGTGCAAACCTAATGTGTGCATGTGTGCTTCAGTCCCCCTCCTCTCCTCTGTCTCTCTCCGCTCTATGTGCTGATGCTGCAGAAGATGCCTCAGTGGTGAGCCACAGCTTCAGCCTGCATGCCAATACTGTGTATTAGCGACATGCACACACACACACACACACACTTGAGATCGCACATTAAAACCCTGAAGAGAAACACCAGAAAATTTGATTTTTGAAAGTATTGCAAAAATATTAGTAAATATTGAAGGAATGCTTTTATGCTCAGCGCTGAAGGTAATGCTAATGGAAATCTGTTCCACACCTGCTTTGACTTCTTTTTTTTTCTTTTTTTTTTCTGGCAGTGTAGACACACACACAAAAAATAAAAAACAAAAAGTAGTAAAAGAAGCTGCAAAGAAATGCCATCTACCAGACTGAGCTACTGCTGTGTTAATGTCATCATATTCATATTCATATTCATATAACTTTGTTTAGAATTCCTCAATATTTTTAACTATAGTCCAGACCAACACTCACACACACATACAGACATGGATACAGTGACATGATCATGCACACCAAGACACAAATGTCTTCTGTTCTCTGAAGGAGACTCTGCCATCTGTCTGTCTCTAACACTGTCTTTATGACTGTATCTGTGATCTACTGTTTACCTGCTATCAGCTGGCATCTGGAAAGAAAACAGGTCCTGCTCTGCCCTCAGCGTTACCACATCCCTCTGCTGAAGGTCAATGACAGTGGCTTGCTTAATACTTAACAGGAATGTTGAGTGATTAAATAGAAGCTGGAAAAGGCAGCGCAGACTTTGACAATGAGCCAATTTGGGTGGATGATACATAGACATGGATCTGTCAGTCGGCTGTCTTATATTGATACATGCATGCAATACGTGTATGTTTGTTCTAAGTACTGAATGTATGGATGGACAGATGTGTGTGTAGATGAAAATGACAGGGGTGCAGTCTACTTACTGGGACTGGTGATGCCGGATCCTTCTCTTTCTGTTCTCCTCACCCGGGCGCTGGCTGATCTCGCTGTAAATGGGGACAGAAGGACAAACAAGTTAAGTCAGGAGAAACTGTGTGAAGAGGCTCAGCTTTAGGACTATGGCACATGCTCTGGTGCATATTCTGATAAATATTACTGCTCACAGTTTTATGTCTGACTTACAGAAGAGCAGCTTGCGTGGCAGGTCTGTTTTTGACTGTCCCATAAATAAGCTTTTAGTGAACGCTCTGGAAAGGAGCATCAACTAATTCAGTGCAACCAAACAAGTATAAGCACCAAGCGGAAACTTCACATTCTCCTTGAAGCCAAATCATCTACAGTTGTCATGAGGAAAAACAAAGTCAACCAATGTTTGAAAGTTCGCTATTATTGTTTGACCACCGAGAAACTGACATTTGGCTATTGAAGCAAAGCCAGGCATTTTTTTCTCAATTTCATTTGTGGCTTGTTTGTATTTTCATAATTGCGTGGATGATGTGGAAATAACCCAGACCCGACTTGCATGTGGAACAAAATGCATGAAAAAGCATGGTAACGAAACTGACCAAAAAACGTCCATGCAATGCACATGATTAGTGATCAGAGGCACTATTTTTAGATAAATGTCAGGTCATAACAAATCTGTCAAAAGGAAAAAGACAGAGACAACAGCAGGTAAGTTAATAGAAAACTGCCAGTGCTAATCACAGTAATGGTCAATAAAAGAGGAGAACAATTTGACCCCTGCAGGGAAAAATGTTGTAAATGAGCCAAGGTTATCTCCTAGTATTGATTTAGTCTTTTCAGAGGAGTGACGATTGCAGGAAACAGTTGAGGATAAGAGGCAGACAGGTATGTCACTATGCTGACCTCAGTTGCCTGATGCTGTTATAGTTGTGGTCGGTGTCCAATGAGCATAGACGTTGGAAAACTGGCATCCTCATTCGTGCTCATTGAACACAGCAGCCACAGCCAGGTCCTACATGACGCTGTCTGGTTTAGGAATCAGAGGAATGCCACTTCCTCTTGGGTGACGGTTTGGTTCCTTACACAAGTGGAATGCCCCGGGTAATCTCTTGTTGATCAGCTCGGGTGTGTTTGTGTGTGTGTGTGTGTGTGTGTGTGTGTGTGTGTGTGTTCAGTTCTGCTGAATCACCAGCCATTGCATTAGTGGGGAATGAGAGAAACTGGGACACAAATGTTGGATGATTCAGCTTCATTAGAAAAAAAAGGGATGTCTCTTTTGTGTCAAGCATCTAACCCAGTGGCATGTGTGACAGTGTAATTAAACATTTCAAGGCAATATTTATACTGAGAGTACAAGGATTAAAACAGATGTGTTATTCTTTTTTTTTGTTTGTATCTATTTATAGCCACTGAGGGGAAAATGTTGGTCAGATGGTGAGTTGGTATCACTTATTTCCAGACTGAATATCTCTTCAATTATTGGGTGGATTGCCACAAAATGTGGTGCAGACATTCATGGTCCCCTTACTTTTCCTCTACAGGCAACATAAGGTTCGCATTTATGGTTTTGAATGAAATGTCTTGACAACTATTGGATGAATTGCTGTGAAATTTGGTGCAGATATTCTTGTCCCGCTCAGAATGAATTGTGATAACGTTGGTGATGTTATAGTGCTGATATATCTATGTATACGTAAATACTGTTTTAAGTTAAAATGATCTTTCAATTGTACGAATTTTATTTCATTATAAGTGGCCCTCCAATGGAAAAAGTTTGGGCACCCCTGCTGTAGACTTTTAGTCTTGTTTAATTAGTAAATACATGAAATCAATTAGTCAACCTGACAATAGCTTTGGTTATGAAGAGAAATCATTTTAAGTCATTATTTCTTTGTACATAGTATGTTTAATGTGAACAAAGACCAGATAAATATACCCACTATTCCGGCTTTCTACTTAACTGATGATGCCCTGCATTTATCAAAAACCACTGCTTGATGCTGAGAATAGCTTGATAAAACAGCGAAGTGATGAGCTTGACTGTTCCTGGAACAGGTGATGGCACAATAACGAGATGCCAAACCTCTCTTCTGCCAACCACACACTCGCTCTTTTCTTGATTTCCACTTCCCCCGTCCTGTTCCTCTCCTGCGTCGACCCAGTCAGTGGTGTTCAGATGAGGTAAGTACATCCGGTGGCGGATGAGTCAGTCATCCCATCCAGTTTTGTTCTTTGAAATACTTCCTACCGCAAATCAGTGTGCGACGTGACATTCATTTTCTGCCAATAATGCCAGCAAACATAGTGGTTTTCCGCCTGTGTAGTGACTGGTTTCAACACAAAGACAGCTGGTCTGAGGGAAAAGGAGTGAATGTGTGCCACTGAATGACTGGAAGATGTGAGTAAAGCATTTGTAATTAGTGTGTGTGTGTGTGTGAGAGAGAGAGAGACAGAGTGAGTGAGGGGGAGAGTTTGAAGTCATTCACTCTTTGAGAGATGAAAGTAAATAACAGAACCTACTGTAAGTGATGATGAAATGTGCTGTATTTGCTTCCCCGTGTGTCAGCTTGTCTGGAGAAACTCCTTCAATATTTCAGCATAACCCCCCCCTGCTGTTGCTTCATAGACAAACAGAGATCTGTATCGCACTATTTCTGCCACGACCAGCCCCAGTAGACAGATGATTTGTGCTGCAGGTGAGACCAAACGAATCAAGCCAAACTGATGATTCAGCATTCACACCCACCCCACACCATGATTGGCCAGCTGTGCGCAGGTGATTAAGGAGCCAGAGTTTGAACTTCTCCCTCACTTTTTACTTTCTTGACAAAACTATTTCACTTTTCATGTGAACAACATCACACTGTGAATGTCTTCCAGGGGTCTCCGTCTGAAAACGTGCACAGTATTTAAATGATAGGACTGGCTTGTGTCTCCGCCTTCAATTGTGCCCGTTCAAAGTCAGACAACACTTCGTACAAACCTGAAGAGGCAACACTAATACCTCATGATAGCAGCCCAGAGCAAATGAAAAATCCAGGCTACCTAAAATGAGAAGTGTTTCACTAAAATTACACAAGCAATTAAAATGATTGATTTATTTGGTAGCACATTTAGTGAATTTCCCCACTGAGGTACAAATAAAGGAATATCTTATTTGCTGTAACACCTCACTGGTGCTGTGATACCTGCAACAATCCTTCCTTTGTTCTAATTAATCACCATCATCACTCCAGGTGAGACAGCAGAGTCGTGGAAATGTGTTACAATCATATTATTCATTGCAGGGTTTGTATGAGGGAAGATTGTGGATGAAACTGGCAGAGGAGGCTGGATCTTTATATTTGAATTTATGTCATGTCAAGATAAGAATATTGCAGGAAAAATGAACCGACCAATGCGTACGAGTTCAGGTCAGAATAACCTGTCAGCAGCAGTTAACTCAACAAAGCAGCTTGTCAAAGCAGTGAAACAGAAAACATATCTGTGTCAAACTAATGGCAACAGTTCTGCTATGAAACATGGTGAGAGTGTCTGAGCCCCTTCAGTCATTTTAAGATCAATTTTCAACCATCTGTGCAGCAAATAACACACACTAATAAGACATGTGTCAGCCTGCATAGAGGAGGAAATGCTGTAAAGTTTTACAGTAAATGTTAATCTAATGTTGATCTAAATGTAACAGAGCTGCTTCTGGCTTCATTGTTGATTCAGAGAGGAAGTATTGAGTAATTTTTATAGACTTTAATTCACTAAATGGGCGTTCAGGCCATCAAAAGTGCAACAGTCAAAGAGCCAACCTTTTTTCTTTGCTTTCTTTGCTCCAAGTGCAAATCATTAATCTGCCATGAGCCAAGTGATAACACCATCAGTCTATTATGCGAGTGTGTACACATCTACGTGTATTTTAGAGCTTTAAACGAATGGAAAAAAGACAGAACAAATAAGACCAAGTCAAGTCTTTCAAGCCTTGCAGCCAAAAAGCATGCCTGTACCTATTTACTCTTCTTGCTGGGACCACAGCTTGGGAAAGGTGAGGTGAACACATACACGCACACACACACACACACTCTTACAACATATAGTGCTTCAAACAGACTATAGGCGAAGATTACTATTGCAACAAATTAATGCACCGCAGAAGCCATAACAACACCACAAAGTTGTGTTGACAACATGATTTTTGGCATTGCAGTGATATAATTCAACGTAGCCAGTAGCTGTGTGGTTGAAAGTGAGGGCACAGTACTGACAGACACAGAGCAAACATGCATTAGCCAAATGCACTGAGCTCAAATACAAATACAAACTAAAGGAGTGACACCTGCAAAGTTAAACCGTGCATTGGCACAATGGTGTGTATGTGTGTGAGTGTGTGCCTACGTGCAGTCTGTGGCAATACTCACCTGCTCGGTCTTGTCTGGGGCCACAGAAGCACACACACACACACACACACGCACACACACACACACAGCACAGATCACAGCTTGAACAGGTTTCATGAAACACTATGATCCATGTCTTTTTCCTTCAAGGGTATTTGTAATCTTCTGAGGTCATATTTGTCTTATGACACTGCTGTGTACAACAGAGGTCATTACATACACACACACATAAGAGATGAAAAGAATGAAACCCGTGTTGAAAAGAATGAAACCAGTGTTTATGCTAATGGGAAAAACCCACTTTGAGCAGGGCAGCAGGTCATGTTGTGGACCAGAGTAAATGCCTGTGTATTTACTATAGGCCACAACAACTTATTGATGTCAATTGCACTGCTTGGTGAAGCTGTGTGTGTATGTGTGTGTGTGTGTTAGTGTGTGTGTGTGTGTGTGTGTGTGTCTAACATGACCGGTCAAGTGCATGGCTATGCCTGGACAAACATGTCAACTGATTAGTTATTGGTCTCCAATGACTAGAGAAGGTAAACAGAGGGCTGAGGGTGCAGCACCTCAACGTGCTTGAAACACAAGAGCAACACACTCACACACACACACACACACATACATGAATGAAGACCTGCAAACAGACACACATACAAGGGTGGAGTGATGTACAAGCCATTGACTATGATGCGTGCTCTGTAGCTGAGATTTCTGTGTTTGCAAAAGGAGGTCAGGTGGTGTCTTATGTGAGCAGGAGGGCAGAGGAGGTGAAGGGTCTTTCTTTCCTTCTCTTTTACCCTCTTTTACTTCCACCTTTCCCTTTAGCTACTGTGATAGAAGAGGTGTTACTTTTAAAACTAATTAATGATAATTAATAAACACATATCAACAGTCTTTCTCAGGTCTCTGTATTGGCATCATGCTGTATTTGCAAAGCCAATTTTGAGTAATCTAATCAAATTTACAGGATCTGATATAAATCACTCTCGTTTCTATAACCCACTCACACTTTTAGTTTCACCTGGAAATGCATCATCTGACTGTGGGTGATTATCATATAGCACGATTTTTTGTTCAGTCAGAATCACAATGTGAAAAACGTTAACGTCGCTGATCTCTCCCTCCTCTGTTTCTCGGCCCACTCATCTGTTCCATTGTGTTGTTATGGCCCTCATTACACGTTGTGGGTATGCTGCGTTTCACAACTCTGCCTGTGAAAGAGCCAGGAGTGGTGGGCGGGTGACGAGAAAGAGAGTGAAAAAAAAAGAAAGAAAGCAAGGTGAAGTGAATGGCTAGACAACCATTTTTCAAGATAGTTTTCACAGCCCGGATAAGGCCTCTACCTGGATGCATTCTTAATGAGGAAGGACTGCACTAAACACACACACACACACACACACACACACACACACACACACACACACCAACAGACTCAGACACGCATGTGGTCACATTGAAAGACATTGGCCATGACCCTGAACTGAACTCCTCCCAAATGAATAGCCGTTGTTCTGGCGCCAAAGGTAGGAACCGGCAACACCTTTTCCTACCTCTGCTCTTTCAACGCCGACCTATTCCTCTCTCACCGCGCTCATTGAAAACCAACACGGCTTTGCCAAACACACAGCCACCTTTCTGTACTCGTCACAGTGCAAACACGGGCCCAGATACATTGAAGTGTTTTAAGCCTGGGTTAGACAGGATACCGCAGCAGTCTATAAAACAATACCGGTGTGGCAGATAAGGATCAGCCTTCCTTCTCATGAGGCTGTTAAAACCCAGGGAGTCAGTTAAATAGTCAATAGAGCTTTATGGGTTGAAGCTCCCCCAGGAAACATGTAGTTACTGTAGGTTACAGGTGAACAACCGAGGGAGTGAGCGGTTGTGTTTATGTGTGTGTTCAGAAATGGAAGACAGAAAGAAAGAAGAGATTTTAGGTTAAACTGTAGCTTTTAGGTTAAACAGAGAGAGCGCATGAAAACTTTATTGCTTATATTCAGTCTCTTTTGTGATACTGTTTCTGAACTATCATGTATAATAAAGTTAATCAAACTGAATTTGAGGTGGAGGTATGAGTTCAGCCATTGCAGATCATGTTCATTCAACTCCCACATAGTTATAATGTCATAAAGAGCTGTGAAGGAATGTAACTAAGTACATTTACTCAAATACTACACTTAAGTACAATTTCAAGGTACTTTGTTTTATTTGTTTTATGCAGCTTTATACTTCTATTTCACTACATCTCAGAGGCAAATACTGCACTATTTTCCCCCACTGAATTTGTCTGGCTGCTTTAGTTACTAGTTACTTCTCAGATTACATTTTTCATACCCGTCCTGTCCAGTGAAAAACACGCACCTCCAAATTTGGCGATTTTGGATGTGATTTTTTTCTGATAATTGAAGGGATAAATGCTCCTTTATGGGTTGAGAGAATGTTCCTACTTCTTAAGCCAAATAAACACAACCCTCTTGGATTACATGGAAAACTCATTGTCACAAAGCTGAAAACGGGGCTGTTTTTCTCATGAAAAGTTAGGGATGTGTGGTTCTCACAGCAACACTACAAACATGTGCTGATCTTATGGAATACGATGCACTGTTGTAGATTAGATCACCCAACAGTGCATATAGTAGTTAAAATGAGCTCAACCAGAAACATCTACAGCCATAAAATGCAACATACACATTAATGCAGCAGTAATCAGAATACATCAGATATGGTAAAACACTGACCAGGAGCATTTTTATGCAAAAAGATTTAACTGAAATACTTTTACTTGTAGTGGATCTAAATACACTTTACACCTCTAATTTAAAAAAAAGGTGGTTGTCTTGAATGCATCTCAGCTATAAATGAGGTCAAGACTCAACAGCAACAGCTCACATACAGCTAACATGCATTATCTTGCTAATTCAGCCCTCTGAACAGATATGACTCACTAACACTTAAATTGATTGCTAGTTGCAATAAAATATTTATTCATGTTGCAACAGGACGTGGTTGTTCCTGCCAAACAGTGGAGTTGCCATTTCTTGCCTCCGTCTCGGTGGCTTACGGATTACTGATAAAATCTTTCTCAAGTCAAGTTAATCAAATGACTGTGCTGCGATCCTAAATTTAAGTTTGAAGTATTTCAGCTGATGCAACTGTGTGTGCACTTTATCATTGTAATACCCACATTTAGATGTCGGTGCACATGTTCAGCCACACATCAGACCCACTCCGAGCCTGCTATTATCTTTTTACAGGCTCTCTCCTGGCCTCGGGCCGACAGTACAGTACAAGCGGTCTGTTGTATCAGTTGACACCCCCAGCAGCAGCAGCAGCCAGCATCACAGAGCCACATTCTTGGCTGCAGATAATAAACACAGGGCCGAGTGGACACTTCAGAGCAGGCTCCACGCGGCTGAGAGGGGAGGACCATACACAGCACAGACAAGACATATAGACTGTAGGTCTCCTGCAATCAGGGGAACGCCACATTCCAGACTATATCTATGACACTGTGCTACAAACACTGTTAAAGTGTCGTACAAAGTGGTGGAGGAATTGATTCACTGAATGCATTTAAGCCCTGTACACAGCCAGGATGTTATTAATGGTCTAGCTCCATCTAAAGAAATACCTGTTTGACAAATTGACTGTTTACAAAACCCCTTAGTTACTGTTGCTCCACCTGTCAGTCTTCATATTCTCATTAGAAAGTGTACAATGAAAACAGGGGCAGATTCACAATGGATCCTTCATTCCTGCCAAATATAGACCGAAGAAGTCTTTTCATTTCTTGCCAGCGAGTGATTTTATCAGCTGAAATGACAAATGTCACTAACAGATTTTTATCACATTTAGCTTGACTCTATGGTTAAAAAGTCTGACTTCTTAATTTCCAGCCGGTTTATTTCAAAACGAGAATCCTGTGAAGAGATTTTCAATATGCACTTGATGGCTCAACACATGATATTGTGCTAAAAGACTGAAGGTGAATCTGCGTGTCCCAGCAAGTGTCTGATCCATGTAGAGGACCAGGAAATAAAGGAGCAGCATTGTTCTTGTACTGCAGTTTGGAACTAGTTAGTCCTAGGATGATTTTAAAAAAGTAACATTTCATACTAACATAATTAGTATGTTAGTCAGTTTAGCTGCTTACCTTACATAGGAGAGACCGGGGATGGTTGTAACAAATATTGTCTCAACACCTTAAAACACACTGAATTTTTCTTACCTTTAATCATCTACTACGAATAACAATATTTCCAACTATTCCAACTATATCACAGACTTCCACTGCTGTTATAATAATAAGATTGAAAGATTGAAAATTGTGACCACACCACAAAATATAGATCTGAAGAAGCTGATTGCATGTGAGAACCAATCAACTCCACAATAAGGTGATATGCAAACTTCCTGACTGAAAAGAAAGTAAAACTACCTGAATACATACACTAGTGACCAATTCTGACTTAGATCTAACTTGCTAACCTGTTCCTGTCAGATGCTTAAAAGCAAACAGGGAGTAAGTCCAAAATACACGCCTCACCCACTGATCTTGGCGTGTTGAAGAAAGGAGTAGGATGGAGGAAATGTGATTAGATGTGATTACAGGGTACAGGTTAACCATCACATTTTAAGTAAGAGACTGCTCTCTAATACAAGTACATAATTCAACAAGTGCAAGTTCAACATCACTTCTAATCAAATATAGACTTGGTCCAAAAACATACTTTCTCACATAAAATCAAAGTTTGGGCTGTAAAATCGGCACACTTCTTCACACACTTATGAAATTTCACATTCAAGGCCAGACAGGAAGTGGATTTTCAATCAGTATGTTTCACTTTTAATGTTACAAGAGAAAAGGCTTTTAGGAGGAGGACTCGCCAATATGAACACAACAGGATCTCAGGTAGCAAGTTTGGCCGAGGTTGCCAGAGTGTTAAACTCAAATCCAGTACATAACAAAACAGAGCTGCTACTGGTTTACAGCCAACATTAGAGCAGAAAAACACACTGTTTAATCCACTTTTTACACTTGTGCTCTTGTATTTTTGGTTTTGAAAGAAAGACACCATCCTCCAAACTCTTTATGTGCATGGTATTATTCTTACTACAGCCCAATCACTGCTGCTGCAGACATCCAAAGCAAAGCTGTGATTGGTGTTGAGTGAAGATCAGATAGTAAAACCGAAACCAGCTGTGAAGGTAAACTTTTAGGAGAATAGAGGGAGAAAAAGCTACAGTTTGATTTTACTTATAATGAATCCATTTGAAATCCACATTTTCCTCGACACCACTATTTTAGATCCCACCAACCACAGTGCTGTACGTGCATGTCCACGTGCTCCAATACCTTATTAGTCCATTATTCACAGGCTTCTAGGAAGCCAAATTGAGGGTTAGACCGTCCTCGGCATGCTCTGCTAGATGACAGGGCAAATATGTCTCAACACAGTTTATAGCTCGACTTTAAAGTTACCATCTAACAATAGCTTTAGGCTCCGTATCAAAGACGACTGACTCTCCAGTATAAACGGGCCAAAAGCCGTAAATGCAGCGCGGAGTGAGGCGAGTGTCACACAGGTACAAGTAGAGGTAGGTGTGTATGAGTGTGTTTTGAGAGGGACATAAAAGCACATACCAGGAGGCTTGTACTTGAGAAATAATGACTCTGTGTGTGTGTGTGTGTGTGTGTGTGTGTGTGTTGGAGGGGGCTGTTATTCATGCAGGTTACTCATTGATCCAGACAACTTGAGGGAGTGGTGTGCAAGGCAGGGATTGGCTCCACGAGCAGGGTTCAACTGCAAGGGGTTGCATGAGTGAACCCAGGCACACACACACGTATTCACATAAACAAAAACGACACATATACACATTTCTTTTCATAAAGTCGAACCCAAACTTAAGATGTGTGCGAAAGAGTGTTTGCGTACAAAACACAGGCCGACCTTCCTCTCTCAAAGTCAAACCCTCCACATCTCTGATGCTTGTCTAAACACCCCTACATGTTAGAGAGGAGGGCCTTTCGCAACACATCAGACTACACACACACTTTGTTATTAGACTATCCCCCGAGTGAAGCTCTGACAAAGAATGTGACAGCTCCACACACGTCGCACTGCACAAGGAGAACACAAACACACACACACACACACAGGAGGAGGAGAGGCAGCATGACCCAACATGCGCTCGGCTCTGATGGAAAACCGTCGGACGCTCCGTCGCACAAAGACTCGGGGAAGTGAAGCCGGGAAAGTCGGCATTCCGCTGGATGTGGTTGTGTACACTGGATTGAGCCGGAGCTTACAGGGAGGGAGAGAGAGAGAGAGGGGGGAGGAGGGCAAGGCGGCTCAGGAGAAGATGAAGTGATAGTGAGCAAAAGGAGGATGGGAATGAGAAAGGAGGTGTTGGAAGAGAAAAAGACAAAGGAAGAAGGGAAGGAGGAGGTAGAGGGATGAAGTATCAGTCAGGACGTATACAGCAGTGATGGATCATGGGTGACAAGGCAGCAGTGGTTAGTGAGACCATCCTTTGGTTCAAGCATCAAGGCAGCACCTCTGAGGTGTCGTTGAGCAAGGCAGCAATATTAGACTTATAATCACAATACAATCCTGTAGAGATATTTGATAAGCAGCAAGTTATCTAGTACCCAATTAACCTCCAGTTCTTCTAAAATACCATTTCACGATAATCACAATCAGATCCAGCCAGTCCCTGAATGAACCAATGGACTTGTGCACTGCAGATTTGATGCAGACGCATAAATCAAGTCACTCTTCAGGGCATTAGTGGGGAGGAACTGCATCATAAAAATGTCAATCAAAACACATTAACAAGGTAACTGTCTCATGATTGGACTAAACAGTATACTTCAACCAACTATAATGATCCCTTGTTTTCTGTGGTGCGGTTCTTCTTTGTTACGCGCTTCATTCAGAGCATGAAAGAACCTCACATTTCGCCTGGAGACCTGTAGAGGAATGAGCTCAGCTCTCTGTGCCACCTCTCTGTCATGATGTCATGTGTGTAAGGATACAGTCAGACTTCAAATGGCCTTTTGAGTCCAAACCAGCAAGAAATGTTTTACAACCACACCCACAGAGCCGTGATCCTTTTTTCTTTTGCAAAGGGAACATTCACAAGAAGAGTCGTTTGAAATATTCACATCTGTAGAGGAGCAGTGGTGAAGAGTTCACGCTGTTAAACATTTACCTGACATCATGTCAATCCTCTCTCTCTCTGTGTTTCCAGCTCTCTGTCACACTCATGCATGCACACACCAAGTTTACAAGCTGGAGCCTTTTTTCCTATAATCAGCCTCATAATAAAGCGCAACCATCACTTACCTGTATATGAAGACTTCCTCATGGTTGTAGATGCTTCCTCTCTTATTGGTGTTATGGTTGGTAAGAGTTGATCTGGTTTCTCTCTTTGCGTCAGGGAGACGTTTGCATCTGTAACTTTTCCAGGTTGGTTCCTCTTGTGCGCTCCTCTCTCTCTCTCTCTCTCTCTCTCTCTCTCTCTCTCTCTCTCTCTGGATGGTTCAGCCTTCCAAATGTACCTGGGCGCAGGTAAATTCACCTACGTATTGAACTTCCTGATCTTATTCCAGTCTTGACTCCCACTGTGAACCACTTGTGGAGACAGTGTGTTGGGAATGGATACAGTCACACCTGCACTCCTGATGCACGCCCAGTCCTGGAGCGGGAGTGGTTTACTGTTCACACACTGTGGGGGCTTTCACACAGGAGAGCTCAGAGGTGGTGTACTAATTCACTGAAATACATAGATGTGTAATCCTGACATTCAGCCTTGCTCAGGTGTGCTCTGCGTGTGGATGGTAAAAGTCATCCAAACAGATTTTCAATCATCCTTAAGCTTGAACAAATAAAAATCACTCTACAGGTGATCACTGTGTTTGTGTGCACGTATAAAACGGCATCATTCATGAAAGAGCTTCCCATCACACACACACACCACATGTGTAAATGTGGGTTGACCTGTGTGTGTGAGAGTGTGTGTGTGTCAGTGTGTGCGTGAGGCAATTTGTTTGTGGTATAAACTTTAAAGCTGGGTGGAGCCACGTGTTGAGTGAGCCCACATCTATTCAAATATTAAGCTGTGCTCACGGCCTTTAACCTTTTAAAATTCCACGTGTCAGGCTGTGGCAACCTGCTTCATGTTCAGCAGACCTGAGTTCACATCCTGCCACACAGTGCTGCAGTTCAGAGCTGCAGTGACCTCTTGTGGCTGCTGCCTAGTCTGGTCCTCCTCCTCTCAGCTCTCTCATCTGTGGTCTGCTTTGACGCCGCATGTCATGTCATGTCATGTGCATTTTATCTGAACCCTTAATTATTCATTCAGGCTGAGTTGGTAATTGATATAAAGTTAATTGAAAGCATGTTCAGGTTTGTCCCTCAAGACAGTTCAGATCATCCCATCCTCCTTTGAGCTCTCATCAGTGGACATTGATTAAAATTACTAAGTAAGTGTTCACATGTTATTACAACATTAATCACACCTTTATGAATATGTCATTTACTTCTTGGAACTCTTTCATGTTTTCAAACAGGAACAAACATGATTAGCAGTTGTGAGATTAACAAATTTCACCAAAAGTTGTCTTCAAAGTCAGTTTCGGGTAAAAAAAAAAAAAAAAAAAAGTCTGTGTTTGTCAGTAGCTTCATTAACTGCGAAAACAGATTCCTGATGTGTTGATACTGAAATTTTGAAGAAACACATCAGCACCGTCATCCGTGGGTGGACTTGCGATCTGTGTGACCCAGAAAAGCGTAAAAGCAAGAGGTTGAATCAGATGGCAACCAAAGATATGAGTGTTCATGGTTATCACTGATTCTGTGATTATTTTGTGGTGTATACAGACACTTATTTAGCACCTTAGAGCAAGACGATGCAACATTTGCTGAACTGACTGAGTAATGTCAGCTGTATAGAAATATTTACCTAAAGTTTTTCAACATGAGTCAACAGTAAGGCTGCAGCAGCAAACCCCCTGAGTGTTGAATTAAGAACAGGCGTGGATAATTACTCAGGACTAGAGGAAGGATGTGTTGCTTATTTTAAATGAGCCACATAGTCTCTCTTTAGAATGCAGGTTTGCGAGGGAAGTAATACAAAAGTGAAGTGAGTCACTTCTGTTCTCAGAAACCAGGCGAATGCGCTTGTTGTGCAGCAACCAGAGACGGATCGAGTGTTTGTTGCTCACTGCGAAAGTCTGACGAAGCTCTGTCGTGCTGAAGACTGGAGGCTTCAGGCTCAGCCACAAAGAATAAAAAACATTCTCAGTGGCTGCACTCATGTTGAAGTTTTTCTATCCTAAACCTCCACACACAGGGTTAGTTACTGGATGGGTGCATAAGCATCAAAATATAAGAGTAAGAGAGCTAGAATAATGTCATAATGTCATTTTTAAAATGTCTTCAACTCAAAGTCACCGCAGTGAAAAGGCCATGCTTAGTCAATTTTCTTTGTGTTCTGTAATGCTTCAAATGTGGGATGTCCTGGATCACAACGTCGGGAGACATGACTCTTCGCTCACCAGCAGCAGCCAGAAACCCCCATCATGCCCTTCTCTGCATGGAATAATTGCTGATTCAGTGTCTCTGTGTTCCAGATGTATCAAACAGTGGTGGCTGCGAGAGGCGGCCGCATACTGTAACAGTAGGACTGCAGGGTCCCAACTCACAATGCAGGATTATTCAATTATCTGAGTATTGCTGAGTAAACACTGGAACCCAGCAGAAATCTGAAACATGCTGAAGGAGAGCTCACTACTCACTGCGCTTATCCAGATAACTACATTGTCTTGCAGTGTGAGACAGACTGACTGCTGTCAGTGTTCATGGCTGATGATGCTTTTGTATTAAAGATTTTCTATTGTTGTTTACGTAAAACAACCAAAATGTCAGCTGGTTAAAGTTGTTGCTGCAGAAGTTTCCGTGCAGCACATCACCCTCCATCGTCACACCAGACGATGGAGTCTGTGGTCTGACATGGTGTCAGATCTGGGAAACGGAGGGAGGATCCCAAACATTGTTGTAGCACTCATGCCAAGGAGAATTAAGCCCAACGTTCAGTGAAGACACTTTGGCCCAGATTCGATGATAGTTTGAAGGAGGAAGAGCATGTGCTGCATCAGCATCAAAACCGCACTGTTCACCAACCGCTGAAAGAGCAAAGCTGCATGATGTTGTTGATCAAAAAAAGCCAGTGTTCATTCCATAATATTGCTCATGTAAAAAAAAACATACTATTAAATATATATTAAACAACATACACTGACAACGAGTCCTCTGGTTTTACAATGCATTGAATCGTTGTTTTTATAAGAAGGCTTGTAATTCATTGCTTGTTCCTGCTACATGTACAAGATGTGAATATTATTTCCAGCAGCAGCGAGTCAGGCGAGTCAGTTTGATGAATCCTGGAATCCCATTTTTTGGACAAAGGAGTGTTAACTTTGGGTGACTGCGCTAAGGCTGCAGAATTAATCAATCTGCACTTGCATTTGTTGGAAAAAAATACTCATTTCTTCCATGAAGCCATTTCCAATAAATAAGCTGCATCACAACAACATCACTTTAAAATCTGACTATAAGTTACATACAGTACAAGATCACTTTAAATGTGTTACATTTTACTTGAAAAGGCTGACTTAAGCCTTTGATCTGTGCTCTTATATGTAAGATCATAACCACATCCTGTTGCTTTATTACACGTGATGCGACTCATCTCAGAGGCTTTGACAAGAAAACATCTCTTGCTTCCCAGAGAGATGCACAGTTTACAGACTTGTGAACATTATAGGGCTTGTATGGAAAACACTAATCAGAGAGAGACTGAAAACAGTCACTTTGGATTTTTTTTTTTCAGCCAACACCTGCCTACACTACGCTCTGAAAGCACCTCGTGAATGTCACAGTTTCAGCTCTTACCCCTGAAAACAGCTTGTGGCAAATTCTGTAACAGCTCAGAAAACGTTTTATTAGTTTGTCCTTGATCAACAGCACCTGTGTGTGTGTGGATTATCAACCCTGACACTGAGGCCTCCGAGAGGTTACGTTAACCCGGTTTTCTGTACATGAGGCTTCTATTGGCTGTGTAATACTGTGGTAGATTATTATCACTTACAGTGCTGTACAGTATTTATGTCCCTCAGGTTCTTACACACCTTATCATTTGGTGTTTCCTGTTGCAAGTTATGGCAGGTACAGAAACTGCTTCAATTGCACAAGAGTTTTTTTGCACTCCATAAAATGGGTTATTTTGGGTTCAGCCTGACATTAACAGTGACACTGTGGTGTAGATGTTCTTGGCTTCTTGCTGCAAATGCTGCTTTTTCTTGTCAGAGGGGTCTCAATTTCCGTTTGTGTGCTACCACTCATCTCAGTTTCCATTCTTCGCTGGACTTTTTATGAGCACGCACACACACGCTTACACACAAACCTGCATACTTGCATCACTTTATGCTGACACTTAGCCCACATTCAGGTGTAAACACACGCTTCACACTTAAATGCTTCGGGTGATTGTTCACCACTCGACGAAGGGAAAAAAAGTCACAGCTTGTGACCACACAAGTAAACATTCTCCTGTCTTGCATTTGGGTACAAGATTTTTTTTTCTGTGTGACATTTTAATGTTGACTCATACAGTGTGTCTCTCGGCCCTGAGTTTAGATGCAACTTGTCTTGACTTATATTGTTTGAACTGAACCTTGATTTACAGTGTTTGAAGATGCAGTGTTTGCATTAGTGAACACGCACTCGGCTCGACTTGGCACCGGTCATAAATTATTGCGTTGTTTTTCAAAAGGTTGTTTCTTCTTGTGCGGTTCGGCATCGACTGAGACTTGTTGAGGGAAAAAAAAGACATTTATAAAGACATTTCATTAGAAAACAATCCTCTAAATTCTCTTGTGTATACATACAATAATAGTTCATCAGTTATTATAGAAACAGCTTTGATAAACCTGACTGACTAAAGACTGACAGGCAATGTGGTGCATTGTGGCTGAAGCCATGTGATCATTTTAACCACAGATTGCTGCCAAATAATTGTGAACACATCAGGAGGTTTACCTGTGGGGCTCGTTTGTGGCCGAGACCCATGGTTGTCATCTGTTCACTTATTCACTTGTCCACATCGTTCCAATGTTAATATGTTGCTCAGAGGTCAGAGATAAGAAGTTTGGTAGACTAGGAGTAAAAAGTTTTCTGGCTCAGAATTTAAAAAAAAAACCAGTTAGGTTTACAAAACAGAGAGTAAATATTACAAAAGAAAATACTTTCCTAATTCATGGTTAACTTGTTTTTTTGTCCTTTTCATTTTTTGTACACTATAAAATTGAAATGTGGACTGATTTCAGATCATTTAATTTTTTTTGTGTGTGTTGTGTCTCATTGTGGTTTGCTAGTGGTGCCACAAAACCACAGGATAATAAATCAGTGAGCATCCTGGTATTCTGAAAATGAATGTCACCAATATTTCACCAGAAAAAAGTAAATTGAAAAGGTCACAATTTCAGACATGGATAATAATCCCACACATTTATTGTTTTACTTATGTAGATGGCACATTACAATTATTATTACAATACACAGTATCTGTTGTTTATGGTATTTAAAATAAATCCTGCCTTTGATAACACAATAAATCATCTGCACAAATAGAAATGACTGAAATTAAGACAATAACATATTTACATTAATATTACATATCAGGGTGACATGTGAGGGCCATACCAGGGTGCAATCCAGTTGTTTGTTTTTACCACCGAAAGTTAAGACGAACTGACATTTGAGCTTCTTTGCTACTTTCAAATAAAGCTGTGTTAGATATTTCCATGCATTGTGTCAAACTGTTCACAGACTGTGCAGTTGTTCCCATGTTGGACCTTTAAGCTATTCCCAGCCCTCACTGTGTTAACTGTCTTTCACTGACACACACTCAGTCGTGCATGAGGTCTGAAGAGAGTTTGTTGGAGCTGGTGCATGGCTTCACATGCATCACTTGCACCTCGGTGGTGCAGAGACAGAGTTTCAGGTTGGTTGCTTTGCAGGCTGACATCTTTAGCGTCGGAGTGTTCCTCGCATGTCCTCATAAACATCATTGTTGTTGACACGCTTTGGTTTCACTCTCCTGGTCTGGTAACAACAGAAATGTTGTCAACATGTTAGATGTTTTGATTATACAATAAGTAATAGGATTACTGTTTAATGTATTGACTTAGTTTTCTCTTAGATCACAGTTTATCTTCTTATCTGTTGTATAGTTTATCTTATGTGAATTATGACAACCTGTATAAAGTGGCACATTGAAACGTTTGAAGACACAGATGGTCATTCAATCTATGAGGAATTATTCTCCTCTTCTGTTTCAACATCTTGTATAAGAAACATTACTGAACCACTATTGGTTCAGTTCACCATATATATTTCTCTTATCTGTATATATGTATATATTTTTGTTTTCATTTATATACATTTTTATACACACACAAACAGACATGTATAACAGTGAGTGTCCTGTATAAATCTTCATATAAATTATGTGTTTATGTATAAAAGTTTAGGATTTATTGTTGGACTGTTGTATTAGATTAGTTTTACTTAGGAGCACCTAATAAAATTACAACAGAGTGTGTGTATATATGCTGTATATATTATACTTTACTCGCTTTTGCAAATTTCCCCACTGTGGGACGAATGAAGGTTTATCTTATCTTACAGTCTGTTTATATTTAGAAATTCAGATTCACATTCATTCAGTTTCCTACGAAAAACTTTAAACCTCAGCTTTTAGACTGAAAGAATGTGAGTCATTGCAAGATACGATTAAAAACACACACACACACACGCACGCACGCACACGCGCACACACACAAACATTGAAACACATGGGTACCTTGAGGACGATCCCTATTAAGAGGACCATGACGATGCAGAGCAGCACAGCAGCAGAGATCACAACAGACACCAGAGCCAGGTTATCATTTGCTGGGTTACACGGCTTCATCTGATCTGTTACGAACATAGAGTGTGTTTATCAGAGACTCGAGCTGTAAAGCTTTTCCTTTCATCAACACCATAATGTTATTGTCTGTGGCATTGGACATTTTGGGGGGTATTTCTTTTATGCATTGCTTAGGTCACTTTCTTTTTCGACTGCAGTTATTCTGAATTTCCTCATACAATTTGGCTTTAGAAGAAATTCCAAATCCTCTGCTCAAAATTACATTAGTGTAAAGGGAAGTGTAAAGTTTCTGTTCCAGTGTTCTGTTTGAAATAGTGCAAACAGGTGCAGAAAGTGTGTGAACTGAATGTGAAACTCATATATTACCCTTTATTCAAATTAGGTGGTCATTGCAGTTTCATTTGCAATAAATGTAGGAGAAAGCAGGGATATAATTTAGTTTAGCAGTAGTGTGTAAAATCCCTGGCTTTACTCCACGGACTGAATACAAATAGTCTATTAATGCTTACAGTAGCACAACAGTCTACCGTTAGAATGCATTTTTGCAATTGCTGGATGAATCAAGGTCAAAGTGACATTAAGAAGAAAATTCTGTCAAGTGGAATGATGATGAAGTTGAATTATAAGAACTAAAGGTTTTGTGAGAAAATACATAGATTGGAAAGACTCACCTGTCACCACCAGGAGCACAGATCCATTGCCTCTCTCGGTTATGAGTGAACTGGTCTTCACGTCAAACCTCGAGTAATAGCACCAGTACGGTCCTGTGTCGGCAAAGGTTAAGTTTTTGATGAGGATGTCGACGTTGGGGAATACTCCATTTAACTGAAGTCTGCCGTCGAATGCTTTGTGGATGGCATTAGTTTCTGAGTTAAACTCTTTGACCAAAACGTGGATATCCTCGGTGAGACCTTTCTTCAGAGCCAGGTGCTCTTGTTTTGGATGAGAATGTCTGCACTGGACAGTGATGGCTTCTCCAAACTCTTTCCATTTCACTCCGCCGCTCTCTGCAAAGACAGACACAAACACCGGCAGTTATTCAGTGTCAATTCTGAAATGTGATAAAGCTTTGTAAATTCATCCAGCCTTACATTAATTACTACAACACACACTTGTTTCATTATACATGTAATCGGTCTTACCTGGGCTGCTCAGGACTGTGCAGGGGAGACAAAGGATGGGTAAGAGCTTTAACCAGACAGCGGACATGCTGACAGACTGTCATACAAGGTTCACTTGAATTCTGACTCTTCAGTAGGAAATGTAAATGTGTTTTCACCTACATCTCCCCACACGTGACCTACTTTGATGTGGGCGAGAAGCTAACAGCTTAATCAGACAGTCAGTGAACAACATTTCTCTGGGGTTGAACCAATAGAGCTTTTATCTAAGTTCACTGTCAAAAAAATGAACATGAATGATTAACAGGACTATACAATATACTAACCAAACCACGTCACTGGCTCAGTATCACATAATACAATACTCAGTTATATAAAAATTAATTTAAAAGGTCTGTAAAATGGTTCGTAGACATACATAGACAAAAAGTAGCACCGCCATCCCAGATTTGATAAAGCTATATTAATTTAACTACTAAATACCTTTGTTTCATTCTTAGGCATTATACCTGTAATCAGTCTTACCTGGGCCGCTCAGGGCTGTGCAGGAGAGGCAGAGGATGGTTACGAGCTCTAACCAGACAGCAGACATGCTGACAGTGACAGGAACATACATTTCACATTGAATATAAATTCTTAAAAAAGGAAGTGTTTTTGCTTATACCTCAGGATTCTCGACCAACAGTCTACATGACCACATGACCCTCGAGCGTCAGTCAACTAAATCGTGAAATTCAGATACATGGTAAATACAGTACATGGTAACGTGAGGTTGGCAGCTCTAGTCTGAATTAGTCACTACAGTAATAATAAGTGTGCACAGCATGTAATGTCTTATCATCTTGAGAAAAAGAGAGATCAACACAAATTTTGATCTTTTTTTTCACTGTCTCAAAAGCAGTTTTTCTGAGAGGACACATAGCTCCTACTGAAAGTTGAACGCTAGACTGTTCTTCACTGGACGCCTCTAAGGCATCAGACACAAGGAAAGACATTAGCACTGGCTGATGTGTTTTTCAGAGCTTGCACTACAGAGATAGGGTGTCAAGCCATATTCCACACTGAAAGTAGGTCAAAAGTTTAGTTATAGCAGAGGGTGGAAGTGTTTTTACAGTGTTTGCATTGCCCTCTAGTGGCAACAGAAAGAACATGTCTGAGTGTTCACCACTCAGATGAAATACACTTCTGTGCTAGGAAGAAAGATCATAAAAAAAATATGAATTCATAGGAGACATTACAATTGTTGAGAAATACCGCAGATTAATAAACATATAAAATGTCCTTATATCTGCTTAAAACTACATTATAGTGTGTTACCTCAGAGAAAAATCAGTTCTATATCTAAGATCTATAAGATGGATAAACCACATCTTTGGCTCAGCACATAAAACAATACTCAGTTATATGAAGACACATTCAAAGGGTTTTATCTTATTCAACCAGGCATATGATCATTCAGTCTCTAAATTACTCATATAGAGTAAGTAAGTGTCCAAAATAAACATCTTTTTGCATCAATATATATTATAACAAAATATCCTGCCATATATTGACCACACAGTAAAGTCACAGCCATGTATATTGCTGACAAGGTTTTACAGCACTATATATAGGATAATGCCCAGTGTAATTTGAAGCTGAAATAACCTCGACAAACTCCATTAAGTTGTCACTGTCCTGAGGGAAATGCAAAACTCAACATCAATAACATCAATAAAGGCTTTCACAGTCTTTGGAGATGAATTCAAAAACACACCCACCCACCCCCTGCTCTCTGTGCCTCCCTCTGGGACAAAATAAAAAAAGGTCCCTGTCCATCCCGTCGCTCTTCCCCCCACCATCAACTCCCCTCCTCCTGTCTCGTCCTGTTAAGAAGGTGCAGTGTGAGCCGGAGCAGACGCTGCAAGGAGGGCTTTTTACGCCACAGGAACAGCCCTGTCCATTTGCCAACCAGTGCTTCCTGTTCAGGGCTTCTGGTGGATGGGAGGCGTTATACATTTCTGAGGCTGCGAGATAATCAGGAGGCTCGGTCTCTGGTCACAAAGAGGAAGACGACAACAATAGAACATAGGAACATTTATTTAATCTTTTTTTTCTTTATACAACAGCAGAATTATTTTGGTGGTGTGTGAGGATACTGAGGAACATATTAATAGTGTATTTCCTCCTACATTTCTCAGCGTAGTTGCTGCTGAGTCAGTGCTGTATGACTGGGGGTATTGACAGACTGATTGCTCGCCATGTCCCCTCAGAGATGACTCATCTCATTTCCCCAATCCGTTTCCACACTCACGTATCCTTTTCCTCCTGAGAGTTCTCACACGGGCCTCATCTGGAGCGCACATGGGATAATGGCCCTGTCAATACATTGACGTCGCAAATGAGCAAGGATGCTCACACATTCATCACAGACATCAGTTAAATGACTTGGCATATGGCCGTGGGGGAGGAAAATGGTAATCTCCCGTCTTTCTAGAAAGATTAGTAGGATGATCGGGGGATAGACAAGAGAGTCTGTTTCTATTGTGGTTTTACTGATTGGCTGTTGACCAGGACAAAAGAGCAAACTGCAGTGTTGCATTTGTTTGCTACAACCAAAAAAATGTAATTGCACACCAAACATTTTGCCAAAATAATTTTCCACATAAAACTGGAAATAATCAGAAAGTTTGAGTCTACTTAGCAGTATCACAGTGCTGCCATGATCTGCTGGAAACTTGAGACACAGTCAGATTCATGACAGTTGAGCACTGCCTGCAAGTTGAGTTACCTGAACGAGCCTCTGATGAGTGGATCAAACCCACCTGAGTGTCATCTGAACACGCTTCAATGGAAGGGATACAACTGAAGTAAATCTGACCTTTTGAACAAAGAAGTGAAGCTGGTCAATGCCACAAATTTTCTCAGATTTGATTTCTGACCTGGAAATAGTGCAGAATCTTAAATATGTCTTCTTCATTTTACATGTCAGAACTTCTTCATATCTTTAATCCTCAAACTTTCTGATTATTTCCATGTTTACGTGAAAACATTGGAGATTTTCAGTGTGTTCTCAGACTTCTTTTGGACCCCACTGTATGTCCAAAGGTAGATCAGAAAAGGGTTGAGGAAAGCACCAGAGATCCAAGCTGAGTCTGTGTCTTAAACTATAATAAAAAGCACAGGACTTTCCCTGTGGGTACAGCACTTACTGAAAACAAGCCTTCATTGACTGCACTCCAACATCCTGGCACATCTCCAGGGAAGGAAGTTCTTTTCCTGATCTTGAGTGACCTCCGCATGCCTTTCACTGCGGATGAGGGCTTAAACACACCGCCGTGCCACAGCACTGTTCGAGGGCTGCTCAGGGTTTGTCTCTAAAGGAACTCGAGTCGTAGCTCAGGAGAGAAAAGCCACTGAAACTATTCTGATAGCAGCTTTTATTCACATCTTCTTTCTGATTGACACCTACAGTATGTGGCTGGTGTGCAGACGTATGGAGCATGCACAGTGTAGTGGAAAGACACTGTTTGGTTAAGCCCAAGGTGAGGACAGCATGAGGACTTGCAGAAAAATACTAAACTCAGATGCTCAAATTACCATTTCTGTCCTTCCCTGTTATTTCTCAACAGTGTGTTATCACTGCTGAAAGATGATCTGCCCTCTCGGCCCCTTCAGCTTCACAGTAAGAGGCGTGCAAAGAGTCATAAAGTCAACAATGCAGCTCCGTTCAAATCAAAGTCACGGAGTTAAGACAATATGACTTTAAATCCAAGAGACTGTAGGGTCATAATCAGGAGTGACATTCATAGCTATAGATACATTTGTTCACAGTATTTAGAGTTTGTGAGCCACTTTTTTTGCATTTCACAATAACAAAGACTGAAGGGGAGGCAGGTGAATACAGCTACATCTCATCTGGGTTGTATACATTTCACTAAATATATAAGAAATAGTTGATTTATGAGGCTGAATGTTGGCTTCTATTTCTATGATAAGAGGAGTTTAATGCATAATTCCATGTGCAGGTGAAATGTGCCTGCTCTTGTTCACAGTAAGTGCAGGAGAACAAATCTTCTCCAAATACATTCTAAAACTTTCATTTCATGAATTAGTCACATTGGACTGAAAATAACCACATTTTTTTTTGTCAAAAAGGGTTGTTGAAAATATAACAGCCATGATTCACCACCACTTTGATTCAGGGAATAAATCATAAGGACCCAACTTTAAATCAATGGGTGCTCTCTGAACATGTGAGAATATGCAGAGTCTGATAAAATCAAACCAACAGGTGCTAGTAAAGAATGGTTGGTGCACTGTGCCCATTTTGCATGTTCCTCATGGTGCTTAAGAAGGCAAGCATTTCCAAATAAAGCCATCTTTGAGGAGAGCTGTTAATGGTAATGTTTCGTCAGTAACATTACATCTTGCATGAATCACTTCACCTTTTGAAGCAGACCCCCGACTCAGATTCTGGACTAAATGAAACGCCTATTTTAAAGCAGAAACGCTGCGGAGAGCCAAATATCCAGCATATGATGTCATGAAGAGATAGTGCAGTTTCTCTTTTGGCAGAATTGGAGGCAGCTTTCGTGATTACTTTGGCTGGGCAGACTTCCAGTCACAGAGCCTGTCTCTGCTCTCAACGGCCGCAGCCTTCAGGCTCCATCTCACCGTACATAAATAATATTCAGCTCCATGTGTTGAGAGCCATTTATGCACATGGAAACTGAAAAGGAGATTCAACTGTACCATTAATTTTATGCCTGCATTTGACTTAATGTGCCCTCTTATATCTATATTGTTTAATGTGGGTCTAAGTCACTGTACTATAACATGACTATTACTAGACAACAAAAAAAGAATCAGCCACAGGAAATTCATATCAATCTTTATTGTATTTAGAAATCCACGCATCAAATCTTTTTTATTATTTTTTCTTTACCATTTACAACAGGGGAGAATGAGGGACAAGCTAAACGTCATGCCTTTCCCAGCAGGCGCGATGCACTACAGGATGGGCTGAAATGGAAAGGGTGGGGGGGGAAGAGATACATAAAGTGCTTTTGTCAACAGTTTTCTTCTTTTAATAGAAAAAAGGATCCAAACAAAAGGTTTGAGGGTGGAGGGAAAGGACGCGGGGGTCCATGGACGTGACAGCATAAGCGCATGTGAAGAAGGTGAAGGGGGGAAGAAGGTGACAGGTTGATGAGGAGGAAGAGAGTGGTGGGGGGTATTTATCTTTAAAAAATAAAAAAAGCGTTCGAATGAAAAAAAAAAAAAAAAAACAAAAAAGAAGTGGTCTCAACCCAGGATGAGGCTGGACTTGCCACCAGGTGGGTTTCTTCGGTTGCCGGAGTTAGCACCTCCCGACGGGTCAGTGGGCTGTGGCTCCTCCTTCTGCTGATCTTGCTCCTGTTGCTCCACATCGTCAGGACACTCTACAGATGCAACGGAAGACAATGCATTAATCCAAAGCGCGTAGCTTTGACTGAGATTGCATTCATTTAATACCAGTCAGTCTCTTGACGACAGTGTATGTTATCAGGGCCAAACAGCTTACAAAATCTTGAATACATTTAGACAAAGTAAAACACCATGTTTTCTGGTAAAACAAACTGTGCTTGGAAGTTAAAAGTAGCAAACTACAGAAGATGGCAATAAAATGTCCTCGACAGTACTGCCCTACAAAGGCAGACAGCATTTACTAGAGAAGAGCTGAAGTTTTCAGGCTAAATTGCTGAACCATGTAACAGATGGATTGAATGTAATGCCTTCATTTTTAGACTGATTATTTAAAACAAAAAACAAAACAAAAACCACACTGTCTGAAAACTGTCTTCGGAAAAACCATAAGGAATATGAGGGGAAACAAAGTATACACAAACAAAATGTGTCTTTCAGCTTTACATCTACTATTTGCTAATAACCTTTTTAAGATTATTTTTTGGCATTTCTGCTTTATTATTATCTAAATGGTGACAGCTCGAGAGAGACAGGAAAGGCACTTAATTACCTTGCAATCAACTTAACTGATATTTAAATTGATATAGCTATTTAGAAGCAGCGTAACCACAGCAGACTGAATTCTACTAGAGTCAAAAGCTGAGATGACAGTAACTGTTACTCTGCTACAGCAAGTTACCTTTTAGCTTGAGTAGTTTTGCTGTTTTTATTTTCTGTGACCAGATGCAGATGCTGAATGATTTGTGGGACAAAAAACTAAATTATTTTCGTTCATCAAAATTGATAGCTAGGTGTAAAAAGAAACTAAATTTAGCTTTAGCAGAGGCTAGCTGTGGCTACCTCCCCAGCTACATTTAAATGAGTTTAGCTGCTTTGCTTCGTCTTTGGTTTGGTTTTAGCTTTTCTTAGAAATTATACATTTCAAATAAAACTGCAATTCTTCAGACCCTGATCTCTGATCTTAACTAACATGTTTTCACTGCTTTTTGGTTTCGAAGTTTAGAGTACTTAAGTGAGGTTAGCCAGTTCTGTAATGAAATCACAGTGGGCTCTCATTGTCCATTAGTGCCTGAATTACTGTAGAAATGTGCAAATTCAAGAGGACTTTCTGACTTAAATCTCATAAATAAGGGCAAAACTTTTTTTTTAGGCTAAATGGACACTCAAATATTCTCTGCTGGACATCAGAGCGAGCTGAAGTGCTGCTGCATAAATTATAGGTTTATCAGACTGGTGCCAAAGATATGAGGACAATACAGGGCGGCCCAATCAATGCGGATCCAGAAACTCAATGTTTAAACCCTCTGGGACAGATTTGCTAAAGCTTTGCACCCTTTGGACACAGATGTGATATATTCTAAACCAAACACACGTGCTTATCAAGCAGATGCACCCACAGTTTGTGTGTCAAGTGTTTGCCTGGATACAGTATGAATTTAAAGGAAGGACATGTTAACTGAGGATGATGATGTGTTGGGTAACTGCTGGATTTACTCAGGCTATTTGTGACTCTCAGTTTTGTAGAGAAAATTCTCTGAGGCATAAACACTGATGCAATTTAAAAGAACCACAAGGAAGGCTGTTGTTGGCATTCTGTTTCAAAATGATGCTCTTGTTTTGTCTTGTGTTATAAATCCAGCGCTCCCCTTTCCTGCATTTTCACCCCTCCCTGAGATTTATCTTAGTATATTACTTCATCTCCTGTTTGTATTTCCAATGAATGTGTTTATTGCCTCCTACTATATTACTAACTAGATATATGCTAAAGTTTAGAATATCAGAATTCTATGAGTAATATTTTGAGTCATGGTAACAGTTTTTCTCAGGTGGAGTTGAACTGTGGCCTTGTTGTTTACTTGTTTCAAAGAAATCTGTGAAAGAACAGATTACGAGTCACACTGTGTTAAAAAAACTGGCTGAAGTCATCTATATGTTTTGATAAACATATAATGTTAATACACATATAGTATAACACACTTCAAAGTGCACACACATTCCACTCATATCCAAAAGCAGCAGTGAATAAGTGAGCTTTGATTTCCTAAATGTCCTTTGAGATGTGTGGTCAGACCCTCCATTATCTGAGGAGCCAGCCACTCTCTTATAAACATGCACCTGGAGGTTAATAAAAAGCTTTTCATACTAAGTGAAGCCTGCCATCAAAGAACAGCTGCTTGACTACAGACCATCACGCCATCATGACAGGGAGATACCACATCAAAGAGATCATGTGACACGAACTTCGAAAGGGAGCTCAAGTGTACTGTATCTTTAAAAGTTACGGTATGTCAACAACATTGGGACAAGACCAGTCACCAGAATCTCATCATCAATCATAGAGGCAGGGAGAGTGGAATTACCTGTTAGCATGTACCATGGAGCTATTCACTGAGTAATCTAAGTCATACACTGCTGTTTAGACATAGTGAGAGTGTGACAGAAACTTAAAAAGCCTCTTTATAAACAGTTCAAGTGTTCAGGATACTTACCATCGTTCGCTTGTTCTTGGCCATTTTCAACCTACGATGAAAACATAAAATAAGGATGTCAGATATTGTCAATGAACCAAAGTGACTTTTTTTATCTGTAAATAAAAAAGTCTTCCTGTATTCTTATAGATCTGAATCCTATTACTTCTACTTTGTACACAGTGAAAAATACTTACAGCTAATTATTAATGATTAATTACACCACTAATGAGCTTTCCAACCTTTGAGATACATATTTATGGTAGGTGAGCCTTTTCATTGTATCTTGCAATAAATATCCTGTCTCACTATTTTCTTATGCCTCTGTCAGATTGTTCATTTAGAAAATATTCCACCCATGTCAGGCAGCTTGAACTGGCACCTTCCCAGACTAAAAATTAAACCTCCACAGGGATTACAAATGCCTATCAAATGTCCTGGGTCAGTGTCAAATAGATGGATAAATTCGTCATTCCCTCAATAAATTTTCCACTGAACTGTTTAGAATTATACTTAATCTATGACTGTGTGCCTTTCAGCCCCAAACTAGGCTGTGGCTCTGTTTTGGAAACAGGCTCAGAGGTACCTCTTGTCTCTGGCTCCAGACCAAGGCTGCCCCAGAGTTGTGGATGGTGGTCAGTTCCGGTTGAGGGTTCTTGGGGAAGAGAAGGGGCTGCTGGCACCGCCTCAGTGGGGCCGAAGGCTCCCCGCACAGGGTTCCTGTTGGTGCCCCGGCTGGGAAGATAAGAGTGAGACAGACAAATAAGTGAGACAGACAGACTGAAACAAACTTATTTAAGCAGAGTGTAATACACCAGCTGTCAAGACTATTTTTGTTTTTTTTCCCTTTCTGGACGGTAGATTATATTGAAGCTAGACAGGAAACACAAGAGACGAATGACAAAACATGACTCAGGCTTCAAAGCAGCGGAGTCATACCATATGGACACTAATCCAATTAGCCAGAAAACCAGCCCAGACCCCAGTGTTTCTAACCCATGAGCCTAGCCGTGCTCACCACAAAATTCATCTTCTCAGATTTGACAGAACATCATTTTCATGAGGGACTTGCACTGAAATAACATGAGACAAAATCACTGAGAACCAACAGGAAACATCACCAAATCCGCTTGGGCGTCTGCAACAGACCCAGAAACGCAGTGGAACATTTCCAGGCAGACGATCGGAATGCCAAAACTCACATAACCCTGTAGCTCCTTTAGCAGAGCATTAAAAAGAGCATTAAAACACAGTGTTTGGCCCACTATGGGGAGGCAAGCCGTGCTAACCAAAGCCACATAAGGTAAGAGCTCAGCTCCAGCCCGGAGGGCCAGGGAGGGGACAGACAGTCTTTGTCATGAGGGGAACAATACTGCTGGAGAGGCAGAGGAGTGGCCATTGTTGTTAATGGAGTTTAATGAATCAGCGCTGTTGAGAGCCTCTGTCACTCAACAAGAGCTCCTTCATTACTGGCTCCACATTTCTCAATCTGATCAATTCTCCGGACAGCGAACAACAAATAGCAAACGGAAGAGGATTAAACTAGATTCACAGGCTAGACGGTGATGCATTATGCCATCATCACTACAACACATACTTTCCTACTTAACCTTACAGATCTGCTGGGCCCATGATATAAATGTATGATAACACTGACCTCACTGGTCAACAAAACTTGGAGACAGGAAGAGCAATCACACTGATAGTCTTGGCTTTCTCTCTGATTACAAAGTGCTCCTCCTGTGGCCAGAAGCTTGAGGGCACTTGAACAAACTAACAGCTCTGACTAACAACCTGCTTTTATGAAAAACAGTAAGCTACTCATAGTGGTAGCCATGATGATACTTTTTGGTTTTGTCACTCAGGTTTTGAGCTTTCAGTTTCTAAGGTTTCTGCCTCCACCCCAATGCTGTTAGAGTAAATGAAAATTCATTCATCAAAGCATTGAAAGACAACACTTAAAGACAACAACTTGTCTTTATAGAACTAATGTCCAAGTCACTCTGAATAATCCACAGACTTTGCTGTGAACTGTTCTCTTTGGAATTTTTATAGAAGAAATAGTCCTTGTGAAAACTTTTCACAGTGAGGTCTACAGATTATCCAGAGTAAACCGGACATTGTCTTGGCATTGTCTGAGGCTAGGCCAGGAAGTGAATATTTGAATTCTCAATGACCACAAACTACAAAATAACCTCGGCTTACAGTCTATGGAGACTTTCGATGATAATGAAAATCAGGCCTTCTCAGTGGCCAGTGGTCTAAGATGTGTAGCACTTAAATGCAACATCTCTTCTTAAAATCCATGGTGGGATCTTTGTAGCATTTCCCACCTCTGCATATGTCTCCTATACCAGTTCAGAAAAAGGCAAGCTGCATGTCCTTCTAGATGGTCAAGACATGTGTTGAGCATACAAAAAGGTATATTTGAACAGGATCTTCACAAGGCAGCATGCCAAAGCAAACAAAGCTGTTCATCTAATCTAGGAGTTCATAGCCAGGTCAGACAGATGACACAATGCTAATAAAATCTGTTATAGTAATAAACTTTGCTCATTCAGGCAGAAACAAATATCCTCATCCAGTTGTATCCGTTAAAGTGGGAAAACTATGAGAAGGCTGAACTTGACCTAGGCCCAAGTGAAACAATGCAAGCAGGAAGAAGCTTTGCTGTGAGCAGCTGCTGGCTGGAGAGGTCCTAGGATGAAGTTATGATTTTAGGGTAAATTCGTCACTGTCCACACATTCAGAAAATTTGATACACCATTTAAACGGTTCTCTGCAAAGTGGCCAGTGTGAAAACATGTGATTCTTGGCATGTGAGTAACTTCAAGGCACTGAGCTGAAATGAAACCCTACTGCTGTAAGGCTTGAATTTTCCTCTTTGCACACTTCATCAAATCTTTGAGCCTTAACCAAGCTGGGTAAAAATGTCCACCCTTAATTATAAGCCATAAAGATAATGCATACAAAGAGTGAATTATGTTTGGCTAAAGCTTTACCTGGATTATCACAAACATACTGGCAGGCACAATAATGTCAGACAACTAATTTTTCATCCAAGCCTCTGTGGCTGTATGTTTGCAGTGACCTTGACAACTCAAAGCCATTTACAGGTCTCATATCTCCTGCTGCTTCTTTTGTCTGCCTCTCCTCATGTACTCAAAAGAAAACTTCCCCCGTGTCTATACAAGGCCACACATTTCACCAACTGACACATTTTTTTTAACTGACCTATTTCTTTCCATTGAGGGCCGATCCTCATCCCATTTAACAAAGCCGAGCTTCAAATTACCCTTATCCCAGTACTCCAGGGCTTTTTGGCTATTACACTTGCGGGATGTTCTTTCTGACAACCTAAATGGAAAAATACTAAATAACACCCCAGTTTGTATCTTTTCCTAGCTCAAGTTATAATAATTAATTCCAGCAGCCTTTACTTAAGGCTTCTGGTTGTTCTGTCTAGTTTTACAAGATTGAACTTGCCCTTACATAAACACTTATACGCCCTCCCTGGTGCAAAACTTAAATCACTATTAACATTACCTTTTGAATCCAAACCCATTTTTTCCCCATTCAGTCAGCTCTGATACTATCACATGGAAAAATAACTAAAATAGGTCAGAGTAGTGTTAAATTTAGTTACTGGGTGGATTGTTCCTCCGATGAGCATGGGGGTCCTCAGGTTCTGCAAAGATGCTGGAGGCCATCTTGCTCTTGCGCTGGGGGGTCGTGTTGTCCTCTGTGCCAAAGGAGAAGCTGGAGTCCCCGCCTGGTGGTCGTAGTACCCTGAAGAGCAACAAATGACGGATTGTAATGTCATTTGATTGACATTGTGCTGCCATGTTCCCATCACCTCTTTAGGCCAAACTAAAACACATTAGTCGCACATGATACTGATTAACTTCACAGTGCAAAAATAAATAAGTAAAAAAAAAAAAATCAATAGTTAAATATAACATGAGGACACCTCGAGCTACTTACAGCCTTCTCCCTACTCCACCCTAACCCTTTTTTACACATACCACACACACACACACAAAAACACACAGGCTACCAGCAAGGTCTCTGCTCTCTAAGCCCCGGCTGTCAGCCTGTCAGACAGACAGTCACAATCTCTGCCCGGCAGCTGACTACAGTCGCATATAATCACACAGTTAGCTGGCTAGCTGTTGCCTCTCCTCAGCACAGATTCCTTTGCAGTGACACACGAGGGGTTGGTGTCAGTTCCTGGTAGCATTGTTACTCCATTATTAAATTAGTAAATTCAATTCGATGCCCTTTCTGGGTCAATATAATACAGCAGAGGTGAAAAGTCTGAGGTCCACAGCTAATGTAGGTCACTTAATAAATAGACTGCTCTAGAACAATATACAAGGCCTGCATGCAGACCAGTGCATGATACACAAAGCCCACTTTACACCGACATTCCTTCCACCACAAGCTGAACAAAAGGAACGCGATAATGAGTAGGGAAACTCATTTTCCTTGCTGTGCCGAAGGACAGTTGGGGTGGACGACAAAAACTGATGTGTTTGCAGAGGCCCTGCTGGACCCCTCCCTCTTTTTTTCCAGCAAACTCTCTTCTCCTCAGAGTCCCTGAAGCCACCAGCTGACACACTGAGCAGCTGTCCAAAGTCAGGCAGGCAGATGGAGACCAAAAAACAACTCCGCTCTCGAAGCAGAGCTACAAAGAAAAGCAACTAGAGGTGGCAAAATCCACCCGGCGTGGACTGCACCAAGTGTGAATTTTCTCAATCAAATCTTGCGATCGTACTAGTGTCCGGCACACTTGGCTGTGACAGTAATGCCTAAACCAGACTTCACCTACCGGCCAGAGAGGATGAGCTCATGCTTTCCACTCGGATTGAGATGGGGGGAAAAGCTTTTAGCAGCCTGGCAGAAGACCCCACCCTAGAATGAAACTGCAAATAATATCAATGAAACTGCATTAATGTTTAGAAGCTTAAGGGTAGCTTCAGGCAGGTGGAGCCAGAACAGATATAGCTGATCTCCATAACCAAAGATGGCATGTCTGATAAGGCAGGGTAGGAGGCTTTTGATGGCCTACAAAGATTTCAGCCTAATTCTGCTCAAGTAGCTGCTGTACGGATCCCTTTTGGTCGGCCAGCAGCAGAAATGACCAGCAGCTCGTAAAGGGGGCTTTAAGGAGCAAAAGCAAAGAGCTAAGGGAAGATTTACAGGCTTATCTGGCTCAAAGCCCCCACCCAAGCCTCCGCATCATCCGAAAACAGCGTGCGACTTCAAAACGCTTAAAGACTGACCGAGATTTCGTGTGATCACTCAGAAAATACGAGCAGCACTGGTTTTCCTCAAAATCTGCTTCACATGCCTTAAAAATAAGGCCATATTACTGAGACAGCCATGGTTTAAAGTCATTTTCTTTGCATTGTTTTCTGCAAGGGAAGAGGCTGGAAAGCTTGATTTGATGGATGTGTGACCCTCTTAAGGTGTTTTTTTCCATTAATGATTTGACAGATTTGGTGCATGTGACACATCTATTGAACTGGACATTATCTGAGTTCATCTAAACTTCCTACAATAAGCCAGTGATAATGACATATGCAGAAGTAATCAAGCACATATCTGGACTCTTGATCCTGAGCCTCTGTTGAAAAACAGCAATAAACCCCACAATAAACTATAGCTATAATATGATATGCAATGCTAAAGAGCTTCACATTACTAGATCACCACATGATAGGAGGCCGGACTTGAACTAGAAAAAGTTATTTGTAGTCGACCACAGCCAGTCGAGTTAGGCAGCTTTGACCATTTCTCCCTAAAAAAAAATAGAGGAAAAACATCCCATCAGCTTTCTCCCATTCTTATCTTAAACTAGCTGCTAATTATCCACACAGGCTAACCTCACTAACTTCGTGAAGCTAAAGGCTATATGGTGCATCAGTCGCCCAATAAGATTAACTTAATTAACAAGACGATGTGACAGTTTAGCTAAATCCACAAAAATCCCCTCCATGCCTCCAGAGAGCTAATATAAGTTAGCAGGCTGCCGTTAAAGCAAAGGCAGAAAAGAGGCGTTTGCTAGCAGAGACGTTGGTCCGCATCCACTTCTTTTGTTCCTCCATGAAAGATTTTCAGCTTCTTTTACCTGGAGCTGCTTTTAGCACCGGGGCTCATTCCTTGAAAGGTGGTGGTCGTCGTCATCTTTAAGGAGTATTTCGATGTTCTTGGCAGTAAGAAAGAGTCAGTGAGAAAGTGGGTATATAAAAAAAGGAGTCCTGTTTTCCCCGCAGAGATGCGACAGGATGGAGACTCCACCCGATACTGAAAAACATAACGAGGACCAGATCCGCTGGTTCTGCGGTGCCAGACCACAAGACCCAGCCCACCAGCGGCCGGCCGGCTCTGATTGGACAGAACGCCGCAGAACTCCTCTCTCATTGGACGGAACCTCGCAGAACTCCTCTCTCATTGGGCAGAACCGCAGAGATGGCCTGTCTTGTTGGTGGCAGGTCAGGTCTGGGCTTCATGTCAGTGATCAGACAGAGCCCATATCCCTGAGGGCTATTTTGTTTTCTAATCTATGATCCTGACAGTCTGCAAAATGTTTCAAAGGATGGATTTTAACTTGCAGCAGGCTGAACAAAAATTACTGTCTGGACGTGACTTATATTGGTTCTGCCCATAAAGAGGGTCAAACAGTTACACTGGAAATTCAGACTAATTGGAATTGAGTTGATGCTCATTTGGACTTCCAGATGTCAGGATGTGTTTCATTAGATATTCCCTTCTTCTTCTTTTTTTTCTTGAGGTACAGATACTTCAGGATGTAAAAGTTATCTTCAAATCTCAGGATTGTTTTGTAGCCATAACAGTACAATTTGAAGAACTGAGCAGGCACTCATCCCAATGTTAACTCACTAAAATAAGTCAGAAGAACTTGAAGACTAAACTTCAGGCAGAACAAAAATTATCTGGACGTGTGCTCTTGTCACAGTTGCACAGATGTATTTTATATTGGTTTTGCCTATAAGAGGGTCACACAATCACACTGGAAATCCAGACAAATTAAAATTGAGTTGATGCTCATCTGGACTTGTCAGGATGTGTTTAATCAGATATTCTCTTCTTAAATTTTAGGTACAGATACTCCAGGATGTAAAAGTTATCTTCAAATCTCAGGATTGTTTTTGTAGCCATAACAGTAACGGTACAATTCGAAGAACTGAACTGGCACTCATACCAATGTTAACTCACTAGAATAAGTGATAGGAATAAGTGCAGGTGAACATCTTGGACTTGCTCTTGTCATAGTTGCACAAATGGATTTAATATTGGTTCTGCCCATAAGAGGGGCAATCACGCTGGAAATCCAAATTGAAATTGAGTTGAATGCTCAGATAAAGAGGTATGACAGGATGTGTTTCATTAGATATTCTCATCTTAAATTTTAGCTACTTCAGGGTGTGAAAGTTATCTTCAAACCTCAAAACTGTTTTTGTAGTCTTAACAGAACAATTTGAAGAACTGGCACTCATCCCAATGCTAACTCACTAGAATAAGTCAGCATTCCTGCATCCCATTACGGCAAGTATCCTGGCGAAGGACAAATTCAGAAGTGATTTAGCTCATAATTGCTGATGCCCACAAATAGATAAGGAGTTTTGGTTTGAAGGGGACTGTCTTGTTGGTGGGTCAGGTCTTGGCTTCATGTCAGTGAAAGATCAGACCACATCCCTGAGGGCTATTCCTGCTAAACTATCATCCTGACAGTCAGCAAAATGTTTTAAGGGTGAACTTAAATGTGCAGCAAGCTGAACAAAAATCACTATCTGGACTTCTCATAGTTGTACAAATGTATTTCATATTGGTTCTGCCCTAAAGAGGGTCAAACAATCACACTGGAAATCCAGACAAAATTAGTGGAAGTTTGGAAAAAGACAATAGCTTTATTTTAACAGGCATCTTAATAGACAATACAGTTGTTTATTTAACTGAAACATCTCTTCAGGCTTCCTAAAATTTGAAACTTGGCCTAGTCAAACCATTAATCAAAACATTTCTCTACACATCCACTACTATATAAAAATGTATAAAATCAAATATTTTTTTCTGATGATAACAGAAAACAGGTGACAATCCAGCCCCATTCCCAAACTGGGTGTATGGTTCACTAGCACGAACAGATTTGCTGGACACTGACCAAGCCAAGCCCGACGACATTTGATCAGTTCAGTCAGTTTTGTTAGTTCTCATTCTATCACCAGTCCTACCTGTCTGCAACCTTAGAAGAAGCCCTTCAAATTGGGAAGGGAAGTCCTTAACATTTACCACAATACAGCATGAGCAAACAAAACCTGAATTCAGGGTGATCTGGATGTGGTTTATGTACAAAAACAGAAAAATAACAAGGGCAAGAATGAAAATACTATACAGCAGTCATGTGTGGCAGAGAAATGACAGGTTCTTCTGCATGGATTTCTGTTGAGATGACAGGACAAGTTGCAAAGCAGCAGCCGCTGTGTGTCACAGGCTGGGAAGGTTGGTTGTTGTGTTAAGAAATAATGGTGGTGCATGAGATTGATTAAATCAGGCCTCCCGTCTGTTGTTGGAACACATCAATTGTATCTTCATCTTCCATTTCCAACTGTTAAAAGAAAAAAAAAGTTATTTAAACATATGTCATGACTGAAGTTCTGCATAATCTCTTTGCTACAAAAGATAATTGGTCTGCATCTTGTGTATTTATTTTCGGGGATAAATTGGCTTTATTAAGTGAAAAGCATAAAGTGACAGGAGACATACTCTATACAGAGAGAAAAGGGGGAAGAACACATGTCACAAAGATGTTGCAGTTACATGGTATGTGCCTCAAGGCTGACAGTACACCCCATACGAACTCAAATCTGTTGTTTGCATAGGCAAAATGACACAACTGTGACCAGAATGGAACATTGTATTTGACTTTGATGACTGCAGTGTGCATGGATGCGCTTGCATAGCATCCCAGTAAAATGCAAAAACATGCAAGTTGTGTCTATTTCAGCCATTCTTTTCAGCAAGCACACTGGCATCTGTTTGAAGCGTCATATTCAGCACATATTCAATTTCGAGAACGCGGCTTGCACAAAGTCCTGGTCTGTGACTGACTTCAGCCTACAGACATTCCTACCACACACTGTAGGGTGATCTTCTGTATATTTAACTTTTTGACTGTTTCATTATATCTTTAAGTGCCTGTATATCCTACAATTGCAGTTATCAAGATTTGGTCAGACACTGGACAGACTTTGACATGTGTGTGTGGTCTTTGTATGTGATTACTTTACAACCCCAATTCCAAAAAAGTTGAAATTGTATTTTCCATGATGTATTCGAGATCACTGACATGAGCTCCCTCATGAAAGGGCATAGAAAAGAATGCATGAAATACGTATGTATACTTTATTGATATGGTTGCCACATGTGGAAGCGTATGAAGCATGTTTGAGTTAGTTA